>CM046460.1:19379861-20834861 GCA_025506415.1 Flaveria robusta
TAGGTTATGTGAGAGCGGATTATCTTTTGTCGTTTACATTTTGATATATCTTTCTTTAAATCTCTTTATTTTTATATAAATAAAAAGGGTTAAGCAACGTGGCTTGATTTTAAGCAATGTGTTGTTACATGACACATTCTTAGCAAATAATTAACACGTGTCGTTTTAATAGTAATATAGTTTCAGCAAACAATTACCACGTGGCTTGACTTTAATGTGGATTCTATAGTAACTACAATTAGTCATTTATTTCGTCAACCAACTAATTAACTCGTTATTCCTTTCATTACACTAAAATAACTACAATTAGCCATCAATTTCATCAATACTATCTGTGGATATTATTCTCTCAAAATTAATAACTATGACTATTAAATATCAAATGACCAAAAATATATATATTCTCTCAAAATATCATACTTTAGAAATTTTAAATTTTAAATTTTGAATTTTACGTTGTTGCTAAAATTAACGTAAAAATATTATATTCCTTATATAATTTCTCTAGATAGTCACTCTACATTATTGCTAGATTTTATACAAATTTGTTGTATATATAAAGATTTACATTCTCCTTAAAATACATCTATAATGGATTACTTTGTCCTACACGATCGTTTTTGCTATGAGAATATTTCATTATGGCGTGCAGTTTCGTGAAAGTTTTCAAGATATTTTTCATATTTTACCTTAATTTTTTTCTACATTATACACTGACATGATGTAGATAAGATTTTTAAAAATCTTATTAAAGATCATTTCTTACTATGCTACTGATGTGGCTTAATTTTAAGCAATGATTTGACACATGATATATTTAAAACCAACAATATATGTATACTTTAATTGAAAATACATTTTTAAAAAATGTAATAGTTTAAAATACTATAATCTATCATTAATTTATTCTACAAACACTGATTTAATTAAAATATAATGACCTTTTACTTCTTAATATTTTTATATATTTATTTTTTATAATTTATAAAATTAATCTGAATTTACATATTTTTAACAAATTCATAGTTTTTAAATTGAGTTTTAAAAAACGTGAATGTTATCAAAGTAAACAAACGACTTAATTATCACCTTTCTATATATAATTATTTACGTCATTCAATATTTGTTAATTATTTTAAGTCAAACGGTCATATTATTAATTGATATCATATTTTTTTGGTTTTGTTTTTATTTTTGGAAACTACAATACAAGAAAACGGTTTAAAATGGTAGTTTCTTAGGTTTTATAATAACTGAATCAGGTTTCTTTTATTTTTTATA
The DNA here is from genome assembly GCA_025506415.1 of Flaveria robusta. Lineage (NCBI taxonomy): Eukaryota > Viridiplantae > Streptophyta > Magnoliopsida > Asterales > Asteraceae > Flaveria > Flaveria robusta. The sequence goes on from CM046460.1 coordinate 19,381,143, forward strand.
AATTATGTACGCATCTATCTTAGAACTAAAGGTTATATCTCACAGTAATATTAGAGAATGTACTTTTATCTCTAGAATTTCTTTGATACCTACTAACAAAAGAATACCGTTTAAGTTTCAAAGTAGACAACTCCCCCTAGTCGTGTGTTTTGCGATTACTATAAACAAGAGTCAGGGTTAATCATTATCAAGAGTTGTTTTGTTTTTGAAATAACCAACTTTTATACACGGACAACTGTATGTCATATTGTCAAGAGTTACAATATGAGATGGATTAAAGCTGGTTATATTAGATGGTAATCGTGAATTTTCAAGTACAATCTCAAATGTCGTATACAAAGAGGTTTTTAGAGATTTGTAAAATTTTATGTTTTTTAGTTTGTATTTAAACTTGTCATATAATTTTATTCTGTCCATATTTTTTAATTCTCACGTTATTATACATTACAGACTTATATTCTCGTGACTACTATATTTTAAATGTATTTAGTGATAATTTTAATTTTTCAACCCGTGTAACACACGGGTCGTTAGGCTAGTATCTTATATATTCAACCAAACTTTAAGATATCAAACTATTGTCTTTTCTTATATTAATGGTATCAAATTTACCTAATTACATTCATTCATTAAAAGCAATTACTAACAAGACTTCTTTATTTTTATTTTTCTAAAACTTTAAAATTCATATTTACTTGTTTGACATCATTAACAATAAATGGTAGACACAATGAAATAGACCACTGTAAGAAAATAAAAAATGAAGATGTTCGTTTGAACTATTGAATGAAATCACGTATTATACAAGGATTCTCTTCCGTTTAAACACCCCAAGTTCATACATTCGACTCTCCATGTTTTTTTTCATTCCATTACTTTTCACCATTCATTCCTGTCACCACCACCACGACCAACAAATTTATGTGGCTTTCCTAACTATCGTAGAACACAAAGTAATAATTCATTTTTATTCTTATATGGTAACCCAACAAAAATATAAAAGAATAATGGTTCATTTTATTCATTTATCAATTTTATTGACTCGTTCATTCTATTACTTCAAACCAAACAGACATTAGATAGTAAGTTAGTGAGGGAATACCATTAGAGAAATATGTGTTTTGTGATGATAAGTTACACCTTCACCTTCGTTTTCATATTTACTCATTTTTATTGTCCTTAAAAATTTGGGATTAATGGATTTAAATACTCCCAACTATTGGGAATTGGCTGCTGCCACCCCTAAGTATCATTTTGACGAATATAACTCCCAAGTAAACACTTCGGTGTATGTATCACCCGCCGTTTGTCAGAACTCTAACGACGTTAACTTTCTCATGATGTGACATTAACAAGCGAGACCTGTGCACGTATGCATGCCACATCATCAGAAAGTTAACGCCGTTAGGGTTCTAACAAACGACGGGTGATACAGACACCGAAGTGTTTATTTGGGAGTTATATTCGCCAAAATAATACTTGGGGGTGGCAGCGGCCAATTCCCAATAGTTGGAAGTATTCAAATCCATTAAACCTAAAAATTATCGTCGTCATGATTATTGGCAAGACAAATAAATTGCTTACAAAAAGAAGGAATTCAAAGGGCAACTCAGTAATTAAATAAAAGACAGAATAGACAGAATACCCCAATAGCCAGAAGAAAAAGAAAAAAAAAAAAAAAAAAAAAAAAAAGCACACACACTATTACGAGGAGAACCGATGCAAACAATAACAAATTTTATTGGCATATAACTTTATTTGGGGAAAAAGCATCATATCATGATACAATATAATAGATTTTAAGAAAATTAAAGTAATTAAAACAAAAATATAAACCAAATCGAAAACTTTTACTAATTGAACTATGAAGGTGAAGAGTAAGAAAGCAGGATGTGTAGTTAAAGATGTTTTTACTCAACTGGTAATTTAAAAAAAAAAAAACATAAACCAAGTGGGAGCCTGTTCTTTTTTCTTTAAAATAATTTTCTGCTTTTAGACATCAACAAATCAATTTGCGGTTGTAAGATTTAAGCTTATATTATTTTTTGTAGGATAGTCATCAATATCACTAGGTCATGGACAAATGCAAAACTATTTGTGAAGGTAACAAATAAAAAAAGTATCAAGATGTGTATTTAAAATGTTTCTTCTCAAGTGCTTATATGTTCTAATCCTGATAAACATAGTTGTAAAGTTAGCCATTGTTAAAAAAAGTGAAAGGAAAAAAAGCTCACTCTTGATTGTGGTTATTAGTTATACATTTCAATTTTTAAAGTCTTCACTTTGAGCTAGTGACATAATGGTCATACTCAATAATCACGTCACGATACCCATCTAGTAGAAAATCCTTGACCTAGCGATTGAGATCAGGCACCAATTACCCGTACTAGTCGAACTGAAAAGATCACGCGCCAATAAAATATGTCCTAAATGGCAACCTAAGAGGCACCAATCATACTTTTTGTGATACTTAATGTCTACAAACCACCATTTTAAGTGATTTTATGTTTTGTTGATATATTGTTAAATGTCATTTCATGTACTTTTGTTTGATTCGGTTTGAACTATACGTTATGTTTTATTGCACGTAAAGATCATAATCATGGTCTTTATTTTCTATCGATCAATTAACAAACCGTGTGCTTGAAATCTAATATTCTAATACTTGCAAACTAAAAAACATAAACAATCATGAAAAGCGAATTAATCGTACCATATACTACACTGAAAGAAAATACCTAGCTGGAAGTTTAGAGTTATTTCTAAAAAAAATTTTAAAAATATAAAAAAAAGTTAAAACTTAATTGTATGTAGAAAATGCTTAGAAGTTTTCGAGTTATTTGAAAATACTTAGAAGTTTTGGAGTTATATCCTACATTTGTGAATGGTAGTGGTGTTCATCGAATCGAATCGAGTCAAATTCGAGTTAATCGAATCGAATAAGTCGAATTTTGAAATTTGCAAACTGGATTCGAATTCGATTCGAATTCGATTCGAATTTGAAAAAGATAAATCGAATTCGAAACTTTCAAACAGGATTCGAATTCGATTCGTATTCGAAAAAAGTTCGAATTCGAATCGAATTTGAATTTATTCGATTCGTATTTAATAAAAAAATATTTAATCGAATAGCATTTTTAAAATTCATTCGACAAATTTAATTTCAAATGCTCAAAATATATAAACAAGCATAACATGTGAAATATTACATGTTTCAAATAAGTCGAAAGGTATCAATTAAGCTTTAACATTTTAGATTATATATTTTTTAAACTTTTAATTCTTAATTTCTCATATGCATATTCCTAAATTAATATACAAAATAAATAAATGTATGTGTGTGTATTTGTAATTCGAATTTCGAATCGAATCGAATCAAAAATCACGAATTCGTAATTCGATTCGAATTCGATAATTAGACCTAGAATCGAATCGAATTCGAATTTGAAAATCCGAATCGAATTTCGAGTTAGTGATTTTCGACTCGAATCGAATCGAATTTCGAGTTTTTCGAATCCGATTCGAATATTGAACACCCCTAGTGAATGGTCTCATAGATTAAGCTTACATATCTCGAATCCATCAAGCTTACATATCTCGAATCCATCTACGTTTCATTGCTTTATTTTAATTGGTCGTTAAGTTTTTGTGCCAATAGATACGTGTTGTAAGTTGTAACATTGTTAAAGTTGGTATAAACAAGCAAGGTCAAAAATATTTCTTTAAATTTATAAATTTTAGAGCTTTGCTTTTAACACCCTAGCAATTAAGATATTTTTATACATTTAAACAATGATATCTTTTATAGCAACACGTATTTTTAAATCCTTCAAAATCCTATAAATTATAAACCACAACTTAGATTAAAGTACTTTTTATTACGTTTTGTTCCTTAAAAATAATAATAAATAAATATAAATTATTATTCACAAATTTAAAATAAGGCTCCTAATACACAGACATCACTTATTATTATTTGATACCTTTTATACCTCTCGTATAGCACCATACTCGGCGTATGGGGCCATACAGTCCTATACGGCCCCCTTTATGACACAAATAGGGTTATACGATGCGTATAGCAAATTTTGACACTTACTATGAATAAAAATTCATGAGGCTATCAAAGGGGTTATATGCCGCCCCGTATAGGACTAACGACCTCCTTATACGACGCGTATGTTACTATACGACACATATAAAAATTCGGTGCATTGATTTATAACTGATGAGTGTTCCAAAACCAGGGGGCCTGGTAAGCATTTTGCCTATGTTGATTTGACTCTGAATTTTATCATTATTAATTTCTAACGTCTAATCTATACGTTTTTTAAATTTTATCTCAATCTAAGTGTAAAGTAGTATTTTAGAGCATCTAAGATTATTTGTCAGTAGATAAACGTTGCTAACAAAGGACAACTGTATACAAACAAAACTAACGAACAAAACGTAAAAGAAAAGTCGTTGTCCAACAATGACGTGTTATCTCATATCAACATGTGGTAATTTCTGATTAAGTAAGACATTTTACGTGGACCAGTGTGCCAAAGAGGACGTTGAGCTTTCTAAGAGGATCGAGACGTAGGTCCCATATTGATTGAGGAGTATAACGAATTTTTCCTTATTGGTGGGGGTAAAAACCTTCTTTACCAGTACGTGTTTTACCTGTGCAAGTAATTTGTCAAGTGAAAACAAAATCGTGAGCTTTTGTATGTACAATATCATGAGCAAAACAAACAATATCCTGACTTTTTTGCTTGGGTTATTACAAATTTTATGTACTTCTCACATCGATTGAGGTTGAGAACGAAGTCCTCACTATTTGGTGGTGAAAACTTTATTACAATGACATGTTTTGCCCTCACAATCAATTTATGGGGTAAAAATAAAAAATGAGTTCTTGGATGGATAATCTATCAAAAGCGACATGATACCTTTGTGTTACATAAAGAAACAAAGAATAAAAAAACAGATTACCTACATATTAGGAAAAAACGATGCAAACAAGAACACACTTTGGTTGGCTTATAAATTTAATTTGAGAAAAAGACATCGTATCATGATGCACTATATATTATAATCTTTAAGAAAAGTACTTTACAGAAAAATATGAATCAAGCAGGAAAGTGTTACTAATTGAATTGTGAAGATAAAGAAAAAGGAAGCATCAAATTGGACCTAAAAAGAAGGTGGGGCTTAAATATACGTACTCTTCTAAGGATTAAATCTTTGAATTATTAAGAGGGCATTAAATCTTGTTACTTGAGCAACCAAGAAAATAGTGGAATTTATAGGTTATATATGCTTGGCTCTAATACGTGTATGATTTTTTGTTTATTTTAGTTTAACTCAATTACCTTACATTAAAACAAATTACTTTTAAAATTATGTAACATCTTTTTACATTATTGTAATACAATGTTATATCAATGTAATAACCCATGTTAAATTAGTGTAACCTGGTTTCTAATATGTATTGAAGTTGAAAATTAGTTTCTTGACTTTAGAATCTCAACTATATCTATTTATTCTTTAAGATACAGTAACATATAATATGAAATGTGATTAATATAAGACCGTGTTTGTTAACTACATATTTATATAATCAACTACTCTCTTTTTACTTATATAAAACCTTCTTATATAATGCAATATCAGGTTATATTGATTTGATACCTACTTTACATCAATTATAACACCTTTTTTCATTTATGTAATCCATATACAACTCACTTTTATAATTGATTAAGTTTAATTTTCATATTTTAATGAAGACTTTAATAATTGATTAAGTTTAATTTTCATATTTTAATGAAGGCTAATAGATAAGAATAACTAGAAGTGAATTTTCATCAGGTTCCACCATCGTTCCCCCTTCAAATTGAAAATTAAACTGGAAAAAATAATAAAACAAGAAAAAACTAAAATGATATTATGTGAAATAAAAATAATTTAAAAATTACTAAAGAAAATAGAAAAAACTAATATACCATTAACGTGTCACACGGAAAAAAACAGAAAAAAAAAAAAAAAAAAAAAAAAAAAAAAAAAAAAAAAAAGCCAACTACTGATCATAGCGTAAAAGTCACTAGTGAATTATAAGAGTTACGTGTTTCCTCATTCTTTTCTTGTTGACACGAATCATCTTTTTATATAATTAAAGCGTACTTTGTCTACAATTGTTTTCTACTTTTCTTCTGCCCCCATCCTGACAACCATTAATGTTTTCACTTTCTCATCGCTTTCTTCATTATTTCCTCCATTATTTTATTAATTCAATTGCATATATATCTTTATAAATTTTATTAATTGTATATTTACTCAAATCAAAATTAAAATTGTATATATATATTTTTTTAATTTATTTTATTGTATATTTTTACCCAACTTAAAACTAAAATTATATATAAACCTTTCTTTAATAAAAATTAATATTAAATTAACTTATTTTGATATTTTATTAATAATAAACTATAGGATGACTATTTTACTTATGAATGTTTGTGATTGTTTTTGTCATAATTTGTTTGTTCTGTAACAAGTTAAAAGTTTGATATTTGTATTGCATTTTATTATTGTTACTCTAAAAACTTGATAAAAAAATAGACTCAACATAAATGAATAAAATTATTAAAAAAAGAAAAAAAGTTTAAGAAACAACTAAACTCATTAGCAAAAGATGATTAAGAAAACATAAAAAAAACTAAAAAAATGTAAAAAGAAAAAAAAAAGCTAAAAATGGGTGAATATGAATTTAAAAAATTTAAATAAATCTATAATTTATTTTTAATAAAATAAATCAAAATAGGTAAATGTGAAATTTTTTCATTAAGAAAGGGGATATATGCAATTTTAGTTATGATTTGGGTAAATATGCAATTAAAAAGATTAAAGGAGGGGATATATGTAATTTTAATTTTGTATTTGGTAAATATGCAATTAAGTTATTTTACAAGGGTAAATATGCAATTGTCCCTATTTTATTTATTACACGTGATATACTGATATTAGAAAATTGTATCACAAAATATTTTGTTCACTTTTATAAAATCGTTAATAAAATATAAAATTAATGGAAAGCAAGTTCTAAAGTTTTTACCGCAAAGTTCTCTCGAAACAATATAACTATTATTTCACTTAAATCTTGCATTCCACTTTAGTTGATGTTTAAATATACACGTCTCCTAAATAAGTTCTAAAATTACTATTTTTCTTCTTCTTTAGATTTCATAGTTTTATTTTAATTCATCAAAACACTCAAACTCTTAAATTTTTTTAAAAGTATACTATCATATTTTTATTTAATTGAATTTGTAGTAGTAGTAGTAGTGTTTGTCATTTATCTCTTAACTATTTGACCAATTTGATCATAATATCCATCAAACAAGTCAGAAAGTTTGAATGCACACTTATTTGAGTTTATTATGATTTTCAGTAAATATTGCTTCTATTGAAAATGCATAAAAAATTAGTTTTTATGAAATTTCACATGTAAAACTCGGGTGGTAAAAATGATTAAATTTGAAGATGATAACTGCCCTCGGTAGTCAACCCTATCCCTTCAAAAATTCGATTTTGAACACAATATTGGCCAGACTTCATCTTCTTCATCATCTCTTGTTCAAGAAAACACACAAAAAAGCATACTTTGTTTTGATTCTAAGTTTTATCCTATTGATTAATTTATTCGGGTGAACTACCGAATAATTTCGATCTAAAAGTGTTCATCACGACTCTCAAATTATTCGATTTGTTAAACTCTATTCCTCTGTATACAATGATCTTTTCTTAAGAACTGCGGGGGAGTTGGTGAATCTTGTATAAAATAATCTAAAATATACATATTTTGTACTAATATCATGTGTCATATTGTGTTTATTGTACAGGTTAGAGCAAGGTATTAAATTATTCTGTGTATAGAATGAGGTCTCTAGTGTGAAGGACGAGTGGCTGAGGGGATCTTAGCGGATAAGAAAGTGAGGCAAAGTTATCATGTGTTGTTTCTATTTTTGGGCCAAAATAAGGTGATGTTAGAAAAGTAACGTATTCGATCTGTTGGTTTCTATTTTTAGTATTTCTCAACCCTATAATAAATAAAAATTGAGTTTTACTTGAAAACTGCAACAATTGTTTTAGTTCTTAATCAAACTAATATAATAGTTATTGATTGATGAAAACTATATATTAAACGTTTGAATGGGCAAAAGAGAGAATATGCTTGTTTTGTTGACAATTTACATTAAATAATTGCTACACAAATTACTATAAACACATATAACGCTAATATATTTGAAATACTTTTTGTAAATTGTACCCTAAATTTGGTATTTTGTTTTATATAGAATATAAGTATAATATTATTATATATTTGTTTTTAAGAAAAGAGCATATCCTTTAGAGCAGGGGCGGACCTACTTGTTGGGTTGGGGGTGCAGTCGCCCCCCGTGAAAAAGAATTTTTAGTGTTATATGTATGTAAAAATCAAGAACGTCCCCTCTAAAATTGGGTAATCGTCCCACTTTTGCCCCCCATAAAAATATTTCTGGGTTCGCCACTGCTTTAGAGATGTATCATGCATAAAGATATTTTCTGTTTTCTAACTTGCAAGTATTAGAACATTGATTTTCAAACAGAAAGTTTAAACATTGATAATGAAAAGCATGTAAAGAACATATATGATTATGATACTTTACTAGCAATAAAACATAATACATAGTTCATACCGTAATAACACATGAAAACATCAAACGAAATACAACACTTAATCAATAAACATACCAAAAAGTATGAAACACCCCTTGGTGGTTTTAATTTATTGATATGGTGGTTTGTAGAAATTAATCATCGCAAAGAAGCCTTCTAGTGTTTCTATCCCTGGTGTCGCCCTCTTAAGTGCTTCGTGTGACGATAAGTTATTTGCCCATTTCGCAAGTTCTGGGGTTCTAACTTCATCAAATGTATTGAAACTATAAATTTCGTCAACATGTTTCGTCCATCTGATGAAACATCCTAGAATAACGTCCAGATAACCTACTTGATCTCCACCAAAATACGCCTTCCCATTGCTACACTTGATGAAGGCTCCTTCCAACAATCGTGTTGCTTCAATCATCCTCTCTTTTATAGCTTTTTGTAGCTCCTTGTTTAATGTCTGCCTCAATTCTTCATACAACGGGAAAAACTGTCGAAGACGTTTCAAAATAAATACATGCATATCTATGACGTTAATTTAAAGGTCATGACAAAACGGTAAGTATTTAAGTTTATTAAATACTAAGGTTTGAATCTAGCTTATACTGGTTTTCTTTCTTTAAACCCGTAAAATAATACTTGAAGCATAAATTATATACATGAAGTATATAAAGATTATTTAATGTACCTTGTCATCAATATATGTGGCCCAAAATCGACAGTTAGCCCGATCTAAAGAGGCCGATGGGAGGAGTTGGTACAAATCGGGTTGGATTTCATCAAGATACTCGAGTATGATTTGCGACTCACATATAGGTGGTTTATCTTCATGAAAAAGGACCAGGACTTTTTTGTAAACCGGGTTTGATGTCAGTAGGAGCTCACTTTTGCGAGCGAGATTTTCTTCGATGTACTCGTACTCGATGGACTTGAGATTGAGTGCAAACTGAACCCGGTTCACAAATGGACTTGCAGCGGTTCCAAGAAGCTTTATGTCACTCTCTTTACCCTTTGAAAGAGATTATGAACACTAGGAGAAATAGATCCAGTAGATATATACACGATAATAATTTTGTTATGCCCCTCATCTTTAGATGAATGACAAAAGTTCCCCGTAGTTTTGACTTATTATATATCCCTTTGTTTTCTCATCTTAGGATAAAAATTAAAATGCAACCCCTTTGAACCAAAGAAAGTACCCTTACTGGATTTATCTTGGTTAATATACGTCAAACTAATCACCTTTATTTAAATAGTGAGGGTAGTTTAAATAAACATAGCTATATTATGAGCTAGTGAAACGATTATGCGTCACGTGATCAGTGGCGGAGCTTGAACATTTCCGTAGGGGGGGAGGGGGCCAAATTAAATTTTTTTAAGGGGGGCGAACTCGATATTTATATAAAAATTTACACTACCGGGCCAAAATTTTACACTAACGGACCAAAATTTAACACTACCGGAGAAAAAAAGAGGGGGCGCGGCGCCCCCCCCCCCCCCCCCCCCCCCCCCGGGTCTCCACTATCCTCCGCCAGTGCACATGATACTGGTAATTAAGAACATTTATGTCATATATATAAGTGATGCTTATTAAGAGGATGGTTCGAAGAATAATCTCTTATTTCAAACATAGTTTGTAGATAGTCTTCTTACAATCTTACCATGGTGTTAACCCCACCTTTGGCAAATTCACAGGGTCCAAGCCCACATCTATGCATTTATGACATGTAAATCGTGATGTTCGTCAAATGTGATTTGAACCTTAGACGTTCACGTTGTGAAAGGGTTTTCTTTAGAGGTATTCGTATAAGTAATTTGTCATAAAAATACATGTTACAAATATTTATTGTTGTTTTCTTTAAAAGAATCTCGTTTAAAGTTTCTTGTTAGAAACAACGGGTTCCTTTTTGTAGTTGTTTCAAAACATAGCCTTTCATGAAATACACAAATAAAGATTTTCACTTACTGGAATGATTGGAGGTTATATGCGAACTAATGAAATCTAGAGGGGTTGTTTATGTGAATAATTCATCTTCCTAACGTGTTGTAAATGGTATTTATTAGATATAATAATTGAAATTTCCTTTTCAATATATATCTTTTGCCGGCATTCACTTCTAGGTATTAAAAATGTCTTTAAGTGTCCTTTACGGCTTGTTTCTACTCAACAGCCGGATCTTTCCCGTGATATATGCGTATGCGTATTTAGGAGCACGTTTAAACATATACTAGTTATTTACCGGCCGCACGTTGCGGTGGCATTGTACCACGCGACGTGATAAATTGTAGACTAAATTCTCGTCGAACAATAAAGTAACTCGAATTCATACCGTTAAACGAAAACGTATTATTGTCGATACAAAGATCAAGTCAAAGTGTACATAAAAAAACACATAGATTACAATCATCTCGACTCATTTCCGAACTAAATTTACATTGAAACTTAGATTAACTTGGATTTATGCCGTCGAATTAATACTTATTTTATTTGATACAACTCATTTCTGAACAAAACTTACTTCAAAACGTTAGCAAACGTCGAAATATGGATAATCTCAAAACATATACAAAAACATGCACGAAAACATTTTATATTTGACACAACTCATACCTATACCTACCTAAAAATATGAACGTAAGAAGTTATTATTTAAGTAAAAATTGTAGTGGGCAAACCCAAAACTTTAAAAGCTTAAAGGGGTGAAGGTGACTTGTCAGATTTGACGATAAACACTAAATTCAATAAATAAATATAATTCAATAAATAAATAATAATAATATTTAATTATACATATTATATAATTTAATAAACAAATATTGTTATTATTAATATTTAATCATTATTTTTATTGTTCCATTACACTTCAACTAATATAAGAGTGATTATTCATATTATATAATTTAATAAACAATTATTATTATTATTATTATTATTGAATTATTATTTTTACTGTTCAATTACACTTCAATGTGATAACTAATTTTGAATCGTTGATGATAATAAACCAATGAGTAAGATGGCAAAATTGTGATTAATATTTAAGTAAAATAGGATAAAATCTAGCTAGAGTGACAAAAAAATACCCATCATTATTGATTTTTTTAGGTTAATCTGTTTCACCAACTTGTTAACTTTTTATGTCTTAATATTTTATTGAAAAACTACATCGTAAAATAAAAAATTTTATATTTAACTGATACGTAATTACTTCTCCACGACTATGCCTATTTTCAGATGTATATGTGTCACATTCTAGTGACTTCACATCGTTTTTTCCACTTATACAATAACTACCTCTTTATATCTTATATATTGTAAATTGTTGTATCACAACTCACAACTCTGTGAGCCCAACATTTTTTTTTCCGTTTATCTTTTATTAGTAAATAATGGGTAAGGGTTCATATAAAAAGTACATCATAAAATAAACGGTTATTTAATTTTAATAATCTTAACTTTTATTTATTGGCTGAGATTAATCACAACTCAGTAAATGTTTACACATACTCTCAACTTTATGCTTATTTTCCTCCAACAATCTAGTAATTGAGAGTTGACATATTTAGTTTTTTTTATTGCATGGACTATTTATATGGCCAAAACACTAGGTAGAAGGTTGAAATTCACCATCATGTCCTTCAATATAAAACTACTGCACCCTGCAACCCGTCAATATTCATCTCCTGATCTGAACTTCTTGACTCGTTGGAGATAGTTTTTAGATGACAGTGGAAGCTAGACACCCAAAAACGAACCTGATAAAGGCTGGGAGGTGACAGAGTTAAAAAATGGCTCAAAGTTCGCCTATTTCATAAAAAAACTAACAGTGGTTAACTATCAGTTAGTAAGGGATCGTTGGAGAAAAAAGCTCAAAGTTTGGAGTGTGTAAAAATTTTCTAAATTGGATTAATCGCGGCTAATATATGAAAGTTTGGATTATTAAAATCCAACAATCCTAAAATAAAGTATTTTTTATCTTTAATACGAGTATAATATTATTATATATAATAATAATAAAACTAATATGATTTATGTTTGTCGTTATAATTTTCTTACAGTTCATTGTGTGTGTTTTTTTTTTGTTATTGTGTTTTCTTGAACACCATTATGTTTTTAAAATATGACAAACTCTGAGAAATATAATGATAAAATAATATTATTATGTACATTTATTATGTAAAACATAATAATAAAATTATAATTATTTTATATAATATATTAGGTTAGTGACTAGTGTAGTATACGGGTAAAATAGAGATAATATTACATAAAAAATGTCATTGATAACGTGATACGATTCACGAGTAGAATAAAAGTTTCTAGTGTGAAGGCAAAAAAAGGTGTCTATGATATGATGGTGTATTTAATATAAGTAATATGAAAAAACAAACATGAAACATATGTTACGGAATATCAAATTGTTGCATCTCACAAGAAAAATGATCATTATTAAGAAAAACAAAAAATACCACATATTACATTTATTTAAAAATACTTCTAATCAATGAAAATTAGATGCAACACAAGGTTCGTCAAGTATATATATAGAAGAAAACATACTTATGCTTAAAGACCACATATTACAAAATTTTAAATGCGTGTTTTACTTTTTGGATCATCTTATAATGTAATCCAGCCATTTGTTTACTTTATGCTATAAGAAATTTAAAAAGTTTAAGTGTTCATACAGGTTTTTATAGTCAAAGACAATGAAACTATTATTCATGTTTCAATCAAATTTGATCAATAAATATTATTGCAATTCAATACTATTTTTTTTTCTCAAATACCCATGAATTTGAAACTTGTTAGTGTTATTTAACAAAATTTTTACTAAATAATAAGTGTTTATTTTGAAAACAACTTATTACTAATGGTGATATCAAGAAAAATATGATATGAAAAAATTGATTTATATTAGCAATAATCAAATGATAAGTTTTTCAATTCAGTATTGAAGAGTTAATAATTAAACAATATTAAGAACCAAAAGTTATAAGTTGAGAAAATATACTCGCATATCTTTCTACTCTAATAAAAAATTAACTAAGGAAGACACATGTCATCGTCACATTACTCCTAATCAAAAATTTTCCATTTTTCTCTCATATTAAATAACTACAATAATTAATAATAATTTTATTTTATTCTTTCTTAGATTAAAAAGAGTATTTAAATAAATTAAGAAAGAAATCTTTTTATTAATGTTATTTCTAAGGGTGTAAACGAATCAATCCAGCTCGAGAGCTACTCGAGATCGATTCGGTAAAAAGCTCGAACGAGCCAAGCCTAGACTAGCTCGAGCCCGATCTCGAGCTTTTGAAAAATCCAACGAGCTGAGCTCGAGTAGGGAAAGGCTTGGGCTCGGCTAGGCTCGGCTCATTTACACCCCTAGTTATTTCTAAAGAAATGAATTTTTATATAAAGAATTTTTTTTTAAATATCAAACTTTTTTAAACATACAAAATATTTTAAAATTGATGTTTTTAAAAAGTAAAAATTTTATAAATTATCCTTTAAGTATTACTAAAATTACGGATCTTATCCTTAAACTTTGATAATTACAGTAAATATCTTTTATTTGAAAATTTGTCACAATTTTCGTCTTTTTCACTAAATAAAGTTAAATAATTTTGTTAAGTCAATGGTAAATAACTTTTTTACCCTTGCCCTTTAAAGGACAAAATATGTAATGTACACTAATATCGTATTTTCTTTCTTTCTTTTATTTATTTATTTACTTTTCTTTTTTTCTAACCACTTTTATCTTACAACTTACTTTAAATGTAATTAATAAATTAATTTTAATTTAAAAAAATTTAAATTCATTAATTGATTTTAATATATTACAGTTTTGTTATTTGTTAAATATAGTTATGTACTTTACTACTAATAAAATTTAAAGAACTCATAATATTTTTTTTAAAAATAAAAAATGCATAAACTAAAAATAAAATTTTTAGAAATTAATAAAACATTATTTATTAAAACATAAACGGGTTTTTATAGGTGTATTGTGGTTGAACCATTTAGATCATTTTAAAAAATAAATATTCTTGATCCAAAAATTTTGTAAGTTATTTGTAACATGCCATCTATATTTTGTTTGAGGTATCTAAATTTTTTATTTAAAATTAAATTTATTTATTAAAACATGTATTTCATAGATTTTCAACGAAAAGTTTTAAATTTATATATTAAAACTTGTTTTCAATCCATCTTATTTAAATTTACATTCTTATTTAAATTTCTAACTTTACTTCTGACGACCTCGTGTGTATACTTTATGAACTAAAAATTTCCAACGAAAAAGATGGATTGAAAACAAGTTTAAGTATTTTAAGAATATAAATTTAAATAAGAATTATTATGAGCTCGTTAACCATCTTTCGTTCATGATTTTTTTCTTTGTTTGTATAATTTATTTAATAAGTTTAAGTTGTTAAAGTCTAATTAAACATGTTACATAACATTTTTTCATTAAGCTTTTTTTATAAAGAAAGAAGTTATTTTATAATTAAATCTTTTAAATGTGGTTTTCTGATTTTAGAGATTTAGTTCAAAGTTAAACCAACCTAGTTTTAGAATATTATGTTTTCAACTTAAACTATTTATACATATAGATTACATGATATTAAACTAGAGATAGAAACTATGTAAAATATATGAAATACATGTTTTAATATATAAATTTAATTTTAAATCAAAATTTTAGATATCTCAAACAAAAAACAGATAGCGCGTTACAAATAACTCACAAAATTTTTGATCAAGAATATTTGTTTTTTAAAATGATCTAAATGGTTCAACCACAATGCACCTACAAAAACCCGTGTATGTTTTAGTTTATGTTTTAATAAATAATATTTCATTAATTTCTGAAAATTTTATTTTTAGTTTATGTAATTTTATTTTTTTTAAATATTATGAGTTCTCTAAATTTTATTAGTAGAAAAGTACATAACTAAATTTAACAAATAACAAAACTGTAATATATTAAAATCAATTAATGAATTTAACTTTTTTAAATTAAAATTAATTTATTAATTATATTTAAGATAAGTTGTAAGATAAAAGTGGTTAGAAAAAAGAAAGAAAGAAAATACAAGATTAGTGTAAATTACATATTTTGTCCTTTAAAGGGCAAGGGCAAAAAAATAATTTATCAATAACTTAACAGAAATATTTAACTTCAGTTAGTGGAAAGGACGAAAAGTGTGACAAATTTTGAAATAAAGGATATTCAGTGTAATTATCAAGTTTAAGGATAAGATCCGTAATTTTAGTAATAATTAAAGGATAATATTTGTAATTTACTCTTAACTTATAGATTGAAACTAATAAATACAAAAACTAAGAATTAAGAAGTTGATAGTGTCACTACTATTGATATGTTAACTTGTTGATATGATATTTGTGATGATAAAGACATAGGGATTGACTTCTTGTTTTTAATTGGAGAGGGGAAAGTAAGGACTTGACCTAGCACTAAAAAGGGGTTAGGTTTGTTTTTTATTTCTTTAATTTTTTTAATAACAACATGTATAGTTATTTTATAAAAACTCAACATATATTTTAAAGTAAGTAAAAAAAGACGAAATTGTGATAAACACTAAACATAAAAGATGATACCTCTTACCAATGACGATAAACGATGAAAAGTGTAAATATTTATATACCTAAATTAGAGATTGTACTTTTGTCTAAAAACTAACTTATGTTTTAAAATTTTGAACAAACGGTAAACGTGTAATGAAATGATAGCCAAAATGAAAGATTAAAGAAAAAGATATGCTAATTAAAATATTTGGATAATTTTTTCCATGAGTGTTGAACTGCACTAAATATCTTTAGTTACATGTCCTTGACCATGTTTTCAATATATATATTTAGAAATTATATTATTCACTAGGCAACAATATGACCGCATAAGGCTATAACTAACAATCCCATTTTCACGGGTGGATGATTCAGCTTCACATCAGCTTTTCATCTCTATCTATCTTTACGAATGGATGCTTTTTCTCATATCTCTCTTTTCATCCCCTTTCAAAAAAACTCGCCCACTAATGCAAAACATGTGAGTATCAACAAATCAACAATCCATCGATGAACCAACGAGTATTTGTTAGTGAAGTTGTAACATCCAAACCTGTTTACAGCTAACGTATCACTATAACAATAATCATATCATAAACAGAATTCATTAGTATTTAAAAAAGTAACAATAACATACTTAATTACATAATTGACTCCAATACATTTTCCTGCCCCGTAAAACTGAATTAAATTTGTTATATATGAACTTGGTTATGATGTGCTCCTTAGAAACCCCTACTTTGAACTTGATACTGTTTGGAGTTTATAATTTTTATTATTTTGAATATGATATTGTTAAAATACTATTATACTAAGTATGTGATTGTTTAAATATTGTTAGTTCCATGTATGTTCTATATATGTTATAGTTGTTATCGCGCACTAAGCAAATAACAATCTGCTCAGACGTACAACCCTTTTTGTACGAGAGCATTCGGGAAAGACACGAACGAGTGCGCCAAGGTTAAAGGAACCTTATCCTGACAAATAAAATCGTTAGGATTATGTATCTTGAAAAATGTAAGATCCAATTTATCAAATGCTAACGTCCTTTTAAATATCGTTTTTTATTTCATTTAAAAAAGTTGTCTTGACACCAACTTGGTTGTCACATCTCCAATGTCAACTGTCGGAATATGATTTAGAATTCAAAAAAAGGCCTTGTGTGGTTACAAAAGGTGGAGATATACCATCCCGTGCGTAGACTTGGATGTAAGAAACATCGGACAACTTGTAAAGTCGTCGGCACTACGATATTTCGAATGAAATCCTAACATAGCTATCCGTTAGCTCATAAAGTTGTCGCTTGATTTTGGGTCTTTATGGCATAAGGTAGCAAAATCACATGAGCATTCACCGAGGTGTAGGGGGAATTGCCATATTATATATGCATATAAAACCAAACATAATGGGCATTATGGTATCTTGAAACGCCTTTACACCACCCCCGTGGGTAGTATAAGGGCATTATAGGTAGGGGTGTTTTCATCATAACGCAATAGCTTCTCATAAATCTCATAATTTGTTATGATTGAAGAGCATTAAAGGCATTAACCATTACATATATTTTTAAAAAAAAAAGTGATGCCGAAGTGACATTGATGGGATGTAAAATGCCCCTTAGAAGTTAAGAGCATAGTCACATGGTTTGCGGTACGCTTTGGTACGGTCGGAATTCGCTAGGTGCTCAAAATTCGGTACGACCGGGGGTAGGCTCATTCGGTTTGCTCCGGTACGATGTACCATATAATATGGTACGATTTACATGTTAAACTTTGTACTAGTTTTCATTAAATTTAATAAGTAAATTCATGACTTCATACTTTAAAATAGTTAATTCAAAAGTCAAAACAAATTACACAACTAAAAACTTTAAAAGACACATTATAAAACTTAAATTACTTAAAAAGACATGATTTAACTCATAAAACTAGTTCACTCTTTGTTTTTTTCCTTTGCCATACTGGAATACTTAAACGACTAAATGGCTAATATAAATTTAATTGAAATTGAGAGTTGATACTATGGATTCTGGAATGGATAATTTCAGAATGCATGAAAGCTTATTATAGGCGATTATGTATAGGTAATGTGAAACTGAATTTGAAGGGAACTAGACCTTACAACTTCTGGTAATCAATTCAGTCTAACCTTTCAAATCTACTTCAATGTTCCAATTGCAATCGGCACATGTTTCTTATGGATGGAGTTCGCGATCTTATCCGTATCAAGTTCGTTCGAATTGAACTTTTGGTTCGCCAATTTGAAGAACAAAATCGCAATCCCGAGCGCACCGAAAACATGTTCGTACCGCTTTTCAGTACGATTGATCCAGAACGAAAATCGTGGGGTATCCAGCGAAGCATGTGAGTATGGTTAAGAGTCATTAACCATCACATATGATATAAAAGGCAAATGTCGGTTATCTTATAATAATTATTAGTGTTCATTTTTTGCAACTTCCGAAACACACCTTATAACGCTTTACAGCATGTTTTGTTGTTTTCTATGTTTTCTACATGTATCACCCTCAAAGAAGAGCCTCCAAACCCACATTTTATTTGCAAAATTGTGGCACTTTTATATTGGCTATATAACTGCACTTCTCCTAAGAGTGCTAACATGTGATATGGCGTAAACATAACAAAACGTTATATTAACATAATTTGTTTTGTTTAGTTAAGCATAGCCAGGTTTGGCTAACGGGTCAGTCTTGGATCACTTAACGGGTTGACTCATATATTTTTATAAATTGTTATTATAAGTGTACTTTATGTTGAAGACGGTCACCATGTCGGAGGAGGAAAAGGACGCTAGTAGTGAAGACCATTGATATCGCCGGCTATGTATTTCAGTGGGGTTTGTATATTGCAATTATAATCTACTAGCTAGCTTCATGTCGTTGGGTTCAGTAAGTGTAGTTTATCTTGAGAATGTTAAGTATAGCTATTACATATATGTAACATTTGCTGTTATGTAAAGGTATATAGTATATGTAACATCTGTTGTTATGTATACGTAACATTTGCTGTAACATATATGGTGGGTTCGGTAATGGTATATGCAACAAGTATTGTTACGTATATGCAACAAGTATTGTTACGTATACGCAACAAGTATTGTTACGTATACGTAACAAGTGTTGTTACGTTTACCTAACAAGTGTTGTTACGTATAGGTGTTTCGTATATGTAACATCTGTTGTTACGTTGTAACATATACATATGTAACACTCTTTATTTTTTTCAAATTTATATTCTCGTGTACATAACTGTTAAGTTTTATATAAATAACACAAATTGTTTTAATTTTTTATAGTAAATAAGAGAAATAAGAGAGAAAAGATGATCAGGATAAAGGAGAGTGAATAATGAATTAGAAAAGATAAGAGAGAAACATGAATTTTTTTTTGCCTAAAATACCCTTAGTTATTAAAATCTTACCATTTAAACTTCATTATATTTATAATAATACCACTATTAATATATTCCATTGATTAAATGTGATTAATGGTTAGATATTTGTTTTTATGGTTTTTAATTATAAACACTAATGTAACAAGCACTTACACCATGATTATATAGTGCAACTAACTTTTACACCGCTTGTGTAACAATCTTCCCTCCATTTTTTAAAAAATTTCACCATTTTTTTTGTACGGTGTTATTTTTTTATACAAATTACAAAATTAAATAGATTATTTTAATATATTTAAATCAAGTATAGTCTTGCTATATTTTTAAAAAAAAATTTAACATTTATTGTGAACAACTAGTTTACCAATCCAACTTTAACTTATAATGATGAGGTGGCCAACTGTGGACCACTAGTTTGATTAATGGGTTATCGGAATAAACAAGGTTAACATTCGTTCTCTATCCTATATATATATATATATATATATATATATATATATATATATATATATATATATATATATATATATATATATATATATATATATATATATATATATATATACTAGCTTTAGTAAACCCGTATATTACACGGATTGATTAAATGAGATATTTTATAAAATAAAAATTTATTATTTATAAAACTATATTCCTATATAAGATATTGTTAAGAACTATAAGTAATAAAAAAAATTATATTAACTTTTTAAACTTTTATTCCAAAACCTTTATTTGTTTTTTTCCCAAAAATAAATTAAACATTTTGTTTCAAAACAAACCGTTATAAAAAATATATTTAAAAAATTTTGATGTTTTTGAAAAATTTCTTATTTTATAAAATTTATTTCCTTAGGAATAACACTAATAAAAAATATTATTAGCAATTAATGTTAAAAATGAATATGGTGATGCCAAATGCCCGTCATAGATATATTTTTATTATAGTAGAAAGATGTTTATTATAAATAAAAGGTTAAGGTCAATGCAACATATAGTCTTTCATTAGTAATAATAAAGATGTGATCTTGTTGAATGGGTCACAAACAATCATGATTTTTTTCTTCTAAATTGATATTTATTGTGTTTATTCGGCCCAATATTTTTCAACACACAAGTGAATCATGCACTCGAGACAAACAATTGAAGTCAAGAAACTTCAAATCCATCAAAGTTCACATCCAAATTAACAAGGAAAATTATTGAACGTCAAACTAACGCATCTCAAATACAAAATACATAATTTAGATTAGTCAGGGATTTTGGAATCCATTTGATATTAAAAGTTAAAATAGTTCTACAACTATAGAAAATTAATTTGCCGATGGCAACAAAATGGACACGTTCAACTTGTTGGTGAATCTGATATAATATATTCAATATATACGTACATACTTTCTACTAATGACCTAATGTCATATTGTGATTATTATTGTACTAGATGTATGGGTTAACAATGTGTTGATTATGCATGAAACTCGTGTGTGTAGAGTGGGGTCTCAAGTGTGTAAAAGGATGAGGATAAAATTGCAGAGAATTGTCGAGAAATGCATTTGTTGATTGTAGAAAGTAAGAGAAGTTGTAGTGTGTGGCGTCGACGATAAGAAAGTGATGTGAAGTTAACTAAAACAACGTGTTCTTTTGGTTTTTATATATTTAGTGTTTCTTGATAAACTATATATTACGAATCAAAATAATTTAATTAGTAGGTACGATTGATTGAAATTAATAAATGTGTCACGAGGAAAAGAAAGAATATGTTCATATTGTGTTGATTTTTTAATAAATAATTTAAGATAAAAAACTTTTATACATTTCAGTAAGTTTTTTTTATAGTTATACCATTAAATCAATATTTGATTCTTTTTAATATGAGTATATCATTGTTATATATCTTTTAGAAAAATAATACTTCTTTTAGAAAAACAATAATCGCAGTTGAAGTTTTTAATTCGCAAATTGAATCCAAGCATAAAATTTAAATATGGATAAGGCTATTAGATGTACACTTCACGTTCTACTCACTCTCACGTCATTCTCTACTCCTCACTTTGAAAATGAATTTCACATCCACCACTCTACAATTTAATATAAACATTCATTTTCTTAAATTTAAATAATAAAATATGTAATAAATTTAAATTTAATTTGTAATAAATAAAAGTTTTTCATCAATAACATGTTAAAAACTGTTAAACATATATAATTCAATATCTCTTATTCTTGTTATCATTATCTTTTTTTTTTTTTTTTTTTTTCTTGTTGCTGTTGGGCTTCCGGTTGTTGTGCGGGTTGGGCCTTGGTGCAGATAGGAAGCGGGCTTGTTGATTGCAGGGAAGTGGGCTTGCTGATTGCTGGGCTTTAGTGCTTGTCTTCCTAGGTTTTTGTGTTCTGCTCCTATAAAGGAGAGTGTTGTTCCAAGAGCAATTAATCTCTCACGACTTCGTCTCTCGTTCTCTCGCTCTCAAGTCTATACACAGCTCATCTCTTTTTTTTCATTGTGTTGATGATAGTTTACTGTTCTTATTGAGGTTCTTGCTAAGGTCATTATATTGATGATCTCTAAGTATATACTCAGATTCTATTGTTTGATCCCTAATTTTCTAAGGTTCTTGACTATTAGTTGAATATTCAGTTCGTTTTGTGACAAAAACATTAAGGAATAGATATTAAAAAAACATTATATATATTAATACTAAAAATCATAATTCTTCTTCCTAAATTTGACTAAAAATCATGATATTCATCTTTTGATTTCTCTATGTGACCTCTCATTAGAGTACTCAGTGTTTATCTACAACAAGATCTTGATATTTTTTCAATCCTCTTTCAAATGAAGGTTTTTGTTTTTATTTGTTCATATTATTTTTTCATAATACTATCCAATCTTTCATCACGATCATAGATGTTTTGCCTTATAACAAGTTATGTCGCCTTTTAATCATTTCTAGAATTATGCTTGTGTTCTAATGTCTGTAAAGATGACACGTTGCCCATATCAAAGACTAGGTGTTACACTATCAGTTTTGTTACTGTTAACTAACCATTCAACAACTAGTTTTTCAATTTCATTAACTATTACAAAATTTTTGTATGTATGATGAAACATGGATTCTAAAGTAGAACTCTAATCATGCTCATTCAATTAATAACATAATCAAATATCAAATTAGTAAGACTTTAGAAAACATTAAGTTTTGATTAAGATGATAATGTTATGAACTTATGATTCTCGTTCAGATACCTTGAATCTAATGGATGATTACTTAAACTCTTGAAGGAATACTAAATGGTGTTCTTAAGATATTCTGGAGGAATACTAAAGATCTCTCATAATGACTTTAGTTATTTGATTCATGTAATTCTTTCGATATTCATAGGCATCTAAGGGTACTAATATTTGCCTCCTTTATCTTATCAACACATTCAGTTACTTCCATTAAGTAATTGCTGACGACTAATTATGTCATATTGGTGAAGTAAATCAAATGATTCGTAAGGTGACACTAACAGCTTATTTCCAACAAAAACAAGTCATTTAAAAAGGTATGAAAATAATGTTTTTTTAGATGAATTTGAAAAACCTTTGATAAATAAAAGAGTTAATTACATGAAAGATCCATATACTTAGGTCTGTTTTCAATTTTGGTACTTAGATATGAAAATTTATAATGTCGGTCCACAGGTTTAACATAACGTAAAACAAATGATCCCCAACTTAAATGACTGTTATTTTTTTTTGTTAAATGCCTGTAATGTGACCAAAATACCCCCTATCTATTAAAAACAATACTGGTATCCTTTCCCCGAGTTTCCCTATTTCCCCCAAAAACAAGAGGTAGTGTTCCCGGTTTTTCCCAGGTCTAATTCACCCGAAATCGCTTATCTTTTTTTAGTTTCATCCCAACCGGCCCGATGAATGATCATCGGGTTTCAGTGTTTCACCATTACTTCGCCACCATCAATACTTCCACTACCAATCACCACCATTCACGTTACTTCCTCGTTTTTTCCTCTCTCTGCTAGGCTCCTAGCCGACCGGGATGACTCCCACCAGACTTAGGAGACGTAATATGTAGAGTGGGTGTGGTTATTAAAAGTACTAGCAGGGCCGGTCCTAAGGATTTTATTACCCTGGACGAGTCAAAAAAAAAGGCCCCTAGACCCTAATGAATTAAATTATATAAAGTAGTTTGTTAAATGAAAAAAATATTCACCAATAAACATAGCAAAATCATAGTACTACAATGGCATATCGAAATATCTAACCGATAACACGTGAAGCCATATTTTCACAAACAACTAAAAAAGTCGGCGCAGTCACACAAATACACTACCATCCTACATGCTGTAGCCTTCTACTGTTTCACTTGTGAATGCCTTGATTTTTATTTTTATAAATAAGCTGCTTAATTTGAGTTAATTCATTTTATAAAACAATCAAACAAAATAACAAATAATAACGGATAATAGCCTATGAGAATTGGTATTCTGTCTTTTAAAATAAATAGACTTTTAATTAAAATAATAGGATTAATGAAATGAATCCAAAGATATATATTTGATTAAAAACATAATTAGATTAAGTTTTTTTATTAGATTATAACTTATTACTAATTTTTTTAGAAAAAAGTTTATATAATATACAATTTTTTTAAAAAAAAATTACCCCTTGAGCGAGTGGGCCCTGAACGGAGGTCCACTTTACCCCTACTCAGGGCCGGCTATGAGTACTAGTCTATTATTATACCACTCTTACTAAAAATACATAGACATTCTTAGTCATTGGGATTAAATTAGATGAATGGATACAATGTGTTATCTTGTAATATTTTATTTTTTGCGATCCCCTGATACATACATACACCAGCTCGTATAAAAAGTAAACTTTACGTGAGAATTGAGTTAAGTGAATGTTGGCCATAAAAACTATCATTTTTCTCTTCAGAACAAGTACAATATCATTAGATAAAAAGATAATAAATTTTTTATTAAAAATTGTATAAATGGTCCTTGTGATCTGATCATATTGCAACTTTGGTCCCCAAATTTAAAAAAATAAGAATTTGGTTCAAACATTTATGAGATAGTTGCAAGTTCAGTCCCCGGTGTAATTGTTCGTTAGTTTTAACAATATATGGCTAATCTTGATATGATGAAACCATAAGGACCATTTATGTATTTTTCTCATTAATTACAAAAATAAAATAATACAAGTTCATTGCTGGATTTAAGAAACGATCCTCCCCCCGCATCAATGCATCATCTCTGGCTTAATTCCCCTTTATAATAGTTTGATGTATAACCCGATTTCTAACACAATTAGCTGAGATATTTGACATAATAATCAAAATGCTACCGTTTTTAAAACAATAAAAGACATCTGTCAATCCCATAATTATTATTAAGCTATTTAGATTAAAGTTTTGTTTTTTACTATAACTTCACCATTATTATTATGCATATATCGCATAATTATAACACATACTATACCATGACATCGTACGGTTGGCATTATTCTTTCACTTTGTGTAGAAACTTTTTAATTGGAAGTATTTTTCTTATAGAAAATGATATCTTTTTGATGATTTAGGTAACATCAAAGGAACTTATCGTTAGTCGATCCTTATAGCATAATATAAGATTCAAACTTCTAGCATAATATTAAAGTTTCTTGTAAAAGAAGCTTAATCACAATTAGAGTCCAAAATTTGAGTTTGTTCCGCATATCAATTCATTGAATCCCGTTCTTGAGGAATATTAAAATTTAAGTGGAAGCAACCTTTCTAATGTTGAAAATTTAGAATTTCAAGTACTTTTTATTTCATTTATTTAAAGTCTTTTTTTCTTATTTTTGATGGCCTTTGGGGTGGTCCAAATAGTTAATTGAGCTATGTTTTATAAAGCCATTGACGGTCGTCTGTTTTCTCCTTTTTTCCGTAGGTGACATATTTGATTTTTCATTTTTCCCGGTTCTACCCTGTTTTGTACGAAGTTGTTCCAGTTTTCTCCAGTTTCCCCAAAATAATTTTTTTTTCATATTTACATTCACCTTCAGCCAATAAGTACAGATGAAAATTCCTTGGCTTGAGGTTTTTTGGTCACCAGGTCTGGAGGAATGCTATTTCCGCCCGGAGAAATAAATTACCGGGTGTCATCTCGTCTCCCGGGTAGCTCGCTGGGTTCCCACATTGTAAGACCTAATATGGGAAAACTAGTGAACGTTGTTGAGCTAGTGATACTGACTTTGATGTGTTAAATATATAAAGCGAAGCGTATCAAGTCATGAAAATTATTGTGGTTAATATATAAAAAGAAGCGTATCAAGTCATGAAATTTGTTGACTGTCTAAAAAAAATAAAGAAGCCCCTTGCGTTGGCTCGAACAAGCAACATGTGGCTTGCGATTATTGTCCAAACCTGAGTATGTAATATTTTTAGAATTTGTTACGGTGTAAACATATATTTGGAAAAAAGTTTAAATATAACATGTAATTTTGGTACATCTTATTAAATAATTCATTTAAAGGTTAGTCCATTTTAACTCGAACCATTTTGGTTATAACTTGTTATTTAATCCACCTGGCACGTTCGTTTTATCACGCATAAACACATCTTTGAAATTAAATTTTAATTAACTATTTATATATCTAGGATATATTATATTCTATAAAAAAAATTAATAATAATTATTATGTAAGTGGACTAAAACAGGTTTAACCTGTTTTATTCAAAAGTTTTTTCACGCACACCAGAGAAAGTGAGTTGTGATGGAGATAAGATAGATCTATCATGGCAACACGAAGAAAAAGAGATTCACCTGTGATGATGAAGACAACGGACTATGCGACTCACCGGCAATGGGGGTGCAGGGTGCTGGAGATGGTGTGTGTGTGTCTGGCAAAGATTACTATGCTTCGAGTTGAATGGAAGAGATGGGAGGGGTCATAGGGTTAACCTAAATTGTTTTGAATAAAATATCAAATCTAATGGTAAGTTATATATTATTAGTAATACTACTTCGTCTTTTAGCAAAGTGTAGAACAAACATTATACATACACTTAACAGAAAAAATTAATTTTCATCCAATCCAAAAACAAATTTGTTAGAAATTGACATACTTAATTGATACTTAGGGACCAAACTTTTAAAAAAAGTATTGCCACAAGGACCAATTCGTGTAATTATTAATTAATGTATTTAAAACACATTACATTGAATAGTAAATTTACAACTATCTAATGTAGTATTCTACAAGTTTGTTTTACGTATGTTCAGGTGTTTGGGTGGGGTTAAGACATGGTTTGGACAGTCAGTGGCGGAGCATGAACCAAATCTTGAGAGGGGAGGGGAGGCGAGGGCAAAGGTAAACTGTTTTAGGGGGGGGGGGGTGGCCAGGGCAAAGGTAAACTGTTTTAGGGGGGGCGGACTCTATATTTATTAAAAAATTTCACTATCGGACCGAAAATTTACACTACTGACGAAAAAAATAGGTGGGGCGGGGGGCCCCCCGGCCCCAAAGAAGCTTCGCCCCTGCGGACAGTCATGCAATCCAAACCATATTTTTGTTTTGTATGCGGTAGGTTATAATGCCAATGAGCCTTAAATCAATTGGTTTGGGAAGAGTCACCTCATGGCTTTCCAAAGTGGATGTCATGGTTTCGAGTCTCACTTGGCGCAATATGCTTCAAGTGGGCCAGAGTTTTACCACAGTGGGTCTTTGAGTGGTGGGATTCTCCTGGAATGGTAGGCGAGCCAGGTCACCAACGTTGTCTGTATTTGTGGGCGTGTGTGGCTTTTCGCCAATGGGTTTACTCAGGTGACTAGATTTAAAAGTATTTGTTAGCCGTTTAAAAAAAATATGGTAGGTTATAGCCATTTCATGTTTTGTGTATGTTCAAAACAGGGAAACAAATAGAGAGAGAAAGAGAGAGAGAGAGAGAGAGAGAGAGAGAGGAACGGGGTGAAGAGAGAGGCAAAAAGAGAGAGTCGCAGGGAGGAAGACGGTGTATGTAAAATATGTTGGATCAGACTAAAACCCAAAATAGCTTCCAACTTAAGACCGAGGACTAGACCAAATGTATGTAGAATGTGTTGAGTCAGTCCAATCGCGAGTTTTTGTGTCGGTTTCTCGAATTGGCCGGAGTTATAGTTATACACACCCCTATACGTTGCTAAATCTTATATATAATGTAATAAAATTAATAAAAAGTTAACTTAAATAGTTATATGAACCCATTTTTAATTCAATTTGTGCATGAATGCCGGCATACGCGTGGCACGTGACCCATCCTTGCAATTGAAGTCATTGACCACCGATTTTCCTCCTTCTCTTCCGTGTGAAACAAACATACAGACGCCAAAATATTCGCCATTGAAGAACATCATATGCATTCCATAACCCATGTGTATGTATACATATATACATGTGTGTATGTACATGTGTGTCAACACATTGTTAAGAGGCATGATATGATCTTCATTCTGCAAATATCATATTGTAAGTTGTAACTTTAAATTTCCCCTTTTACTCCACTGATCTCTTGAATAATGTATCGAATTCGTGCCAATATTCGTCAATGGCTAGTGCTCCGATTCATATTGCTGCTTTTTCTTCTATGTAAGTAATGATCTCGACATTTGTTTAATAGTTATTTATGTTTTTCCAAATTAGATGATCTAAACTAACATATTATACACTTGGATCGGTGTATGTAGGTATATTGGAGTCACATAGCACGGTAATTAGTTCTAATATACCGCGATCAAACATTAAGGAAGCTCAATCATCCGGCGAGCCTTCTGATCTCGATCATCAACTCGCACCTTTACCGCTGATGATGCCATTTACTAATGTTAGTGTGCCAAAGTTATCAGGTATTTTTGCACCTTCCTCTTGTTTGATCCTTGTGATTATAGTAGAAATAGATGTTCTAACTTCTTATTTGAAAAACGGAGGTGTCTATTTTTTCTAATTTGTTTACGAATGAGTCGATTTGGGCTGTGTTTTATCTGAGTGCAATGGGTCAAATTGAAGGATTTTGGTAAGACGGATGACAGCCGAGCATGTTAAAGTGTCCGAGGATCTATTTTAAACGCATATTAAGTATATTTGGTATAAAAGTTTAGACTATTTTTGTAATTATATTATTTTAAGTTTTAACCCATCAATTATTCATGAAATTAAAAAAGTGTTCAGCCGTAAAAATGTCAAACTCGAAGTTGACATTTAGATTTGATTTTAATAAACATTAAACAAACAAATATGATTATTAGTGTCAATCCTATATCACTTAATATATATGTAATAAAATTAAATATGATAAAAAAAAATAATTTGTGAGTCAACCCAATATTTTTGTCGGTACTAATACTAAACATGACTCATAGTTGCTCAAACTCGTTCATCGTGTTTTACCTTGTTTACATAGATTTTATTATGTAGTTACCATGTTTTTTAGTCATAAATAATACATGGAATAAAAAAATTGAGCGTAGAATGTTTGCAAATGAATTCAGTCATTGATGGTTCATTTCAACTGTGTTAAAAAACACCCGCTGTTTTAGCTTATGTTTTTTTAACTCGCTCATTTTGTCACCTCTGCTAAAACATTGACCCGTTTACCGCTTTCTACGTTTCAGGGAAGTGTCCAATGAACTTTTCGAATGTCCAAAGCATCTTAACCACAACTGCAATTGATTGTTGGGGTTCACTAGCACCATATCTAGCCAGTGTAGTATGTTGCCCTCAACTCGATGCCACGATAAACATTCTTATCGGCCAATCTAGTTTCTCTAGCAGAACCCTTACCATTAACGGCACTCAAGCCGAATACTGCCTCTCAGACATCACACAAATCTTGGAAGCTCAAGGTTCCAACAACCAACTTCGTGAAATATGCTCGATTAACCCATCAAACCTCACCCGGGCTTCATGCCCATCGGTAGATCTCATAGAAATTGAAAACTCTTTGAACAATTCTACAATTATTGAATCTTGTAAAAGAATTGATCGGATGAAAGAATGTAGCTATAAAGTTTGTGAGAATGCTATAACGGACGCCGCGGTGAAGATGGCTTCAAAGAATAACATTATGCCAGAGATGATTGATGATTGTAAGAAAATTGTGCTTCGTTGGCTAGCAAGAAAACTCGACCCTATTGATGCAAGTAAAGTTTTGCGAGGAATTTCTAGTTGCAAGGTCAATAAAGGTAATAATTTCTTGTAAATATATAACTTATATGTTATATGCTTTTTTCAAGTAGTACTAATTGCATAAAAACTGAAAAAGGTAACCAACTTTGTTTAGTTTTTATATTATAATTAAACACGTAAACACAAAATATATGAGTTAAGGTAATCCACAAGGTTACAAAGTCAAAAGGTTGATGTGATGACTAACATTTCATTACCTATAAAAATATTCTGAATATTTTAGCTAAAGCTGGGAAAGTTATTATTACGCACAATAGACGTGCGAGTCATATCATGTTAAATAAAGGTTCAAATAGATTATTCCAGAAAAGTTTCAATTTCATTTGTATCAGAACAGGTTTTGATTAAAATGGGCTCGGGTTGAAAGGAATTACTTTGTTGAAAAAAGGGTGTGGGAATGGGTTCACCGGATATATTTATTTTTACGTTGGTGGCTGGTGGTGATAGTGGGAGGTGATGAAAGTGGTGATGGCGGTGGGTCGTGTGGGCACTGACTAGTAATTGGTTATGGTGGTACTGTACGCCGGTGGTGGGATTTGATTGTGTGAATTTGAAATTCGCCAAAAGTTGGTTACTTTTTTATGTAACTAACCCTAATTAATGTCCTCCTATAATAATAATAAAGTGTTTTTTCTTTTGCTCTAGTTTGTCCGCTTGACTTTCCCGACATGAAGAATATTTCAAAGGAATGTGGAAACACAATGAATAACCAAACAACTTGTTGTGATGCCTTGGAGCATTACATTCCTAAGTTGCAAGATCAAAGCTTCGTTACAAACTTGCAAGCGATAAATTGTGCTTCTTCATTCGCTGCTAGTTTGCAAAAAGCTAATGTCTCAGTTAACGTATACAACATTTGTCGCGTTAAACTCAAAGATTTCTCTCTTCAAGGTTAACTTTCCTCATACCTCCAATGTTTTTTGTTTTCATGTCATGGGTAGAACGTTTTTAACAATTTTATAGGTGGTGTTAACGTGGGCTATTAATCATGGGAACTGCCTACTTGCTATACAACAGTTGGATCACAAGGTACGTTGACAATTTTAACTTGTGTACTTTTATGAATTAGTTGATTCATGTTTATATATTTCTCCAACGGTCAAATTGATAAAATAAATTAATAGTTTCATAGTACGTACTTAAGGTTTACTAAAAAAAAATGCACCGCACTTATATTTTTGTTTGTTATAAACTAATTCTTTTACCAATTAATACGACCATTTTTCATTTTTTTAACACTTAATCCAATAGACATTGTTATAACAAAGGAAAATGTGATGTGGCATCCGGTTTTGGCTTCAAATAACGGGTCACAAGATGACATTGGGTCGGTTTTCCTGGTTATAGCACGTTAATATAATCAAATTAGTAACTTAAGAAATAACGTAGTTTATTACGATGATAAAACCATTAAAATTTCATAACATTTGTTATAGTAACATGAAAAATATAATTATTGCTGTAACAATATATTTTTAGTGTAATCATATTTAACACAAACTATTAATAAAAATATTTAGACCAATATGGTTTTAAGTTTTAAGCAACCAAAATGTAATAAAATTACCAGTTTTTGATAAGTTTTTAACCTGAGCTGTTCATTTTGCCGTTCACCATAACAAGTTATTTAATCTGTGATTAAATTCTGAAAATGTATTTTTGACTATGTTTTTCTTTTAAAATGTCTTTTTAACCAAGTAATCCTTAAAAATGTCCCTATCCAACAGAGTCGTCTCTGACCATCAAACAGGGTCATCCGAACCCAAGATGAGCAACTCGGATGAATACACATGTCTAAATTGGTCCGTTATGAAGAACATGTTTACGTTCGTCCGAACTTTTGTAAGTTAGTCCGAACGAACTTACTGTCGTCCCGAACGAACTTACGGTCGTCCCGAACAAACTTAAGGTCGTCCCGAACGAACTTATTGTCGTCCGAACGAACCTTCATAAGTTCGTCTGAACCTTCATAACGACCCTATTTAGATATGTGGCTTCATCTAAACCGCATCGTGGGTTCGAACGAACCTGTTTTGCAGTCAGAAAACCCGTGTTGGGGTGGGGACAATTTGAGGATAAGCGGCTCAAAAAGACATTTAAAAAGAAAATGTTGGTCAAATGGACATTTTCAGAAGTTCCCTTAATCTATTAAGAATGATGTTGTTTCCACAAGTTAATCTAAACCCAAGTTATCTTTTTTATTAGACTCGGGTTGCTTGTTTCCAAGCTTGCCTTTTGATGTGACGTATGATCAAAGTTCAGGAATCGACTTTAAATGTGACCTAAATGACAATGTTGCAGCACCCTGGCCGCCTTCTCCTCATCCATCGTCTAATAAAAGTAGGTTAATTTATTCTTTTGAAAGTCTGAAATTTCATATATCATTTTAAACTACATAATACTATATTTACCATGTCAAAACTTATCATATTTATATATATATATATATATATATATATATATATATATTTCACAGTAAATAAAATTACACCCGATTTTTGATAAAGTTCATTTAACATGATAAACAAAATGAAAAGAATGTTATTATTGTGAATCAACTCAGTGTAACGTTGCCTTTTTTTATTCAGTGAAACACTGTTATGAGTTCTTAGTTTGTTTTAAAAAGCTCGAAACGAGCCGAGCTTTATCGAGCCCGAGCCGAACTTGAGCTTGGAAAAAAGCTCATTTAATTATCGAGCCCGAGCCCGAGCTTCACGTATCGAGCTCGAGCTGGCTCGCGAACCTAAACGAGCTTTTTATTTATATATTTTTATTAAATTTATTTAATATATTATATAAATAATATCTATTATATATAAAGTTATGATAAAAAAATTTAAATAATATGAATAATGTTCTATATAAATATCAAAATTAAATATAAAAATATTAAAAATAATATTTAAATAAATAGACGAGCCGAGCCCGAGCCGAGCTCGAGCTTGAAAAAGTATTTGTCGAGCCGAGCTTGAGCTTTAAAAATAAAGCTCGAAACGAGCCGAGCTCGAGCTCGAGCTCTCCTAAGTCTTCACGAGCCGAGCTCGAGCCCATACGAGCTCGGGCTCGGCTCGGCTCGTTTGCACCCCTAAGTAAATCTATACATAGATAGATTCAATATAAAGCTAATTTTTATAGAGTGAATTGTAAGAATCACAAAAGCGATGATCGTCATATGTGTAACAATTAAAGCACTAGGCACAAGAGTTTATATGGTCTGGTCCTTTCAACTTAAAATTGATTCAGATCCTATACATAAGTGTGTGTGTGTGTGTGAATATTACTATTTATACTAATATTATTGATGATTCTGTGATTTATGGAAACGACAGGCCCAGAGCTTCCGGCACTTCCTCGAGCAACATCAAATCAGAATGGTGATCTTACTGATTATTTATTAATGAACTAATTTTTTACTTTCTTTATTTAGTTTTTTGATATACCAATGTATTTTACAGGGTTGCAGGATAACGTGTTCATTTCAACTTTGTTAATGCTCACCTTATTCATTTGATCCACAAAAGCTACTTTAAACATGACACCGCAAGTTACATGGTTAATATGACATGCACATGTTTATCCTGAGTAAAATAAACGATGTAAAATATTCTACAGGTCGAGCAAGAGCAAGAACAATAAAGATTAAAGCAAAACTAAGTTAACAAATGCATTCTTAAAAGGCTAAATGTTTGCAAAATTTGGAATTGCTTTGTGACTTTACTTATGGTGTAATCGTTCATATTGTTTATATTTTTTTTTGTGTGAACGGATCAAGAAGAGTGTTGGAATTTTTTTAAACAATACAAAGTAAATTACTATTTGCATCGTTGACGTTTATCAATTTTAACTACTTGAATTCCCGATGTTTAAATCCATCTCTTTGCCCCCCTAGTGTTTTTATATGTTTTTATTTGAGTACAGATGACTAATACAGTTAATATTTCTGTTTAAACCTTTGTTAAAAAATCTAAACTACTCCTTAAAGTTAAAAAAAAAAAATTACTTATAGGATCCACCCACCCACTTCCTCATTTCCTTACAAGGACACACACATACACACACACTCTCTCTCTCTCTCACCCCACACACACGCACTCTTTCTCTTATTCTCTCTCTCTATCTCTCTCTCTCTCTCTCTCTCTCTCCCCTCCCTAATCTTTATCACCACCACCACCAACCACCTCCCCCACCACAAGCTTTCATCACCGCCACCATATGCCCCTGTCACCGCCACCATAGCCTGCCCCGTCACCGCCATCCCAGCTCCTATCATCGCCACCACACAACCAACACTACAGCCCCTATCACCACCACCACAGATGCTCGTCACCATGAAACTACCACCAAACACTCACCCCTGCTTTCTCTCTCTCTCTTTCTCTATCTCTACACCACCACCACAGGCTGCCCGTCACCACCACCAAATCCCTCATCACTACCACCATATCCACCTACCAAAATTACCAAGAAATCATAGGTTTTCATCGGATGTGGAGTTTTGATTTGGGGGGTTTTTGCCAGATGTGGGTTTTGTGGATAGATTGATTCTTAAACGCTAGTAAGATTTAGGGTTTCGATTGGTGAATTGTGGATATAAAGTTTGATAATGATGGTTATTGGGTGGGGGGAGGTGTTTTGTGACGGTGGTGGATGTTGGTGGGTTGAAGTTTATATCAAGGGTTTTTATGGTGGTTATTAGGTGGTGGGAGGTGTTTTATGACAGTGGTGGATGGCGATGAGTCGGGTTCTAGATCAAGGGTTTTCATGGTAGTGATAGTGACGGTTGTGGTGGTAGGTGGAGAAGGTCGGTGAGGAAGATCAGTGAGAGAGATAGATATAGAGAGAGTGAAAGTGAGAAGGGAGTGTGTTAGATATCTAAGCTATGTAAAAAAGGAGAAGAAGAAATGGGTGGATAGATGAGTATTTTTTTTTAATTAAAAGGGTATTTAGTCTTTTAAAAAATATATTAATAAAAAAACTAACGATGTTAATCATCTGGACTCAAATGAAAACAAAAAAGAAACGTTAGGGGGAAAAGAGATGGATTTAAAAATCGGTAATTCAAGTAGTTAAAATTAACAAATATCAAAGATACAAATAGTAATTTACTCAACAATATAATAATGTTGTGAGATTTTGCTGTTTAATCTATAACTTCAATTTTAGGTGTTTGCGGTTTGAAATTAAATGTAAGTATTTCAACTTTAAATTCACTTTGAGTAATTCAACTTTGAATTTAATTAAAACTAGAACTAATATCCGTGTGTTGCGGCGGTAACGTTGAACCATAAAATTTTGACGTCAAAACAATAATAAATATAAGTATGTCGATTTATCACACGTTATGACTTGTTTTGCGGAATGCGTAACTCGGTTATTGCGCGATGTCATGAAAATATATACTAAGTTTTAAAATAAGTTTTGTATTAAAGTAAAAAAAAATTACGTGTAAAGTCATGAATTTATGTAAAAAAATTCAAAACTTTATATAAAAAATGAAAACATTTAGTAAAATAACATTTAATGTCGAAAGATAAAAACCCCGTTAAAAAAACCAAAACCGAAACGAATTTTTAATGTTAATAAAACTTATATTGAAAGTCAGAAGTTGTTAAAGAACTACATCAAGTCGATAGGTTTGTTAGAAGAGTTAGTAACAAATTAAATAAAATACTTTAAAAAAACAAATATTAAAAAAAAAGACAAAATAATCAAGAAAAAAAAGAAACGATAGCAAGAATTGAACCCGGGTTTCAAGTGCTAAGACCCAAGGCTTTAACTACTAAGACAATAACAAATTTATTGTTTTATTTTCACTCAACCAATATATATTTAAAAACCAAGGTGGTGTGGCATAATCTCATTGGCCAACGACCTTGGTTTTTAAGTTATATAATGTTCAGCTATTAATTTTGGATTTACTATAAATACCAAGGTAAACTTTGGTTGTTAGATGCTTTTAAATACTCCAAAGACCACCTACTTGAACTCTCTCATTATTCTTTAAAGAGTTAAATGCATTTTTCAACCTTAAAGTTTTATAAAAATTATCATTTAAGTCTAAAAATTTAAGTTTTATCATTGCATTCAAATGGTTCACAAAAGTTGAAATTTGAATACATTTAACTACTCCTAATTAACAACTTAACTTTTTTCGTGAAGTTTCCTACGTTAGATGTATTTTGTCAAAACAATTACAAAATAAAACAATCAACTATACATGAAAGGTTTTATGCGTTCAGTCTCGTTTAGTAATCATCATTGCAATTTGAATCCGCCTATTAGATAAAATAAAATATAATTATAACCAGATAAAATAAAATCCATTTAAGTACTCCTACCTTGATATTTACGAATTATTACTAACTTAATGTTACTAACTTTTAACAAATAATTAGTTGTTCAAAAAAATCTCTTTATTTTAATAAATAAAAATCTCTTTATTTTAACAATTCAGACATATGCTCACGAAACAAACGTCTGAATCATTAAGTGCTGAACAATTCAGATATCTGAATCATTAATAGACTGAAACAAACAGTCCTTTAGAGCATTCACATCCACTTCTTTATCTTTATCATTATAATTACACTAAAAATCATTATTTTTTCTCTTTTCTTTGAATTAAAAATATATTTTTATACTTTTATCATTACATTTTCTCTCCCCTCCATGATTTTGAAAACCGGACAGGCCGGTCCGACCGGTTGGACCGGGAACCGGACTCAAATCCGGTCCGGTTTGGTACTTAAAACCGTTTCACGTTTAACCAGTGGTTGGACCGATTGAACCGGTCGAACCGGCGGTTGGACTGGGAACCGGACCGGTTGAACCAGTGGTCGAATCGGTTGAATCGGGGGTCGGACCGGTTGAACAGGTTTTTTTATATAATTTTTTATTTTTTTGTAATTATTACATATATTTATAAAAAATAATTATAATTTTTTACGGTTCTTATATCCAGTCCGACCGGTTGAACCGGTCCAACCAGCGGATCAGTAAAGCATCCGGTTCACTGTCCGGTCCGGTTTTAAAAACATTGCTCTCCTCCACTCACAACCACTTTCAAAAATTTTAAAAAAATTATAAGGATTTTATTTTTTGAATGGCCAACCAATTAAAACCCGGCTACCCGAGATACCCCAATGACGAAAATGCACTCCATACGCTCGCGAGCACAGACATCGCTGGGTAGCCCAAGCCCACCAATCACCAATTCCAGGAAAAACCCACCACCCGAAGGCCCACCAACAACATTTTACTGTTAGTAATACTCGCACTTACAAACTCCACTATAAAAAGTCATGATGCTACCACTCAACCAAATAAAAAATTATAATGGTTAAACAGTGAATCTTCATATTTACGAATGAATAATAATATTTTTTTTTTTACTCACAATCACTTAAAAACATACAATATAATATAAAGATTTTAGCCACGAACTTTTAGAAAACGAATAGCATCAACGTTTTCCATGTGTTCATTGCCTTTATTGTCGAGAAGAAACATTAATAATAGTTGGACTCTCCAGCGACTTTATTCTTATCCAGCCATCAAATTATCCAAACCCCACTACACACACCACTAAATACCCAGTTAATCCACCTTTCTTCCCACCTTAATCACTCCATCATTACCCAATTTCATGTCGATTTCACCCAAATATCACTCCAATTTCTGAGTTTTTCAACGATGGAATCCACTGTAGTAAGATTACTACTATCGTTATCCCTCTCGATACCACTGTTTCTCAGCACTTGTGCTTACTCAAAACGACCCGATTTCGTGAATGTTGGAGTGCTTTTTACGCTTGATTCGGTCATCGGTAAAGCTGCAAAGGCAGCGATGGAAGCTGCTGTAATGGATGTCAATAGGGATTCAAGGATTCTCAATGGTACCCAAATGAGGTTGATCATGAAGGATACGAATTGCAGCGTCTTCCAGAGTTCAATTGGAGGTACCAATAGTTTTAGAAATTGTTGTTATGTTGGGTTAGGGTCTTTGATACTTGATATGTTCATATGAATTCAGTTGCCAATAGTTTTGGAATTTTGTTTGGTGGTTTTGCATATGCTAACAAAGTGGCTTTTTACAATTACTTTTAGAAAGGAAGTTGCACAAGATAACCGAACTTTTTTTTTTAATGATATTAAGTTCTAATGTGGCTTTTCTTTTTGTTATAATTAGCTTTTGAATAGCTCTTTCGCCCTAGGGTAGAGTTAGGGGCTGTTTGTTTTTCTTTTAACTATTCAGATGTCTGAATGGTTTAGCATTTAATGGTTGAGAGTGTTTGTTTCGTGAGCAGATTTCTGAATGGTTAAGCGTTTTTGTATCTGAATGGTTTAAGCATTATACTAATTCTGAATGGTTAAAAGTTTTTATTTTAATTGTTCAGACATTTGCCTTTAAATAGTTAAACAATATACTAGCTCTTAATGATTTAAATCTCTTACTAGTTCAGCACTTAATGCTTCAGAACTCTTAAAGATTCAACACTTACCCATTCATAAGTTGTCAAACAGCCTCTTAATTGAGGACATTTATTATACTTATGAGTTATGTGTGTGTATGCATAATGAATTTTGCAAATATAAAGAGATTTAAACCTAGATTAACACCTTTTAATCTATGTTCTTAACAGAAGAATATGGAATTTGG
The DNA here is from genome assembly GCA_025506415.1 of Flaveria robusta. Taxonomy (NCBI): domain Eukaryota; kingdom Viridiplantae; phylum Streptophyta; class Magnoliopsida; order Asterales; family Asteraceae; genus Flaveria; species Flaveria robusta. The sequence goes on from CM046460.1 coordinate 19,419,721, forward strand.
GAACTATAACCATTGGCTAACAACCACTTAATGGTTATCTTTTATTATTTATGTAAACATGCAGTTAACCATAGCCATAAAGTGCTATAAATGCTTTTGGAATAGACATAAACAAACAACTCCGGGTCTTTTAATCTCATAAATATCATAATGTTAGGAATATGTCATTTCTTTGGTTAATATATGTTGTTAGCATATGGATTGTCTTTTGTATGAATGTATTCTTATTTGTTTGCCACTTAAAGTTACCGAATAAAGTTTCTTGAAAACATTTTGTCAGCATTTCAGATGCTTGAGAGAGATGTGGTGGCGATAATCGGGCCACAATCATCAACTGTAGCCCATATGGTTTCTCAAATTGCAAATGGTGTTCAAGTACCAATAGTTTCATACTCTGCAACGGATCCCACGCTATCTTCCCTCCAATTCCCTTATTTCTTTCGAACCACACAAAGTGATTCGTATCAGATGGCAGCCATGGCTAATTTGATCGACTTTTATGGGTGGAAAGAAGTGATTGCAATTTACACTGATGATGAGTATGGGAGAAATGGAATATTTTCTTTAGATGATGAAGTAGAGAAACGAATGTCAAAGATTTCTTATAAGCTTGCTTTGCCAGTTAATTATAATCTTGATGATATCACTAATGTGCTTAATTGGTCAATCCCGCTTGGTCCTCGTGTTTATATCATTCACATTAATCCTGATCCTGCATTGAGATTCTTTCAAGTAGCAAATAAGCTCAATATGACGACTAGTGATTATGTATGGCTAACAACCGATTGGCTTTGTACCACTTTATCCTCGTTTACCCCAGAAAATAAGCCTTTCTTAAGACTTATTGAGGGTGTTGTTGGTATTTGTCAACATACTCCACAAGCATCACAGGATAAGAACTTTGGGTTGAATTTCTACGGGTCGAATGTATATGGGTCGTTTGCTTATGATACAGTGTGGACAGTAGCACACACAATTGATACCTTTCTTAACCAAGAAAATAGTTTAACTTTCTCGATTGTTGGGTCACAATTCGGGAAGCTCAAGATTTTTGATGGTGGCAAACGTTTTATCAAGGTATTATCTGAGACGAATTTCAATGGTTTGACAGGTCGTATTCAATTTGATGGAGATAGAAACTTGGTTCCTTATGGCTATAAAGTTTTTAATATGGTCAAACTAGCGGTTCATAATGTGGGATATTGGTCAAACCATTCAGGTCTCTCAATCAAACCACCAGAGTCTCTCAAAGTGGATAAAACTAGCTCTTCGGTTTCAAACGATAAGCTTGGTGTGATTACTTGGCCTGGTGGAAAAACGGACCGACCTCGTGGATGGGTCATTGGTGATACTGAAAGACCACTAAGAATCGGGATACCAAAACGGGCTAGTTTTGTTGAATTTGTGACGGAATTAAGTAATCATACAATTGAAGGATATTGTATTGATGTGTTTAAGGAAGCAGTTAAGTTAGTTCCTTATGATCTCCCCTATAGATTTGTGCCATTTGGAGATGGTCTATCCAACCCTAGTTATGATGATCTTGTGAAGTTCGTTACGGACGATGTGAGTAAAATATCAATTAAATCTCATTTTTATTATGGCATTGTGATCTATGTTTAGATGTGTTTTGGAGCCATTAACTGATTAAGATATATTGAGACTTGAAAGTTGCAACAATTAGTCATGAATGTTTGGATAAACAAGTGATACTTTATTCATGGGTCAAATATCTAGATATGGATAATCAGTTTCATACTGTTACAAAACTGATTATCAAAGAACTTTATTGCTGCTTCTTTAAAAAAATTTTTGCTTCTTGATGATTTCTTACTAATTAATTTATTAAAAAAATTAGAATTCCTCAAACACTTAAAAATACAAGTATCTGATTATTACAACTTTAAACAACAAAAGCACATCCAGACAATTTTCTGAAATTCGCTTTGTTGCAACTAATTAGTTACATGGTTTTGATTATTAATAGGTTTTTGATGGGGCAGTTGGAGATATAGCAATTGTGACAAACAGAACAAGAATTGTTGATTACACACAGCCTTATGCTACAACTGGTCTTGTGGTTGTGGTTCCTATTAATAATAAAAAAGCAAGTACTTGGGTATTTCTTAGACCCTTCACTGTAGAAATGTGGTGTGTCACTGCAGCGGCTTTTGTGTTAATTGCTATTGTTATTTGGCTTCTTGAGCACCGTGTTAATGATGATTTCAGGGGCCCACTTAAGAGACAACTTATAACAATTTTCTTGTAAGTTCTTTGCTTATGTATAACTGAGAGGTAGTGGCAATTTTGACCTGTTCGTGTAAACGGATAGATTTGACGATTTGGGTTGCTTTATCTCAAGCTCGTCAAAGAAATTATATAACTAAAAGGAAGGGGTCAAACAGGTTTAAAAGTTGTTTAATGTTTAATGCAGCTTACCACTTAAACTGGCTATTTAAAAGTTTAGACCATTATTGTAATGATATTGTTTTTCCAATCATGATTCACAAATTAGCTAGTCTTTAACAAATAAAACAAAAGTTCTTGTGGCCAACCCCACAGCTCATTTTGTCCGTACTATAAAATGGCGTGAAGCCTTGAACATGTTTTGACCCATTACCCAACCCATCTGACCTTGCAATCTTTCTACCACTAATATAATCCATGTGTTGAAAAAGTTGAAGAATGCTGACCTACAATACAATTATTTGTTTTTCAGGTTCAGTTTCTCAACTCTGTTCAAGAGAAATCGTAAGCATCACTTAATCTTTGATTTTGTTTCTTTTAAATTCATTAGCACTTATCTCATCAACAAGACCTATATATTGAAACTACAACAAAGTATGTATCTGGTTTCATTTATACTAATTTCCTAGCAAATATACATGTTGGAAGACAAGAATGCGCGTAAATTTTTTTAAAGACAACAATCTTAACCTATAACATGGTCGCATTTCATCAAAGTGAAATTTAACTTCTTAAAACTTTTAAGTGCATTTTCTTCATTTGACATGATTTTAGATGGGTTTGGTATAAACGAAGCTGGATACTTACTTGGGTGACGTGTATAGTAGTTACAATATAAGTTATTTTGATGAAATAGTTTGAAAACTTGGGTGGCATCCACATGACTCATGAGTGTTTATCTGTACAACAGCAGTTTTAGCATACACATTAAATTGAATGGTTGATTATTTTACCCTTGGTGGTTTTTGGCGCTTTTAGCAACCAACTTAGAACTAGGTGCAAAATAGAAACAAACTTGCAGTTTATTACTAATTTTAGTTACCAACCTCATGTTAACTGATTTTACTTGTAAAATGTTGATGTGGCAATGGTTGATGACATGTGAGTATTTATATACATCAGAAGCCAATATGAAAAATAATTGCTATTGAAAAAAAGAGTTGCAACTTTGAAGAATGATTTTTATTATATTTGATGTTATTTATATTGAATGTCACTTGACATACACATATTCCCTAATTTGATAAATAAGATACCAAGTCAGCGCTCTTTTAAAAATTAGCACCAGTTGAACACGCCATTCATTGCTATAGTCATCACTGATATGTAACTTGGTTGCTAATCAGCAAGAAAATGTAGGTTGGTATCTATTTTCCGGTCAACTTTTAGTGGGTGCTAGAATCATGAAAAGTGTGCAATTTGTTTCTATTTCTCGCAATTTGTCCTTCATTAATAGTCCTCTATATGGTTAGATGATAAATTTGCAGAGGAAGATACAATTAGTCCACTTAAATGAATGTAGATGGTGCTATAGGTTTTTTTTAAATGTACCTGATAATGAAAACGCCCTTACATTTTTAAGATTTTATTATAAGGAAACAGTTATAACCTATAACAAGTTGTCATATCATTAAAGGTAAGTTTGTCTTTCCAAAATATGTAAGGGTGTTTCTATCATCTAACATATTTTTAGTTGGACCTAGTATAATTGAAACCACTTACATACTCGAGTGGCCTGTAAATTAGTTTAACTATACGGGTGATCTTAATGAAAAGGATGTATGCTTGGGTGACCTCGACATACAATATCCCTTAATTCTTTAATCAACTTATCCTTATTAATTGACATGATAAAACTGCAGAGGAAGATACAATTAGCCCGCTTGGACGATTGGTAATGGTGGTATGGCTTTTTCTGTTACTGGTAATAACATCAAGCTACACGGCAAGCTTAACATCTATTCTTACCGTTGAACAACTATCGTCACCAATCACAGGAATTGATAGTTTAGTGGCTACTCGTTTGCCAATCGGATACCAAGTTGGATCATTTGCGTATACTTATTTGGCTGAAAGTCTTTTTGTGCCTAGATCTAGCCTTATTCCACTGGGCACCCCGGATGAGTATGAAAAAGCATTGCGGTTGGGCCCACATCATGGTGGGGTGGCAGCCATTGTTGATGAGCTTCCTTATGTTGAGCTGTTTCTTTTGGAGCATGATGATTTTGCGATTGTTGGTCAACCGTTTACTAGAAGTGGATGGGGATTTGTAAGTAAACTTTTTTATATACCATCAAAAATTAAAATTTAATGAACACAATAGCAGCTACTTTCATAGTTTTACCTAATTCCAATTTCTTTAGCTAGGTAATTTACTTTTTGGGTTAATAACACCAAAATGGAACTATTACTGTTTTGTCATTGTATGAAAGAAACAGTTTTTTTTTCTTTGTATGTAATATACTGCCAATATTTTACCATTTTTTGGAAGTAATGTTCTATAACAATCAAAATGATGGTGTGACACAGTCACATCATCAAAAGATTGGTGCCAAGTCACCATTTTACATGTCATACTTAAATGTAGCTTTAAACGATTGAAAATTTGTTACATATAGTGGAAAAATGAACATTTTTTCTTGACGAAAAAGTGGTATTTTGTTATATTTTGGTGTAATCAAGTAATTAACCTTTGTTTTTTTCTTTTTAATAACAATCTGCTTGCAGAAAGCTCACATTTTTTGGACAACATGTGAAAGTAGTTTGTTTGTATCCATTGGCTGATGTGTTGGTTTCTTGATTTAAATGTCTCTAAATGGTCCATGTCAGCAAATTTTATTTTCATTTTTATATTTTTGGTACCAGAACTAATATTAATACACACTTCTCTTGATTGCCAGGCATTCAAGAGAGACTCGCCTCTTGCCACCACACTATCGTTATCAATTATGCAACTTTCCGAAAGTGGAAAGCTTCAAGAAATCCACGATAAATGGTTCTGCAAAAAGGGTTGTTCGAGTGGTGTGGGCCATAAAAACGAGTCTAATCAGCTGCAAATGAGTAGCTTTTATGGTTTATACATGATCTGTGGCATTTTCTCACTCACTGCTTTGGTTTTATTCTTATTACAAACCGTTCGTCAGTATATTCATTATAAACAAAAGCAAATGCTAGACCCGAGATCACCCTCATTCCCATCATCATCAAGTAGGGGTTGCTATGGCGTGTTGTTTAATTTCTGTGATTTTATTGATGAGAAAGAAGAAGCCATCAAGAACATGTTCAAGAAAGATGATGATATTCCTCAAGGTACTCATACTATTTAATCTCATTTGATACTAGATTTTATTTAAATTTGCTACATAAACAAATGCTTTGTAAGGTGTATATATATATGTATGTTTCTGTCTGTAAAATAACTAAAGAAACTGAAAATGCCACGGTTAGTAGTTTATTCATGAAGGATGTGAAAATCTAAATACATATCCGAAACCAACTACTTGATATTCAAAACCCTATCCGAATCGTGAAAGTTGAATGCTTTCAGAGTCTGAATAGAAGAATGATGTATGCATATCTTTAATTGGATTTTGATTTCTGTTTCTCATAATGAGTATGTGTGTACTCTTTTTTATTGTAAAGCTTTTGTTGCTACAAGAACCCTTGCAACCAGTTCAGAAGTGGTGCAGCAGTGCAATATGTAATGTGATACCTTGGCCGATGTAATCCGAATTGATTGCCCACGCGAAGCATCATTAGCCTTGTCACTGTTGAAAAGTAATTGTAAGTTGGCATGTTTAATCCTCTCTCACATTGGTGTGGAAGGGAAACCTTGAGAGGCTTATAAGGGGTTTTCCCTTACGAAAATGGGTTGATGGAGACGCGAGTTCTCGAACGGGAGCGTTTGAGGCACGAACGGGTGTGTTTGAGGCACACTTTGCATTGTCGCTAAGGAGCTTTTATTTTTGGCTAAGGTCCGGTTCAGGTGCGTGAGACTTGCGGATAGAATCAAAATTGACTTGGAGATAAACCGGGAGGATAAAGTTGATTAGTTAAGCAAATCGGATCATCTGCGTAACCGAATTTGCTAACTGGTGGAGGTTATCCCCATCCACTATTTTTCTCCAAATTGGTTACGATTTAAGCCTATAAATAAAGGCCTCCTGCTACCGGTTCAACTACACAAAATTCATAGCCTACTGTTCTTTCTCTCTTTGCGATTTTTCTTTACAGTTTCCTCTCCAGCTTTAGCTTTTTTCGGTTTCCATTGCTGTTGGAATACCAAAACGATTTTGTATTAAATCGTGTGAGTTTACGCAACCGCTCACAGCAATACGAGGGCGTAAAATCCTTTAAGGACTGGATTTGTTCCGTGCAGTTCGTTATCTGAAGAACAATCAAGATTAACATGTTGGTTTTAATTTTTCTGTGTTATTTAAATTTGTTCGATAACTGATTTAGCCAATAACTTGATTAATTAATAAAGTAACTAACTTTAATATTTTCCTGTTTGGTTTAAAATATTTTCAACAGTCACAGTGAGGGATGGATCTCTATGTGACTAGACTATGGTGTTAGCAAGGAGTATATGTTGGTACTAATTGCAGGTAATGAGAGATATGTCAGCCGTGATTGTGAACCTTTTTCTCGTTGACGGTAGGGATGTCATTTTTACCTGAAACCGAATACTGAACCGACCCGAGTCAACCCGAACCCGATTAAAATAGTACCCGATAAACCCGAACCCGATAAACTCTTTAGGGTCGGTAATTGAATACGTTTTTTGGTAAATCGGGTCAACCCGATTAACCTGAATAAGAGAATACAATCAGATTTTTTTATATTTAGTTTTCATATGTTCGTATTATGATTACATCTTTATCAAATTTGAATTTTGTTTTTTTCTAGTTTCTATTTACTATCAATATTAATATTCAATTAGATATGGTATTGCAGAGTCAAACGACGGTAACTTCCAATCGGTATTCGGCAATCGGAAATCGGCAATGAATATATTAAAGTTGAGTCGGAAACCTTTAGTTTAGTTTTACAATTTTGGTTTATTTTGGCTATATGTTTTGCTATTCTAACATAAACATTATTTATCCCAAATTTAAATTATGAAGCTGTTATGGAAATTAATTTATTTGGATTCATTGCCTATTAGTTTGATGATTATTTACATTGAATTTAATTAGGAGTTTTAATTTTTTACCTTAAAAATTGATTTTGTTGTTTAGAAATTTTTTGTTTGGGATAAATTAATTTTTTTGTTTGGGATAAATTAAATGTTACAAACCTAGAATTTGATTCATCGCCAATTAGGAACCCGATTACCGACTAAAACGACCCGAATAAACCCGATTACCGAAACTCGATTACCGATAAACCCGAGCTTTATTCGGGTCGGTATTCGGGTAGGATTCCAACATCGAAAAACCCGATGAACCCGACTCGACGAACCCGAAACCTGATTAAAAAACCCGATCAACACCCCTAGTTGAGGGTATTTGTAGTAGGGTGTTTTTGTAATCTTCTATAATGTGACAAAGAAAGCGACATGGGAGTCCCCCGATCGCGTGAGTCGGGCCTATATTGTCAAAACGACTTGTCGTAAGTCACATCTCAAAAGAGGGGAGTCATGACTATATTCTCCTTCTAATCATGGTAAACTTGGTCGTCAAAAAATCACTAAACAAATTAGATTACTTAAAAACTTTAAGTCCATTCAATGATAGAGTTTGAACCACATTATAAGAGAGCGGGGGTAAAAGTAAAAAAAAAAATTTGAACCGAAAATTAACACTAATGAAGAAAAGAAAAGGACTTTGTCTACTCATGTCACACTAGCACACCATTAAATGCAGCATGGACCGCATTAAATGAAGGAACGACGTATATGTTGATGGAGCATGTGAAGCATTTATATAGGGTTTGGTTATTTGGACACCTCATTATTTTAAATCAACACCCCGAAATTTCTATACGGGTCGTATAGCCCCATACGCGTAGTATAGAGGGGTCGTATAGCCCTTATACGGGGCGTATAACCCCTCTTATAACCCCCAGAATTTTTTCTCGTAGTCAGTGTCGAAATTTGCTATACATGACGTATAATCCTATATGTGTCGTATAGGGGGGTTGTATAGGGCTATATGGGCCGTATAGTTCTCTGACACCCCTCCTGAATTTTTCTCGTTTTCAGTGCATTCGACCCTATACGTCGCGTATGGGTCCATACGCGGCGTATCGGGGGTGTCGTTTTATCTGGGTGGGTGTCTAAATATTAGGACCCATAAGATAAGGCCGTAACAACAAAATGACTACTTGAGTCGAGAGATCTCCTTCCCATAAAACATTCATTCTCCTTGGTTTAGAACATGAATGGTTAGACCCTTACCTCTTTACCAAAATCTATGATGACTAGCCAACAAGATAATGATGTTTTATTATCAAGGGTAATGTGTTTATTTTTATCTACATTTTAACGTAAGTTTTATTTAGAATACATAATATATTTTATTTTTTTGGGCTGCAATGTAATGTTTTTTTTTTTATTTCGAAAATACCATTGGGACATGATTATTTCTATCTACCTTCTGGTCATTGGCAGAGCTTCATAGGGGCCGGGGGGCCGCCGCCCCCCTGTTTTTTTCACCAGTATTGTTAAATTTTAGTCTGATAGTGTAAATTTTTTGTCAGGTAGTGTAAATTTTTATATAAATACCGAGTTCGCCCCCTCTAAAAAAATTAATTTCGACCCGCCCCCACCCTTACGAAAAAGTTCAAGCTCCGCCCTTGAATATGGTATGAATTATATTCAACACCAAGCCTTGCAACCCACCATCTAAACTCATTGGCCGATTATAATATATTTTAAGTTTTTTTAATACAATAATTAGTTATTGTAATTTCGCTTATACTTTCATGACATTCTTATTTCTACATACATTTTGGTCTAAATTTTATTTGAAATTGAGCAGAAGCAATGCGCGTCTAAAACCCACTAGGTTTGAATAAATAGCAAGCACTTAAAGTCTTGATTACTATAACTTAGATACCAATGAAATGCGTTTTAACTAATTAGGTTGGTTGATTTTAGCTTTCTCGTAATGAAAAAAATTATTAGGTTTAAAATTTTACATTACTCTCATCGACATCATAATTCTATATTTTTATTCACTAATGAATTGCCTCAGATACCGTTATGTTGTGTTTTTCCATTGTCTGCATTTCGATATAAAATTTATTTAGACGATACAATCTAACCTAATTATCTTTTACATGTGGTGCCACATGACATTTCCACAAGCGTTCTCATCTTAATTTTCTCGCCCAAAATATTTATAACATTTTAAAAAGTCAAATAACTAATTCTTAATTTTTTCTCTTTCTCTCTCTATATTATAAATCCATATCCTTTTTTAATCATTAACATATTAAAAAATATTTTTTTATTAAATAAAAACTAACTATTTTGATTAAAAATATACTTTTTTAAATTCAAAATTTTCTAAAACTATAATTTTTTTCTAAAACAGCGAAACCTTTTTAATTTATAAAATATTTTAAAATCAATCTTTTTAAAAAATAAAAGTTTTACATAAAAATATTTTTTACAAAACAAGCCCATAGTTTTTAAAGAGTGAAATATTGATAAATAAAGCGTAATTTTTTTCAAGTAATAACTTTTTAAAACGAAAGTTTTAAGAATATTAAAAGTATTTTATCAACTAATCAAAGTACCTTTATACTTGAAGTTTTACAGTTCCTAACTCGTCGTTAATAAATATTTAGTATTTTTTTCTTATTTAACCCGTGTAATACACAGGATTATAATCTAGTATAATATATTTTACTTTGTGTTTATTTTCCTTTAGTTCTATATCTTTAATGTGTTTAACATACAATATCATATCATTTTATTCAAAATCAACCCGTGTAATAACATGCTTAACCTGCTAGTTTAGATAAAAGAAAGAAAAAGATTTTAAAAAATATATTATATTATTTAAAGTAATAATAGAAATTAATTGAGTGTGAAACTGCTAAATAAATAGTACAAGTCTTCAATGCTGTAAGAAACACATGTTTCACGTGTAGGACTACACACCACATGAAGAACAAAGCGGGCCACCACTCATTTAGAACCTTTGGTGATTGGTATCCACGTAAAACATAAAATCACCTAATAAATAAAAGAATATTCTCCCACAACAGTTTTAGATATTTTCCTCTCATCTACCAACTTTAATCTATTTAGTTCTAATAAAAGTTGATTAAGAAAAATATGTGGTAGCATAATATTTCGTCTTATCAAAATATTTTTGTTTTTTTTTATTAAATAATTACATTAATTATTAATAATATTAATTAAAAATAGTTTTAGACCTTTTTATTAATGTTTTTATAAAGAAATAATTTTTATAGAATAAATTTTTTTCTAAAACATCAAACCTTTTTAAAAAATACATAATATTTTAAAATGGGTGTTTTTAAAAAGCAATTATTTTATAAACCAAAAATAATTAAAATTAGAAGTTATAATAAGAAAATTTCTAAAAATGATATTTTTTAAAACGGTTTATTTTGAAACAAAATATTTAGTTTTTTTGGTAAAAAAAATTAAAAATAAAAGTTTGCTAAGTTGATATAATTGTTTTATCATTATACTTCTTACTTATACGTAATATCAATAATATGTTATCTATTAATATTGTTTAATATTGTTTTATAATTAATAAAGTTTTATTATATTTAATATTTTATTTATTCAACCCATATAATACACTTGTTACTAAAGATAGTTTGGCATATCAGTATAGTGAGCCGCTAAAAAGAATAACTTTCACTAGAAAATCTTAAAAGATTATATGGATATTTGTACTTTATATTCTTTTTTACTGTGATATGCCAATAGTAATATATAGATAGTTATATGAAAAGAAAAGTATCTCTAATCTAATCATAACGCGTAAGTACGATTATCAAAATTACGACAAATCTTGTCTATGCGGGAACCTCTAACTAATATATTTTATGTAAACATAACTAATATAATCTATCTTATATATCCTTAACACATCCTACCTTGTTCTCTTTCTAAATTCCGTTATAGTTGTCAATCACTACTTACAAATATGTCATACAGTTTATGCGGTTCTCTGTTTCAAATCGATTTTTCATTGAATATGTTCTTATTAGAGACGTGTGCATATAGGTGAGGAATCTTTAAAAAAAAAGTTATTGGATTTTAGTAATTCTAACTTTCATATATTGGTAACGATTAATTTCAACTTAGTAAATTTTTACAGACAATTCTAACTGTAAGTTTATTTGCCTCCAACGATTCCTATTAGTTTTTTTTATGAAACAGGGCAAACTTTGGGCCATTTTTTTATTCCACTGCCTCCTAGCCTCTATCAAGTTCATTTTAGGTGTCTAGCCTCCATCGTCACCTGAAATATACCTCCAACAAGTCAAATGGTTAAGATCAGGAAGTGAAAATTGACGGGTTTCAGGATACAAAAGTTTCAGATTGACGAACCTAATGGTTGATTTCAATTTTCTGATTAGTGTTTTTGTCATATAAATAGTTCACGTCATCAAAAAACTTGCAGTGTTAACTCTCATGAGTTAGTAAAGGAATGTTGGAAGAAAATAAACTTAAAGTTATGAGTGTCTGTAAACATGTCCTGAGTTGAAATCAATAGCGACTAATAAATAAAAGTTGAGATTATTAAAATATAATAACCCTCAGAAAAATTATATTATATATAATGTTTTATTGTGTTGTTTATGTTATCGAAGACGAAATATTAAGATAACATAAAAATTCCAATGTGGCATTTATATATTATGCAATCCAAAGTATATGAACGAACGGAATATTAACATTACATGGCATCTTTAGAAAGATACAAATATTAAAACAAATAAAATGCAAAATGATATGTGAGATTCGGTTAGGAAAATGAAAGAATAAAACACACATGGTTACAAGTTGATTGATTGATTATTCATCGCAAGAGAAAGATTCTTTGCTTATAAGCCTTTTTAGTTTTTACTCTGTTAATTGCTTGTCGTTTTGTAACTTGAAATGTATAATGTAGAAGTCTTCTTTCTTTCTTTTTTTTATTTTTTTGTTTCTTTTTTATTCAGGTTCCAATCGGGTCGGATTTCAAGACATAGGAGAAAGGATGGTCCAGTTTATTTAACTATTTTCATAGTTCCACTATCATCATCTTTATCTTTATATTATAATAAAAGAGTAACTAATGGGGACACGTGTCAGCATCACATTCATCCTCATTATAATTTTCTCGTTTCTCTCTTCTACTTAATAGTTACTATAATTACTAATAATATTATTTAATTTATTTATAGACTAAAAATATTTTTTAATAAATTAAGAAAGAAATCTTTTAATTAATATTATTTATAAAGAAACAAATTTTTATAAAATAATCTTTTTTTTAAACATCAAACTTTTTTAAAAATATAAAATATTTTAAAAATCAATAGTTTTAAAAAGTAAAATTTTTATAAATAAATAAATTTTATAAAACTTTTTGTTTTGAAACAAATTATTTAGTTTTTTTAAACAAAAAAAGTTAAAAAACTTGATATCATTATTTTCTTACCTATAGTCTTTATACATAATTTCAACCGTATTTTATTTTTAAATATCATTTTATAATTAACAAAATTTTATTTTATTTAATATTTTATATATTCAACCCGTGTAATACACGGGTTATTAAGCTAGTATGTTTATAAATAACTACAATTAACCAAACTAAACCGACGGTAAAAACGTCTTTATTTTTTTATTAAATAAAATATTCTGTGTCAGAAAAGTTTTGTTATATTTTGTAAATATCATATTACTTTCACTCATTCTTCTTCATAAATTAAAGGAATTACTAATTACTAATATTCTATTTAATCCAAGTATAAATATACTTATTCATTAGAATTTGTTTGTAATTAAACTATATCTAGATTCGGCAAACAAATCATCTTTACTAATAATTGATTAAGTGAACCATTTATACCTTAAACCCGTTAGTTATGAAAGCCTCAACTGAAGTCTCAGTTAATAGATTCATTTTAACCTATAACCAAACCAAAATGACCAATGCTTTTATTTCACGTATGAATATGATTTATCAGGAAATATTGAGTCACTTTGTTTGGACCATCGTATCGTAAAAACAAAGCTCGAGAACTCAAAGCAACAATATATGTATACAGTCACTTTCCTATTTCGGGTATAAATTTTGTCATCATTCGAAAAGAGAAAAAAATATAAATGTTGTGTCGTGTATGTAAATTCTTATAAGAATACTATGGTATTAATTATGTATTTAGTATGTTTGTTTTCTAATAGTTCAGAAACCCTAATTAGCGAATATAATTTTTAATAAATTGTACGTTTTTTATCATTTTTAATAACTCTGTAAATTATTCATATTCCTAGAAAATATTATATTTGTATAGAATTCCAGGCGTGGGCCCTATAGGCTTGTAAAAACAATAATAATAAGGTCGCTAGCAACCGTCCCATTTTCTCTATTTTTCCATGTAACACATTGTTGCTAGTTTCATTGAGCACTATCGCTTAACTTGCATTAGAACTTCCTGTTGTTTATTTTCCATGAAGATAATCTATGACTTTTAAGTGGGTTAACATAAAAAAATTCGGATTTTGATGAAGAAGCCTTAACTTTTCCTAAAAACCTAATTTCTAATCAATAACTCAGATTTGAGAGTGATTCTTACTTAATTTCGTGTGTTTGTTCTTCCTTTAGCTCCATTGATTCACCAGCACAATCCAAGCACAAGAATAATACATCAAATGGTTCTTTTCAATCTTTTTCTTTTCATAAACCCGCTATTTCGCTCTTTAAGACGAAGAAAATGAGGGAATGAGAGGATTTGGGGTTTTAGGGCAGGTTATGAGCCCTCCGCACCCCTTCCTTTGCAACCCATAAGTCTCGCCTGAGAAAAGTGTGTTTATTCTTCTTTTATTGATGGTTTTTGGTTGGTATCAATTTAACAGAATTTAATACTCATAAAATATGTTCATCCTATATCTATCAACCCATGTGCTAGATTAACAAGTTTATCTGATATTTCGGTGGTTCTTGACATTCTTGATTTTTGTTCTAAAATTCAAGATTTCAAGTTTCAATAGATGGTTTTCTGTAATAATGATAAACTGAAACATGTATATATTGTAAATTTAATTAAAGTTAACAAAGCTATGCATATTCAACGTACAAAAATTTTGTCGTTATTTTATAAAAATATAAAAATTATACTACTCATTATTTAATTTTAAAGAAAAACTTCGTGGGTAAATTTTATGATCAATTATTTTAAAAATGAAATATATATTATTTATAGTTTCATATTAAGGTAATTAAATGTAATAACGCCATCAAATAAACTAAACTTAATTTTATACAAATATTTCTTACTCTTAGATGAGAAATGTACAAATACAAAGTTTTGCAAAACTTAAGATTATAAAAATTAATCTTAACCATCAATCTTTTTAATCGCTGGTTGAGATCAAATTTTAGAAAAAAGTTAGATTATATTTTAGTAATAGCCACTTTTTGCAAATTCTCTTATTTTTTTAAATGTTCATAACTTTTTCATACGACATTATTTTTTTATTAAAATTACACCAGCAAAGTGAGCATTTTATATCTTTGAAAGGAGTATAGTATTGTTATAAGAAAAGGTAATAACTTTTTTTTACGTTTTTAAGCTCGTATCTCGTCATTGTGTTTTTAATGCGGTTTCTTGTGTCTTTTTATTAGTTATTGTGTTCTTCTTAATACTATTATGTTTTTCTAAAATGATGAATTTATATATATATATATATATATATATATATAATGATGGAATAACATTATAGTGTATCTATAATACGTAAACATAATAATAAATTAACAACTATTTAATCTAATACATTAAAAATAATAACAAAAAAACACAATGTCTCTTTGTGTTTTTTATCATTATTGTGTTATCTTAAACATTATTAGTTTTAAAAAATATATTGGTGAAAAACATCATTGTGTATTTCTAATTGTAAAATATAATAATAGATAACAACAAGTTTATATAATCTATAAAAAACAATGACAAAAATAACACATTGTGTTATCTTCAATATTATGAGTTTAGAAAAATACATTGGTGAATATATGCATTGTGTATTTTTAATTTTAAAACACAATGATATATAACAAGCCAATATAATCTATAAAACAATGATAAAAATAACACAAAAAAATCTAAAATGTAAAACATAATGATGAATACATATAACAAATAATGTAAAATACATGACATAATGAACTGATATTTGACATAATGAACGTTTAAGACACAATTAGCTGACGTATTTGACACAATGACTAAAATATCGTGCTTTTTAAAACAATAAAATGACACGTGTCAAACTCATACCTCTTTTTAAGCTTTTAAAATCAAATACATTTTTTTACAATAACTCTAACCCCTCTTAGATACCATCGAAACTTACACTTGCAAAGATTTAAACTAATATTATTTTTGTAATAAACATATTGATATCAGCAGGCTACAACGTGATACATATCAACCTAAATAAATACCCTATAATCAAAATAAGAACTAGTTCAACTTACATTAAATAAATGCCATATGATCAAAAATTATTAAGTTAAATTTCTAACTGACCATCGTATGTATCATATTAAAATAGAATCACAAACCTCATAAATCATTATTTATAGTAAGACAAAAACTCAAAAGTATTCCAATCTTTGGGACTTTGAGGAGGAGGTTTAATTGTTTAAAGCAGCCATCTCTCTCCATTACTCCTCTCCCTTTCTACTGTGAATCTGTGATTGCTCAAGAACTCCTTTATCTCCAAGTCACCAATATATCATTTTAATATTCTTCTGTTTGATCACTACTTTCATCATCATTTAATATTTGTTTCCACAAGTTTTACCATTCCTAATTTTATTTTATAATCTTGCTCAATTATAGAACTTTTATACTGCTATTTTAGGTTTGAATATCCTCTTATGATTGACTTCATCATCACCTGCAAGAATTTGAACCCTTTTCTCAATTTTTTAATCACAAAATCGCCGGTTTCCATTGTGGGTATCTATATCTATCAACCCATTCCCTAGATTAACATGTTTATCCGATATTCCGGTGGTTCTTGAAATTCTTGATTTTTGTTCTAAATTTCAAGATTCCAAGTGTCAACCGATGATTTCTTGTAAAAACTGCTCCATTTGACTCCAATTTCAAAAGGGCATCTTCAAAAATGGATTTTAATGAGTTTATCGTGAGAAAAAGTGTGTTTTTCTTGCTTTTTAGCATATGGGTCATGTTTGCAGTGGCAGTTGCGGTGGCAGACAAGGGTATAACCGGAAATTCATCATCGCCGTCGCCATCGCCGTCGTCATCACCACCACCGTCGTCGTCTTCGTCGGCAAGAAGACCTAAAGTTGTAAATGTTGGAGCTTTATTAACAGTTAATTCAGTTATTGGGAGGGCTGTGAAGCCTGCAATTAAGGCTGCTGTTGATGATGTGAATGCTGATACATCAATTCTTGAAGGAACTCATTTGAATCTCATTTTACATGACACAAATTGCAGTGGATTTCTTGGCACCATTGAAGGTAAATTATCTTGAAATTAGTATAAGAATATCTGTCAAACATGATTCTTTCAGTTTCAAAATTAATGTTAGCACATTCAATCTGTGACCAAAACTTGATGAATACACCAAATGCTATAGATATTATCATCAGTTAGAAATGAAACTGTGTTAAAAATGCTAAAGAACAGATGAAAATTGGGGATTTGACTTACAGTAGTTTGAATTCAAAAGTCAAACATTGTTCTTGCTGTTTGATGCAGCTTTAGAGCTAATGCAGAACGATGTGGTGGCTGCTATCGGACCACAATCGTCAACGATCGCACACGTTATCTCGCACGTCGTTAACGAGCTTCACGTGCCTCTGCTTTCGTTCGGGGCAACCGACCCGACCCTAGCAGCTCTGCAGTATCCTTACTTCGTCCGAACCACACAGAACGATTACTATCAGATGTCAGCAATTGCTGATTTGATCGAGTTCTTCGAATGGAAGGAAGTAATCGCCATTTTTGTAGACGATGACTATGGTCGAAATGGGATTTCATCGCTAGGCGATTGGTTAGCACAAAAACGGGCCAAGATCGCTTACAAAGCCGCATTGACGTCTGGTGCATCGACGAACGAGATGAGTGAAGTGCTTACCGCGGTTAATTTGATGGAGTCGCGTGTTTATGTGGTCCACGTGAATCCCGACACGGGTCTCGAGATTTTCGCGGTTGCGAAAAAGCTCGGGATGATGGGGAGTGGGTACGTGTGGATCACCACTGAATGGCTTCTAGCAGTGCTGGATTCCGCAGTTTTGCCAGATTCTGCCAGTATGGCAGTTTTACAGGGTGTGTTGTCACTTAGACAACACACCGCTGATTCCAGTATGAAGACATCCTTCGCTGCAAAATGGAAAGACATTAAAGCAAAGGAAACATCGAGTTTTAACTCGTATGCCCTTTACGCTTATGATTCCGTATGGTTGCTCGCGCGTGCTCTCGACCATTTCTTGAAATCCGGCGGAGGTATCACATTTTCTTCCGACCCAAATCTTCAAAACGCAAAAGGTTCCCAGCTTCGACTGTCAGCACTTCACACATTCAACGAGGGTCCACGGTTACTTGAAACGATTCTATCAACTAATTTCACTGGTTTAACAGGCGAGATTCGGTTTGATAAGGACAAGAATCTAGTTCATCCAGCTTATGATGTTCTAAACATTGTTGGTACAGGATTTAGAACAATCGGATATTGGTCAAACCTTTCGGGTTTATCAATAGATTCACCTGAAAAACTGTATGCAAAACCGTTAAACAGTTCAACTGATAAACGTCTTTATAGTGTAATTTGGCCTGGTGAAACGAGTGCGAAGCCTCGTGGATGGGTGTTCCCAAACAATGGGAAGCCCTTAAGGATTGTTGTACCATATAGGCATAGTTACAAAGAGGTTGTCACAAAGGATGTTCGATCTCCACAAGGGGTGCGTGGGTATAGCATCGATGTTTTTGAAGCTGCTGTGAACTTGCTACCTTACCCTGTGCCTCGGGAATACATTTTATACGGAGATGGTCTTCGAAACCCAAGCTACAGCAATCTTGTGGCTGCTGTTGCTGATAATGTAAGTTCTTGTTTCATTGCATACAGTGTTTGACTTTTATGGTCAACTTGTCTGTTCTTGATTTTACAGTTTAAGTAATACTGGTTAATGTTTGAAAAGTTTATAATTACTATTTTAGATTTTTTAATAAAGCTTCAAAAGGGAGATAAATTTCATGGAACTGAAGCTAGAACCATATCAGTGTTTAAGTTTGTGTGAGTCTTACTTTTGACCTCAAAAGTCAAAGTATGCAAATTTGAACTTGATTTGCTTTTTGATTTGAATCCTAAGTCTGAAATGTAAGTTCTTGCATATAGAGTTTGACTTTTGAGGTTAAATAGCTAGTTATTGAATCTTAATTAAGATAACACATGATAATGTTTGAGATAATTATTAGTCTTAAGCGTGATGACCGCTACTAGAAAAAAAAAAGTTTCTATTTTGAAACAAAACCGGAATAATATCAGTTTTGACTTTGTGGAGATTTAACTTTGACCTTAAAAGTCAAAATTTGCAAATCTTAATTGATGGGAAATATGCTTAATTTGCCTTCTAAATTAGATGATATGCCTGAAATTTATGTTCTTGCTTGATGTCTAGTTTCTTACTCAACACTGGTTACTTTTACATACTGTTTGACTTTTGAGGTCAAGTAGTCTCTTATTGATTTCATAATTGGAATAAGACTGAGTTGCCGCGTGAAAACATTGATGATTATTTGTGTCAACATGAAAGCTAACACTATAAAAAATAAACTTTTGTTTTAGAATCAGAATAATAACCTTATTAATTCTAAGTTTTGAACGCTTAACTTTGACGTCAAAGTCTAAGTCAGCAGATCTGAAGTGATATGAAATAAACTTGATTTACAGTTTGACTTTTGAGGTCAAGTAACTTGATACTGATTTCATTATTCAAATAAGAATTATTAATGTTTTAAAACTTAATGATTACCATGTTAAATTCTATAACCAACACTACCAAAAAAAAAAAACTTATCTTGGAGTTGGTACCAGAAAATTTGAAGTTTGTGAGGTCTTACTGTGACCAGTAAAGTCAAAATCTACAATTGATTTGCCTTGTTTTTCAGACATATGATGCAGCAGTTGGAGATATTACAATCATTACAAACCGCTCGAGAATAGTCGACTTTACACAACCTTACATGGAATCAGGCCTTGTGATAGTTGTTCCTGTGAAGAAATCAAAAACCAGGCCATGGGCTTTCCTCAAACCATTCACCTTTCAAATGTGGCTTGTCACCGGTGGCTTCTTTCTTCTCGTTGGATTTGTCGTTTGGATTCTTGAACATCGTTTGAATCACGAGTTTCGTGGACCACCAAGTCAACAAGTTATTACAATCTTCTGGTTTAGCTTCTCAACGATGTTCTTTTCACACAGTAAGTATGATCCATTTGTTTTAAAGGTGTCTTGATTTGTGTTTCGGTACTGATCTGTTTGCAGTCACTTAGTTAGTTACCCTTTTTAATACCTTTTATCTTGAAGTCACAATGGTCATATTTAAATGTATCAGCATTTGCAAACATTCACGCATCTAATTATATAAAAATAACACTGATAATCTATTATTTATGTAGGGGAGAACACAGTTAGCACTTTGGGAAGATTAGTGCTAATCTTGTGGCTATTTGTGGTGTTGATCATCAATTCAAGCTACACTGCAAGTTTGACTTCAATCCTCACAGTTCAACAGTTGACTTCACGGATCGAGGGGATAGATGGGTTGATTTCAAGTAATGAACCTATTGGAATTCAAGACGGATCTTTTGCGCTCAATTATTTGGTCCAAGAACTTAATATCGCAGAATCCAGGATTAGACCGTTGAAAGATACAACAGATTACATAAATGCTCTTCGTCTTGGTCCAAACCGCGGTGGTGTAGGTGCCATTGTTGATGAGCTTCCTTATGTTGAGATTTTTATGAGTTACACCAAGTGTGAATTCAGGATTGTTGGTCAGGAGTTCACAAAAAGCGGCTGGGGATTCGTAAGTTTCTGGTTTTGACCTTTGCAGTTTGACTTCTCAGGTCAAACTTTAAACTTCCACAATCATATTTAAAATGTTTTTTCTTCACTTGTTAAACACCAAAATCTTTATAATTTTCGAAAGTATTTGTACTGAAATTCGATTACTTGTCTTGTCCATATCCAGGACCTTTGACCCGAAAGTCAAATTTTATAGATCTTCAAAAAGAATGAAGTGCTAATAAATTTCCATGTCTCACTTTAAACTTTCCAGAAAGAAATTTGTTTAAGATTTTGATGTTAGCACCAAAATATTCATGTTTTGTATAATTTGTGATTATTTTTCAAACCCGGCGTGTGAAAACTTCAAAACAGTCTGCACAAATTTTGTGCTAAAAAATCAATGTATTTGACCTCAAAAGTCAAACTATTAGTTTTAGAGTATAAGTATGATCCAGCACATGAATAATCCCTTTATCTTAAACTTTCACATAGTTAACAAGGATTTAGGGTTTAATTCATAAAAAATTAAACAACTTTGATTCAACTTCTATTTCAGGTAACCTCTAAGAATTACCTTAAAGCGGTTTTTAAAAGTTTTTGATGGTTTTTAATGTTGATAAAAAAAGGGTTGCATGAGATGGACATTAGACCAAAGTTAGTTACTTTGTATATCAACATAACTTTCACACCTTTATAAACAAGATTAAATTAATAATCAGTTTCTATATCTTTCAGGCATTCCAAAGGGATTCTCCTCTAGCAGTTGATCTATCTACTGCGATTCTCCAACTTTCGGAAAATGGGGACTTACAAAGAATTCATGACAAATGGTTAACCTCAACTTCTTGTTCATCTCAAACTACAGACAAAGACACTAATAGTCTTTCTTTAAGCAGCTTTTGGGGTCTATTTCTCATATGTGGGATCGCGTGTTGCATTTCTCTTGGCATCTATTTTTGCAGAGTGTTGTGTCAGTACCTTCGTTTCAACCCCGATTTAGAAGAATCACACGAGGTTCCTGAACCCGACTCGGCAAGACGCAGTTCGAGAAGAACATTACGCTCCACGAGTTTTAAAGAATTGATTGAGTTTTATGACAAAAAAGAAGCCGAAATTAAGGAAATGTTGAAGCGACATAAGCGTCAAGTCAACGGGCAATATGATTCTGCTGATTAAATCGAAAGGGAGAATTTCATATATCCCAGTGCATGAGGTACAATTCTCTTTAAAGAGATATATAATATGTTTCAAGTTTAGAGGGGATATATGAAACTAGTAAAATTGAAAATTTATGTTATTTTGCGGAATGGCATATATAATCTTGTATGCTTTTGTATATGTATATTCTCACTAGTTGAAGTTAATTATACTATGTTTCTACTAGAAATCATTTTTATGAAGCCATAGAATAAGGCATAGCTAAGAGTTACGTTCAGTTATTTTAATGTGTTACATTGTTTATGTGGATATCGTTTTCACTTGTTATATCAGGCGTGATAGTACGAAAACATAACATGAACCCAACATGAAATTTGGGGGTTTTGGTGTAGCCTAATGGGTTTGTGTTTTTATAAAATTTTAAGTTTTCTTTTATGTAAAGTTAAAAGATAAACAAGCATGTGTTATGCTAGTATAAGCATATAATTATTTGGTAGCCATTTGTGAAAATATTAATTTTAGAAAGGTATTATGGGAAAAAAATAAAATATCCAGATTAAAGGGTTGTGTAATGTCATTGTGTGTATACGTGAGAGATTTTTGGATTCGTATGTCTAACAGAATCACATGACGGGGTTCATGTTGTGTTTGAGTTCGTATAACTTCTTCGGTGCTTATGAACAACACTCGTAAACTTGAATTTACTAAAACTTTCATCATCTCATAATTACTATGTATTAATAAACCAGATAGCTTGAAATATTCAAGTCTAATTTGAGTTCATATATCAAACATGATGTTCTGAAAAGATTTATGATTCTAGAAACAGAGTGTAGAAATAAGTTAGAAATTCTTAAAACTTTATATATTAGTTGGAGCCCTTCAATAATAGAACACTCGCTTCAAAAATAGGCGTGTGTCACTATTTGCAATAAGCACACAATATTCTATAGTAAAAACCGAGAAAATAGTTTGCTTTGTGCTCATCGTGTGGCTTTATGTACTTTAGTATCCTCACCTGCTTGCATAAAATACTCTCGTTTACTCTATGAAGTCGATGTGGAACAAATGGATGCAAGTTAGTTTAGGGCGAGCCTGTAAAGGCATGTAACCAAATGGATCGCTCCCGAATCAACATGATGGGTTTGTGTTTTGACTCATTTGTTGTTTATAAATTTTTAAATGACCTTTAATTGTTAAAGTTTAAATAGGTTAAGTATTTTATATCAAAATTCAAGTATAAACATATATAGGTTTGATAGTATAAGTTGGTAGTCATTTGTGTTTCCCATTATGCATTTTTTTAAATTTTAGAATGGTAGTAAGTGTGACTTCGATGAACCAAATGAATACTTATCCAAAGAGGATGTTTGAACCTAAACCTATACCTAATAAATAACTAGATAGTTATGTTATTTTTCACATTTCTCTCGTCATTATATTTATATAATATTTACAAATTTAATTGTACCAATTATACTTATTTAAATTTTATATTTAAAGATAATAATTTGCTATTTTAGTTTAATTTCTATCATTTTCTTAATTATTATTTCTACATATATGTTTTATTATTTATTTTTCACAATTTACAGATTTATTATTTACCGAATATTGAATTAAAAACTTAACATTGTTTGAGATTGAATTTTTAATATTACTTAAATTAAGTATTGATTATTAACTATTAATTCTTATTGTTATTCAATTCATCTAAAACATAAGTTTCAAGATTGGTTGAAAAATAAGATTAAAAGTTGCATCCAGAAAAAAAAAACAAAAAAAAAATAGTAATTGTCTAAATTTCTTTGTTTGACAAGAAAATAAAATTATGATATTGAAACAGCATTTTTAACTACATATAATATTTTTCTTTAAGGAAATAACAACATATTTTGAAAAAAGAATAATAAAAGAAGATACGAAGGTACGAAAAACTATAAAAGATGTTATCAATATGTTCCAGAATATGTGTGGTAGACTTTCTATGACGATGTGGAGGATAATCACAAATCTAATGATCTAAAATTTACTCACGTTTAGGTAACGTTTGGTATGCAATAATAAAGGACGCAATGGAATGAATCATTGAGTGTGAATGAAAAAAAACATGTTTGGTTGGCAAAGGTAATGAAATTAACCATTACATAGTTGATTACATTCCCTCAAATTCATTTCATTCAATCCCCCTTCTTTTAGGTAGCATTTGGTACGCAAGAATGAGTGACGGAATGGAATGAACCATTAAGGATGAATGAATAAAGACATGTTTGGTTGGTGAAGGTAATGGAATGACCATTAGATAGTTGATTCAATTCCCTCAAATTCATTACATCCATCCCCCAATCTTTTTTTTCATTCCATCCATTCTTTCATCATTAGTCACCAACGCCACCTGTGACATCCGTCACCTAAATAGATGGTTTGACTCTTTGACTTTGACTTTTTGACTTTGACTCTTTGACTTTGACTTGGTCTTAATGTGATCTTTGACTTGAAAGTTGAACTAATATGGGCTTGATTTGAGTATAGTACATTAGACGGGTATAGACACGCTAAATTATAGAATTTTGTATTGTGGGCTTAATATGTTCTAGTGGGCCTTTGGCATGGTGACAGTGTATGTTCATCGTTTTGAACTTGGCATGATGGGTGCGTGCTTAAAATTGGACTAAAGACTTAAAAATGTAAGAATATAAATCTTTCGATAATAATGCAAACAAAAATCGTACATGTGGGTTTTGCCTAAAGCCTACTAAATAGACCTAATTTAATTTAAAATTATATAAATTATATAATTTATATAGCATATAATTGTCCGTTGGAATCGTAATAACGCAGAGAATTTAAAAACGCGAAAGTTGGACGACCTATGGATCGGGACGAGACGTAATTGGACGAGACAAGCAACGGGCCCGGGAGGCCCACCCTTGGCCGAATTCTTTAAAAGGGAAGGGCTTCCCTTTGTATTTTTTTATTCTTTCATTTTGAAAACTTATTCTTCAAGTTTTCTCTCTAGAAACCCTAGCCACCATCCATCTTTTCTTCATGTTCTTCATCATCTTCATCGTGAATCATCATAATCTTCCTCATTCTTGATCAATTTTTTTTGTTCAAACACTCATCTTGTTGGAACATTGGTCTACTACGCATTATCGGTAAGAAAACTCGTTGTTTGATTATATTAATCATCTAATCAAAAAAAATCATCATCTAATAATATCATATTCTTGGTTTTGGGCATTAGATCGTGAAGAATTAGGCGTTCCAGGCGTTGATTCTTCAAAAATGGTAAAAGTCTAGTTTTTGATGTTTATATGTTCTTGGATCTATTATATTGGGTTGAAAACTTGTGATATCTGGTCTTAATGAACATCTTGTGTTCATAATCTCTTATTAAAAACATTAATCTTGCCTCTTGAATTGATTGACGCGTTTAGGAATCAAAAATATGAATCAATTAACTAATAATATGAACCGTAAGATGAAAATCTAAAGTAACTGTTTTGGGACTGAAAAATTGGAATGACCAAGTGTTTGATTCATGATTTGTTCAATGAAAACATAGAATAAACGTTCTTTAAGTACTCGGGTAAATAAAAATCAAATATAGGGGTTTGGGATGCAAATGAACAAGACTAATGAACAGGACAGCTTGCTGTCAGAAAAATATGACGTTTTGTACAGGTCATAACTTGGTCATAATAAGTCCAAATGGGTCGAATTTTTCATCCAAAAACAAGTTCAGTGAGTATTCTAACCAACCCAAGTGGTCTCGTGTCGTTTCGACATCGTTTGGTCCTCCAAAGGCGACACACAAAACTGAAGGTCAAAACTGACGAATCTGGACAACAGCTTGGTCTGTGTTCGTCGAGTCATATCTTTCTCATACTTTATTTAATGGAGATGATTCTTTTTCTGGAGTTTAATTTAAAGTCTTATCTTTCAAAGGATACCTATACGCAATGTTTCGTTACTGTTTCGACCACCAAGCAGTCAACGCAAAATTGGTGCGCGATCAGCTCTATAAGCTGAAATATTTTTACTGAACTTAAATGTTAAGACTTGGGGCTAATTAACTAGAATAAGTTAAAAGTTGGGTCCAAAGATGAATTATAAGGCATTAAAGGATAAGAACATATAAGGTTCATATGTCAACAAACTTGAATTAATAAATGTACGTTTCGAAACAAGAATGACAATGGTATATGTTGAGGACATGAAAACTAAAATGAATCGAGATTGGGAATTAATGTTGGGCATTGGACTTGTTCTAGCAAATAAATCATGTTTTCATAAAATGATAACATTGATGGGCATTAAGGACTGGACTACAAGGATTACACCCATATTGGTCATCTTGATCTTTAGTAATTCTTTTGTGCTTATTGTATCTATAGTTACTTGCTATACTTGTTGTGGACTTTGGATTGTGCTATCATCGAGGTGAGTTTCGCGACCCCGTTTTATTACAATTATTTATAAACATCAAGGGGGAAAAGTATGCTCAACCCTTTTTATGCTGTGAACTCATTTATTCATTCTGGACCATGTGTTACTGTTGGTAAGTAGATATCTAGTACATGCATGAGTTTTCTGTGTGGTTCTTTATTCACAACTATTTAACTCCAGTGTTGGAGCCGACGGACAGGTATTGATAGTACTATTGGGCTGACACCCTCACCCTTGTTTGTTAGTATACTAGTTGGGACTGACAGTGGCCACGGACGGGCCCTAGGGTGAATATGTTCCGACAAGATCTGTGTGGTTCGTCATAGGTTTAGTTGTGAGGCTCATGTTTACATGTGATATTGTATGCCTATAACTGTATGCACTTATGTCCTGTCAAACAATTACACAGCATCAAGTTTATTTATTATTTAAACCTGCGAACTCACCAACAATATGTTGACCTTTTTGAGCATATCTTTTCAGGTAACATGAACCAAGGATAGCTAAGTATGAGGCCTTAGTGATGACCTAAGAAATTAGAGCTAGGCATGCTTGACATTATAAACAATGATTGTTGGCTTGCTTTGTCATTCTGAATATTGTTTTACTTACACTTGTTCCCTGGTTGTGGGAATTCATTTGGATTATGTTTGCTTGACTATGCTGTCGTGAATTGACTAACTACGACACAAGTCACCATTTGTGTCGGGTGACGTCATGACACGTTATTATATCATTTAATGCTCTCTATTAATTAACAATGTGTTATGACGATCCCGTCCGTCGCATCCTCGTGTTTCCGCTATAAGCGGGGGTGTGACACCACCCACTCACCCACCGCCATCGACCACCACCGCCGCCAACGCCAACCACCGGCCACCACCGCCACTAACCGCCGCCGGCCACCGCCATCGCCTGCCACCACCACCGCCGGAAACCGCCGCCGCCCAACACCGTCGTCGGAAACCACCACCATCGGCCTGCCACCGCCACCTCCGGAAACCACCACCAGCCACCACCATCACCGGCCACCACCGCCGTTTGAAACCACCATCGGCCACCACCATTGCCTGCCACCACCATTGCCGGCCACCACCACCGCAGGAAACCACCACCACAGCCACCGGAAACCACCACCGTCGCCGGCCACCACCGCCGCCGGAAACCACCACCTGCCACCACCATCGCCGGCCACCACCGCCGCCGGAAACCACCACCGGCCACCACCATCGCTGGCCACCACCGCCGCTGGAAACCACCACCGGCCACCACCATCGTCGGCCACCACCGCCCCCGTAAACCACCACCGGCCACCACCGTCACCGGCCATCATCGCCGCCTGAAACCACCATCGGCCACCACCATCGCCGGCCACCGCCGCCGGAAACCACCACCGGCCACCACCAACGCTGGCCACCGCCGCCACCACCACCACCCGCCATCACCATCATAACTACTTTTGTATTTCATTCTTTCGTTTTTTCATACCTAACAAACAACATAAAGTAATGATTCATTTATTAGGGTAACCAAACATGACAATGGAATGTAATGATTCATTTCATTCTCTCATCCATTCCATTCCCTCATTCATTCCATTCCTTCGTTCATTCCATTACCTCATACCAAACATAAGGTAACGTTTGGTATGCAGTAATGAAGGGCGCAATGGAATGAATCATTGAGGGTGAATGAAAAAAGACATGTTTGGTTGGCAAAGGTAATGCAATTAACCATTACTCTTAAATGTTGGGCTTAATATCGGTATTGTTGGGCTTAATACCTAAACTATTGGGCCTCAAAGGCTTCCATTCAAATTTTAGAACACATATGCGGACAAAATCGTATTTTCGTTGTGGGTTATAGCGCGATCTCAAAGAGTCACCATGTCTGGAATTTGATAGCGAGTTAGAGTACTACTTGAGAAGGCTCGCATGACCAGTTGAAGTAAAATTGTAAAATTTAGGGCAATTAGTATTAGCTTTTGCAATTCTAGGACTATAATTTTTTTAAACTGCAAAAGATCATCTGACCCCTCAGCCCAGTAGACGGGTTGTTACGCGGATACACGGGTCATGAACATAAATGAAATGGGTTTAAATGGAAATTCTTAAGGGAATTGAGAATCCTGGATCATAGCAGACCGCTGTGGTATCTATGTATCAGGCTTAACGGACCGCCAAGAAAGACGTTCAGGATCAAGACTCCTAGTCTCATAGCGGACCGCTAAGGGAACAGGGTAACGGTCCGCTAAGGTCATCGCGGATAGCCAAGGGTAGCATAACGATTAGCGAGGAATATTCGTTTGGTATATGCGAATATTCCATTTAAAAGATATGAATATTCTCTTTTAAGTCGGTAGCGGAGCACCAAGAATGGCGTAGCGATCCGCGATGGAGCCTTGGCGGGCAAAATGATATAAAAGCTAAGAAACACAATTTTCACCATTTTTACCACATCACTATCAACAAGCCCCCCCCCCCCCCTAATTGATCTTCAGTCTCTCTCTACGGTATGATGATTAGAATGCGCGGTTGTGTTCATTGTGGTTGATTTGGCTTGGAAATGACGTTGGAAGCTCGGTGTAAAAGGTAATCCATTAAGGTATGTAAAAGTGTATGCGTAGAGCAGTACTAGGCACGATAGAAAGTCGTGACATAGAGTGACACTTGTTCTTACGTCAAGGAATATGTACGTTTAGTTGGATCCTCTAGGTAGAATGGCCCGTTCTTAGGTTTGGTGCAAAATGACTATGGACTGAGTCACTAATCACCTAGTTGTAATCCTTCGGGATTAGTCAAAGTGAAAGGTCCTGGTGGGGGATGTCTGATACTCAAGTGTTGTTACGTGTCGGGATTTGATCGGCCATAGCGCATTTAACCTAGCCACCATCATGTTTGTAAAACCGGGAATGACATAAATATTGATGGACACTACCCTAATTGTTAGAGTGTAGGTGAGACTTGATTTGACAAATAATTTCCTTGCAAACACATGGTTAGATTATCTAATTGTTTAGAGTCACTTATTATGACTCAACAACAACGTTATTGCTGATGTGTTTTAGCTCGTGAGCAAGAGCAGGTGGTGTCAAAAGGCATTAGCTAGGTCATTAAGGCTTAACGGTTGTGAATAAATAAAGTCTTCGTATAGAAGGTATTGACTGAGTTAAAGACTGTCTGAGGTAGTGCGTGTAGTTTTATTTGTACTATTAACACACGGATTGTGTGGTTTATGTATGCATTGCAAAGTTTTAATTCAGTATTGTTTTATGGTTTTGAATGTTAAGACTTCCGTTGTGTATAGTTGTGATGCCATACAACTGGTCACGCACGTGTGTGGTACAGACCACAATATGATCGAGTCTCTTTTGTGTAATTGATGATGAGAAAAAGGATACTAGTGATAAAGCAAAGTGATTCGAACAAGATGTTGCAGGTACATGTGACTTCATCGAATTAGTAGTGTTATTGATACAATTTAGAATGATGTGACGGTCTCTCCATCGTGGACAACTATTGTTGTATCAGAGAGGTCCATACCGGTCTAGTACTCATGAGTAGTAAAGCAATATCAATAATCAACGTAATAAGAAACTCCTTATTTTCTTATTTTGTAAATATTCGATTAAAGATCACCGAGGACAAATTTGTTGCTACCACGTGTTAAAGAACTTTAAGTTTTGAATTTAACAAGTAATGCCCCTGCGTGATACAACGCGCAGCGAGCCTATATATTAAAAAGTATAAAAGTTCTTTTATTGAAACGTCAAGTTTAATCACACAAAACTCCCAGTTTAATCACACAAAAAAGCTCCCATGTAGACGAGTGATAAAATACAAACGATAACCACTTCCTTGTTATCAACATATTGTTGTTAATTGCTCAAAAAGTAAATA
This sequence comes from Flaveria robusta, assembly GCA_025506415.1. Taxonomy (NCBI): domain Eukaryota; kingdom Viridiplantae; phylum Streptophyta; class Magnoliopsida; order Asterales; family Asteraceae; genus Flaveria; species Flaveria robusta. The sequence continues at coordinate 19,449,728 of CM046460.1, forward strand.
GAAAAAAAAAATTATTTTTAAAATAAAGAAAACAATATCAAATTATCGTATCGATTTTAACATTCCTTAAAATGATGAAGAATCATAGCATATACACTCATGTCACAAATTTTATATTTTTTTAAATGATAAACACACACTCATCTGATTTTACTCCTAAATCCACCCTATTGTCCCATAACGGAATTCGAACACTCAATCTTACAGGGAGAGACCGCATTATGTGCGTATCAGCAGGGCCAGCCCAATAAGGTTATTGGGCCAGGCGGTGGCCTAAGACCTTCACATGTTGAGGGCCTCAAGTTTTTTCAGTGTTTGGGCTAGGGTAATTACAGTTTTGGGCTAGCTACTACGTTTTGGGCTAACTGTTATGTTTTGGGCCAGACTAGGCTTGGTATTAATTTTAGTTTTTAAAACTTGGGTCTGCTAGGGTATGAAGATTGAGTATGAAGATTTGATTAAAGAGTTTGCTTCAAAAAAACTAGAAAAATAAGCTTTATATAAATGTTTCGCATGTTTTTTAAATATATAAAAAGTAGATTAAAAAAAAATTTTTAACTCCGCGAAATATAAGCTATTTAGTTTATTTTTGCCGGTCCCAAGCCCGGATAAAAGATGAGGGTCTTTATTAAAAACTTAAGAAAAAGGCATCCAAAATTAACCCCTTCTTAGGCCATTAAAATGATTGAGCCGGCCCTGCGTATCAGATACCTTTGGGCTACAAGTTCTTTGTACAAATTTCACATGATGGTGTAGAAAACCTACTTCCCGGTGAAAATTCCTTGAAAACAAATAATATTCACGTGTTTAAGAGATTGTAACTAGATTGTTTTATGATTTCGTAAACTTCATCCAATAGTTTATATATTAACTTGTTAGAAAATAGTTTATATATTAACTTGTTAGAAAAGAAATGTTAGACGTGTTTCATTTGTTTACTAAGATTGCTGGATTATTGTCAAATATTAAAATGTAATATATGGTATATATTTTCAACTGTTAATAGCCCATAATGTTCGTAAAATTTTAGAAAGTTATAGGTTTTAAATAAAAGAAATTACAACACGTTGAGTTAGTTTCAAAAAAAAAAGAACATAAGTTGCCTCAAAAACACTATAATATTGTAACGACAACCTAACTATGGTTTCATTACACATGTACCAATGTTTATATTAATGTATTCATATTAATGAAGGTTCGCCACATGCCCTACATTTGGTCTACACTACCATGCTAACTTCCAAACTAACTACATATTTATAATTGCCACCTTCTCATTTTTCTAATTATAATATAAGACAACATAATTACCCTCACAATTGATACAATTATTGATCATGTATGATCTGGCTTATCTATATGCACGTTATTGAATATATGGATGTGCAATCAAAAACAATTTTTAAGTAGATCATCATATGAATATCATATAAACATTTATGGATATAATTGTAGCTATGATACGTTACACATGATGTACTAGTACTTACTGTTTTATAGTTATTTGAAACAAAATTGTTGGTTATGTGAACGTGAACCTTTATATATATGGATGAGTTTAACTAAAAATATACTAAATATACTAAATGAATAGTTATAGTCAAATGTACATACATGTATTCACGTGTCAATTGAATATAACTAATAATTCAGCACATTTAAATTACACTTTTTACCGTACCAAGTTTTTTTTTTTATAATCTTCTGATATATGAAATGTTTTGCTCTCATATCATCCTCAGGAAACCATAGCTTGTTATGTGCAAGATTTTAGTAAATACTACAAAAAAGACATATTATTAAGGACCTATTTAAGGTTTAGTTATTGTTAAGCTCACGAACCAATTTAGGTTTCAAGGGTTTTTAGTTTATTTTATATATATTGATAATTCGTCTCCAGTGTAATTAATAACATTCAAATAATTATAACAATATCTTATATAGTATCAGAGTCAAACCCCTAGGTACATACAAACTATAGTTGTCATCACTTCCATCCTAACTTAATAGAAACCCTAGCTAGACAAAGGGCGAGCTGCTGTCGCCGCCCCCGTGTCCTTATTACTTTCAAGTTCTTTTAGTTTTCGGTTACTGTTTCATTTCTTTACTTTTGTTCTAGATTCGGTTTCTTTTTAAGTTCCACATTTTTTATACCTGTTTATTCTTGAAATCTTTTTCGAGACACAATTTCGTCTCATCACCACCACCATAATCACTAAAGACCGCCAATTTGCAAACCCTAAAAGAACGCCACCAACTAACTCTAAGACCACCCACATCAATGTATCACCCCACCTTGGGATGGGTGTCCTAACAAATATTTGATACCATCATAGCCACAAAGTTAACATGATTTTAATCAACCTTGAGATACATGTTAAAGCCAAATTACGCATTAACCAGAAACGTTGATGAATTAATACCTATGCAAACAGTCTATGGAACAAGTTGTACGTTATACGTACTAGAAGCAATCCAACGCCATGCGTTTGCCAAGGGTATTGGTTTCCCATGATTAGAGAGAGTACCATTGAGTCCTCTAACGCATACCATCAGAGCATGTACCTTTTTGTCCCCCATCTTCCGTATATATTCAGTGATGAATACATCTTGAGGCAACCCACTCGGCTACTTATGCTCTTTGGCTTAGCCATGCTTCGAGGCGCGACCTCATATTCCTTGGCATGCACTCTCCTCGAAACCAAAGGCCCATCCACAGGTGAATATATGGGTACATAAATGTATATTGTTTTCACGATCACATATGAACATAAATCAAGACGGACACTATAATCGACACAATTAATTTACTTAAATTAGCGTTAGCTCCTATTCAATCAAATCTCTCAGCCAATGCTTAATGATACCTATAGAATAATTATATCTTATATTACTCTAGTTTATGTTAGCCTATGATCTTAGACCCACCTCTCTAGGGTTCTACCATGTTCCACCTATAAGTACTTGACATATTGCTTGTTGGGCGACTAACCCTCAACCCCCAAGGGTACTTCACCCACATCTTGCGGGTGTTCTACCCTGTATGATTCATGGGTGTATAACTTATATCACCAGGGTGCCCAACCATATACCCTTTCGTGTATATAACCTAATAATTTGGAATTCCTTACCTGAACCTCCCCGAAGCCCAAACCTATGTTAAGGCAAAGACTTATCTCTTGGATCATCGATCTTCTACTAGGTAGCACCGTTCCTGCCCATTCCCAAAACTAACTCAGATCGGTTCTAACACCCAATGAGGTCTCAAAACACACTTAGAGTTATTAACTTAAATAAAAGCCAAAGCCCATCATACCGTATAGATGTTACGGCCCGTAACCGTTTTTAAAAGCCTTGTCGCTATACACGTTTCAAAACCTTATTATCTAATCATCTCAATGTGGCATACCGTAAGGAAAAGGGTTACGATCTGTAAATTTACTCTTTCTTAGCTTGCTCTTCAAGAGCTTTTCCTTTAATAGTAATGGGTACCATAACTCTATTGCTAGCCCCGAGTTATGCTTATTTAAAGCTTAGCTCTTACCTTTCATCTCAAGTTGATCAGATATTTGGGTTTTGCAACCGACCAGCACTTCACCATTTTTGCCCATGGGTTAGCGAGTAAGGGCGCATGGTTACTACATTTTTGTGAAAGTGTTTAGTTTGTGATCACTATCTAACTACGACTATCCAGTGGTTCTCAAACGTTTTGCCATCACCAGAATCTTATTGCTTCTTCGTCGAGCCGCTCCTGCCTAGTGTTGCTCTATTGTAGGACAATGATCCTCCCAGATATTATTACTTGTCGTTGCATTTCTCCCTTGTACGCCTATGGTTCATCACTAAAGGTCGCCTCGAACATGTTTACATTTTTATTATTTTTTATGGCATGTGAAGAGCTTCCAAGTCCCGCAGGATTCATAATTTGTTACACTGAATCAATGCATCAAGATTAAAGCTTTTTACTTTTATGTTTTTTTTTTTAATTTTTAGTCTGGGTATTTGATTTCATCTTGCCTCGATTACGAAGAGTATTAGAAAATATATTGTCATGCTTAGTTAAGTTAAAGCATATGTGCCGAATTAGGTATTTAGAGTTTCTAGTTTTGTTTCTTTTTTTATTTTTATTTTTATTTTTATTTTTATTTTTATTTTTATTTTTTTAAAATGTCAAATCAATTCTACTTCTGCTCCTACACTACACCCTAATATATTTTACAATTGATAAAAATTGAACCTTAGACATCCTCCATAATGATACATCCAAAAGCAAAAACCTCTGTCATTAGGTCACCAATCCTAACGGTAACTTTTCTAGTTTAGTTTATATTAAAGTTCACCTCCATTGTAATTGATACCATTCAATAATGTTATTCAAGTTTCTTACACATACATTATTTATTAATTCATTATCTTTAAACATGTATCTCTCTCTTCTCTCTTTACATATCATTTAACATCCGACAAACTTTTAAATAAATAAATATAAAAACTACACAAATACATGTATTTATTGTTTCTACTTCGATATGTACGTGGTTATGTAATTGCATAACCGTTGTTCCAGCTTACAATTAGTTACTTATCGTACGCTCTTATATAGTTTTGTCATATAAATCTCTTACTAACACTATTATTTTGTTTAATAATAGCCGAAAGCTATCGGAAAGCCGGTCGAATGCAAATTGATACCATACGTGATCACCATTAGTCCTCCTAAAAGTCCGGTCAAGTGTCCCTATTACGCGGTCACCCTCACCAATCCAACGGTTGTTAAAAATACATATTATATTCTATTTTTTATTCCCCAAAAAATCATTACAACTCCCAAAATAAAAATAATAATAATAATAAAAACCCTCAAACCCCATGATATAAAACAACACTCTTCTTCAGACTCCATTTTCATTTCAACTTCAAAAGCTTTTTGATAATATGAGTCAAATTAGCAGAAAAATGTGGGGATTAAACCTCCGGCGAACGATCGTCTGGCGATTAGCGTTTCTCCGGCGATGTGCTAGATCATTGTGGCGTCAAATTCTCGCTTGTTGGATCGGAAAATCGGTCCGCTACCGGCAATTGTTGAACTCCGGCTCCGTTCCTCTGATTCCGACTTCTCATCGATGTGTTCCTCCGGCGTCGATTGATGGCGCCGCCGTGTGCCGGCCGAGAGAAATGGCAGCCTCCGGCGGAGATCGGTTGAGGTCCGGTGAGATGACGTCATCTTTTGGTGGATCTGATTATGATCATGATGAAGATGCTTCTGATTTGGTGTCGTTGAAGATTTGTTTGGTTGGGGATAATCATATCGGCAAAACTAGCTTCTTGGTTGGTATTTTTTGGAAGATTTATTATTATTATTATTTTCTTTTTTTGTTTTTATCGTGCTTTCAAGAAAATTTATTAGACATTTAGCACCAGTGACACACCGAAACTTAAGTTTACAAAAAGATAAATAATAATTAGTAAAATAGTAATTAATTTTTAAAATTGTTTAAATTAGATAACCCAAACTTAAAAAATGTTTTAATTATATCACTTAGTTTTCATGTTCCGATTAAATTATAAGTTTTAACATATTTTTTATATGTTTTTCTTTATATTTCAATTCGGAATTTTTTTTCTTATGTTGATATGAAATCATGGCGTAAATTTTAGATACTTTTTTTTTATTTTTTAATGTAATTCATGTGTTAAAAATTCCACCATCTACGGTTTTTTTATTATTTTCTTGACATAAAAAAATTTGATGATGACTCGATTTGATGGGTTAGCGTCTAACTTAGGAAAATATGAATTAGTAACGGAATTAAAACACTTTTAAAATTTTATTACTATACTGTGATATTTTTCCAAAAGAAAAACTGAAGTTTACGGTATGTTAATTGTCTTCGTTCAGTTTACAGGTAAGCCGATATATGTAATTTACGACCTTTTCAAGAAATCTTTAAAATAAAATTGGCATTTTGTTGGAATTTATTGAAACCTTGAAACTTTTTTCATGGGTTTTGGGTAATAATAACAAGTTAAATCATTTGTTAAGGGTTTAAATCTTTATAAATTAGTAAAAAATCAAATGCTTAAAACCCTTTGATTATAATGTTTGTTTATTAACATTATAAGGTCTTCAAAGCATGTAACTTTAATCAACGGTTAAGTTTTATCGTACTATAAACACTCCTGATTTTATTTATACAAAATATGAGAAAATTAGCATGCGCATTTTATCGTTTTGTTAGTTTATTTTTCCTCTTGATCTTTCTACACAGTCAACCGTTTTTCTTGGCAGACAAATAGATAATACTTGTTTTAACCATTTGTTGTACTTTTTATAATCTTGAAACTTGCAAAATCTTGAAAAAACAATACATTGTCTGCAAACTCAAATAAAATACCACTTTTTTACTCCGTTCAAGATTTCTTGTTATACTTTTTATGTTTTTTTTATTCTAACATTCATTGTATTCTTGCATGGTATAATACTATAATATAGTACTACAGACTATATTGTACCGTACAAGTATTCAAAGCAGGCGAGACACCGAAAGTGTTATAGAATATCCAAGCTTAATCATGATGTTGAAAAGAAAATCATTTTTAACTACTCATATTTACTGTATTATTGAAAGTTTCTTTAAATCTTTTAACTTATTGATCTTTTTATTTTTATTGAAGGCAAAATATGTTGGGAAAGAAAAGAATCAAGAAGAATTACCAGATAAAAGAACAGATCACATGGTGTGTATCAGAGGAGCCAGAATATACTATAACATATGGGAAGTTGGTGGTGATGCATCATATCCAGGTAAACAAGAAATCACATTTTCAATTTCTTGATTAAAAATCAAAAATTAATTCAATTTTTTAAATGCCCTAATGGTCAACATATTATGGTTCATAGATGGTGATTCAAGGACACTGATTCCTGCAGCTTGTAAAGACGCTGTAGCGATCTTGTTCATGTTTGATCTAACAAGTCGTCGGACGCTTAATAGGTATACACATATATGAATATATATATCTTGTATATGAATATATATATCTTGTATTTATATATTTTTTATTTTTGTTTTGTTTGTTGAATATCTTGTCCATTTTGTTTTCTGTTCAGTGTTATCAACTGGCATCAGCAAGCTAGGAATTATAATCAGGTGAATAAAATATATCTAAACCAGTATATTGAAAGATTTTTGGTTTGTTTATCGAGTGTCTAAGCGATTACTTGTTTGAATCTTTCAGACTGCGATTCCAGTAATGGTTGGGAGCAAATTTGATGAATTTGTCCAGCTTCCGCTAGATATACAGTGGACTATAGCAAGCGAGGTAAAAACTAATAACTACTGTCTTTTCGTTCATATCGCATGAACAGTCACATTTTTTTTAACATTCACTTTAAATGCTTCTTACGAGACACTTTAAGTAGACGTGACAAAAAAACTCGAACCTAACAAGAAAATTTTTAACCTAAAAGATTTAGGATTAAGTATTCAGGTATAGGGTTTGTATAAAAAATTTTGTATTAGTGATGCCCGTCCGATTTCCTGTGTATATGATATATTATATTTTCGTAAAATATATAATAAATAGTATGATATAGTTGTTTGAAAGTTAAAATTGTTAATTTTGTAAAATTTTTGGAAATGTAGTTGAGTGTTTGATATTTCAAATAATTTTAATATAAATTTAAGATCAGGTTTTGAGTAATAAACATCCGACATGTAACTTTCAACTACGTAAGACTGCACACAACTATACCTGAGAACCCCGATAGGTAATGAGTAACGAATATCCGATGAATATGAAACATAATTTAGTTTGTCATGACATAGATGGTTTGAGTTCTTGATAATAAACATTTCAAACTTTAATTATGATTGAAAGGGACATTTGACCTTTAAAGTCAATTTAATTTTGAGGTGAACACCATGACGCTTTTCATACTGAAAATGATGGGGCACCTTTCACTAGCTTCTAAAAGAATGTTCTTTATCCACCTCCAATCTTGAATATTGTCACGAGAATCCCATCATGAGAGCAAACTCACACCCTTTAGTAAAAGCATAAAGTTATATTGTAGATTATGGTACCCTTTATATTTATTTCATATTATCTTTAATTTGTAGGCAAGAGCGTACGCAAAGGCCATAAACGCAACCTTGTTCTTCTCAAGCGCGTCGTACAACATAAACGTAAATAAAATCTTCAAGTTTGTTACTGCAAAGCTCTTTGATCTATCATGGACTCTGGAACGTAATCTTACGGTTGGTGAGCCTATTATTGATTTCTAGAGTGAGGTTTTGCTATGTATGGATTCAAGCCCTCCTTCAACTTTACATTCGTGATGTAAATATTAGAAAGAAATATGTAATGGCCAAGAGGAAGTGGTCGTAGGATCAACATCACTTCTCTGTGAATCGTCTTTTTAGGTTAATAAGATTATAAGGGTTTTTAGTTTGTTTTCATATCTTCGGTTGTTTGTTTGATTTTGAATGTATCTCGGAGAGCTTGGTGGAGGTATTGATGCTTCCCCGTCTTCAGGTATAATCTGTCTTTTATTTTTTTAATTGGTGTTTACAAAATCCCAAAATAACTTGTTGCGACACATCTATTTGATTTGAAATCTTAGTAAACCACTCGTGAATGTGAGTAGATTCTAGATTTTTTTTTTTTTTTTTTGAACTGCAAAATTTTATTAAACTCCAAAAAAACAAACTGGCAAGAGGCTAGAAGCACAAAATACAAAACACCAACAATTCACCAAAAAAGTAGATTCTAGATACATGATATGACTTTAAAATTACAATATAATGGTTGGAGAGTGTTTAAGGAGCTTCAATAAGCCCATAGTTTCATAATTTCATCTTCATTTACCTTTGTGTTCTTGAGTTCTATCTTGTAGAGATAACATATATGTGCACAAGAAAATTTGAATTATTACATTTTTTTTCTTTTTTCGAATTTCTAACCTTATAACACACAACAAGAATGGCCGTCTTGCCTTTTGTCATCTCTTCGTATATTCTCGAGTCTGGGGGCATGAAATGTTCAATTCTATCATCAAGACAATGCGGTAGGTTACCCGTTACTTAAAGATGACTCGTAACCATCCTTTCATATTCAAATTCAGAATTTGTTTTCTAAATACTAACTATTGGGTAAATTTAGCTCTGGCCCATAAAACTCCAAGTTGCTATAATGGGCCTCTAGATCTCTTCTTTAGTTCTTGAATGTAGACATTTTTTTTTAATTTTTACCGAGAAGTAATAACTATTGGGCTTGTAATATGTACTGAAATTTAAATTTGTCGCGGTGGTTTGGTTACAGCGATAATAGTTAAAAATGTGTAACTTTATAAAATAATAATCAAATTTTAGGATTGTTTTAATTAGGATATTTGTAAATTTTTGTCACAATTAAGTTGCTGATAATTTTTTTTGTCCCAACCACGTTATTAAAGTTTCAAGGTTATTTTAATTAGGTCATTCATAAATTGTAAAAATATTTATAAAAAATTCAAATTGTTAAAAGAAATTAGCAATATTAATAAAAAAATTTAGTTATTTAAAAAGATGTGTGAATTATTTAAAAAAAATATAAGTGGCCTAATTGGAACACTTGAAAAGTTTAGTAACCTGATTAAAACAAATAATAATATTAGTGACCTGAATGGTACAGAAAAAATAAGAGTGAACTAATTAAAATACTTCTAAAACTTTATTAATAGTCTGTAAAGTTTTCTCAAATTAAAAAGAATTTTAAAAGACCACTTGTATGTAAATTTAATTGGGCTCGCTATAAAGAAAAATAAATACTTTCATATACATCCTTTATAAACATCCAAAATATCATATATACCTAACTAAAACTAAAAATACCATATATATTCAATTTAAATGATTTTTTTCTTTATGACCATATTACCTTTATCATTCATATGACCTTTTCTATACTTTTTTATATATATTGAAACTCATCATCCCATCATTGATGGCACCGATTAAAAACAGAAGAATCGATATTGAATCGCATTCCTTTACAATCAAAAATCATGAAGAACCGACGTTGGATCGATTTCCTTCACTATCATGCTCAGTATTCGAACACAATCAATCGCAAATGCTTTCTATCGGTATTATTTCGCTCAAAGTTGAATTTTTTTTTCATTGTAAATCCTATGTATCTTTTTTGTTTGATATGCACATCATAATTTTAAAGTCTTCATTCTTTAAGGTTGTACAACTTATATAGGCTTTTTATTATAAAAAACTAGGTTATAGACCCGTGTATTACACGGGATCAATGTTTTTAAAACCGGACCGTACAGTGAACCGGACGCCTTACTGGTCCGCTGGTTGGACCGGTTCAACCGGTCGGACCAGATATAAAAACCGGATAAAATTATAATTATTTTTTATAAATATATGTAAAAATTACAAAAAAATAAAAATAAAAATTATATAAAAAAACCGGTTCAACTGGTCCAACCACCTATTCGACCACTGGTTCAACCGGTCCGGTTCCCGGTCCACCGTCGGTTCGACGTTAAAACGGTTTTAAGCACCCAACCGGACCGGATGATTGGAGTCCGGTTCCCGGTCCAACCGGTCGGACCGGCCGGTCCGGTCCAGTTTTCAAAACCATGCACTGGGATTGTATAATAATAATTATATAATTTATTATGTGTATAAAATATACATAACTTTTGTATTTTAAAGTATTTAATATTAATAAAAGATAATAAAAGCACACAAAAAAATAAGAACCTCATCTTCATTGACAAAAGTGAATAAAACAACAAAATATTAAAGAATGACCTTGATTATATGCAAAAACAATTCAGCCAAAATCTAGAATTTCAACCAATTATTCTGCAACCTTCTATCATCTCATTTTTTCGTAGTGTAATCTCCTATTTATATTAAACAAATTTGTAAAATAAAATTCATTGCATGTGAGCTTTATAAATATCTTAATTTAGTTCTATTTGTTGTTCCATAAACTGGGTGTTGAACATCTCATTCTCTTAGAAATATCCAAACAAAAATTACTAATTTACCACACAAAACAAAACCTGAACATATAACCACTTTAGATTAGAAAATTGATGTTTTAGAGATAACTCTACCGTGGTAAATGAAATACATACAACAAAAATACCTCATGATCATTGACATATGGTTCAAACGACCCCACAAAGTTTTGCATCCACAACATATCTTAAGTATAGAAATTCAATATCTGCAAAAACAAATGAGACATTATTACCTGAGTACTTGCATGTAAATACTTATAACCTAGTCATATACTCGTATAGAATTTATATGGCAAGCATATGAAACTTGATTGCGGGCAATGTAAAATAATAACAAACAACTTAAAACCAATACCCATTAAACTCATAAATAAAATGCATTACAGGATTAAGTCAGCTTACAGTAAACTATGAAATATACATATTATAATTCTAAGTTTTGTTTGTACAAACCTATTCTTAACCACATAGGAGATTTCAAATTAAACCTATTGTTTAACACATTATATTATACAAAAGGTTTTTGCAGTATCATATGGGTCACACTACAGCTCAAATTATGTCAATTGCTAAGAGTTGAAATGCCTATCCGCATCTCCAAATACACATACATGATTATTGTACTTATAACCTCAAAAATCCTTCAGTGGCAACAAACCTTTTTAAATCTTCGGTAGTAATATTTGAAATATATAAACTAATTAATTAATTCTAAATCAATATGAAGTACTATTAAGTTGAAGAAACTTGATGATTCTGAATGAATAATACAGTGAAATTTTAACTTGTTTGTCTATAGTAACAACAACTTGGTAAGTTTTGAAATTGATCATGCTATTGTTCCTAAAACATACTACTCATCGAGGTTTATTTATATGCGTTGACAAATCAAACAATATGATTAACACAAAGAAATATAAAATAAGAAACATCTAGATTAGAAATTATCAAATATTGTAATCATCGGTGTTGGAATCAAAACTTTAGTACGCTGGGTTTTTCCTCGTTACTAATTTCTTTTGCTTTCAAGGTGACAGGGGTTTCCATGGTTAAAAGGGTCAATCTTTAAAGTAGATGGTATTACATTTCTCCATGTATTCCATAGTAGTAAAAGTATGTAAAAGAAACCAAAAGATATAAAAGGTAAATAAAATATTCCTTGAGTATACACATGATTTTAGATGTTCGGGAGTTGAGAACTAAATAATTAAATTTTGTTGTAGGGCAAATATTGTTGGTTTAATTCCGCGGTTAGGATCCAAGTCGGGATCCGATCCGATCCGAGTGCCTAAGTGGATGATGATTTAAAGTGATATTATCCAAAGTGGTATTAGGGATATCTTTAAATAATTAAATCTCTAGATAAGATAAGTATTAGATTATTATGAATTGTAATCTAATTAAGAGATCTAGTAGGTTTATGAGACTTGGTGATCAAGTCTTATTCTCTTATAAATACCAAACCATGTTTAAGGGTTTAGGTATCAAGAGAGTTATTGTATTGTGATTTTGAGTTATTTTCCATAATATAATAAAAGTGAGTTTACTCATAATTATGTGTGATTGATTCTTGGACTTGAATTGGTATCAGAGCCAAGTTCAAGGTACCCGGGGTTGATACCATGATCTAGTCGTCGCATTGAAGCTTATCGTCATCGTGAAAGGATCTATGGTTGATCGTTTTGTCAAGAAGAGATCTAGGGCTGATTCAAGTCGACCGAGTGAGATCTAGGGACAACTGATCAAAGAAGCCAAGGAAGATCTAGAGACTATCGAGCGATTGTTTCAAGAAGCTGCTGCCGATCTTGTTTATCAATTCCAGGAACCAAGGAACTAAGGGTCGTGTAGTTTGCTACCAAGAAAATAAAGAAAACTCCATCAAAGTAAAAAGCATTCAAACAAGAGACATGTCATTCAACACAGCCACGTTCAAGAAAACCTTAAATCAAACTTGTTGATCAAGATTAGTGACCATAAGTTGTTGTCATTAAAGGATCAAGTCAATCGGTTTTTTAGGTTTTTAAGAACATTCGTGGATTGAAGGAGAAGAACGAGTGATGCGCTTTCGGTTGAAACATGTAAGCGGTGATATGTCACAAGTCAGTGTCGGATGTAATGGGGTCATCAACAAGTCGGTTGAGATCCAATATTCTAGCTCTCCCGAGAAGTATTTGTTTCAACGATGATTTAAAATTAAAGTTGAAGAGCGGCGAGTATTGTTCGGGATAAAAGACCTCAGTGGTATGGTGCTTGCTTGGAGAAAAAAGCCTACCTAATACGGTTCAGAAATTATGGGGGTGATTGTTGGCGATAATTTCTAACCCGTTTCACAAGTCGATGAAGTTCGGGGACCTAAGTTGACAAGATGGTCAATATGGTTTGAATATTAAATCTAGCTAAAGTCTATCTATTAGGAAAAGGATCGGGGTTGAAGACCTCCCTAGCTCCAACTTGGAATTAGGGGGGTGAATGTTGGTTTAATTCCGCGGTTAGGATCCAAGTCAGGATCCGATCCGATCCGAGTGCCTAAGTGGATGATGATTTAAAGTGATATTATCCAAAGTGGTATTAGGAATATCTTTTAATTTAAATCTCTAGATAAGATAAGTATTAGATTATTATGAATTGTAATCTAATTAAGAGATCTAGTAGGTTTATGAGACTTGGTGATCAAGTCTTATTCTCTTATAAATACCAAACCATGTTTAAGGGTTTAGGTATCAAGAGAGTTATTGTATTGTGGTTTTGAGTTATTTTCCATAATATAATAAAAGTGAGTTTACTCATAATTGTGTGTGATTGATTCTTGGACTTGAAATATCAAATAGGTTGCGATGATGATAAATAAACTGGTTTAATTTAAGTAACATGGAGCGTAATATGTTTAGTTAATTTCTTATTAGAAAAGTTGTGAATAAAATGGTCATGCTTTTAATGTATTTATTTGTCACAACATAATGAGAACATAAGCATGACTTTTGCTTCTAAATGGATGTGATTTAGAAATGAAACAAAAAAATGACCTAAGCATATAAATGATCCTCAAATTATGAGGGTATTTATTAATTTGAGAGTGGAAAAATTATAGGCATACAATTAGCATACGGTATATCTGGTGTGGACGGCAAGTAATAATCAGTGTGCAATTTTGCTTGTTGAATGGTCAATAAACAACTAAAAATATTAACAAACAAAACATCAATCTATATTCAAAAATGGAGAAACAATAAAATAGCATCAACATATTAGAGCAAGGACTCCTAATCTTTTTACATTTGCAGCATGTTTATTTTTATGAATTAATAAAGATATACCTTGCAGTGTGATATTCCCTTATCCATTTACCAAATGGATTGTATGAGGAAAGTGAGAGTGAAAAAGAAACTGCAAATAATCTGCACTTCACCTTCAAGATTAAGATCCTTGTGCTCATCATTTGGTAATCGGTTGTTTCCTCTGAGAGCATGTAAATAAATCAGCAATCCATTGATCAAAAATCACAGGACTGTAAAGTAGATGCAGGTCCAATTCAATTTATATTTAAAAGTTCTTTGAAACTTACATTCCCGTTGGGTAGTGGACACTCTCACCTCTTAAACCATGCATACAATGACCATTGATGCTATCTATCATAGTGAGAATCATCACTCATTAATTCCATATTATAATGATCCAATCTGCATATGAATTTCTAATCAAAAGTTTTATTGTTGTTTAGATGTTCCCTAACAAAAACAAAATCAACGACAAATCTATCCTTAAAAAGGGAGCCACATAAACAACAATTCAACCCAAAATAGTAAAATCGAAAGCTTACAAACGTCTCGATTCCTCAACTTTATTAGCAAAAATAATGCTTTTAAAGTTTACCCTTCTCATCCTTGCGTTGTCCTGTTTAAACAAATAGAGCTAACTTATCACAATGATTTATAAATCCACTATAATATTATCATCAAATCAAAAACTTAATTGTAAACCAAGTGGAGTTTATAAATAGTGATTACTATAAGCACAAATCCATAATCTAACCAAGAAGGAATATAATCAAGTTAAATTGTACACACATATCATACTATAATCTACAAAAAGAGATAAATTTACATACAACAGGTGCTTAATGAGTATGAACTTATAAAGCAAAGTAAAACAAATAGAGCTAAACGAAAAAAAAATACATAAAGCAGGTGCTTAAGTCGAACAATTACATAAGGAAGCACATATCAAAATCAAATATTCAAAATAAACATACATATTTGTCATATACTTCTAAAGCAAAGAAAGATTATGCAATTGAAAAGCCTAAATCAAAGTAAAAGAAAAATACGGAAATGAGTAATACAAATCTTTGGTGTTTAGATTGGTCGATTATGCAACAATGCATATAAAAATATCAAAATCAAAAATAAACATACCCAAATCAAACTGTACTTGTTCAAGTCGAGTGAATCCTTGTGGAATATATCAAATGATGCTCAATAATGGCAGATTCTTGCTTCTATAGATGTAATAAGGCTCAATCGTTGTGGATGATTTCGTAATCGGCAGCTTCGGAGAATCGATCTTCTTCCTCAAACGATAGATCTTGGAATGCTGTTAAAGATCTTTAATCCCCTTTAAATATGTGATTAACAGACTTCCTAGAGAATCGTTAGGGATCAAATCGAGAATTTCAAAGGGAGATCTAGGGTTTTAAGGACTGTGTGAAACTGAAATCAAAGAATTTAGGGTCTTTTGAAGTTTGGTTATGTGCCCAGCGAGAAATTGGAATATGAGCAAAAGTTTGTGGGCGGGAAAATGGTTGTGGGAGCGGCTATGGAGATGACACGTGTTCCCTGTGTAAAGGTTTATTAGTATTAGATAAGGGCAACAGATTATAATTTTTCAAATCCTAATTTACTCCGAGAGCATTTATAGTGGATTCTTTATCTTTATCCATATATAATTATATTAAAAATTACTCTCTTTTTTCTCTTTTTTGCAATTAAATAATACTTTTTATACCCTTTTTATTATTTTTTTTCTCTCCTTCACTCACAACCACTTTTAGGAATATTAAAAAATTTATAGGGATCGAACAGTTATTCTTCAAATATACCGCTGAAAATTAATATTTTCTATTTTGTTCACTTACAACCACTTAAAACCATTACATATAATATAGGAAACATACTCACATCTTTTTAGAAATTCCACTATTAATGCTCTAAACCAATTTCATAACCAAACATTGATAACTCTCGAGTTCTTTGTTCATTCGAATATTACCAGTGAAATAGCTATACACGTTTATATGTATCAAAAGCAAATTCGAATTTGTCATTCATGTTCATTTGTAATTTTATTTTCATGTTTGTTTGTATATATGATTAATATTGTAAATGATGTATTTACTTGGTATTAATTTAAAAAAATATTACTGTTTATGAATAAATACAAAATATTAAAATTAAAAATGATCATATATGACATTTTAAAACTTTTAGAACAATAAGGATAAGCTAGTCATTTATTAAAATGTTTTTAATGAAATAAGTAAATTTTATATTTATACTAGTTTTCAAGGACATGTATGATATTTTTAGTTTTAGTTGGACATATATAATATTTTTTAAGTTTGCGGGGATATATATAAGTTGATCCAAACAAAAATAAGGGATAACCACAAAATAATGGTTCAAGATAAGTTTGAGAACAAAAACTCCTTGTTTGTTACTTGTTTTTTCTTTGAATTATTGGTTATTGGATTTTAATAATTCAAACTTTCATGTATTGATATGGACGTTTAATTACTAGGTGTTATTAACTTACTAATTGCTAACTCGTCGTTTATAAAAAAAAACTAACTTAGTAACTCGTATATTGCACAAGTTGAAAAATAAAATATTTAATATAAAAATGTAAACAAAAGTATCTAAACTTTATTGTTTTTAATTCAAATCTATCATGTAAAACACATGAATTTGTGAGATGATTATCATAGAGTTTAAGGGGTTAAATAAGGTTTGCGATGATTGATATTAGGGATTCAAATTTTCTAGAATTTTGATGATAATTGAGAAATTTTCCAAGATAAGAAAGACTGCACAATTAATGGACGGTTTATTAAATAAAGTTTAGACGGGAAAATTTTAATGAGATGAAATCTAATAATGAAATGCATCATCACATTTAATCATTTATTAAAAAATAATATTTACATGATTATACTCAAGTACTCAGTTAAAGCACTTTCTTTCTAAATCCTATTTTTTTACCCTGATTACTTGATTAGGTTACTAGAAATGATTCAAAACTTACGTCTTATTTTACCTTAAAATACCCTAAAAAGGAGGACGCTCCTTACTTTTATCCGGAATTGTCCTAAAGTATACTTTGTCTATATATTTAAATTAAAAGTAACTGAAAATAAATTAAAACATTAAACATGCTTCATTAATTGAACAAAATTACATAATCAATATTAAATAACATTAAATAATGAAAAAGGATCACATGAAATATGTACCACTCGTCCAAAATGTTCAAATTTGATAGACTATCAATGTGTTCCGTAAAATCATATCAAAGTCTAAAATAAGTGTCAAAACCACTTATGAGACCAAAAAATAATATCTTAATAGAATTCAATATTCGTTAGTATACGAGCATATTTAGAAAAAAAAAAACAAATTAAAAAAAGAAAGATCGGGATTGGTTGGATTATATTGCAAATTGAAATCTCTTTTTCAATTAGCGGGTTCATGAGCTCGGAATTCTACCTGATGGTGCTTCCTGCATGACCCGAGGCGTATATGCGTGGAGCCGAAATAACCTGAAGGATGTACTTGAGGGACACTCCAGGTGCCTTTATAAAAGCATTTCCATGGTGGCGGACCGCCACCTTTAGCTTAACAGTCCCCTACCGATGATGTTAATAAGTCTCATTACTGATTGACACGTGGCTGATGACTTATGAACCCTAAGGAGGTCGCGAATCGCGACCGTTTTACTTATCGTTTCGCAAAGGACGCAAGAAGCAGCCTACAAATAGAAAGTTTCAAGTGAACTATGTCACACTAAAATCTCTTTCTTTTTCTAGAAGCATACCACCTTCATATCCACTCTTACTCGTAGTGTTGTTCGACCACCTCTCACATTACGAAGATTTGATCAACATAACGAAGGTTGAAGAATACAAGCCAAAGTGTTGCCCAGCTTAGAATCTTGAAAGCTCATTTTTAGCAACAACTCAACCTAAAGGTGCATACGTTTATATTTTCAAAACATTAAAAACTATTTGATGAATATGAAAATAACATTATTATGCTAAATAAACTTTAATGCACAAAAAAGAGACAAATCGAATGTAAAATTTAGACCATAAATATATATATATATACATATATATATATAAATATATTATAGGAGTTTTCTTAGAGGCTGATGCTCATCAAAGAGCTCTCAGCATGCAATTTGAAGTACAAGGAAGTTACTTCCAAAGATTTGACAAATTCACTAAGAAATTCTTTAAGTGTCAAATCTTCTAAAGCCAAAGATCATTTATTCCGAAGCCAGAAGATAGATTTCTTCCGAAGACAAAAAAGACTTGCTTTCTCTTACATATTTTTGACAAAGCTGAACCACTTTTCGCTGTCATCTCTGAATACTCACCAACTTATACAAGTTGGTGATAATTTCATACTTTTGTCAAACTATAGATTATGGTCTTTGTCTGTAACTTTCCTATTTTGTATTATTTTATCTTTTTGTATTAGATACAGATGTGAGTTATGACATGTTATAGTCACATGTTAAAAAGCAATGTGCTTTTTGATTTTACATTGATCTTATTGTATATATTAGTGTTCTAACTGGCTATCAATGTATGAGCGGATGCAGGTTGTAGTATAAAGTATCTCTTGTATCAGTTCTTAGGGACTAACTAAGAAAGCCTTGTGACACTTGGGAGCAAGATACAACATCTTTGAAAACCAACTGCTTTGTTATTGTTTGTGTTCTTTACTTTAAGTTCTTTGTTTCCAATAGCCAGTTCCTTATTTGATATTATAAGTGTTAGTCTGTTAACTTTCCAACATCTGCGAAACTGTTGCATTGACCTCTCTAACCTGGTCCTGCATATATGTATATATAATTTGGCAAATTTATATCGTAAGAATAAGTAAAAATCTCATACTATGACTAGTTCGGATACAGTACAGATAATAATGATTCAAATGGTTTTGTTACTAGTTTGTTTGCAAAGAAATCAATATATATGAATAGTGAATATCACAGTTGAAATAAACAACTAATGTGTAGTTATTGAAATAACTAGAATTGTCAGCCCCCGCGTTGCGGCGGTTTTTTCAGTAAACTATAATACTTGACGGGTCGGTTCTGGTGTTATGCGACACGTAACATTTCATATGAAACTTAGTTTATTTGATTACTTTTTTCTATAATTAAACCATAGAATTAATTAAATTATTTAATTTCTTGCCTTAAGAATATATTAACAAAAAGTCAATAAGATTATATTTTACAATTTCACTATGATATAATGATATTGAAATTAATTAACAATTTTATAAAATCAAATTGTAATCTTTTAGATAATATTTTGAAAAGTAAAAGTAAATGCAGATTACGTTTCCCTATATTTTCTTTCTGGTTAACACATCTCTCTATTCGAGGTTTCTTTTCTTTTTAAAAGTTTATTATCACCACCTCTTTCTTCATCTCTTTCTCTCTCTCTCTCTCTCTCTCTATTTATTTTTTTGAAGGATTTCAGGCCTTCAGCACCACCACCACCACGGCTCGCCGCCCCTACCGCTGCCGCCGCGGCTACCGCCGCCGCCGTAACACTCTTTGTCTTCTTTTCTTCTAAGACAACTACCACATGTCATACATCTGGGGGTATCTTCTTTCCGGTGGCACACCACCATCGAAGCTCACCGCTCATTACCACCGCCACACACACATAGAATCTTCTGGAAAACTACAACTCAGACATCGCAAATATTATTTTCTTCCCGTTTTTCATTTTAGAGAGAGAAGTTAGGGTTTCTCTTAAAAAATGCAGAGAGAAGAAGAGGTGAGCTGTCACCGACGACCGATCCTCTGTGATTCACCCCTCTTTTCATCATTGATTTGAACTCTGTCCACTTCAAAACCTACATCTATGGTGGTGGTGGTGTTAGACGTCGACGACCCTGGTGGTGGGGTGGCTGGAACGATGGAAGGAAACAAACATAAGTGGTTGTCTAACAACATAGATGTGTTTGAGCTAGTGGAAGCATGGTTGTTGAATGATGATGGGTGCAGAAAGTGAAGACTTGAAAGCCTGATGGTGGAATGATGATGGGTGTAGAAAATGAAGACTCTAAGTTTTTTTTTTAAATAACATGTCACACCAATAAAACCCAGCCACGTGACCCAATAAAAGTGGGTCACTGTAGCTACCGACAATGGAGAATTATATATATATAATTGTGATTAATATGTTTTCGCAACAATATAAACTATTTACAAATTGCGATATAAAATCTTCTAAACGAGCCATGTCGGATTATTGATTTCTTGTATTATATATCGTTATGAAATTTCTGTTACAACGTGCGTCATATTTCTTCTTAGGGATGAGCATTTGGTACCCATTACCCGTACCAAACTGGTACCGTGAATATGTTAAGGTATTCGGTATTTAACCAAATATGCATTTGGTACCCATTACAAGTACTGGGTATTTAACTAAATATGCATCATGCAGCAAACCTAAAAAGTGTTATGGAGGTAACGGGTACCAAAATACCGGTACCGGTACCGGTACCCATACCCATATATCATGTTCGGTACGGGTATCTGTACTTGTTTTTTATAAAACTCGAGACCTGTTACTTTCGTTACCAGTACCAATTCGATACAGATCTGGTATCGAGCCCATCCATATTTCTACTGGTTTTTAAATTTACTTATTCATATTCACTATAGATCTTTGTTCATTATTCAAGGCAAATAATAAAAAATACAATCATGGGAACGTAACACCAACGTTCTCCCATAAAGTGATCGGTTGTGTTTGGATAACTAACCCCACTAATATTTTTACTGTTATTCCCGCCCATTTTACGTTACCTTTTCAAATTTAATATTATTGCCGCGTCACTTTCACGTTTAAAATCATCCCCACATGCCACGTTGTCTTCTCCACTCACACACTCTGTTACTTTGGACAGAATATGTTTTATTTCAAACATTATTATGTTTGGATTCAATTATTTATAGAAATAAAATTCGTTATCGATTTTAAATTTTGAATTGATGAAAAAAAAAAAAACATAGCCAGATAAACAGGTATTCTACCTGGACATAATGTTACTGCAGCATAAATGTTAGAAAAAATAGTAAAAAGATATTATTTTTGGTAACTTTGATAAAAATATATATATTAATTAACTCATTTAGAAGTGTCGGCGAGTCACTCTAACGACATGTCACGTGGCACGATGTAATTGGTCCAATTTTTTGCATGTTTTTTTACGTGTCATATATTTTATTCTATTTTATTTGTTTGTTTCAAGCTTTGTTAATCAAGTCTAATAGTTGCTTGCAGTTTGTGCGCACCTTTTTTCTGCCATCTTAATTTTTGCTTTTCATTAAAAAAAAAAACTTTATCTTTATTTTAGTTATATTATATATTATTTCTTGTTATGTGAAGTTAACAAAGAGACCATATGAGAGTATTCACAATCCATTTTACATTCTCATTCATAAAATTACACTAAAAATATTTATTTTTTCTTTCTCATTTTCAATTAAATAATATTTTTTCATACTTTATCATTATTTTCTTTCTCTCATATAATCAAAACCACTTTTAAAATATTAAAAAATTTACGGGGGTTGTATAGTGATTCCTCGAATATGAGGAATTACGGTACAACCCTCATAAATTTTATTTATTCTTCACTCACAACTACTTACAACCATCCTCAATAATATAAGACACACAATCACATAAAAATGAGTTACGGGCTGTAAATGCTCTGATATGCTAGTTGAGCACGCCTTTGTTGTAGGACACTATGTCTTTGTTGATTTTGTTTTATTTGTACATGTTTTGTATTTTTCGTTTCATCTTAAATTTTAGTTACGAAGAAAAATTCTACCAGGGCGCGCTGGTAAAAAATCGTTAATTATAATTAGGTATGAGTTGCACAATTAATAAATGATGGGTTTGTTTTCTTCTTGGTCAGAGTTTAGCAGCAAGTAAAACATAGTTAATGAATGTCATTTCAATATTTAAAACAATGAATTGTACATGTAATCTAAGTAAGATATTAATAAAATGCTATACAAAGTGTTATATTAATGTATCTACTAAACCTAATCAATGTTTCTTTTTTTCTTTTTACTAAATTTACATATTTATGAACTGTTACAAACGTAGAACGTCAAAGGTGTATTATATATTATAGTAAATACTAGCAAATATTTATATTTTCTTTTGCACATGAACACACTTTTTGGTTGGATTGTCACGTTTGACTCTATAGATCAAATGTTTGTTGGTGGCTAGGTGAAGCATCGAGCTCCACCTTATTATTATATATACTTTTTTATAAAATTGTAATTCACATGTTAATTTTTTTTGTTTGGTTAATAATAATAAAACTCTAAACATCATATATCAATAAATTAGGATTATGCAGACAAGTTTAATGTGTTAAAATTATAGCTAAATCGACTTATATGTCACGCCTATATGATAAATAAGTTAGAGTTAGAAAAAAAAGTTATAAGAAATCGAAATCCATCTATTTCAAAATCGTTTTATAATTTTGTGTTAGGTTTACATATTAGGTTTACAATCCATCACACAACAAAAGTCATGGTCCATCCAAAGACTAAGTATCATATGTGAGAAAATCGAGAAAGGACTAGAGTTGAAAGGTAGCATTGTAGTTGTAAAGTCAACATAGATGCACCAGATTCATACCATCTATATCAACAAAAATAGAATCGAATTTAGAAGTTAAATTTCAAAATTGATTTCGAGTTGATGTGTGTATCATAGTCTCGGATTCATAAGACTTGAGAATATTGAAAAAAACACGATAAACACCCTTAACTCTTTCAACAAATAATTAATTATTTTAAAACATATAAACCTGAGTGCTTTTATTGTTTAAAGAATGCGTTAATTTAATAAAATAATTCTAAAACTTTATATTTCAATAACTTTTATCCAACCTAGAAGTTCAATACAATATAAATTTATGCTATTTTATTCTGCTAAACTTTGTCATCTATTGGACCTAATTAAAGTGATATGAAATGGTGCCAAGTTTGTTTAACAAGTTTAAACTCCATATATATTTTGGGATTAATAATTATAATACAAACAAACACACATATATATATTTATACACCTCTAACAAATTTTTTCCACAAATTGTTTTCAACCATTGATTAAAGAGATGGATGATTGAGATTACTTTTTATATTTTTTAGTTTTAAAGATCTTTCTATTTTAAACTTTTCCCTAATAATTTAAAGAGAAAACAAGTATCAGACAATGAGTTTTTGTATTCAAACTTTTCAGTACGTCACACTATAATACACACTCAAATTCGATGACAGCGGTGTTACCATATCATGCGACACTACACTACTACAATTCACGCACACAGGCAACGATCATATTGGGGGGAAGCGTCACGACAAGTACATGCCGTGAAAGTGGAATTTTGCAATGTGATGGGGGTGGTGGCGGAGGTGCCGGGCGGCGCTGAGGCTCGATGTGGCCTCACGACACGTACACCCCCTTCATCATTAGTTTTATTACTACGACTCTTATAATAATTATTTTGGATTAGTTGTAACCAAATAATTTATCAGTATCTATTAGTTTGTAAGATTAAATATTTAGATAATCATTGGATTCGTTATATTAATCCACTGACTACCACTAGTATATGATTCACAGGCAAATATATATTCCATCTAATCAACTCATTAGTTTTCAAGAAACTACAATACATAAAACACATAAACGTTTGACTTTTATTGCTTAAAAAATTGAACCCAACGTATCTTTTTCAACGTATCTTTTTTCTGTTAATAAAAGGTAAGTTTTAATTGGAAAGTTGTAGTTAATGATGGTGGCTAATTTTATATATTTAATTATTTTTTATTATATAGTTTTAAGTTTAATCATCAAATAAAAAGTCTTGGGTTCAATTCGCATCTGTGATAAGAAAAAAGAGTTTCAAGTTGGGCCATAGGTTTTTTTATCTAATTGAGTTTTTTTTTTGAAAGTAGTTTCAAGTTCGGGACTAATAAAAAAAACTAATGTATGTATTTTTATTTAAGGATGTGTCAGCCTAATGCTCAGGATTTCGTACTCAACGAATGAAGATGATCAAATGAACTAGTTAAAAAAAATTTAATTATTTTGAAAAATTAAACTTGAAACTCATATTTTGAAAGTTTAATTACCAAATAAAATATTATTTAATATAAAATTTCAGTCTGATTCGAATCTCCTATTTTTGAAAAAACAATAAAATAGAGAAACCACTTCATCGTTCTCCTCACCTCCCTCCGATTCAATTTAGGGATCTCTTGCTCTCTCTAAACACCCCCTGCAACTATCTCCTTTCACTTAACCAACAAGAAACACACACACACACACATACTTTCTCTCTCTATACGTATAGATTCTCACATTGTTTCTCTCTCTACAATACCTTCAAACTCACTCACACACCAAAAATAATCAATCAGTGTTCTTCACTTTACTCACCATGTGAAGCTCTGACAACTCTCTCTTTAACACACACACACGTATTCATCTTTTGGTATCTCACTTGATTTCTGAGGAATTTCGATTGATTATATATATAACAAGAGTGTTGGATCGACAAATGGCAGCTTCTTCATCACGAGGAAGAAGCAGTTCACCGTTCCACCACCGGAAGCCGTCGAGTCCGTTTTCTTCATCTTCATCATCGTCGTCATTCAAGCAGCTGATTCCTCGATCGTGCTCATCTTCCGCTACGACGTCGTTCTACGGTGCCTCCGGTAACGGTCACGGCTCCAGATCCGCCACTCCCGGCGGCGCTCGGTCTGATTCGATGTATTCCAAAGGAGGCTACGGAGGCCGGTCGCCGGTAGGGTTTCCGTCTCAGGATGAGCTTGTTGGAGAGACGGTTGATGGTGGACAGAGATCGGGAGGGGGAGATAGCATCTCGGTGACGATTCGGTTTAGGCCTTTGAGGTAATTCGGTTTATTGTTGGATTTGGATTGAATTGGCTTTAGATCTGTGCGTGACGCTGATTTTGAGCTTTCTAGGGTTTTGAGAAAAATGTGTGTGACATTATGTGTGATATGTTGGCATTGTAGTGAACGAGAGTATCAGAGAGGAGATGAGATTGCTTGGTACGCTGATGGAGACAAGCTCGTGCGAAACGAGTACAATCCGGTGACTTCCTATGCGTTTGGTACAAAATTTGGCTTTATACATTATTAATCTAGGAAACAGATGAGGATGTAACAATGATTAAGTTGAATATGACATAACTGTTGGTTCTTATGTGATGACACTCCAGATAGAGTTTTTGGACCATCTGCTGTCACTCAGGAGGTGTATGAAGTAGCTGCTCGCCCTGTTGTGAAGAGTGCTATGGAAGGAGTAAACGGTGCGGTAAAAGCAGATCAAATTAAACAATTTAACTGCACTATGACATGATAGTTTGTTGTTTCTGATGCAGGATGTATTGAATGAAATTTAAGTTGTTTGGGCTAATGTAAGACCTGTAATGCAGGTACTGTGTTTGCTTATGGTGTCACAAGCAGTGGGAAGACACATACAATGCATGTAAGTTTTAACTCTGGAATTCTGGATACATTGTTAAATGATTTTCAACGTTACATATTGAATTTTTTTCATTTTAAGAGAACAGAAAGTAAAGATTCTATTAGTCATTTGGAAGGCTTTACTAGTGACGTCAGTAGCATTTAGTTATTTGAAATACGGGTAGCAAAAAACATGTTGAACTCTCTGTTTAAGATATTGGAATTATGTTGCTTTTGATATCAGTATATAACTTACAAGCAGTAGTAAACTCATCTACTGCATCTCGTGCTTTTCATAACTAGTCAAGCTTAAAGTTAACTGTTATATTCTTTAGTTGTATCCTGTAAACCCCAACACTCCAGAGCTATCGAAGGTGCTGTCATTGGCACTCATTACTCATTAAAAAGTGAGCTAACTTGGAGCTGAGGACTGCTCTATTTTTATAGCTGGTCAGCCAGTTTTCTGATAAGATTGATTATTAGTTGTTTGGTTGATTTCATTGGACTACACATTACTAGTCTGGTCAGAATTTAACATAGGAAAATGCTGATTTGGTTTGGGATGAAAGAAGTATGATGCAATGACCATGACCTTTTAATTGGTTATGTGTAGTTCATGTGGTTACGCCTTTAGTCACCCCTTCAGTTAATCTTTGGGTATGTGTATATATGTGTTTTTTCACAATTCTCTCAATTATTATTTTCAGGGTGATCATCATTCTCCTGGAATTATACCATTGGCCATAAAGGATGTTTTTAGCATTATACAGGATGTAAGTGTTTCACATAACCTTATCTTTTGTTTTTGAAGTGCATGGCAATCACATATTTCGATATAACATCTATGGGTTCAGTATTATGATGGGAAAGTCACTATTGCATGTGACCATGTCCTTTGACAAGAAATTGTTGATTAGTTGATCTCCTCTTACAATCACGCACCGCACACACACGTGTGCATATATCTACTATATGCATGGAGTTGTGCGCTCTTGGTTTGTTATTGATGTTTCAGGAGCATAGTTTACGAGTAATTAAGTCTTTATATTAACATTGCAGACTCCAGGAAGGGAGTTCTTGTTGCGTGTGTCATATCTAGAGATCTACAATGAGGTTAGTGACGCCATTTAAATGACTGCTTATGAACTAATCATAATGCAAACACACATATTGTCATCATATTCTTTATTTACACTCACGTTGTTTATTGTGATCCTTGTATGGACTTAGTATCATATGCTACTTGTAACTTGTGTCAGGTGATTAATGATTTGCTTGATCCAACTGGACAAAATCTGAGAATTCGAGAAGATGCACAGGTTTCTGCACTAACTATACATCTGATTTCTGTCTTAACTATATATTCACTTGTTTTTTTTATCTTTTTACAACTCCGTGGCAATGTTCTAGAATATATCTTAGGCTGCTTAAGCAGCCACTTAGGTTCTAAGCATCCACTTAGCGTTTCAACTAGACGGGGCCACTTAATTGTGGAATTAGTTGCAAAAGAGTAGGGGAAATTAATCAACCTTCTAAACTCACAATTATCTATCTAATTTTCTTAACTTGGAGGGCCTCGTTTCATTTTTTTAGTTTGTATATTTGTCACTAAAACATAACTCTTAAGTAATAACTTAAAAGGGTATATATCAAAACTCAAAAAGTCGATTCACATGTGCTCAAAGAACATACACATACTTTTATTAATACATCTGAATGAACCCTTTATGATTTTGCATAGCATGTGCTTAATTGCTATAATTTGTTTTGGTGATTGAGTTCTAAAAGGTCACTTGTTTGCCTGGATCCACTTAATGTTGTTTTATAAGGCTGCTCACCAGAACATTAAATAGGAGTTAGAGTGTTGTAAAACTAAATAATAAGAGAATTTGGTTTTGAATTTGGATTGCTATAAACAACTCTCTCTCTTATTACATGTGGTTAGCTTTATATATAGATGTGTTTATGTGTCTGTCTCCCTGATCATGTTACCTATTCACTTATAGGGTACATACGTCGAGGGTATAAAGGAAGAGGTTGTCTTGTCCCCTGGGCATGCCCTTTCTTTCATTGCTGCTGGTGAAGGTACCGCTGATTTAAACTGTGCTATAATGTTTGTGCATATACCTTTTCATGTATTCTCCAGCTTTTTTTGACGATTTTCTATTACAGAGCATCGCCATGTTGGTTCAAATAATTTCAATCTGCTTAGTAGCCGTAGTCACACTATATTTACTCTGGTATGTATTTAATATTTTGCTTTTTATTTCCTCTCTTGGTAATTAAGTGTTTATTCTTTCTTTATATTGTGTAATCACATACCCATGTATTACCCTTTACGTTGATTTCAATTGTTTGATAATATTTTAGCTTCAATATTGGCTATTTAATTATCGAGTTATGCTTGCATGTTGTCTATTCTTTGATCAAATTTAATACTTGCTTCATTTGCTAACCAACAGACTGGTAGAGGTAGCAAAACCAGGGGGTTGGTTAATGGGCTAAATGGGTAGTTTTATGTGCTCGTCAAAACATGTTTGGTTGGGTTGAACCACCAACCCCTTTTTGGCCTTCTTTAAGTTGGTAATAGTTAATGTATTAAATATGTTTGAAATAGTATTATTATTTAATTAGTAATATTAGTTTATTTAAATAAATAGAGTGTTGTAAGCATTTGAATCTTAGTTAGACGGCCTTAGCACATATACTTGCTCAACCTATTTGGCACGTTTAGCAAACAAGGACAGTCCAAAATGAGCATGTTTTCATATAAATAGGTTGAATTTGCCCGTCTACTCACCAAGCGCTATAACACTAACACCTATGCAGAACAGAGGTGTAGTGGTGCTCATACTTTACTATAATAATATTAACTAAAGTTATTATTCTGCAATGATTTTGTCAAGTTATTGACTGCATTAAAATATTAAGTTGTAACATGAAAGGCCCAACAATTTATTCTTAGCTTCAGTTGGTTCTGCTTGCAAAATAATGGCAGAGCCCTCTAGATGTTGCCAAGTTCGTTTAAACGAGATACTAATATGTATCACATCGATAAATGCTGCTTTAATTTTCCAACTGTTGGCACGAATTTTGTTTTACTGTTAACAAGTTACTTGCTTTGTCTGTAATCATTGTGACAACCATTTACAAAATTATCTCTAATATAATTCTGAATGGACAGATGATTGAAAGTAGTGCTCATGGTGACGAGTATGATGGAGTAGTCTTTTCTCAACTTGTAAGCATATTTTTTTTTAGTATCTAAATCATTCATTGTTCTATAATCTCCTTATATAATTCTCTTTTATTTGTTCTAGAATCTAATTGATCTAGCAGGATCAGAGAGCTCAAAAACTGAAACAACTGGCCTAAGGAGGAAAGAAGGATCTTACATAAACAAAAGCCTTCTAACCCTTGGAACTGTAAGTCGTTATAGATTCCTTACTGATGTTGCCAGAGAGTATATTAGCATAAACTTTTACTCATGTATTACCTGCTTATTTGATGGTAAACAAGCATAGATACTTATAAATAGTTACTCGTCTTGTTATCATATAGTTGATCATTGTTCTGTTATTTTTACCTCTGCTTTTGATAATTATTTCCAACTATGTGATTTCTGTGGGAAATTTTTGTCATCTGGACTACAGGTAATTGGAAAGCTTAGTGAGGGGAAGGCATCTCATGTTCCATATAGAGATTCTAAGCTTACCCGACTACTACAGTCTTCATTGAGCGGCCATGGACATGTTTCAGTAAGTATAAATAAATAGGAATGCTATAAGGAAGAAAATATGTGGTTGAATAAATGCCTAATCAGGCTCTTCTTTTACCTTTTCAATTTTACTTCTTTTCTTACCAGCTCATCTGCAACATAACACCAGCTTCTAGTAATATGGAGGAAACACACAATACATTAAAGTTTGCAAGCAGGGCAAAGCGAGTAGAAATCTATGCTTCTCGGAATAAGGTCTCCCGTCGAATAGTATTTTATATATTTTCCAGAAGTTTGACGTTATAAAGTATGCTGACTGTAATGTGCTGTTGGAACATACATTTTGCAGATTATTGATGAGAAGTCCCTAATTAAGAAGTACCAACGAGAAATATCAGTTCTTAAACAAGAGCTTGATCAGCTTAGAAAGGGGATGCTTATAGGTGTTAATCCTGAGGAGATAATGAGCTTAAAACAAAAGGTATTATTTTATTTTTAGGATAATGTTTTTGGTGGGCTGGTGGCCACCTATGTATTAAACTTCTTCCGTTGAAGGCCACACATAAGGCCACCTAAGTATGTATCTTTCGTACTAATTCTGGCAAAAAACCTGATGGGTGTTGGATGAAGAAAGCAGCCTTATGAGTTTTAAAGAAATGAAATTACTCTTTGTATTGATATATCATAAGGGCACAATCTGATGTCAAAAACTAAGGTGTTTTGCTGTTTTTCTCGTTCTACAATATTTTGTTTTTGGTGGTATTTGGTATTTTATGAAATTGTATACACACTTTGGGGCCCTATATTTATATTCTGGTGAAAATATAACCAGGTTAAAAATTATTTTTCCTCTATTTTTTTTTTATTTTTCTTAAATTTTAAAGGGATATTGTATGTGGTGGCTCAAGAGTTCAACTTAGTTTATTTAGGCCACATATATATTGAAACTACTTAACACGCTTATATGTGCAAATTCTAGCCAGAAACATGAAGGTGATGAAAATGCACCTTTTCTGAAAAAAGAAAAAAAATACACATGAAAAAACTTTAGACTAATATTGTAATTGCACAATAGTTAAGGGGGCTAATTAGTAAAGGTTTATTAATTATTTAATTGAGTCAGTATTAGACTAGAATTAGGCTTGAATATTTAATTAGTTTTATAGTTATTATAGTGGGTTAGGATTAGTATTTGTTTAGCATAAATAGGGGATTAAGGAGTCATTGCAATTGTCTTAGTTTTTATTAAATACAAGAGTCGATCTCAGGCTGAGATCCAAAAGTCATGTGCTATTTTCTTTCTTGTTGTTGCTCGATAACCATTAAAACTAGGGCTTTCTTGTCACTTTAGGCCTGATAAAATTTGTACTTAGTGACTAGCAGGCCAAGTTTTCAATTCTACATGATATATATTTATTTTTATTGAGTGGTATATATTTAATAGTTAGAAGAAGGACAAGTAAAGTTGCAATCACGGTTGGAGGAAGAGGAGGAAGCTAAGGCAGCTCTAATGAGTAGAATTCAAAGGCTTACAAAGCTAATACTTGTTTCCTCAAAAAATACAATTCCTGGATTAACAAATGTACCTGCTCAGCAACAGAGTTTCTCTGCAAATGAGGATGATGTAAGTTACATAATTTCAGTATCTTATTAGTCTACTTCACTATTCAGATTCTGGTGTTTAGAAAATCAATATCTTCATATTTGTCTTGCTGCTGTTAGCCTGTTACATTTGGTATGAAACATGAATTGCTTCATTTTAGCAAGATTAACTTTTTTTTTCCCTTCTTTTTCTTCGCTGTGAAACTTGGGTATATGCAAATGCCTGAACTTGTTTCGTCTGTGTTTTCATTGATTATTTGTACTGGTGAGTAAATGGGCTGGATTGTGGTCAGAATGGGTAACTTTTAGCACATGTCAGAATGGCCCCTGTTGACTTGAAAACATTTTTTTGATCCTTCTACTTGATTCTATAAACAAGTATTGTATTAAATATGATTAAGTGGTTGTCAGATTGGCCTTGGCTGCCTTGCTGGTGTAACATCTCAAAGTTGTTGTGAGATTGGCCTTGGCTCTTTTGGTGTGCACATGAATTGCTTAATGCTAGTTTCTTACATTTTTTTTGTCACTGTGAAGCCTGTTTTTATGCAAATTTCTCAACTTTGTTTCATGTGTTTTCATGTATTTATGTAGAGGTGATAGAATGGGCATATCACATGGGTTGGAAACAAAGTAGGTTTAAGTGGTTGCATCTTGCAGGCATTTAGATGCATTTCTGATCACATTTCATTTTCAACCAACTTTTATAATTTAACCATGTGACTCAATTAGAGATAATATATAACTTAGATCTACCCATTTTTAGGTGAATGAATAGAACTTGACATTTCTATATTTATCTATCTGTACTGGAATTTTTAAGTGCTGTTTGATTGCATTTTGATCTATGACATTGAGCTCGATGATTTTTTTTTATTTGCATTTATTCAGAGTGGTTCTCCGCTATTGCAATGTGAGAATCCAAATGGTACCCCGTCAGAAGCATCTTATGAACACAAACACAGAAGAAATTCCAGCAACTTATCAGCAGCAGGTAGCACCATCACAGAATCAACTCAAGCTGGTGATCTTATTAATGGTTCTGCTAGTAGTGCAAAATTGCCAGCAGTATGTTTCAAGACTCTTCTTTTATGCATGGTTATTATTAGTTAGTAATGTTCAGATTTACTACTACTCGTGAAATGCTGTATTGGATTTGGCCAAGCTTAACTGAACCTACAAATAACACTGAACCTACAAATAACACTTCAAATAAATCGTTATATTGTTTGGTAGATTTTTTTTGGCTATAAAGATGGGACATTGCTTTAGATCTCTGAGCTTTCTGGTCTATGAGGGCATCTGCAATATAGAAAAAGCATCTATTTTTACACCAAGTTTGGTTTCACTCCAATATGTACACCAAATATTGATGCCAAGTCTTTTAGCACCAATAAAATTGCATTTACATTGTAATTTGTATGATTTAATTTATTTTTATGAAATTTATTACATACTATATGAAAATTACTTTTATTTATAAGAAAAAATATTATGCTTTTAGAACTGAATGAATTAATTTAAATATTAAATTAATATGTTTATGCACCTTTATTTTTTATTTACTTAGGTATTGAACTAAATATTCATTTTCATAACTAATTATAGCAATTATAAATGCATAATAAAGAGAATTTATTTTCATAGTCAATATTCGACTCATTTCAAAGAGATCTCAATGAGATTGTTCTAACAATTTATTTTTTTTATACAACAATATTTCTTTATGTTAAATATTTAACAATTATATAAATCAGACAATATAGAAGTAACATGGTATAAATGAAAAAAAAATATTTTAAAAAGGGATAAAAAAACTGCAAAAGTTTGGTGTGATGACTGATGAATATTGTTGCACCAAATTTTGTGTTTTGGTGAATACTTAGGAGATTGTCTAGCCATGCATATCGTTCTGGTTCAGAAACTACTGTGTTTTTTTTTCTTTAAATATATTTAACCTAGGATAACTTTTTCATATATACCGGTACTTACCTCAAATTTTGCAGTTTGTGGTGTCTGTAGACCTTAATCATCTTTGTTATGAATAATATTTTGTTTGTTTATAGGGTGTAATCTCGATAGATCAGATGGACCTTCTAGTGGAGCAAGTCAAAATGCTTGCAGGAGAGATAGCATTCAATTCAAGTACAATGAAACGTTTAATAGAGCAGTCTGCAAATGATCCTGAGAGCTCAAGAACTCAGGTATTATTTGTTTCTGCTTCTAAATCGTACATTCTTTTACATTCAACTTATGAAAATAATTGTTTAAGATTCTGCCTTACAATTGGAGAATATGGTATCGTATCATAATATCGAGGATCTTTTCATTTCTTTTATTCATGTATGAAAAATGTTTACAAGAGGTTTATATTTATAGGCTAAGTAATATAAATCATGGATAATAGCTAATAACATTATCGAATATAATGATAGTAACCATAAAAGTGCCTATGAAGTATAAAGGAGATTAATAACTTTCTAAACTTTTATGAAGATGGAACTATATCTAAGATTTCCATGTTAACTATAAATATATATGTTTCCACAGATCGAAAAGTTGGAAAAAGAAATCGAAGAAAAAAGAAGGCAGATGCGGGTATTGGAAAAACAGATTATAGAAAGCAATGAAGCTTCAATTTCTAATATATCCTTGGCTGATATGCAGCAGGTAGTCTCTTTTTCAAATTTTTGTATTATTTCTCGTTTCTGTTTTTGGTATTTACAGGCCTGTGATTTTTTATATATTCATTTGCAAGTTTATTAACTATGTCTTTGGTTGTTTTTCTCAGACAATGATGAGATTGATGACGCAATGCGATGAAAAGGGTTTTGAGCTTGAGGTCTGCATGCTTAAATCATTGTTTTAGTTTGTTTTAATTGTATTATGTGGTATATGAGACATTATGTGATCAGTTTTATTGTGTCAAATGGTATTTAATGTTAGCTATTCGGCCGGTTCTTATGACGATAGCCAAGTAAAACATTATACATATGGTTTTCTAAATAAAATCTTTTGCATTCCTAGATCAAGACAGCAGACAATCGCATTCTCCAGGAACAATTACAGAACAAGGTATATATGGATAGCTAATGCGACAATGACTCATCTTCATTTTTGTTCTTTTCATTACATTTGGTTTAAAATGTTGCTAAAGTTGGTTTTAAAATTACGTTACACGTTGTTGAACTGTAAACACTTGTACTCAGATGAAATAAACGACACCTTATCTTATATATACCTCAATGTTACACAGTTGACATTTTTTTAAATATTACAGTGTTCTGAAAATAAGGAGCTGCAAGAGAAGATAACATTGCTTGAACAACAGCTGTCTGCAGCCCAAAGTGAGAAATCCTTGTCATCAACTGGAAATCATGGATCTGAAGAATACATTGATGAACTTAGAAAGAAAATTCAAATTCAGGTGAGTCTTATCAAGCTAAGGGTGTATGGGTGGGTTGAATAACTTGTCAAAACAACAGTTGTTTTGACCTAAAGCCCTGTCCATATTTTTAAACTGACAATCAGTTTCAATGATTACACATGTTAAATTATTTGTTTAGAATGATTTAGGTGGATTGGATAATAAGTTATAACGGGTAATTTCGCTACGTGTCGGGTTGATCTAAAACAGTTTTTGTCCAAAAGTTTCTGGGTTGTGTCAAATATGAGTACACAAACATCCCTAGTAAAATCTAACACATAACAATGAGCAAACCACAACTGAAAGATATGAACAAGATGGATGCACAAACTTGCAATCCTTGAATACCATTCTTCAAATGATACTTACCAATGTATTTATAGGTACATTATATGGCAGGTAAAGGCCACAACCCGTTTATAAACCGACGGGTTCAATAACCGCCATTAACTAACTTTAACTACCTAACTTATAATAATGACACTTCTAACCCTTATACTTGATAAACTAAACAAGTTTAGATTAATTTCAACAATTGGTTGGTATATATTTATATACATGATTTAGTTGGTTGAACTGTTTAAAACTGGGTAATTTTGGTGTGGGTTGGGTTAGTCTAACTTTTTTTGTCCCTTATTTCTTGAAAATAGTTTGTGGGGAATTTGTTTACAGAAATTAACTTATTTCAATCGTAATCTAAATTTTATGTACAAAATGATATAGTGGCAGTGCCCTGACAAACATTTATTCAAAGGAATATAAAGTACAAACTAAAGGCAACACCCGACAGGGGACATATCCCCAAGATGACAGTCCCTAAAACAAAACTAAGAGTTGGCCTAACTAATGGGTAAACAAACCTGACACAACCCAAAGAAATCTAGGCCCAGTACATGTACAAATAAAACTAGTCCTAGCTTCAAAATACTTTCTGGACCACAAGCGGTCCAAGGAAAAACACCAAAAACCATCAAAACGCAAATTGGATCTTCCATTTGCATTGTTATATGAGTAAAATAGAGTTAGCATAAAAGGTGGCCATGTCGATCTGTTTACTTTTGAATTGGTCTATTTGGGTCATGTTATATTTCTAGTGGGTCAAATGAGTAAAATAAGAATATAGAAGCTTAACAGCAAACAGGGTGCATGTCAGAAGTGTTTATATGGTGTTGTGATTTGGTATCTTTATTTTTTCATCTTTTGAGCAGGAGGTAGAGAATGAGAAACTAAAACTGGAGCATGTTCACATTCTAGAAGAAAACAGTGGATTATCAGTACAGAATCGTAAATTATCTGAAGAAGCATCATATGCAAAAGAACTAGCATCTGCTGCTGCTGTTGAACTAAAAAATTTAGCCAGTGAAGTCACCAAACTTTCATTACAAAATGCAAAACTTGAAAAAGAATTGGCCGCTGCTCGTGGCAGTAACCGCCCAAAATCAGGACGAAATGGCCGTATAATACCAGGCCGGGCCAATGATGAGTTTGATTTAGAAGATTTAAAAAGGGAGTTGGAGGCAAGGAAGCAAAGAGAAGCAAGCCTTGAGGCTGCATTGGCAGAGAAAGAACATATAGAAAATGAATACCGGAAAAAAGCTGAAGAGTCAAAGAAAAAAGAAGCGGTTTTGGAAAATGATCTGGCAAATATGTGGGTTCTTGTTGCGCAGTTGAAGAAAGAGGTTAAAGAATCAAATATCAACGGTGATAGACGTGTTGAAGGCAATGAAAATGTGAATGAAGTGAGATTTAATAATGGTGAAATTAATAATTTGGTTCTTAAAGAAGACCATGTTTTGGATGATCAGGAAGTAGCTCATGATGTGCCAAAGGAAGAGCCCCTTGTTGCACGTTTGAAGGTAATTTTGTTATTTTGAGCTTTCTTTTTTTATCTTGTGGCAAGAGGGGCTGTCACGTTTGGTCTGCTATTCGACCCATTTGATATGCTCCACATTAGGATTTTACTATTTTTCTTAGACTTAAAGAGAACAAAACCTATGCTACCCAATCCGAAGTAGATTGAAATTGTCACCTTAACTCTTAGTCATTTAGATTGAGGCAAACCTCTTTTTAATCATTTAGTACATATAATTTTGGTTTCTTACCAAAGTATGCAATTTCAACAAATATTCTATTGAACTTGATATATTAAAATAATGTTTTTTCATTTTCACAATTCACACCTAATCAATGTTTATTTACAGGCTCGAATGCAAGAAATGAAAGAAAAAGAACTCAGTTACAATGGTCACATTGACGCGAATTCTCATGTATGTAAAGTATGTTTTGAATCACCAATTACAACGATGCTTCTTCCTTGCCGCCATTTTAGTTGTAAGCCACTTTGAGTTGTCCCAATGCTATTCCAACATTCTTTTACATTCTCTTTAAGTTAAAACATAATAGTCCCCTTATCTGGGAATATCTCACATTTTTGTTTGCAGTGTGTAAATCTTGTTCAGTTGCATGTTCGGAGTGTCCTATTTGCCGGACGAAGATCTCTGATAGGATTTTTGCTTTCACCTCTTGATATTTGCAAGGTATGTATCAAAGGTCTTCTTTCTGATATATATGATCATTGTTATACTGTGTCTTTTATACTGTTAATACTACCAAACTGTTACTGTCCCAAAATGTTCACAAATAAAAAACACAAAATTGTTCATTTTGTGGTTAAGGCTTAATGTATTTACAATACCAATTGACCTAGAGAGCTTTCAAATTTTAATGGTAAAGGATTTTTAAGGATAAAATAGTAAAAAAAAAGTAAATATGACCATCCATTTTTGAAGTGTACAATTATTATGAGTGGTCGAGTTAAATATAAAAACCTGAGGGATTAATATTACAGTGTCGTCTTTTCAAAAAATGAAAGTAATTATGTCATTCTGACATTTTTTTATTTGCTGGGAATGGTATATATAATATATGAAGCCATACACTAAATAACTAATAGATACTTGCTGCCTTTAAAGTGGTTTCACTGTAGAGGTAACCGTAATGAAGAAAGTTCAACTTTAATGACCTTCTCATACATTATCTAATCCCAAATGTTAATTGTTTATAGAATCAAATAAAGTGTTGGCGGGTCCATTCAAGCCGACATTTTAACTTGTTACACAGCCTTCAGCACTTCAGCCTACAAAGTTTCTTCGTACCGATGTAGATTTTGACTAAGATATGAAGTAGGGGTGTAAACGAGCCGCTATTGAGCTCAAGTCACACTCTATTTGTTTATTATTTTATTTATGTATATAATTGTAGTTATATGTAAAAAATATGTATCAAGTATTTCTTTTAATCATAACCATATTTCATATATAGTTATATATTGTATTGCACTTTATATCCTATTTAGGTATATATGAGTAATAGGCTGGCAAGCTAAGTTAGCTCTTGTTATAAACTAAGGCTCAAGCATGTTTATTAGACGAGCTCTAATTTAGGTTTAGCGAGCTGATCTTGAGAATTTATAAGCACCCCGGCTTGTTTATGCTCGTAATAAGATCGCGGAACATGAAAACTGGTACCATTCAAAACATGTTAAAAGATGAAAATTAGGTTACTTTTTGTGATTTGTAAATGCGGTTGCCAATTTGATATTTTTATGATACTCAGATTTGCGTATTAATGTTCTGTGTTGATGTTTTGTATGGCTTGCAGGAATCATCTCATTGACTGATGCTGCTTATATTTTGTGTCACTTATTGGGTGCCATTTTTTGATTGGTCAATCTGTATACTACTATTGAAAGGTATAGTACAATGTTAGTCCTAAGTGGATTGTAAAATTAGCAACCTTAAAAATGATCTAAAAGTAGAATCTAGCGGAGGTCCTTGTTTGTTTGACCTTCTTTGTGATGTATAAAGGGAAAGTTGCACAAATGTTCACTTTGATCAATGATAGTTATATAAATGAACATTTGACTCCTTAATTAAACGAATTGACTTTTGGTATATTATGACACCACAAACTTTTGGTTTTTGGCCAATAATATGGAACATGTAGGGGTGAGCTAGTGACAGTTCGGTTTGGCACCGAAAAGTGTTAAGTTATATGTTTGTATTAACTGATTGGCTTTTGAAATGGATTCGGTTTGGTTATGGGTTAGTTAATAGAAAATAACTAGAAATTTATAAGTGGATTTGGTTACGGTTTGATAAAATACTGTAATATGTTTATTTTAGAACTTCGGTTATCTTTTATTTGAAATTCGAATATTTGAATTTTTGGATCTCATTTATCATTCACCTCCGGTCTCAGTTCTACTTCCAATTACCGATCACCCATAAAAGTTAGCATCTTTTACTTGTGATAATCATCTTCTTATGTTAGATTTTATATGTGTACGGGGTTATAAAAATTCTTTATATCTTTTAGTTGTGATAATCATCTATCTAAAAAAATACATAATAATTTATTAAATATAGGTATAAAACTATATAAATTATCAATAATTAAAAGGATTCAAACAAACTTTTCAAAAACTATACTGATTTAAACTAATAATGAAATTGTTACTTCTTTTTTATTTTTTTCATGGTATTATTTTTTCTTTGTTTATGGAGCAAACTCTTTAAGTATACAAGCCATTGGTTATAATTTTGAGTTGTTTTGCTGGGGAAATGATAAATTGAGGATTCTTCAAGTATTCTAACCTGAATTGTTTAGATGATTTGATGTATTTCAACTTCCTTATATTGTCACCTCTAGTGCCTTGAATTGCTAAAGACAACAAAAAAGTGGATCTTGTCCTTAGAAAACATATATGCATAAATGACAGGGTTGTAACAACGACAATTAATAAATAGAAAATGGGCCTTTTAAATAGGATTGAATGGAATAAGATAACGATAAATAGACAAATAACTTTAAAAAGAGTACATATCCGAAAGTACCTTTAAACATTTTTGGTATCCCATGCTTCCCCATGCTAACTTTTGTATTCATGTATAGATTGTTGGGCTAATTTCTGATTTGGGCCTGTGATGAGGCAGCCCATAAAGTCTACTTGATGGCAGTCCATTTAATGATCAACACAAGTTGGTGATAAACATCCAACTTCAACAAGTCGGTTGAATAGGATTAGATCTTAATTCAAATTGTAATCTTTATCCATATAGAATTCCAAGTAGGGTTGTCTATAAATACTTTTGCCAAGGCTAGGGTAAAAGATACGAGACTTATTGTAATTGGTTTTGAGTTATTTTCCAATTGCAATAAAGGTGAGATTACGTAATAATATTGTGTGATTGTGTTTTGATTCTGGAACTTGATAGATATATATACATATACACACATGCATGTATAAATCAATTCTAAAGGTATTTTCAGTAATATTAGAAATAAATATATTTTATTTAAGTTTTTGATCGTTACTAATATGTTTTTATTATTAAAATACTTTTTATCTGTTGCTTCTAATTTATTATATTTTTGATCGGCAAACTCTCACGTACAATAAACTATTCTTAAATATACATCATTTGTATGCAAAAGGACTTGAACACTCACAACTTTGGAGGGCTGCCATCAACTCCTTGATATCACTAAGCCATAAGTCTTTAGTTGCTACACAAATTATTTTGTTCAGTATTTTAAAATCAGATTGACCATTAAATCGGGAAAAAAAGACAAGTACTCATAGTTTTTCATTGGGTTTTGCTTAGATTAAACTTATCTTATTCACTCATAGCTGATCTATATATTTGTGTATGGTCTATTAGCTCGTAAAAACACCAGCGTCACCAACAGTCCAACCAGTTTGAATAGCCCGATATGGATGGGTTTCAAAACATTAGTTCTCAAATCTTTAATTCTTTCACACAGAAATGAAATAAATAAAACGAAAATTCAAATTAATTTCATAAAAATATTTTGTATCATTATATTTGATAGAAATATTTAATATGGATTAATAACTTTTTGCCCATAATAATAAGTATGAAATGTGAAAAGAATTATCAGAGCCATGATGACGATTAACAAAGCTTAAAAGGGTTAATAAAATACAAATTTCAATTAATTTCACATATATATTTGCAGTCAACTTTGATTTTGAATACAGTTCATTAATAAAAATGTGAAAACCAAAACTAAACTTTATTTGGATGAAAATAAGAAAACCCACATATAGTTTGAGATTTTTAATTCATAAAATAAGTCCTTTAATAAAAATATGTAAAGAAAATAAAATAAAATTAATATAGACACACATATGCATGCATGCGTACAT
Source organism: Flaveria robusta (assembly GCA_025506415.1). Lineage (NCBI taxonomy): Eukaryota > Viridiplantae > Streptophyta > Magnoliopsida > Asterales > Asteraceae > Flaveria > Flaveria robusta. The sequence continues at coordinate 19,490,575 of CM046460.1, forward strand.
GTTTGTTTATTTCAGATTCAATATTATGTTAAAAACCGTAATAATGATGGACCGTGCTCAATGAAAATGGCAACACTGAAAAAGAAAGGTTTATATGTATTCTTTCTCTTTTGCTTTATATTTTTTTCTCAATGAACGGTTTACATATGTGTATGACTTATATATCTACATCTACATGTAGAAAAAAGACTACCAATATCATATTTTATACAAACATACCTCAAATATGTTGAAATTTAAATGCATTTTAATTAATTTAAATAAAAATATTATAGGGGCCAAGGTGGTTCTTGTAATTCTTAATAACAGATGAATGGTTAAGATAGACCTTGACAATTTCATAATTTGCTAGAAAAGAGGTTTAAAAAGCCACAATTATATATGGTTTCGCTATTTATGTAAACACAAAACTTTTATATATTTTATTGTTTTAAAGAATATTATATGATAAATTATATCATAAATTAAACATTTATTCTCTTTAATTTAAGGTTAGCATCAATATGTTTTTTTAAATAACTTTTTTTAAAAGTTTGTTGTACTGTACGCAGAGGTTACATAATTATACTAATATGGTTGTATACTTACGTATATATGTTGCTAATTTTACGCGCATAACTGTGAGTATATTATATATACATAACACAATTATCCTCTCATTTTGTATACTTCACATTGAAAATTAACTTCTTACAAAAAAAAAAAAAACTGTCCTAATTATAAATATTAACAAGATCAAATGCGTGGTTAGGGGTAAAGAATATGTTAGTGACCTAGTCATGAGATGTCTCATTGGTACCTTGAAAGATAAGTTCTTCAAAGTTCTAAGAACAAGAACCCATGCTTAACAATATCCTTGTATCTAGTTGGGACTAGGGCTGAGCAAGTCGGTATTCCCGACCTTTTTCATGCTTCCCGGAACCGACCCGATACCCGAAATAATCAAACAAATGGAACCGAGTACCGTACCTAGAATTTCGTTTCGGGAGTCGGTGTTGATCGGTAATGAGGTATCGGGAATCGGTATTATGGAAGGACCGGTTGATTTTTAAAAAAATTATGTTTCTGCTTGTTGCCTTGGTTCACGCGCTTGTTGGCAGGCATTTGATTGATTTTTCATGGGTTTTTGTGCTTTTGGTAGGGATGATTAAAACCTAATAGATGATCAAATTGTTATAGCTTTTGGTTAAGAGTTTTGATTCAATTTACACTCCAAATCCAAGTTTGTGTTGCAACACCTAGATGAAGCAGATAGCAGATGATTACTGAAGCAAGTAGCTGAAACGTGATGACCAACTCTTGATCACAAAGGTTAAACATAAATCTATTTAAAGGTTAAAACGAAGATTGAATAGAAGCATGATTGTATATAAATAACAAGCATGTTGTATATAAATAAAATCAATTCGGTTCGGTTATCTATGTTTGGGTTTTTTCGGGATTTACCCGATCCCGATACCGATCCCGAAATTGTTAGATTATTGGTACCGAAGACCTATTTGCTTTGCAATATCGGTTTCGGGAATCGGTATTTTTTCGGGTCGGTGCTCGGGAAATTTCGGGAATACCCGTTTCGTGCTCACCCCTAGTTGGGACCATTTTTTCCAAAACAAGGAAAAAGATAAACTCCATAAATATCCACCTTCTCACGTTGGATCTCACAAACCACTAGATTTTATAGTATCTTTTGGGTTGTCTTCATTTATGCCTTTTATATATATTAAATTAGTGTTTGGATTTTGTTAGCCCATATTTATTAATAACATTATCTTAGGATCTATCATCACGTTTGTCTCTTTATCTTTTGTCGGACTATTTAGCCACTTAGGCTTTTATCTTAACTATCAATGTGTATTGTTTTAGAAACAAAAGTACAGACACTTACATGTATTTATAGTATAATAAACTAGTTTTAGTAAAACTATGTATTACACGGGTTGAATAAATAAAATATTAAATAAAATAAAATTTTGTTAATTATAAAATGATATTAAAAAATAATATACAATTAAAATCACACATGAGTAAGGACAATAAGTGATATTAGCTTTTTAAAATTTTGTTTTTAAGCTTTCTTCTTTCTTTTTTTAAAAAATAAATTAAATAACTTTTTCAAAACAAACCGTTTAAAAAAATATTATTTTCAAAAATTTCCTTACAATAACTCTAAATTTTAATTATTTTTTTTCATAAAATTTCTAATTTTTAAAAACATCAATTTTAAAATATTTCTTATTTAAAAAATTTGATATTTTAAAAAAATTTGTATTTAAAAAAATTTGTTTCTTTTAAATAACATTAATAAAAAAATTTCTTGCTTAATTTATTAAAGATTATTTTTAATCTAAAAAAGAATTAAATAAAATTATTAGTAATTAATGTAATAATTAATAAGAGAGAGAAGCGAAATTTTTTTGATAAGAATGAATGTGATGATGACATGTGTCACCCTTAATTACCCTTTTATTAGAGTAGAAATATATAAATATTTGTTGAGCGTAAAAAAGCAGGTAGAATCAACGAAAACAATAGAATAGTGATAAAATAACATAAAACCTAGTATATGCACATGTGGATTGAATTTTCTTTTCGAAAACATTTTCATAGCTAATAGATAAATAGCAAATAGATAATCAATATAAACAAGCAAGTTACCTTAATACTTGCTGTTATGGGTGAATGTTATAATTCGATATCTTGGATTCTAGTTAAGTTCAGTATTTTGAATTTTATTATTATTTATCAACTGTTATTTCTTTTGCCTTTGACTTGTTCACGTAGGTCACTTACATTTACTTAGTCAATCTTGAAGAATCGAAGGGTAGTTGAAGAAAATGTGCGAAGCATATCTCCACGGTAAAAAATGAAAACCGAGTGGTCCTTGGGATTCTCGCATAGTTAGTTAGGTTTATTTTCATATATATAGAGGCATAGCGATTAACTAGAACACACAATACATATTGCAATTCTCTATGTAACATGCAGTATCAATCCGCTATCACTTTCACTTTGTAGTTTCAACTGTAATCAATAATAAGAACAAAAGACAACATGACGATTAGTCACATCACAAGATTTTATGACGAAGATCTTTAAGGATCAAGAGTTTTCTTTGTAATCAACTGTGTCATTTCTTTATTTTTATTATCATATTCGTTACACAAATAATTCAAACACATAAACTCACGTACGAATTTGACAAAGTTATTCTTGTTAAGTCAAAACACTCATCAACATTTTAACTTAGTTAAACAAGCAATTAAATATAACTAAACACGAAAATTTAACTAAATAAAAGTAAACTAAAAGTAGAAAACAAGAAATAATTAACTACACAAAAACAATCTACAAGTCATAGGTCGGAGACTAAGGGTGCGTTTGGTTCGTGAAATTTGTTGGAATTGAAATTGGAATTTGAATTGGAATTAGAAGGAATTGCAATTGGAATTCAATATTTTCTAAAGGAATTGAAATTCAAGGGAATTGGAATTTATAAATGGAATTCAAATTCCAAATGCATTATTAGTGACAAAACACTTATAAAGGAATTGAAATTTATCAATCATTGCAAACCACCACTACTTCCATGATTACTGATCTCCACCGCTACATACCATAGGCCGCCACCGCCATCACCACCAACAATTGACCGCGACCACCAATCGTGCCCAATGACCACGCCCGTTGCTAAAAATCGATCGTATCCAACTGTCGCCGCCAACCGGTCAAGCACGCTGTCGAAAACCGACGGTCACTATTGAGCGCGTCTAAAACTGACGCGGTTCGGCAATGATAGTCGGTGGTCAACTGCGGGCGCGGTCAGTGGAGACGACCGTTTATAGGCGCAGATGTGGTTAACAGTGACCGTCGATTGTCGACAACGATGACAGCACGATCGGTTATTGGCGGGTTTGGGTTATCGACGACTTTTGGTGGTCAGATAACAGAAGTCGGGCGGCGGCGGTCGGGGTCGGCGGGGGAGGTGGGGGTCGGGGTCGGCGGGGGAGGTGGCGGTCGGTGGCGGGGGCGAGCGGCGACGGCGGCGGTTGGTAGCATTGGTTGGTGGTGGGTGGGGGTGGTAGATGGCGGTCGGTGGCGGAGGCGAGGTCGGTGGAATTTGAAATCTTTCAAAATTTGAAAGGATTTTGAAATCTTTCATTTGAAGGAATTTGAGGGAATCAATTCCAATTCCAATTCCTTTCGTAACCAAACACGTTAAGAATGGAATTCGAATTCCAACAAATTCTACCAACCAAACACAATGACCAATGTAATTCAAATTCCAATTCCATTAAATTCCATCGAATTCCTGCATACCAAACTCCTAAGAGATACATAAAAAAGTAAATGTGCAGTTTAACTATTGTTACTCTTATTGCGAGGGATTGCAAGAATAGAGATGACTACAAGCAAATTAGGTATTAGCTTTTGTAAAGTTCATCAAGCGTTGAGATCTTACGCTAAATTATTAATCTCTCGATGATCCTTCAAGAGCCTGTCATAAAGTGCAAATCTACGTGTGGAATGAAAACACCAATTGTAGTCTTAGGGCTGTTTGACAACCTTGTGCTAAATTATTAAAAAATCTAACTAAATAAGAAGTAGGCTTTGATTCATTCAGCATGTTTTTAAAACTTAGATTTCATGAATTATTAAGAGATGTCTTTTAAATATAGCAAACACACTTTGTCTCTGACTCATTCAAAGATAGTCTATTAATGGAATCATTAAAATGCTTCTAAACAACCCCTACTAAACGTTGAGTAAATCAAGAAAGCAGCCGCTTATAATTCTAATAACTAGACAACTCTTTGTGTGAGGTTGTTTGAGAGGATGTCCCGATGTAATTAGAGTGAAACTCTGTTAGCAATTGTAATTTCTCCACATCATATCTCTGAATGTATTCTTTAGGATCTGTATGTTAATTGGAGATTAGATGTTTTTTTTTTTAATTACGATTAACTATTAATCAAGTTAAACACAGCGGATATAAACAAACTACCAAAACAACTTTTGATCCCATCCAATATTTACTATACAAACCAAATACAAAACTTGTATAGTTACTAGCTAATCAATCGAGACACTTTGAATTAACGGATGAATGCTAGAGTTCTACACGAACTAAATGAGAGCTTGATCCAATCAACTCCATGAAAGGACGGTCAACTTGCGGTAGTATGCAGTAGCGCACCCGCCGGGGGGTTGGCTATTTTCGGCCGATGATCAGTATGGGGGTGGCAGACGATGGGATCAGTTGAGAGCCTATTAGAAAGAGAGATTCAAATCCGTTATAACTTTTCTTAATCTTTATATTTATAAGATTAACAAAGGTTTTCATTTAAGAGATAATTATCTATCATAATTATCTTTTATTTGATATAATTATCTAATAACTAATAAAATGAACTATCAAGATTATCTCTGACTTTTATTTAAATTTAATTATAAAATTAATAAAGGTTGATTAACAATCTCTCAACTCTGTAACATATGCAAACCACACCCTAACCATGAACCTTATTTTCATATTTCGTGTTTATTATTTAGGGTAGCATTATAATAAAAAACGTATTTTTTACTCTAATAAAAAATAACTAGGACGGACACGTTCAGCATCACATTAATTCTCATTAAAATTTTTCTGTTTTTCTCTATTATTAAACAAGTATATTAATTACTAGTAATCATATTTAATTTTTTTAGATTACAAATAGTTTTAATAAATTTAGAAATATATCTTTTTATTAAGGCAAATTGGATTTTAATAATCCAAACTATTACCTATTGGCCGATAATAATCCATACTATTAATTTAACTGGTAACACTCTCAACTTTCACTTTTATAACCAACAACAGTCCTAGTGACATAATTTTTAATTTTTTACGCTTAATTTGTATCTATTTTAGTCTCAATTTAGCTTGTATGTTTTTTCATTTCATTCATAATTATTGTTGCGAACCGAATCGAGTCCAAATCAAATATAAAAAATTGAAAATTATGTCATTGGGACTGTTGTTGGTAATAAAAGTGAAAGTTGGGAGTGTTACCTGCCAAATTGATAGTATAGATTATTATCGGCCAATAAGTAATAGTTTGAATTATTAAAATCCAATTTGCCTTTTATTAATGTTATTTCTGAGGTAACAAAATCTTACAAAATAATAAACTTTTCTAGAACATCAAACTTTTTAAAAATACGAAATATTTTAAAAAGTAAAATTTTTATAACCAAAAAATAATTAAATTTGAGGGTTAAAATAAGAGAATTTTAAAAATATGAAAATGGTCTGTTTTTAAACAAAATATTTCTTTTTTTGGAAAATAAAAAAATATTTAAAACAAAAGTTTTAAAAATTAATATTATTGTTTTATTACTTATGAGAATTACTCATATGTAATTTTAATTATATCTTATAATAAAATATCATTTTGTAACTAATAAAATTTATTTTATTTATTCAACTCGTATTATACATGGGTTACTAAAGCTAGTTTAATCTATAAAGTCTTAAAAGGATTCTGAGTTTAAGACGCCCTTCTATTGTTTTAAAAAATTGACATTTATTTTGGTTATTGTGTTAAATACAAAAGGTAATTGTGTCAAATATTAGTTAATTATGATATATATTTTTTATTATTGTGTTTTAAGTTTTAGATCATTTCGTGTTATTTTTATCATAGTATTTTCAATGATGTTATTTATCAACGTGTTTTCAAAATTTATGATGTTCAGGATAATACAATGATGAATAAAAAATACAATGAGTCACTTTATCATTTTTTTTATATTATATAAACTTGTAATTTATTTTATCATTGTGTTTTATAATTAGATTTTCATGAGATATTTTTCAATGTTTTTTTTAAAACTTATAGTGTTCAGGATAACACAATGAGTTATTTTATTATTATATCTTATTTATGATATAAACATGTTGTAATCTTATCGTTGTATTTTATAATTAAATGTACTTAATAATTTTATGTAGCAATGTGTTTTTCAAAATTTTTAGTGTTCAAGATATTATAATGACAAACAAAAAACATAATAAACCATTTTATCATTGTGTTATATGTTTTATACCATTTATGTTGCTTTTGTTATTGTTTTTAATGTATTAGATTATTTAGTTGCTAATTTATCATTGTGTTTTACATACTAGATATACACAACAATGTTATTTTATTATTTTTTTAGAATTCACCATTTTGGAAAAAAAACACAATATTATTCACAAAAACGCAATTTACTAACAAATATACGTAATAAACAGCATGAAACACACAATGACGAGTAGAAATCATATGAGATTAAAAGTGTAAAAAATTATTATCTTTTTATATAATGATGTTGTACTCATTTTAAAGATAAAAAACACTAATTTTTATGGTGTAATTTTTATAAAAAATAATATCGTATATAAAAGTTATAAAACGTTTAAAAAAATGAGAAAACTTATAAGAAGTCTACAAAATTTGACATGCCTAAAATGTCACTCTAACAAACTTACTTTCTATAATTTGATCTCAACCATTGATTAATAAGATTAATAATGGTTAAGATTACTTTTTACATTATTTATATTTTAAACCATTTTTATTTGAACTTTTTCCTAGTGTTTAATCAAATTAAATAATATAAAATGTTTGTTGTTCAAAGTATAATTCCGTTGAAACGCACTTTAATTGGCGGTGCTGAGTTATCGGGATCTGATATATAAATCCTAACATTGTATGCTTTGGTAATATGATTTTTACTATAAGCATGAATTTTGGAATTATAAACTTGTGTTTCTATTAAGTATTGCACAATTTTATCGATTTTGTAATGTTTATTCATGCGTAAATTAGTTTTCGTAACTTTCCATACGTTCTTATTCATTTTATCATAAATCACTCTTAACTCATACTATGTGAGAATCCGTAAGCTATTGGAAATTTTGGAGACTTAGTGAAAATGTGTTTTGACAATATCATTAAAAGAGTTTTTCCTAATTTTAGACATTAATAATTATATTTAAATTAGATTATTATAATTATTAATTTCTAGGTTTGCTTTGTACTAAGGGTGAGAGATTTGCAAAGAACTATGAGAGGTTTAAATAGAATAAAGGTGAATGAGATATTGATGTTCGAAATTAGGTATTTGAAATAATAAAACTATGAAAATTTCATTAAGTGAAATATGGAAGAAATAGAAATCTGTTCCACATTAAAGGAGGGACAAAAACTTGAGGGATATATAAGGGGAAACATTCCTTATTCTTCTTTTAGAAGGACACCCAGTCGCACACACAAGTGTGGGGCCCAATAACTAGAACTTTGCTATTTTCTTTCGCGCTCGTAGCGTGGGTGCAATGTGGCGCGATGGTGCACCTTCACTTCACACTTCGTATCACTGCAAGTAGACCGTATTTATATATTTGATCTATGACATGGAGTAGTGCAGGTTTTAGTACCAAAGTCTAAGGTTTAAACGTTAGAATCAAAACTGTTGATTGCATATTCATTTGATATGCACACAACATAATATACAATCAACAACAATGCATATAGTTTTATGGTTTATGAATAAAAAAATCCTGATTACCACATTAACACTATCATGGAATCAAGGGACGTTTCATTCTTTGAGAAAGTGTTCCTAATTTTAGACTATGAACATAGTAGTTTGTGTTGATGATGTTATTTTTTATGGTGAGTGACATGTATAATCCGAGGCTAAAGTGATTGAGGCAAGACGAAGTGAACGATCAGGAATTGAGAAATCTTTTGGTCTGTACTTCATGACTTAAATGATAAAAGGTGAGCCCAATACCTATCATGAGGCGATTACCTATTTAGAAGCATAAGGGGCCATCAAGAACGGATTGATTACACATGTAGATTGAATCAACGAAAACAATAAAATAGTGATAAAATAACATGAAAACCTAGTATATACACATGTAGATTGAATTTTCTTTTCGAAAACATTTTCATAGCTAATAGATAAATAGCAAATAGATAATCAATATAAACAAGCCAGTTACCTTAATACTTGTTGTTACGGGTGAATGTTATAATTCGATATCTTGGATTCTGGTTAAGTTCAGTATTTTGAATTTATTATTATTTATCGACTGTTGCTTTTTTTTCCTTTGACTTGTTCACGCAGGTGACTTACATTTACTTAGTTAATCCTGAAGAATTGAAGGCTAGTTGAAGAAAATGTGCGAAGCATATCTCCACGGTAAAAGATGAAAACCGAGTGGTCCTCGGGATTCTCGCATAGTTAGTTAGGTTTATTTTCATATATATATATATATATATATATAATAGAGGCATAACGATTAACTAGAACACACAATACATATTACAATTCTCTATGTAACACGTAGTATCAATCTGCTATCACTTTCACTGTGTAGTTTCAACTATAGTCAATAACAGGGGCGTCTCTACAGTATAAACAACTAAAACAACCGCTTTATGCTTCTAATTTTTAAGGGCCTCCAAATTTAAAAAGAAAAAAATTACGTTTATCTATTATAAACTGAAATATATATTATGATCTAATCAATATTTGTGTTCTTAGAGATAAAGAAATGATAACAAAATTATTGAAGGTTTATCAAGGTCGTCTTACAAAACTTGGTTCATTGAGGTCGACTTATGAAACATAATTCATTAAAAGTTTATCGACTATTCATGGCTAAATGTTCTTTTACGTTCATCAACTTTAAACTATATTTTGCAATGCATCACCTAATCTACTGCAATTATTGTCTGATCCAGATTTATGATCAATTATTTTAATTTACTACTGTTCTTTTGTCAGTTTAATCTATTGTTATCTCTTTTAATATTAATTTACAATTGCAATTGAAATTTGTCTTCGCTTTTATATATTGTTGCATGTTTATTACTTAATTTGCCCTAAGTTGTTTTTTACCAATCTATAAATAAATTTCTTTACGTCGCTGGTTGAAAGCAAAGATATTTAAGAATAATATATAGACGAGGGTCTCAAATTTTTATTTCGCTTTAGGCCTACAAAATCGTTAAGCCAGCCTTGGTCAATAATAAGAACAAAAGACAACATGATGATTAGTCACATCACAAGATTTTATGACGAAGATCTTTAAGGATCAAGAGTTTTCTTTGTAATCAACTGTGTCATTTCTTTATTTTTATTATCATATTCGTTACACAAATAATTCAAACACATTAACTCACGTACGAATTTGACAAAGTTATTCTTGTTAAGTCAAAATACACACCAACATTTTAACTTAATTAAACAAGCAATTAAATATAACTAAACACGAAAATTTAACTAAATAAAAGTAAACTAAAACTAGAAAACAAGAAATAATTAACTACACAAAAACAACCTACAAGTTATTGGCCGGAGAATAAGAGAAACATAAAAAAGTAAATAAGCAGTTTAACTATTCTTACTCTTATTGCGTGGGATTGCAAGAATAGAGATGACTACAAGCAAATTAGGTATTAGCTTTTGTAAAGTTCATCAAGCGTTGAGATCTTAAGCTAAATTATTAATCTCTCGATGATCCTTCAAGAGCCTGTCATAAAGTGCAAATTTACGTGTGGAATGAAAACACCAATTGTAGCCTTAAGGCTGTCTGACAATCTTATGTTAAATCAGTAAAAGATCTAACTAAATAAGAAGTGTGTTTTGATTCATTCAACGTGCTTTTAAAACTTAGGCTTCATGAATTATTAAGAGATGTCTTTTAAGTATAGCAAACACACTTTGTCTCTGACTCATTCAAAGATAGTGTATTAATGGAATCATTCAGATGCTTCTAAACAACCCCTACTAAAAATTGAGCAAATCAAGAAAGTACCCGCTTATGATCAGAATGAGGGTGGCAGACGATGGGATCAGCCGATAGCCTATTAGAAAGAGAGATTCAAATCCGTTATAACTTTTGTTAATCTTATATTTATAAGATTAACAAAAGTTTTCATTTAAGAGATAATTATCTATCATAATTATATTTTATTTGATATAATTATTTAATAACTAATAAAATAAACTATCAAGATTATCTCTGACTTTTATTTAAATTTAATTATAAAATTAATAAATGATATCGTTAATCAACGGTTGATTAACAATCTCTCAACTCTGTAACATATACAAAACACACCCTAACCATGAACCTTATTTTCATATTTCGTGTTTATTATTTAGGGTAGAGTTATAATATAAAACATATTTTTTACTCTAATAAAAAAATAACTAGGGTGGACACGTATCTGCATCACATTAATTCTCACAAAAACTTTTCTGTTTTTATCTATTATTATATACGTATATTAACTATTAGTATTCATATTTAATTTTTTAGATTACAAATAGTTTTTAATAAATTAGAAAGATATCTTTTTATTAATTCTATTTTTGAGATAACAAAGTCTCACAAAATAATAAACTTTTCTCGAACGTCAAAATTTTTAAAAATACGAAGTATTTTAAAACATAAAATTTTTATAACCCAAAAATAATTAGAATTGAAGTTAAAATCAAAGAATTTTAAAAAAAATGAAATGGTCTGTTTTCATACAAAATGTTTCTTTTTTTTGGAAAATAAAAAAATATTCGAAACAAAAGTTTTAAAAATTAATATCATTGTTTTATTATTTATGAGAATTACTCATACGTAATTTCAATTATATCTTATAATAAAATATCGTCTTATAATTAATAAAATTTAATTTTATTTAATATTTTATTTATTCAACTCGTATTATACATGTGTTAATAAAGCTAGTTTAATCTATAAAGTCTTAAAAGGATTCTGAGTTTAACATATGTCCTTTTATTGTTTTGAAAAGAAGGACATCTATTTTGGTCATTGTGTTAAATACGTCAGATTATTGTGTTAATTATCAGTTCATTATGATATATATTTTTCATTATTGTGTTTTAAGTTTTAGATAATTTCGTATTATTTTTATTATAGTATTTTCAATAATGTTATTTATTATCATGTTTTTAAAATTTATAGTGTTTAGGATAATACAATGATGAACAAAAAATACAATGATTCACCTTATCATTTTTTTATATTATATAAACTTGTAATTTATTTTATCATTGTGTTTTATAATTAAAATTTCATGTGATATTTTTCAGTATGTATTTCAAAACTTATAGTGTTCAGAATAATACAATGAGCCATTTTATCATTATGTCTTATTTATGATATAAACATGTTGTAATCTTAACATTGTGTTTTATAATTAAATATACATAATAATTTATGTAGCAATGTGTTTTTCAAGATTTTAATGTTCAAGGTATTACAATGACGAACAAAAAATATAATAAACCATTTTATCATTATGTTTTATGTTTTATATCATTTATGTTGTTTTTGTTATTGTATTTAATGTATTAGATTAATTAGTTGCTAATTTATCATTGTGTTTTAATACTAGATATACACAATAATGTTATTTTATTATTTTTTTAGAATTCACCATTTGAAAAAAAAAACACAATATCATTCAAAAAAACACAATTTACTAACACAAATACATAATAAATAGCATGAAAGACACAATGACGAGTAAAAATCATATGAGATTAAAAATATAAAAAAATTATTAACTTTTTATATAGTGATGCTGTATTCATTTCATTTTAAAGATAAAAAACACTCATTTTTATGATGTAATTTTTATAAAAAAATAATATCGTATATAAAAGTTTATAAAACGTTTAAAAAAATGAGAGAATTTATAAAATGTCTACAAAATTTGACATGCCTAAAATATCACTCTAACAAACTTACTTTCTATAATTTGATCTCAACCATTGATTAATAAGATTAATGGTTAAGATTATTTTTTACACTCTTTAGATTTAAAACCATTTTTATGTGAACTTTTTCCTAGTGTTTAATCAAATTAATTAATATAAAATGTTTGTTGTTCAAAGTATAACTCCATTGAAACGCACTTTAATTGGCGGTGCTGATTTATCGGGATCTGATATATAAATCCTAACACAGTATGCTTTGGTAATATGATTTTTACTATCAGCATGAATTTGGAATTATAAACTTGTGTTTCTATTAAGTATTGCACAATTTTATCGATTTTATAATGTTTATATCTTACAACATTATACATAGGAGCTAATAGATCTTTTTTCATGTTGTAAACCACATTAAATATTTAAAAGAAAGATGAAAGCCGATGACACTTGTCAGCATCATGTTAAATCTTACGTTTTGGGTTGTAAGTAAATGTTCAAAATGTTTTTTTTTTTCCATTAGAAAAATGTTGAGATACTTGACTCCATTTATTGCATTTAAATATTAATAAGCTATTGGATGAGAATGGGTACTTGATAAAGAAGTGGTTATATATGATCCGAATCCATAAATCTACAAATTTGTATGAGTCACATCCTAATCTATTGCATTCATTTTGAATTTTGGATCCTCCTCTCGTTGAACGAACGCAACCATACACTACCCATGGCTACTAGAATCTGCTTTGATGGTCTTTGTTAAGGGTTAAGTCAGTGGAGATTTGTTTGAATCTTCATCATCTTGGGAGGGTGGGTGAGTTTCATCACAATCTTCATAGGAACCGTGAAATTTTGGTTTTAGGTTTCTCGACAAAAAACAGTTATAGTGGACGGGAAGTTAGGGTTAACTTAAGTAGAAAATCATTGTACAATTGTTGTATTGGAAACATTATATTAAATTGTAATTAGGATTAGTATTGAAATTATAATAGCAAAAACATTGGGCTAATAGGTGTTGATGGTTCAAGTTGTGAAAATTCTTTTGGTACTCCGTGTCGTGACTTGAACCCTTGTTCTTTTCGTGTCTATGCTCGTTTGATGATGCATGCATATTAGGATTGACTAACTTATGAAATTGACGTTTTAAAGAAGATTATTGGTGTAAAAATGATTAAGTTGTTTTTAATAGTTTATTTTTTTAAATTTAATATGTAAGTAGCTGTTTGGGTAGGGTAGAGAGCCGGTACATAGCTGTCAGGGGGAGTGAGAAACGTTGTACCTATGGCTTCATCATTCCAAAACTGTACTGAATCGACACTCAACCATAATGTAACACTCTGAAACTTCAGGAAAACTAATAGAAAATTAAATTTTTGCAAAATTAAAGTCAAAGGATCAAAGTTGCCAAATCAGAAAGTCAACATCTTAGGAACCTGCTATATAAGGAAGGGGCGCTTCCCTTTCCCCTACCCTTATATGAAAACTACCATAAATGGTAGGCTAGTGAGAGAAAGCGAGACCAGAGAGAGAAAGTAGAGAAGAAGAAGATTAGGGTATTTAAATTCAAGTTTTCAATCCATTTATGCATTAAGGAATGATTAGTTAATGAAATTGATGCATAAATAGGTAGATTTGGAACCAAAAAACTCTTAAGAAGGGTGTTTTACTTGCAGTCTTCAAAGAGGTGAGTTCTATGTGATCTCTCATGCATAAGTTGTTGCTTGGCTAGGTGATCAGGCATGCATAAGTTCAAGCTTGACTAGGTTTTCTCGCATGCATAAGTTCTCGTTTGACTAGGTGTTCTTGTATGCATACGTTTTTGCTTAATTAGGTGTTATCACATGATAGGGATTTCGTATGACCCTAGGTATCGCATGATCAGGTTTTTGCATTAGTAGTTTCTGCACGATTAGGCTTTCAAATGATGTGCAGATTTATTTGACTAGAACTGATTCTATGATGACTAATGTTTAAAGTGAACTTTATTTGGTATGTTAACATATTTTCATAGGTAAAACATTATGTAAAAAAAGAAAAAGAGAACAAAAAAGACAAGTGAAATGTAATGAATGAATGAATGAAAGTCTTGCAAACATGATGAATGGAGGGTCAAAACCAAAGGTTGTTAGCTCAACCGTGGGTGTCTTAGCAGCCCGAAGGATACTCATAGGGGTCTAGTCATCGTGATCGATTAGGAATGAAAGGGGATCTTTATCGCTTGACTTCAGGATTGTGATTAGCTTCATGCATAATGTTGGGGGTTTATTTATAAGCCTCGGCACTACAATCAGCTTCATTAATAGTGCCGGCTCAACCATTTTAGTGGCCTAATGCGGGGTTAATTTTGGAGGCCTTTTTCTTAAATCTTTAATAAAAACCCTCCTCGTTTATCCGGACTTGGGACCTGCAAAAATAAACTAAATGGCTTATATTTGGCGGAGTTAAATTTAATCTACTTTTTATATATTTAAAAAACATGCAAAACATTTATATAAAGCTTATTTTTCTAGCAGGCCCATGTTTTCAAAACTAAAATTAATACCAAGCATAGCCTGACCCAATAACCTTATTGGGCCGGCCCTGTTCATTAATATTAGGGGTCTAGCACATGACACTGATCCGGTACTAGTAAAAGATAATGAAAAGAAAAAGGAAATAAATGATGACGAAAGTGATTAAAGGAAACAAACGCGGTGATATGTATGAATTGATGTGTGCTCATGTGAGATAAGGCAAAGGATTATAAAAATATATTTTATTATAAAACTAAAACTCACTTAGTAATGCTGATGTTGTATGTATATCAGTGGGCAAATAAATTACATGACTGAAGAGGTGTGGGCATGCTATGACAGCAACTGGGAGAGTTCACGTTTGCATTCAAAGTTTTGACATAAAAAATCTATGATAACAATTTGATGTTTAAATTCCTAAAAGTATATTTTAATGTTTCTCTTAAACATGTTTTGTTGAATGGCTAATTATGAATTTCACTGCTAAGTTATAAGGATGAATATTTTATATTAGGATTAATCAACGGTAAGGTTTTTCGGAAACAATACTTTACAAATATCTACCAAGATATTTAATGTGGGGCTAGCATTTTTGGTAGAGACTTTGCCTCTTAGATGGGAGGTCCTGGGTTAAAACCCAGGCATGATGTAATATGAAGTAAATTAGGATTTAGTAGTAGCAGTAGGAGTAGGATAGATTTGCCGTTCAAAAAAAAAAAAGTTAATAGTCTTCTTTGTTTTCTAATACAATACATGTTTCATATATTTTATATGAAAAGAAATCGTCTATATCACCAAGATCAAAAACAACAGAAAGATATAATTAACAGCAATTGGAGAAATTAAGAAACACCCAAGACTAAGAAAACAACTACCTCACACACATAACAAAGTCAGAAGGGTAAATTTGATATTTTACAATTAACAAGATGGTTTATGGTTATGTTGGTCTTTTGATCTTCACCTATCTATCTCATCAGAGTAATTGACATCATTTATAATTCCCTTTGGCCAACACTTTCTTGATGAATTTACACAAATACCCCAAGTCTGTCACCATAATAACCCAAAAATTGGCATGACTTTCAGGATCATATGTCATAAATTGCTATGCTTCTCATAAGTCTGTCCATTAATCGGAAATAAAAAGGTGTTAAAAAAACAAAATAGTTTTTACATGCAAAGACTAGTATTTTTGTAAAACAGGGTAAACAACTGTTTTTAATATGTATGATGTGGTTTATAATTTATTTATTTATTTCTTTTAAGATAAAAAAGTTATAAACATGTCTATATATAAGGTGTATTTATTACATACATTAATATTCATATCTGACAAGTATTTACTTTGTAACCATTAAATCAGAAAAGAACTCATTAATAAACTTTATATCGATTTCATAATGTAAAAACTTGTCCCAAAGTGTTATATTTTTTTAACATCTAATTGTATCACTGACGAGCCACTAATCCATCCGATCATCCCCATTCTCGAGTACGAAACCTTGGGGTGCTGAGGTGGCACGTCCTCAAATGGAAGTTCCCCAACTTGGAACCCGCTATTTTATTTTTGTCCTAGGTAGAATTTGAACCCAACTTAGAACCCGCTTTTTTATTCAAATCCCACTTTTGATTTTTAAGACCTTTTCTCATATTATTATTAAGCCAATATGGATAAATGTGTCTTTTTCTGTAATTTTGAAAATTGAATAATCATGATCCTTCAGCTTGAAAATTCCAATATAATTTCTTTATTTAAATTATACATTCTACAACCTGATCTTTTTTATTTTTAGTATTTTTTTCATAACTTTCTTTTTCCACTCTTTAGTCTTTTGTAATGCTCTTAGGTAATTCTTTTTAATTACATTAAAATTTTATTTAGTTAGTTTACAGAAAAAAGTTAATATAATTTTTGGGTTATTTTTGTATTGATTTATTTATTATATTATAATTATTTTTATTAATGCTCTATATCTTTGGATTCGGACGACAACTACACTCTAATGATAAAAGCTCCTATATCTTAAACCGAGTTGCTATCATTAATGTCAAACACGTGACGATATTTTTTTTTTGAAATTTTACAAGTTTTATCTTTTGTTAAACGGTGTCATATTTAATTAATTCATATTGTTGTAAATAGTTTTTTCATTATATATGAAATATACGGGTCCCGAAGCAACGCGAGGGGAAAATTTTCTAGTTATTTATTACGATTAAAATAATAGTTACAAACATTTATATGATTTTTTTATTTCTTTTACTAAAATTAATTATGTATTAAATGTCACTCAACTAAAAGGCCAATCACCAAATGTCTTGTTGTCTAATTGCATATAAATCTGTATATAGTGGTGTCTATCTTTATAAGATTGGTGTTTATACGATGAATATTTACCAATCTTTTAAAAAACAAAGGCGATGAATAGTAAATATTGGAATCGTTTAGAACTAGATTTCTGTTTTTTTTTTAAGAAAAAACTTTTTTATATTATCTAATTCTATTTAATCTTACACTTAGAAGGATCTAAAGTAACAGTATTTTGTGAAATGCAAACACTTTATCACTAGATAATTAGGTCATAAGCGAAACCAGAATTAGATGAATATGTGTGCCATAGGTGTAGTTTCAAAACAAAATTAGATGGGTGTGTAACTTACATTTATTAAAAAAGATGGGTGGGGGTGTTTGATGTTACCTAAAAAAAACCTAGAAGACCAATTAATTCCGAGTATCCATTTTCTTAATGGTATTTGGGATTGGTTATAAAATCCATTAAACAGTATGTTGCGTTTAGAAGATACAATTGCACAAATCATGAACTTATAAAGCAATATGAACATACAACCTAACCATGAGGATGTAAAGTGCACTTTTACCAAACTAAAAGTACCAGTTAAGAACGCAATAGTTTTTAGAACCGAACCGTACGGTGAACCGGACGTTTTACCGGTCTGTTGGTCCGACCGGATATAAGAATCTGATAAAATTATATTTATTTTTTATAAATATATGTAAAAAATTACTAAAAAATAAAAAATATATATAAAAAACCGGTTCAACCGGTCTGACCATCGTTTCAACGGGTTCGACCATCGTTTCAACCGTTTCGACCATCGTTTCAACCGTTCCGGTTCCCAGTTCGATCAATGGTTCAATGTCAAAACGGTTTTAAGCAGCGAAGCAGACTGGATTAAAGTCCGGTTCCCGGTAAAACCGATCAGACCGGCCGGTACGGTTCGGTTTTCAAAACAATGTTGAGAAGAGTTTTGGAAAAAGTTACCAGCGAAAGCGTAAGGATCAAGAAAGTCATCCACATGCCATCCGGGCAACGTTTCCGTCAAATACTCCGATATGCTCCTCACCTCCATTGAACCACCTTCTTCATGATTCACGCTACATTTCCAACCATCATTCTTACTCAATTCACTCTGTTCATCGATCCAAACACCAAATCTTTTTGTGCTTTCCATCGAACCGATTGAATTTGATGACGCCGGAGTGTGGTGAAATGATTCATCGATCGAAGAACCGATTGAATTTGACGACGACAGCTTAACTCCGGTGAGTAGGAATCGTGTGTGTTTCTGTGTGTGTTCGTTCGTTTTGTGGATCGGAATGTCGCATTCTCTGCATAAAATCGCTCGATCTTCTTTGCAAAACAGAAACGCTCTCCTCTCCTGATTATTCAACAAAATCGCAATATATTAACAATCGGTTATCAAAATATTCGAATTCAGTAACATATGCACAAAATTCTGAGTTCAGATCGATGAAATTGTTACAATAACTTGATACAGAATTCCATCTTCTGAAATCGATGACGGAATTAAGTATGAATTATGAATGGATGCATTGTTCTATCATGTATATGATCAATTAGTGTAGAATTATGGATTGATTTCACTGTATTTGAGTTTCGTTACATACGCACAAAATTCTGAGTTCCGATTGATGAAATTGCTACTATACTTGACCGAATTGATCTTCTGAAATCAATGACGGAATTAAGAGCTTCAATTACGTAGTTGATGCTTTATTCTATCATATTCGATCAATTACGGTAGAATCACGCATCAATTTCACTGGATTCAAATTTCATCACACACATACAAAAACCTGAGTTCCTACTAGTATAATCGTTAGGAATTTCCGATACTTGACAGAATCAGATCTTCTGAAATCAATGACAGAATTAAGCATCTGTTTCGTTATTTTAATCGATGAAATTGCTGAAGTACCTGACAAATATCGCAGCGAGGTGAGTCTTTGAAAGACGGATGAAGGAGTGAGAAGCGTGTGTGTTTACAGGAGAGCTTGTTAGCGTGGTGAACACGGTGGTCGCAGGCGGAGCAGAGGGAGGCTTCGTCGGCGGTGCAGTAGACGACGGCCTCCGATTTCTGACAAACGTCGCATTGGATCTTCATTACTACTGTAATATTACTATTGCTATTGCTATTACCATTAATATGACTATTGCTGTTTGATACAGTAGTGTGGGGTTGGAGGAATTATAGGAAATTGATGACCCTATGAGAAGAAAGAGTGGGTATATATTAGAATAAAGAGGATGGGGAACACAGGTAAGCTGTTTGTTTGTTTTGATTTTGCATTGAGGGTAGGGGGTAGGTACAAATGAAGTGGCAAGTATGGATAAATGGTTGGGGGAAGAATGGAGATGAAGAACAAATGTTTGGAAAAATTGAAAGTTGTAACACTTCGAATAGATATTAAAAGTATAGGACGGGTATGGGATTAGTTTTGAAAAATATTATGAGTTTGAGACAATTGTGATTTTTGGTGATATTGGATCAATTATTTGAACCTGTTTATGCACATGATGTTGAATATACTATATAAATTTAAAAGATATAAAAAATAATGTTGTGAGATAGTTAAAATTTTAAAATTATAAAATTGTTAGAAGTATAGTTGACTATTTTATATTTAAAGTCGGTTTTTGAGATGAGTTTAAGATTAAATATTGGGTAACGGGAATCACAAACAGATAATTTTTTAGCAAATAAGACTACAAACAAGTATACTTGATACTACTGAGCTTGATGGGTATTGAGAAATAGATTTCGATCAACATGTATGAGACCTGGTATGTGACACGGTTATATAATTGGATTTGATACTAAGAATAACAATACTCTTATACTTGACTCATTTTCATACATAGATGATAAGAAAAGCTATAGTATATAATAAAGGGTTATTGAATTTTAATAATTCAAAATTTCATTTAGTGTTCGAGATTAATCTCAACTTAAAAAATATGGAAGACCATGAAAGATTTCAAATATGTGTTTTAGTTTACATTTAAAGGACATTTTACAAATGTATAATTAAAGGGTTGTCATATAAACTTATATAAAGAATATACCATCTTAGGTACTAATATCAGAGATGGTGATGAGAAATATAAATCAAATATAATATAATATAGTTTAACAAATTATATATTTAGTTGTATCAGTATATTATATAAACGTACAATGTTTCATATATTGAAAAACACATAAGAGCTTGTTAAGGCTCTTAATGGTTATTAAAAGTATACTTTTTAATCGTTTATACTATTTTAATGGTTATAAGATAATCTTAGTGCTGAATGGTAAAAAGGTTAAATAGTACTCTTTAATCATTTAACATTAAGTTTACCTATTAATTATTAAGAGACTATTAACCATTAAAAGATAGTCTTTTAATGGATTATTAAGATATTATCAAACAACTTCTTAAAATATATAAAATAAACTTAAAAAAATATATTAAATGTATTTTCCAATGTGAATCCTTTTAGTAATCCACCACTCATAGCCCATCGTTTATTATTATTTTTCTTATTTTGAATGGTGTTTCAAGCTATTCCAATATCTACATGAGCCTTTTTGGACAGAATGCCAACCATCATGTTGATTTTGACGCTCTAAATATGACTCATACAGAAAACCATAAAAAAGAAAACCTATTAATATGAGAAAACTCCTATAAAAGAAAAAACTTATTACTATAAGAAAACCCCTAAAGTCAAATTTGAACGTATGACCTAAAAGATACGAAGACCAAACTATGACGCTCATACCATTAGACCAGAAGGCCACTGGCAACACATCACTTATTAATGTCTTTCTTTTTAGCTTTCTAAAAAAAATCACTGCAACCCCACGGTCCCAAGGATCATATATTTATGTTTTTCTTATACACCAAAGACCAAATGGTTTATTTTACTTGAACGGTTAGAACTCCCATAGTGGTTTTACAAACCAAATTACGTAATAAGCAATCTTAAAGTTTTGAATTGAGATTATTCAAAAAAATTTAATCGGAATAGTTGTGTAGATAGTTACCGATCACAGTCCGGTTTAATAGGCTATTTGGTTCTTACAATACCACTATGAAACAAAAAGTCAAAAACACACACATACTTTCTTAATTTAACATTTCTCATCTTTCTAAATAGATCATGTTTCCTCTCTCGTCCATGACTAAAATCCCATTTACGGATAGGATAAAGAATGTTTTAAAAATAATAATAATAATAATTCTTTTGACCCCATATTGGAATAATATATTTTCCACATTTACCATTTTAAAATAGTGCATGTTCTAACTCCTTTATATGAAGATAATTCCATTTGAATTACATGTTAACTTATATATAGAAAAAATACATTATTATAGATATATATTAGAGAAAATTGCAAAAATAGTCCCTATGGTTTGATCATATTGCAAGTTTTGTCCTCGAATTTTAAAAATTGCAAATTTAGTCCAAACATTTGAAAGTTTGTTGCAAATTTAGTCCCCACCGTTAGTGTCCGTTAGTTTTTAACGATCTGGGGACTAAATATGCAATATGGTCAAACCATAGGGACCAATTGTGCAATTTTATCAAAAAATTAAAAAAAACTAAAAAAATAAAAATAAAATATAAAATTAAAAGATTCAAATAAACGTTAATAAAGAAATCCAATAATCATTAAAAAAATAGAATAAAGGCCAAAAACCTTGTGAAAGTATAAATCCAAAAAACGAATTGAACCGTTTTTTTTTTTTTTTTGTTTTTTTTAACTTTAATATAATTTTTTCAATATTTATTTTGAATTTTATAAATGTTTATTCGATTGTATTTTTTATTTTTATTTGGTTTTTATTTCATTTTTTTACTTTAATCGCATACTTCTTTTTCAATATTTCTCGTTTTCTCGTTTTCTCTTTTTATATGCGTTTTATTTTTATTTTTATTTTTATTTTTATTTTTATTTTTACTTTTATTTAGTTTTGAATTTGATTTGATTTTTAACCTTTATTATATATATTTTTAAGTTATTGAATTTTATTATTGATGTTTATTTGAATTTCTTATGTTTGATTTTAATTTCTTTTAAATTTTATTTGATTTTCAATTTTTTTTTATTTTTTAGAGTAAATTGCACAATTAGTCCCTATGGTTTGATCATATTGCATATTTAGTCCCCAGATCGTTAAAAACTAACGGACACTAACGGTGGGGACAAAATTTGCAACAAACTTTCAAATGTTTGGACTAAACTTGCAATTTTTAAAATCTGGGGACCAAACTTGCAATATGATTAAACCACAAGGACTATTTTTGCAATTTTCTCTATATATTATTATAATATAAACTAGTTTTAGTAAACCCGTATATTACACAGGCTGAATAAACTAAATATTAAATATAATAAAAAATTATTAAGTATAAAATAATTTTTAAGGTAATATATGATTGAAATTATGTACGAGTAAAAATTATAAGTAATAAAACAATGATATCGACTTTTTAAAAACTTTTGTTTTTAAACTTTTTTTTCAAATGAAATTAAACATTTTGTTTCAAAACAAACCATATTAAAAATATCATTTTAAACAATTTTATTATTATCACTCTCAATTTTTAATTATTTTTGGTTTATAAAAATTTATCTTTCAAAAAAATTAATTTTAAAATATATTGTATTTTTAAAAAAATTTATGTTTTAGAAAAAAAATTATTTTATAAAAATTTAGATTTTTAAAAATAACATTAATAAAAAGATCTCTTTCTTAATTTATTAAAAACTATATTGAATCTTAAAAATAGTTAAATAATATTATTAGTAATTAAAGACAATTATTTAATAAAAGAGAGAAGCGGAAAAATTTTGGTGAGAATGAATATGGTGTTGACATGTGTACTTTTATATATTCTTTTATTATAGTAGAAAGATTACAGTAGAAGGATATATATATATCTTTATATGTATGTAAAAATATAAAAAGTTAAAATAGTAAAGTTACTCACGCTTCGCGGCGGGTCGTACAATGTTATTCAAGTAATTAAAAGCATTTTACGAAATTCGTAATTAATATCAGACATTAATGTGCTTAAGTAAATAAAAGAAATAATTTTAAAGAATACGACGTCTCAAACGTTATGACATATTAGTTTAAACCAAAGAAAAGTAACAAAAAACAAATGGATAAAAAAAAAACTAAAACGATAAATATTAAAAAGGTCAAAAAGAAAAAAAACAAAAAAAAGTTAAAAATATGTCTTAGGGAGTGGAAATCAAACACACAACCTCCACCAAACTTACGCGCACAACTCTTGAGCCATTTCCTCCAACTAGGGGTGTTCAAAAATATCCGAATCCGAAACCGAATCCGAAATATCCGAAAATCCGAAATTCGGATATCCGAAATTTCGGATTCGGATTCGGATAGTGATTTTGAGAATTTTCGGATATTTCGGATATCCGAAATATCCAAAATATTTTTATAAAAATTTAAAAATATTAAATATTAATTAAATATTTCGGATATTTTCATATATTTCGGATGTTTTAATAAAAAACTTCGGATATATGAAAAGAATTTCAATAAAAATAATTATATTTTTATAAAATTTATTAAATAATACAAATTTTTTTGAAAATCCGAAATTTCGGATATCCGAATTTCACTATTCGGATAGTGAAATTCACTATCCGAAATTTTCGGATATCCGAATTTCGGATATCCGAATTTGAACACCCCTACCTCCAACCACACATTACTCTATAATTAATTTTCACTAAATGAATAGTAAAATACATGTGATCATGCATTTGGTACAACAAGATAAAGCATGGCTTTTATTTTGAGGGTTGTTGTTGGTTCAAATTGTTTGCCTCAATAGAGCAACTCCACTCTTGCTCTTCTTGATTTATGTTAAAGCTTTCCGTCATCTCTCTCGCTGGTGGAAGTGTCGGTGGCGGTGATGGTGGTGTTCTATCTTTTTTCCAGTCTTGGTACGGTGAAACCAAAGATAAGGGTTGTCATTGGTGGGTAGATTAGGAAAATTGGCGTTTATTTATGAATCACATCAACGACAACGAACGGGGAGACTAACATTGAGTTGTCACATATTTCAAACACAAGTCTTGAATTAAAAAGGATCAAACCAAATTAAATTAAACCAACCCTAATCTATTCTTGATCACCAAAACACACATATAAAAGTCTCTAAATGCAATATATACTCAAGGAAATTCTTACCAATCTCTATACATGTTTGTACTGCAAAGTATATTTTTCATTTATCATGACATTAGTTGAATCTTAGTTGGGTTGTTTTGTAGTTGTTATTATTGCGCAAGGCCACCGTGTTTGATCCCAATCTGCATCATTTTTTCAAAACCACCCTCTCGGCCACTCTAAATTTCTTTTAATACTAACCGCTTTATTTAAAATTTTCTATCATTTTTTGTTGTTTATAAATTCAGGAAGTGTAATGGCTTTAATTTAAGTTATTTGAAGCATAATTTCTTTTACGTAGTTAATAGGTTTTTGGGTACTAATCTTTCTATCCATTTGTGTTCAAATATTGCTACACTATTTTGGTAATGCAAAACCACGAAAAGCATATATTAAGGGAGGATTCTTCAAGAAAGAGTAAAACAAAGTCTAATACCCTAATCGAATGTTCGCATTCAAAATTTTCAAACGGTGACTCGAGCCAATTATAATGATTTGATGTTCTTTATTATAACATGTTTCAGGTAACTCGAGCCAATTATAATGATTTGATGTTCTTCATTATAACATGTTTCAGGTAACTAAACGAAGCTGAAATTGGAGTTGTACAATGCTAAGACACGACTATTAACTCAACCAACCAAATGTATCTCTGTTGCAACGTGTGGTGAAAATAAACCTATTGTAAACCATATTTGCTTAGCTAAGTACACCCCTCTAGAAGTTCAAAATACGATTATCATAGAATTTTGACCATCGCCGTATGCGTAAGTTGTGTAGCGTATAGCGTATGTATACTTCACCTCCTTAAGAAATTTTAGGCAATGTAAAGAAATAGAACATAAAAATTAGCGTACCGGTTTTCCGACCAGTATACGCCTGGAAAACCTTAGGTACAAACAAATCTCATGTTCTTTTGAAACATTGTCTATAAAATACTTTAGGAGTATAAAGTTGTAACACAAAAGCCTGACGCAACGCGCCAGGGAATCAACCTAGTTTTGTTTAATTTCCAAAGTATATAGACACAGATTTTACAGAAAATGACAAAAACTAAAGAGATAAAATTATTTTAGCTAACAAATAACATGATGACATGTCTTAGAGACACTGAAAGCTCATCAACACTTGCAAATGGGTGTTTATATAATATTAACTATTAACAAATGATTTGAACCTACAGCTTATAAATAAGCTGAGCTCGATCTGTTGTAATAAATGTTGAGATGACCCGAACTCGATCTTTTTAATTTAAGGCTTGAGCTCGGCTAAGCTTGATTAATTACATCATTATATATTACAACAAATAACTACTATAAAAAAGTCATTTAAAATTGTTCTAATGTTTTTAATTTTTAAATCATTTTATTAAAGTTGATTATAACGTATTTAATCGATGACGTCATATGCCATAAACACTTGTTAAAGGTGTAGGCTTTAAACAAGCCGTTTACTTTTTCTATTTGTAGCAAAACAATGCTAATTGCAATAATGACATTAACTATTTTAGTTTCACTTTTCTTAAAATTAACTTTCCAAAGTATATATTGTAAAACACAAACGTGTAGGCTTTAAACAAGTCGTTTTGCAGGAACTTCCGCCATGATCCCGAATATCAAAACACGGATGTCAAACATGTTGAAACGACTGTTATTCCAACGTAAAACCCTACGGCATGTACAAAGGTAAATAACACGATGCTATCACTTTCACACCGCCGTAAAATCCTAACGCGCATTCCTTCAAAGTGACATAATCATTTTGTTGAACCTGACAAAAAGATAAAAGAAAAACAAAACGAACCACAAACTACAAAAAATAAAAGTTACATAACTAAAATCTAACAAACCCAATTCAATCTTACATATTTATTTTTATAAAACCATGTGCTTGAGCTAAATAATAAAATACAAAAAAAAAAAAAAAATCATTAGAAGGAAAAAAGAACAAAAAAAAAAATTGCTAGATATATTCAAACCCTAGTCCGTTAGGTTGTAGGAGATCCTACTTATCACCGGCCCAAATAATCGTTTGGTTAATATTACTAGAAACAATAGTAATTACTACCTTTGATTTGACATTTTATGAAGCAAGAATGCAAGCATATATGCTTTCTACTATATATGTTTTGCCTATTTGCTTGTAAGCGAATAAACGACACTAATGGTTTCAAATTTAACAAGGTAAAGTCTTTCGGTTTTCAAGAAAAATGTTTATAAAACACAATATAAGTTTAGAACACAAATAAACATGAAAGATGATTTAAAATGCATGTTCCAAAAGTGCATGAAACCATTCAAACCGTCTAATATCAACGTACTTACTCTTTTTAATGTATTGAAACAACCAAACTAATAAAAAAAAACATAAAACACACAATATCGAATAAATATAATTCAAATTTGTTATGATAAAATTTCATCATTATATGAAGAATTGACATATTCATAGAAATCTTTTTACTATACTTAACAAGCGTAATTAACTTTTAGAAAG
This sequence comes from Flaveria robusta, assembly GCA_025506415.1. Taxonomy (NCBI): domain Eukaryota; kingdom Viridiplantae; phylum Streptophyta; class Magnoliopsida; order Asterales; family Asteraceae; genus Flaveria; species Flaveria robusta. Next base: position 19,517,890 of record CM046460.1, read on the forward strand.
TTAAGGTAAGAACTTAGAGGCGGACATGTTATTTTTTCAAAGGTACGAGCAGCTCTAAAAGTAATGACCAACCTTTAGGATTGTGAAAAAAAGCTCTGCTATAAGACCCAAAAATTTCATGTATCTTAGGTTAGGTTTTACGTAGATTAGAAGAAGTGGTTAAGATTAGTTACTCAAGATATATAAACATGAGAAGATTTTGGGTTCAAGTTTTATTCTGAGCAAAATTCTTAGGGTTGAGTCAAAAGGTTTTATTAGTTGTGGGTTTCCTCCCGAGAAGGTTAGGGGTGAGGTCCCGGCTAGAAAAATGAAGTTGTGGGTCCGATTAAGATAACATTTATTCTCCGAAGTAAAGAAAAAAAAAAGAGAGGCAAATTGGAGCCTAAGGATAAATACAGGCTTCAAGATATAGATAATTGAAAGATCAATTGGAGAAGATATGTGATATGAGGTTTTATTTAACACTAGATGGAGTCAACTGATGTTTGTATCATGGAATGAAGGTGACTTTTCTTTAGGGATATGATTATGCTTCACTTTTATGAAAAAAGGCCTCAAATATAAATCCACTTTGGCCCTCGAAATAAATCGAGTAGAACCTACTAAAAGTCTTTGGTTATTTAGAACTTATTTTGTTAAGATCTTGTTTGCTGCAGGATAATAATAAATAAGCTTAAAGCATAACAATTATTTAACATACAAACACAGTAACCTTACATGTTAGACACAATAACTTAACGTATTTAATATAATGATTAAAATGCATATAACACAATATAGTCTTTGTCTATTAGAGGGGAGGTCTTGGGTTCAAACCCAGGCATGGTGTAATATGGAGTAATTTAGGAGTAGAAATAGGATAGATATGCCGTTAAAAAAAACACAATGATAAATGCATATAACAAATGATAAAAATATTTGACATAATAACCTTACGTATTTGATGCAATAACTTAGCATGTTTGACCCAATGAACAAAATGTTATTCTTTTTAAAAACAATAGAAGCACACGTCAAGCCCATAATTATTCTTAGCATTTTAGATTAACTAACTTTTTTTATTATAACAATACCCTAAGCATTAATATCTAAGTTATTTTCTCGTTAAATCAATGCTTTATAAACCATGAATTGTTTAAGAAAGGAGAGTTTAGTATATAAAAAATGTATATATGTTTTATAAAAGAAAGTCATACTTAAATGACCTAAAGATCAATCTAAACAAAAATCACTCTTCCCCTTAATACTCAAAGAAGCATAGTCTTATTGTTGACTTTAGGAATTGAAGTTTTACTTGTTTAATTTGTTTAGGTATACATTTAAGCATCCACAATAACATTATACATAGCGAATTTGGGCATTTCTATATCAAGATTTGTAAATAGTACTTATATCTAACAAAAAAGTAATTTATCTTTGAAACCAATTCAAAAAGACGTGGGGACCTTCTAAAGCACTTTTATAAAAACTAGAATAATTTATCAAATTCATAAATTCAATAGTATTTCTTTTCGGACCGACTCATAAATCCAATTAAATAGTTATTTTGACAATAATATACACTTTATAGCCGTACAATTTGTTTTTTTTGGGACAGAATTTAAAAATTGTGTTTCAAGAGGTAGGGATGAGCATTTGGTACCCAGTACCCGTACCGGTACCTGTACCGTACCGGTACCGGTACCCAATTAGTACCGAAAATATGTATAAGGTACCGGTACTTGATTTTCTTATATTTCGGGATCGGTACCCACCGGTACCGGTACCGGTATTTTACCCAAAAGTCCCGTATAGTCCCGCTAGTACCCGAATACGAATATATTATTTTAGAATATTTTGTTTTGTAATATTTTTCACTCCGTCAACTAGTATTGTATTTTGACTTTTAAGGTAATTATTATTATTTTTTTAATATCATTTTTTTTTACTTCACTACAATGTCAAGAGATATATTATTTATGATTTTAATAGAAATGAAAGGTGGACTAGTGTATGAATTGAGTCAGAAGAAAATGAGAAAAATAAATAAACTATCATTTTATTTGAATATTTTTTTGATATTTTACTTTGTTTAGTTATTATAAACTTTTTGAGGTATCAGGTACCAAAATATACTGGGTAACAACTATAAAAACAGATACTAGATACTGTAACCAAACATACACCATGTAGTAAGCCTAAAAAATAATGTTGTGTAGGAAACGGGTACCAAAGAGGTACTGGGTACAGAAATACCGGTACCGGTACCTGTACCCATATACCAAATTCGGTACCGGCACCGGTACTCGTTTTTTATAAAATTCGGGACCGGGTACTTTCGGTAACGGCACCGAGCTCATCCCTACCAAGAGGATAAGATAAGTAAAAGTCGGAGAAAACATATACCACATGGGAAGATTTTTCTGGAACAAAAAGTAATTGATCATGGACCCCACTCTTGTACTAGAAAGTGGAAACCATTATAATTTTTAATTCTGCTTTTCTAACTATTGTTTATTTCTGTTTATGGAAATTGTGATGACTTAATTAAATTCGACTTGAAAATTGTATAGGGTGGTGTAATGGTAAGAATTGAAACACTCAAAGATACTTAAGTGCAAAACCATGTGATTGTTTGTTCTAAGAAATGAGAATGTTTTGATAACCGGACTAAGTCATCAATAAAACAGGAATCCTTAGATTCGTTTGTTCAATTACGAACTAATTGACATGCATAAATAAAACAAGTGGTTTTGAGTGAGGCAGATAATATTGATGGAAAACCATCAATGTTTATCTTTGCAGGTAGCGGTCGTCAACAAACTGTTAAAGTTGTTGATTCAACAACCGGGATGATTTTCAAAACATTGATTAGAATATATATTGAAAAGGAAAAATAATAATAGTACGCTAGCAATAGATCATTTGCAAACTCCTTCAAGTCGTGTAAACTAGAAAATTCAGCTCTAACCACTAATTATTAAGAGATCTATTAGCTATTATTATTTTTTAAATAAAATAACTAATTATAAAATGAGTTGTTAAGAATTAACTGGCAAGAAAGGAAAATTGATTTTTTCCCATTTTCGTTTGAAATCATGTTTGTTTCACATAAATAGATAAATCTAGAATAGAATTCATTACTTCATAGGAATTCATTTTTCTTTGGAATTCATAACATTTGACTTAAATGTCCTTTTTCCTTCCAAATTTGATTTAACATGTGACTGCAACCTCAATCTAAATCTCGTTTCTTCTTCATGATCCATGTTAATCAAAAATCAAACTTAAAATCCGTTAACAAATTAAAAGCATAATTTGAAACATAAATTGAGTTCTTAAAACCAAACAACACTCAAAACGGGTTCTAGAAATCGACCATTAAATCGATGTGAAGCTAAAAAAAATCTAGAGTTCCAGACCGAGTGATGTAGAGCTGAATGATTAGATCAAGTCACGATTTTGATTTAGGTGCAAGAAGGCTCCAATTTAGGTGCAAAACCAAAAACAATCCAGATCAGATCGAATCATGTGGCGATTGTGATGAAGAATTGGATGCAAATTAGATCAAAGAATATCTAGATTAGATTGAGAGTTTCAATTTGGTTGTAGAAAAACAAGAAGAAGATGGTGATTTGGGAAGCTACAAAGCAAAGTTTCGATTCGAGAAGAATGATCCATTGTGAAAAAGAAGCTTTGATTTGAGAATACATGGAATTATGTGGAATTATGTTTGGAATTGGAGAAGACGGGAAGAAAAGAATATATATATTTTTTTGTTTTAAACATTTTAATTCTTTTGACAAAATTAACAGTCAAACAAAATTTTAATGGATTCCTTCAAATTTCAAATTTCATTAAAAAATTTTTTGCTAATCAAACGATTTCTAAGATTTTAAAACTAAAATACCCACTTCATTAGATTTGAACACCTCAACCCCATCCCCTCCTCCTCTTCTGCCGCAAAATTGTGGCAACCTTCTCACCATTTTTGGCCAGACTTAAAACGAAACTCACCTTTTCTTCATCTACACTCTTGCCATTGACTGTCGGCCATTGAAACACTACAAACCCACTCGTTGCTACTGCTCGCATCTCTCCGACTAGTGCTACGGCTTCTCCGGCAACTCACGGTTTTCCATATCTAACCCAACTAACGATAGTTTTCTAAATCGGTTTTCCAATTCAGGTAGTTTGCGCACTTTCAATGAATCATGATATACTTATCTTGATTTCTTGTTCCAGATCTCAGATTTTGGTTTCAACTTTCACATCCGATTAATGATACGCATCATGTAATCATATGTCAAATACTAGAATAATTTAAAAATTCGCGTTTAAGCATAAAATATTATATACAAGACAAAAACAAATTCTTGTAGTCAAATTATGAATTCTCCAAACTTTTGTGTCAAAGAATAGACTTAGCCCATGTTTGGGATTGCTTATTTAAACTCAAAAGTTACTTTTCAAAAGTTATTTTTTTTAACTTCTTAAAAGTAACTTATTTACCCAAAAAAATCAACTTTTTAAACTTTTCCCAAACACTCTAAAAAACTTATTGACTTTTCAAAAGTTAATAAGTCAAAAGTTGATCAAAAAGTCACTTACCCAAACACCCCCTTAAACAACATAAGATGTGATGCAATATTAGAAAATCAGGACACAATCGTAATTTCAAGAATGTCGGCCAAAATATCCATATCGGTACCCTAGGGGCATTTTAGTAATCCTCACGTGTCAAAAGACATTTTTGGAACACTAGGACCCGATTGACAATTTTCAAAATTTGAATATGTCATGTTGTGGCCCAACATAAAGTTCATAAACTTCTATGGATATCTTGTGATTTCTACAACTATCCTAATGATTAAATTACAAAATCAGTCCATATAGAATGTCAAATTACAAAGTTGGTCTTTTACTTTAAGCAATATTCATAATAGTATACGGATATGGTTCGTCCTGTTAAGGTTTCGACGTTTCGCATCACTTTGGTACGAGTCATTCAAGTTAGGATTTGTGTTTGTCACACGTGGAGGGGCATTTTGATATATTAACATCAAATCCTTTCGTGAGTGTTTTTTCTATTGATAATAAATCATATGATACAATAAATTTTTATAGAACTAATTTTAAAAAACGTGATGCTAAAATATTTAAAAATTATTGTGAGGTTTTACCTATTAATCTCAAAGCATTACTAATCATATTTTCCTAAATAATTTTACGCGACTTGCATTTTAATTTCTATGTATTAAGTTTCTTATTGATATTTAAATCATATGAAAAATAAATACTTTCAGAAAACTAGCTTTAAAAAAGTAATGATAAAAACATATAAAAATTGTTTGAGGTTTTACATGACGATCTCAACGTTTTACTGATCATATTCTATATTATTATATTGATTTTGTTTCTGGATTATGCCGCCTATATGTTTTTTGTACACAACTATCCTCATGTGATAACCATGTGATCTAATTTAACGATGCATATAATACACGCAATTTCAATCATATATAATCTTGAAAATTTGTTTTACAATCATAGTTCCTAATTATTATCTATTTAATTTAATATTATATTTATTAAATCCATATAATACACGGGTTTCTAACCTAATGAATAAATAGATTTAACTCGGGTGATCTGGTCTAGTCTGACATTAACACTTAAAAAGTAATATAATAGGAATTTACTTCACTTATTTAAAAATCCAATAACAAGCATGAGATACAAGATCCGGTGAACAACCCCGCCTAGAGGTGCACAAACCATTTTTTATGTTGGTTCAGGTTGGAAACCAGTTTGGTTTATCAACAAAAAGTCAAAACCGTGTTTGATTAGTTTTGGCCGGCTTTTTACTAATTTGGTTCGGGTTAAACTGGTTTCGAATTGGTGTCAGCTGAAATGATTATAAATCGATTCTTAACCTATGGTTTCCGTCGGTTTCAAACCGGTTTCTAGTATGCCGGTGGTTTGGGTTTGGGTTACAATAACCCCTGCTCATGCCCCACTAGATCTGTAGCCCAGCCCATGGCCCATCAGGCTTAATACATCTCACATATGCCGGCCCAAATATTCCTAAGACATCTACGCCTCTACGAGTCTACGGTATCTTGAGGCCCAAAGACCGAGGCCCTCGTTGAGTCATTCTGTCATTCATGGGATTTATATGTCTTTTCTTCACGGACCCACTTCGGATAGTTAATAAGACACTTAAAATTTAATCGGTTAAACCTCTAAAACCGAATCATGTTATCGATGGCGTAATCTCAAACCACCTGATTTGATTTGGCTTTGACGGTTAAAACGGTTTGAATGGCTTATGATAATATGTGCGTACTCCTTTAAAGTTAATGTATATTTTCTTGATTTCACTTAAGTTTCATTAAAAAGTTTTACTTACTGATTTAAATTGATATAGAATTTAATGAATTTCTCTTATATCCATTATATGCAGTTTTTGAAATCGGACATAATACCTTTAGGACCATAAACTATATATGGCTTATACTCAAAGGCTCATTCCTAGTTTAATCTATCCTTACACGATGGTCCCATGGTCCTAAGTTACCTGGATTAGGTTCCAACCTTCACGCCATCTCGGATAACTCATACTTACAAGTTACATTCGGTATCTTAACCAATAAGTTACGCTAAAAGAAATGTGAAGTGAGTCGTTCGTAGAAAATTTTGAACATTTTGCGAACGATCCCCATTGGTTAAGCTTGGCTTGACTAATTTGGGATAAGCTTGAGTTTGAGTTTATAGCTCAACAAACTTTGTGTGATGTAGGTAGTTTAATATCGGTTCTATTATATCAACCAACATTGTCTGTTTTGTTCATAAGAATCTTACGAAATTGCTTTCGGCTACCCGAGTAAAAACTTCCCAAAAGGTCACCAATCTTTGGATTGGTCCCATCCAAGCACAGTTAACTATAAAGTTTTTCTATTATCCACAACCAATATGTTCAAAACACATCAACAATATTTAAGATAAAACATTTCTTATAAATCCAACAGTGATGATATTTGAGTGAATTATAATTTAAAATTTGTTTAGGGTGTTACAACAAAAGTCAAATTGAGCAAGTTAGACATGTTGAATTAATAAGTAAAAGAATTGAGTTTGTGCTTTTTAGAGCTCAAAAAACGGTCAGGTTAAGCAAAAATACTTTTATCTGAAATATTTATCTTTTTATACAAAAAGATAATGCGCTATATATAATTATAAATTTTAAATTATTCCAACAATAATATAATTCTTAGATTTACAAATTCTTTAAATTATCAACAGTAATTTTTATCTGAAATATTTATCTTTTGGACAATTTTGGAATCGATTTATTTTCTAAACTAATTAATTTTTAGGTGTTTTCTGTTAGATTTAAAAAAATCAATGTTCATAATTAAGTAGATATAAATTAACAGCTCTGATAAATACAAATCAAACAAAATTAGTACCTTACAAAAAGGGTTGAATCTTAGACCACTTATGTTATGAGACCAACCAAATTGCTTGATGGTTATACTTTTTGTCTAGATTCTGACTTGGTTGCTGCTTTTGAAAGAAAAAAGTACATAATGGTTGAAAGTTGGGCATATGCTATGGGTATGGACTGTATCATTATAAGATAAGGTAACATAATTGGACCAAATATATATATTACTAAATCTTTTGAACTTTATAAATGAGAGGTTAGAACAAAGTTTAAAACCAAACCTTAAAAAATAGTTAATTGTAAATCCAGCCCAGACGAACTTCGATTAAGCTCATTCCATTTGTGTTGGAATCGGCTCGTCAAACACTAAATAAGGTATAGCGTTTATGTTTCATTGTTTAGGAATAAGATTTATGTTTAAGGTTTAGATTTAAGGTATATGTTTAAGATTTAGCTTTAGGGTTTAGGGTTAGACAAGATGGTTCCAAAGCCGCTAAAATGAGTCCAATCAGAGTTCATATAAGATGGTTTCGCATGGTTCCTTTTTTTAGGTTATTTATGGTCAAATGGTAGTTACCCTACCGGCATATAACTGTCATTAGATGGTTAATTACCTATCATATGTAGGGGTATTTCCCCCGACATATCATCACATATGTGTGAGTATATAGAAGCGTAATTGTGTGTTTCTCCTGTTTCTTGTCCCATCGAGAGTCCCTGCACATTCATGTGTAGATTTCTTGTTTAATTCATCAAAATATAAAATTGATCCTAATTATAGCTGATCACGGGCGCTTCAAAATATAGTGTGGGATTATTGTGTGTGTATGACGTAATATTGTCTTAGATTGAATATTATTATGACGTAATATGGTCTTAGAAATCATCTCAACCAGTGAACTAGTAAGATGGTTGATTCAATAACGGTCCGCTCATGAAAAGTTTGCGAATTTCTAAAACATCCTTAAACATCCTTCCATCACAGGAGTAAAACTAAAAAGAATACAAGTATATGACATTAATTTAACTTATATACAGGGTGCATTTAGCCAACAAAAGATTTGATATTGTATATATATTTTTGATCTAATAATACTCTCTAACTAAATGGCTTTTGCATGCCTGCAAATTGCAGGAGCTTTGTAGCACACTACTCCATTATTTTCCCCTCTTTGTATATTTGCATGCCCCTTAACTTCTTCTACAAGTCATCTGATTAGATTGTTGCAGGGGCCAGAGTGCATTTTAAGCAACCCCCACCCAACCCCACCCCCACCCTACCCCACCCCCACCCCACCCCACCCCACGCTGCCTCTATGATTTTGATGTTGGGTGGTGGGGTATGTCTAGTTGGCAGTAGGGTACCATCAGTTAATCTGACCGTTATATATATGAAGACTTCAAGAACAACAAAACATGTTGCATTTGATTCAAATAATATGAGGGTAGTAACAGTAACATCTTCGTGGGTTCTTATGTTTCTTTTCATAGGATTGATGTTTGTTGAGATTGAGGTTATGTCTCTAGATTCTTCTAGAAGTGAAGGAGTTCAAGAAGTGAGAAACAAGACTACTAATAGTGTTGTGGTTAGTAACAAAGGTAAAGCCAATGGTGGTGGTGGTGGTGGTTATGGGTGGGGGTTTGGTTGGGGGTGGGGCGGTGGTGGCGGTGGTGGCGGTGGTGGCGGTGGAGGTTGTGGTGGAGGTGGCGGAGGGGGGAAGGGAGGTGGCGGCGGTGGTGGTGGAGGAGGAGGGGGTAGCGGTGGTGGGGGGTGGTGGCGGTGGGGTTGTCAGAGACACCCGAGAAAGAGGGGCCGCCGCCACCACTATGTTCGTCACGGCGAGCATAGAAACTTTAATCCCACTGGAGAAAATTATTATGCGATTGGCGAGTTTGCCGAGTGCATGGGAGGAGGGAGGTGTCACGGGATGAAGTTGGACTGCCCGCTGCATTGCGGGGGCCCGTGTTTCTATGACTGCACTTATATGTGTAAGCCTCATTGTCGTCGTCATCGCCACCATCATGGCCTCGGCCACTAACCCAATGGCAACCACTTGTGGTTGCATAAGGTTTTTTATTTTTTAAAGTTTTCAAATTTCTTCATTGTCAATTTGCTTCTATTGGATTGCAAGTTTTGTAGTGTTGGTTTTGTTGTTTTGTTACTATTGGATTTCAGTGTTGTGTTAGTTTGGTTTGTGAAACTAGATTTGGTTATTATTATGATTTTAGTTGATTTTGATGTTATCTTAACCCAAATGTGAATTATGATCTCTTTATATGTAACAGACTAATATTTGGTTGATTTAACTAACTTCAATTTTATTAGAATTTGATGATTTAACCTCCTCTAACCGGTAAACAAGACGGTGCAATAAATGAGCTTATGTCTCAAAGGATACTAAATGTCACATTGTCACCTATGTCTGGATTGGGCTTAATTAGTGCTTGATACTGGGTCTGCATGTCATCCGGTCCATTGGGCCTAACTCGGCCCATCAGGAGGCCTAACCCTCTATGTCAAACTTCATTCTTTTGAGCAGATAGAGAGACATTAGTATTTTGTAACTCTAGATGTTAGTCAAGTAGTCATACTCTAAAGTTTTAAGATATGTATCATTTTATGATATTCTTACAAGTTTTTTAATTGAAACTGTCATAAGCGAAATCATATGATTCTTAGTTGCTCGTGACGATGCGGCCATGATATGTTTAGGCTGGGTCATGGCTATCCGATTATTTTAGGGCTATCGAAATAAGTTGTAGATATATACAATCAATCAATATTTTCATTTCAATTTGAAGTTATGAAGTACTGATCCATCTTCGAAGAACTCAAGCTCGACGAAGACTTAATTTTCAAGTGTGAGCTTAATTGATTCAAAGGAACTCTTATGGGTGTTTGTTTTTCTATAAAATGTCTGCGCAGGCTCTTTTGTTTGCGCCGCGCAGAACACGCGCAGACATTGCAATCTGCAGACTGTTTGTTTTTTCGAAAACATTTCATTAAAAAACGTCTGCACGAGCTCTTTTTGGTGCAGACTTGGTCCAGCAACTTTTAAGGTCTGCAGAGCTCTTTTTAAACACCACCACCCACCAACACCACCGACCGCCACCACCGTCCACCTCCGCCACCAGCCACCGTCCGCCGCCACCACCGTCCGCCGCCACCACTGTCCTCCTCCGCCACCACCCACCACCACCATCCGTACACCACCACTAGTTTATTTTAATAATCTATAGACGTTAAAAAACAAACAGTGTTCTTCTTGCAGACTGCAGAGGTTTGTTTCACCTCTTTTACTACAGATGTCTGCAGATCTGGTTCGCAGACTGCAGACATTTTACCTTTTTAAAAACAAACACCACCTTATTGTAGATTAATTATGTGAACATATAAAGAAATACACAGAGGACGTGCCTTTGAGCACCTGTTAAATTTGATGCTTTATAACATGGATGTGATGAGTTTAACCCTTTGAAAACATCATCCTACACAAAATGCAGGATAAGGCTGTTTACATTATATTGTAAAACGTTTCAGTCACTACGTTAAACGGGAGACACCAAATATGTCCTTTTCATATACATACAGACCCAAAGGGTATAATTGTAATACTACACAAGTAGGATTACGGCTGTTCACGAGCCGAAACGAGCCGAACCGAGCCGAGCAAGGGCAAGCTTGAACTCGGATTGGATTTAAATCGAGCCAGCTCGGCTTGGTTTTAAAAATGAGCTAAAAATCTGGGCTCGAGCTTGGCTCGGTTTTTAACTGAGTTGGCTCAGCTCGGTTCGTTTTGACTCGGTTTTATTTCATAAACGCAGTTAAAAAAAGCAAATGCAAAATAAATTTAAAACACTACATAACTTATAACCGGTTTATATCAAATTTTATAAAATATAAATTAATTTAAAAAACTAAGTTCAATTTCAACAAAATACAAATAACTTCATCATTATTTGAATCGAATGAATTGAAAGCACTTGAATAATTCATTATAGTATACAAAAATATAGAAACATCATATAAAATTATCTTAAACAAACATTATAGTTTAATATTTTCACATAAAAATAGCTAAAAATACATATTATATGAGCAAATGCAATGATATACATAAACATAATATATATTACCAGTAAAATAATCCAAGCCTTTCCGAGCCGAGATAACAAACGAGCTAAACCGAGCTGGCCCGGCTCGTTACAAACCAAGCCGAGTTTAGCTCATTTTCATACCAAGCCAGCTCTGTTCAGTTTGGTTCAGTTTAAAACCAAGTCATTTCAAGCGAGCTTTTATTGAGCTTTTTTCAAGAGAGTCTCGAGCGAGCTTTGAGCCGCAAACTATTTGAATAACCCTAAGTAGGATAAGGCTCCTCAGCTTTATAGGTCAAGTATGTTAAATTCTTAATACTTAAGTTTGACTAAACCTATTTTCATTACTTAAAGCTCTACTTGAATTAACCAAACAAGTTAATTTTAAATAGGATGTGGTTATTGGGATACCATTCAATTATAAATCAACATCCCAGATTTCTATACAGGTCGTATAACACCAGAAACGTTGTATGGGGGGGGGGGGTCATATAGCCTTATACAGGGCGTATAACCCCTCCGACAGCCCCTTGAAATTTTTCTCGTAATCAGTCTCGAAATTTGCTATACGCGTCATATAACCCTATATATGTCGTATAAGGGGTCGTATAGAGCTATATGGAACATATAGCCCTCTGATAGCACCTCTCCCTAAATTTTCATCGTTTTCAATGTATTTGACCCTACACGTCGCGCATAATGTTATACGAGACGTATAAAGGGATGTTTTATAACATAGCATGTATGCATATAGGACCCTTTAAATATTTATGTAGTCAAACTTACGAGTAGTTTTGAGATATTTATAACCCTAGTAGTAAAATTATGTGTCATTCACTTAGGACTATGACACTTAAATTTTTTATTATAATTATTTTGATTAAATATAACGTGTTGACTAATTTGATCCTATTCCCATAAATTTATTTTTTTCGATAAATTTATAATACAATACAAACGATAAGAGGCCCAGAAATGAGTTAATATTCTGTCAGCTACCTTTATGTAAATAAAAGTAACCTTGAGGACCATTTTGGAATATTCTCAAAATGAGTAATCTTTTTCCTTTCCTTTTCCGCTGCATATTGCAAAAGAACCCTCAATTACGTACCTAGTTGTAATAAGTTACCAAGATACAATGAATAATAATATAGGACACATGGGATAGTTCAAATGTAAAACAAAAGTAATTGTGTAAATCAATAAATTGAATCTTCACCTTTGATTTACGAGATTAATGGTTTATATTTGTTTGATTTTGTACACGTGTTCCAATAAAAGTATAACTTTTTATTATTTTATTCAAAAAAATATGAGTCATTGATCTTCACAAATCAAAGGTGGAGATTTGGTTTATTGGTTTACATAATTTCTCTTGATTTTTATTTGAACCCAATCCTATAGGACACATTTTCTTTGATAAGAAAAAGAATATAAAACTCCTTCCGTCCAGAGAAGAGCGATATTAAAATAATCGGGTACGTATCAAATGAAACCGAGTATGAAACTAATTTTAAACTATTTTACACATTTAAGTATGGATAAAACCTGATTGCTCAGAACATATGTTTAGGATTGTTCATGAGTTGAATTAAGCAAGAATTAGCTTTGTCTCGAGCTAAAAAATAAACAAGCATGTTAGGCTCGACTTAAATACTCAATCAAGCTGAAACTTTAGGTCAAACTCGGCTCATGTAAAGTTCGAGTTGAATAGGGATTTAAAAACAACTTTAATGTTTCAAAATACAGGGCGTCACATTCGAAATTCATAGGATTAGAAGTTGAAAAGTCAGGTGTAGAATTGTTTTATAGAAACAAATCATAAATATAAATATATTATATAATACTAAATAATTATAATTGCTAGAACGATACTCAAGTATTAAATGTTTTAAATCAGTTTTTATATAGAGTTCCACCTAAGATCACAAACTTGAACAAATATATGTGGGTTTGGTCAATGTTCTATAAATTTTTTTCCTATTACTATATCAGATTGGAAAAGACTCAATACGTACAAAATTTCCAGATGATATAAACATAAATTTACGTTTTCGAGAGAAAAAAAGTGAGGATGGGAGGGTCCTTAAAAACTCTGTCCATGATCACAAACAAAAATTCTTGATGCCCGTTGGGAAGCTCATAAACTTAGGTTACAATTAAATACTCATTATATAAAACTGCTGATATAATTTAACAATTATAGGATTTAAGTAACAAAATCCGTCCTAAAACCATTGTGTTACCATCTACACTTTTTGTAAGTAAAATTATAGCCCAAATAACACAATGAAAACTACATTATTTATTAATATCACGTTATAATCATTATAAATTTTAAGTAAACTAAGTATATGATGTTCTAAAATTCGAGCCCAACCTAATCTCCATGTCGACTTATCATCTTAGCCTCTTAGGTATGCCAAATCCAAAATAATATTTGATGAAATGGACCTTTTTTTATAATTTGACAATTATTTAAATATTTATCAATGAGTAAATAATAACCCTTAAAACCTCATATATGCATATTATATTACATCGCTACCTAGCAGGTGAAATGATATTAAATAAATCATTTTTCGTTTTGCAAATTTCTATTTATTATGTTATTTAACTATTTAGTAACTTGGAATATGAATTAATTTTATAAATGTAGATATATAATATTCTTTTTTTTCTAAGTTAGTACCATCGCAAACGAGATATATCCAGTATAATGTACTTTTTGTACCGAAGACACTAATATTTTTATCACATATGTGAGTGAAAAATTGGACTTTAAACAAAACAAATAAAAGTTAAATTAAATCTGTGATGTTTCATATTATATTAGATACAATTTAGTTTGTGATAACTGTATTGTAAATGTATATTCAAATCTGTGATTTTGCATTGAGGTGTTCAAAATGCTGAAATCCAAAAAAAAAATGTAATCCGGTTCGTATTTGAAATCGAAAAAACCAACCCAAGTCATTATTCGAATATTCGGATCGGATCTTATTCGAATCCAAATTTCTTATTTGGATTTTGGATGTCATAACTTTTTAATTTTGGCTGTTCAGATAATTCAGATATCCGATTAAACCGAATAAGAATCTAACTATGTTTCTGGACCAATAATCATTACCCAACTACCTAATTATATTTTCAAGTTTAATACTCAAGAGTCTTGACATCTCCAGTACATTTATCCTAAATAAATATATAATAATTAATTGTTGTTATAAATTAAAGATTCTAATCTTTCATACCTATACAATTACTCAACATGTTTGAATTTAAATTTGTGTTTAAAACAAATTTGTATTTTTTGGTTTATATGTTTTACTCGTTTTAGTAAACTCGTGTATTACACGGGTTTAATAAATAAAATATTAAATATAATAAAAATTTATTAAGTATGATACTATATTTTATGATAAAATATGATTGAAGTTACGTATGAGTAATAACAATATGCAATAAAACAATTATATCAACTTTTTAAACTTTTGTTTTAAAACTTTTTTTCTAAAAAAAATAAATATATTATTTTAAAACAAACCGTATTAAAAATATCATTTTTAAAAATTTTTTTATTATAGATTTCAATTTTTTTATAAAAAAATTATTTTTGAAAATACTAATTTTATAAAAGTTTGATGTTTTGTAAAAATTTCTTATTTTATAAAAATTATTTTTTAAAAATAACATTAATAAGATAATCTTTTTCTAAATTTATTAAAAAACTATTTTTATTCTAAAAAAAGTTAAATAATATTATTGATAATTAAGATAATTATTAATATGATTGAAGTTAAGTATGAGTAATAACAATATGCAATAAAACAATTATATCAACTTTTTAAACTTTTGTTTTAAAACTCTTTTTCTAAAAAAATAAATATTTTATTTTAAAACAAACCGTATTAAAAATATCATTTTTAAAAATTTTTTTATTATAGATTTCAATTTTTTTATAAAAAAATTATTTTTGAAAATACTAATTTTATAAAAGTTTGATGTTTTGTAAAAATTTCTTATTTTATAAAAATTATTTTTTAAAAATAACATTAATAAGATAATCTTTTTCTAAATTTATTAAAAAACTATTTTTATTCTAAAAAAAGTTAAATAATATTATTGATAATTAAGATAATTATTAATATGATTGAAGTTACGTATGAGTAATAACAATATGCAATAAAATAATTATATTAACTTTTTAAACTTTTGTTTTAAAACTTTTTTTCTAAAAAAAATAAATATTTTATTTTAAAACAAACCGTATGAAAAATATCATTTTTAAAAATTTTCTTATTATAGATTTCAATTTTTTTTATAAAAAAATTATTTTTGAAAATACTAATTTTATAAAAGTTTGATGTTTTGTAAAAATTTCTTATTTTATAAAAATTATTTTTTAAAATAACATTAATAAGATAATCTTTTTCTAAATTTATTAAAAAACTATCTTTATTCTAAAAAAGTTAAATAATATTATTGATAATTAAGATAATTATTAATAAGGAGAGAGAAATAGAAAAAATTTGATGAGAATAAATATGGTGCTGACATGTATCAACCAAGTTACTATTTTATTAGAGTAGAAAGATTGTGATCTTAAACTAGTAACAGATAAGAAAAAAAAATATTAAAAAAAAGGAAACAAAATATAGGAAATTATTATTTGGATTAGATCGGATTTCAGTCATGAAATTATTAAAACTGCATAACCTGTTATCCGTTTCGATAAACACCCCAAATGTGTAATATTTTATGGAGGGATACTTCCAACAATTTTACATCTTAAGCTATATTTGTATTAATTTGATATGATTGAATAAATTAGGTGATGTAACTAGTTGTCGTGGAACTTGTAATTATACACGTTTTCCTATCTCACATGTGAGTTATATTGTCAAATTAATATGGGTGTTTAATATATTCGATGAATCAGAGACGAATTATAAATAAGTATAAAATTATATGCGGCGTGTAATACTTTTAAAATTCACTTCTATTATCAGAGGAAATTTTCAAAAAATCCGTATAGAACACAACGAACACATAATTATTGGATGACTCCCAAGAATTTTTATTTGCAATCAAGAAAACTTAACTCAAGAATCCTATTCTCGACTGGAAAACGAATAGGTGGGTCCGATTAAGATAACACCTGTTATCCGAAGCAGGGTAGCACATTTACAGTTCAAAAAAAAGAAAAACTTAACTCAAGAATCCCAATTACAAACTCTCATAATTATAATCCTAAACTCGGTTGGATTATAAAGAACCCATAGACTGACTTTACTCTCTAGAATCACAAAGTAATCTACTTCAAATATTTGAATTACAAGAATTACAATAGGATTCCACCCAACTTGTTCAATCCTATCTAAACCAGTATTTACTCCTTTACCCCTTGGACTTACTAGCCTTACCATCGCCCCTTGGGTTGAGCCTATTAATAAATTCGCTCCAACAAATTTTACTTGAACAATTCCCATAGGTTTACTTTTGCTTTTAATTTGATTTCACTTACACAGAATTAGGGGTGTTAAAAAAATATCTATTCGGAAACCGAATCCGAAACATCCGAAAATCCGAAATCAATTTTCGGATATCCGAAATATTTTTTTATAAAGATTATAAAATATTAAATATTAATTACAAATTCATATATTTTCAAATATTTTGGATATTTTTGTAAAAAATTCGGATACCCGAAAACATTTTCAATAAAAATTATTGATTTTTAATAAAATTTATTAGATAATACAATTTCTTTTAGAATTCAGATTTGAGTAGTAAATCCACTATCCGAATTTGAACACCCCTACACATAATGTATATTTCTTTATTTAATTCATAGTCATCGTTACAAATGAAATAAGTGTAAAACAATGATAATTAGGGTGATTAATCGCGCTTTGTGCGACCTTATCATGTTTAAAAATAATAGAACATGAGCAATGTAATTTGTTAGAAAGTTATATATTCTATTTCTTATTACGACTTAAAAGTTTATGATAGCGGTCATCAATGTTTTCATTACAAAAAACCAAATATACATATCCAAAAATTGTGTTTTACTTTTACGTTTGTCTAAACCTAAAACAAATACACATCTTAACTAAATACTTGAAGCTTAGAGTAAGTTAATTGATATGATTGCAAACCATATACGTTGTGTAAAAGCTGCTGTCACGCCAAAATAATGATTTCCGGCTTATTTTTTTGGGCATCATCATATTTTAACACATCTCTCTACGCCCCATCCCCCACCAGAAAATTACATATATATCCAAAGAGGAACGACCAATGAGCGAATCAGTGACACACAGACAAGCACAATAGTCGGCAGCCTTCGGGTTGACTAAGACGACCACTGCCTTCTCGAAGCACCAACCTCTCTATTGGTATTTCTTTTTTTTCTCTTAGAAGGTAAGTATATGTATAAAATAATAAACAGTGGCTAAACATAAAAAATCAAAAGTTTAATGGGTAAATTTTGAATAGAAAAAATAATTCTCTATTGATTTCTCATGGCTATTTAGTTATAGAGTAATTATGTGAGTGAGAATTATCATTAGCAACATACCTTTCTTTTTATGCGAAAAATCTCTTAACCTAACTTTGCTACATTAAAATGCTCGCACTTGTATAAAATATATTGTAAATTTTCATTTTTCCTCCTATGATTTGATCACTTTGTTAATATCATTTAATTTTTTTTTTTCATCTAGCTCTCTAGGATCTTTGACTCTTATCACTACATTATCAGTCAAACTCGCTATTAAATATTTATTTAAAAATGATTCTTAGAGCATTTGCATCCCAATCTTTAAATTTATGTGAGTGTGTGCAGAGATAAAAATGCAACTGTGTATCTATATATTTAGTGTAAACATTGTTCGCTCCCATAACAATTTTAATGTATTTTAAAATGGTTGTGAATAGAAAAAAAGAAAAAAATAATGATAAAAGTATAAAAAAATATTATTTAATTGAAAAGAAAAAATAATAATTTTTAATTTAATTATAGGAATAAGAATGGGATGACAATGAGATGTGATTATGTGAAGGCTCTTATGTTTAATCAAAGGAAAAATTTTGAAAATATCCTTTTGATTACGTTTTTCCCTCAAAATATTTATTTGACCAAGTAATCCTTGAAAACATCCAAATCCAACAAAATCGCCCCCAACCATAGAACTGCGTCGTTCGAACTAGGGGTGTGTTTTTTACCCGAACCCGAATGTTAAACCCGAACAAAATCAACCCGAACCCGATTAAGGACTAACCCGAGCAACCCAACCCGATTATTACATCAAACCGAACCCGATTTTTATAAATGGTTCGGTATTTGGGTTGATTTTGTGAGATTCGGGTCAACCCGATTAACCCGAATATATTATTTTTTTTTAAATTTCAAGATTAATATATATGTGTGTGCATATATATGTATGTGTGTATTATGCTACATTGATTTTTTAAACTTTATATTTCTTTATTGTGGTTTAATTTTCTTATGTGAACTTTATGGATAATCAAAATATAATGTCCTTTAACAATTTAATATGTATAATAAGGTGAACTTAAATATGTAAAAACTTTCAGATCAAGATACTAAACAAAATTATATCTTGTTAACACATGCTAAATCACATACTTGCATTTTAATCATATATATACTGATTACACAAACATGTGAGATAATAAAAAATTTTAAGTTTAATAGTTTAGTCTAAACCGGAAAACCGATTAACCCGACCCGAATAAACCCGAATAACGAAACCCGGAAACCGATCAAATATTACTTATTTGGTTTGGTCTTCGGGTTGATTTCCTACACCAAAAAACCCGAGAAACCCGACCCGAAGAACCCGAAACCCGATTACAAAACCCGAATGACACCCCTAGTTCGAACCCAAGATAAGCGGCTGGGATAAAGACAAGTGTCCAAATATGATCATTATGAAGGACCTGTTTACATTCGTCCCAAACGAACTTACGGTCGTCCGAACAAGCATTCGTAAGTTCGTCCGAACCTTCGTAACAACCCTATTTAAAGATGTGACTTCATTTGAACCGCCCATCGTGGGTTTGAATGAACCTGTTTTCTGGTTAGAACGCCCGTGTTGAAGTGAGAACAATTTAAGAATGAGCTAAACAGAAAAACATTAAAAAAAAGTTTATCAAAGTTACATTTTCAGAAATTTCTCACCAACACCGAACTTATTCAACTCTATGAACACGCTAGCTAACCAATAAAATTACAGCAAACCTCCACATAGACCAATTCCATGAAAATCTGACACGTGGCAACAACTATCTTATTTAACAAGAAACACCCCTCTCTGAGAGTCTTCACCTCACATCACCTACCTTACAAACTTTTCTCAAAAGAGGCAAAAAGATAATCATCAAAGATCGTAAAATGACGAACAAATCTGTAATAATCGATTCATCATTCACCGAAGAACCCTTCGAATCGATCGAATTTGATGTATCAGACTCCGATTCATGGCAGGTCATCGATCCGTCAGATTCCGACGACGATAACTTCTCTTACGGCGACGCCACCACCACCACCGGCGACGACGACGGAGTTGTGTCGGACGTCGGTGATCTTCTTCAACGTCGTTACGGATCTCCGTCGTCTGATGTTTCTATGCAATCTGTAGTTGATGAAATTGCTCATCATTGTCAGGTGATTGCTAATTAGGTCTTCGAGATAATGTTACTTATGATCTGATGTTTTCGGTGTGTGTTTTCATCTTCCAGATTGTGAATGAAATCGATTTGAGTTTTTTGTCCGTACAGGAACTGGAAGTCGCTGTCGGTGGTTCTATCGGCGGTGAAGATGATCCATACGAACAAGAAGAAGAAGAAGAAGAAGAAGATGATGATGATGATGATGATTTGGATGATGAATTGGTGCCGAAATGGTTGAATAACAGATTCGAGAGGCAGAGGATGAGGAAATTGGGGAAAAAGGTGTATTCAAAGATGAAGAAATCGAAGCGATTGGTGAATCAGTACAGCAAACCAGGGTGTGTTCATGGGAAGCATGGGTTAGGGATGAAGCATAATCTCATCTGGTAATCTTTTCGATTTGAATTGCATGAATTTGATGGTTGATTTCAATGGATTTGATGATGATGATGATATCTGTTATTTTGAAATGTATAGTAGTTGATTAGGGTTAATTGATCCGTTTGAATTTGGTTTGTTTCAGATCTGCAATGTATATATGAATTTATAAGATGAAAATTCAAAATGCACATGTTTAATGAGGAATGCTAGCTTGAATAATGAATCTGGTATTTCAAATACCTGCAATGTATATATTAGTTTTTTCAATCAATTTGGTGGATCGATCTCTCGTGATAATATCATATCATAATAATAACAATGTATGTTTGGCAAACCAACTTTTTAAGTTAATTTTGACTTATTAATTTTTAAAAAATTAATAAAAAATAATAAGTCAATAAGTATGTATGGGTGATAAGTTAAAATTTGTAAAAGTTAAAATTTGTAACTTTTGAAAAGTTACTTTTCAAAAATAACTTTAAGTAATCCCAAACACCCCCGTAATATAGATATTAAATTGAGGGGGTTAAGCTGTTTTCTTAGTGAAATGGAATGAAAGGGGTTAAAGTGGGTGATGGGGTGTTTACGTGGAGTTAAAAGGGCGTGAGAGTATGTCCTAATTCAATAATCAACAAAGACGCATGTATACTTTCCTAGTTTCCTCCTCGTTCCTCCCTTTATTTATGTACTTTTTGAGATGAGTCGTGAGTTGGTGATTAAGTGCTGATCTTTCAAAATGAGAGTGATAAATAAGTTATATTAGGCGGGTGGATTGAGACATGGTCTTGGAAATTTGACACAAACTTAAACAAGACATAAATATAAAAATCATGTAAGATATGTAAACTCGTAATTTATGAGTTAACATGAACAGAAAATTAATAATTCAAGATTTTTATAAGTATCTAAAGTTAAAAAATTAAATAATTAATTTACCACTAAAAGATTTATCAATTGTTTCAATTTTACTCAAAAAGTTTCATTATTTGTTTCAATTTCAAACAAAATAATTATTTTTGTCAAACACGAGATTAATGTCGAATTTAACTCATATATATTTTATTGCATATTAAAACGTTAGATATTACAAATAACAAATATACAAAAATATATGAAGTTGTCATGTTTCATTTCTCTTTAGTCTTTTAAATTTTAGTATAAAATACAAAATCAGTTAAGTATTGTTTTTAACTGGTGAAATTAAATAGATTAAAGTCACTAATCACAACTTATAACACGTCATGTCGAACTAAGCACAACCTATTTAGCCAAATGCGTTATGAGTTTGACAAAACTTAGACCATACTCTTAATGGATTAAACGCAATCCCACACATTTCATACTAAATCCTTATCATATATTTAGTTTAAAAACTTTGGGATGGGTCGAGTCTTACTCTTTAATAAACAACACGTGATGTTAATTCTTTAGTGATAAATTGATAATGTCTTAACACACAGATACCACATATTTGGGCCGAACTTGTAGACTATATGTTGGGTCACTTTCCGATCAATTGCCCAACACCTGGATGGTTTTGATGCAATCAACTAGGATAAACGTTAAAGATAACGATTTTAACATGTATGGTAACACTTAAAAAAACGATATTGTTATAATTATAATCTTTCTTTAATAAACAAGTTTAGATTCTTATATGCTTTATATACATTTTGGTATGATTTTCCGGGGTTTTTGTGATTTAACGGAGTCACAAGGAGCCCAAATTAACACTAAAAGACTGTTTGATAGGCTTTTGGGTTTAAAGAAATAAAAGCAGGTTTTAAGTTCAAATCTTATCTGTGATAAAAAAAAATAGGGTTCTAGGTTGGGTTAGCATGTTTTCTGTAGAGGAATCGTAATAATAACTTAGAAAATTTGAGAGTCGCAATTCGCTTTCAGATTGAAACTATTTGGGGTTCACACCAAATATTCAATCGGATAAAACTTAAGTTTCAGAAATCGAAGTATGATTTGTGTGTGTTTTATGATCATGAACCAGAATAGAAGAATGAAGAAGATGACCAATTCGATTTTTTCAGGGATGGGGAAAACTGGCAGTTTTTCTTATACGAATTTATACTTTTTACCCCGAAGTTTCACATGTGAAATTTCGGGAAAAAACAAATTCTGTGAAACTTCGGGAAAAAACAAATTCTAGTGCATTTTTGATAAAGCAATGTTTACCAAAATAAAAATTTTTCGCGCTGAACTGGCAGCTCGATTTTCAGGGATGGGGAAAACTACCGAAGGCAGTTTTTCTTATACGAATTTACACTTTTTACCCCGAAGTTTCACATGTAAAATTTCAGGAAAAAACAAATTCTAGTGCATTTTTGATAAAGCAATGTTTACCAAAATAAAAATTTTTCGCGCTGACCTGGCAGCTCGATTTTCAAGGATGGGGAAAACTACCGAAGGCAGTTTTTCTTATACGAATTTACACTTTTTACCCCGAAGTTTCACATTTGAAATTTTGAGAAAAAACAAATTCCAGTGCATTTTTGATAAAAGCAATGTTTACCAAAATAAAAATTTTTCGTGCTGACCTGGCAGCTCGATTTTCAGGGATTTTACACTTTTTACCTCGAAGTTTCACATGTGAAATTTCGGGAAAAAACAAATTCTAGTGTATTTTTAATAAAGCAATGTTTACCAAAATAAAAAATTTTCGCGCTGACCTGGCAGCTCGATTTTCAGGGATGTGGAAAACTGCTGAAGGCAGTTTTCTTGTACGAATTTACACTTTTTACCCTGAAGTTTCATATGTGAAATTTCAGGAAAAAACAAATTCTAGTGCATTTTTGATAAAGCAATATTTACCAAATTCTAGCTCGATCCCAGCCAGGGGCTTTGCCCCTTGGACCCACCCCGATCCTAGGGGCGCCGCCCCCGGACCCCCGCCAAGGGGCCGTTGTCTCCTTGGAACCCGCATCGCTTAGGGGCTTCACCCCTAATAAAGTTTAAATTTCAAAATCACAATAAACTCAAACAAGTGTGTACTTCCTGCACCTCCTGACTTGTTTGATAGATATTATGATCAAATTGGTCGTTAGTCAATCCAATTACACTAAAATATCTAAAATTTTACTATCACCTGTGGTGAGTTTTCTTTTGATGGAGGTCTCGGATTACACACTTGAGTAATGAAAATAATCGTGTGAATCAGTGACCCGTCAGTAATCCAATTAGCCGTTCAACAAAAATCTAATCTAGTAACAAAACAACATAAAATTTTGTTTTGTTATAAATTCATACTTTTAATAAAAAATTAAAACTTAAATAACGAAATACAGAGTTTGAAGTACTAAAGAACTAGCAAATGAGATTTTGAAAAAAAAAGTTTAAAAGAGAATTAAAGAATCTGAAATTCGTCCTGACAGCAGAATGCACATGCATAGTTCACCAATAGGACCGGATTAGGTCCAAAGAGGCTTAATTGGCCCGATAGGTACTTGGTTCTCGGTCTAACTTGACGTTTGGTCGTGAAAACATTGTTAAAGCTATGTAAAAGTAGAGGAGTTTATTGAATAGAATTAGTTTTTCTAAATTTGATTTTGGAAAGTAAATTCGAAAATAGATTCAACTCGGAAATTTGAGTTTAGTTGATATTCAAATTTATTCGAATAAGTAGAAATATGAAATTTTTGTTTGGTTCAAATTTTCAAGATGTTAAATTATATATTTACCCAACAATTTTTTTCTTATAAAATGCGATTATTTAATTCATTATAAACAATCATTCTCCCTTTTTTCTGTATGTTTTGCAGAAACTATAAATTTGTTGACTTCATCTTGGGTGTCATGAACATAATAATGTGTGTGGGTCAGGGTTTTGAAGATCAGATCGGACCAGCCGGTTCATTATGAATTGATGGTCGGACTGGGAACCAGACCAGTGGTTGGATTGGATTTTGTTTTTTTTTATAAATTTTTTTAGTTTTAATGTGTAAAAACGAAGGGTTGAACAATGAATTTATGTGTTGGATATAAGATTATTGTTAAGTTTTATATATAACTATAAAATACACATATATATTTCTTATATTGAATTATATATATCTATATATAATATCCTATATATTTAATTATAACGTAATCCAGTTCTTAATTCCGGTACGACCGGTTCAACCACCGGATCAGTAAGACATCATATTCGACGTCCAATCCGGTACTAAAAACATTAGTGTGGGTCATGTTGTGAATGTTGTCGATTTCTTGTAAGTTTCATTGTTTTTCCTAATTAAATAAACCTATTGTCACATATTTTGTTGTTTACTATTCAGATTATTTCCTCTTATCTTATATGATTTGTTCATTTGTTGAAGTTTAGGGTCACAAAATTAGCCAAGGATATGCCTTGCGTACAATGAGTAGATTACTAATCGTCTTAACACCAATTCCATTAGGGATTCTATTAGCCCTTATAGGAAAAAGGTAAATAGACAATGTCATGTAATTTACATACTTACCAAATAATAAAATCAGAATACGTGTTCTTTTTTCTAAACTCTTTTTAGTGAACGTTTAATTAGCTTGAGATCGATTAACAATTTACTACGGTACTCGGGTCGGTCAATTGTGACGAAAGTAGAGACGATAGAATCGACACCACATACGCTATGACACAATTATAAAACTTCTAAATCTTATTTTTCTGCTTTTTTCTCCTAATTAATAATTGCATTAACTACTATAAATCTATTCTATTATAATGCACGAAGGAGGGTTTCCGCCATAATTTAAGAGATTTGAATATTTTAAGCATAAGGTACAACTTAAAATCAATTATTTCTAAGGACAATATTGTCATTTTAACCATGCTAAAAATATGGATATTCAAATCTATTTACACATTGATCTCTTATTTGTTAATAATTTACTATTTGTGTGGTTGTTAGATGTTTTCACTTAAAATATGGAAATGTTTGTTTTGATTTTAGGAAACAGTTACATTCAGTTTAAAAAAATACAGCTTACAAATACGCACTAAATATAGTCCAGCTTATAAATAGTTGACCAAATCTCTTGAAATTATGAGTTTTATAACTCTTAATATCTAACTACATATCATGTTTGATTTTAACCCGTCGCATCGCACGGGCACGCTACTAGTTTTACTTAATTCATTTAAGATTAAAAACATTTTTTATAAATTAAAAAAAGAAATCCTTTTATAAATGTAATTTCTAAATAAACAATTTTTTATAAAATAAAAAATTTTACTGAAAGAATAAACTTTTTTAAAAATATGAAATATTTTAAAAACTTGTGTATTTAAAAAAATAAATTTTTTTATGAAACAAAAATGATTAATATTCAAACTTTTTATAAGAAAAACTTTAAAAATAGCATTTTTAAAAACGTTTTGTTTTGAAACCAAAAAACTTTCAAAAAATTAAAAATAAAAGTTAAAAAAATGATATCATTGTTTTATTATTTAAATTCCTTATTCGTACGTAATTTTAATAATATCATATCTCAATATATTATTTTATAATTTATAAATTTTATAACTAATTATTTAATATTTATTTATACTACCCGCTTAATAAACAGTATAATAACTTAGTCTTGTAGTATTCATTTTCTCCCGCCTCAAAAATTCTTGATGATCCAATATAGTCTCTTCTTCGCTCTAATTGGTGCCACGTGGCAATTTTTGTTTGCCTTTTTTTACTTTCCAATTCTCACGTTTATGATAAACACAGGGGATAGAAACTAGTCTAAGGGGCTGTTTGATTTGCTTCTGATCTGGTTAAAATGTCTGACCCACTGACTCGGTCAAACATTTTGGCCGGTCAGCGTGTTTGATTTGCACTATTTCGTGTCTGACCCAGTCCGATACCACTGACCCATGCATATTTTTTTACTTACTAGGTCAGTTTTGAAACAAGCTCTTACCCGATCAGTACCTTCTGACCGAGTAAGTGAAATCAAACAGCCCCTAAATCAAGTCGTAGCCTAATGGCATGTACATGTGCCTTTCTTCTAGGGTACTTGTGTTCGAGTCCTCACACCCCTTTCAAGCCTCACCTCTCCTTCATTTTTACTATTTTTTGCTTATTTTTAATATTTTTAGTTTCAGTTTCTATGTTTAGTTTTTTTTTTATCTTTGATTTTTTTAGTTTTTATCTTATTATTATGACTTGCTTATTGTTATATGTGTTTCGATGTGAGTTTTTCAAAAATCGACCCAACGCACTATGATACAAGAACGCAACAACTTTTATTACAAACTTAATACCTAATAAATAAAAAAAATGTTTTCTTTGCAACGTGAACTACTGTCCTAACATAAACATGCCATGTTTGTTTTTTTAGCAACAAAATATCATTTTTGTGCTAAGGACCTTTTTATGAACGGTGACTCCAAGGAATGACATGTTACACATGTTATTACACGAGACCTAAGTGTTCAATCAAATCAGATTGATGTCATACACGAAAGATTCATGTTGAAATCGGGAGCAAAATAGTTAAGGATCTTTCACAATTGTATGTGAAACTAAGAGTGTTCAAAAATATTCATAATCGAAACTGAATCTGAAATATCCGAATCCGAAACATCCAAAATTTTGGATATCCGAAATTCGGATTCGGATATCTGAACTATCCATATATATTTTTATAACAATTATTAAATAATAAATATTAATTAGAATTTTGGGTATTTCGGATATTTTCATAAATACTTCGGAAATCTAAAAACTTTTTTAATAAAAAAACATTAATTTTTTATAAAAACTATTAAAAAATACATAATTTAAGATTTGAATATCCATTCGGATCAGATACAGATAATAAAATCTATTATTTGAAATTTTGAACAACCCTATGTAAAGCTATGTTGTTTTTTATAATGAAAATACTTTTGTTCTAGAAGCTATATGGTGCACTAGTATCAAGCCATCAAAACGTTGTGTCGCATAAGAAACTAGTGGTTGAATCGAATACTATTTTAAAAAAAGATTAGATCGAGGAGAAAAAGGTAATTCGAGAAGTAAAAGATGAGCATAAACGTAAAATTAATTAGAACTTAAAAGTGAGATCAATTACGTGTGAATGTTTTAAAAATAATTAAAATTAAATTATCAATATGATTGCATTTGAGATGACTTTCAACTCATATAACTTGTAATTCTTTTTCTATTTAGTTATCATATAGATAAATGTAAATAGAACTATCCTGTCTACAGATAAATAAATCAAAATTACCGATGAACATATCACACGAATCCAAGTTCAAGAACAAATCCGACGCATAATACTCCTCAAAATTTATAGATATGATACAAGAATACACGAGTCCACAATCAAACCAAATAAAATATTTAAATTTATGTAAATCCGTAGGATAATTAGATATCAAACTCTTAATTAAGATCCAATCAAGTAACCAATTCTATATAGAAAATAAATGACCCCTAAAACAACGCAAAGAGGAAGAAACAACATGCAGCAACCAGTAGAATAGTCACAGTTACACTCAATTATCTTTCTACCACATTTGTAGCAAAAATGAACTCCACATCTGCACCAAGTTAAATTCAAAATCATAATCACTTTCTCCATAATACATCAATACAAATATATATATATATATATATATATATATATATATATATATATATATATATATATATATATATATTTGTAAACCAAAATGTCAAATCTACGGAGAGGGTGTTTTGAATTGTTTATTAAAACTGCTTATATGATATTTTTTTAACACAAATTCTTTGGTTTTTTTAGGATAAATAAATCACAATTTGTATATTACAGGATATTCTTTTCAGAACGTTTATCTGATTATTGATTTTTAAAATAAGCAATGAGGAATAAAGGTACTTCAATCTAGTGCCCTGTTATAGCTATAACACCTATATCCAATCTTACACCCAAACACCGAGTTAAGCATGAGATTTGACATAACATCAAAATGGCCGTTTTATAAAATTCTCAAATAGTCGTTTGACCTGAAAACGATTGTTAGATGTAAGATCAAACGGCTGTTTTGATTTGCAGACAACGTGAGATTAAATTTAGGGTGGTGTGACTACAACGACCCCAGTTTCAAACAGTTTATTACCTGCACCGAATGATACGACAGCCCATAACACGTTCAACACAATGTCCGCACACAGGACATCTCATCCATCGTTTCTTCATCGAAAGAAGACCAAACGCGATATCGTTTCGATCCATACCGTCCCTACTCTTTTCACACCTATAACCAGCATGCCATGCAACCCTACACCCAAAACAAAAGGGTCTCTTACAATTGGGACACACACATCTCTTTACAACACCATCACACTCATTGATCACCAGAACCGAACAGTCGCGATAAGGGCAATACGCCCTATCGAGGCCTAGCACTGTCGAATCACAAAGCGCGTCGCACCATTTAATAAACAGTTGTTGTGGAATCTTCGGGCGGCATGATAAGGGTTCGAGGGACTGACCGCAGGTGAGAGCGGGGCACTTGATGTTCGATACATTCTCTTCGAGATTCGCTTCGATGTGTTTGATGATACATTCGGTGCAAAAGGGGTGAATGCATATGTTGCTGTTGTTGAAGTGCTTGTTAGGGTGTGTCACTGGTTCTATACAAATCTCACAGGTGAATGATGATGATGATGATGATGGTGATGGTGGTGATGGTGATGATGGTGATGGTGGTGGTGGTGGTGGTGGTGATGGTGGTGGTGGTGGTGGTGGTGGTGGTGATGATGATGATTGTTGTTGATCTTGTGGTTCTTGTGGGATTTCTGAATATCCTTGGGGTTTTGGATTTATGTTCCCCATTATCAAACACAAAAGAATTTGCATAGAGTAGAGGAATAGAAGAATTTACAGGAGAATTTATAAGGGATTGTAGCGAAAATCACTCTATGATTTGAATAAGAGTTATATTATGATTGTTGTTATTAATTTTATGATTGTTAGATGTGTTTATCTAATATCTTATTATATTATTTTTTAAGTTTAGAGTTAATCTAGAAAATTTTCTAGATAAATTTTCGTTTATCATTTATTATTTGTCATATATAACAGATAAATATACTAATAACTAGGTTATAGACCCGTGTATTATACGGGTTGAAAAATAGAAAATATATATAATTTCAAAATATAAACAAATATTTAAACATTATTTGTTTTTAAATTAAATGATAATACGATGAAATAGATTGTATTCAATCTCTATTACGACGAGAAAAAACACTGTTAAATAGTTAAGATGGTGATCAATGTTGCACACACCAAAATTAAATACATGAATGCACGATTCATTTGGTTGAACGCCTTCTTTAAACATTTAGTTTTTCTTTAGAGTTTGGAAATTTAGGTATATTCGACGTAATGGCTTGTTAAAGAAGATGTGGAAACGTAGTTTTTGGGAAACAATCAACAACTAAAGGGTTGTTCATGCTAGAAAATAAAATTTAAAAAATAAAAAAGTTTATTGAAAAAATAACATAAATATAAATTTATAAGCCGAAAAATAGTTGATTATTGCATATAATATAGACGTAATTTGAAATGAATTTTCTACTAGCAACAATAAACCAATGTTGATTTTTTTTTCATTGTGATAATCAAAACCTTATAATAGATATTTAATAAGCGACTAAGATAAATATTAAAACAAAAACATAGAGTAAACAACGAAATTAGAATTTGTGAGATAGATTAATATAAAATTTAAGGGGTTAAATAAATTTGAAATGATTGATGTAAGAAATTTAAAATCCCTATAATGTTGGTGGTGATTGAGTTAGTTAAAAAATTAAAATCTTAAATCTTAAATATAAATAAAATAACATGATTTATGGAAAAGTTGTTAAATGAGATTTAGACGGGAAAATTTTTGTGAGGTGAAACTTTGTGATAACATGTGGCATCACATGTAATTATTTATTAGTATAGATATTTAGGGTTGTTGTAGTAAAAAGAGAATTTAATCTAAAAAGTTTTAAAAAAATGATGGGTTTGACACGCGTCATTCTATTGTTTTAAAAATAAAGGCATTTTGATTATTGTTTCAAATAAATTAGCTTATTGTGTCATATACGTTTATTGTGTCATATATTTAACATCATTTTTTATATGTATTCATCATTGTATTTTACGTTTTTTGATTATTTTATGTTATTATTGTCATTGTTTTTATATATTATATAAATTTATTATTAATCATTGTGTTTTACAATTAAAATTGTCCAATAATATATTTTCATTAATGTATTTATCAAAACTCATAGTGTTAAAAATAAAACAATGTGTTATTTTTGTAATTATTTTTTATACATTACAATGAACTACATTAAAATACACAATGACGAGATATGAGCTTAAAAACTTAAAAAAATTTATTGAAATTTTATATAACAATACTATACTCGTTTTAAATATAAAAACGTTTGTTTTTTGGTGTAGTTTTTTTTTTAAATAATAACGTATATAAAAGTTATGAACGTTTAATAAAATAGGGGAACGTGCAAAAAATCAATAAAAGTGACTATTTCTAAACTACCCTTCTAACAAACTTTTTTCTAAAAATTGATCTTAACTATTAATTAAAAATATTAATGATTAAAATTACTTCGTACTATTTTTAGTTTTAGAGTCCTTTGTATTTTAATATTTCCCTAATATTTATCATGTCAAAGCAAATATCTTAGTTCGCTCATTCCCTACGATTTTATTCATGCAATCCACCTTTTTTTTTATATATTTTTGTTTACCAGGTAAAATTGATTATGGGTTTAATTAGGTTAGAACTTAGAAGTACCTTTTTTTCCTTTCAATTTAACATTTTATAAACACTAACTTAAATAATGGGTTATTAGATTTTAACAATCCAAACTTTCATTTATTGGCCGAGATTAATACCAACTCGAGAAATTTTTATAGACACCACCAACTTTGAGTTTATTTTTCTTCAACGATCTCTTACTAACTGAGAGTTAACACCGTTAGTTTTTGATAACGTGGACTATTTATATGGCCAAAACACTAAGCCAAAAGTTAAAATCAACCATCTCGTTCGTCAATTTGTAACTTCTGCACCCTAAAACCCGTCAATCTCCACCTTCTGATTTGAACCACGTAACTCATTCGAGGTAGATTTCAGGTGACGTTGGAGGCTAGAAATCGAAAAACGGACTTGATGGAGGCTGGGTGGTAGCGTAGTTAAAAAATAGCTCAATGTTGACCACATTTCATGAAAAAAACTAACGGAGGTTAACTCTCAGTTAGTAAGGGATCGTTGGAGGAAAATAAATTTAAAGTTGGAAGTGTATTCAAAAATTTCCTGATTTGGGATTAATCCCGGCCAATAAATAAAACTTTGGATTATTAAAATCCAATAACCCTTAAATAATTAATCTTAACTTTTGTAAGGATTTTGCCCAAGATGAATTGCGAAATGATCTTTTTAAACAAATTAAGGTTTTAATTATTCATGGATCGAATTGATCGGATGACCTAAACAAATCCTCCAAGATCTATATATGAAATGTTACAGTTGGTTTCAGCATAGCTAGCCTTAGAGGGTCTTCTCTTTCAATCAAAATATTAGGAACACTGAACTTATTCCTTCAAAACCAGACTGTTGTGTGATAGCCTCACCTACACAAGGTTGTTGAACTATGCTAGCCTTCTTTCGTAAATACATCTCCCAGATTTTAATTTTAAATTGGTTAAAGATGTTTTTAAAAGAAGATAGTTTCATCAAGTGAACTGTTGTTTTAAATGGAAATATAGTTTCAAAAATTACACATCTTTATTCTTTAGAAAAGAAAGAGGTTTTAGAATTAAAGCCTTAAAAGTTTATAACCTTTTTTTAAAAACACAAGTATCCAAGAAAAACATATTTTTCAACTTAATTTCCAAATTTATTATAATTGTGTAAAAAAGTACAAAAACAAAGAAAACCAAAGACTCTAAGGCAACGTTGGAAAACCGGACCAGACCGGCCGATCCGACCGGTTGGACCGGGAACCGCACTCCAATCCGGTCTGGTTCAGTGCTTAAAACTGTTTTGACATTGAACCAGTAGTTGGACTGGTAACTGGTTTTTTATATAATATTTTTATTTTTTGGTAATTTTTAACATATACGTACAAAAAATAATTATAATTTTATCCGGTTTTTATATCCAGTCCGACCAGCAGACCAGTAAAACGTGAGGTTCACTTTCCGCTACGGTTCTGAAAACATTGCTCTAAGGTGATGTATGGATGGTGAAAAACCGAACAAATATTTCATAGGGTGATTTTCCATTGAAAATGATGGTGGGAGTCATGTTAATTAAATACGCAGAAGTTACTACACAATTAGACCAAAATCTAAGAGGGACTCCATCTTGAAATGATAGGGGTTCTATCCGCATTTAACAAATGTTTATGTATTCTTTCAAATATATCATTTTACTAAGTGGTATAAACACATGTGGTTTGATGAATTATTTATATTTTCTAAAAAAGATGAGAGTTTGGTTGTTAACAAATTCTGTCCCATTGGTGCTTCTAAAAAATGTAAATTGTTTTATTTAAAACTATGTTTTAATCAAATTAAAAAAAAATCGGATTGCAATACACCTCATCTTTTGTTTCATTAAATATACCTAGATTGTTTCAAAGAAATCATCAACAATGATTAAGAAATACTCATGCCCCTCTCTACTTTATATTCCATAAGGTTCTCATACATCTAAATGGACTAATTATTCTATTTCGGTTGACATGTTATCACTTAGAGAAAATGATTCCCTATGTTGTTTAGCACTATGGCAAACTTCTCAAGGTAACAATTCATTCTAAGTTTCCAAACTTAAAGTTTTAAAGATTTACAATGTTATTACTATTAAAGCACACCATAACTAGCCTACACATATCACCACACATATACATACCATAAAATGACTATAAATCACTAGAGTTTTCTTTAAAAGCAAATCATGAATGTAACAATTGTTTTCATCAAGCATCCCCCTTAAGTTATTACCTTAGCTAGTTTGTAAACATACATTAGATTTATGTAGTATTTTGGGACAACAAACATGTATGTTATGATGATCGAGTCATTAAATTTTAAAGAGCCAGTTTTATTACTAAAGCATTAGGCCCATTAGAATGTTTAGTAGTGATGCTACAATCTGAAACAACTACTATGGTTTGCCTTAGAATCAACAACCTAACTAGAGGACATGAAGGTGAACATATTAGCAAAACCAAACATTGGTTTTTATAAAATATTCTTAGAGAAAACATTACAGGAGATGCCTTTGATATTAGCATAATAACCCCCTTCTAAATTTTCATCTAATCATCCCAACAACCTTGTAAGCTCATCCTGTGTGAGAATAGGGGAAGTAGCAATAGTATCTAAAGACGAGACAGTGTCATTGTCATTTGATTTAGCCTAAAAATACATTGGGCTTTTTGTTCGTTGGATGCTACTTTGCTTATAAACACTCAATCAAAGCCAAAGACTCAGATACCATGTCGACAATGGTAAAGAGACATCCGTAATGCCCAAACATTTTGATTTAATTGCAAAACAATTATAAATCTAGAACATGATGAATAAGAACAAAGTAATAGGAACAAATCAACTACAAATAGAACCACAAATCATCAGTATGACGATCAGTGTTCTACTCAAATAGACAATCTAAAATAATGAAACTGAAGAACAAGAAACCGTAGAAACTCAACGATAAGAGAAACCCAATTGGCGAAAGGGAGCAAAATGAGGACCGCTAACAATCTCAACCATTTCATTTGAACTTATAGCATCCCGATTAATAAACAAAGAAGAAAAAAAAATAAAATATAAAATTAATCTATAAAGAATAATCTTTTGGTTTAATAATTTTGGATTATAAAATTGAATATTTTTTTATATATTTTTAGCAGAGGATGAACAAGATTGTAAACAATATATTCAAAGTTTGTGCTTAAATTTGTTGTTATATTGGTTTTTGTTCTCTAATTGCCAACATACTACAATACCATTTTTTTGTAGTTTTGAGATGACAATAAACCTACAATATATTCTTTAACTTGCAAAACTCTTCAATAATACAACTAAAACAAAACAAAAACAAAAACGGCACAATTCATTCCACTTTGAAATGACCGTACGTTGTGATTCATGCCAACATCCAACACTTTGGACGTATTACACATACTTCGAAAAACCCTATAATTGGTATCATCCTTCATGAGATCACAACAAGACCACCATCCACTGTGTGATATTTTCTTGCAGAAGATGGGCTTCTGCAAGTGTTTTTTGCTTGCAGTTTTATTTATTTTGATAGTGGATAATGGAGGTTTCTTGTTGCTCTCTAATGGAGGTGTTACAAGCTCTTTTGTTAGGAATGAAGAAAAAAGCATAGATATGCCTTTTGATAGTGATGTTTTTAGGGTTCCTCCTGGTTACAATGCCCCTCAACAGGTGATTATAACGTTTTCTTATTTGTAATATATACATTATATAAGTGTAAAAGATGTATTTTGATTTTTGAATACATTGATTGTAAAACAAACACGAGTGTAAAGAAGTTGATCCGATCTCAAGCTCGAGTTTGTACGTATCGTCTAATTTGATAGAGCTAGAGCTGTTTCTAGTTTTATATTAGGGAGAAAATTTCATAAACTAGATTCCGGATCGGCTCATTTATTATTTATTTACTTATTATTATTATTATTATTATTATTATTATTATTATTATTATTATTATTATTTTATAATGGCCTATATTACTTACTAGCCTTAAAAAACTCGTGTATTACACGGGTTAGATAATAAAAAAATATAAATATAGATCTATATATATACTTTTAATTACTGAAATGATTTATTATATATAATAATTTCAAAAGATTTGATATATATGGTATCTTTCTATATGCAAATGAGAAATAAATTAGAGAACAACGATATTTTTTAATAAATAAAAATTGAAATGATTGTCATAAAAACGTGAATAAATTATTGTCTTAATTATAATTACCATAAAAAAAAGATTAAAATAATTTGAGAGGGAAAATAAAAATGTTGGTGCTTTAAAATCGTGCCAAGTGTCCAATTAAAATATTATTTTATTAGAGTAGAAAGATAAATTATATTATTATATTTTTGAAAGACAATTA
This sequence comes from Flaveria robusta, assembly GCA_025506415.1. NCBI lineage: Eukaryota > Viridiplantae > Streptophyta > Magnoliopsida > Asterales > Asteraceae > Flaveria > Flaveria robusta. The sequence continues at coordinate 19,553,671 of CM046460.1, forward strand.
TATTATTAATATACATATAATTACATATTTAATATAAAATTGTATTTTAACTATGTTTTTAAAAAAAGCTTGTTTTTAGACCCGAGTTAATTTAAGCTCTGTTCGATTTAAGTTTCAAGTGCATCGGTCTCGAGTAGCTCGCTGTTCATTTACATCTCAAAATAGCTTTACCTTTTGCGTATTGTGTAAGTTTTCAATGGACACTTGCATAGAAAATTTTAATTTACATATATGACCTTGAAAGTTACATGTTATCCTCTCAAGTTTAACTATATATACACTTAATATCGTATACTTGTCAATTTGTTTTTTTTTTTTGACACAATCACAATTTTTTATTTAATTTTTTTCTCTTCAAAACTATAAAAATTAGTCTAATTAAATCCCAAATTCATTCAAAATAGAATTGTATATCATAACGCACAAACGTCGTCAAAGCTGATTCAAGGTTACGACTTTTATTATAATTTTTTTCACTTCAACTTTTAACATTGTGTTTTTTGTAAAATCCAAATTTGTATGTCTTATTTTTATCAATGTTAAAATGTTTTTACTGTGTGGTCTTCTTCAGTTGCAACATACTATTTTTATCCACGTTCCGACGTGAACTTTTTAATGGTTCTTTTTTGTCTGAAGTACCAAATATTATCAAGTGTCTCGTCACAACACACGAGGTTGTGACAATTTCAATCTTATATAAAATTTCATAGATTACGTTCTTCTTAATTTCACCATGCAAGTTCACGGCAATGTTTCAACCTTAGTTTTTTTTTTTTTTTTTTTTTTTTTTTTTTTTTTTTTTTTTTTTTTTTACAATTTTACTTCACCATTGATACTATTTGTTTGACATTTAGATAAACATTAACCTTATGGCCAACACTAACAGGTTTAGAATTTCATGTATAGATGTTGAAAATGAGAAAAGCAATTAAAAAGGGTTAGATTGTCTCGTTTTTTTCACTTATTAGATCGGGTGCATAAATTATACCCCCGATAAACATTAACCAAAGTGTAAGAAGTTTCACTCTTAAGTACACTATTAGGAAAGACATAATATACTATTATGACTGTGTTCATATTTTAAGGTTCATATAACACAAGGAGATCATGTGGGAAAAGCAATGATAGTGTCATGGGTCACGGTGGATGAACCGGGTTCAAGCACAGTTCTTTATTGGGCGGAAGATAGCACCCAAAGGAGTCAAGCCACAGGTCAAATCACCACTTACAAGTACTACAATTACACCTCTGGTTACATACATCATTGCACCCTCCAAAACTTAGAGGTCAATCTTCAACCCCTTTTATTTTCTTCAAATCATTATGCAAAACATTAATATAGTTATTGTAACTTTTCCTAATAACCATTTCTGGTAGAGTCAATTTTCAAAATAGTGAATGAATAGGAGGTTCCCGTGTTAGGAGTGAAATAAAGGGTACATTTTTTAAAACATGTTTAATTCTTTGGCTAGCGAACTTTGGGGAGTATCTGTCAAAGTAAGTTTCCTTGTATGACTAGCGAACTCAAGGCCGGTCATAGAATAATCAAATCTCATGCATTTTTAAACTCTTTGTAGAATCTTTTCAATAGAGAATTTGTGTAGTATATATGCCGTGCCAACGAACTCCATGAGTTTGCTTGCCACACCAATAAACTTCAGCATTTCAATGTCAGATCTTCATTGAGTTCGCTCTAAGTACAAGTGAACCGCCTATTTGTTAAATTGCCTAGAAATTCTTACCAAAATTCTTAACCACCTGGAAATTCAACAAGGTCGTTACCAATATCGATAGATATTTTTCGCTATCTATGAAAGTAAAAGCAACAATACTATTATTATTATTTGTTCATTAACTTGTTCTTAACAATTGGCTGGCAGTTTAGTACCAAATACTATTATCAAGTTGGGATCGATCATACATCAAGGATATTTTGGTTTGTGACCCCTCCGGCAATTGGTCCTGATGTACCTTACACTTTTGGAATCATCGGTATGTCGTAATTATGTTTCTTGTTTTGTGACATAAAATGCAACTTTTTGATAAAGTTAACTTCTTGTAGGGGATCTTGGTCAAACATACGATTCGAATATCACACTTACACATTATGAAATGAACCCGATCAAAGGGGAGTCAGTGTTGTATGTTGGTGATTTGTCTTATGCCGATCACTACCCGTATCATGATAATCGGAGGTGGGATAGTTGGGCAAGGTTCGTTGAAAGAAGTGTTGCGTATCAACCTTGGATTTGGACTGCCGGAAACCATGAGCTTGATTATAGTCCTGACATTGTAAGTACACAACATCAAATAAATATTTTCACGCGTCTTAAATTGATTATAGTAGGTTGCGGTAATATAGACAAGTTAATTAATGGATGAAAAACCAAATGGCTTATAGTAAAATGATATATGGTGTGTATATTATGATGTACCTCCTTATAATGTTAAGAGTTAGAGTCTTATGATAAACAATGGTGCAGATTTAATAGTAAGATTAGAGGAGTGTGTGTTTTTATTGTTCTAAAAAAATAAATAATAGTAGATGAAAACAGGCAATTTTATAGGAGGACTGGCCCTAAACATTTTTTGTATTTTAAGATTATTATAAATAGTTCATGAGTTAAATTAAACAATCTACAACGTTAAATTTCTTTAAAAAATATCTTAAATTATTTTTAATTTGTTTGAAATATTTCTTTTTTCTTTTTTAACCTTTTGAAATTTACTATTTAGAGTGTTTGAATTAATCTCGATCCAAACCAATAAAAAAACAAAATCAAGATCCTTTAGGTCTTGCTTAATCATGTCACATCCTTTAATGATCCATGGTTTGATATAGGGGGAAAACAAGCCATTTAAGCCTTTTCTCCATCGATATCATGTCCCTTTTGAGGCATCAGGGAGCACCGAACCCCTTTGGTACTCAATCAAAAGAGCTTCGGCGTATATCATTGTATTGTCTTCCTATTCTGCTTACGGTAAGACTTAAACTTTTTATATTTATTAAATAACTATTTTATATGAAAAACTATAAAAGATAACGTAAAATTGTAGCATAATAAAGTTAAGTTAAACTGACGTAGGAACATACACTCCTCAATATATGTGGCTCATGGAGGAGTTACCAAAGGTTAATAGAAGTGAAACACCGTGGTTGATTGTTCTTATGCATTCTCCATGGTACAATAGCAACACATACCATTACATGGAAGGGGAGACCATGCGAGTTATGTTCGAGCCATGGTTTGTTCAGTACAAGGTTGATGTCGTGTTTGCTGGTCATGTTCATGCCTATGAACGCTCGGTAAGTGGTGCCATCTAACATCTATTACATATATCTAATGTTTATCCTTAACAATCAGTACATCCCTCTTTAGGGGTGTTTAAAATCGTCTATATGAATAGTTAAGTGTAGTTTGAATAAATAAAAATATTTATACTTTTCTTTTTAAGTCCTCAGAAAACAAGATATTTCAATAAATAATATGATATCGTTTACTTTATAAGCGATTATTATACTCTAGGGATGAAATAATATGGAATCCGAAACACCTTTCTGATGTTCTAGAGACAAATAAGAAAAAAATTAAAACAATGTAGACTTTTTCTTAAACCTGATAATTTAGTGAACCTTTTTGAATTTTTGTTGTTGGAGGATTGAGCCAATGCCATAAACAATCACTAGTAATCTTGGGACAGCATTGTCATTTCTCACATTTGTTTGTCAAATGATTACACACAGGAGCGAATATCCAACATTGCTTATAACATTGTGAATGGGAAATGCACTCCTGTCTTTGACCAAAATGCCCCTGTGTACATCACAATTGGAGATGGAGGCAACATTGAGGGCCTAGCAACTGAGGAAGACAATGCCAAAAAATGGAGATTTTATATTATATGCTTCATTCATTCATTTCTTTATCCCTTTTAAATTTATCTAAGTGTGACCCAAAAATTAAAGTTAAGCAAGATTCTATAATCCATTTTTTGACACTGTCTAGTCTTGTGTGTGATTAGTTTGGCTGGATCAGTTATAAGTCGAGTTTGCAAACACATTTTGCTACATGATTAATTAAGAGCTTTTTTTATTTTTTATTTTATTTTTTTATCATTTAAACCGAATGGGTATTTTTATGTAAAACATTAAAATATGATAGCACATTTAAACCTACCTCTTTTATACCCTTTGTATTTTTTTTGGGGGTTAGAATATTAATATGAAAAAGTAAAATAAAATTTTATAGTCATACAAGTTGTATTATTGTCAACCCATGAATCGAATACATGTATCGTGTTCAAATTCATGTGTACAAGACAAATTTTTTTTTTTGTCATTTTTGAGTTTGTGTGTGCTCCAATTAGTTAACCTGTGAACACGATCACTATAGCATTACTTCAACACTTTCTGAGTGGATCACTTAGTTGATTTATGTGTATCGAGAAGCTGTACATAGAAATAGATTCTAATGCATTCTTTTGTATTTCCAGGATGACAGAGCCACAACCAAAGTATTCGGCGTTTAGAGAAGCGAGTTTTGGTCATGCCACAATGGAGATAAAAAACCGAACGCATGCGTACTACAGTTGGCACCGTAACACCGATGGATATGCTGTTAAATCAGATTCATTGGTGTTTTATAACAGATACTGGTATCCAAGAAACGATTCTACGTACTATTGAAACTTAAACGATAAAATCTTCGTTTTAGATGTTTCATCAATCAAACAAATAAGTTCTATGGCGTTTAAATTATGAAGCTGTAGCCACGTACATTTGTTGTAATGATTCAATTAATTTGTTCTTTTCTCCTATTCTTCTGTTATAAATCAATAATACAAGTTCTTTTAAATTATTATTTTTTAAATATTTTTGTACTGAAGAAATTAAAGCAATAAAGATAGACGCAATTTACAATTTTGTGCAGCGAAATCCTTTCCTTCTAATCTAATAAAAGAGTAACTAGGGGGACACATGTCAACACCATATTCATTCTCACCAAAAATTTCCCGCTTCTCTCTCTTATTAAATAATTGCCGTAATTACTAATAATATTATTTAATTCTTTTTTAAATTAAATATAATTTTTTAATAAATTAAGAAAGAGATCTTTCTATTAATGTTATTTCTAAGATTTCAAATTTTTATAATATAATTTTTTTTCTAAAACATCAACTTTTTAAAAAATAAAAAATATTTAAAAATTAGTGTTTTTAAAAAATAAATTTTTATAAACCAAAAATAATTAAAAATTGGTAGTTATAATAATAAAACTCTTAAAAATAATATTTTTAATATGGTTTGTTTTGAAACAAAATGTTTAATTTAATTTGGAAAAAAAAGTTTAAAAAAAGTTGATATCAATGTTTTATTACTTATAATTTTTACTCATACATAATTTCAATCATATATTATCTTAAAATATCATTTTATACTTGATAAAATTTTATTTTTTTTTATATTTAGTTTATTCAACCCGTGTAATACACGGGTTTACTAAAACTAGTAAAATTTATAATAGGGTACCAAATAAAACGTATCATAGATGATCTTTGTGAAAACAAAGAAGAAAAGTATGATATTATATTCTTTGCATAAGTTACATAAAAGTTTACTTTACCCAAAATAAAGAACTAAAAAGTAACACTAGTATAATTCTCATAATCAATGTTGTTGGGACCGGATCGGACTGGTCGGTCCAACCGGTCCGACCGGGGTTCGGCTAGGTGGCCGGTCCGGTTTGCATTGAATCGTTTGGGCAGGTCGAACCGGCCTGTTCATCCCGAATCGCTGGTCGTACCGGGAAACCGGACCGGTTCGAACCGGATTTTGTATTTTTTTTTATTTTTTTGATTTTAATGGGTAAAAACGGGGTGTTGAACCATAAATTAGTTTGTTGGATATAAAAATATAGTTAAGTTTTATATATAACTATAAAATACATATATATATACTTATATTTAATTATATATAACTATATATATAATATACTATATATATAATTATGACGTCATCCGGTTCTTAAATCTGGTCCGACCGGTCTGAACCAGTAAGACGTCCGGTTCGACGTCCAATCCGGTTCTATAAACATTACTCATAATAGATTTTTTTTTTGTTACATTTATGTCATCTATGTTGGCTTTTTAGAATGTTTAGGCTTTTGTATGATGATTGAATATGAAACTTGAGAGAAACTTGATAAACAATACGTATGATTATATGAATGTTGATAACAATGTTTACAAACTCTTGACACACATATATATACTTAGACACTCATGTATGGATTAAGATAATTATACTTTTAACATTCCCTCCTAATTTTTTAATCCATGCTTCAATGATTTTAAGCTTCAACATCTTCATAATTGTCTTCATCTTTGATTTTTTCAACTTTTTTTTTAACACGAACAAGCTTTCCTTTATCTACAGATTCTTTTTAAGCTTTCCTTTAACTCCTTTTCAAAAGTAATAAGTTAATAAATTTTTTTTGTCAAAAGTTCTTTTCAACCAAAATAAGCAATCCCAAACAGACCCTTGCAACGGGTACGCCTTCTTCCTTTCTTTCTTGATATTGAATCGGTTGATTCTTTCTTGTACTCAATGGATTTGATTCTAAAATCAAATTTTCTTTTGATTGGATTGATTCCACTGAATCGATTTTTTCTAACTTTTTGAAACTTTCTGAATTTGATTCACCACTTGTGAACAACAACATTGCTTCGATTTTGTTTCTGAAATCGATTTATCTTCAACTTTCGTTCTAAGTCGATTTATTCCTCTGAATCGACTTGGTTTTTGGTTCTGAATCGAAACGATTTTACACCACTGAATCGATTATTCTGATCGATTTGTTGTTATTCCCCTCTTTCTGAATCGATTCAATGGAATTGATTTTTGTTTTTCTTTGATTAGTTCTTGTCTTCTGCAATTGGTCTGAATCGACTTGGCATTGATCGATTTAAGACCGCTGAATCGATTGATCTGATCGATTTGTTGTTGTCTGAATCAAAGGGTAGATGGACCCCTGGCCTCCTCCAAGTAACATATGACAATTTAACTGATCATACTACAAGTAAATCATAATACTACATACTCTGTCGATAAAAATACATATAGCTGGTCAAAGGGTAGATGGACCCCCCCTGGCCTCCTCCTTCTTCATCCACATTAAGAGACATGCTATATATATCTCAAAACAACAGTTAGCAATCATTCATAAGAGTGAGTTCAAGTGAGCCGTCTGAGAATTAAATGTATTATTGTTAAGTATGGTTAAAATTGACTAGATAATTTAGATTTGCATTAGAATGATGATGAAATAAAAACTTATATATTGGATGATATCAAAATAGTGTATTAAATACAATGAATCAGTGATATATTTATGAAGGTTCCAGTCTAATAAACTTATATGAGATTGTGTTTACAAAAACTTTAGCAGATATAACAGAAGCCTTATGTAAAGTTCATGTGGTTTTTTTTTAAGCTTGGTGTTTGTTGTATGTTCCTTGTAGTTTCCTGTTATCTATTGATAAAAATTTTTGATTATTGTTATTTAAAAAAAAAGAAAGATATTAAAGTAAACTAGGGGGATTCGACTATGCTTCGTGGTGGGTTTCACTCGATAACCTCGAGTTACTATACTACAAAAGTTCAAACGCTACATTTAGTTTATGTACTTTTCGTTCTGACTACCAATCTACGTAAAAATCAGCAATATATGCAAAACGTTTTAATTAACTATATACCTTAATACATTATTAAGGTCGTAAATGCACGATTAGAACTCCTCTCATATTAGGGTGCCTCATCATCATCGAGTCGTAAAGGCTTGTTTAGAACAGCTCCCAATTTGGTGTGACCTGATCATCATCATTTTTAACTATAAGCTTCCAAATGAGAGAGCAACTAATATGAAGCAAGGGACATCATTGTAGCTTTGAACACCAAAATTAGGGTATGCATTTATTGCACTCAGACAAACAAATGAAACCATACATATAAGAAACTTAGGAAAATCTTGAATAAGACTATCTTCATCATCATCGGTTTACACAACCAGCCCCCATCTGAAATCTTGGCTCAAATGACACCATGATCATCATCACAACCTTGAGCGGCCAAAAATATTAGGGCTTATTACTCACTACCTTTAATAAACCCGTGTATTACACGGGTTGAATAAAAAATATTAAATAGAATAAAAATTTATAATTTATAAATCGATATTATAAAATAAGATATGATTGAAATGTTTCTTATAATAAATAAAATAAAAGTTTTATTTCAACACAAAATGTTTAAAAAATATCATACTTAAAAGGTTTCTTATTGTAATTCTCAATTTTAATTAATTTTATATTTAATTTTTACTTTTTAAAAACACCAATTATAAAATATTTTGTATTTTTAAAAAGTTTGATGTTCTAAATTTTTTTTTATTTTATGAAAAATTATTTCTTTAAAAATAGCATTAGTAAAAAGATCTCTTTCTTATATTATTAAAAAAATATTTTAATTTTAAAAAATTAAATACTATTGTTAGTAATTAATATGATTATTAAATATGAGAGAGAAGCGGAAAAAAATTGATGAGGAGGAATACGATGTTAACAATTGTTCATCCTAGATATCCTTTTATTAGAGTAGAAAGATTAGCATCGAAAAAAACATTGACACGTATAACAGATTGGGCCAGCTTTGCCTGGGCTGATCATCATCGAGTGATACAAACCCGAGAACCTCCGATTTTCTTCCTTTGCTTTTTAACCTTTAATTAGTGTAATATAATGTAATTAAGGAACACTACAAGGACTAAATTTTCATTGTGTTAAAGTGAAGGGTAAACAATGCAATCACACCGTCACCGAAGATCGATGAACGAAATGGCACATGGTCGTTGTCAACGCCAATTTCAAACTCACACAAACCCGTGAAATTTTGATTTGTTTGCTACCCAAATCACTCCAGATTGTAAATTTGATTTCAGCTGCAACGAAATCTTCGATTTGTGCATTCAATTTCTACACAAAACTGTAAATTGTAGCTCTGATAGGAAGGATTCTCCGGCATCGTAGAGATGACCGATCAGATGATCGAGCAATGCTCGTCTGAAATTGAAGATCATGATGACAATCAGAAGAAGAAGAAGAAGGATGTTACCGAAGATCCAGAAACGTTTAGTTGTGTTCTTCAACCGTGTCCCGCTGATTCCGATCCGAATTACATCGGAATTCGTCGCCTTCTTCTCTTTCGTAAAGCTCAATCAGGCGTTCTTCGCCGGAAGGTACTCTGATTAGTCGTTGATTTCATGTTTTGAACCTCACCGGTAGATGTGATTATGTAGATGAGTGTCGTAAGTTTGTATTGCGAATAGAAGTCGCTAATTTGGTAAATAGTTTGGTGAAACAGTAGATTAATGCTTTGTTTGATGCTTGATGAGTGTAGATGTTGATGTCTGTTGTGTTTAGGATTGGAGATGCAATGGGAAAGGATATGTAGCGTATCGTAATTTCATCAACAGGCCGGATAATTGGTTAAATTCGCAAATACCTAGTCGCACTAGCACTCCTGGAACCAGGTGGCTGAAGTTTTTACTTGCTTCTGTCATTTTTTTTATTGTTCTTGTCGATTTATTTGATAGTAAGATGCACAATGCAAATATGGTTTAAGCTCCAATAGGAACAGCTAATGTTCATCACTGAGCATAATGTGGTTGGATTAGATGTTGTGACATTGTTAGTTTGCTCACTAGTTAGACTTACAAACAAACAAACAATGTACCTGGTATAATCCCACTCGTAACAGAGCAAATTCATAGGGTTTGTGGAGAGTGAGATGGGGACATAACTTAATTCTATCCTAGGAGATAGAGAGGCTGCTTCTGTTGAGCCCCCAGACTCCAAAAGTGTTTTTTTGCTCACTAATTAGAATAGTGTTTGAAAAACTACAAGTGGATTATCATGAATTTGCATTGATTGCTAGAGTTATATTAGAGTGTAGTTGAAATCAGGCTAATTTACCGGTTGGTGAATCAGTGGGCGATGGATATCTTCTCCAAGTCAACTCTCCCTTGCACTTGAGGTGGAAAGCTGGGCTGGTAGCAGGGCATGTTCTACTACTCTTATCATATAATAAATGCATATATATTGGAATAATTAGGGGTTGTTTGGAATCAGTTATGAAAACTGCTTTTAGGCTTATTGCTTTCTAATACAAGAAGTTTGAGGGCATTTGTAATTGCTTATCCAAAATGTTGATCTGATAAATGGTTAGTGATATAAGCCGTTTTAGATGATCAATTAATATATGCTTTTCTAAACTACATCTATAAAGGGTTAATACCATAAAGAAAAAACCAACAAACCTTCCCATTGTGCATAAAATGTTTCCTCAAAGGAATTTGACATATTAACGTCCTTGAAGTTATCAAATTCATACGAACTTGTGAAATTAATGGTTGTGGTTACTAGCACACTCATGACATTTGTGGACGCCACGTAGGCACTTTTTGTTTATGTGGATGGCACATAGATTCTTTTTGCGAACTTGGATGATTTTGTTGTTGTTGGTGTTCTAAGAAATGTTAGTTTGTTAGGGTCAGCAAATAAACATCCCAGTGACATCCATGTCAATAAAACATGCCTAAGTGCCATCCACGTATGTGGTGACAGTACAAGTAAGTAAGTAACCAAGGTCTACCATTAATTTATAGATTTGTATAAAAATAACAAGTTCACGGACTTTAATATGTCAAAATTCGGTTTAGGAACTTTTACTAGCAAAATGAGAAAGTACAATGGTTTTTTATGGTATATGGTATAAACCCTATTTCAAAAAGCAATAAGTACATAATCAGTTTTAAGAAGCAACCCCACACAGTCTTATTGATGTGTTTTTTATGAAATATCCGATATTTTTACAGGATATACGTGAAAGTCAAACACTAAGTCATGCTGTTAGTTTTGGGACAACACTAAGTCATGCCGTTAGCCTTACAAGTTCAAATGATTTTGAACACCCACGTCGAAAGGCTGAACCTGCGTATTCTTTTGTGGGAATGCATTGCATATTCGATGAATGCAAATCTATGGGTAATCTTCAGGTTCACCCTTTTATGGAAATTTATTATTTAATTTTCTTTTTCTTATTAATTCAGTGAGTGTTGTAATTTTATTTGCAGTTACTGTTATCAAATTTGGGCATATGTCTTCTGATATACTCGCCTATGGAGCAACAGATGGAACAATAACAGTTTGCACTGTTTCTGAACCACCTTCAATCATGAAGAAATTGACTGGACACTCAAAAGACGTCACAGGTTGGATCAACTGGTACTGACCCTTGAGTCTTCCTGATAATGTCTTTTAATGCATTTTAGTTTAATGTTTTCTGTTGCCAAATATCCTTGTGATCCGATTTTGTTCATCATAGTTTTAGTTAGCGTAAACTGCATGAATTTGAATTGAACTTTACACTTTTTGCTGATTTAGGAACCGTCAGTTAGATGCAAAATAGGTACCAATGTACGATTTTTTACCAGTTTTAGCAACCCAACTAGATTTTAACTCATTTTATCTGTAACTGCTGATGTCACATTGCTTGTTGCCATGTCAACTGCCACATGAGATGCCACAAACGCAAAAAAAAAAAAAAAATATTAAAAAACTAATAATAAATATATTTATTTGTTTTAAAAAACATCTTTTTTTGAATGTTTAGTAAAAGTTACATGAATTGTCACATGGCATATACATTAACACTAAATGGTCAAATAACATGTCACTTCAAGATTTTTTGAAAATTCCGCAAAAAAATGACGTGCTCCAGGTTGAACATATCCTTCACTGCTACATTTTCTGATAAAATGTAACGTGGTTTCTAAAGATGGTGATACAATGTAAGTTTGTTTCTATCTTGTGCCTAAGTGATTGCTAAAATTGGGAATAAAGTTTGTTTCATTTTAATTGATTTTATCTATAAATTGCTGGTTGATGACACGTCAAGCAGATATGCATTTTTTGCCTTGAAATTCTTTTAAAATAAGTTTTTTGTCTGAAAAAATGGTTTTCCTTAAAACATATTAATACTTATAAATAACTGTCAAAGATTACATCATATGGCGTGCCACATATACAAATACATTAAAATGACAAGTAAGATGCCATGTTAAAACTTTTTTGAAAAATCAGCAAAAAATGGCCTGTCGCTGATTGAACAGGTCATTTGTTGCTACACTCACTTATAAAATATAGTTAGCTTCTAAAATTGGTAATCAATGTCAGTTGGTTTCTGTTTTGCACCTAATTTACCGTTGGCTGCAAAATCAGGAAACAAGTGTACAGTTTGTTTCTATTTCAAGCGGGTTGCCCTTTTAATAATAGTTATATTCTTCTATTGGGAATTTGGGATGCCAGTCTGCAGAAACCTTGCACTAGGACAAACCTTTATTTGCTTAGTAGTAGAGTATTTTGATTATGTAGTCAATTTCTGGCATGTCCTTATATATAGCAACAGTTGTTCCTTATCATAGGGAATAACAATCCTGGTTTAGGGCAGATAAATGATTAATAAAACTTTTTATACTGGAAGCTTAAATATATTAAATGAATTTAGAACAAGACAACATGAAAACATTTGATTTTGTAATGCTATATGTTTATAATCGAATAAAGTTCATGATGTGAAAGTATGCACATAGTTGGAGGACATCATTGTATTATAATACCTTTAATGTAGTAATAAGATATTATTAGCTACACCTTTTATCAATTATGAATGCATGGTCTTTGAGAGTGAATGCACCTTTATGTCAAAATATTATACATTAACTAAAAGAGGACAGACAAAGGACTTGTAACCTTGCATTCCCAAGGTCTGTAGTAAAGGCGTCCTTCCCTAAGTGGTTGAGGGTTCTAGTCCCATGGTGGACATCAATGTAGATTAAGGAGTAGATTTAGAGGGCATGTGAGTTTTCCATTCTTTAAATGACGAAAAAGGATACTTAATAGTTTATTGATTTCTTTTATACTTCTAATCCTTTTTTCAGATTTCGACTTCTCACTAAATAACCAATACATTGCGTCATCTTCGCTGGATAAAACTGTGAGGGTATGGGATATTCCAAATGGCCTTTGCATTCGAGTAATATATGGAGTTACCTCCCAGCTTTGTATTCGATTTCATCCTGTAAGTGCAAATCAACATTGTATAGTTTTAATTTAGTTATAATATAGGGAAAATTACATGAACACCGATGTACTTTTTCGTTTGTCCCGCATTAGTCATTTTACTTGGGAATATCCTGCTTGGGTCATTAAGAGATAGATTTTTGCTCCATATCAGGTCATTTCTTAACCAGACGCCGTTCCACTTTTCTTCTTTTACTTTTTGTTCCACTTTGGTCATTCGTCTCAACTGTTCATCAGGTTATGGAATGACTTTAGTGGAATATAAAGCCATCTTTTAGTGACCCAAGTGGTATTTTTGACTTTTAGTGAAAAAAAGTTCAGGTAAATTTGCAAAATTTTAAACTACATAATGTGTTACATTGACTGTCTTTTACCTTTTACGGTATGTACCATTGTTTTTGGTACAAAATACACTTCAAATATTCATTCAAAGAGTGTTAATTGGATCTCGTCTGAGGATCATGGATAGTTGATACAATTAGTTTCCCACTTTTCCGGAAATATATGATTGGCCATACACTACTTTTAATCTATGTACACTAATTGCAGGTGAATAATAATTTTCTTACAGTTGGAAATGCAAACAGAGAAGTCTCGGTAACAATGCAAATCTTTTGCTTCTTTATAATTCTATAGGGAGTCTTCTAAATTAAAAGTTGCATGGTCCATGTATAATAAATCTCAAAAGGTAGATTGAAGGATCAAAACTTTGATTAATTTAGATACAGCTGAGCCATATATATAGGCTAGGTAACTTGGGTTTCAAGTTATTGTAAGTTATAACTAGAGAGGAAACTAATTAAATAATAAAGGAAATCAATTGATAGTAACCGTATCCTAATAATTATGGTCTGATAATGTATTTCCTATTTCAGGTATTTAATTTTAGTACAGGAAGATTAATAAGTAAGATAGTTGTTGACGGCGAGGTTCCTGCCCTTGATTATGACCATACGGGCCAGTTTATTTTCTGCGGGGATACAAAGGTCAGTCTTTTTCCAAGTCAGCAAGTCAACTTTACCCTGATTGGTCCTGTTACTTTAACACCTTGACTTAGAGGGGGCAATTTTGATGGGTCCATTTAGGTTGTGTTTTATCTCATATGGGTCAAATAAATATGATTTGGTGAACAGGCAAAACAGGTTGAACGTTGCCCAAAGTCTATTTTTGATGCATACAACCTCCTAAATTATTCCTATTCAAAGAGTGAAATTGCTATTGTAGTAATATTGTTACTATTATGATATAATCAGCACATATTATTGATAAAATAAGATATGTGGAGGCATAGCAAACCTTTTACATTAAGATCTCACATATGTCGAAACTACTTTATAGGCAACGGAAAGTATTTTTTTGGCTTCATTTATATGAATTTTAGCCAAACTTAAATGCCTCCGTATTCCTTTAAAAACACAAAAATACACCTTGATGAGGTGCAACATGTTATTGGTTAATGTCTTTTCAAAAACTTTGGATATTCTCATCATCTTGCATGTCTTAGGCCTGAAATGGTATATCTAAATCAGATACATATGGTAGCCTTGATGAAAGAAGTCGAATGCTTGGTGGCTTTCACATACGTTATCCCTATAAAAATAATTCGACATGTTTCAACCCGAATTGTTTTGACCCTCCCCCCCCCCCCACACACACACACGCACGCACACACACACAAAATAAATACCAACACTAAAGTGTTACTTATGATTTCTTAGGGATCTATATATTCAGTTAAAGTAAATTCTCATCAAGGTACCCTATCACGGACCCACCGAACAAGAAGTATCAGTAAACATAAATCGGAATTTACTACTATACAATATAGAACGTTTTCTCTTATGACACAAGGGCCCGTGTTGCTTTCTCTTACTCGGGATGGAAATTTGTCTTTCTTCAGGTATGCTTTTGAATTTAATCGAATAAAAATGCTTGCCGTTGGCTTCAAAGTATGTTTTAATATTAGAAATTCTGTTTGTTTAGTGTTTCTCCGGAGTTACAAGGGTATCTGACTCTTCGGTGCTCTCTTCAACTGGCCCCACGGCTTCACAGTATTCGTGCTTCTTTTTGTCCATTGCTTTCCCTTGAAAAAGGAGAATATATAGGTTTATATCCATAACTCTCCTATTCATTTCACTGCATTAGAGTATCTTTTGTATTTCAATACTTCAGAAGTATTTTCGCTCTTTCTTTCCATTAATTTGCGGTTAGACTCACTATTTAAGGTTACTTAGTTGCATTGTAACTTTAGTATTTCCATATTTAAGAATTCATATTGCTAGAAGTAACTAAGAGATTACACACATCACAACAAAACACCTGACTCTCATACATTTTAGTTTAAACAGAGAAATTATTATCCATATTATAACCTTATACTGTGGTTAGATGATATTTTCGCAGTAGCTGAGAAGGATGACATCCACACATAAGCACAAACCTTCCTCCCAATATTACTAATCTATTAACTATAATAAAATAAGGTTTTGACATGA
This sequence comes from Flaveria robusta, assembly GCA_025506415.1. Taxonomy (NCBI): domain Eukaryota; kingdom Viridiplantae; phylum Streptophyta; class Magnoliopsida; order Asterales; family Asteraceae; genus Flaveria; species Flaveria robusta. Next base: position 19,569,363 of record CM046460.1, read on the forward strand.
CACGTGTCAACATATTAGACATTTTCATTTTATTTTTTCCGATTCTCTCTTCTAATTAATGATATTAGTATATATAGTAATTATATTAGTTAAAACATTTCTAAATTAAAATAAATAGATATCATAAAAATAAAAAACTAGATTTTTAATGAAACACACACTTTAAAATTGTATAAGACACGAAAAATTTCTTAAATACGAAGTATTTTAATACCATTTTTCTAAGTTTTATAAGATGATTAGTTTTTCTTAATAAAATTAAAAAAAAGACCAGAATATTTTAAAAATCAATTAAAAAACACAATCTTATAAAACGATATTTTAAAATAATATTATTGTTGCTTTTTTACTTAAAATACTTATATATACATAACTCAATCATATCTTATTTACAAATATTATTTATAATTTTTAAATTTTATTACAAATTATTTAATATTTTATTTATTCAACACGTGTATTACACGGGATATTATACTAGTCGTCTATATATAGTAAACAAGTAATTGAGGACGCCACTTGTCACAATTCTATGAGTCCTCATTTACTTTTCTCGCTTCTCTTTCTTCATCTACCAAATAAATATCTTTACTACTATCTTTTACTTTTCCCGGTTATCTTTCTTCATCCGATATTTTGTTTCCGGCTTTTCTTTCTTAATTCTTAATCTTTATTACTAATAATTTAATATTAAATTTAATATTATATATATATATGTGTGTGTGTGTGTGTTTGTTAACCCCATCTTCCTGTAGTCCGATCTCTTTGATCATAGAGCGGATCAGAAGGCAATGATTGTAATTCATGGGGTGGAAGAGACATGTTCTAGCACCATCCTTGAAATATGATCCAAGGGCCAAAAAGTAGTCCATTTGGTTCTTGATTGTCTAATGGTTTTCATTTAAACCTTCCTTCCAATCCTTCAATATCCAAAATCACCTCTTCCTTTTTCCGGCATGTACCTGTGACAATGTGTGGGGGAGAGAGAGAGTATATGTTGATTTGAAGGTTACTGACACAAGGGTTTATGTTGATTTTGAAGTTATTGGAAGTGAAGATGCAGCTGTTTATTTCTACGACTTAACTCGGCCCAAGAACACATGTGCCGTCAACAAGCTACAGGTTTGTTCCTTCCCTGTCCTAAACTAAAATGTGCTACACTGCTACTTCAAAACCTTAAAAAAAACTCCTTCCGTCCCATAAAATTATATCATTCTCCAGCATTATCTATGTGCCCATGATCTATGTTATGACCATATTAATGGTATTGACCTGTGTTCACATTTCTTGGTCTTTTGTATATTTGAACAATGATGGAACATTTTACTTACAAAATGTTCAATCTCAAACGTCACAATTTACACTGGATGCTAAGTACAAAACTGAGCACATGATAATACAACCAACATCCATTAAATCAAAGATAAAATAATATTTATTCATGGGATAATGTATGTTGAGGCATGCATGTATTCAACTTTATAATTAAGACCATCAATAGGCAAACTACTTTATATGCCAGATAAAAATCTGGTTTTATTTGAAAAAATATGAACATTTTTTTTCATCCGACATATTAGTATAAAATGAAACCAGACAAACTTGGGCGACTGCCATATAATACATTATCCCGAAACTCATCAGATTTGTTGTAATGTTAGATTCTGAAAAAAAAAATTTCTGATTTTTCAAATGGATAATCTTTTTATGTTTTTCCTTCTTTTTTGGTTTCATTATTGATGCAGGGACATGGATATCCAGTGATTGCAGTTGCATGGAACCATGGTGAGAACCTATTAGCATCCTCTGATTTTGGTGGCACTGTAATTGTGTGGAAAAGAGAAAAAACAAAGCAAAAAAGGTAAATTGTAGATGCTTTTAGAAATCGACTTTATATATACATATATAGAGAGAAAGGTGTTCGTTTCAAAATCAATATTCACCGCGAGAATTGTTATATCTCTAGAAAGAGTAGTGAAAAATGCATATTACTGTCGGAAAGTTTGTGTAACCGACATTCATATGATAGTTTTAAGAGAGTTTTTGACAGTTTTCATGTCAACAACCATTTGAAGTCTTTTTATAGAAACATATTAAACGAATAGAGGATACGAGTATGTTACATTCGTACTTTTATAATGAATGATTTTTTCCTTAAGTAGGTTCTAGTCACTTGCTAGAACCCGGAACATTGGCTTTTTTTCCTCCTAAATCATCAAGATATTCTACCTCAAAACCAACTAGGAAAAAGCATTGTAATAGCAATACGTTTTTGTAAAAATAGCAATTTTAATTTTTTCTTTGCTTAACAAATTATTTGCATTCTTCTATGGGATCTTTTAAGTGTTTGTTTTGTAGTAATAATAAGTGTTTGTCATTTGAGTGAAAGTAAAAAATCACATAAAAAGACGAAACTCACGTATTTTGTAATTTTTTTGTTAAAAAGAATGACATTTCAATCAAATATTATAAATAATAAAGGATACAAAAAAAACTTGTAGTGATAAGCATTTGAGTCTAGCGTCCTCAAGCTCGAATTCATCTTTCATTGGATTTTGCTTTTATCCTGCTTAAAGGGTACATAGAACAAACTACATTATACATGATCTCGTTGCTTAGTATAGCGCTTATCCAACGATAAGGCGGCACTTTTGCGAGTGAGGGTATGATTTAAACTTCAAGGGAATGTGGCTTTTCTCAAGAAAACGGAAGGCTCTTCGCATTAAGTGTTTGATATTTGTTGGTTTCTAAACCTCCGCGTAATACCATTATTTGGCTTTATATGTAGAGTAACAATTTCGGTTGGACTTTCTTTCCAAATGCAGTACACCAATGCAGCAAGAACTAACTGGTTTTGATAATTTTTGAACCAATGTATAGTGTGTAAACGCAAGATGAGTTGTACACCACGAATGACATTGTTGAGGGTAACAATAGCTTATTGAAAATCATGAAACCTTAATTTGATAATGTTAAACTTAAGTAATATGTAAGAAAATTACTTAATAGAAGATAATCACATGTCATATACAAGTTCTTATACACTCAAGTAATTAAGTTGGCTTATCATTTAAAATCAAGTTACTAAGTATACGCGTATTATACACCAAATTATCATGGTTTGTTGAAGAAATCAATATAAAAGCGTCCTTCAAATGATCTTTAATCAAGTTGATACGTCACAAGTGAATGATGATAATCATGTTTTAATAACGAATCAACATGAACCCTACACACAAAATCAAGACAACGAACGACAATGGTAATATGATAGTAATGAGAAGGAAAAAAAACTATTTTCTAAAAGAGTTCTAATATCTATAAAAATATAATTTTTGTAAAAAAAGTCATATGCTGTTGTCAAAACCAGTTAGTATTTTAAAATAATTTATAAAACTATAGAAAAGTTTTTTTTCCTTCTCATTACTATCATATTACCATTGTCGTTATAGAAACTTCGTATTTTAAAAATTGTTGTCTAAGAAGCGTTCTAATATCTATAGAAAAGTTAGTATTTTAAAATAATTTATAAAACTTAGCAAAAGGTTTATAAGATTCAAATGATTATATGCTGTTGTCAAGTATTAAAATTTGGCTCCCAAATTTGAATTTGAATATTAAAAGGTAGGTGAATATTCTATACGGGGGTATATTCTAATATTTTTTCATATGAAGCGACTAAACCAAGAAAAAATATTACCGCTCCCCCAATCCACCCGCCTCGTGCTCCGCTTAAAGAAGATGTTGAGACCAAGGTGTCCTTGACCTTGAGGTGATAGGCGCAAGCAATCTGAAAGAATTTAGATTTCGTGTGATTTCACATGTGACTTAGCATGATATGATTGTTTTACTTGGTATGGATAATCATTAGTGAATCATCCACCGAGATTAATAAATTCTATGGTAAATATATTACACCTCGCTGATAGTGAAAACATAAGGATGCGATTGACATGATCGGCATAACACATGGGGGGGGGGGGGGGGAGGTTTAAGAGAATCAATAAATGTATTATTAGTCAATGGCTCATGACGTCGCCTGACGCGTAAGGAACTTGTGCCAAGGGTAGCCATTACCACGAAAAAATATCAAACAAACAAATTAAATATTAAAAGTCCCAAATCAGGATAACCAGGGCAAAACATACCCAACCATATACAAACCAAACCAAGCATATAATTCACAAAACAAGCTAACCTCCAAAGATAAACCATCATATTATCTAATTTTTTATTTCCCAACTTCAGGTGGTCTCGTCCACCAATCTCCCAATCTCCCAATCTCCCAATCTTAATTAGTATCAGGTTTTGTTACCTAAAAAGACATGCTTTAAAAAGTCAACACATATTAGTGAGATCACAAAGTTAAATACAAAGTTAAATATACAAAATAAGTTGTTGTGTAAGTCTAATACAATGGTTGTGTGTGTATAAGTACATATGGAGTCAAATATACCAACATAAGTTTATGATCAAACTTAATGACGCACTATTCGTCAACTCTTGGTCAATACTTAATTAGAATCCCCAAAGAAATATTTCAAGTGTCCTAATATGGGTAATAGCAAATCAAAGAGTATATCAGGACCCTATCAGCAGATTTGGACATCTTATATCTAGGGTTCAAAAGTATGCTTATCATACACACATTTTCATCATAATATATACCATAATCATCATTTTGAACGTAAAAATACGACCTATATTTATAAAACCATAAATTTAACTAAAGTGTAGCATGTGGTATGTATATCAACCCCAAAAGCAGGTAAAGCAAGTAAAGAGGGGATCTAGAACTCATCTTTTTGATGTCTTCAAACTAAAAACCCTAGAACAAAGAGTAGAAACCGAGATCTACATATACACAAGTAAAGTTTCAAACTTTATGCATAGAAACACATCATAAACATCTTAAGAGCCTAGATCTAGCTTAGATCTATGAATTGAATAAGCATGATAAAAGTTATACATTTGACGAGTTCTTTAACTTTCTCTGTTTATAAATCAAAATGCTCTTTCTCTCTCCAACTTGAAGGATGTCTTGGGTGCATGAAAGTTAGGGTATGGGGCGGTCCTTTTCTTTTATACGCACAAATGGGTAGATTTTTTTCATTTGTTCTCTATTTGACCCATTGACTTTACTAAACCGTCCCTTTTATGTTTATTCTTTTCTTTACCAAAGTTGCGAATGTTACATGGCATAATCTAAAAATAGTTAAGCACGTTTTTCCCCAAGTAGAATATATAAGAAAAGGGGATGTGAAATTAATATTAGATAGCAGTACGATATAAAGGCTCAAAAAGTCCAAAAAGTTCGAGAACAACTATATTATTAAAACAAAGTTGGATTACTAAAGGATCATACTAATTCGATTGGTTGTAATCCATATGCCATGTCCTTTATTTTCAACCATGTACTTAATTATTAAAGTATGTTTTTTTATTATATGTTCAAGTTCAATGGCTCATCATTAGTGTTCTCACTGTTGAATCTTTATGTTTGTTTATCAATTCACGTTCTTATGTTAGCTCATGTTCGTTAACATTCATGTCTTAAGTTAATGTTCAAAGATTACTTAACTTCGGGTTTCAATCATTAAATGTGTTATGTTTGATTATTGTTAATGTTTGTTAACTTATTATTATTGTTTATATAGAAGTCTTGAAGTCTATATTTTTAGTGAAACATTTCACCTTGAAGCGTTGCATGCGCACTGAATTTGTGTTGGGTGCTTTGAGTAGAAATGATAACAAAACGTTGTAAAATTGGTGCCATTAGAAATCTAAGATCCTAAACTTACTCCAAAAAGAAGAATCGACTCAAATAGCCTAAATATGTGAATTTTAGACCTTGGAGTTTGTTTTGATTATATCAGATTAAGGTGAGACCATGTGGGTTAATTAGGGTATTCTCTGAACTTACATTTAGACATATAAGTCGACTTGTTTTGACTTTTTATAGGCAAGTTATGATCTGTCAAGTTGACTCAATTTTTGTATCAGTTTTCTGTTTAACTCACAACACTTATTTAATTCATCTAAAATCAAGGTTTTTATCCATGTTTGACTCGATTCTCAATCATAATCTTATTTTAGGTTCATTTTTACCTATTTACTGATTAGGAGGATTAGTTGGGCTGATCGACGAACAGGGGGCACCAAAAAGATGAACTTGATTGAGGCATAAGATGTTGAGAGGAAAAATTAATGTAGGGGCATTGGTCGCTTAAAAAAGACGAAGAGTCGAAGATATAAGTGAACTTAGATAACATAGATCAATAGATTGGATGGTCGATTGTGATTTTGGGAAAGAGGAATAATGATTATGAAGATCAATTGTCGAACGAGAGAGACCTGAAACAACTCTTCAAGGTTAGTTAGTTCATTTAATCTGTATTTTATTTTAATCAAATTTTCGATCGAAACTTGTGATTATCTGAGTTGTTTAGTTTCAATCGGTTGGTTACTTGGTTGTCGAAATTTCTAACCTGCCCATTAGTTGCAATTGTGAGTTAGGTAAGTAACGATTACCTTTATTTGGTCCTGTATTAGGAGATGAATCGACTCTCTTGCTTAGGAGCTTACTGTTTCAGAAATTTTAATTTGCTTACGTGTTTAGTTATAATTGGAACTTCATTAGTGATCTTGCTTTAATGTTTGATTAAGACTTCAGATTAAAAAGTTCTAACTTTTGATTTGCTTAATTACTCTTTTTCTGCATTGAATGGTGTTTACAACTCTTACTGTTTTAGTAATTGATGTGTAGGGGTTTTATGTGTGTTAACATGTTCAATTATATGTTTTTACATGTTTATTAATATGAAAACACAATTACTTTAAGAATTAATGGATTTGTAGGTGTATGGAGCTAAACGAATGACTTCGAGTGTTTTTCGGGAGTTATAATGGAAGTCTGAAGCTCAAGATGAAAACAGGACTCAGAAAAGAGAAGAAACATGAGAAAAGTGACGAGGGACGTAAATTACGTCCCTATGGACGTAATTTACGTCCTATAAGAAATTCAGCCAAAGAAAGAACGTAAAGTAGAACGTAAAGCAGGGGGAAAAAGTAATTTTTCTAAGGAGGACATAAATTACGTCCTTGAGGACATAAATTAAGTCCATGTGCTGTCAGATACGAAAATTTAGGGTTTTGTGAACTATTTGAAGGGTAAAAAGGGGGATACGAATTAAAGCTTTCCCGACTCAATTCTAATCATCCTAAGGTCGATTTTTGGAGCCAAGAATACCTACGGATCCATCTTTTCATTCTATTTATTCCTACAATATTCGATTTTGATCCCATGATGACCAGAGAGGCTAAATCACCCGTAATCTCTCTCCGGGTGTAGGGTTTGTGTTTATAACATTTGTTTGACATTTGTTTAACATTAGTTTTTCTTAGATTGAATGAAGTTTTGATTGGCATGTTAGGCCAATGATTTCATTTATTGATTGATTTCTTTAAATGATTTTTAGTTGTTTTGAATCTTAATATAATTCTCATCAATTTTTGCTTTCTTTACGTCATGAATATTGTAAGTTCTAGGATTTGGTTAGCAAATTAAACTTGTTAGTTTGTGAATAGGTCTGTTTACAACCTATTCTATCTTTATCACTGGAATCAATTAGACCAATACATTTATGTCTATGTTATTGTTTGCTAAGTATAACTAGTTTACAACTTGTGTTTTACAAACCAGAAACCCCAAGTGGATCCGTCTTCTTATTATTGTTTTCAAAATCAATCAAGCTAGTTTATAAATTTACAATCTTATTTTCTAAATCAATCATTATTTCAAATTTATTTTCTTTATAGAATTAAAGTTATTGAACGACAATTATACTTTCCACATATTACTTATAGAGACGACCTTAATAATTCGTATTCATATAGATGAGCTAAATCTTAAATTCAGTAATTTTGCTTCTCTTTTATTATTTTACTTATTTTTCTTTCTAGGTATATGATTTCTTAAAGTTAGTACCATAGTAAGAGTTTTTGTTGAAGACCAAAGTTGATACTGATTTTAGTTACTACCGAATACCATCTTACTATATATTGAGATGTTGATACTACCAAAGAACATGTTAACACTGACTAACATGTCAAGATTGTTACTCAATATGTAATCATGTGTAATTTTGTTTTGTGTGTTATTTAATCAAAGAGGTAAATGTTTATTTATGTAGGTAATTATGGCTAGAAGTTAAGACAAGTTGATTCAATTCATGTCTTTGCACTTAATAACTACTATAGAGTTAGGAGACTATAGTGGTTTACATTCTCTATATACGTAGATAATGTATTGTAATCATTGCCAGAGAACGTATGAGTAATTATTTCAAGTAATACAATGAGAGTTTGAATCGAGTATGTTTTCTGTGTTATTATTGAAATGAATTATCAGTTAAACATTAACTTAGTCTATTGTAACAATTCCCCGCACATCACATTAATTAACAACACAGTTTGTAGAACATGACCACTTAATCGATTCTCATAGTTTGGTTTTGGTTAACCATTGACTTGAACTAGATGAGTTTTCTCGCTAATTTCTATTAATAAACCCAATTATATCTTGATCAAATATTTTATTAGGAATTCTTTTAATCGATAATATAGAATACATGACAACTTATTATTTGAAAAAGTTATAGCAAAACTCTTCACAAATAAAAATAACACATTAATTATTTTATAAAAGTTAACAAATATAAAGGTTAGTTAGTTTAATTTTGTTTTGATTATTTATACATGTATAACCATAACAAAATCAAAATCGAACTATCTCTCGGTTATCTTGGTTATTTCGGTCATTGAGTTTTTTTATGTATGTTTTAGTTGAAAACACCCAAATACGATATGCATGTATCGTGTATGCATACCCTCTCACCACAAAACACATGCATGCGTTGCAAACCCTAACTATACTTAAATTCTAATATTATTATTAACATCGATACTCATATTCATAGACTTCATTAATACGTACATACACGCACACATCTATAATTAAAAATATTTTACATGCATGATGCTTGCTGGGCAGCATAAACCCTAGCTACTAAACCGCACGTACCGTCACATATAGTATACATATGTATATATTTATACATAGGGAGAGTATATATTACCTCTAAAACTAGCTTATACGTGCAACACATAAGTATACTCTGAAGGATCGATATATATATATCGCTAGTTTCTTTGCTAATCTCATTGATGCCTCGAACAAGCGCGCTGAGCTCTAAGCGATACTAGCTAGTTTGGTATGAGTTTAAACGGAGGTTTGACAAACGTCGGTGCAGGATCCGCTCGTCCATAATCTTTTGTATTCGCCCTTAGCAGTCTCTCGTGAATTATATCATTCCTCTCCAAGTTTTGATCATCTTCCATGTATAAAGATTCCTATATATATGTATACACATAAGTTTATATGATAAAAAAAATGTAATATGACACATTAATTATGTTTAACAAAGATGAAGTTAGTGTACCTGATTTTGATCGGTTGCACTAAGTTTCGCCACTGGCATGGAGGAACCGCAACGGGCTGTTTAACATGAACATCAAGAATGATTCAAAGATCGATAACTCAAAAGGGTTTTCACATGTGTTCATGATAAAGATTATTATTAAGAAGAAAAGTTAAGAAATTGATGAACATATTATGAATTAACCTGCAAATGATGATGATACAAGTGAGGCTACAATGAGAAGAGTTAGGAGATAAATCTTGTAACCCATGTTTATTTTCATTAATTTGCTTAATTGCTTCTCTTTCTTGAGGGCTTTCTTTTGGAATTAAAGGATTCAAGAAATGATGCAAACTTTGTATCTTGTATACAAAGGGTGGGGTGGGAAAATAAAGTTAATTCATTTATTAAATAAATGGTAGTGGTGTTAGGGATAAGAGCCAATTAAGAAATGATAGTTTAATGTAAAGAATGTTGTGATAATGCAATGCTTTATCCTATGCTTAACTTTTAGATTAAATATAAAACCTAAAAGGTAAGAGGAAACCACTTTGCTGTTGTTGGGGCACTAAGTCTATAGGGTTAGTGGAAATTTATATCTTTAGAAGATTAATTTAATGTCTTAATGGGTGATGGACCCCTAATTCAAAACTTTAGCCAATGATATCCTGTTCTTTTTTTGTCTTTTAAGCGGTGAAAGAAGTGAGATTTGAACCAAAAAAATGCGTGGACTTGAAGGCTAAAGTAGCCACATACATGTTGTTGGTAAGGGTTTATTTTATGATTTATCAGGTTGATTGATCTCACTCCATTGGAATGCCAAATATTATAAGCACTCCTCCATAATTAAGGCGCTTTGTGTCTTTTTTTGGCTTTATAACAGTAACATTTAACAAATTATACGAACAATGTGCATTATAGCATTCACATAGCATTATCATATCTTTTTTTATAATTTAATTAAATATTACATTTCTTTAAATTTTATCTCTTAACTTAATTAACCTCTCACATCTTATTCTTCATCTTTATTTGTATTTCACTAATAAACATTTACTTTATTATTTCTTTTTCTTAGACATACAAAAATTATAAAGTGATGAATAGTAAATTTTTATATATAAATAATCACTCTTCACAAAACTTTTAAATTTAATGATAGAAATAAATTAAGATACAAATTCCAATGAAGATGTAAAACAAAAGAATTCTCTAAATAATAAATATGGAGATATTAAAGATTCTATTATGAATGCTTTAAGATGAGCAAAACATATATCACATTCCTATCATCTTAGAGAAAGAAAAAAATATTTATTTGATGGTTCACTACTAGAAGATGGATTATATATTCCTACAGATATGATATTTCAAAAAATACAACACCTGAAAATTCCAACTAAATACCTACGAACAAGAAACCCTGATTTTTACAAAAACATTGACAAAACGAGTAAATGCGTCGGAAAAGGGTATAAAGTTTCCAATAAAACATTTATTTAAATAATATTTTACTATTTGTCGGAAGAGTGTTGAAACCTCCATCAAATTTCCGGCAATTATCATTTTCTTAGTTTATTATTCCTTGCATTTTATTATTTGTAATATTTTATTAGTATATAGAACTATTACTATTATATAAAAATGATATAATTGTTTATTTTATAATATTAATATTATTATAGTAATTCACTTCTAGTCGAAAAAAACGTTTAAACTTCCAACAATTATGTCATATTATATTATATTATATTTTATATATATACTACTAACTTTAATAAACCCGTTTATTACACAAGTTGATCAAATAAAATATTTTATAAAATAAAATTTTATTAATTATAAAACTATATTCTAATATAAGATATGGTTAAAAACTATAAGTAATAAACAAATTATTAACTTTTTAAACTTTTATTTTAAAACCTTTATTTGTTTTTTCCCAAAAATAAATTAAACATTTTGTTTCAAAACAAATCGTTATAAAAAAATATATTTAAAAAAGTTTAGTGTTTTTAAATTTTTTTATTTTATAAAATTTATTTCTTTAGGAATAACACTAATAAAAATATCTATTTCTTAATTTACTTATAAAACTAATTTAGATTTAAATCAATTAAATTATATTATTAGTAATTAATGTAAATATTTAATAGGAGATAGAAGCGAAAAAATTTTGATAAGAATGAATGTGGTGATTCCAAGTGTATTTATAGATAACTTTTTATTAGAGTGGAAAAATGTTAATTTACAAATATAATGAATAATTAAATTGTTTGTTTTGTGTTTTGACCACAAGAGTTTCTTTATTTTACGCACTACTCCGGTTGTATGTAAAAAGATAAAACGAGAGAGAGACACATATGTTCCCTCCGCCTATTTAGAGACAGAGAGAGACTATGTTTGTGAATTTTAGAGGTTGTTGTTTTTAATTTATTAATTCTTAAATATTAGTAATAATATTATTATTCTTTATTATTATTATTATTATTATTATTATTATTATTATTATTATTATTATTATTATTTTATTTATATAATAACTATCGCTACTATTACAATTATTATTATTATTATTAAATAAAAAAAAGATTACTATAATAATAATAATAATATGAATATGAATAATAATAATATTTTGATTATGTATCTATTGTAATTATGTTTACTAGTAATAATAACAAAAGAACATAATAAAAATTATTAATATTTTAAGACTGTTTATGTTTTAGCATGTGTATGTTTTAGCATGTGTATGTTTTAGTCATTAGCGACAAATTAATAGCGTTGATTTTTTTGCGACGACATGTCACCGTGAAAAGTAATAACGGTTATTCGGACAGTTATTAACAGCGACATTTGTCGCCACTATTGGTCTAAAATTTTGTAGTGATTCATAAGCAAAACAAAATGCAAAGCAAACAATAGAATTAGGGTGGTGCTGGGGACACCGCAGGTGTTTTCTGAGAGAAACCGGACCAAACCGTCACCTTTTGGCCAAAATGTGACTGTTTGAAAACCTAGAGGTGACGGCTAGGTCAAAGTGTCACGTATAGACTGACTCCTGACAAAAGTACACTGATAAAAATGTACGGTTCTGAAACAAAAGGTCACGGTTTGCCCTAACCGTGACGGTTAAGGTACGAGGTAAGTACCACTTTGAACCGTCATGGTTTGGCCTAACCGTGACGGTTTCTTGTCCATTTCATGGTATATGCACAACACATTCATGTTTTTTTATAAAAATGTTTATTTTTTATAAAAAAAGTATAGAATCCTATACTTAAAACCATACATAGTTATAACACAAAAATAAACACTCTACTATAACTATTAATATTATAAAAAAAGTATAGAATACTAACACAAAACCAAAAATTAACATCTATAGTAATCAATTTTATTCAAAAAGTTGTATGGTTTTGAGTATAGTATTCTATACTTTTTTTATAATATTAATATCTATAGTATAGTTTTACTTTTGTGTTATAACTATGTATGGTTTTGAGTATAGTATTCTATACTTTTTTTTTATAAAAAATCAACATTTTTATAAAAAACATGAATGTGTTGTGCATATACCATGAAATGGGCGAGAAACCGTCACGGTTTGGCCTAACCGTGACGGTTCAAAGTGGTACTTACCTCGTACCTTAACCGTCACGGTTATGGCAAACCGTGACCTTTTGTTTCAGAATCGTACATTTTTATCAGTGTACTTTTGTCAGGAGTCAGTCTATGCGTGACACTTTAACCTAACCGTCACCTCTAGGTTTTCAAACCGTCACATTTTGGCCAAAACGTGACGGTTTGGTCCGGTTTCTCTCAAATTCTTTACGGTGCGCAAAGATGGGTAAAAAAAGCATTATGTACTTTGGCTGAGTTCTTGATAAATATAGGTTCTATAATGGATTGTAATGCAATGTTAGTTACTGACAGAAATATCTCAAAAGGCAACCAGTGACCACTTTAGAAACATTAGGGTTTCTTTTTTGTTTTGTCCTTTTATTGATCAGCTAGGGTTCGAAAAAGATTTAAAAATAATTTGTGGGGCTTCCAAAGGGTTTAAAATTTGGATGGTTAGTCATTAGTGCTTTCAATTATACATATGGACAAAGACTTGACACCAAATACCATTGACACGACTCCTATGGAGAATAAAGATATAGACGACACTATATATAATTATTTTTCTCATCTTTTCTTTTCTATATTAAAGCAGTCTTGGACAGCTCCCACCCCAAAAAAAAAATTAAAAGAAATAGAGTCTTTTATTTTTCTTTTTTCTTTTCAAAAGTACAAGAAAGGGTTGTTACTAAATCAATTTAACTAAAAATGTAACTACACGTATTGCGGGGTAATTGTATCAAGAGTTTGAATATGTAAACGTGAATACAAAATATATAAATATATCAATAAATGTTTTTTTTAAACTTTTTTCAATTAAATCTTATTTGACTAAAAAAGTATGTATAATTCAAAATAACATATGATTACATAATTTAGTTGATAATATAAAAAAAATAAAATTAAACACAAAATGAATTATTAATTTAGTTTCTTAAAATAAAAAACTTAACTAAATTAATATATTAGTTTAGGCGGGAAATTATTTTGGAGGAGTAACAGGAGAGTGTCATATGGCATATTAGTTACTATTTTATTATATACTATAGATATAGATGTATATATATTGTAACATTTATCACCGTGTTATATTTACAATACATATCTTTATCTTTATATCTTTATATTATGATAAAAGAGTAACTAATAGAGACACGTGGCAGCACCACATTAATTCTCATCATAATTTTCCCGCTTCTCTCTCCTACTTAGTAGTTACTATAATTAGTAATAATATTATTTAATTTATTTATAGACTAAAAATAGTTTTTAATAAATTAAGATAGCAATCTTTTAATCAATATTATTTATAAAGAAATAAATTTTTATAAAATAATCTTTTTTTCAAAAACATCAAACTTTTTTAAAAATATAAAATATTTTAAAAATCAATATTTTTAAAAAGTAAAATTTTTATAAATAAAAAATAATTAAAAATAAATTTTATAAAACTTTTTGTTTTGAAACAAAATATTTAGTTTTTTTAAACAAAAAAAGTTTAAAAACTTGATATCATTATTTTGTTACCTATAGTCCTTATACATAATTTCAACCGTATTTTATCTTAATATATCGTTTTATAATTAACAAAATTTTATTTTATTTAATATTTTATATATTCAACCCGTATAATACACAGGTTATTAAGCTAGTTCATATCATATAAGTCTCTATTCTGATTTATTTAAAAACAAAGATGCACACTAAGTGGTTGTCTTTGATTGGAGCTTAGCAACCTCATTCTGAGTGCACTTACTATAACTAAGGTTACCAATTAACAATAAGATTAATAACTAAATTTAACATGATGAAAATTCTAAAATTGATTAGTTCTAATAGCTGAGATTGGTAACGGCTAAAGAGTGATCATGAAGGCATCAGATGATCGAGTTTTTTTATAAGTTTGGGTTTATCAATTGCTTTTAAACGCAAATAGTGTTTACTATACTTTATTTATTATTTATTGTAATTTATACAATAAAATCATAAATTTTAGTATTTTTAATTTAAGTATAGCGTCATTGCATGCATATTTTAAAAAAAATAAATTTTCTAAGGGTGTAATGCATTGTGCAACAAACGGTGCACATACACTCATTTACATATAACTAGATAGAGTGTTCGCATAACTAGATAGAGTGTTCGCATAATGTGACGGGTGCGATTGTTTTTTAAATTAATATAAGGCCATAGTTAGCAAATGGCATAATACGTTCATCTAGCTATGGTGAAGCTTGCTCACAATAGGGTCATTCTCTAATCCATATCCCTTTGAACGCGCACTTGGAACATTTATCTTTTTATCCTTTTGTCATTTGGGATAGAGCAAATGGAGTCATATGGTTATACAAATACTAGCATTAGTAACACGTGTATTACACGGGTTAAATAAATAAAATATTAAATATAATAAAATGTTATTGGTTTTAAAATGATATTCTAATATAAGATATAATTAAAATTATGTATGAATAAAGATATAAGTAATAAAACAATAATATCAACTTTATAAACTTTTTTGTTTAAAAAAAACTAAACATTTTTTTCAAAACTAATCATTTTAATTTTTTTAATTATTATAACTCCTAATTTTAGTTATTTTCTATTTATAAATATTTTACTTTTTAAAAACACCAATTTTAAAATATTTTATATTTTTTAAAAACTCTGATGCTTTAAAGAACTTTTTAATTTTATAAAAAATTGTTTCGTTATAAGTAACATTAATAAAAAAAACTTTTTTTAATTTATTAAAAAGTATTTTTAGTCTATTAAGAAATTATGTAATATAATTAGTAATTATTAAATAGGAGAGATAAGCGGGAAAAAAATGATAAGTAGGAATGTAGTATTGCCATGTGTCACCATCATTTACCATTTTATTAGAATAAAAAAATATAATTGTACATAATCATGCCAAACAAAAAAAAACAGCCTAATTTAAAAGAAACCCCATCACAACAAAGTTGTCTTCATTACACTTAAGAACAAATGAGTCGTCTTTCATGAGTAATTCCCATAATTCTCTGTCATATTGAGCCATTCTGGTTTGAATGTACGTACATCTTTTCACTCTTCTCATTGGTTTGTTATCTGCTCATCACAAAGTCAACTCTTAGGTTATTTGGACCTCATTTATTTTCTTAATTTCCTACAAAATTTTCACAAACTCACACTTAAATGTAGAGTGACCTTCAGTTAGTTTTGATTTACTAAGGCAACGAGTGGTAAAGTCTTCTACCTTTAGCTGCTTGTGGGAACACCCAAAGAGAGCCATGCCAACCCATTAAACTGTTGGTTTCAGGCCCAAGATCATATTCAAACCCTTTCATTCGTTACTTGCAATACATGCATATAAATACACTAAAAACAACATGCAAACATGGTTCACTACTCTTATAAAAATAGACCACTACTTAACATTCACTCAGTACTTCACTACCTAAACTAATTCAAAATGAAAACTTGCTGCATGCTTTAAATAAAACATGACACTTAAATACTAGACCCGTGACCCGTAACCCATAACTTGACCTGACTTTCTAACATTCACCCCCTTAATCTTGATTCGGTTCTCGTTTCTCTTCTTTCTTTCTTGCTTATCTTGCTCTTTCTTTCTATACCCGGTACCGGTTTTCTTGCTAATCTTGCTTGATTCGAACCTCTCTTGCTTACTTCGTATCTTTTTCCTTGCTAACTTGCTTACTTTCTTTTGCTACTAGAAACATGCGCCTTTGGTTTCTTGCTTAATCAGTTGTTTTCTTTTACGTTAGGCTCATAATTAATTCAACAGCTTGCTAGTGTGGCTACTTATTTAAATTAATTAAGATGCTTGCCTGCTTTCATTCTTTCTTGAGCATTCTTTCCTTGAAGCGGTTTTGACCTTTTGACGTGCTTGTCTTTGAAATCTGATTCTGCTTCAATCTTTGAGGTGTGTATCCGCCTATTTCTCATACCTTTTCATTGATTTAACCGCCTCGTTCTCAAATGACTTGTTCTTTCTTTCTTTTGCTGATCAACCTTGCTTTTATTTTCTTTTTCTTTCCTCAATAGTAATCACCACCACAAATAAAGGCCGCTGCTCATCTCCTTCCTGAATGATCAGGTCTTCAATGGTTGTTGCTTGTGATCGTCTGCTGCTATATTCTTGCTTGATTACCTTTTGCTTCTTCTCGTTCTTCAGCCCTGCAGCCAAGGGCTGCTCCTCTTATCAAAAGCGACTCTCATAATAGCTTTCTTTTCTAACATTGCGCTCTAATACCAATTGTTGGTTTCAGGCCCAAGATCATATTCAAACTCTTTCATTCGTTACTTGCAATACATACATATAAATAGACTAAAAACAACATGCAAACACGGGTCACTACTCCTACAAAAATAGACCATTACTTAACATCCACCCATTACTCCACTACCTAGACTAATTCAAAATGAAAACTTGCTGCATACTTTAAATAAAACATGACACACAAATACTAAACCCGTGACACGTAACTTGACCCGACTTTTAACCCGATCAAGATTAATTCCAACATAAACTGCAATTAGGAATTAAATTGAGAACATTATTTTGACCAATTGATTAATAGTCAACATGATTGCTATTTGGTAGTCTTCATGCTTCACAAAGAATATTTTCAACATCAATGTACAGAATAGAGCAATCCCAGTTCCTATTGCAAGCTGCAATTACAAAAGTTTGTTAACAATGAAACCGTGCTTTAGGATCACAAATTATACTCCTTTTGTTCCATGAAAAACATAAAATAAATAGCAAAATATTGCCAAGCTGATGGTATACATATTTATCTTTATCCTAGTTGTAATCAGGCTAGTTGTAAATTATATTATAATTTGTTTTTTTTACTCAATAAGCATTTACAATTACCCATTTTGACCCATTACATATTGAGGCCCCTTCGAATTGATGTTTAGGATGATTAGTTGTGGATGAATGAACTAATATGATGAGTATGCACATAATGTGCAGTGACTATCGAAAGAACAAAGGGTGGAGAACTTAAAAAATACACACAAATAGATTAATATTCCACACCTGATTATCATACATGATTAGGGTATTTATACCCTTTGGTATTGGCGGTTAAACAACCGCTGATCTAACCAACACATTTGTCTACAAAAATACAATTTTGACTTTCTATATAACACAGTTTGACTTTTCTAATTGACTTCTAATTAGACTAAATTAACTAAGATTTCTTGATTAATTCTAATTCCAACATTACACAATCCACATTCTTTTGCTAGTTGTTGCTTTTTACATTTTGTGGCGGATGTCTTGCGCATTTCCTCTTAGCTTTGTTTTTTTCCTTATGATGCTACAGATGCATAAAAAAGAAAACATCTTATCGTTTTAACTGTAGTCTTTAGACATGGTGATGCTGAAAGAAAGTTTCGGATTGCCAATTTGGTGCCATACTTATTTATCTTTGTCCAAGTTGTAACCAAGTTAGTTGTTTCCTTTCCTTGCTCAGGTGGTATCCCCCCTCCTTTTTGTTTCAAGAAGGATATGCACCAAGGCTTTGTGATTTTGATGCATGTTTGTTGTTTGATTTGAGGGATGTATACTGATTACAGATAGATTAATATGTCATTTCTTGTGCAATCATAGAATTATCTTGATATCATAATTTCCATAATGATGGTGGAAGCATAAAGATTCTATATATTCATGCATAACTTGTAAGGAGTGTAGTCCTGTAGGCTGTTGATGATCGACAATTCTGCACTATGATTCTTCATAAACACTTGAGAACAAATGGGAGTATTTGGAGGGAACAATATATATGTCGATTTGATTACAATAACATACAACATCCCTATTTATAAGAGTTAGTGTCGGTTGTAACTGTCAAATGACAGTTAATTACACGGGGTACATCATTCTTAATTACCCAAACCGACCCATTAGTTGAGTTTATTTCCAAAAGAGTGTTGTTGATAAAAATATTTACCAAAATAGGTTGTTAGAAAAATATTTACCAATTTGGTGTAGTTTTATATAAAATGACATTTTTACCCATATTATTAATATACAAAAAACAATAAATAACTAACTCAATTTCTAATTTTGCACTTGTAAGCAGCGACAATGGCTATGAGCTTTCAGAGGAGACGAAAACGAGGCGGTGACGATTCTCGGTGGATGTTTTGCCGGTTGGAAGGCAATGATTCTCAGTAAACTTTTTGTGTACAAAAATGAATTTCAGAGGATTAATCATATGACTATATGCTTGTATAAAAGATGAGAAAATACCATAGCTTATAACAATGAAGAAAAGATGATGTCACACAACGGTGGCACCACCATCTCTCGACACCCGAGTTTCACATCGGACTCATCTTCTGATTCTCTAATTTTGATCAAACCCACTTTTTATCCTTCATTATGCATCGAATTCATGTTTAATCGAAGAAAATCGTGATATCTTAAGGTTTGGAGATGAAATCGTGAAACTTTGAGTTGCTCGGAGATGATGATGGGGGAATGAGACACGAGGAAATCGCGATCGAAAACTAGAGCCGATTTTAAAGAAAGAGAAAGAAACTTATCTTATCGGAAAACTGAGTCGATGATTGAATATTAATGATGATGATGGACATGAGGATGTGGAGGTTAATTCAAAGATTAGAAGATGGTTTTTGTATCTGAAAGAAGACGAAGTGATGGTTGGGTTTTTTTCTTATCTAAAATGAAAAATAAATAAAATTTTACCTATTTTGGTAAATATTTTACAAACAACACTAAATTGGTAAATATTTTTTTAAATAGCACTACTTTGGGAAAAAACTCCCCATTAGTTATTATCTAGACTATATATGTACAATATACATAATAATTATTAACATAAGTTTCATTTAATACTTGCTAAACTTATATCTAACATAGGCAATAATGGTACTTTCATGCTGTGATAGGTATCACTTATTTGATCTGTTTTATGAGTTTGATTATCCTGGAGCTAGGTCCTAATTAAGTTGTTATTTCATGAACATAACCTTCTAGTTGCATATGTTTATTTATGGTAAGGTTACTGGTGCTACATTTATAAAAGGAATTCATGATCACTGTTGACTACGCTTGTTAATTTAACTTATAAATAATCAACTATGGTATACAACATATGTAAGAATATGTTATTCCTGATTCAAAGGAGTAAAACCGAATAAGTTGTGTGTTTCTTATGAATATTGTTTCTTTGTAATTGTAAATATGTTCACAGTAGTCTTTGAAGTGTTTAATCATGAAGTTTTGGTATTGATAGCTGAGAAGGTATAGAAACATGCATGATTCGATGCTAGATGGTGAAATTGCCATGTCCAAACCCTAAGTTCCTGTAAATTTTGGAGAAGTTGTCGAGGTTCTAATCTAATTTCAAAGTTCAAACAGAGAAGAGAAGGTTTCTACCCTCTTTTCACCCTTATTATAATAGTATAGATAATGTGTATAATCGTATACTTGATTCTCATGACGCCATTTGTTTAAATGTGCTAGAAACTCCCATATATAAAGAGACGTGAATACCCCAAGCTATCAGACTTGTGTATGTATTCCTAATGACTTCTTAAAAAGTTTTGTTATGAAACTGCCGATTATATATGCGTCTATGTGGTAGGGTGTGTGTTCTAATAGATTTTTAAGCTTTGTTTTAAGGGTGATTATATGATTTTTAATTATCATTTTTTTAACAACCTGTATCTATACTACTATATAATACATATTAGAAGGACAAAATGGTAATTTCATTTAAATTGTAAGACACATATATAATATTTTAAGCATAAAGTACAAGTGGCTTATGCAATAATTCTATTTTTGGCCCCACTTAATTAACTTCTTCTAATTATTGTATTATTTAATACACATTATTAATACATTATTTAATAATATGAGATTATTTAATTCACTTCATTAAGTTTTATTTTATTTATAATAATATAAATTTACATTTAAATTTATAATTACTAATCATACTTTTAAAACTAAAGTTTTATTTTATTTATAATAATATAAATTGATATTTAAATTTATAATTACATCATATTTTTTAACAAAATACTATTTAAATTAAGTATTATTTTATTTAAATACTTATATCTATACTACTTTATAATAAATCTCTCTGGATAGAGATGTAATTTTACCAAGCATACAAGTTTTAAAGCAACATTTACAAGTAGTGCAAGACATTTAAAAAGGGTAGAATAGAAAATTGAGTAAGATTTTAAGACACTTTAAGGGCAATATGGTTAATTTATCATTTAAATTTTATATACCTTGGTATTTTTACCCTTGTCTTTTTTATGTATTTAATAAACATTATTTAATAATGTAATATTATTTGATTCACTTTATTAAATTTTATTTTATTTATGATACTATAAATTGATATATAAATTTATATTTACTAATTATATTTTTATAACTAAATATTATTTAATTTAGGTATTATTTTATTTAAATATTTAAGTATATAACTTTTATATATATATATATATATATATATATATTTATGTTTATAATAATTATAATACTAATATTTTTCTAAAGGCATATTATGAGTTTAATAATTTTAATATTTATCAATATCTTCTTATAATAAAAGTAAAAGGAGGATTGAATGATAATTTTACATATGGATTAAGACACCCATATAAAAAGTCATGCTTAAATTTCAAAAAAAGAACCATTTTATTTCATTTATACCCTTACATAAAGTATAATATATATGATGCTTATAATACAAATGCTAAAGTATATACATGTGGCCAAACAAAACCGTTATTTACTTTCAATTACACTCATACACTACGATTGAGCACTAATCCATGTTTCCCTTTCCTTTGCTGGTTGTTAAAAGCTCAATAACAATCAAGATGGTAATTTGTTATGATAATTTCTCCATTCACTTTCTTTGGTCTATGCAAATCAGTAAATCATCACCGAAAGCTGCATCCGATAATCATAAAACTCTAACATACATTCATAAAATGAAACCCCCCAAAAATCTAGGTAATAAGTGATTTCCGACCACAAATACTACCTATGCTTTCACTAATCTTGTTTGGATAATATACTTGTCTTAAAGATTTTTGTAATAAACGTATATGTTTTTTTTCATTCAATTTTTTCAATAATTATATTTTGATTTTTTAATTTACATCATAACGCGCCAAGCCAATACTGACTAAAATCAAATTTAAAAAAAAATCACGCAATAGCCGTATCGCGCTTGTTGCGGCGTATTTCCACTAGTTATCATAAATAGATTGTAATTCTTATACAACAACAAGAGTTAAAGGGATATAGTATTTATATTGTTTTATGTTATAGTGAACATAAAATAAGTAGTTTGTAGTTGATAAGTTGTTTATTATTTTTCTATTTGGCTTCTACAAACCGTAAATCGCTTTTTTATGTTACAAAATAATGTAAAAACGTATGCCGTAGAAAAATGACACAAGATCAAAAAACATTTCAATTTTAAAAAGGTTAGGTTAGTTTACAAAATATTATTGTATAAACTATATATTTCTTTCATACCTTTTATAGAGCATTCTTAAAAAGATAACCATATAACATTTCAAGAGTTTTGTATTAAAAAACTATGTAATAAGTCATAAATATATAATATGTAAATCCTTATTACTAAGTATTATAATATTACATTTATGCAACACATATTATACATTAGGTTTTTAACCTAGTACGTGACATATCTATCAGAACATAGATTAATGTTTATTAGTATTGATCGAGCCCACAAACCTAATTTGGTATCTAAAGTTTTTCTTCTTATAACTTTATATTGTAAAACAACATTTTCAGTGATAATTAATTTGAGTATTTTAATATGTGAAAAGATACAGGTGGTTAAAAAGTTTTTACTAACACGGTTGGTCAAAATATTTATTTTTTTTAAACAAAAATTTTTAAAACAAAAGCTTAAAAAGTTGATATAATTGTTTTATTACATATTGTTCTTACTCGTATGTAATTTCAATATTATATTATCGTAAAAAATCATTTTATACTTAATAAATTTTTATTATATTTAATATTTTATTTGTTCAACCAGTGTAATACATGGGATTTACTAAAACTAGTAATAGTTATATACCTAGATAGTGTGTTTGTTTGCGGATCTAAAAATACATATTTATAGAGTTTAAAAATACCTTTTTAAAATTTGTTGGACCTGTTAAGTCATGGGTATAAGTATGAATTGAAAACCTAGAAACTAGAAACTTGAGTTACTAGAGGAGTTGAGTGAAGTTCATCCAACATTCCATATACCACATACCACATTTAAGAAAGCGCCTAGCAAATGAAGACGCACATGCGTCACTCGATGATGTGATAATAGAAAACAAATTAAACTATGTTGAGGAGTCGGAAACAATTATGGACAAGAAAAAAAAGAATTATGGAACAATGTAATAAAGCAGGTACGGTAAAGTCTAATGGAAACATAGAAAGGTTTTGAAGCCACATATGGGTTCGAAGAGGATACGTGATGACATTATCCACAGTTTTTTTTTAACATATAACAAGTTTCAAGTACGAAACCCAAATAAGAGGGATCGACTAGTAATGGCTCGAAATCCTGCTTAGTCTCAATTAAAAAGGAGTCAAATGTTTAAGAAGATAAAAAAGAGTTGATGCTTGTTATTGAAACATGGGGGACTGGATGCATGAAAAAGAGAAAATTTTACCTAAAAAGAGCTATATAAGAAAAGGTGATCGCGCACCTTTCCCATTGAGTTCCATCGTAAGTAACCCAATTAAAACTTCAGCCGCAAGAAGTGCTGAGAGAGTGTGTGCTATTCTTACTAATGAGGTAAGCTTTCATGTTCAATATGTTAATGCTAGCTTAAATCTAGATCATTCATAATGGGATATAATGTTTAGATGTGATTTTTATGCAAAAAAGTTTAAGCTTAGTTCTACCAGATGAGGATATGTGGTTACACTTATGTAATTTACGGACCTGTAATGAAAAAAAACTCAATAAATTTACGGACTTGTAATGAAAGAAAACTCAATACAATGCTATGTATGGTAGATATAAAGTAAAGGCTATGGATGATATATGTTGTATATAATAGCAATCATGATTATCTGATGATTAAGTCATGCTACTAAGCAACAAACGGATCTAAATGAAGTATGCATATTAGGTTGAGAAGGTGTGATAGATGGAGCTGATGGGAATAAGAGTCACCCGACATTATATAGACCGATATCCAAGCTTCAATAGATGGTAGTTTATGTTTGATTCTTTAATAATTTGATTTATAAAGACATTTATCTTCCGCTACAATTAGTTTATGTTTATTTGAAGTCTAAGAAAATCCAAGCATGAGAGCTTCTAGAAATAGGGTCATACGTACTGTGGAGAACCTTCTAACTCTTCAAATCTTCCAACATCTTATCTTTTTCTATTATTATTATTTTAAAAATGTAAAACTATCTTTTCGATTATAAAAAGTTAATTGTATAATCACGTGAATAAATTTCTCTACTCTAATAAAAGGGTAAATGATTGGGACATGTGGCAGCATCACATTTCTTTTCATCAAAATTTTCCCGCTTCTCTCTCTTAATTAATATTTACTATAATTACTAATTTTATTATTTATTTTTATAGACTAAAAGTATTTGTAATAAATTAAAGAAAGGTTCTTGTAATTAATGTTATTTATAAAGAAATAATTTTTTATGAAATAAAAAAAAATTTAAACATCAATATATTCTCAAATTAATGTTTTTAAAAAGTAAAATATTTATAAATAAAAAATAATTAAAATTGGGAGTTATTATAATGAAATTTTTTTAAAACGGTTTGTTTTGAAACAAAATATTTAGTTCTTTAAACAAAAAATTTTAAAAGTTAATATGATTATTTTGTTGCTTATATCCTTACTAATATGTAATTTTAATTATATTTTATCCTAAAATATCGTTTTATAATTAATAAAATTTTATTTATTTAATAATTTATTTATTTAACCCGTGTACTACACGGGTTATTAATGCTAGTAAAATACATATTCACGGAAATAACGTTTAAATGAACACGTCAATTTGTAGTAATACGTATAAAGCTAAGTTTTTCTTAATCATCTATAGTCAAATTGTAATTATAGAAATTCGAATGCACATCGCATTTGTAAGGGAATAAAACACAATCATCAATGCCACTTGGTCACGAGATTATGTGCATGTATAAAATTGATATGTATGTTGAATTTATGCTTGATTTTATATTAACTCTAGCATATGTAGCTAATTAACTTTATGTATTAGTTTACAATATGCAATTTATTTATCTGCTATACAGAATACAAATGTCCCAATTTAAAATTTTATTTTAGTAACTAATATTTCTGAATTAATATGTATTAATTTTTTTATTAAAAATTAAAAAATTAATTGAAGAACGAAATATTCATGTTATACCGATCTTTTATTTCTCAATTAAAATTTTTAACTTTTTAATACTAAAAGATTAATTAAGCTTTGGCATATTTAACTCTTTTAGTCCTTTAGCTTTGACATATTTAACTCTTTTAGTCCAAAAAATTTAACCTTTGGCAATTATATGACTAGGTTGGTCATTGAGCTTTGACATATTTAACTCTTTTTAGTTTAAAAAATAATCTTTTAATTTCTATCATGCCTAAGGTTTGCATTTTGTAACAGTATTGGTCACTACGCTAACTATGTTAGATTTTTTGGTTAAGTTTAAAGGCATTTCAGTCATTCTAGATTTAATGAACTATTTTATGCATTATTCAATATTTAAAAGGTATTTATTGTCTTTTTTTAATCAAATCAATTTTTATTAAATTATTTATAAAACATTTTTTTGTTTCACATGTAAAAATAACTTCTCTTTAAGATGATATTTCTTTTTTCATAAAAATCTTTTTTTCATCTTGTGGGTTTCAAATTAGACTATATGATCATGAAACAATAATTGCATTCTTGTATAATACTTCATAATTGAATATTTACGTTTGTCTAAACCATTACAAAGGTGCATCTAAAATTTTTTTAACAATAAGCAAATGACTCGTCCTAATTTTAAGTATCCTTTCATTTTGTTTTTGTTAGTAAATATTTTATAAATACAAACGATTTGTTATATGAAATATACAAATAATACTACACATGTTTATCTCATTCCTAATATATTTAGTGTTTATTTTCAAATTAATAGTATAATTTTTATGTTTTTAATATATATTTAACAATTATTATTATAATAAAATAATAAATAAATGAAGATTTTTAGATTACTGGTTTAAATCTTTAGGCAAGTTTTCACGAGGCTAAAGTATTTACATCATCTCAATAGCTCTTTTGTTTCTTTTCGTATCGAATAAATACATCTTTATTTTATTTGTTAGTTTTATTTTATTATTTAAATTTAGTTAAATAAACAACCTTTTTAAATATTAAGCAATACATAAAGGTCCCTTATATATAAAATGACTGATATATTATTCAACTTAACTAAAAAAACTAACAGAGTTAATATTATGGATCAAAACCGTTATAAAATTCATACCTTAAGGACTAAAAGAGTTGAAAGATTTCATTTTAAATTAAAAAAAGTTAAACATACCAAACCCACGGACAAAAATAGAAAATTTACTCAATGAGAAATGAAAGATGGGTATAACATTATGGTATTAACATAGGTTGAAAGATAAAATGAACTAAACATAGTTTATTTGGAGAGTAGCAATTTGACGTTAAGATAGCGAAAGATGGTGAAAGATAAAAGATAAGTAAAACAAATAAACTAAACATATAACTTTCATATATATATATATATATATATATATATATATATATTATGTATTATTCATCGTTCATTGTAACATAATACTAAATTAATAATAAATGTAAGTGTGTATTTCTAATTCGAATTTCAAATCAAATCAAAAATCACAATTTCACAATTCGATTCGAATTCGATAATTAGATTTCAAATCGAATTTGAAATTTTAAATCAAATTTCAAAAGTATGATTTTTTTACTCAAATCGAATTTCGAGTTTTTCGAGCCCAATGTGAATAATGAACACCCCTAATATTAAGATAGGAATGAGAAATACAACATACTAATAATATTAACATTTATCACTTTTATTGATTTAAAAAGCTTAACAGTAATAAAGGCAAAATTAGATAAGCTTCTAAATTGTACGTTATCGAAGTAAATAATATTGAGGAAAAGAATGACAATACGTGTCAATAACCTTTACATATATAATTCTACTAGGTTACAATCCCGTGTAATACACGGGCTAAATAAATTTATTGTTACATGGTTAATAATATAAAAAATTATATCTTAAATATTGTGTATTATACGTATTGAATAAACTCATTTATTACACATTTGAAAATTTAAAGTTAACATATTTGAAATTTTATTTATGGATAGTTATTAATTAAGAAAAACATTCATAATTAAGAGGAGAGAGAATCGAAAAAACCAATTATTAGATGGTTAAGATGGTGACAAGTGTCCGGAATTATTTTTATTTATTAGTATAAAGATTTTTATTATTATTTTGAATGATTTGCTGCTGTAATCATGAGGATTAGAGTACCTAAAACAACGGTCTTAATTTTCACTTCCGAAAATATGGTAAGTTGGTGTTTTACCTAGGTATAATGTTCTACGAGTATCGTGAGATAAAATGTCAAAATAAGCCCTATACTATTATTAAAACATAGACCAAGGGTAAAAAATCGACTTATCATTTTCCAGAATGAATAAAACTAAGACAAATATTTTAGGTTCTCTCATCTCATGATTAAAGCAGCAAAGCTTTAAATAACAATAATAATAAATTATTAATAATAATAAACGTATCTTTAACAATGAAGGATTCTGTAAATACCTTTTGACTTCTCTGGTTAGAACACTTCAAGAATATTGTAAACTCATTAAGATAATCAAGAAACCCTATAAAAGAATATGACAATAAATAAAATGAATATGGTTGAACCCTTAAGTTTCTACTCGGTATAAGTTGTAGTCAACTCTTTCTTATTTTGAGAAGTTTTAGTTAAATACTTTCAAAAGTTATTAGTATATGATCATGCATGTATTATACTATAATATGATTTTTAGTTTACAGAATATGTGATAAAAAAAACTCTTGATCAATAATTAATATGAAAATTAAATGGGTTTTCAAGATGGGAAATATTAAATTACTTGTTGATCAAGTCAAATCATATCATGTAAAGTGGGGATTAGCGTTTCGTACCGTGCACCGATACCGGTTATCAAACTTGTATTGACCAAACAAAAATGGTACCTATATCTGTATTTCATTTTGCCTGGATTTAGTGTCAACATTATGCGATTCCAATACCGGTAAAAATTTAAAAAAAAAATTTAATGCTTCAAAATTACTGTAAATACATAAAACTGTGAGTATAAACAAGAAATATGCAAGTTATACAAAAGGTCACATAAATGCCTAATTAAATAACATGATCATATAAGGGAAACAAATCAAACACTATGATCGATCATGAAGCGGAAATTATACACATGAATCTTGAGTAGCCTGCAATTAAAAGTATCCATAAAACTATAGAAGTAAATCAAATACTATGGTATAGAATTGAAGGACTCTTACTCCAACTAGATTTATACTATGGATTTTATGATTGTGGAGGCGGCGAAAACGTTGTGGGTGGATATCATTTTTAAAGTTCCCAAAATACCGTTTTGAGGATTTGATTTAAACTGATAAGGTGGTCATCTTTCTTATTTATTTACATATATGATCTATATTTACGAATTACAAAATTTGGGCTGAGATAAACAATTAGATGGACTTAAAATTTGGGATAATTTCTATAATAATAAAAATACTATGTAATGTCACTCTCTCATGTTTTCTCAATTTGTTTTTCTCGTCTATCTTTACTATTAGTTATATAAATTTTCTTTAATTGTTTATATAATTTTTTATGTCTCTCCTATTAAATGATTTTTATAATTATTTTTTATAAATTATTATATATTTTAAAATAAGTTAAGTTTGTTCGTAAAACATTTTTATAAATTATAAAATTTATTTTATATATTCCTTTTATAAAACATTTTTAAAACTAACTATATAATGCTTATAGAATATATGTTAAAAACTATATAAAATTTCATAAATATGTTATGTGAAAATCTTTACATTATATTTAAGCAACATGAGTATTAAACGTGTTTCTAACCTAGTTTCATATATGTCGCTACAAACTTACAAAATATCAAATATATCCTAACTAAAATTTTAATATCATATACATTCTTACGAAGCATTACAAATATCATATATACATATATACATGTATGCATAGGTTCAAATAAAAAATAATTTTGTATATATCCCTACAAAACCTATCAAATATCATATATATTATATACATTGGTAAAATAATCAAATACCAAATATTTATATTAACATATTTCCTAAAATGAATATAAAATATATCCAATTTGTCTTTAATTTTCTTAAAACTTTAAAACTTTGTTTTTCCACATTTTAAACTCATCTTACTACTACATTTTTATTGTTCTTATATGTTCGTTTTCATTTTCGATAAAAGTATTTTAACGCTTTTCAATGGTTTCTACTTTCAATAGTAATTTTATTGTGTTACAATAAAACAAAATTACCAATTTTTACTACTTTTCTAATTGACTCGATTTTTAAATTTGTAGCAACTCTAAAATACTTATAATAAATTATATATGTCAAATAGCAACAACTAAATAAATTATTTAGCTTGATAAACACGTTTATCATCACACTCTAAAACTTTAGTATCCCTTTTATTAAGATTAATGAAAATTACAACTTTTATAAACAAATTTAATATACAATAAGACGACCTATATGAATTAAAATTTATTGTTAACTTGTTTAAAAAGAACAAGACAACCGGGAAAACAATAAAGAAAAACGTTAGAAATT
Source organism: Flaveria robusta (assembly GCA_025506415.1). Taxonomy (NCBI): domain Eukaryota; kingdom Viridiplantae; phylum Streptophyta; class Magnoliopsida; order Asterales; family Asteraceae; genus Flaveria; species Flaveria robusta. Next base: position 19,599,505 of record CM046460.1, read on the forward strand.
TAGTAAAAATCACTATAAAAATTAGTAAGAGATGTCGTAGAAAATGCTTAAAAATCAAGTTAACTAGAAAATCTATAAAAGTTTTGTTGTAAAAACGAAAAAGAAAAAGAACCCATAAAAAGATGAGATAAAAAAAGTCACATGAACATTTAAAATTTTAATAAAATCAAGGATAAAATGGTTATAATACGAATTGTTTATATGAAATATGTAAAATGGATATACATTATATTTTAATTTTTTTTAAAAGGATATATATGATATTTGATATGTTTTATAGGAACATATATCATATTTAAAATTTTGCTTGGATTTATGATATTTGACTAGTTTTATAAAGACATACATTAAATTAATCCTTAAGATATTTATTGCAATTTTTTTATGTTTAAACCTTCTGAAAACAATTTTGATTTTACGATATTAAAAACTTGAGCATTACATTGACATTAAGCTTGATTCTAAAGTTTAAATGTCAATTTAAAAAAGCGAAAATATCACAGAATAATAACCAAGTTTTAAAGTGTTTTGATTTATTCAATCATGCATATTTTTCTCAAATTGGACCACTAAACGATCAAATCGAGTTATTATTAAATTTTCTTATGTCAAGAAAGTAATGTTGGAGAAGACGTGAGGGGTCAGAATTTTCAATATATAAACTTATATTAAAAAATAAAAAAGTACCTAAAATTTACGTCAACGTTCCATATCAGCATCAAAAGATAGAAAAAAAAATTTAATTGAAACAAAAAGTATAACATGCTAAAAAAACATGTTAAGACTCTTAATTTATGTAAAATATAAAAACTAAGTGATGTAATTAAAACATTTTTAAAACTTGAGTTATCTAATTAGAACATTTTTGAAAGTTAGATACTATTTTATAAAGTTACACCTTTAAAAAAATCTAAACTCTGTAAAATCATATATATATTTGATTATATTTTTTAGTAATTTCTAATTATGATATTATATATACTTTAAAAACAATATAGCTAAGCATTTAAGCATATTGTACAAATTTTAATGCTTGAATGACACTAATGTAAATAAGGTAAAATTGCTGGACGTTTTCATATGCTGCTTTTATCTTAATCTTCTTATACATTCATGTCGGCACATGTGTTTTCTATCGCTACGACCTTCATTTTTTTAATTGAACTACAATAAGAAGAAAATAAAGACTTATTTGTTTGGGCTTTTGTTTAACAATTTATAATCAAACTTAATAATATATTTCTTTTAATTATTTATTATATATTAATTTGCAACTATCATTTTCCCCCAAGTTTCTTGAATTACAACTTTTAACTCCTAAGATTTTTATAAAACTTTAATAAATTACACTTTAACCCCCTCGAGTTTTTAAAGCTTTGCATTTACCTTTTGTATAATTTTACTTAAAAAAAACTAATTTCTTACGTCCTTATTTTTATGTACGTGTTGGTATATATTATAGCTTGTCCACATTTTGACGTAAAATATGTTCAACGTAGATTTTCTGTAAAAATGTTTTTGTGCTAATTTTTATATACGGCTATATCTCACTTGAAAACAAGCGAAGTCAAATATAATATGTTTTTGTTTGACGATATAAATTCAAGTAACTCTATGTTTTTGGCATAAATTAGGTTCGAAAACGAGTTGCACAATTGTAGTCTCTACATTATCATGTCCCGTACTACGCCGCTGCTACGCGCGGTATACTTACTAGTATATATATATATATATATATATATATATATATATACATACTAGTAAGTATATACTAGTAAGTATACCGCGCGTAGCAGCGGCGTAGCACGGGACATGATAATGTAGAGACTACATTATCATGTTTTGTGTTTGTAACACAAAAAACAACATTTTTTGTAACACAAAAAACACACCTGTTTTGTGTTTGTAAAAATTTAAACCCATTCTATTTTAATGGGAGGTAAACAACATAGCAATAGACCAAAATGCCATGAGTATAGCAAAACACTTAACAACAATAATAAATTAACAAGTACATACATCAACAACAATCAGGATTTTCCAAAATTTCTTTTAATGTATTGAATTAATTATCTGATATTTTCTTATTATCTTTGCATACTAGTTATATATACAATAAAATGTTGTTTAATCAAATTTACTTGAAGAATTCATCATCATATAAAAATATAATAACGTTCAAGAAAACATAACAACAGACGTAAAAACACAATAAACTGCAGTAAAAACACAATAACTAGAAAACTAATAAAGGCTAAAAATCCTGATTTTTTATTTTTGTATATAATTATATCATATTCGTTTTAAAAATAAAGACATTTATTTTTATGGTGTATTTATTAAAAACTTATATCGTACATAAAAATCATAAACGTTTAAAAAAGTGGATGAACTTGAGAAAAAGTCAATAAAAGAGGTTGTGCCTAAAATATCATTATAATAAATTTTTTAATATAATTTGATCTCAACCATTAGTTTAAAATATTAACGATTAAGATTACTTTTTATGTTTTCTTAGATTGGAAACACTTTTTATAAGAACATTTACCTATATAAAATTATAAATTAAATTATTTATAACATATATATAATATTTAAATTATATAAAAATATAATAAAATATTCCATAAAATATTATATAATATATATATATATATATAATTATATATATTTCTATTTCAAATCGAAATCCACAAATTTGAACTTTGAATCAAATTCAAAGTTGAGAATTCGAATCGACTTTTTGAATCATATCAAATTTCTAGTATTTTTGAATATAATCGAATACTGAATTCTCTTACTTCTCTTAACCTCTTGATTATTACAGCAAAACAATTAATAACAATAACGAAATAATAAATTTATATACCATCAACACTTAATGGAAAACATATTACCGGTTTATAGAAGGGGTTTTTGGTACGTTATTGCAGAATCTACACCTTGAGTTTATATTCTTGTCTTACTCGTGAGAAATTTCAAGTACTACAAACAACAAAAATAGGGAAAATTAGGATTTACAATTTAATCCCAAGAAAACTATAATGGGTTACAATTAAATAAAAACATACAAAGTCTTTAATATAATAATCTACCATGAATTGTCTTTTAACACGAGCCCAATCAGGATTCCACAAACCCAACAATCTCCCACTTGGAGCCTAGATAATATTCAAACTGTTTTTCGTTGTGAACACTTATACCTTTTGTAATCTTTCTTATTTTTTTGTTTGAGTGGCCTTCTCATCAGTTAACCCGAAGGTCCGTTGAAGCTCCATCAAGTTTCAGCACATCAATCATGGCTATATCTACCCCTGACTCGTTCTTCGTCCCTATCGGCTTGGAACACCCTGAGAACAAACACATGCTTCCACTGTCACAAATCCTCTAACTGGTTTACCTGAACTCTTCCGTGCACATTCACAATGAATCTTTTCTGTGACTCTAGATGTCTTACTTGGAAAGCAAACCTTTTTCTACGCATGACATTCCGTTAACTAGATTTTAGTCTTCTTTTCAACTGGAACGTCACTTCTTTCGAGCGGTAAACTGACCATCTACAATAAGCCTATTTTCTTTCCACGAGCAAAGACAAGATTTCGTTTAACTACTTTCCACTGTTTGTTTCCAAACTTAACCTCATGTCCCTATTCATCCAACCGACCAACATAAATCAATTGTTTCTTCAAGCTAGGAATCACCCCCAACATCTTTCAAAGTCCATGAACCAACTGAAGTAATTAAATCCATGTCACCCATGCCCGTAACATCATGAACATTATTGTTCGCCAGTCTTACCGTACCAAAATTACCTTCTTTTAGATTTTGCAATGCTTCGTTGTTGTGGGTAGCATGAAACGAAGCTCAAGAATCCATGCCTAGGAATCGACACTGTTCTTCACACTACATATTAAAGCATCATCATCTAAGTGGTCTGCTGAATTGCTAATTTCTTTCTGATCATTCGAACACTGATTCCTTTAGTACCCCATCGGTTTAAAGTTCCAACACGGCATATCATTCCAAACCCTAGACTGACTTCTTCATCTGTTCTTGCTCCCACTACCTTTGTTATTCTTTCTTCCTATGCCAACATTCAGTAATTCACTTGATGATTCATCTAAAATTTCTTCGTCTGATATTTTCGCCTAAAATAATATCTCAAATTCCATTTAATGTGAATGTGCTAGTAGAAATAGTAATCGTTGTAATAGTCCAAGGCCAGCTATCAAGCAATGATGATAATAGCAGTAGAGCTTGAAACTCATCCTCGAATTTGACTCCAACTGACCCAAGTCTAGACAAGATTGAGTTCAAGTTGTTGATGTGCTCTTTAATTGAATTTTCCTCTTTCATCTTTGTATTAATAAGCACATGAAATAAGAAAACATTCTTTGCTGCCGAAAGCTTCTCGTACATATTAGATAATACATGCATGATACATTTCGCTGTAGTTTCCGTTAGAATGTTAAACGCAACATCATTTGCCAGCAATAACCTAATAACCGTCTTGACCTATTTATCCAAAGTTTCTCACTCAATTGGTTTCATTTTTTAAGGTTTCTCACCCAAAACAACATCCAAATCTTTTTGAACAAGCAAATTCTCCATTTGCATTTTCCACCAACCAAAGTATTTTCCATTAAACTTCTTAATTTGAAATTTTCCGCTCTCAACCATTATCTCAAACTATAATATGTTTACCAATAGAGTCAAGACTGAAAGTAGTGCCAAAAACAACTGTGGTCGGCTATCTGAACTTCAGTATTATTCTATTGAACACTACCGTGTTACTCAATCCCAAAAAAATAATAAACAAACTAGTTCAACAATGCACCTGAGAATTTACGACTTTGGATCTTGGTAATTATATCAAAAATACCTAGACAAAATAACCAACCCCACAATAATCACAAAAAAAAGTGTAAGAAGTAGGTTCATTTTTAAATTAAAAATAGTAATTCTAACGATACTCTCGTTAGCCATGGGAAATATTTTAGTACAATACCGTTTACAAATACGACTAGAAAAATAAATATAACAATATTTATGTACCAAACTTGATTCGAACATCCATATTTAATATATACTCCAACGAGTCTTCATATATTATTATTGACTTGAGTCTTCATCACGTTCGAATATTCAACTATACCTCTTGACTGCAACAATTAACAAACAAAAGATTGACGGTTGTGGCTGAGGATCGTGTTAGGCACGGGTCCCTTAAAACAGATTTCGCGTCTCTACTCAAGACAACGCGTCTGTCTCCCAAGGTACAACAGCCAAAGCAGTATGTACTGCCGGAGAGTGCCTCGGACCCAAGAGATCACCGGGTAAAATATGTGTTATGATTTTATATGGAAAAAGGTTAAAAATGATGGTGTAGGAAGAACAATTTAGAGAATGCTCATCTCTAAATTTCTATGATAACTTGTTGAATCTAAAGAGAATAAATTTCTTCTTCTTCTCTTTTCTTTTTATCATGAGTTTAGTTATATAGTCATTCTAAAAACTTCACATTAATATGAGTTTTATGATTCACAACCAAAACTTTCATTTGATTTATGAAATGTTTTATGAGACCAAATTAAAACTCTTATTTCATTCATGACATGTTTAATGCCAATTTTAAACCATAACAAACATTCATAATATTTATTAAAAGACTTGGTCAAAACATAAAACATCCATGTTAATCAATACATGACTTTAACTAGCATTATGTAAGAAATTTCAACAATTTCCTACTATAATCACCCAAGTTTCACTTTGTTCATTCCGACCACTCAACTTCGAGCATCGATATCTAATTCATCTTTGTTTCAGTTTGGACATGGTACAGTTAGTTATAAAATAAGAACTTAAACCAATAAATAAATAATGATTTATATGATAAATACATAAATATAATTATTTTGTGTCCAAAATTCCAACAATCCCCCACATGAATGGAGATCGATCAAAACACACAAAATTCCCAATGAAAACTCGACAGTTGAGTCTTGCAGGATAGGTTGGTGTTCCCATTGAACCTTCCTTTGTGAAGCATACTTAGCCTCCTGGTGGTGTGTAGACGCGATGTCTTTGAACAGACCCCGTTTTGTGTAGACGACAATACACATTCACACAAGACTCTCCCTAGTCGGACACATCCCCTCATTGTCGTGTCCGTTATGGTCATGGATCACTATCCTGGTTCTGCGAGAGCTCTAGGATTTGCGCCTCCCCACAAATCCATTCGAAGCGACCCCACTTCTCTCTAACATAGGTGATTCCATGAATCATTAAAAGCATCATGGTTATATTGATTCCCACAATCATTTAACCTGAATATGCTTAACCTTCCCTTGGTCACTGGTTCGGGGTACTCCACCAGAGTGAATGGACTAGGAAGTTCATGACTCCCTTTTAGTTTTAGGGTACTCCCCTACAGTGACTCCATTGGTCATATGATTAAGTTGTCCTATTGAACCTAGATCTTGGGATCTCCAATCAGCTAGGTTAGGTTTCTCTCATATTCCCTTTTTCCTACGGGCTTTAGTCCAATTCCTCTCTATCTCGTCTCGTTACAACCCGCAAGTTGTTGGATCCAAAATTGTTATCTATCACTTCGTCAAGTGGATATAGATAACTCTAATCGAGATAAGTTTTCATGATGTGTTCTTAACTCGTAAGTTAATAAAGGCTATTAAGTGTATTTGAAGAATACAATTCTTATTTCAAGATGAACACATCTCCTTTAAGTCTTTCGTAGTAGACATCTATCAAGATTCTAAATCTAGTCAATTAGAATCCGAGTCTATCATAGACTCCTTATGACCTTTGTGTCAAAATCAATATTGCTAACATTTCATTTTCAAATACAAGAAACCCCCACATTTAAGTGTTATTGGATAACATCCATATGGGTTAATGAAAGGTTCTCCCTTTCTAAATAGGATTGAGAAAACTTTCTCACAAAACCATTTCTACATACCTTAAAGGATTGTTTCTAAAATAGCCTCTCCCCCACATTTCTTGCAGTTTGATTTAAAATGAGGTTTGCAATCAGACAAAACTATAAAGCTGAGTACTCCTCATTAGACTTTGTAAACTAGATAACATTATCTAGTTAGTTAAGTTTTCCATAGGTTATATCAACCTTTTTGAACCGGATGAGTATCCTCTTTTAAATTTGTCTACACATGATTGACCTCCTTAGAGCATCATAATTAATAAGTACTATGCTAGCATACTTTAGACTATAGTACTTTAGCATGTGAACAGAAGATGCATCATTCTGATCTTTCACAGCTTTAAGAAATAACACACTATCCCTTGTCTATATTCATGTCTTATTTTAGACAAATCATGAGACTTATTATTCATCATTCGGTTAGTAACATAACTCATTTTCCTTTAATGCTCTCATCCACAGGCATGTCACCAGACATGACGCCATACCCGGTAGCCGCCTCAGCACCAACTTAGTAGCAGCCAGTCGGTAGCAACTGCCGGACCTCGGCATTAATACAATAGGTTGGTAGCAACTAAAAGGCAAGCTCGGTACCAATCTAGCGTACACACACTTCGGTAGTTGGCATTGAGTTAAGACCAAGATCGCAATAACATCTATCAAAACTGCTCAACCGACTTTCAAGCACAATAGTGCGAGTGTGTGAAGTGCAAAATGCACCATCTTCCTTTGACTTGTAAAGACTCAATAATAAATCTTGATTCAATTCACTTTGGTGAATACATTCATAAATAAAACTTGTCTACAATTAATAATATGCAATTCATAAAGTTTGCCTAGAGTTATTGGCACATATGTCTTGTTGTTCTCTTTAAGCTATGTATAATTAGGATACTTTCTCAAACGAAAGAAAAATCATCCACATAGCTCTAACAACATTAAGATGGTAGAAGCATTTACATTTAGATATTTCAGAATGAATTTAGTTAAATTCATTGAAGATAACATATATTGCTTTCATATGTAGATTTATCCACACTTGTGAATTTTTTTTATGATAACTTCAAATGAAGTTTATCGGTATATCTCATACTTGTGTATTTTATCTCAACACACTCATCATATTTTTGATCTCATGATATGGTAAGAGATTTGATGTCTCATCTTCGACACTTAAACAATTCAACAACTCTCAAGTTGTTTCTTATGCAAAACTCTTATTGCATTATCCGTTTAAAGTTATATATTTTCTAAACATTATATAACTGACGTTTAAAATTATTTCACTCAAAATCATTTTAAACATTATAATAAAAATTGATTTATTTGTTGTAAATATTGCATGTGTTATCTTAAGATATTGAACACAAATAATAATACAACCAAAATTAAAACGTAAAGTGTAAAACACTTTTTAATAATAATTTAAACGGATAAAAATTACATTTAGGCATCAAATCTCTAAGTGTTATTATCTATAACACTTTCATCATTGTAGCAATGATATCGATTGTATGGCATGTCTTGAGGTACTCCCTCAATAATACTTCATGCACTCATACGATTAAGTTTCTCATTTCATCTTGAAACTCTAAATTTGAATAGTTAAACCGACTAAAAAAAACAATGTTATGTATACACTATCTTATTTATAAGTAGTTGTATTTGAACAATTATTTCTATTCACAACGATCTCAAGTTTTTTTTTTCCTGAATAATCTAATCGAGACTATTATGTTGTTTGAGACGTGCTACTTCTCACATGAGTAGTAACCATTTTAGATTACAAAACACATGTTTTATTAATTCAAAATATTTCGTAACTTTGCAACTATTTTAAAAATATATCGTATTTATTTTATTTCTTGATCACAAAAGTCAAGACCATAAACTCCAAAATTGGTTTTATGATATAAATTAATATCTAACACGCTCGTTAGAAGACAAACATTTACAAATGTTTTTTTTAATTTTTTTTTAACACTTTTTGATTTATATAATAAACCGTTTCTAACACATTTATTAGAGAATAAATGATTATAAAACGTTTTTTTAAATAGAATAAACCGTTTCTAACACATTTATTAGAGAATAAATGATTATAAAAACGTTTTTAAATACATTTTGGTTTATATACATAAACAGTTTTTTTTTTTTAACAAATGATTACAATAATCATATTAAATATTATGATTCTTATTAAATAAACCATTTTCTAGCACGCTCATTAGAAAATAAATGATCACAAATAACATTTCCAGCTTATCGGTTAAAATAACCACTTCTAACCCGCACGTTAGAAATAAACGAATATAAAGATCGCTTTAAAAGCTTTTCGATTTATACAAAATAAATCTAGTTCTAACTTAGTCGTTAGAAATAAACGATTACATAAATCGTTTTAAAGCTTTTCGATATATAAAATATAAACCAGTTCTAACACGCTTGTTAGAAATAAACAACTACCAAAGATTGTTTTGAAACTTATCGGTTTATATACAATAAACCCGCCTCTAACACGCTCGTTAGATCTAAACGATTGCAAAATCGTTTGTAAGCTTCTCAGCTCATATAAAATAAACTATTTCTCTTTTTGTTGCAAAACACTAGTTTATAAATAAAAATTGATTTTGCTTAAATCATTGTAGTCATAAATAATTTTAAAACTATAAACCCATGATTTCCTAATGGCTTTTAAATTTAAACCATCTCTAACACACATGTTAGATTGTTAAACATTTACAAAAATGTTTTAACACATGATAGAATCAAAGTATTCGTTTAGTAACACGGTATTTTGGATATTAGATTATACTCCAATCTTTATTAATATCCAAACAGGACGTTGTACTACGTTATTTCCCAAAAAAAATTGTTTGATTTTAACAAAAATCTCAAATAACATTTTCCTTAACATTTCGTGAACCTTACAACCACAGTAATAATGTTTTAAAAATCCCATCACGAAATCTGTTTTAAGTTTGTAAGAAGTAGGTTCACTTTTATATTAAAAATAGTAATTCTAACGATAGTCTCGTTAGCCATGGGAAATATTTTAGTACAATACCGTTTACAAATACGAATAGAAAAATAAATATAACAATATTTATGTACCAAACTTGATTCGAACATCCATATTTAATATATACTCCAACGAATCTTCATATATTATTCTAATCTTCATATATTATTCTTGACTTGAGTCTTCATCACGTTCGAATATTCAACTATACCTCTTGACTGCAACAATTAACAAACAAAAGATTGACGGTTGTGGCTGAGGATCGTGTTAGACACGGGTCCCTTAAAACAGATTTCGCGTCTCTACTCAAGACAACGCGTCTGTCTCCCAGGGTACAACAGCCAAAGCAGTATGTACTGCCGGAGAGTGCCTCGGACCCGAGAGATCACCGGGTAAAATATGTGTTATGATTTTATATGGAAAAAGGTTAAAAATGATGGTGTAGGAAGAACGATTTAGAGAATGCTAATCTCTAAATTTTTATGATAACTTGTTGAATCTAAAGAGAATAAATTTCTTCTTCTTCTCTTTTCTTTTTATCATGAGTTTAGTTATATACTCATTCTAAAAACTTCACATTAATATGAGTTTTATGATTCACAACCAAAACTTTCATTTGATTTATGAAATGTTTTATGAGACCAAATTAAAACTCTTATTTCTTTCATGACATGTTTAATGCCAATTTTAAACCATAATAAACATTCGTAATATTTATTAAAAGACTTGGTCAAAACATAAAACATCCATGTTAATCAGTACATGACTTTAACTAGCATTATGTAAGAAATTTCAACAATTTCCTACTATAATCACCCAAGTTTCACTTTGTTCATTCCGACCACTCAACTTCGAGCATCGATATCTAATTCATCTTTGCTTCAGTTTGAACATGGTACAGTTCGTTATAAAATGAGAACTTAAACCAATAAATAAATAATGATTTATATGATAAATACATAAATATAATTATTTTGTGTCCAAAATTCCAACAAAAAGTATCCGGCTAAACTACCCAACAACTATACCAAAACAAACCAATGACCTATAGCAAAACCTAATGGTCAAAACCCGAAGCCAAAACCCCGATAACCCGTTGCTCCAAAACCGACCAATAACAAACCAATATTATTTGAACAAACCCAAACCCAAATCGGTAATCAAAAATTGAAAAGAACTAGAAGCGCAAACATGTTCCTTGGTTTCTTTCTCATCGAATGGAATGGCTACAGTTGAAATGGGAATATAAGAAACGACTTCTTTTGGATGGTGCGATTGACAACAAAAAGTATTGTTGCTAATTTATGTTTTCTTTGAATTCCTCGTATAAATAAATAAAATGCCATGGAGATTAATTTGGCTTCTGCCCCCGTTTTATTTTTATTTCGCTTCAATTCGATGCAGGAAAAAAAAAAATAGAAAATCAATAAGGCTATTTTGTTATTTCTTAGTGTGAACACAAAGCTATAGCCTTCTTCTGGAACGATTAACTCCACAAAAAATAACAAAGCAATAAATTGCTTTGATATCTTTTTAGTCAATGTGAACACTAAAGAAATTAAGCCTTTTTTTTTTGGTGATGTATGTTTGGGAATATAAACTGATCAAATGGGTTATGGTTATGGCGACTGGGCTGCCGACCCAAAACCCAAATAAAAAAAAACCATAATGAGCTATAATTAAATAAAAACAAGCCAAGTAATAAATTTAATTAATCTGCCATGAATTGTCTTCTAACACGAGCCCAATCGAAACTCCACAAACCCAACATAAGACCCGGAAAATAGGGGTGCAAACGAGTCGAGTTACACGCAAGCTACTCGAAATCGGATCGAGAAAAGTTCGAAATGAGCCAAGCCTTATCAATCTCGAGGCGACCTCGAGTCTGAAAAAAAGCTCATTTATTTATCGAGCCTGAGCCCGAACTTCACATATCGAGCTCGAACCGGCTCGCGAGCCTAAACGAGCTTATTACTTATATATTTTTTATTTAATTTATTAAATATTTTTATATAAATAACTTTTATTATATATAAAATTATGATAAAGCAATTATATAATATGTATAATGTTATATATAAAAAATATAATTAATAATAACTAAATAAAAAACGAGCCGAGCTCAAGCTTCAAAAGATGCTCGATGAGCCAAGCTCAAGCTTCAAAAGATACTTGATGAGCCAAGCTCAAACTTTAAAAAAAAAAGTTCGAAACGAGTCGAGCTCGAGCTCTCTTAAGACAAAACAAGTCATGGTCGAGCCTATACGAGCTCGGGCTCAACTCGACTCGTTTGCACCCCTACCGGTAAACGCAACAAGACACGTTTTATCAATGTAAATTAAATCAACAAAAGTAACATAATAATATAAAACATTAAGGGGATCCAAATTAAATACTCTAATTCAGCAAGTTATCGAAACATATACGAAAATGACTTGAAAAGTTAGGTGTTTATAATGTTACTAGACTAAAGACCCGTGTAATACACGGGTTCAATTAATAAAATTGCTTTTGATTAAAAAGGTTTGTAAGTCGTAATATTATTGCTAATACTTTGTATATCGATTTTTATGTTTAATTTTTTAAAATAATCTATATCTAATATTAGTAGATTTTCTGTATCAATACTTATAAGTTAAAATAGTGTAAAATATGAAATGAACTCATAAATAAGAATTTTAGGTTATATTATATTGAACATGAAAACATTCATAAACCTCCGAAAATTTCTTTGTATACAAAATTTGATGTTCTGTTTGTAATTTTACCATGATTATCTAATATTAATAATTTTAATTCATGTCTACTTGTAACTCAAGATAATACAACATAAAGGTCAACCATGTGTGAACACTGGTTGTTTTAAAAACAAACCAACTTTAAACAAAAATTTAATTACAAAATATCTCTAACAAAATTTATAGAATCCGGACAAAATTAATTATATTTTAGAACTGCTTTTTTTTAATTGAATTTAATGAAACTATCAAAATAAGAATAAACGAAGTTAATTATTTAAATACTTTGAGCTACACGATGTGACAAAAATACTATGCGATAAGGGTGGGAAGAAAGTTTAGAATGCACATCAAAAGGTTATGTGTCAATCTAATTATTTTTTTTATTATATTGTATAGATATAAATATACAAACTTTCATTTATTCTTAGTTTATTTCTTAAATTTTGTTGACTTTTATAAGAATGCATAAAAGACATAGACAGAAACATCAACCTTATGGTAAAGACCATTCAAAATTCAAACCTAGATGTGAAAACATTGTATGAATGTAAAATCTAAAATTATAACATTGAATTGAAAAATATAGTACAACACAATGTCAAACACAATTGAAAATATTAGAAATGGATATAACATAGTCATTGCATGATATTAGTTTTATTTCTTCACTTAGAATGTTATATAACACACCATATTAGTCAAACTAAGTGTAAAATAAGCTTTGATAATTATATTTATATTGTAATCTGCAATCAAAGAGTATATTTATAACATATGAACTTTCACATAACTACTTGTAACATGTTTTAGCTTTCCCTTCTTGAAGAAAAACATGCACAAGCAAATACCAATTCATCACACCTACACTTGCACATATCAAATATTTGCAAGGCTATATAAAAGTACAAATAAGATTTGAAATTAAAAACTAATTGTAGAGTCAATAAAAATACACCTCTTCTTATATATACTATTTCAACTAAATCATATTTTGTGTAATTCGATACATAATTGATACATTAAAAAAAGCACCAGAAGCATAATTTTCAAAGACGTAATGTTATAAGTTAAAATGAAAAACCTAAATGTGTAATCGACACTTAATAATTTCTATTGGGTCACCATACCAAATAGACATCTTTTTCGGCTTCAAACTCTTCTTACCAAGATCTTCATCATCAACATCTTTATCTTCATTTTTTGTTTTGTTTCTTCCTTTTTAACACTCATAGGATCCCAACCTACAACTAATGAAAAGGAATATAGGCAAACCTTTTCTTAAGTTAACATTTGAACAACAAAACATAAAAAGAAAAGATAATCCTAATCCAAACTTATATAAATAAAATCATGATCTAATCCATCCAAATCATAGAGATGTTATAATTCAGGAATATTTTAAAAAAAAATTGTTGATGTCATTCAACTTAAAATTTAAAAATATTTAAAATTTTTGTTGACTAAAAACATAAATCAGTTTCATATTTGCATTAATTAAAAATAAATTAAAGTTTCATGCTTTCGTAAAAAAAAATAAATCAGTCAAATTGATGTAAAAAACCAAAATACTAAAGTTTATCTTGAAATCAAAATTGAAATCCTTAAATCGTACGGACCACTGCTAATGTTGCAATCGAAATTTGTGTATATAAGTATTGAATTGAGACTTTGCAAAAGAATTGTTGTAATTTAAAACTTGAGGTGTGAATGATATTAAATAGATCAATGAAGGCGTACAAAGATTGGTGAGTTAAACTTGAAACATAACGTGATTTGGGTGGTAAATCGAAACCAAGATATGCTTGTAAATTGAAAAGGATATGAAATGGTTCATCTTTCCATTTGAAAATTTATATCATGATCTGGGGAAATCGAAACCTTGAATTGATTATTTAAGACCCTTTATTTGATGAAATATCTAAAATTGTTTTGAATTAGAATACGCGTATGGGGTTTCTTCTCATTTGCATAGGATGAGTGAATTAGGAAACCTTTATTTGCTTGGTTTGAATAAGCAAGAATACAACACGTTTTAGTTCACAATTTTAATGTAATACAATCTGTAAAAACTTATTATATTAACTGTTTGGTATGGATATAGTCAACTCGCTTTTGAGTGGGAAAAACAGGACAATTATAACTTGCAATCTACTTCAGAGTTTTATTTTGAAACCATCACAAATGCACTTTGTAATGAGTTTTTTTTTTTTCAAAGTAGGATTGGTAGAAAAATAATTTAACAAAATGAGTGTTTTCAAAAATATTTATCAAAATGGTTTTTTTAGTGGAAAGTTAATTTCTCTCATTTATAATATGATTGGATAAAAGTATTTATGTTTTTAACAATGTTACTTAACTAAAGTTAAAAGTATAAAGTTTCAATAAAATAAAAACCAATTTAGCATTTGTCATGATTTTGAAAAATGTTTTATAGTTCTTTTTATGAAGGTTTTCTTAAAACCTTTTCAATCATATTTTCTCATACAAAAATATTAATACTCTTTCATCAGTATTTTTTTACATCTCTTTATATAATACGTGTTTTTATATAGAAAAGATCTTTTTATGAAATTAAATGGTTTATGGAATTTATTTAAAATAATAATATATATTATATAACTGTTTTAAACATAAAGTTATATACAGTAATAATCATTTATATATGTATATACATAAAAGATAAAATAAACATCATATACATACAACGCTAGTTTCGTCTTGCGAGCTGGCTTGATCTCGACATATAAAGCTCGGGCTCTAAACCATTTATTAAATGAGTCGTAAAATGAGTTCAAGCTTCTTTAAACTCAGCTTAGTTAGAGCTTTTACCAAGTCGGTCCCGAGTGGCTCACGAGATGGTGTTACTTGTTACTCCCCTAATTGTTGTTGAGAGTTTATTAGCAACATACATGCCCTCGGTAATTGATGATTATATTTATAGTTCGTAAAATGAAAAAATAAACCATTAACTTAATGTATTTTTTGTTAAAAAATAGTTTTTATTATTACATCTTTTAAGCTACTGAAACACATTTTCGAAAAATACATATTTTTAAAAAGAATAAAAAAACAAATGTGCCTACTTTTGTGTGAAATTGAAACAAAATTATAGATGAAAAAATTTAACTTTTCTATATGAAAAGAAGATTTAAACTTAAGTTTGAGTTAATTAAAAAAACAAAAATAAGTTTTAGAAAAACTTTCTGTTTTTAATTACGACGTATTAACCAAATAGTTTTACAATTTTATTAATTAACGTTTGTACTTACTCTTTTTAAATAATATTATTTTAAAGTGAAATAAATTTAACCAATAACAATATATTGAGAAAGAGAAACACTTCCTTAAATAGCCTATTTTGGTAAATAAATTTTCTATATACATTATTTTAGGAAAAAAAAACTTCATTTGTAATTATAGCAATAATTAATTTTATTTAAATGAACTATGACTAAGAATGACGATAGATACATTTTTAGACGGGAAATCAAAAGAATGGAGGCATAAGAAAAGGACAAGTGGCACTAAAGATATTGTTTTATTAATAAGTATAGATATCAAAAAAATACATGGGTTTAATTTAATATTTTTAGGGTTCTTGAAAACAAACAACTAGAGTACCAACTCATACATAAATGACCATCCTTAAATTTAGACTCATAAAGAAAAAATACCCTAATATCCCAAGAACAACTGTTATCCACCTTTTAGGGTGCTGAATCTCAATCAGGCTTCAATTTTGCTGCAGATAACTAAATCAAGAGTAAGATATGATCACAATCGATGCTAATCGAGAAAAGGGTTGAATATAATGAGGTAAATTTTGAATTAATAGATTTTGAATTTGTGGGTATAATTGTAGATAGAAAAACCCAGTGAGTTTGTAACGACATAACTACCAATGGTTATCACACAAGTAAGTTTTTGGGGGTGGGCCGACTATGTTTTGGGCTTATAAATTGACACAGTTTCGCACTTTTGCAGCTTTGCTGATGATACAGTTATTGGGCCGTTTCATGCTCTATGTAATGAAACTATAAAGTTAAATTTATAATTTATTTATAACTTCTTTTAACAACCTATAATCATAATAATTACACAATCAAATTGCCAGAATTACTAAAGGGTTCAAAAGCTTTAAAACTAAGGTTATTGGATTTTAATAATATCAAGTTTCATTTATTAGCAGGGATTAATCACAACTCAAGAAATGTTTGTAGACACTTCCAACTTTGAATTTTTTTCCTCTAACGATATCTTACTAACTGAGAGTAACATTCTTTAGTTTTTTTTTTATGAAATAGGGCCAACGATGAGCCATTTTTCAACTACGTCGTCTCCCAGCCTCTATGAAGTCCGTTTTTTGGTGTCCAGCCTCCAACGTCACATGAAATCTACCTCGAATAAGTTAAGTGGTTCAAATCAGAAGGTGAAGATTGACGGGTTTTTAGGGTGCAAAAGTTTCAGATTGACGAAGTAGATGATTGATTTTAATTTTCTGCTTAGTGTTTTGGCTGTATAAACAGTACACGTCATCGAAAAACTAACGGTGTTAACTCTCAGTTAGTTAGGGATCGTTGAAGAAAAATAACTTAAAGTTAGAAGTGTCTATAAACATTTCCTGAGTTGGGATTAATCCCGACTAATAAATGAAAGTTGGATTATTAAAATCCAATTAACCCTTAAAACTAAAACGATTGAGAGAAGAATAATTCATCAAAAAATGTTTTATACCCTAACTTTTTTTAATATATAAAACACTTTATAAAAGTATGTGGGGCTAGATCACTTATAGAGGTCTTGCTTATTATATGAAAGGTTATGGATTCGAACATGGAAATAATATAACTTTGTGTAATTTATGAGCTCATTCAAAAAAAAAAAAAAGAAGAAAGACAAAGAAATAAAGAAATATAAAAACAATTAAAGATAATATGTATGTTTAACTAGTTTTTAGTAAACCCGTATATTACACGGTCTGAATAAATTAAATATTAGATATAATAAAATTTTAATAATTATAAAATGATATTCTAAGATAAACTATGATTAAAATTATGTATAAGTAAGGACTAGAAATAATAAAATAATGATATAAACTTTATAATTTTTTGTTTTTAAACTTTTTTTTATTTTTTCAAAAAAAAATTAAAAATTTTGCCTCAAAGCAAACATTTTAAAACATGTAATTTTTTAAAACATTTTTATGATAAATCCTAATTTTAATTAATTTTTGTTAATAAAAATTTTACCTAAAACATTAATTTTAGAGTATTTAACATTTTTAAAAAAGTTTGATATTTTGAAAAAAAAATTAATTTATAAATATTTATTTGTTTAGAAACAATATTCATAGAAAGATATATTTCTTAATTTATTATTATTAATTAATGTGATATTAATAGAAGAGGGAAACGAGAAAATTTTGGTGAGGTGAAATGTGTTGGTGCCACGTGTCCATCATAGTTATTATTTTATTAGAGTAGAAAGATATAAGAGAAATACAGAAAAAAAAGGTTAAGAAGATATGGGAGAGTGACACATGTTATATAAGATTTTTATTTATTAGTATAAAGAAATTAAACTCAAAATACCTTTTAAGTTTTGTCTTGAGTTATTTTAAACTAACCCTAGTGCATTTATGAAGAAAAACAACTTGGATCAATTTATTCAAGAGTACGTGAATGATGATAGGCAAACCACTACATATGAAGTTTAAAGATGGATCCGAAAATCAAGATTATATTATGGGTTATTGGATTTTAATAATCTCAATTTTCATTTATTGGCCGGGATTAATCTCAACTTAAGAAATGTTTACAGACACTCTTAACTTTGAGCTTAATTTCTTTCAATGATCCCTAACTAACTGAGAGTTAACACCGTTAGTTTTTCGATGACATGGACTATTTTTATGGCAAAAACACTAAGCAGAAAGTTGAAATCAACCATCTGGTCCGTCAACCTGAAACTTCCGCACCCTAAAACCCGTCAATCTCCACTTTCTGATATTAACCATTTAACTTATTCGAGGTAGTTTTGGAGGGTAGACACCAAAAAACAGACTTGATGGAGGCTGGGCAGCGGCGTAGTTGAAAAATAGATCAATGTTGGCCCCATTTTATCAAAAAAACTAACGGCGGTTAATTTTCATTTAGTAACAAATCGCTGGAGGAAAATAAATTCAAAGTTGGGAGTGTCTGCAAACATTTAATGAGTTGGGATTAATCCCGGCCAATAAATGAAACTTGAAATTATTAAAATTTAATAACCCTTATATTATTTGTAGTCAATGTCTCAAAATTGATAATATGTTAAGCTTCCTTAGAATCATATTGTTGTTTCTCATACAACCAACTATACGTGTGAGTATGTCTAGCAAGAAAATTAAGCACGTAGGTTATAGTTATATACCTTTTAGAAGCACCTCTAAGAGCACAACATGGATTACAATTTAAATTAGTGTTAGTAATTCATCCTCTATATGCCTAATATCTCAATTACAAGCTACTTCTTTAGGCTACACATATTAGTGACAGTCATATCTAGAAGTTACAAGAACGTGAAATAATGTTTCCAGGCTCCGGTAAAGACGACCCACATGATCATACAAATAGATAAGAAAGATAAACTCAGTGATCCAATTAGCTAAAGAAAAACAAAAACAAAAATAGATAAATTCAACAAATCATGTTTAAATTTTAAATTTATTGAGAGCCAACACCAAACAACATCTAGCAATGAAAACATCGGAGATAGGCAGATAGGAAGAGAAAAGAAGAAGACGATAACCCAAAAGCTTTGAGTATAGAAATAATAAGAACACTATAAGATATTAGATATTGTGTATAATTGGTTAACTATATATACAATGAGGAAAATTACAAAAGAAATTAATCTAATTATACCTCCTAGTTGGGTATTACAATATAGAATGAAACATATAGATTCAAATTGAGTTGAACACGTGCTCGTATTGGTTGAGTTCATTGCATACTTGTATTGGCTGAGTTTAACACAACATATATACCAGCTTAAAATTTAGCTCCTTAGTTAACTAGAAAAAATATATATATAACTAGTTTCATTAAACCCGTGTATTACATGGGTTAAATAAATACAATATCAAATATAATAAGAATTTATTAATTATAAAATAATTTTCTAATATAAGAAATTATTGAAATTATGCATGAGTAAAAACTATAAATAAAATAATAATATTAATTTTTTTAAATTTTTTTTTTAAACTATATTTTACCCAAAAAAAGTTAAACATTTTGTTTCAAAACAAGCCATATTAAAAACATGTATTTAAAAAATTTATTATAACTTTTAATTTTAATTTTTTAGGTATATAAAAAATTTATTTTTTAAAAACATTAATTTTAAAATATTTTGTATTTTTTAAAAAGTTTGATGTTTTAAGAAAATCTCTTATTTTATAATTTTTTTATTTATAAATAGTGTTAATAAAAAGATTTATTTTTTAATTTATTAAAATAATATTTTTAATCTAAAAAATTAAATAATATTATTAGTAATTAAGGTAATTATTTAATAGAATAGAGAGACGGGAAAATTTTGATGAGAAGAAATATTGTACTGTCACGTGTCCTCCATAGATACTCTTTTATTAGATTAGGAAGATTACTAAAACCGACAAAGGGGCAAGTAGGTTGTTATTTGAAAAAATCTTTTATTTGTATGTTTAAAGTTCTTTTTTTCTAATTAAGATATGATGTTTTCTCTTTCTTTGTCCTTGAAAAAAAGAATATCCTTTGTTTATCCACTTAGTAGAAGTGTTTTTAGTGTGATATGAATGGTCTGTGAAAATCAAAAGAAAATGAAAGCATAATAACACCAAGTGCCTTATGCATCATCGTGCTATTGACAACTCTAGTTGCCAAGCAATTAGACCAACCTAAAATGACATACATAAAGAGAAACAAAGTAGTAATTAGAGATAATCTATAAGTAGTTGTTTACAATAAGCATGTTCATAATTAGAGGATATTGTTTAAATATGCTATTTATACTTGGGATGAGCGGATTAGACAATATTTGTTAGATTTGTATATTTCTAAGGACATGATTCAAGATATGAGTTTTTGGAGACATCGGATTAAGATTATAGATTTTTAGGGGAGTTTGTAGATCTATCTTAATGCTTTAACATGTTTCTATATAATAGACGAATGTGTTGATTTAAAAGTAGGATTTAATAGTTGTGTAAGTTAGCCGTCTTATATAAAGAAGATGCATAGTGAAAGAGGGATTTCGATTTAACTAATTCAATCTTTTCATGGTTACTCTTTTGCCAATACTTTAAATATACTATCATATATTCGTTAACAAATCATGACATACGAAATATCAATGAACACATGGTGTGCATACTTATGTAATTGTAAGGATGAGATGTTATTTCTTGGTTTAACAGATTAGAAAATTTTGTTTCGTTATACATCTGTATATAACAATAATCAACAGATAAATTAATTGAAATTTTAAAATAAAATACCATGCTATATCATATGGTATATGTTGTTTATTTTAGTGATCTTACCTACAACTTATATTGATTATATTAGTCCCCTATTGGTTGGCATGGGATTTCCTTATATCTTTTTTTAACGGTAAAATGAACTTTCATTCCTCGGAAAAGAAATAGCCACTAGAAAGGAGAAGTCTTATGAAACATATAAAACAACACCATATAATTTCAAAACCACACCATTGATTCCAACTCAAATTTTAACATGTTAATTAAAAGATTTCTGTATATTAATTACGAAAATCCGCATTAACTATAAATGTGTGGAGATACTTTATCATTTAAGACACCAACAAGAAATGTTACCGCGTGTTGCGATGATGTGAACATTAAAACCTGCACTTTACGATGTGCCAATATGATTAAAAGAAACATATGAAATTGTGATGGAATATTAGTTTTGCAAACTGAAATGTAGATGGGAAACATAACCATGTCATGTCCGTCACATATAACCATGTCATGTACGTCACATGTACTTTAAAAATGTAGTTTTCGGGAAAATACGTTATGGTATAAGTATAACAAAATGAACTTTAATAGAAAAAAATAAGAAACGTCAAAAGGGAAAAAAAATTAGCGTACGACTGTACGCTAGGGGATCGAACCCGCATCATCAACCAACTCAATAACACGTACATACCAAATCCGTTAGACACACACATGTATTTAATAAATGAATAAGTATTTGCAGCATTGAGAAATCACATTTGGAGGTGGATACTACTATAGGTGGTATATTTGGCACTTGTTGTATGTGGCAACAAACTTTGATAAACTCTACACTTATAGGAAATGCTAAACACACAAAGTGTTGTTTTTATGCATGTTGTTTTTAAGCATTAAGAGAATTATAACTAATTGTGGCATTGACATTGGTACAGTTTTCTTGGTAGACGTTCACCACTATGGATGCGAAGCTAGGTCCTTATTAGGGCCAAACCACGCATTGTATATATATTCATTCTTGTATGCATCTTACTTTTCTTATAGTCGTGTTTTGATTTATAAGTTTTTTTTTTTTTTTTTTTTTTGAATGACAGGTTATTACGTATTAATCCATATAGTTTTATGATTACCATGACATATTATATGGGATGGCTATTTTTTAGTTCTTACCTTACTTTTATGATAGTTAAAAAATATGGCTAATTTACAAAACTAAATAATTTAAAATAAAGTTAAACAAACAGTCAACTCAACAAACTACGTAAAATAAGTCACTTGTTCACTAAAAAGTGAAGACATAGTCATATCACTAGTTACGGAACTTTATCCTATAAAATGCTATTCTAAAGTATGTATTTACCATTTTCATTTTTTTATCAAGCATTGATGTGCTTATTGAGACAGTTTTGAACAACGTTTTAAACATTTGACTAGTTGTAGAAGATTTCTAGTTAAGTTATCCTAGAGTCTATTGATTCTATCAAACTAGCTATGTTATGGTAATGGACTAGAGGGTATTCAAGTGTAATATTGTTTTAGTACGTAAGTTACACATTTGTGCGAAAGGTTCAATCACACGAAAGCCAACAACTTCATGTGCAACCTTAACTTTTACATGAAAATTGGTGTTTCGTGAAGAAGAATCATGCGAAAGATACAATCATTCGATAGTTGCATGTTTGCCGCCACCACAACTCGCTTATGACAGCTATTGAAAACCCAAATTAAAGCAATATGCCTTCACCAGGGTTTAATCCATCATACATTAGCATATGGTTAGTCCAACATCCACCACCCCAGGCTACTAGTTATCGTTGGAATATGTAATTGAACTTCCTTTCCATTTCTGGCTACAATATTGTGAGGAAATACTAAACACGTTATGTTATTGTAATAGACTAAATGGTATTCAGGTATAGTATTGTTCTTTATATAAAAAAAAAACTATCATAATTCTACCCAAAACAACTATCAAGACAATACAAAATTCTCAAGTCAAGATGTAATTTTTATAGAAACAGGGTATAAATTCTTAACTGTAGATAAAACAAAAAGTATATATTCTTAATTTTTATTAAAACAAAGAGTATATATTCTCTAGAGCATATAATTCATGTCTAACCTCATCAAGACCACTTTAACTACTTGAAGATTACATTTAAAACACAATTAATCACCCACTAATCAAAACCAAAAAAAAGACACCTTCTGCTAGACCTCATGTGAACCATTCAAACCAGCATAGCTGGCCACATGTTCCCACCACAGTCAATAAAAAAATAGAAAAAGTTTGACAAGTGATTTCATCATCCTTTTTTTATTAATTAATTAATTAATTCAAAATGCAAAACTAGCTAGTCTTCTGGTCTAATGGTATGTAGGTGCCGGTTTCGGATTAACATACTTGATTTCTTAAATTCAAACCTAACTTAAGTGGGTTTCACACACAGATAGGTTTTTTCTTGATGGTGTTCCGGGTGAGTCAGAACTAGAGCTTCAAAATCAGTATAAACAGTTGACATTCTGTCGTAGAAAGGCTTACTCGGGTATTGCGAGTGGTTTCTAACGTTGTTAAAGCAAATTAACTGCAATACTTCAATATTTTTATAAAAAGATAACAATTTTATGTAGGAAAAATTACATAGTCAATTATAATTTTCAGTCTATTTACTTACAAAAGTTTGAAATTGACATCACATTAAAGTCAAAGTGAGTCCAATTCTATATCTTTATGTCCAAAAACTACTATTAAGATTTTGCATTACGACATAGGTATAAAATCATGAAAAAAGATAGCTTTAAAAGGATGATATGAACATGCGCGTTATAGGTAAGAAAAACGACACCTATAAAACTTTATGTAAAAAAACAAAACCGCCACGAACAATGCATTGCGATGAAACTGTCAATAATATTTGAATCTTAGTATAAAAATAGAAAATTGTTAATAAAATTAATGTCGGAATATTGATAAAAATAGCTAAGTCGCGACAAGAAAAAACAAAGAGTTAAAATTATTATCATTAATAAAAATAACACGTACAAATTTGGACTTTATAAATATCATATGTTTAAAGTTGGAGAGGAAAAAGCTGTAAAAAGGATCGAAACTTCAAATTAGTTTTGACGACTTGGACATTATGACGTACATTCATTTTAGAATGACATTTTCATCATAACCTAGATAAATATAAGCATGTTTCAACGTTATAATCGAAATTTTACAAAACTTTAAATTATAAAATGTATATGAGAAAATAAAAATAATAAATTTATTATGTTGTGCCTATTGCACGAATAAGAAATTATAGGGAATAAAATGAAGATATAGCTAAAATTAAATGGTAAAATTGTGATATGTCATGATTATTTATATAAATAAAGAATACTGACGTAAAAATAATAAATTTATTATGTATAAACGCGTTGTGTTTAGTCTTTTGCCTTTTAATATATAATTAATTAATGGGTAAGTATAGTTATAAATATAACCATTGTCATGTCAATGGTATAAAAAGTTATAATTTAAGAGATTATAAGTATATTTCAGATTACTTTAAATTGCTTGACTCAATCAAATCTTTCTATCATTTAGCTAATATGTTGTTAGTCACGTAGTCGCATGAAGTATGAGGTGTTTAAAACCATATATTACAACACTAGCTTTAGTAAACCCGTGTATTACACGGCTTGAACAAATATAATATTAAATATAATAAAGAATTATCAAATATAAAATGATATTTTACGATAAAATATAATTAAAATTACGTATAGTAAAAACAATATGTAATAAAACAATTATATCAACTTTTTAAACTTTTGGTTTAAACCTTTTTTTCTAAAAAAAATAATAAATATTTTGTTTCAAAACAAACCGAATTAAAAAATATCATTTTTAAAAATTTTCTTATTATAAATTTTAGTTTTAATAATTCTTTGTTTATAAAAAATTAACTTTTAAAAACACTAATTTAAAAAAGTTTGATGTTTTGTAAAAATTTCTTATTCTATAAAAATTATTTTTAGAAATAACATTAATAAAAAGATATTTTTTAATTTTATTAAAAAACTATTTTTTTATTCTAAAAAAAATTAAATAATATTATTGATAATTAAGGTAATTATTTAAAATTTTGGTGAGAATGAATATGATGCCGCCACGTGTCACCCCAAGATACTCTTTTATTAGAGTAGAAATATTTTTAATCATCCACGTTAAAGTAAATCAATTAAGATTTATACAAACTCATTCGCTGTTTGAAAAACTAAATGTATACGGTTCATTACACGGTTTGAAACTTGGAATATTCAGTTATGCGTATGTATAAAATTCATAGAAGCATTTATAATAAATATAATACCATCGATAGTGAAATTTCTTATAAAAAACCGGTTTAAATTATCAAACGAAATTGTTTCGGACGGTTCGACTTGTTTGTTTACTGTATTTTAAACAATTGTTGCGGCCTGACCTAAAATTTTCGTGAAAACCTTAAAAATTCTAAGGGATGGCCTTATATAAACTTTGCAAAACTATTTAATTATCACAACAAAATCTTTAAGTGTTTTTAACATTTTGCAATTTGCATGATTTCATGGTTCTTAAAGTAGCTGTGGCGTTGCTAGTGGTTTGGAGGTGAAGGTGGGGGTGGAGGCGGTGGAAGTTGATAATGTATTATAATAGTTTAACTTATATTGTCTTTCTGTATGATATTATTAAATAGGGGTTTTCTATAATATGAGTGGTTTATTATACAACACAACAAAATCAGCTTTTGCTAAAACTTTTATTAACAACTATTTCTTAATATGACATGAACTGGTGTTTGGGTATAAGTTTTATTGATTTCTAAAAGAATAAATAATTAGTCTGGAATAATTAACTTTAAACTTCAGTAAGCTTATTTCACAACAAAAATCAAATAGTAAAATACACAAGCAATCCCAATCAACCCAATAACAACTTATTTACAAAAAAAACTTTAAGAAACTTGGTCTTAATAAACCAAACGAAACGTCCCAAGTTATTGGTGGAACAATTTCAATTATTAACCATCTATTGTTACAGTAACCTTGTGAAGATAAATCAAAATCATTATTTCTTTTTACAAGATTGTATAAATTATTTAAAAAATAAAAAAAATGCAATGCAAATTATAAGTAAATTATACACTTAAGTCGTGGCTTCATTGCATAACAAATATACAAACGATTAAAATTACATAATAAATAAAACACCCAAATACACAAAACAGGTCAACATACACCTAGATATGCCCAAATGAGTCAACATATCCAAATACACACATACACCTTGACATGCTCAAACACGTCAACATAGCCAAATACACCAACATACGCCTAAATATGCCCAGACAGATCAACATATCCACATACACCTAAATATGCCAAAACAGATCAACATACACCAAAACTTACCAAAATACACCCAAACGGGTCAAAATTAAACAAAATACGCCCAAAAAAGTCCAAGTTACACCACCATACTCCCAAATGGGTCAAATTTTACCTAAATACACCCACACATGTCAACATGCACCAAGTATGACCCAAACGGGTCAAAAGTACATCAAAATACGCCCAAACAGATCAAAATTACACCAATATACGCCCAAATGTGTCAACATACACCAAAACATGTCCAAAAGGATCAAAATTAACCCAAGTTCGCCCAAACGGGTCAACGGACACTTTTTGAGTCAACTTTTTAATTTCTACCTTTTGATCCTATCTCCTTTTGTTGTAGGTCTTTTTTTTCGTTCTTACAAGACTTCATATTATGTTCAATTCCTTGATAATTTGGATAGCTCATTTTTCTTCCAACTTCAACCTTTGTTTTTTTTCTCTTTCTCAAAAAGGTCTCTTTTTCTTTTAACTATTGGTCTATTGGGCATTCTTCTTTCTATTGGTGGTAGGAGTTTGATATCTTCTTTTTTAGGCCAATGCATACTTCCCTTCGATGGTTTGATACAATGTTTATATAATTTTTCAAATATGTCTTTTTTAAACCAATTACTAACATAATATTTAGGGTCTTTAGTAATGAACCCTAAAGCTTCTTTCGAATGAACGCAAGGTATACCTGACAATTGTTATGATCTACAAGTACATGTTTATTCTTGAATCATTATTACAAATGTATCTTTTCACTCCTTACTTCAAATATGTTGTTACTACTAGGGATAACATAGTAACGCCTACATAAAGCCTAAACTGACAATTCCACACATTGTTTTTTCCTCTTACCGTCATCTACAGTTTCTACTATCCCGCATCTTACTAACAACCTATTGTGCCATTTATCATGAACACTAATTGATAACCATTTGTAACACCATAGTCAATCACATTTTCTTTTAGTTGTGCAGGATTCTTAAATTTTATTACTACTATAGGCTTCACTAATTTCTAGTCCATATTGGGATCTTAACAAGGATACACAACACCTTATCCTTTACATCTACATCATCTATATTCTTGTCATAATCTTGTTGACTTGCACTCCAACCATCAACAGAACTAAGATCAACTTCATCCTCATCATTATTGTTAAAACAAAGTAAATTAAAAAAAAAAGATCATTCATATTAACATCTTCAACATCTAAATTCATCAGATAAAAAACAAATAACACTATTGTAAACATGATAAACACTATAGATCCTAATAACAAAACATATTGTAAAAAAAGTGAAACTAGCTATCTATTGGTACCCAAAATAAGAACAAAAATAATAGTGAACATGGCTCATACTTGCTACTCGATTCGTGCTAGAAAAATCTTGTCATCTTGTGTATCATTTCTCCCTCGAAGGCTATTCATTTGCATCATTTATTGCAGAACTCGATGAAGGTTGTTTTATGCATCAGTATCAGCATAACTTCAAGAAAAGTATAGATGAAGGTTGTTATTAGCAAGAGGTTGAAGGTTGATGGTCGTTGAGCGATGACAAGGGGTCGACGGTTGATGGTCCTGAAGCAAGTTTCAGGTTGATGTTCGATGGCGGATAGAAGGAATCAAGGGTGATTGGGGTCGATGAAGATGGAATGAGTCGAAGGTGATGGGGGACGACGAAGAGGAGGGATCGATGGTGATGAAGTTGACGATAGCAGATGGAGAAGATGGAAGGGTCGATCGATGGTGGGGGTTTTTTAATAATACTTCATTTGTTTTTAGTATTTTAATTTTGAACTTTTTAATTTGTTTTATTATAGTAAATATAAAAAAAAAAACCAAGTCAGCAAGTTTACCTGCTAATCAGGTTAAATACGTAGGATTAGAACAACAAACTAAAGTTAAATGACCTAATTAAAACAATTAAAAAATTGAGTTCATTGATTGGAAAACTCCTAAATCTTGATTACTATTCTATGAAGTTTTCTCTTATATTAACTCAACATGAATGAATAGTTATTTTTACAGTACAAATCATTTAAATGGCATGGTACAAGTCGATGGTGCATACGATGGGGTTACTTATACCTAACCTAATCTTTTGCAACATCTTTCTTGAGAGAGAAAGTGAAGGATATGTTTCTGGTGGAAGTTGTAGCTCCGCTAGTGGTGGCTGTCATTGTTGATGCGTTGATAATATTGGTGGTAGTGGTATAGGTAAGGCTGTTCCATCTCCATGGAATTGTTTAGGGTTTTTAGCGGCTATCGCAATTTGTGGCCTGTGATGGTTTTCCTTCAGTTCGTTAGTTTCTATATTTCATTTTTTCACAAAAAGACATGAAAATCTGTACTTAATTTTTTTCATAACCACAACTCGCACTCATCTACTTTAAAATTACACCAATTTTGATGTTTTTGTGGTTTACAATACAACAAATGTTTAATTATTTTTATTTAATAGTATTTAACTAGTATTAAGCCCGGCCTCGCGTTGCGGTGGGGTTGTAAAATCGTGTCAAGTAGCACCGATTGCACACTACCATCGGTAACCACCAATACCGAAAAAACTTAAAAAAGAAATAAAAGACAATAAAAATAAATTGAAGGAAAAGTAGAAGTAAAAACGTTGAACTACGCAAACGAAACGTAAAACATATAAAACAATAAGTCGACCTATGAGCAGCGCACTGTGACGGGGCCGTTAAACCGATGAATTATAGGCGTACAAATTCCAAACTATACACATACGTTACGGTGTGTTAACTCACAACATTTAAATCAAAACGTAAAACGTAAATTCTTGTAAATATGAAATGTATAGTCGACCAAATTTGAAAATAAAAATTGTTGGGATTAAATGGTCAAAGATGTAAAAGTATTGATTTAAAATGAAAAAGTTAAAGATTAAAAAAAAAAAAAAGAAAAAAGATGGGTACAACCCACTTAAACATATTATACCACTCATGATGCACACAAAAGTTGATAATTAGTATGTATATAATATAATTATAACGAACTCACTAATAAAATATTCTTACTCTAATAAAAAATTAATTAGAAAGGACACCTATCATCATTATATTTATTTTTATCAAAATTTTATTGTTTCTCTATCTATTTAATATTCATATTAATATTTCTAAAGTCATACTAAAATGAATTAAAATAAAACAAACAAATTTCTAAAATGAGGGTGAGATTCAAACATGACTTTGAAGATCCTTGAGACAATTAAATTGTATAAAGTTTAATCAAATTTCTTTTTTTTTTTTAACTTTTGAAGTGGTTTTAAAAAATTTAAATGGTATCTCTTTGACCTCATGAAATGGTTTTCTAGAACCTTTTTCCAAAAAAAAAAATAAACAATCTATTTGAAGCCTTTGATGCGATTGGGAGGATTTTGCAAGGTGTATGGTTTGACGGCTAAAATATGAACCACACAAACCCACTCTACTAACTGACATAGACAAATAATGTACTAGAATTGAAATCCCCACGTTGTTGCGGGTTTTTCTCGTCATTCTATGGAAACGACATTCAGTAATAACAATAAATTATGTGAAAATTTCACACAACTATTAAATTAAGTCTTCTTATATAATAAACTTTGTACACTTTGTACAAAAGTTAAACAAAAAAATAAAGCAAAACGTATACAATCATAAAAGACATATATGAAAACAAAAGGTAATAAAATAAATTTTAAGAAAATAAAATATTAAAATAGAAACCAACAAATTGTAAAAGAAAGAAAAAAATAAAAAGAAATTTAAAAGAACAAAAAAATAACAATAAAAGAAAAAACAATAAAAAAATTACACACGCACATGCAATGCAGTAGAAAGCTTGTATTTTTAATATATATATATATATATATATATATATATATATATATATATATATATATATATATATATAGTTACATGCTTAATTCAATAAAGATATGTCACATATAGCTTAAAGATGTAATTGTTACACATTTAAAACACACGATGAAAAATGATTGGTTAGGTTGTCGTTGTTAGTGTGCTCATTGGCAAAAATCTTGATTTTTTAAACTAACATTAAAATATAATTAGACATAGTAACTATAAAAAATTAATACTTGTTTTATAAAGACTTAAAAAGTCAAAAATAAATTTAATTTTTTTACTTTACGTGAAATTATTTTCACATTGGACTTAGATAAATTGAAATAAACTTTACAGGACAAAGCTCTATGTTATTACGTTCAACTAATTTAAAATATTAAATTAGAAGAATAAAACCCTTAAACTCGAGAGGATAGAACGCGAGCAACTTGCTTTATTTTGGGAGAGCTCCAACCAATAAACCAAGGTGGCTTTTGTGCTACTATCTCACAGTAATTATATTTTTAGGAATAAAAATTTATAAAAAAATAAAAAATAATAATCACGGTAGCAACCGATATATGTTTTTAATATATATTATAATTATAATATATATCTAAAGACAATATTTTGCTTTTTAATTTTGTTTGCATACAAATACATAGATGGTATATACACACACATTGTATATAAGAAGCATTAAGAGCATTCACTATCCATCCTTCATTCTCATATTTATAATTACACTAAATATTACTGTTTTTTCACTCTCTTTTTCAATTAAATAATATTTTTTATACTTTTACCATTATATTTTCTCTCTAATCCACTGATAACCACTTTTAAAAATATTAAAAAATTTATGGAGGTTGTACCGTGTTTTCCCAAATATTGAGAAACACATTGTAATCCCCATAAATATTCTACCTCTTTTACTTACAATCACTTACAACTATCACCCATAATATAGGACACCCACTCATATATATACGAGGAACAGGCTCTGAATGCTCTAACAAGTATCTAAATATTATAGTATCTTGTAATATAAACTTAATAAAATCTGCAATGTTATTTGTCATAGATTCTTAACAAATCTCAGTAAAACAATTCTAAATGTTTACTTTTTGAAATACCATATGATGTTTGAAATTGACGTCTCAAACTACTTACTAAACATTGAATTACCACCGACGAAATATCACATGATCTACAGACTATTTTTTTCACATTTTACACATCTTATTAAGCATTCTAATATAACAATCAATAATAATCATAATAACAACCATAATAACAACAATAATAATAATAATAACCATAACAAGTTAAGTTTCGCCCTGCCTCTCATAGCTCTTTCATTTCAATACATTATCATATCAGCAGAAGCCAAAATAGGTTGACAAGCATAAACATAGCTCAGTGAGTCGTTCATAAACTCACCGCCACCTCCGCCGTATAGGTCACCGGAAAACCCACTTCCGGTATCAATAAAAGCCATGATCTCCGTCACCGACTGCAGCCGGTGGCTGAGCTCCGCCACCTGAGCTCTCAGCACCGAGTTCTCAGCCTCCAAACTCACATAATTCCGTGTGGTCATGCTGATACTACCCATGACTCGGTTATTCTCGCTCCTGAGTTCACTGAGTTGACTCATGAGATCGTTCAGGTGCTTCTGCTTCCTCATTCTTGATCGCCTAGCTGATTCTCGGTTCGATATCATTCGCCTTCTTTTTCGCTGGTTCATTTGATCTTGAAGATCTGAATCACCGGATGATGTTGTTGTGACACTGCAAGAAGCCATTAAAACACCAAAGGTAGAAGCTTTTGTTCAAAGAAATCTTGAAATTGATGATTTTGAGAGAGAAATTACTCGAATCGTACTCGAATTAGGGAAATAAACAGGACCCAGATGGTAATTAAGATTTAATCTGATAACTTGATTAATTATAAGATCATATATTGGGTATGATATTATTTAGATGGGAAAACGGAGGAAGAATCATGAAATGCAATAAAACCAGTAGAGGAAGACAACTGAGAACGATTGAACTAAATGAGTGCAACGCCAATAAGTGGAATTGATGATACACCCAGAAACAAACAATTCACTAAGAATTTGAGACATCAATTTCAAACATTAAAGAACGTAAATGGAACATTAATCTTTGGTTAAAGGGTATTGTGAAGAGTGTTTGGAAATAAGGGTGGGGTAATTGAGGTGTAAGAAGCTTGAATTTGTAGAGTAGATCCTCAAGAACAGAGGGTGGAGATGGAGCTTAAGGATACAAAGAAGAATGTAAAGACAAGGGGAAGAGAGAAGGAAGGTTTATGGACCATATTTATAGGAAACATGTAGAATGATAAAAAAAAATAAT
The DNA here is from genome assembly GCA_025506415.1 of Flaveria robusta. Lineage (NCBI taxonomy): Eukaryota > Viridiplantae > Streptophyta > Magnoliopsida > Asterales > Asteraceae > Flaveria > Flaveria robusta. The sequence continues at coordinate 19,632,380 of CM046460.1, forward strand.
AATAAGAAAGATATAAAAGTGGTATTTTTGCGACTATGAATAGGTTGGTGTATTTTATGAGTATCGATAAATGATTGTATGAGTAACCATTTAAAAATATAAAAATGGACTTTGTGTGCGAAGAATGTTTCTACGGTTGATAACACTTTTTTAAATGGTTAAAAACAAGTTGTGGCAATATTATAATTTTTATTAGAAACTATCAAATCTATTCGAGGGTTGAATGATTTGTGAAACAAAATTCAGAAAAAGAGTATAATATAGGACTCTAGCCGTAATTTTTTTACGCCTATTAATTTACACATATACATAAAAGAACATATATTTGTATATTTGTAATGATGTTATTCCTCCAAAAACATAATGATTTTGATTGATATTCAAAAGTTAACACAGTTATCGCGATAATAGACAGTTAACATTATATATATATAAGGGAGGGTTCCTGAAAAAACCAAATAGTTATGTGAAAACCAAATAAAATCACGAAAATCAATAACATAATTTATAACTTTTTGTTATTTTAAGTGTTAAAATGTTATTTAAGTATTTGGTACATATATGTTGAGCATACATACAATAATGAAGAGTTTTACGTATACGTAACACTATGTCGAATAGAAAATGATAACGTATACGTAACCTATGTGTGACGTATATGAAAAACTTACGTATATGAAAAACCATGCTACGGTTTTTATTTGATCCATACCCTTATTTATATATACTCAAACATATATTTAGATGGTGGTGATAAAAATATTTATAAATTATGTGAACGTTTCATTAATTTTCTTTAGTTTTCTCATAACATTATGGTTTTTTAGGATCTCTCCTCCTCAGTAGCATGTGCTTATCTAGGAGGCAATCAGTCTCATTGACCACTTAATTATTAACCGCTTTGCGGCGTTGCGGTAGTAACATGGTAGCGCATTAGTTGATGGTGTAATCTGCCATCCATCTTTGTGTTTTCATCAAAAGATCTACTGAAACTGCATGAAGAAGTACACGGGAGTGATATGAAAAAAAAAAAAAAAAAAAAGAGGATGATCAATCAACTATTCTTACGTCATGCTGATGTATTTGAAGAACTAGAAATGAACATAATAAGAAATTCTTATTAAATGTCAATTTTTTCTAAAATACGAAATATCTTAAAATAGGTGTTTTTAAAAAATAAAATTTTTATAAACCAAAATAATTAAAATTCATGGTTTTAATAAAAAAAATTTAAAAATAATAGTTTTTTAAAGGATTTGTTTTGAAATAAAAAGTTTAAATTTTATATTCTTTCTTCAAAAACAAAAAAGTTTAAAAAAAAAGACAAAAAGATGATTCATTGTTTTATTAGTCATAGTTCCTACTGATACATAATTTCAATAATATCTTATCTTAAAATATTATTTTATAATTAATAAATTTTTATTACTTACTATTTAATATTTTATTTATTAACCCACATAGTACATGGATACTAATCTAGTAGCCTCATATTAATTTTTTATAGGATCAATGTAACATTTTATAATATTTTAAAAACTTTATGCAAACTTTTTAAAAAAGAAAAAGATATATTTAAAAGCAAACTAAGCTAAAATGAAAAAAAATAATGGAAAGACAATAATTTAAATCAAGAATACTTAAAAACATTAAATAATAATAAAAAACTGAACTAAAAGTTTAACGAACAATAAAATAAAACACTTAAACAAAAAATTACAATCATATATTTTTTTAAAACTATCTGAAAATTTAGAAAAATTATGAAAACCAATAAATCAAATCTTCATATTTGATTTATTAAGATCAATGTCTCATATTTTTTTATTTTTTATACACGTGATCCCACATGAGTATAACCTTCTATTTTTTTTATTCAAAGTCATTGATCTTAATATATCAAAAGTGGAGATTTAGTTTATCGGTTTTCATAATTTCTTTTGTTTTTCATTTGAACGCAGCCCACATTAGATAATTATATTCATATGTTACGTAGTTATATACATATATTGATTAAACAATGTGTAATTACATTCATATGTTTCGTTAATTATGGTATGTGATGATGCATGCACATTGATTACAACTCAATGTAATTATATACGCACATTGTGTGCTTATGGTTGTAATTATACTGACTGTATACTTCTTGCATAAAATACAAGTGACACATACTCTCTCTCTGTATACTTCTTGCATAAAATACAAGTGACACATACTCTCTCTCTCTCTCTCTCTCTCTCTCTCTCTCTCTCTCTCTCTCTCTCTCTCTCTCTCTCTCTGAGACATACACCCACACACGCTCTACTCACGCGTGCACATACAAATGCATACACATATGGGCGGTTATAATAGAAAGACTTCAAATCTTAGATGCCGTAAGAGACAGCCAAGATGTGCCATATGTACCAAGGGTGAAGGGTAAATGCATCTACTAAAAGCGTAGAAGTCCGGGCTACACATAGGCTAAAACACTGTTATATGTGGTAAACACACTGCATATAGGTAGATACCGGATCTAGACATACTGCTGAAACATTTTAATAATTTATTTTTTTCATGAAGTTTTAGAAAGAAAAGCCTTTTAATTAGAAATACAATAATATTATACTTGTATTAAAGAAAAAAAATTCTTAATATCATGATATAGTTTTTATAAAAAGATAATAAAATGCCTAAAAGTTTTATATATTATAAAAATGATGGAACCAAATTAAAGTCAACAAAATGGTATTTTTTATTTTTTTTCTCCCAATTATTAATAACTCTCATTTGAGTACATAATGATCATATGTTTTATATGACTTATTGATTTGCATTGATTAATCATCGAGATTCATTTAACTTCTTTAGATTTTTACTATTTTTATATTCGTCCCATACACACATGGAATAGAACTATGCATTACATTGCATGTTTTGAAAACACGTATGTATCAAAATACAACTTCTATTTTTCGGTGTTAAAAATTTTAAAAATAAAGAAATTGATGTAAATGTAATGTTCTCGTCCATTTCTGATGAAATTCCAAGAAAATACGAAAAATTAGTCTAATTTTCTTTTATCTTCTTAGTTAAAAACACATGCATGTACTATTTTTAGGTAATTTCATGAAAAAAAATGAATTAAAGTAAATTAATCGATAGCCACATGGTATATTGAAAGTTCATATTTCGTCCTTAACTTCATAGACTACATATGTATGTGCATGCACACGCACGCATACGTACAAGTTCAGGATCAATATAATTTTAATTTTACATGTAAAGTATTTTGGGTTGTTGATCAGACTGAATTAGTGGTTAATATAAAGATGATAGCAATATTATAATTAATAGGAAGGTAAATATGTCAAAACAAGATATACAATTGTCATTGTTGACTTTTTATTTATATCTAGTTCTTACAAAAAAAAAAAAAAAAAAAAAAAAAAAAAAAAAACTTTCTATATATAATTGTTTATATCAAAGCTATACCATGAAATCATGAATTTGTTATCTCTAGTTTTAGTATAATAGTTTTATGTTTTTTAATGGTTAGGTATTATTATTGATTATTTTGATGTTATTACAAAGTGTGTGCAATATTAATAGTCACATGTATAAATGATTTGCACGATTACGATTATGCGTCTAACACATACCGTTTGTCTAAAACCAGATTTTATTTAAAACATACATAATCTATGTTATATCTCTTACTTTTTTTTCACCTCTTCTCTATTTATGTTCCCTTTTAATTTTAGTGTAACATACATTTAGAAGAATAATTAAATAACAAATTAAAACATACTGTGGAAAAAACATTAGGAATCTTGGAGATAATAAAGTAAATGGAGATGGGACAAGTGGGGCGTGGAGGCAGAAGACTCCAACGGTTTACAACCGTGTAGATCTAGCGAGGTACCAATCACGGCAAATTTTTAGTTTGATTTATTATGTATATCTATATCATATAATAAAATACTAAATATAGATACATATGATCTTTTTCTTGCTAGTCTATCTAAACGTCCCGTCTGCATTGTTGCTAGTCGCTACATCCTTCGACCTTAAGTTACAATTAATTTGAAAACTATTAACTCAAATCAATTACAATTAATATGATATGACTTTTACATATTATTTATAACCTTCAATACCATTACACAAAAAAGTATTTACATTTTTTATGAACCATAAGTTTTTAATTTTAATTGGTCATTGTCTTAGTTACGTATCATTGTTACATACTTTTGTAAATTTTATTAAATTTGTTATTAGTTGATAATTTTTCTTCAATTTTCTATTCAATTATTGATCTATTTTTGTTTGTCTATATTTTGAAACACCATAACTTTTTGATTCTATTATATTATGATAACCTTCTTAAATTAATTTATCTTTTCAATGGATATTATAATCACATTTGTCATTTAGTCAATACAGTTACACTAAAATATTTAACAACCCATATGTAAACCATCATGACTACTCGTTCACCGCACTTGTGAACGAACTCAAATCAACACAAAATCGAGTTAAGCTAATCAACCAAACACAAATTAAAACCCAAGTGTTCAATTCGGCTAATCAACTTTACCCGTTGTATCAATATTCATAAATTGAAATCCTATGTCCAAATTTAAACCCATCATATAAGTTGACACAAATCAAAACCCTATATGTGAAATGGGGTATATCAAATATAAACCCTCGTTATACCAAAACACCCATGTTAATTTTTAAATTCATTGTTGATCATTTTATAGATATATTAAATAAGGGTAGTGTTATCTTGAGAATCACTTTTGTGAGAATTTTAGCAAACAATATTAGACACATATTTCTTATCACATCCAAGTCACATTTTATTTTTCTCTTTTTTTTTTAAAACGTTTATAACTTTTTTCACGGCATCATTTTTCGACATCATTTTTTGAAATAAAATTCACCATTAATTTCAGTATTTTTTTATTTTTCCAACGCCTACCATATTGATATATATTTTTTTAAAAAATTATCAACTCGTTATATACATATGTGTAAATCTGATTATATACATGTGTAATACCGAAGTTACGCGTGTGTAAATTCGATATTACACATGTGTAACATGAATTTCGTAAAAAAAACGAGATATTTTTTTTATTTTTTATGAATCTTTTTTTATTTTTTTTATAAAAGAGGGAAGCTAGGGAAATATTTTTGTGTTTTTTATTTTTTTTATTTTATTTTATTTTTTGTTTTATAATTTTTTTATTATTTTTTGTTAATTACCGTTTTGATATTTAAAACTAGTGGCTCATATTGGTTACTAGAGTTCTCATAAAAAAATAGAGTTTTCATTTAATCCCTCCCCTATTAAGTAATTTAACTACTATGATATTTTATAGTCTAAAATAAAAAAATATATATTTCTTTTCGTATATGTGATTAGAAGAAGGGGTTGATACAACGATTCAATTTAGGGAAGATATTTTAATTGTGAAATAATTTAAGTCTTCACAAAACCCTTTTTTATGTTAAACTCACTATAATTGGTGGTCATGAAGATCAGATATTCAGATGGTCATGTGCAGTAAAAATTAGAGGGTGATGTGTTTATGCCAAAATGAGTTTTCGTAGTTGGGTTGCTTCATTTGTTTGGATGATTAATTAATAAAAACTAAAAACAACTTTTACTTAAAAAAGGTTAATTTTACAGAATAGGTAGAAATCGACGTCAAATTTACAAGGAACCTAGCTCAATGTAACATGTTACATTAAAATGTAAGTTTTAAAGCTTAATACATAATACTACAAGTCTTACTTTAAATAATTTTCATTACTTTGCTTTTCTTTACATGAATATGTACATGACACGAGTGGTTTAAATTATTGAAGATATCTTGAAACCATATTTCAATTGTTGACTTATAAAAATATAGAAAATGCTTGACAGTGAAAAGATGATAAGAAATATCACCATCTTAACGCACTCATGCAGAATTCACAAATAGCTATACTTGCATTTCATATTTTAGGTCCATATATAAATAACGCAAGGCAATCACATTATTCGTCATCTAAATTTTTATACAATTCTTTAAGAATTTAATTATTAATCAAGTAATTCTAAGCTTTAGACATGAAAATATATGTTATTATTAATTAATCTCAAAAAAGTATCAAAGTATTGTCCTTTAAAAATGTCTAGCCATATCTTTTTAGCAGATTGAAATTAAGTTGATTATTTTAAGGCAAATATTTTAAAAACCAAAAATTCTTTTTGTTTTCTTAAAGTATTTTAACAAAATTTACATGTTAAAATCTCTCCACAAGTTTAATTTGAACAAAATTGTAACATAATTTATAATATTCTGTTTATTGCTTGGACCACATGTCACGGTTTCCATGAGCCACGTCACGGTCCATGTAATAGTGTGCCACTCGTGGCACACCACACCGCCAACTAGCGGACCACGAGCATGGTTGCTTCGCGTGGGTGTGGCCACAAGGGTTATGTGGTTTTCAATATATCTTTAATAGCTGATAATTTCATTTAAAAAAATATAAATTATTTTGATCATTTATAATTAGGGATGAGCTCGGTACCTTGTAACATATCGTACCGAACCAAAAGTACCGATCTCGAAAATTACCAAGATTGAGTACCGGTATTAAAAATACTCTGTACAGTACGGTACCACTACTAGTACGGTATTTGAAGTTAAAAAGCGGTAAATGGGTTTAGTAGGTAAATGCGTATAATGATGCACTAAGAGCATTCACAGTAGATTTTTTATATTTATGTGAGTTTGTTTCTTATATTTTAAAAAATAGTTGTAAATGATTATGAATGTAGGAGAGAGAAAAGTTACTGTTCAATTTGTTTATTTAGTGAATCACTGTTTAAACCTTATAAATTTTTTAATATAATTTGAAAGTGATTGTGAGTATAAGAGAAAGAAAAGTTAATGATAAAAGTATAAATAAATATTATTTAATTAAAAAATAAAAAAAATATTATTTTTAATGTAATAATAAAAATAAAAATAAAAAACCTAATGTGAATGCTAGAATGCGACAACAGATGCAATGTAGATGCAATGTGCAATACGAAAACCACCCCCATGATGTTATATGACATACCTCTGTAAAAAGTAATTATTAATAATTCTAAGCTTTGAGACTTGATAAATTTATGCTATTATTGTTTAATTTTAAAATAATATCTAAAGAATTGTCCTTTAGAAAAAGTCTAGCCATATTCTTAATATAATGAACAATAAAGGTGATTATCTTAAGGCAAATACCATAAAAAATTAATTATCTTTTTGTTTTTTTTACAAAAAGTCTTTTAATAAATTTTCATGTTAAAATCTTTTCACATGTTAAATTTAAACAATAGAATATAATTTTCATTTTACATTCATTAAACAAAGAAAACTTGCCCATAGATCTTAGCTTTCGTTTTCATTTTTTCTTTTTTCTTGACTTATTCGATTTTTAATTAAAAGACATAATTGTCACTTACACTCATTTAACAGAACTATTTAACCGCCGACCAAGAAAAGAACCGAAATAAGGATGAGTCTGGTATCATACCGGTACCAAAATACTGAGACTGAAAATTAGGTAAAACACACATCGAATTGCCAGTTCGATACCAGTACGACATCGATAATGATACCAGGATCTTCGTACTGCATCGCTTTAGTGATTTTTCTTTGTTTTTCACCTAAAAAAGCTGAAACGCCCCATGATTGTATCAATACATTCTAATCATGTAACTATAATTGTTCTTTTGAAAAAATCTAGTCATATTCTTAATATAATGAACATTAAAGGTGATTATCTTAAGGCAAATGCCATAAAAAAACTAATAATTTTTTTCTTTTTTTTTCTTACAAAAAGTCTCTAAATTGTCGTTTAATAATTTTGCATGTTAAAGTCCTTTTACATGTTAAATTAAAACAATAGAATATAATTTTCAATTTACACTCATTAAACAAAAAAATTGGCCCATGGATTTTAGTTTTCCTTTTTCTTTTTTTCTTTTTCTCTTAGCTTATTAATTCTTTAATTAAAAGGCATAATTGTCCTTTACACTCATTTAACAAACCTTTTAGCCGTCGACCAAGACAAGAACCAAAGTAAGGATGGGTTCGGTATCGTACCGATACATATTACAGAATTTAAAAATTAGGTAAAACACATATCAAATTGTTGGTTCGATACCAGTACGAAATCGGTAATGATACCAAGATCTTCGTACTTCACCGCTTTAGTGATTTTTCTTTTTTTTTTTCACCTAAGAACACTTAAACGTCCCATGATTGTATCAATTATATTCATAATCGTTAAACTATAACACCAAAATCACCCAAAATATCTCAAAGCATTCATAATCAATTTGAAAATTAAAGCATTCAAATTGTCTCAAATATTGTATTAAATGGGTAAAAGATAACTATTTTCAGTACTCAGTATCAAAATCAATATTTTTCTGTTTTTACCAATATCGATACCACATAGAACCGATTCAAACTAGGTAAAACCACACAGATACTAGTACCATTTTTGTTTGGTTGCTACCGGTTCAATACAAAATGCTCACGCTAAGACCAAATGTGTTACCATATATCAAACAGCTTATATCAAATGCTGTTCTAAAAAATAACAGCAATAAAAATATTTAAAAAATCTTTTTAATCCAAATCAGAAAAAAATAAAAAAAAAATAAAAAAAAAAAAGGAAAGAAGATTTATGAAACACAATTAATGAATGGCAGACGAAAAAGGTAAAATAATAGGGGGTATATTTATAGACAAGACGAGGGGGCCCGGTTTGTTTTGGTGTTGATTCAGAGATTGGGCGGTGGTCTTCAAGATGGGGGTCCGAGCCCAAAAGGTACGGACTGACCACACAATCTTTTGTCTATACGCTCACATATAAAATTTTTATTTTTTTAACGACAATTGCTTCACTAATAAGCCATTGAATCTATCAATTATATTTATTACTCGAGTATTTAACTCAAGATTATTATCAAAAGAAAACTTATATTGATGATAGAAAACCCTCTAACCCAATTTAAAAACTTTTTTTTATCACAAATAACTTGAACTTAAAATCTCTTTTATTTTAATGAGATTTTGGTGTAACTTATCTTAACAACTTATGCTAATAATCATTGGTCTTTGTATTTTTTTCTAACAACAAACATGTATGATAATGATATTTACACTTACACGCATATGCTTGTGTATAATTCGCTCTAAAAAATTTCAAATTTTTTTTCTTTTTTTTTTGTGTGTTTTTTGTGATATGGGTTTTAAAGAGCTAGAGATTACAACAAATACGAACAAACATTAAAACTCAAAAAGATTAAGATGGGTATTTAAGTGTGGGACTAGTTTCAAAACTTTTAAAGGTGATATTAAATGATACTAAATCACTTATCGAAACATAAATACCTTTTTTTGCCGAATAATCAATAAACATTTTCTTTTATTTCCCTTTGTTTTTAGGATAACTAAGCAATTTACAAATCATCCAAAGTTTTAGCGTTTATATTTCTAAAACAAAATTATGTAAAAATTAACAATAGTAAGAAATGTACTTGCAAATCACATCGGATGTTTTTTTAATAATTAGAACAATTTCATATATGTATCTATAAACTTTTTAAATCTTAATTATAACAAATGATTACATAAGTTGACACGTGTATCATCACATTCATTCTCTCATTCATTTTTCCGCCTAAATTATTTATCTGTTTTCAAAAAGTCAAAATAACTAATTTCTCTATTTTATTTTAAAAATCCAATTTTCTTTTACTAAAATCAATATTTCATTATATAGAAACTACATATTTTGATTAAAAAGTACTCTTTTCCAATTTTTTTAAAACCATGGAATTTTTTAAAACAACAAATATTTTTTAAAATATAAATTATTTTATAACCAATAAAAGTTATATATTTAATCAGTTTTTTGTTAAACAAAAAATCAAAAGTAATTAAAATCGGAGTTTTTAAACGAGATATTTATAAAAAAAATCAATATTATTTAAAATACAGAAATAATTTATAAAAAAGGAACATTATACATATTTTTCCTTCCTAAACTCATTAATTACATATTTACCAAAGCTAAAAAATTAATTACATATTTCTCCTTTTTAAAAAATATATATTACATATTTGTTCAGAGAAAAAGCTAACAATCAATTGTGTTCAGAGAAAACATATATATTACATATTTTTCCTTCCTAAACTCGCTTAACAAATTCTGTTTTCTTACGTATTTGAGACGGAAAAACGCGTAACAAATTCAATTTTTTCTAGTAATGGTAGAGGACATATCAAGGAAAAAATAGAGGACGACGTAACGATTGGGTCCTTGAATCCGTCTCCATGTGAGAAGAAGAAGAGAAGGACATGAACTATAAGTTATAGGCTTACGAAGAAAGAAGAACTGAAGATAGTCTTTTTATAACGTAGCATTGTGTGATATCAGGTATATCAACAACTATGTGTTAGGTTAAGAAGAAAGAAGAAGAACCCATCCTATTGTGGATATAAACTACAGATCCAAGATTGATGAGAGCTAGAGTAACTACGAGTATATCGTGATATAAAGATTGCCACACAAATAAACGTAAGGTGACCTAAGACCAATATTAGATACATATTTCAACATAAATTTTGATAATAGGATCCAAAAAATACACCATCTACATTGCCAAGGGTAAACTAGCATTGGAAATCAAGCTTTAAAAAAACTCATAAACGATTATAGGGTAATTTCTCTGTTTGTTTTCATTGCATCACTAAATGGAATATAAGAAATTGCAAAAGATAATTGTTAATGGAGGTTAAAACACTAACCTACCCACAAGCTATATATGATCATGGAAATAAAACAAAGCATTTAAAAACAAAGAAATAAAGAAATGCATGAAAAATAAAAAAAATAATTGCATGGGTCTTGTGGATCTAATCTCTTAGGGTCATGGCTTCAAAATGTATTTGGAAAGTGTGATTTACATATTCCACACATACATTTGGTTCAAAATGTTGGATTATTCGAGTTTGTTCATGGGTCGGGTCGGGTCCAAAGTTAGTTTGTTCTAATCTGACATGTTTATTAGAATTAGATAGGGTTGAAGTAACGGGTTATGACTCTTGGTCTTTAGGCAATATTATTTAAGTTAGTAGGGTTTGTTAGTAGGTTGTTAGGATTTATAAAGGAGTCAATGTTTGTATTTTGTAAGCCACTATAACTTAGGTGTTCAATTAAAAAATGACTTAGAATCATTTTTTGGTTCAAGTGATTGTGTGTGTATGTAATGCGTGTTTCTCAAGTGCCTGAACTAACATTAAAAGCTACTCTAAGGGTGGTGGGACAGTTAATTGTACTCCAGAATCTGAATATAACAGTGAAATTAGCATCAAATCTCAAGTCTATAGCTTTGAGCTTGTGAACAACAGGAACAGATTAATGCTAAAAAGTTTCAATATATTTTAAGAGAAAAACCCTAAATTATTTTATGAAGAAATTTCTTGAGACAGTTGATAGAAGAGAACAAATCATTTTTAAAAGGAGGTTGTATGGATCTGTTATATACATTTGAAACACAAAGAATCCAATCAAATCAACCTACATTATGATTTATGTAATCCAATAATTGATCTAATTGAAATCGACTCATTGCGGTTTTTTTTTTTTTTTATAATAGAAGTATTCACTTATGATTTTTTAGTGACTATACTATACCATTATGCTTTGATTTTAGACATTAACTGCACCAAGTACTAATCGATGGTATTACATAAGTTATTCTAAAAATCGTTTTTTTAATAGGAATGATAAAACGGCCATTTAACATAAAAATCCTTAACATTTGTTGCGATTAGGGCTAAAGTGCAAACAATGAGTACCAAATCTGTCATTTTAAAAAGAAAAAGTTAAAAACCGTAATTAACTCTAGTTTTTATTTCAAAATGATGTTGTTTTGTTTTTTAAGTACAAGTAGTACATGATATTATTAGTCACATTTTCAATTCCTCTAAATAATTACCAATCATGTGACAATTTTTATTTGTTTATTTCACCATAAAATCTCAACTCCATGAGTCGTTCAAACCTAAACGCAAACTCAAAACCATGTTTTTCATGTCAACTCGACCGAACCACCACCGGCCTTGCTTGGAACTTCAATATCGTTATAGTTCGAGAACCTCGAGTTTTCGAGCCTCTCACCTTGACCCCATATCGCGTATGCCTCCTCCCCGTGAGCCGCCTCATCACCAATCTCCATATCCTCATCCGACATCCTCAACGGGACGAATAGTTGCACAAACAAACACACTAAGCTTGTCATCACAATATTAAGTACAACCACGAACAAAATCCCAAGTAGTTGAATACCCATTTGTCTAACTCCATATCTTATGCTCTCTCTAGTCCCATGATGCAAACCAACGAGCAAACCCATGTATTTGTTCGTGTAACCGTAAAACAGGTTACACAAATATGGCTCTGAGAACATGCCCGTGAGGATGCCACCTAGCGAACCAGCTATAGCGTGCGTGTGTAGGACCGCCATTGTGTCATCAACCTTTTGGAGGAGCTTAGACCGTTTGTGCACCACCATCATGGTGAACCATGGTATCGAGCCCGAAAATAGCCCCATTATTATTGCGGAATATCCTTGCACCACCCCTACAAGTTTTTAAACATATTACACATATTTTACATATCTAAACTCAGTGTTTAAAGTTAGAACATCAAGGGTTATGAGATCTAGAGGTACCCGCGGCTGGGGTGATGCAAACTAGACCGGTGATCATGCCTTGAACCGCGCCAATGACCGATGCTTTCTTGAAGAAAACTACATCAAGGATGAGCCATGTGAGTAGGCTTGTGGCAGCACAAACGTGGGTGTTCAAGACGGCTAAGGAAGCATCTGCACTCGCAGCGTATGGGTCACCACCGTTGAACCCGGTCCAGCCCATCCATAAGAGGCCAGCCCCGGCTAACATAAGAATGATGTTATTTGGGGGAAATCGTTCTCTGTCCTTTGTCAATCTTGGACCAACCTGAGTCAACCACAGGTTTAAGTGGTAAAGAAATTAGAAAGAAAAATATGTATTTTTCTAGTTGTAGTGTTAGATTCAAGTAATTTGTACGTTTACAGTTTGATTTTAATAGTTTTTAAGTCAGACAAACCGTTAGTAACATGTTTTATTATTGTAAAACAAATACAACTTATTGAAAATATTAACCAAACCACACAAAATTAATTATTAAAGGCTTGGCATCATTTGTTTTCACAGTTTAGGTTTTATCAAACATGTATAATGAAAAAACAAAAAATATGATTAAAATATAGAACTGATAATGTTTTATTAGTTTAAAACTAACCGGTCTTCCCCTTGTGTTGTATTATTAAGCAAAGAATAATCACGCGTATAATGCTAATTTAAAATAACTGAAAAAACAAGTAAAATCTAAAAAGTTGTATAGCATAAAATCCTACGATTTGGTTATGTTTTTTTCAGGGCTAGTAATTCCTGACCCATTTATGACACGATTTATCTATTTAATAAAAAATATTATTTATTTTTTTATATTTTTAAAAATAATTAAATTGATAAGGCTAAAATCTATTATTTCACATTCTTGGTTCGTAAAAACATATAAAAAACTATAGGCATAATATATAGGTAAACAAGTCTTTTGTATGTTCGATACGTTAGTTATGTGTGCCATCTCTAGCCTGTTAAACACGATAATACATGTCTTGTCAGTCTTAGCTTTTTTATTGATTTTGAGTATAAATAGTAAACCAAATCATTTGATGTGGTTTGAGACTTCCTAAATCAGCTTAAAAATTGAAACAAATTAAAATGACTGTGAAATAAAATAAATATCTGGTTTAGACGGTTTATCACGTACCCAGTAAGCAGCAGTGAAACCAGCAACTCCTGAAGAAAGATGAATAACGTAACCGCCCGAATAGTCGATTATTCCCATTGTAGACAACCAACCAGTAGTAGACCAAATCGTAAACGCGCCAACTGTGTAAGAAAAGGTTAGCCATAGTGGAACAAACAACATCCACGCGTAAAAGTTCATCCGTCCCAAAACTGCCCCCGCGATTAGAATCAAAGTGATCGCGGCGAAAACAAACTGAAAAAACACCATAGTCGCGTTTGGAAACAATCCAAGAAACGCTTGATCAAGAAGATACTTTTGCATAACCGAAGCATCGATTCTTCCCCATATCGGTATGAGTTTATCCCCGAAAGAAAGCCTATAACCCCAAAACACCCAACACACAAGAACCATAGCAAAAGCATAGAGTGCCATAAAAGCCGAGTTGACAGCCCATTTCTTCTTAACCGCTCCACCATACAATATTATAAGCCCAGGGACACTCTGAAGGCCGACAAGCGTGGCAGCCACAAGCTGCCATGCATTGTCGGCCTTGTTCATCCAGTCGGGACTAGCATCACTAGGCAACAAATTTGGGGGAAATGCGAATGGTGTAGGTGGTGCGGGTGGTGCGGGTGGTGAACTCATGTCGATCAACTTTGTGTATTGAAGCAAAGTGTTTAGTGATTTCTGCAATTTCATGAGAAAATGGAAGATATATATTGCATTTTTGAAAGGTTCTATGGTTGATTCTCACGATGAGTTGTTAAATTCTATGTGAGATGTCAAATGTTATTTCTGTCACTACTTGAAAAGCGTATGTTACTTTCAAAGATTCAAATAAATAGGAATAAGGTTAAGCCGATTAAAAGAAGTTTATTTTTCAGGTGAATTATAAGGTTATATTAAATTGTATAGTATGCATTGTTTAATATTCGAATTAGACTTATAAAAAATGATGTCTAATTTGAATTAAATCAGGATTTAGTTTTCTGAGTTGGTTTAGACATTAGATACCAATTTTAATTCAGATTTAAGTTTCCGTTATGGAGAATTTCAGATTGTCGTAGGAGTGCTCAATATTCAAATTAGACAAAAGAAAATGGAAATTCGAACTAAACTGAATTCAAATTCGGTTTTTCAAGTTGGTTTAGATATCATTTTGAATTCAAATATTCATTTTCTTAAAGATACGAAGAGTTTCAAATAAAACTGACTCGAGAATCAGAGTTCAAGTTATATATACTATTCGTTTTTCTTAGATAAAGTAATAGGGTCTCTCGAATTAACCTGAATCACATTATGAAATTACTTCTTTTGTTCTTCTAGTTCAGCTCATTTAAATTAACACGAATCCAATTGAATTTTGGTCGATTTTTTAAATTTAAGTTCAAATTCACTCAGCAAAATCACGATTAAAAAAAAAAAACAATAGCTCTAATCGATTGATAATATCGTTAGCTGTTAGATAAATGTAATATATAAAAGGATAAATTAATATATTTAGAAAGATTTTAGATATAGAATGAATTTTTAAGTTAGTAGCTATTGGATGTCTCGCTAAGGTGTAATGGAATGTAATGCAATTAGCTGTCTAAAGGTATCGGTGATTCCAATGTTTAAGTCCTTGTTGCATCAACATAGTGTCCCAACACTAACAAGAAAACAATAGTTCCTTAATTCTAATCATTTTAACATCATTTAATCAGATAATTTTAATTTAATAAAACAATAATGAGCAAAGGAATATTCAATCTACGTCACACATGCATTTAAAGTAAATAAAATGCTATACAATTAAGACCTTTTGAATAATTGTAAATAAGTACTTATGAATAAGTATATAAAAATAGCTATTTATACTTATATAAAATAAATATAATTATTATTTTAGAATAGTAAAATAGTTACACGCTAATTGTAACATCCTACATAGTACGAAACAAATACTTTATCATGTCCAAAAAAATATATATATTAGAAAGTGTTATAAGTTACTAGACGGTTAAACTTTGTAGATAGGGTATTTGGTGATACCTAATAAGAAGACGAATTAGTTAGACGAATGGTCTTGGTGGTTTGCACAAATCATGTATTTTGTGTTTAACTTTAAGAAATTACAAGTTTAGTCTCAACTATTTGTCGTGATGTAACATAAACAACACCTAACGTGAATGTCTACTAAATATTATGTCATTTTTAAGGAAATAATTAGAATACCTTTTTATATTATAAAAAGAAACAAATTATATAATATTACATTTAGCATTAGGATCTATAATAATAATTTTGATTTGTTTTATTCTTTTATTTACTTTTTCAGTTTTCAAATATACTCTTACGACGTTTCATTTTTTTATTTACATTTCCATCTAAATTTTTTGCAAATTCCACCCGCCGCATAGTGCATACAATTAGCACATACTCTATGCTTACATTTACCGTGGTTATCTACAATAAAAAAACTATGATTGACTTTTTTTTTTTTTCCTTTTCTTTCTAGACCATCGTTCAAATACAACTCAATGCAAGAAACTATAAAACCACCCTCCTTTGTTTAGTTGTTGTGCGATATTTGTTATCTCCATTAGGTCGCGGGCTCAATCCTGATAGTTCATGGGTTTTGTTTTTGTTTTTCCCCTTAAATAGCTTACCAGCTTTTTTACATTAACTTGTTATTTTTTCAAAAGGGCTTATTGAATTTATTGATTTCTTGTGTTTTATTGTAATTATTACTTTTATTATTATTTTTCACATATTAAATTATCTTTTTAGTACTAGAATTTTTCCATATGAATATTCTTTTGATGTCAATGGTGATGGTTTGTCATGAGGGTGTCCTTGAACGATATAGGTTTAGAGGATCCAACCGGATCAAAAGGAGGAGAGCTTGTACAACCTGTTTTGTATTTGTTATAGATATATCTATACTATAAATAAAAATAAATTAGGACACTTGTCACCATTCTAGGTCATCTAATAATTGGTTTTTCTGCTTCTATCTACTCTTAATTATTAATGCTATAATAGTTATTTATTAATTAATAACTATCCATAATTAAAATTTTAAATATGTTATAGGTTTATTCAATTCACATAATATACAATATTTAAGACATAACTTTTTATATTATTAATCATGTAACAGTAAATTTATTAGGCCGTGTATTACACGGGATTGTAATCTAGTTCGATTATAGATGAAATTACACATTGGTTTTTATTGGTCCGTAATCTCTATCACAGGATGTCTCTCTTTTTTACAATGTACACATCCACAAGGTTTCCGAAGCTTTTGAAAACACCCTAGACATCTTTCTCAAAGCCTATTCTGGCAAGTTTGAGGATAAAAATGTAATCCTTGGAGTTGATCTTCTAATCCCTTTGTATGCTCGATTCCTTCTCTTCCCATTGATAACTTGTTGCAATCCGTCTTCAGCTTAATGGTGAAGATCTTCAAGAGCCTTTTGTTTTTTTTACATCTTTAGAGCTTAGTTTGGACCCATAACTAACTTATATATATGTGTGTATAACAAAATAAAACGTAGTTTACACATTAATATTTATAAAATGTGAGCTATATATTAAAGTATTAATACAAAAAAAAAAATGAAAGAATGAGCATAACAAAAATTAACTATACAATAATCTAAAAAATTATTTATTAACTGTATTTTATCACAACAGTCCATCGGTCCATCGAACCCATAAACCAAACCACTTACAGCATTTTATTAACTTGTTTGACATTTCAAATTTCAACAGTGAGGCTATTTTTACACAATTTCACTCGCGTTCTCCATTTTTCCCTAACCAAATCACATTGATGTTTGAATCTCTTCTTTCCCTTTCACACTATTTTGTGTATTAGTGATCTCTTGATTGCGGGCCAACATTCACGCCAAGATCGTAACCCACCGGAGTTCTATGCAAACAACTGGAGCTACGCCACCCCAGGTTCGACCATCGTCACCGGTTCGCGATCCAACTGTTGGCCGTTCGGACCGGCCAGTTAACCGGAAAACGGCTCAAATAGTCATCACCAAACCGGCGTTATACTGGTTCGCGGTCCAACCGGTTCTAATGGCCGATCCGATCCGGTCATTAAAACGTTGTTTATAAGTGTTTTTTCATTAAAAATGCATTTGGAATCTATAAAGGGAATTTAAATTTCAATTGTCTTGAATTCTAAATATTATTATTTTTAATTCCAATTCCAATTTAAATTTTAATTCCAACAAATTCCATAAACCAAACGCCCCTAAGAATATCAATTCAGGGAAGATTGATTTTAGGATTTGAGATTGAAGAGGATATGTGATGATGAAGAACTCATGAAGGATATTAACGTTTTTTTACGATAGCAGTAGAGATGTTCGAGTTAGGAAGGGTCAAAATGGTTCTTTTAGATCCGCGTATCTATGTTTTCGGGTTGCAATTGTAGGTGGGAATATGAGTCAAGAAGTAGTACAGAAAAAAACACGTTTCTCAAACTAACGTTGTTTTATTAGAGGTAATAAATTAAAATGTTAAGCCAAGTATACACAAAGTTTATTTTCTAACTTGTTTTTTTTATCCGTCACCCGTTGCAACGTTATCGTGCGCGGCATGATAAAATATTGACTACAGTTGATCCGACTCATTTTCGAACTAAATTTACGTCAAAACATAGAGTAACTTGGTTCTATACCGTTGAATGGAATTGTATTATATTTGAGTCGACACTTTTCAAACAAATTTGTCGAAAAAAGGGACATGGAAAGCCACGTGCGGTGGCGGCGTATGTGGTGTGATAAAGTAAACTAAAACGTATTATTTAAACACAAAGTGGGG
This sequence comes from Flaveria robusta, assembly GCA_025506415.1. Classification (NCBI taxonomy): domain Eukaryota; kingdom Viridiplantae; phylum Streptophyta; class Magnoliopsida; order Asterales; family Asteraceae; genus Flaveria; species Flaveria robusta. The sequence continues at coordinate 19,651,124 of CM046460.1, forward strand.
ATAGCTTTGTCCGTGCTATTTGAGTTATAGCTAACTAGGTATATCCCTAATCGCGCGTTGCTCGATTGATGAAAAATTGTGGCTAAGTGGTTGTTGTGTGTTTTAGTAAGGTGAGTGCTTTTTTGCATTGTTGCATCGAAAAAGGAAAGTTTGGTTATACAAACAGTATTTCACATCATGCACCCGTTTAGGTTAAAAACGTTCCGTTACCAGTTACATATTATTTGTACAAAAAATGATGCTCGGTAACTACTTGTCGCTTCTGCATATGAAGCGGTTCAACGGCTACACGCTATTATTCCATCATTACTTCAAAAGATTAGAACTGGTTTCATCACATAAAATCGAAAGAACACAACATCAACAAACACTCACCAAACATAATAGGAAGGAAGAAAAGGTCATAAATCTTAAAGGGAGCGAAGCAGGCAGATGTGTCGAACAATTGAAAGAGAAAAAACAAAAATAACACGTACACAAAACCTAAAAGGCAAGAAAAGACTTGAAGTTTTTAACCGTTCGTTTGAAGAGCAATCTCTTTACTCTAATAAAAGGGTATCTAGGAAGATAGATGTCAACACTATATTGCTCCCCAATAATTTTTTCCGCTTCTCTCTATTATTTAATAATCACATTAATTACAAATAGTATTATTAAATTTTTTAGATTAAACTAGTTTTTTTATTAAGCAATAGATATTTTTAATAATGTTATTTCTAAGAAAATAAATTTTTATAAAATTAGAAAACTTTTTAGAAAATCAAATTTTTTAAAAATATAAAATAATTTATAATTGGTGTTTTTAAAAAGTAAAATCTTTATAAACAAAAAATAATTAAAATTGAGAGTTATAGAAGAAGGTTTTTAAGTATGATATTTTTTAAAACGTTTGTTTTAAAATAAAATTATTTATTTTATTTATTATAAGAAAATTACAATCATATCTTATTTTAGAATATATATTTATAATTATAAATTTTTATTCTATTAAATATATTTATATTCAACCCGTATAATACACGAGTTTGCTAAAGTTAGTTAATATTATAAAAGATAAAATTATTCAATTTTGTATTTGGTATTAACTCTATTAGAGCATTCACAATCCATCCCCCATCCCAATTATTATAATTACACTAAAAAATATATTTTTCTCTTTACTTTTTAATTAAATAATATTTTTTCATACTTGTATCATTAATTTTTCTTTCTTATCTACTTTAAAACCGATTTTAAAATATTAAAATATTTATGAGGGTTGTACAGTGATTACCCAAAGAAATCACGATACAACTCTCATAAATTTTAATTTCTTCTTTATTTACAACCACTTACAATTATTACCTATAATATAAGACACATATTCACGTAAAAATAAGACGCGAGCTGTGAATGCTCTTATATACATCCAAACACCCATGAATTGCTACGTCACTCGAAAAAAACCCTTGCTCCTATTTCAAAGCTGCAATCACTTCTGCCTTCACTTTCTAGTTTCTACCCTCATCAATGGCGGCTACTTCTTCTTCTTCTCACCTACAGCTTCAATCACTCTCTTTCGCCAAAACCCTAAATCAATCATCAACCCTAACCACCCCCAAATCCCTAATTTCATTCAAACCCAATTTCAAAACCCTCGGCATCCGAGCAGTCATCTCGCAAAAACCAATAGAAACCCACAAATTCCAGCACTGTTTCACCAAGAAAGATGATGGGTATTTGTACTGTGAGGGTCTTAAGGTTCAAGAAGTCATGGAGGCCGTTGAAAAGAGGCCCTTTTATCTTTACAGTAAGCCGCAGATAACCCGAAATGTTGAGGCTTATAAGGATGCTTTGGAGGGATTGGATTCGATTATTGGGTATGCGATTAAGGCCAATAATAATTTCTTGATTTTACAGCATTTGAGGAGTTTGGGTTGTGGGGCTGTTTTGGTTAGTGGGAATGAGCTCAGGTTGGCCCTTCGTGCAGGTTTTGATCCTACAAGGTAATAAAGTTTTAATCTTTACCTACATTTGGATCAATATGTTCTTACACATACATATACTTGTAAAGTTTACATTGTGACAAATTGACTCGATTTGGTTATTAGTTAGAATCAGGTGGTGTTTGGTATTGCAATTTGAAAGTAATTATGGCATATGCAATGATCAAAGTCGGATATTTAGCTGCGGGTTGTAGGAGAACTTGGGATAACATGCTGTTTGAAGTTGTGATAAGTGATAACTGATAATAACAAAATTACATGTTTTTTAGTGTTTGACATATTATGAATGTTTAAAGATTTACATGGTGTTTGTGATTTGCTTATTGAAACTGCTTGCTTCTGATTCTGTGTATTGTTTTGTTTTGATACTACTTATCTCTGTTTTAGTTAAGGGTGTTTGGGATTGCTTATCTAAACTGTTAATCTGATTATTTGCAATTGAAACGAGCCTTTTGACATTGCTTATTTAATAAGGCAGCAAGTACGTAGTCTTATAAGAGATTCCAAACACCCCGTTACATGTTAAATGACTCCTAATTAATCGGCTAGTTATGATTAGTTTTGCTCCAGCTACTACTAAACTGGTCATGTGGTTCCTAAATAATAATCAGAATTAATTTTACTATATTATAACACTAGAACTACTAAAACACTTGATGCGATTATCTGTGAGTTGTGACTTGAATACGAAAACACAATGATTAGATATTCACTTTTAAAACTCAATGCCAATCACCTCTTAGAAGTTCATAATGGATTACAAGTATTTTTCGACAATTGTTTTGGGTTTGACGCTTTACAAATATATTATTAAATCCAACAAAATAGTTTGATCTTGTGAGTTGTGACTCAGGTTAATGTTTTAAACATACGCATTTGATGTATTAATTTTAAATTCTTTCTTAATTTTAGTGTTTGAGAAGTGTAACAATGGAATTGTGGCACGTTTTTTTCTCTTTAAATTGCTGTTAGAACACTCTCGAGATTGATACTTTTATTTTGATGTGACTTATAGGTGTGTTTTTAATGGAAATGGAAAGCTTTTGGAGGATCTTGTTCTTGCTGCTCAAGAAGGTGTGTTTGTTAACATAGATAGTGAGTTTGATTTGGATAACATCGTATCGGCAGCAAGAATTTCTGGAAAACAGGTCAATGTGTTGCTTCGAATCAATCCGGATGTTGACCCTCAGGTTTGTAGTTAATTATGCCAATTAATTTATCTGTGTGAACTTAAAATTATTTTGATTGTTCGTCTAGATCAATCTGAAACAAAGATTAGTGAGCTCAAATATTATTCTTTTCTTTTAGGTCAAACTGCCTCGATTTTGATTATTGGAACAATTTATGTATTGTCTTCAAAACTTGGTACAATATCATATATATGATATATCCAACACAAAATGATAATATCAAACATACTTATATGCCTATTTTTATATATATGACATTTATTCTCTTCCCTTAAAACTTACATTATGATATGTGAGTTTGGAGTGTAAGGAGAAACTAGAAAGAGAAGGGTATTATGTTCATGCTATAATTTGTATTTGATGAAATGGGTAAATATGAAATTTGAAGTATTTGAATGGGTATATTTGATATTGATATATTTGGTTGCGTAAATATATGATGTTATGCAAGTTTCTAGGGGTATATATGAAATTGTCTTGCAGAAAATAGAAACGGATTATACCTTTTTTCCCTCTAATTTTAGCAACCAACTTTAAGTTAGACGTGAAATAGATACCTTGGTACTGGTTTTAGCAATTACTTTCGTTTTAATTGATTTTGCTAGTAGATGCTGATGTGACTAGTTGATGGCATGCCTCACACCAAATGAAATGCCATATATATAAAAAAAATGCTTTGTTGAAAAAATATAAATTATTTTATTTGCAAGTTTGAAGAATGATATTTTCTTCAATTTATATTTAAAAAATAATTATTAATTGTCAAATCAATACCACGTGGCATATAATATACACCCAAATGATAATTAGGATGCTATATATATGCAAAAGTATAAAATTAGAATAATTTTATATAGAAGTTTGAAAAATGATATTTTTCATGTTTATATTTAAAAGTAGTTGTCAAGTGCTACATCAGATACCTTGTGGCATTGACACATACACTAAAATGAAAAAGAAGCCAAATAACATCTTTTACTCTATAAAAGCCTTTGAATTTATCAGGCCAAATTGTAACTTTACCTTTTATTGTATGTAAGAAAAAGTGACTTTTTGTATAAAATTTGATGTAATATCTATCATAATATTATACTTCTATTTTTTTAAATCTTTTATTTGTGTTCTTCATCTCTTATCATTGACAGACTTTTATTTTATTTTATCATCTTGTGTGACATACCTTCTATAGGAGGTAAAATGGTTACTTGGCACACCACCAAATCTTCAAAAAACTAGTGCCATGTCATCATTCTTACCTTCTATAGAAGGTTACTTGCATACACCGGTAAAAAATTCAAAGTGTGTTACCTACAATGGAGGAAAATCTTTTTTTTTCTTACTTATAGAGTTATAGTGATAAAAAACGAGTAAGTTACATCTCAATGCAATTAACCCAAAATCTTTTTTAGTGTTTTGTAATGAAATAGTAATTAAATGAAAAAAAAAAGAACTGTTAATGATATGCATTCCCTGATTTGTTTTTAGTTCTAATACATATCCCTTTAATAAAAAATGATTTTGACATCTATAAAGTTGTTTTCTTGATCCCATATTCAATCTATTGGTTGGCGGCTAGCCTAATATGAGAAATCCAAGATAGGGATGCATATATCTATGTACTTATAGAAATAAAAAACAATAACTATTTTTTTTTGTTATTAGGTCCATCCTTATGTTGCAACCGGGAATAAGAACTCCAAATTTGGTATAAGAAACGAGAAATTGCAATGGTTTTTAGATGCAGTGAAGTCATATCCTGATGAACTTAAGCTAGTCGGGGCCCATTGCCATCTCGGATCCACCATTACCAAGGTATTTTACTTTTTTAGTTTCCAATCTTGTTTATATGATATTAATAAGGTGTTTGGATTTCTGTTTAAAACTGATTATGCTATATTAAATAATCTAAACACGAAAATAAAACAGACCTTTGACGATCATGATTGGATGTCATCTGATAAATTTATAAAGATGTAAGTGTTTGGCAGTTAATGATTTATAAAGAATAACACAACCAAAAGAGCATATTATAAAGTAAAAGTCCCTTATATTAGGTTAAAAGAGCGGGAAGTTTGTAATTTTAGTTTTGGGGTACTTTTATATGTATCCTTCAAAGTGTTCAAAATTTCATATATATCATTTTAAACTATGCAAATATTGTACTTACCCTTCTAAACACTAAGAATATTATCTTTACCTATTCCATAGTTAGTACCATAAATCAGTGACTAATAAGAGTGTATTTCACTGAATAAAAGAAGAGAACTTTATGAGAAAATTATGCGCTGAGATGATTAATATCAAATGTTGTTATTTTCATGTTATTTACTACAAATGATCAAGTATGATATGTTAGTCTCTTGAAAGAGTAAATACTTTTATGAAATTTTGAAGGATACATTTAAAGTTCTGAACTTTTTGAAAAGATATATATGAAATAAATTCTTTGACAGTATTTAAAACCGATTTGGAAAGATGTAATTGAGGTCTGATTTCTATGTGGTGTAAGTATAAATAAATGGGATAGACAAATCTCTAAATGAAGGAAAATGGTGTAGCCAAACATAGCTTCTCTGTTAATTTTTCTGTCTTTTAGGTCGACATTTTCAGAGATGCTGCAGCAATTATGGTGAAATTTATTGATGAAATCCGAGCCCAGGGTTTCGATATTAGTTATTTAAACATTGGAGGTGGTCTTGGGATTGATTACTATCACACCGGTACTGTCCTTCCTACACCAAGAGATCTCATTGACACGGTAAGAACTATAATTTTATATTTTTGTGGGGATATTGTATGTGGAGCCCGCGCAAGTATCCAAGATTAAAGGTCATCCATATATTAAAACTACTTTATATGTTACCTAAATATGTATCTAGTTTTGTTAATACCAACTCAATTATGGGTTATTACCAAAAAACATGTCACGATATTGTAAAATGACCAAAAAACACGTTAGGGGTTTATTATCAAGAAAGCCCTATGTATTTTTTTTAAAATTGTGGTTACATCTTTCAACTTTTATTGTCATTGATGAGGTCCTTGTAATTATTTTGAGACGTACGCGTATGAAAATATAAAAAACGTGGCAAGGTTCTCAAGCTTTTGTTTACTTTATCAATAAGCTCTTGAGAATGCTTCCTTTTATAAGTTTGACCCATAATGCAAACTCTGAGGAGTTGATCAATTACAAAGATAAGTTGAGGGATTTAGCTGCACTTTCTGTAAAAGTATATATGGTTTCTTTTGGCAATAACCATTTTTTAAACACCCAGTCATTGCTTATTGATAGCTCGATACAAATGGTATTATTGTCTTTTTGATGTTTTAAAGGAATTTCCGTCAATAGGCCTTTTTTTTTCCCAATTTGTTTTATAAATGGAACAAAATGCATACTTGGGTGACCTATAAAGTAGTTTAAATACATGGGTGGGTTATCACATACATTATCCCATTCATTTTATAAGTATATCATCTATTACTATTAAGCAATTATTTAAAGTTTGAATGATTTTTTTGTTTTTATGTAGGTGCGGGAGCTAGTGAAGTCCCGAAATCTTAATTTAATTATTGAACCGGGGAGGTCATTGATTGCTAATACTTGCTGTTTTGTTAATCGTGTAACTGGCGTGAAAACAAATGGTACAAAAAACTTTATTGTGATTGATGGAAGCATGGCTGAACTTATTCGTCCTAGCCTATACGATGCTTATCAAGTAAGTTTTTGTAATTTCGACCCATTTACTCATAAGCAGGTCAGGGCTGATTGGGTTCTTTTTATCTCGAATGAGTCAATTATTATAACAATATTGTTTTTTAAATCTTGAGAGGTGATGAATTCTACTTAATATAGTTATAACTTATGAATTAGATGATTCGGGTATGTTGTATCTTTTAACATGTAAAAAAAAAAGATGGGCTTAAAACGGATTATATAGGTGATGGGTTGAAAGTCTTCCAAAGTGTACTTTAAGTGCATAAAACATCCTTAATTTCATTATTCCATAAGTTAGACTTTTATTAAAGTTATATAATTTTTAGTCACATATGGCATACCAATCGTTTAAAAAAAATAAAAATTCTGAACCAAAATTGTTCGAGGTAAATTGAACCTGACACGACACATTTCAGTATGACCAGTTGCCCAACCCGACTTATACCACCTCTAATACTCATATCTAATACATAAGTTATTTTTTTAATTAAGAAAGTTTTATGTGTTTTTCAACCCTTTTTAAGAACAGGAGGTCATAGTTCTTATATAGTTATATACTCTCTATGCAGCACATTGAACTGGTTTCTCCCCCACCACCTGATTCGGCTGTTTCGACATTTGATGTTGTGGGCCCCGTTTGCGAGTCGGCTGATTTCTTGGGGAAAAATAGGGAACTTCCTGCACCAGCTCGGGTATAATGTTCCACCTATTTACTTAACATCAATCAATAATATTTTTTTATTTTGTATTTGATTCTTGATTTTCCTCTTTGCATTTCTTGATATATGGTTTAATTTAATTATAATTTTCTCTCTACAGGGTTCTGGGCTTGTAGTTCATGATGCAGGTGCTTACTGCATGAGTATGGCTTCAACTTACAACCTCAAAATGCGCCCACCTGAGTACTGGGTATGTTTCTTGACTTTGACTTTTTAGAGTCAAACGACAATTTTCGTTCTTTAATTTTCGTTCTTTAATTATCAAACACATTAAAATTTCGAATCACACCAGTGATTACATTGAATTCACAGATGCTTTGGTCCAAGCGCTTTTGTTTTGTTTTGTTTTTTTCCATGAAAGAAGTAGAAAAAAAGTATGGATTTTGGATTTCGATTTGACTCTTGAAAGTCAAAAATAGTGACTTTTTGATAACATATGAAGTTTCTGTTTAAGTAAATCTGTTTAAATGATTTTAATGAAGGTTGAAGAAGATGGATCAGTGGCCAAAATCAGGCATGGGGAGACTTTTGAAGATCATATGAGATTTTTTGAGGGACTCTCAATATAATCGTGTGTTTGAATCTCCATCTTTTAAATTACAAGATTCTAAGTTCACTTTAATGTGAAATCATATGATGGAATGTTCAGTTTGAACTCTGATTCTTCTGTGGGTTTTGCCTGCAACTAATGTCTTGGTTTTTGGTAATGCATCTTCATCATCTATGGCGCATTTTGCAACAATTTAAGCTCAAAACAACTTATTGGTTGGGAACGTTTGTTAAAACTATTTATCTGCTTATTGTTTTTTTAAGATCAAACACTATAGTCACATCTAAACAGCCACCAGCCTCTTTAACTTTAGTGGATTCTTTCTCAACTATTGCCATTGAAGTCACTTCTTCAGTTCTTTCCGCTCTCATGTTGGATTTTTTGTATGCTTCTTTTTAGAATATTATTCACAATGGAAGCAAGTAGTATATAACTTTAATAGAAAGATGCCAAGATGAAGATGAAGAATGCTTTCTGTTAGTAGTATAATGATGTATTTTTGGTAGATGATCTTCAAGAACACTTTAAAGACCACCAAAGACCTTATGGATTAGAACCTTCTCAATATAGAAAAGGTCTTGCAATCCTCTTGCTTATCTACAATATAGAGTGTTTTGGCCAACTTAACAAAGAGGAGAGAATTGGATTACCAACTTGGATGATATGTTATAATCATATCTAAAAATGACTAACTGGAAGACTAGATCTTGCAACATTATAACCTTATCCTTTCATAAACAAAATGGATTCTTCATTGCAATTTTAAAACTTAGTCAAATAAACTTAGAAAGACCAAGGAGGGAAAGGAAAGTGATGAAACCTATAAATAATGTTTAAATATATATACCTTGTTTCAATAAAGCTAACTTAATCTTATTTTAAAAAGATTCCAATTTTTTAGTTAAGTTTCTAACTAAGAACTATTATTATGATTAATGTAGATTAGTTACTAATTAACTAACTATACTAATGTATAATTGTTTAATTATAAAATTACTTGTACAATTAACAAATCAATACTATACATCATAAATAGAAATAAATAATTATTATGATTAAATTATATTATTCTATACATTATTCCATTAAATAATAAATACACAAAAAAATAATCTTGATGTACTTAGGGTTTAATCAAACTAAACGTGCGTTGGATAATGTTGCTTGGTATGTGAATACACCACCCCCTCTACCCCCCCCCCCCCACCCCCCCCACCCCAAAGAGTCCTATATTAATAGACAATAATAAATATATATTAAGTATATAGATCCAACAATCTCCCACTCACATATAATTTATATATAGCAATGTAGTACGTCTAGCATCGCCCCACTCCCCTAATAATATATGACATCAGTCATCCACCATATACAAAAGTTTAGACACTCAGCATCTAAGTGATTGCATATGTTAATATTGTCATTTATCGTTCTGTAATAGACATCATGTTGAACATGAAACATGAATCATGGTTAATCTCATATTCTGTTCAGTTATTATGTTTCACGATCAAGATTCAAAGTCTAATCCAAACAATATTTTGAGCAAACACCATGTATTTATCAGTTTGAATCAATAAGGGGCCCACATATGTTATCTTCTATTTTGACTACATACGCCTCTCCCTATAACTCACGTCATACTTAATCATAGCTTTTATGACTGCTTGATTAAAAAGCAGTGTTAAACTATGTCAAAGTATAACACTAAGTAAACTCAGGTAACCAACATGTATCCCATCTAATGATAGAAGTAAAGTTACCATTCTTCAAATGATCCCAAAAAAATTATTAAAACGAGTCGCATCTAATATATACTTTTTAAAAATATTTTTGAATATTGGTCATAATTTTTATCATTCATCATTATGAATATAAATCAATCTAATTCAGAATATTCTTAATTCAGCATCATTCATATAATCTTGTTAAAGCATTAAAAATTCAGATTAATATGAGTTATTCATGGATTAAACATGCTAACATAGAACGCAATATACAATAATGTAAAAAACAAAATTAAATACGTCAAATCAAATAAAACGGAAACACTACAATGTTTAGAATATTCAAATGAAGTACAAACTGCATCTAGTAACTAGCAAACTAGCCCAAAGTTTCTTGCATGCTCCTAAAGTTTAGCTTGAGGCAAAGGCTGTGAAAATTGTAAATGCGTGCATCTTCTCGTTCTACTAGCTCGTGAATGTAATGAAACTATCGAAGAATGCGCCAAGGCTATTCATGTGACCTTGACTCCTTTTATTACGTAAAGCTCCCATGTTATCATGTAATATCTCTATGGTCCTTTAGATGCTAGGCACTACCCTAAGGTCAATAATGAATTTATTCATCCAAACTGCTTCTTGTGCCACTTTTGATGCAATAATGTATTATAATTATTGTAGATTGTGCAAGTGCCTTCTCCTTGGAACTTTTCTAAACAGTGATGTGCTTAAAACAATCCATATTTACCACACATGTTTATCCCTAATTTTGACACTTCTAGTGTGAACCAACTCATGATTAGGCACGCACTTGTTTATTTTATGACTTCTCAGTTCTTGAAGGTGATATTATATAGAAAGCAGATGAAAATGATAAGAATTTCAAGAATAGCCTTAAAGAGACGTGACCATGCCTTCAAGAGGCATGACATGCCCTTGTAAGATCACATAGCCATGCCTTCAAAAGGCATGATCATGTCATTGTAAAATCACATGACTATGTCTTTAAGGAGGCAAGGTCATGCCTCTTTGCATCTACCCAAGGATTGCTTTGTTTGACCAAATCTGACTTGTTAAAGAAAGCAAGATATAAGTAAAGAGTTGAAGTGTGTTGTCACCATCATGTGGCCACACCCCAAAAAAAGTGAGCACATGTCTCCTATAAGGCACAAACATGACCTTTGATGCCTATATAAAGAACATCAAACTTTTCATTTGAGTCACTTTGTGTGTTCTTGAAGGGTTACGTTAAAGGGAATTTTTGCACCATATTTAGGCTAGTCCAAGCAAATTTCCAAGCACTTAAAAGTACCATAAACAACATTTCAAGTCCATCATGTATAACGTCAAGGATTCCAAGATTGAAGCTCATTTCTACACACTAGCTCTTGTTTTTTAACATCTTTGTATTCCCATGGCTTTAGCTTACCATTTCAACTTTAGTGTTCTATTTAACTACACTATGAGCTAAACTCCCCTTATATCACCTTGACTTATGATAAGTTGTCACACCCTAGCCAAGGTGAAATCACGGGAATGCAATAAATCAACCATTAAGAACTTATTGTTTACAAGAAAATATCTATACGTATAGTTGCATTGCCTCAAGAAAGTTTATATAAAGTACAACCGTCTCTAAATACATACCATCAAATAGACATAAGCATTTAACATAAATTCTTTTATGACAAAGTCAAATTGTATAGTTTTTAGTGTCTTGTATAAAATTTACCTACATCAAATCACTTGTCTTTGATATCCACATGAAAAGACACGTTCAAAAATATCAATACATGGTCGGTAAGTTCGTATGTCTAAGATAAGCATTAATGTAATGTATAGCCAAAAACCAAATCTTTCGTGTTTATAATATTTAAACAAGTAGTTAAAGAATTACTTAGCTAGAAATCATAACCACAATCTATGACAAACCGAATCAAACATAAACAATACCATAACAACCAATACAAAACCAAAACACCAATTCACCAAATAGATTCCATCACCCAAGGCCTCACGACAACCACGTCAATCTTAGCATACATACCGACAATTTGGTGGGGTAGTCAACCTGTTAGTACTAACATTTCCTCTTCATGACCCCAACATTGGAGTTAAGTGGAATGGCAAAACCTAACAAGTAATCTAACTCAAGCTTCCAAAAAGAAATATTTACATATTTCCCTTTCTTAATTACATATTTTCCTAAGTCAAAAAATTAATTACATATTTCTCCTTCCTAAAACATATACTTTAAATGTTTATCCAGCTCATTACAATTAACCAATTAGATTATTATTTTACCTTGGTTTACTAACATACTTTTACGTATTGATTTTTTTGTTATTGTAATTGTTTAAAACTTTGATAATTGTGATTTGTATTTGAAGATATAACTTTGATTATTGGTGATGATTGTTTCCAAATGAAGTTTTAAACTTTTGCATTTAAAGATGTGATATTGTTGTTTTTATTTATATTTATAAAAGACTCGAACTTAAGAAAATATGTTAATAATGATCTTAGGAATGAAAATGTGTAAAAATAACAATGGTAAAAATACGGGTAAAATAATTATTCAATAAGGAATTTTAATAAAATGGGTAAATATATAATATAAATGTTTTAGAAAGGAGAAATAAGTAATTGATTTTTTTAGTTTAAGTAAATATGTAATTAATAATTTTAGGTAAATATGTTAGGTTTCCTGACGATTGAGACCTTACGATTGAGACCATTGTTATTTTTACATATTTTACCCGTATATATATATATATATATATATTATATTTACCCGTGTCTTTGGGTTATTATCCAATTCTTACTTATACTATACTATTATATGATACGTACTCTTGTCTATTATTTATGGAGTTACTAGAATTAAAGGTCATTTTTATATGTTTAAAATAAGAATATGTGCAAAGCCATACTATATTTTATATACATGTCCACACACATCAGACAGCTCCTCCATTTAAGGTAAACACATATCCTGATTGAGATCTAGAATAATCTCAATCTACTTTGAAACTAGCATTAGTGTGACATCTTATTGTTTGCTTCTTTTCCACTCTATATATCAAGAACATATCTTTACTTCTTCTTAAGTATTTGAGATGTTTTTAACTGTCGTATAATGGCTCTCTCACTGGCTTTGTTGGTACAGACTTGATATGCCTAACGTATTTCTTCTATTTTTCATCGGTTAATCTCCTTCAACTAATGATGTTATCATGCATTTCCTCTTACCTTCATTCCACAACTTAAATTTTTAATGTTCTCCTTCCACTTATAAGTAATAACAATTCCTATTCCTTTTATCTCATGTTTTTTTTTCTTTTACCGACATTATCATCTCATTAAACTCTTTGTTCCTCTAATTAATTTTTGAAATAATATTTTGTATTCATCTTTCGCTCCTATATTATTCAATTTTCAATCAACCACTAATTATCAAACCCTATTCAACTTTCCAGGACTTTCAACATCAGAGCCGATCATAATCTTCTTTCATTTCTCACCAAACTTAAGAAGCACTCTCACTTTTACCACATGATCGACTTACTCACTTCATAATCCATTTATACTACCTTAGTAATTAATCCCCCCATCTATATTACTACACTTAGAGAGTTTTAGGTAAATGCTATAATTTAATACACTAGTGATAAGTCCATCTCCATCTCCTCCTTCTATCAAATCTAAACATGTTATACTCACCCCTACCAAACTTACAACTTACTTCCAACTCAATGATACATAAAGAGCTCTTACATTTAACAAGGCTGTGATCCATGCTATTGTAAGGTCTTAATCATCAAGAAACCTCACACTTATATTTACACATTAAAAAATATATTTCTCAAACTTTAAACATTCATTCACTCATTGCAACCGATATTAAACATCATTACATAGTCAGTTGTCTTAAAACATTACATTAAAAATACAAGTAAATATGACCATTTAACTAGAATGTCAGTCTTGATCATAGCCAGTAGTCTCTTTATCGATGCCATATATTTGACCAAAGACACATATTTGAACTAACTTTAATTAAAGGTTGTTCTTTGATCCTATCTCATGATGTTTTGTAAAAGGTAGCTATAAGGGTAACGGTTGGGAATAAATCCAAAGCTAAGTGGGAGTTATATGTTGTCAAAGTAAATCTACACTCCTATAGGAGTTGGACATTCTGGTACCCTGATTAATTTGAAATGGTGTAAAACGAGTGGCCACACGAAAAGTAAAAGTAGTTTGTTAGATCACTTTGAATTAGAGACGAGAATAAGAATGGTTGAACAACATATAAGAACGAAAAGAGATTCATATCTTATTTTCAACAAATATCCATACAGATAGGATATATAGATAGGATTAGCATGGCTATAGTACTTGGTTAAGTAAGGAGTTGCCTGAATACAAGAAATTAGTTGACCACTATAAACTGGCATACCTTGTTAGGGGTAGTGAGATGCAGCTAGGCGTCCAACATTCTCTACGTTGTGGCATTTACTCAATGAATCGTGTAAGTGGGAGTTTGTTGGATATTAGATGTCTGATCATTGAAACTATCAACATTGTTATCGAGGTACGATTCAAAGAGTTACATTTTAGACAACAACATAAATGTATAATCTAATTGTTACACGTTATGGTTCACAAAACATTGATTAACTTAATGGTGTTTGATTATTTGAAGAAATAATCATTTACCAATGGAGTTAACCGTTAATTATCCGGAGGTGTAAAAGCTTGCTTAGAGAATGAACACGTGTTTATCCCTTTTGCTTTTGATACATTTGATTTTCTCGCTCCTCAGGCTGTAAACCTTCTGCACAGGGTTCAGCAGTTCGTGCATAGTAATTTGTCAGCTTCTAAATCTTAAAACTTTGCTTTTATAATAATTGGGTTTGCTATTCAAAAGAAGGTCATAGCGCAACTTGTTGCTCGTTTACCAGTCATTTTATTGTAAATGCTTTATTTGAAGTGAATATTTATCAAAATAGAAAAAAATAATGAATAAAAAAATAATAAAAAATATTTGCAATTCATTAGTGTTTTCCATGATTGCAAACTCTTGATCCCCTTTGCTATTCTTCCTTTTTTGTTCTTATGGTGAATTCTGTTGAGATGATGCTTGATTCGAATTGAGTTTTTGATTTACAATAGTGGGGAAGTGATAAATGCAAAAACGGGTCAAAGAACCGTGGATGAAGAAGATTGTTGGATGTATCTCATTGATTTCAAGATCTTTTTTTCTTGTTTGGTTCATCAGTTTTTGCTCTTGAGTTTTGTTTCAAATTCATCAATTCTATTTTTTTATGTTTTTTAAATTTCACTGATGTTATGGGTTTTGGTTTTAAGAGATATGGGTTTGACTTTTGGTTTTTGATTCATTGATTATGATTTTGAAACTCAAATTAGCATAAAGAAGACGATTGTGCTGACATCAAATGCAAGAAAAAGGCATGTTCACATTAGTTGAGCAAAAATCCAATGGAATTCATCATGAATTTGGATCAAGCTTTGATTTTGGTTTTTGATTTTTAGAGTTCTAATGGAGTGATTTAATGGAGAGATTTTGGTTCTTGATCGACTTTTGTTAGTTTTGATTTTTGGGTTTTACCATAAGGATTTGGTCGGCAAATTTTGATTTTGGGTTCTACCATAAGGATTTGGTCGTTGATTTTTGATTGATATTTCGTTGTTGCTCTTGTAATTGGGAGTTTCTTTTTCTAAAACTACCCATCTTGACCCGTTTTTATTTTTGTTAAAATTCATTTTGACCCGTTTCTATTTTTGCTTGATCTAATCCGTCATCCTGTCCAGCCCGACTCGCCCGTTTTGCTAGGTCTAATTGAGATGAAATTGTAGGGAATAAGTTTGTTAGAAAAGTATTTTAGGCATGATTATTTTTGTTAACTTTTTTCATATTTCAAGAAGTTCATAACTTTTATATACTAAATTATTTTTTATAAAAATTACTCCATAATAAAAAGCAATTTTTATCCTTGAAACGAGTAAAATATAGATTTTTAAAAAGATAATTATTTTTACGTTTATCAATTCCTATGATATATGCTTGTCATTATATTTTTAGTGTAGTTCATTATGTTTTTTTGTTATTGTGCTTTTCTGAACACTATTATGTTTTTTTTTAAAATGATGAATTAAAAAAACATAATAGTGAAATAACATTGTTTTGTATTTCTAGTATGAAACACAATGATAAGGTAACAATTTATTATTCTGATACATTAAAAACAATAATAAAATAACACAAAATAATATAAAACATAATACATAATAATAAATGCCTCATTTTGTTTCTTTTTTTCTCGTTTTTATTGTGTTTTTCTAAACACTGTATGTTTTGAAAAATACATTGGTGAAATAACATCATATTATTTTGTATTTTTAACTGTAAAACATAATGATAAAATAACAATAAATCTATATGATATATAAAAAACAATAAGAAAATAACACAAAATGATCTAAAATATAAAACATAATGATCATTGTGTACTTTTAACTATAAAACATAAATAAATTAACAACAAATCTATATGATATATAAAAAAATAAAAAAATAATACAAAATGATCTAAAATATAAAATATAATGAACATTATGTACTTTAAATGTAAAACATAATGATAAAATAACAATAAATCTATATAATATATTTAAAACAATGAGAAAATAACATAAAATGATCTAAAATATAAAACATAATGATGAACAATATAGCAAATAATAAAAATTATTTGATACAACATCTGATATTTGATACAATGACCTAACGTATTAAACACAATAACCTAATGTAAATGACATAATAACTAAAATGTTTTCACTTTTAATAATAATAGAAAGACACATGTAATGCGTAGAATTTTTTTTAACCTTTTGAAATGATATATTATTTTTACTATAAACTTACTCAATTGTATAAGAGAGATCGTTAATAAAACCTAATTTCATGGATAGTCTAATCATCATAAAGATGCATACAGGGATGAACCTTTCTATAAGCTAACTAATTACTATGTTCAAACTTCAAAAACACCAATTAAACTTCACAATTCAACTTTCATAACTCTAAAAGTCAACTTTATAATTTAATTGCATTAGATCCTTTTACTGTTACCTATTTATTTCAACTAAATACTTTTATAATGTAATTAACTTTTTCTGGTTAAGAGGCGATCTTTTCTGATTTTATAGTCCTGAGTAATAACTTCCGTATTAACATTTACTAGATACGGAATATAAGTAAATCTAAATGGCAATTTTAAAATTATTATTTCTTTTATTTTTTATTTTTCGTTAAAGTCCCACTGTAAAAACGGTTTCCAGTTAAGTACATTATGATTCACTAATTAAAAGTGAGTACAAACAAAATCTAATATAAATGTCTAATATAAAGTAAAACAAGATCTCGAAAATTCTTTAGTTAATAAATGCTAAACTCTTTTTCGTTGAGAAGCGATGACATGATCCATTAACATTTTATGGCTCAACAAACATTAACCAGGTTAGTGTTGGGTTCATGCTAGAATGAATAGACAAGGTAATGACATGACTAAAAACGTGCCTAAATGGGTTCAACGTGCTTGGCCCATTTACGCACATATAACGCGTTTAACTTATGATGTTAAATATGTTAATAAGTTAGACATGATAAGTTTATAATCCATTATCAAAACAACATGGTTATAGTATTGTAAGTGATTAAACATAGCTTGTAATCTTGGTGACTTTTGTTGTACTGATGGTGTGTTGTTATTTCTTAACGATATTAATGAATAATGTTGAAGGTGACGTGACATTCATGTTATTGAACTGCTTATATTTGGTGGTGCTATACGTATTGTATCATGTTATTCGTGTTATTGAATTTGTTGCATTTAATCATGTTCAGCTTATCTTGTTATTAGCCACTTAATCATGTTCAGCTTATCTTGTTATCAACCATTTAATCAGTGCTAGTGTTTAGAAAAGGACACGATTACTTAAATGTATCATATTCGGGTTTTCTAGTTGTGATAAAGTCTTGGCGTCTAACCAATAAACACGAAAAGTCTCCCCGTGATCTATCTATATAAAACTAGTTTTCTCTCTCGCGCTACACAGTCGTTTCCCCCGCGTTCAACGGCAAAAGTTTGATCATTTTTCCCTTGCTACATAGCGTTACTTTGGTTGTTATTTATTTTACTAACTGGGAATCATAAAAGGGAGTACCAATACCTGTACCGATAATACCAACGAAGGCAACAATAATATTAGCTCAAACTCGATTTTAAATACAACTTTGTTTTAAAAAAAATATATCATAGAGTTGACAAGAAAACCTAAAGATAACCATGAATTCCGCTATTTTAAAGTCGTTAATGAACGAAAGTTATAACATGATAATCAAAATTATTAGGAAATACTAGTGGAAATGCCCGCGTGTTGCGGCGGTACGGCTGTTGCGCGATTTTTTGGGAATGTGATTTTAGTCAGTATCGGCTCGGTGCGTTATGATGTAAATTAAAAAATCAAAATATAATTATTGAAAAAATTGAATGAAAGAAAACAATTACGTATATTACAAAAGTTTTTGAGACAACTATATTATCCCAACAAGATTAGTGAAAGCATTGGAGGTTTTTGTGGTCGGAAATCACTTATTACCTTGATTTAGGGGGGTTTCGTTTTATGAATATAGGTTAGAGTTTTATAATCATCGGATACACCTTTAGGTGGTGATTTGCATAGAACGGAGAAAGTTAGTGGAGAAATTGTCACAACAAATTACCATCTTAATTGTAATTAAGCTTTTAACAACCGACAAGGGAAAGATGAAGAGAATTTAATGCTCAATCGTAGTGAATGAACGGAATTTAAAGTAAATGACAGTTTTTTTTCCCACATGTATATGCTTTAGCATTTGTATTATAAGCATCATATATTATATTTTATTATAAGAGTATAAATAAAATAAAATAGTTAATTTTTTGAATTTCAAGCATGACTTTTCATATGCGTGTATTAATTCATATGTAAAATTATCTTTTAGTCCTTCTTTCACTTTTATTATAAAAGATATAGATAAATATTAAAATTATTATTCTCACAATATTCCCCTAGAAAAATATTAGTATTATAGTTATTATAAACATGAAGATATATATATATATATATATATATATATATATATATATATATATATATATATATATATATAAGTTATATACTTAAATATTTAAGTAATAATAATTAATCTAAATAATATTTAGTTATAAAAATATAACTAGTAAATATAAACTTAAATGTCCATTTATAGTATCATAAATAAAATAAAATTTTATGAAGTGAATTAAATAATACATATTATTAAATAATATATTAATAATGTTTATTAAATACATGAAAGAGACAAGGGCAAAAATGCCAAGGTATATAAAATTTAATTGATAAATTTATCATGTTGCCACTAAAATGTCTTAAAATCTTAATCAATTCTTTATTCTACCATTCTTAAATGCATTACACTTCTTTGTACATATTGATTCAAAACTTGTATGATTGGCAAAATTATATATATATATATATATATATATATATATAGAGAGAGAGAGAGAGAGAGAGAGATTTATTATAAAAATAGTATAAATATAAGTATTTAAATAAAATAATACTTCATTTAAATAGTATATAGTTAAAAAATATGATTAGTAATTATAAATTTAAATATCAAATTATATTATTATGAATAAAATAAAACTTTAGTTTTATAAATATGATTAGTAATTATAAATTTAAATGCCAACTTATATTATTATAAATAAAATAAAACTTAATAAAGTGAATTAAATAATATCACATTATTAAATAATGTATTAATAATGTGTATTAAATAATAGAATAATTAGAAGAAGTTAATTAAATGGGAGCAAAAGTGAAATTATTGCATAAACCACTTGTACTTTATGCTTAAAATGTTATGTAGGTGTCTTACACTTTAAATGAAATTATTATCTTATCATTCTAATATGCATTATATAGTAGTATATAGATATAGATATAGATAACTGATTTAGAACGTAAATTATATATATGGTAAGAGGGGTCAAAATAAAAATAAAAAAAAAACTTTGTGACAAAACTTTAAAAAACCAATGTTTTACGGCAAATTAGAAACTCTACAAAGTTAACTATTCTAACGAGCATCGCTTATAAAAGTAGCACTTCGTCGTGATACTCATTCTGCCTTAAAACCCGAAAGCGTACTTGGCTGTACAAGCAAGTGTCGGAAAGCTGGTTTACATATGCAAATGCAATAATAAACATATTAATATTAAAAAAATCTAAAACTAAATTATTAAAAGAAAAAAAACGAAAAACAAAGTTGAACGAGAAATTTATGACAAATGAAGAAAGGCAGTCGAAATTATAGCAAACCTTTCAAAACAAAATATTTACACGTTGGCTTTCCAAAGAAACATTTGCATACGTAGTGGCGGAGTTTGAACATTCTCATACAGAGACATGGGCGAAATTAATTTTTTTAAGGGGGGCGAACTCGATATTTATATAAAAATTGAAACTATCGAACCAAAAATTTACACTAGCGAACTAAAATTTAACATTATCGACGAAAAAAATAGGAGGGGTTGCCACCAATGTGCATATGGAGGATGGGTTAGTTCTCCATTTGGAGACCTTATCATTGAAAACTAATTTTAGGACGCAAGTGTAAAACAAAAGATAAATAAAAGTTATGCCCACAATTTGAAAAAAGGAAAAGTTTTGTGGCAAACGTTAACAAAACAATAGATCACTTATTCAAAACCATCGGCTTTAATTACAATGTAATTGTAATTATATTTTTTTGGCTTTCTAATCTTTCTAAAGGTGCACATACTTTCTTTCTTAGCTCATTGATTTACAGAATTAATAATCCAACTATTAGGATTTTCAAATGGCTTCGATATACGAACACCCTGTCAAGTGTTATGCGGACACCCTTTGAATTTTTTTCACGGCCCGTAAAGACCCTTACGGGGCCGTATTGGTTTGCAAAATACCAAATCGTGAATTTATAAAATGTTACGGCCCGTATTGATCGTTACGGCCCGTAATAGCTTTAATTTACGGGGCCGTAACAAAGCTTATGACCGTAAGTAAAATTTTCTATTTTTTTAATTTTTTGCTTTAAAATTTTATTTTTTTCAATAAATGTTTTTAATATTTTAAAATTAATTAGTACTTTTTACTTTAATATAAATTAATTTATAAAATTTTTAAATAAGTATTTTATAAAAGCAAAAAAAAATAAAGATAAAGAACTTGAATTTACTTTAAAGGTATATATAAAAGTAAAAAAATTAAACTTAAAATTATTATTGGGGTATGTTATTAATACACTCAATTTATTTTATCCTCTCTATATCTTTCTATACATATATATAGATACATGGAGAGAGATAGAGACAATAGGGTGTCTCAATAACATAAATAGGTGTTTGTATAACCCAACCCTTATTTTTATAGCCTAATTAATTTTAAAATATAACATGTCCATATTGGTTTTTGAGATATTTTATTATTTTTTATATTAATATATTATATATTATAAATACATATATTGGTTATTGGTATATTCTATTTTTTTCTCTCTCTACGCACACACACATACATATATAGAGAGAGAGAGAAAAAGAGAAAGAATGATGTTCTAATAACACAAATTACTAATGCTTTTTTATAATTCATTTACAAACATTTCATATAATTAAAGACTACACTCACAAATTTATAGAGAACGGAATGTGAATGCTCCAACTAAAATATTTATTTATATAACTTATAAATAAGTGTTTTATAAAAGTGAAAAATAAACCCAAAAAATATTATTAATTAATAAATCATAAATGAATGAAAAATGTTAAAAATATCAAAAAATAAAAAAAATTTCAGAATTTTACTTACGGTCATAAGGCTCATTACGGCCCTGTCATTACGGGCCGTAATGGACAATACGGGCCGTAAAAAATCATGAAATTACGGGCCGTAATGGACAATACGGGCCGTAATGGACAATACGGGCCGTAAAAAATCATGAATTAACTGATTTGATATTTACAGACCAATACGGCCCGTGAAAACTCTTACGGGCCGTATCGAGGGTTTTCAGATATCACTCTAGGTGTATCTATAACAGACCCTATTTTCAAAAGTCAATTTTAAAATCTAATCGCATTAGATACTTTTATTTTAGTATTTACTCCTACTAACTATTTTTTTAATGTAATTAAATTTCTCTTACACTAAAGGCCACTTTTAAATATTAATGTGTGAATTAGTGTTATAACACGCAACACAAAGTAAATAAAAAACTGTTTCACGTCCATCAATTTCTTTAACAATCTAAACTCCGTAACGTGATATGATTATATCACATAGTAAGAGTTAAAATTGTTGATCTCATTGCAACTTCTTATTCCTTTAGTTACCTATTTTGTTTTTGTAACTGACAAAACTATAACGGTTTAGTGGGAGATATATTATTTCATTAAATTAATTTCTCATATAATTATATATATTATTAAATTTAGTAAACCCGTGTAATACACGCGTTGAAAAAAAATAAAATAAATTAAATTAAATTAAAATATATTAATTATTAAACGATATTTTAAAATATGATATGATTAAAATTATGTATGAGCGAAGACTATAAATAATAACATAATGATATCAACTATTTAAATTTTTATTTTTAAACTACTTTTGTTTTTTCAAAAAAAATATTTTGTTTCAAAATAATCTATTTTAAAAAGAATATCTTTTAGAATTTCCTTATATAGCTTCAAATTTTAATTATTTTTAGTTTATGAATTTGTTTTTAAAATATAAATTTTAAAATATTTTATATTTTTAAAAAAGTTTAATGTTTTGAAAAAATTTCTTATGATATAAAAATTTATATCTCTACAAATAACATTTAAAAAATGATCTTTTTTTAATTTATTAAAAAACTATTTTTAATCTAAATAAGATAAAATAATATTATTAGTAGTTAATATAATTATTTAATAAAAGAGAGAAGCGAAAAAATTTTAGTAAAAAACAACGTGGTGATGTCATGTGTCCATCTTAGTTATTTTTTTTATTATAGTAGAAAGATTTTTTAAAAATAACATTAATAAATAAACATCTTTCCTAATTTATTAAAAAAATATTTTTAATTTTAAAAAAATTAAAATTATTTAATCTTTCTTAATTTAGGTAATTATTTAAGATGAGAGAGAGGCGGGAAAAATAAATTTAGAATGCCTAAAAATGGAGTTTTTTTTCCAAATGGGTGTTAATAAAAAATTTATTTACCAAAATGGGTGATTTAAAAAATATTTATCAAAATGGGTGTTTTTTGAAAACTTTTCTCTTTCTCACTCTTAATGTTATTGGATAAACCTAAACTTTTCTCTTTCTCTTTCTCTTTTCTCTTTCTCACTCTTAATAAAAAATAATACCTAAATTAATGTTTTTGTTTTAGAAGTTAAGAAAAAGTTTCTAATAAAACTGAAATAATAATTTACTGGATTCTCATTTTCTTAAAAGGTTTTCTTAAAAAATTTTGTTTAGCTCTTTTATCTATTTATATGATATATAATTATAACGTCACATTTAATTTTGGTCAACTTTGGTGAATTTTGTTATCATACATATAAATAAAATACAATCAAGTTTATGGTTATACCCTTTGTTCGATTTCTAAAATATTTTTAACATAATTTAAAAACATAATAGTAAAAGACAAATGTAATAAAAAAAATACAAATGAGCTTTTCGGAATCGTTTTAAAAAACTATCGTTATAAAAAACTATCGTTTTAAAAAACTATCATGGTTAATTTTAGTCAATTTTAAGAGATAACAATTGACGCATGATGACTTTGAACGTGAAACTTTTTAAAAAACTAAAAAAGGACTTCTAAAAAAGTTTGAAAAAAATTAGTAGATGAACATAAACACACGTAATAAACAAACATATTAGCGAATGCACGCAAATACAATTATCTAAACAAACATATTAGCGAATGCACGTAAATACACTTGAATACACAAACATAAAAAGTTGGATCTTTACGACTAACAAGCATAAGATTAGACTGTTTTGTAAAATATTTAATGTAAATTTAGAATATCCGTTTATAAAATATTTCTTATTTCTTACGAAAGTTGAGAACCCAATAAATTGATTTTATACACTTTTGAAAAACCAACCTTTTAGTGTAAATAGTTATAAAATATTTCTTAGGCATTTAAAAAAAACAAAAGAAGGATATACCCTTTCAACAATTTACAGTATTGTATTTTTATTTAGGGTTACAAACAATCATGAAAGCTGAATAAATAAAAAAAATTAGAAAAACTTTCTAAAATTGAGAATCTAATAAATTGTTTTCTTGATTTCATTAGAATGTTTTTAAAATAAATACATGAAATTAAATGTAAGTTGGTTTATCCAATAACATTATGAGTGAGAAGGAAAATTTTTTTTAAAAAACACCCATTTTGGTAAATATTTTTTAAATTACCCATTTTGATAAATAAGTTTTTTAATCAACACTCATTTGGTAAAAAACTCCCTAAAAATATGTCAAATGTCCTCCCAAGTTACTATTTTAGTATTATATATAGATATGCATATAGATTAAAGTAGTACGTCGGTGGCTACAGTAGCCACCGACCACCACAGTGTACAAATGGTTTTGCACAAGGTACAAACAAGTAATGCATTGTTTGTTTATTATTATTATTATTATTTTTTCTTTGATTAATTTTTTCTTTATAAAATTTAATGTATCAGGCTCTTGAGAGGGGTGATCGGAGGAGATGGTTAGCGTGTCGTGGGGTGGGGGAACCCACCCGGGTTCAAATTCAGCAACCCCCATTTTAGTGAGTTATTTATTTATTTATTTTGAGTTTGTAATTATTAATTGTCGTTAGGTTAATCAAAAGAGAGCTTGAAGGAGTTGATTTACACTCATTTGGATGAGAGAACCCTCGGGCTGATTCGATCGTCACTCCTCTTTATTTAACAGTTTTATAATGTTTTTTCCCATAAGGTTTTTCTTCTTTAAAAAATCTTAAATTCTTTTAATATTTTACAAATCTATGTTAAATTTATATTTACTTTTTACATGCAACAACGCACAGATCACAGTTCCGTAAAAAAACACAAAAGAGACTCGCGGCAACACACGATTTCAAGTTCTAGTTTGATATAATTTAGATGATAAATAATTTAATGTGGTGGTAATATACAATTTGGTTTAAATAAATATAAATTTAACATAGATTTATAAAAATATTATTCCAGAGAATACAATTCTTTTTCTAATTCTATACTTTTTTTGGTAATAAGAAATTTAAATAACTTTCAAACCTAGAACAATATACGGCGCCGCGTGGTGACTCGATTTCGAAAAAAAAAACACTTAATAACAGTATATTTGAACAACACAAAAAATTATACCGTTATAAAAATAAATGTTACTAAATACGAAAATGAACTCGGAAAAACGTATAAGCAAAACATATAATCATGTAAAACTAGCGATTACCCACGGTTTGGCATTTAAAATTGTTTTGTTAAATACTATAAATAATTAAAATATTAAAGCATTAAGAAATTATTTACTTAAGTACTGGTAATAAAGTTTTAGTTAAAAAATAAATAATAAAAAGAAAAGCTAAAATTATAATACAAAATTTAATAATATTTAATATTGTTTGTAATCACAAATCAAATTAAAATCATAAAAAGCAATCCATTGAATTATGATTCATTCGATCATCACATTGAATTCATCAAAACGTTATATTTTTATTAACGTCAAAACCTTCCACAGCTTGTGCGCCGTAACCGTTATATTTTTATTAACCGTTATATTTTTATTAACGTCAAAAACCGAAAGTGCATATATTGTAGTACTTCGAAAGTGCTTTGTAGTTTACTCGAATGATTTCATTAGTTTTGATTTTTATTTCTCAATTTGCATATAAAATTACTACAACACATATGTGGAATGATATGTGACGTATATGAAACATATCATAGTACATATACAAATATTATATCATATTCTATGTATGATTGTATGTTGTATCATAATATTACATATATGTAGCATCGATAAATTATCTCGTGATGTTTTTTTTTTATTTTTGATATAGCAATATTATACTTAATTATAAACAAAAAAGGAATTAATTTTGTATTTTTTTAAAAAATAATGGGTTATTTGATTTTAATAATCCAAACTTTTATTTATTAGCCAGGATTAATCCTAACTCAGAAATGTTTACAGACACCCCCAACTTTGAGCTTATTTTTCTTCAACGATCTTTTACTAACTAAGAGTTAACACCGTTAGTTTTTCGATAATGTAGACTGTTTATATGGCCAAAATATTAAGCCGAAAGTTAAAATCAAGCATCTGGTCCTTCAATCTGTAACTTCTGCACCCTTAAACCCATCAATCTGCACCTTCTGATCTAAAACATTTAACTCATTCGAGGTAGATTTCAGGTGACGTTGGAGGCTAGATACCGAAAGACAGACTTGGTGGAGGTTGGGTGGCGGCTTAGTTGAAAAATGGCTCAATGTTGGCCCTATTTTATCAAAAAAACTAACGGATGTTAACTCTAAGTTAGTAAGAGATCGTTGGAGGAAAATAAATTTAAAGTTGAGAGTGTTTTCAAACATTTCCTGAGTTAGAATTAATCCTGGCCAATATATGAAACTTGAGATTATTAAATTTCAATAACCAAAAAATAATAGCCTATTAAAGTTATAGACGTCTAAATTTCAAAATAATGGAGTTCTCAGGAAATTAAAATGAGTTCTCAAATGAATCCTCACCTTCAAAAATATTTAACACAAAATTAAAGGGTAAATAGGTAGGGATAAGCATTATACCTAGTACAGATACTATACCCATACTTTAACAGTATCGATACCGAACATGTACCGATTGAACAAAAAGGTACCGGTAACAGTAGTTGATTTTGTCTAAACTTTTTATTAGTACTAGACGGTACCGGTACTATTAAAAGCCGAAAAGTACTGATTCGGTATTAACAAAGAATAATTTTTGTCATTGGATTTTAATAATCTCAACTTTCATTTATTGTCCGGGATTAATATCCCAACTCAGGAAATGTTTACAGACACCCCTAACTTTGAGCTTATTTCCTTCAACGATCTCTTACTAGCTGATAGTTAGCACCGTTAGTTTTTCGACAATGTGGACTGTTTATATGGCCAAAACACTAAGATGAAAGTTAAAATTAACCATCTGGTCCGTCAATCTGTAACTTCTGCACCTTAAAATCCGTCAATCTCCACCTTCTGATCTGAACCACTTAACTCATTCGAGGTAGATTTCAGGTGATGTTAGAGGCTAGACATCGAAAAACGGACTTTGTGGAGGATGGGTGGTGGCGTAGTTAAAAAATGGCTCAATGGTGGTCTCATTTTATGAAAAAAACTAACAGAGGGTAACTCTCAGTTAGTAAAGAATCGTTGGAGGAAAATAAATTTAAAGTTGAGAGTGTATTCAAACATTTTCTAAGTTGGGATTAGTTACGGCCAATTAATTAAACTTGAGATTATTAAAATCTAATAACCCATAATTTTTTTCCCTATTTTCATGTCATTTTTTGGACATTTTAAATGTTTTACATTCCAAGTTCAAGATTACAATTTTTTTTAATATCTTAGAATGTTTTTAGTATTATAGTTTATAAACCAGTAATTTATAATCATGTAAAAATTTATTTTTAGCCAAAAAAAGAAAAGAAACACCAAAGTATCAAATCTGTAAAGTACCAAAAAACACCAATATATCCAATACAATATTTGGTACCAACTTCTCAAATTCGGTATCGGTATTTTTTACCAATCTCATCCCTAGAAATAGAAAAATAAAAAAAATAAGAGTAAATTACTATTTGCCCCCCTGACCTTTTATTTTTATAAATATTTGAGTCCAGATAACTAACAGATGTTAACTTTTTTGTTAACATTTATTAATATGACTAAAGCACCATCAATACTCAAATGGTTAAAATACCTATATTTTTAGTTTTATTATTAGTGTGTTTATGTGTGTGAATATATTTCTATTAAATTTATGAGTAAAATGTCATTTTCGTTTTTGACATTTTGTTGAATTTTTTATTTCAATCCATTTTTTGTTATTTCAATCACTTTAGTTTACCAAATGTTGTGATTTTCATCCACTACATTAATACTGTTAAAACCTCCATTAAATACGAGGGTATTTTAGTCTTTTTTAACATCCTAATTATCCAATTAAAACAAATTAATCAATAAATATTCAATTAAAAGTAAAAAAGCACATGAAGCGACTAGTGAGACTGGGCGCTTTGATAAAAAACTTTGATTAACTCTAACTTATGTTGTTCGATTGAGGTCTGCTGTGAGATTTCAATTAATTTTCACGTTTTGTTCGAACGTGTACCATTGTTCGATTGAAGATTAATTAAAATGCCATAGCAGACCTCAATCGAGCAACATGGGTAAGATTAACTGAAGCTTTTAAATCGAAGTGTCCTGTATCACTAGTCGCTTTATGTGTTTTTTAGTTTTTATTGTATATTAATTGGTTAATTTGTTTTAATTGAATAATTAGGTCTTGAAAAAAGACTAAAATATCCTAATATCTAACGAAAGTCTTAACAAAGTTAGTGCAGTGGATGAAAATGATAAAATTTAGTAAACTATATTAATTGAAATGGTAGAAAAAAAGTTGGATTGAAATTACAAATTTAATAAAATGTTAGGGATGAAAATAAATTTTACTCTAAATTTATTTATTAAAAAATGTTTGCAAACTAACTGTTAAAATAATTGTTGTTATATATTCGTATAATATTTATTATTAAAAATTATTTTTTATGATAATTATTTAATACTACATGTTTTAAATATACAATTAAATACGCATTTTATACAAGCATTCATATTTTATAAACTGTCTTTTTTTAAAAATCGTTCGCTCATTAAACTTAAATTTTTAGATTGATTAATTTTTAAATCGTTTGTTTCCTAAAATTATTGGTCTTTTTAAGCCATTCATTTTCTGAATACTTTCTTTTAAATAGTTTATTTTTAAACTTTAATAATTGAACAATTTAAAAACGAACTATTTTAAATAGAATTCACAAAATGTACGATTTAAACAATGAATGATCTAAAAAAATAATTTTTAAAAAACATAAAACAAATGATGTAAAAAATAAATCTCTTAATAAACGAAAGTTTTAAAAAGAAAGAACGGTTAAAAAAGTTTAATAAGCAAACGAGTTTGAACAAGATTTATAATAACCGAATGGTTTTTGAAAATACATATTTATTTTTATATCCAAAATATGTAGTATGAAATAATAGTCGAAAAAATAAATAATTAAAAGTAAATTCTGCAAGAATATATGAAAACAATTATTTTAGTCATTATATGCAAAACCAATTATAAATTTGATTATAATAAATACTAAATGAATTAATATACAAAAATGTATATTTGCAAATATTTTTAAATAATATTTAATATACAAACACACTCAATATTAATAAAAGAAAGTATAAATAAAATTATTTTAACCATTTGAGTCTTGAGAATACTTTAGTTATTATGAAAAAAAGTTAACATTCGTCAGTTATATGGGCTTAAATGGTTACAAAAATGAAAAGTCGGAGGGTAGAAGATGGTTTTAAAATATCAATGATTCAAATAGTTAAAATATACAAATATTAAAGATGTAAATAATAATTAACTCAATAAATAAAGAACAAACTAGCATATGGGAGGATGTGAGTGCGTGGTAGCACTCTTCGTGCTGACCATCATCTTTAATATAAAACTAGTATTAAGGCCCCCGCTTTAATACAAGAAAAATAATGTGGAACGCTAAAGTGAATCCGTGCGTTGACGAGGCGGGGCCGGGGGGGGGGGGATAAGAGCATGAAAAACATCCGAAACTTTAACTAAAAAACAAAATGCCACAAACCTGTGCATTATGGTGGTTACGTTGATAATATTTGAAACTATGATTGTAGAACTTGCTAGGCGCTACCAGGTCGGTTGACCGCGAAGTTACAAGTACTTGGCATAGGCGGATAGTACTCAGGGAGTACTTGGACTTGATAAATTATAAGATTAATTTTCAGATGATTATAAATCTGTCAAATTTAATATGCTTACTAATATTTATAAAAATTCATGAATATCAATATAAATAAAAAGAATGCATGTTCACATACTAAGATATTTAAAAAATTAATATCTAATTTTGAATATTGTAGACGTAAAAATTATATAATTCTCATTTACCATTGTATCTCCATGAAAAAACAATAAAAATTTAGTAGGTGAAAAACAACAAAAATCAGTGAAAGACGCGAAACTACAAGTTGACCGAGTTTGATCAAATCCCATTAATGCTTACTGAGTTGATGAAAATCACATTGGAACCTTGTCGAATACCAAGTAGTCGTCGAGTACTAGACCGCCAACATTGCTTGAAATTTTATATAAGTAAATAAAACCAAAAAGAAAAATTCATATCCGAATGCCAATAAAATAGGTGTGTCGCAGTTGTTAAAAGAACGTAACGGTTAAAAATACTAACGTCTAATAAAAATAAGCACACACAAATTGAATTTTTTTTATAAAACACCATGTTCCAAAATTTGTAAGGAGAAGAGAAAAAAAAACTATAAAAATAGATATCTTGTATATTTTAAGTTTTTATTACGCCTTATACGTTTGTTCTTCAATTATTTATATATTCTAATACAAAGAAGCATTTTAAATAAAATTTACATAAAAATACAGATAAAAATAAGTATTTTGCCACTACATATTCAAAATTTTTTAACTTTAAATTTAAATTATATACCTACAAGGGTAGATAAAATTATGAATGGTTTAAAATGCAAATCATAAGCATAGGACATAAAAATTACTATAGTTAAACTTTGGGGCCAAAATGACAAAAACAATACAAAAACAATTCTTATTAAAAGACCAAAAAGAAAATGCATCAAAACCCGGGATCCCATCCTTTATGCTTAAAAGCTTTGCTCGTTTTTAATGTATAGTATAATGTTTATTTATATTACAAAATTTAGAGGAAAGATCATAGGTTATCTTTAAAAATATATAATCTATGTACATAACATCGTCCAAAGATTTTCTCAAAGACTGCACCTATCCGTCCCTCATTCTTACCTTTACTAAGCTACATCATCATCTTTTATTCTTTTATATATTTTAATTATAAAATAACTTATTATAATGAACTACCAAAAATTTTAAATTGAATAAAAATATATTAACAAACTATGTTTAAATTGTATATAAATAAAAATATATTAACAAACTTTGTTTAAATTGTACATAAAAAAATAAAAATATTACAAAATATATCTAAATATAATAAAAACACTGGAAGGAGTTAAAGTTTAAATTCAATCCGTTACAAGTGTTTAAAAATATAAAACCAATAGAAGTTTACAAGAATTTTTGAATTTTATACAAAAATTAATGAACTTCACAAATCTTGTAAGTCTATAAATATATGCAAACCTATCACAAGTTTATATACAGATATCACTATTATTAAATTTTAAAAAGACAAGGAAAATAAAAATAAGAAATAAAAAAAAGAAAAGAAGTTTAAAACTAAAATGAGCCATCCACATGAATTGACCGACCAAAAACAACAATAGATAAACTCATGCAGTGCGATTTTCATCTCTAACCCGGCCTCGAGTCCGTTCATAGAGTCCACATAAATACTCATCGTCAATAACCTTAGTAGTGCAAATTTTCAAGATTAATTATTTATGTTTTTTATATTTTTTATATTTTTTATAGTTACATCTTATTCTTTTCGTAGATAATAAACGATATTAATTTATTGTCACCGGTACTCTATTGTCTCTATATCAATAATATATCTATTATCATCCACTTAATAATATGTCATGTAAATCTACCAATGCATTAACACTAATATGTCTTATTCCTTTAAGTTTATAATAGGTTTTCAATTTGTATATTAGATATCTGATTATGATTTTCAGGTTTACGTGTAAATTTTATGCATTTTTTTTATTATTTTTCGCATCAATAATTCATTTGTTAGATTTTCTTTACCTTTTCACATTTTATAAAGAGTAAATTGCCGTTTCATCCCTGTGGTTTGGGCGTAATTGCCATTTTCATGCAAAAAGGTTTTTTTTTGCATTTGGCTCCCCAAGTTTTAAAAAAAGTTGCCATTATCATCCAAAAACATGAATTTCATGAAAGAAATTTTATCAACAACACGTAAACATATATTACGATTTCGTTTTTATATGAAAATTAACATAAATACCCATTTAACGATGAATATTTAACATTTTAAAATAATAAAACTAGCATTTTGGGATGAAAATGACAATTTTTTTGAAACCTTAGGGAATCAAATGCAAGAAAAAACCTTTTTGGATGGAAACGACAAACATAACCAAACTATAGGGAGGAAAACGACAATTTACTCTTTTATAAATCATAAACAATAACAATGAAAATAACAAATATGAAAATATATTTCTATTTGCACGACGTGAATGCTTTTTCTTGAACATTACCATTTCATATGATAAAAAATATATAAATCTTCATTTTAAATTGTGAGTAATTTCTCATTTAAATCAATTACACGTCAAAATCAATACATGACCAAATTTGTCCTATAAATACCTCTATGATCTCTACTTTCTATCACTCAACTCCTGACGAGGGATCTTTGGAAATGGCCAAAGGTTCTCTTGTTTTGTCTGCAATCCTGCTCCTTTTCGTTATTGCTATTTCAGGTGCTTAATCAGACTAAGTAAACTTATCTTATTTTTATTATTAGTATTAATATTATTAATAATAATAGTAGTATGGGATGGTTTGTTCGGTTTTAGACTAAAACCGAACCAAAACCGATATTTTTGCTTCAAAGTTTTTAAAACCGTTAGATTTTGGTTTTTTCGGTTTTTGGTTTCGGAATTCATTTCGGTTATGTTTATTTCGGATTTGTCATTTGGGCTTCAGGTTTAAAAAAAATTGGTCCAAAGTAATTAATTTAAACTAGAAACTTCGGGCTTAATTACTTTATTTTGTTGATCTTTTAATATAATTTATATATCCTTACAATAAAACTTTTTAATCTACCAATTCAAAGAAAAAAGTTTTAAGATTATTTTTAAAACCTAAATATGTAATCTTTTCTAGATAACATGAGTTAAATAATTAATTAATAAACTAATCATGTTTATTAATTTGTATGATTACACCTCTAAATTTACAACTTCGATTGTACGGTTTTATTTCGATTTTTTTGCTTTCTTTAAAAAACCCCTAAGTCTACGGCTGTTGTTGCACTACTTCACTGCTAATTATTACATCTAATATTTGCCCTAAAATTTAATTGCATTAAACTCAATTGCAGAAATAGAGGCTGGTAGACCTCCAAAATTATGTGAAAAGTTGAGTAACACTATTCAAGGAAAATGTATCCGAAGGAATTGCGACTCAAAATGTAAAATGGAGAAAGCAGTTGGTGGTGCTTGTAAAAAGCAACAAGGGAAATACAGTTGCTTTTGCTCCTACGACTGTTCAAAGATACCGCCCATTGGCCGCACACCGCCGCCACCGCCGCCCGTCCTCCGCACCCCACCGCCACCGCCTCCAGTAGGCCGCAACCCCCCACCGCCTCCAGTCGGACGCAACCCCCCGCCACCACCCCCAGTCGGACGCAACCCCCCGCCACCACCACCCGTCGGCCGCAACCCGCCCCCACCACCCCCCGTCGGCAGGAACCCGCCGCCACCACCACCCGTGGGCCGCAACCCGCCACCACCCGTCGGCCGCAACCCGCCACCACCAGTTGGCCGCAACCCGCCCCCACCACCCCCCGTAGGCCGCAACCCGCCCCCACCACCACCGGTCGGCCGCAACCCGCCTCCACCACCACCCGTCGGCCGCAACCCGCCGCCACCACCACCACCCGTCGGCCGCAACCCGCCGCCACCACCACCCGTCGGCCGCAACCCGCCGCCACCACCACCCGTCGGCCGCAACCCGCCGCCGCCACCACCACCCGTCGGCCGCAACCCGCCGCCGCCACCACCACCCGTCGGCCGCAACCCCCGCCACCACCCCCAGTCGGCCGCAACCCGCCCCCACCACCACCCGTCGCCCGCAACCCGCCCCCACCACCACCGGTCGGCCGCAACCCGCCCCCACCACCACCCGTCGGCCGCAACCCGCCGCCACCACCACCGGTCGGCCGCAACCCGCCGCCACCGCCACCACCACCACCCGTCGGCCGCAACCCGCCGCCACCACCACCCGTCGGCCGCAACCCGCCGCCACCACCCCCAATCGGCCGCAACCCGCCCCCACCACCACCCGTCGGCCGCAACCCGCCCCCACCCGTCGGCCGCAACCCGCCACCCCCCGTGGGCCGCAACCCGCCCCCACCACCCCCCGTGGGCCGCAACCCGCCACCACCCGTCGGCCGCAACCCGCCCCCACCACCCCCCGTCGGCCGCAACCCGCCCCCACCACCACCGCCCGTCCTCCGCAACCCGCCACCACCCCCACCGCCCGTCCGACGCAACCCGCCCCCACCACCACCACCACCCGTCCGACGCAACCCGCCACCACCCCCACCACCCGTCCGACGCAACCCGCCCCCACCCCCACCACCCGTCCGACGCAACCCGCCCCCACCCCCACCACCCGTCCGTCGCAACCCGCCCCCACCACCACCACCCGTCCGACGCAACCCGCCACCACCCCCACCACCCATCCGACGTAACCCGCCCCCTCCACCACCACCCGTCCGTCGCAACCCGCCGCCACCACCACCACCCGTCCGACGCAACCCGCCACCACCCCCACCACCCGTCCTCCGCAACCCGCCCCCACCACCACCACCCGTCCGACGCAACCCGCCACCACCCCCACCACCTGTCCGACGTAACCCGCCCCCTCCACCACCACCCGTCCGTCGCAACCCGCCACCACCACCACCACCCGTCCGTCGCAACCCGCCACCACCACCACCACCCATCCGCCGCACCCCGCCACCACGCACACCAGGAGTCCGCACGCCGTCCACACCATCACCTATTAGACGCAACCCTCCAACCGCCCCCTCCAACACTTAGCGTGCACGCACCGGCCCATGATGACCAGAGGTTAAAATATTTGCTATGGTTGAATAAGAAGCCTCATATGACTTTGAACAATAAGAAACTTCTTTATATTTTATATATTTAGCATTTTCCAAGGTAGAATAAGCGTGGTATGTGCAATCAATGGCCTATGATTCCATGTAATAATGTTTCAATAATACAATAAATACACTTTCTATTACATTTGAAGTCTTATGTGGAATTAAACTTTTTTAAGTTATATTTGCATGATATAACTTGTTTGTGTTGTGTAGTTCTTGTTGTTTACTAGTTTCAAAAACTAAGAAATCATCAACTATGATTAACCATACCAAAGTCGTACATCCTAGAAACTAAATAAAAAATAATAAAACGAATACAACAATATTAATAATATAACCAGAACTAGAATCTAACTAATACCTACAATTTTATCTCAAAATCAAAACAGGAACATATGAGATTTCATCAAGTTGAAAGAAGTTATGAAAACCCTAAGAAGAACCGAGAAAAAATATAAGAGTATGTGTGTGTTTAACAATGTGTCAAAGTGTTTTTATCTCTATTGTATTAGTTATATGAGTCGATTCATGAAATACGAATACCCACATGGAGCCAATAGCCATCCAAGCAATTAGCCCAAATTTCGGTAACCCGTTATTTCTATGAGCTCAACCAACAACGAGTTTTTTTCTAAAATGGTGTAAATAAAAATTTTATTTACCAAAATAATGTATTTAAAAAAAATATTTATCATAATAGTGTTGTTTTAACATTTTTGTTTTCTCACTCTTACTCTCATTAAATACTTTTTAAAAAATTTTAAATTCTTTAACATATGATTTCTTTAAATTTCTAAAAATGTTATATGAATATAACTTCTTTTATTTTACTATAAATATTATTAAATTTATTTTAACATGTTACGTAAAAATAATTTTTTCAAATACGTAATCATGGTGTTAAAAAAGAAACATTTAATTTTTGAAAATTTATTTCTTAAAAATCTTGTCATTAAAATGTTACACACACATACGGCTGATCCGATTTATACGATTTAGTGTCAAGTTTTAAACTGGCTAAACCAACCAAACTTATTCGGCTAAACTAACCAATTTTTAAATTATATGAAAAATGCTTTAACAAAAGTTTAATACAACAATATTTTTTAATACAGTAAAAAATCCTACCCATTATTTTTAATACAATAAAAATAACCTGCCCTAAAGAATTTAATACAGTAAACAACCTTTGTTAGTCAAAATCCATAATAGTTTTATATTTTTAACCTTTTTTTCTTTAACTTTTAGAAACATTTTCTTAAGAAAAGGCATCTTTTTTTAGTTATAAAAACATCTGTCCAAATTATTTATTTTATTGATAAATATAAATAAAAAGCTTTTTTTAAAATCTAAATGTAAATTACAGGCTGTCTGATAGTTTTAAAAACTCTTTAAATGATTTAAAATAACTGTATTAAGAACTTCTTTTCACATAGAATGTATTTTTTTAAACATTTTCTAAATATCACAATTAAATATTTTAAAACAAGTTAAAGGTATAAAGAGCATTTCTATTTAAATTTTTTCAAGAAATAAAAAAGAATTTTATTTGGAAAAGTTAAAAAAAGTCAATCATGTTTATTTTAAGACCACGATTAAACATTTTCAAAACCTTTTTCTATAAAACATCTTGAAAGAAATTAAAAAATATTTTTCGAAAATTAGAGAAAGATATATTTAAAAAATAAATCTAAAAGTTTAAGGATAAAAGGTCTAAAAAATAAAAAAAATATTGTCGAATTGTGACTAACAAAGTTTTTTAGAAGCTTTTTAAGAAATAATTTATAGAAATTAAAATTGTTTCTTCTTTTTAACACCAATTATAGATTTGGAAAAAAATTATGAACTATGTGAAAACAAATTAAATAGTATTTATGGAAAAGTAAAAAAAAGTGTTATATTTATATAACATTTTTATGAATTTAAACAAAATAATATGTTAAAAAATCTAAACATCTTTGGAAAGTATTTAAGGAGAGTAGAAACGAGAAACCAAAAAGTTAAAAACAACACTATTTTAGTAATTATTTTTCACACTATACCATTTTGATTAAAAAAATTTCAACTACTTCATTTTAGGAAAAAACCCAACCAACAACGAATTACACATTACTTTATATGTTGATTAACCAAGGGCCCAGCTATACAAACACTCTGTCAGGTGTTAAAAGGACGCCCTTTGACTTTTCTTTAAGGCCCGTGAAGATTCTTACTGGCCGTGAGTGGTCTGCGTTAATTAAAAAATTTGAATTCACTAGTCACGACCGTGAAGAGGCTAACGGGCTGTAACAGGATACCTGTGAGAGTCTTCACGGGCCGTAAAGTAAGTAATTCACGACCTGTGAAACTCTTCACGGGCCGTGAGCCTTGTCCACTCATTTTTGTTTTTATTAATTACTAGTTTTAGTAAACCTGTGTATTACACGGGTTGAACAAATAAAATATTAAATATATAAAAATTTATTAAATATAAAATGATATTTTTTTTTCAAAAAAATAAAATATTTTGTTTCAAAACAAACTGTATTAAAAAATTCATTTTTAAAAAAAATTATAATATTTTATTTTAATTATTTTTTGTTTATAAAAAAATTACTTTTTAAAAATACTAATTTTAAAAAAGTTTGATGTTTTGTAAAAAAAATTTCTTATTTTACAAAAATTATTTTTTAAAAATAACATTAATAAGATTTTTTTTTTTAAATTTATTAAAAAACTATTTTTATTATAAAAAAAGTTAAATAATATAATTGGTAATTAAGGTAATTATTTAATAGGAGAAAGAAGCGGGAGAATATTGGTGAGAATAATTGTGATGATTACATGTGTCAAGCAAAGTTACTCTTTTATTAGAGTAAAATGATTTATCGGCTTTCGTGATTATTCATTTTTTATAATTATTTGACGTGACATATTATTTCTCGTAAAACGTGTATCAATTATTTGATTTGATATAATATTTTATATTTAACAATATATATAGGGATACATGTTAGTTTTTTTATGAAACAATTTCAATCGAGATAAGTAAAATGTCAGATCGGAGAAATAATAGAAGGCATGCAAATGAATTTGCTTCTAACTCATGTGTAATTGTTGAAAGTATTCCGGAACCAATTGATAACCATAATTGGCAGAATGGCAAAAATTGGTCTCGGAATATTATGCAGTTTTTACGAAACGGAGATGCTCAATTGTGTAGGGTATATTACATGGGTGTTGTGGATCTCCACTTACAATTTTGGCGAGGGCGTCTTAGGAACACAGCTTTGTATTCAGATGTAAGATTTTAAATTAGAAATTGTAAAAAAAAATAATTGTTTTAATATATATTTTATTGTTCTTTATAGCATATTCGGGCGTGGACAAATAGACTGATGATCTGGCGATTTGAAGAAATAAGTAGAACAGAAGAGTTGCTTGGTAATGATCGTTGGAAGATTCTTCCATTTGAGTGGTTTAATTTAATATACATGGGATCCGTTGATGGTAATGAATATGCAGACGTGAGTAGAGATCTATATCCTGCGTTATGGGAAGTTGATGCGGTAATATTGTTTTCGTGTTATAGTTGTGATTTAATTTGTCTAGAAAAATATATAATTGTGATTTTTTTTATAGGTGTACGTACCGATCACTGATTACGATAAAAATTGGTATCTTTTAAAAATTTCTATGGAGTAACTACAAGTTCATATATTCTTTCCTTATGAATGTCGTCCAAATACGTGTGATGATTCGTGGTGCATTCATCGTAATGTTCGGACGATTATTGTACAATTTGAATCGTATTTCCTTTATTTTCTTGGACGTATACATTATTGGCAGCAATCTAGGCAAAAAGAAATTGAATAATTGTTAGTGTCTGGTGAAACTGAGTAGCCTTTAAATGCAGGTCATATTGGTCGAGATTCAGGAGTTGTTATTTGTATGTTATTATGTAGATTGGTTCAAAATAGATCTTTAGAGTGGCATGAAAATAATTTACAAGATGCTTGCCTTAGATTCCGACGATTTATGGCAGATGAACTGTATTTAAGACGAACAATGTAATTATTTAATAAATAATATTTTTATTATTAATAATAATATTCGGACAATTGTAATAAAAATAACATAAAACTAATTCGAAATACAATCTTTAATCTTGTTGATTTTTAAAAAAGTTCCAAGCCGCAACATGATTAAAATTTTTTTAATCCTTCACGGGCCGTTAAGACCAACGGATATATTTTATGCCGTTAAGGCTTACGGCCGTGACAGCCTTCACGGGCCGTAAAGCCCAATGGTTATTTTTTGAAAATTAAATATAACGGGCCGTGATGGGTGGTCAAGAGGGAGGAGGGGTCTTTGAACAATCATAATGGCATAATGCAATGAGTGATGTGGAGGAATTGGGATTAGGGTTTGATGTGTATCAAAATTAAGGGTAAAAATGTAATTTTACAAATTAAAAAGTAAAAAAAAAAAAAAAAAGTTTGTAACTTGCAAGTTTCGAACCCGTGACCTCTTCCTCATTTCTGCATACACAAACCAGTGAACCAAGATCATACTTGTTATTATTTGAATATGAAAATAGTAATAAGTTCACCTCATGAAAAACTATAGGTTCACTCAAAAGTTCGGTAATATAAGATACATTACCGGCTCAAAATTCAATGGGGTCACTTGACCCTGTTGTCGTGAACGTAGATCCACCCCTGGTGCTAACCCCTACCAAACTTACTTCTCAAGTCTAACAAGAACCTTTTGCTGACTTAGTTGCTACTTTTAATGAAATTAAAAAATATTCTTTAGAGTAATTTACACTTTTCGTCCTTCAGGGTTATAGCAAATTTCAGATTTCGTCCTTAAAATAAGAAAATCACAATAAACATCATTTACATTTAATAAAGCTTGCACGTTTCCTCCTTCTCACTAATGATCGTTTATTTTAGACGTTAAATAAGTGCACGTGATTGTCATGTGAGGGCAAAATGATAATTTTATATTTTATATTTAAAATTAAAATTAAACGAATAAAAAAGAAATACTTTTGCCTTTTTCTTTCTTTGCAACCATGAAATCTAAACCACACCATAGAAACAACCCTGCAACTCCAATCGACAATCACCACCACCCTTTAAAACTCTGGTCAACCTACCCCTTCAAAATTAAGGCAACCATCATACCCGGATCTATCGTCGGATCAAAGTTGTTAGGAACCCACCACCATTGCCTATTACCGCCTATCCAACAAAGTTGATCTCTTCTGGCGACATAAAGATGCATATTCGGCAACCGCCACCATCGTCTATTACTCAGTCTCACATCTCTCTCTCTCTCTCTCTCTCTCTCTCTCTCTCTACCATTTCTAGCGAAGGTGGTGGTGATTAGACCGGTTTTTGGCTCCGAGGTCTAGTTGCTAGATCATTTGTTAGATTTGATCTTGCATCTGAGCTGCGGTTGTGGCCGGAGGTTGCGATGGTCGGTGGTGGTGACACTAGCACCGCTAAATGCAACATGATTGATTGATTAAGTAGCTTAGTATGGTTGTGGGAGATGTATGGTGTTCTTTGTGTATGGAGTTAGACTGTTGAGGGTGGGGCGACGAGTGGTGCCGACGGAGGAGAGGCGGTGGTGTTCGATGAAGGAGCTAATTTAGGTTGGGGGAGATAATTATGAAACTTTTTTATATGGTGAAATTGGGATTTGGGGTTTATCAAGAAACCCAAATTGAAATGTTAGATGAATAAAGAAACCTTAGGCTGCGTTTGGTTGGAAGGAATGAAATGGAATGGAATGGAATTAAGAAACTAGTATAATTTTCAAGCAAAATTATGTTTAAGTGGGTAATGAAATGTAAAACCCAAGGGAATGTTTCACCTCAAATTCCCTTGGTTGTGGGATTTCAAATTCCCTCTCTAGGTGGAAGGATTTTGAAATCCCACAACCAAGGGAATTTGAGGTGAAACATTCCCTTGGGTTTACTTTTAATTGCTCACTCAAACACAATTTTACTTGAAAATTATACTAGTTTCTCCATTCCATTCCATTCCTTCCAACCAAACGCCCCCTTAGATTGAAAAACTTCAAATTATTTTTGGATTGGAAGAAAAACAATTAAAGAATAATGTTTAAAATCAAGAAAAAGAAAAATGGTTTTCAAGGATCTTACTCAAAACTTAGACATCAAAAGATGAAATCAAAAAACCCTAATTCAAAAGGTTCAAGAATGAGATAAAACTTCATGTTAAAAAGTGAGATAATAATGTACAAAACAAAAAACAATCACAGGGATTTCAAGAAGTCTTTCATATTTGTGAGGGATAAAAAAACCCCAAATGAAAGAAATTTTTCACATTGAATGTGTGAGGGTAAGGTATTAGATTAGTGGTAGGGTTGGGTGGGGTGATTGAGGATATGGCCGGAGGTTGTCGGAGACGATGGCGGCAACCGATGGTGGCCGTTGGCGGTTGCTTTTATGTATAGAGAGCGAGAGAGAGAGAGGGTTTGAAGGTAGGTGTGTTACCCTCACATGCAAGGCACATGATTTGGCTTAACGGACACAATTAACGTTCGTTAGAGGAATTGACGAAAAGTGTAAGCTTTTTTAAACGTAAAGGACGTTCACTGTAATTTTCTTAGTTTAAGCACGAAATATGAAATTTGCTATAAACTTAAAGGACAAAAAAGTATAATTTACTCTATTCTAACATGCATAATTTTTTTTTCCGTCGATACGTCTCGGAATTTATACTTGAATTTCTTTTGTATCTGCTTGTTACTTTAATTCTATAGGCTTTTTCATTGCTTTGTGAAAAGAAACTTTATTATTGAAATCCACTTTGACAAAATTATCAATGTACGGGGATATACACGTGTCTGATGCGACAATTATCTGATTACTGTTACGTCAATGTTTATGCAATAACCCCTAATTAAACATAATTAAATGCATGCATGTATGATTGGAAAATAATGTTCATGCTAGTCGGTTGACCTAAAAATACCGGGTGTCATATCATCCTCATGTTGACAAAATTTTGCCTTGAAATAGTCAAATCATATTCTCGGCATTTGAGGGTACATCTTTGAACAGTTATGGATACTTGCTCTTAATCTGATCCCCGCATTCCCATTTGAACTCTGGTTCACGCTTGGAGTTCCAACAAACCTTAACATTAGAAATACAGTTGTGCTTGAGCGTCTCAACTTCTCTATCTATGATTTCAACTCGTTTCTCAATGACACGTAGTTGTTCATCCACATGCATCTCTTCCGATAGAATGATGAGTGTATCATCAGCAAGACATTTTTTCATCTTCAAAACATGAAATATGTATGAACACCACGAAATTCCTCAGGTAGACTCTTCTTTAATTTATTAAAAAACTATTTTAATATAAAAAATTAAATAATATTATTAGGCATTATTCTAATTATTTAATAGAGAGAGAAGTGGGGAATATTTGATAAGAAGAAATGTGATGCTGCTACGTGACACTTCTAATTATCATTTTATTAGATTAGAAAGATAACTTAATATCTTATGAATATTTTAGAAAATAGAAAAGATCTTTGATAAATAAATAATTAAGTAATTGAGAGAAAAAAACCATGCTTCCAGGAAAATAAAACTCTATTAAACTAAACTTGCTAGATGATATAAGGAGTAAATTAACATTTTGATCCATGAGATTTGACATGTTTATTCGTTAGAGTCAAGAAAAGAATCTTTTCACTACTTATGTCCCTAAGGTTTAAATTATGTAACGGTTTCGATCACTAAAACTAACTATGTTAAGTTATTCTGTTAAGTTGAAGGTACTTTAGTCATTCTAAATTTAATGGACTATTTATGTAATTGTTTAATACTTAAAGGGTATTTTTTAGTATTCTATTATCAAATCAACTTTTCTTAAACTATTTTTAAATGATTTATTTTGTTTTATATGTTAAAAAAATTCTTTCTAATAATTTTTTTAAACAATAAACGTTTTATCTTTATATTTTCATGCAAACGTTTTTTTTTTTCTTTTTCTCCTCTAGGTTTTAGATTTCATTATATGCCTATAGAATAATAGTTGCATTTCTCTATAATACTTTGTCATTGGATATTTAATATTTTGAGTAAAATTTACTTTTACTCCCTGTGCTTTGGTCTAAATAACGGTTTCATCCAAACATTTTAAAATCTCGATTTTGTACCTTGTGGTTTGCAATTCTTATCGGTTAACTCCAGCCCACTAACACTGTTAATTCATTCCATTAAAAAAGGACATTTTGGTCTTTTTACTTATAAGGCTAATTAGGTAACTTATTAACATACTTTATAAGCTAAGGGACTATTTATGTAAATTATTCAAACTAAATTAAAATAAAATATCTCACCCTCATTCACTTCCAGATCCAAATCACAACACCACCACCACCACCACCACTATTACCATCACCATCACCATCAGACTCCATCAAGATAGAGAATTGACCACCACCATCGTAGCTACTACCATCGACCTCCATCTCCACAAACATAGCCACAACCATTCATCTCCACCTCCACCAACACAGCTACCACCATCGACCTCCACCTCCACCAACACAGCCACCACCGTCGACCT
Source organism: Flaveria robusta (assembly GCA_025506415.1). Lineage (NCBI taxonomy): Eukaryota > Viridiplantae > Streptophyta > Magnoliopsida > Asterales > Asteraceae > Flaveria > Flaveria robusta. The sequence continues at coordinate 19,694,983 of CM046460.1, forward strand.
TCAACTCCACCAATACATCCACCACTGTCGACCTCCAACTCCACCAATACATCCACCACCATTGACCTCCACCAACACAACCACCACAATCGACCTCCACTTCCACCATTGACCTATCACACATTGGAGAAGGTTTTTTTTATTTTTATTTTTTTTGGGGGGGGGGGGGGGGGGGGGGGGGGGGTTTGGTCTCCCAAATCCTAGATTCGTGTTGTGATGAGGGTTGGTTTTTTTATTTTGTGATTTGGGTTTTAAGGTTTGGTTTCAATCTGAGGGGGGAAGTAGGTCCGATGGGTGGGTCGATGGTTATTTCTAGGATTTAGGTTTGTGTGTTTAGAGCTGAGAAGGTATTGAGGTGGTGGCGATGTTACGATGGCAGTGGTGGTGGTGTTATTGGGGTCAGTGGTTTTGGGGCTATTGTGTTTATGATGGTGGTGGTGTTGTGGTAATGGTGGTGTTGTAGTGTGGTGGTTTGTGGTGCTCGTGTTGTGGTGGTGGCGATGGTGCAGGTGGGTGGTGGTGTGATGATGGAGTTGGTTAGGTGAGTGTTGGTGGTAGGAGGTGATGGGATGGGTTTTGGTGTCTGGTGGGATAGAGATGGGAGAGGGGCTGTGATGGTGGCAGGTGGCTGCGTCGGTGATGGTGGCAGGTGGCTGCGTCGATGATGGTGACGGGTAGCGGTGTCGGTTATGGTGGCTGGTTGCAATGTCGGTGATGGTGCTCGGTGGCGGTGGGGATTGGTGTTAGCATTTTAATAAAGATATATAACTAGTCCTTTAAATTGCTAAACAAGTTTGAATAAATGCTATAATTAGTCCTTATCAATAAATTGACTAAAATGCCACTGGAGTTTTGATGTGTGTTTTGATATATATATATATATATATATATATATATATATATTTCAACAATGGATTTTTCACAATTAAGTTTTAAAATTATAAAAATGATTTTCATCTTATGACTAACTACACACACAATATGCAAGTGTACATATCGGATAGTAGTATAGCTTTTAGTAAGAATCAAGTATCGATCCGTTGACACGAGAGCTCCTCATACTAAGTCTTTGTCATTATCTAACCGATTAAAGATGGTTTGTGAGAAGTATGATTAACTAATTTAACTAACAAATAAACTAATTGAAGAGAATAAACGAAGATGAAGATAATCAATCAAAGGAGGATATCACTTAGATTTTGAATCCGCTTTGCAAAACAATGACAACATACATGAACCGATGATGAGATCATTTTCTACACATAAAACATGGATGTAAACTAGACTCCTGTCAAGGTGATCTAATTATATAATTCGTTAGAAAGCTAGAACGATAAACACATAATAGCCACCTAAAATTATGCCATGAAGAACTAATGATATAATTAGCCTAAAATTAAAGATGGTTAGGACTCCCGTCAAGGATACCAAACCCATAAATTTTTGGAAAGTTAACACGATGAACACATGGTAACCACCTCAATTCGCATAATGTAACAATAGCTATGCAAATCCTTAAATTTATGAATGTCCTAACACGAATACACGAATCTAAAATATAAAGACTTGTTAGATGAAATACCCAAATAATTCTATGAATGTTTATGTAGTTTCTATACATTTAGATGTTGTTTGATAGCTTTTTAATGACTATTAAAAGATTATCTTTAATGGTTCTTATGCTTTTAATGTTTCATAACATCTTAGTGGTTCATAACTTTTTAATAATTAAGAGGTAACCCTAATGTTGAATCTAATGTTGAATGATTAAGAGATATTATTAAGATTTAACATTTTAACCATTAAGCATTATGATTAACTTTTAAGCATTAAAAAGGTATGAACCACTAAAAGATAATATTAAATGACCATTAAAAAATAACCTCTTAATGACCATTAATAGGTTACCAAACAACCACTTAATATTTATTTTCAGTATAAAAGAATAATGTTTTATGGTGGATATATTTTTAATACTAAATTACAAACAAGGTCTTTTATGTTTATACCTGATTTCAGAATTGGTCCTTAATCTTTAAAAATTACATCAAACATCCTTTATAATTAATGTTTATAACGATTATGGTCCTTTAAACTAACATGGGTTAAATTGTAGTTAAATTTAGTCACATGCAAATCACATGAGGGCAATTTTGTAAAATCCATCTTTCCCTCTTTCAACAAAACTCCAAATTAGGGCTAAATTTTATTTATGACATTATATGCAATGTTGTTATTTATTCTATGTATATATAGATTTTTGTTTTATTGTAATAATCTTTTATGTTTACAAAAAATTTATATTCTTAATGTCGTTATTTTTTATGTCTAACGTTGGTGTTCGTAGTGCAAGTTACATGAGATGATTGCTATAACATTGTTTGTATATGTAATGTTATCCTATTCTTAAATTCGATCCAACTGATGAGGCAAACACTTCAATATCCGGTCCGTTTATGAAAACATTGATTATATGTAACGTAATGGCATTTTGAGCTAACTTGTGTTTATGGTATTTTGACCTAAATCTCGACCAATTTAGATGGCATTTGACCACAAATGGTATTTGAGCTAAATTATTGATATTTTAGCTAAGCCATGCAATTAGTAGAAGCATAAAGCATGAAACAAAAAGTCAAATGTGTTTTGGCTCTTGCAACATCACACTTGCCAAATGTGTTTTTGTTGGCATTAAACAACATGATTTGGTGTCATATACTGCAACAAGCCCATGATAATGGGTTCTGCATAGCATGGGTATGCTCTTGATGTTTACATGGGTATGTGTCCTATTAAAGCAAATGAAGATGAAATATTATTGACCAAATCCACGTGGCTTTTACGGCGGTTTTGACTGCTTATAATCATGCTGGAATAGTCAATGAATAACCTCACAGTAGAAATGGACTAATATAAAAAATAAATTACATACACAGTCAAAGCAAGACATTCTTTTTGGACCAAAAACAAATTGACTACATACTAACAAAAATGGTTTCCAACAAATATATTATAGTGTTAACCAAATTATGAAATCACATCCAAATTTGTTAGAAGACGGTAAGATAGAGTTTATAAAATTGTCCTCATGATTTGATTAGATTTAACCAAAAAATTTAAACCAAGTTAGTTTAAAGAACCATAATTGTTACAAACATTGAATATAAAGGATGTTTGATGTAATTTTTAAATATTAAGGATCAAATCTGAAATCAAATATAAACATAAAGGGTCTTCTATGTAATTTAGTCTATTTTTAATGATTGTTTTTTAATAAAATAATAAATAGATAATAATTTTTTGATTACTGATTTAGATCTTAAGTTATGTGTTCATACGCTTAAAGCCTTTAGATCACCAGGACAATATCTTTTTTTCTTTTTGGGTCCAATAAATACTGTTTTTATATTCTATTTTATTTTATTATTTTAACTTAGTTAAATAAATAACTCTTTAAATATAAGTAATACATAAAAGTTCCTCAAGTGTAAGATGATTTAATATCATCTAACTTAACAAAAAAATCTAATAGAGTTAGTATCATGCATTAAAATTGTTACAGAATTCAAATTTTAAAGACTAAAAGAGTTAAAATATTTTTTTTGGAACTAAAATGGTTAAACATACCAAACCATAAGGATCAAAATAGAAAATTACTCTGATATAACGGTTAGAGAAATAATAATTTACAAATTTGATGCTTTAACAGTAGATAAATAATGATTAACAAAATTGAAATTATCAAATGAGCAGAAGTTTAAAGTATAATAAAAACGTAAATTCCTTGGAAAAATATATAATGGAGAATTGAAGAAAAAGAAATAAGAAAGAGTATAATAGGTTGATTAAAAAAGTAAAGAAATATAAAAAGTTGAATAACCACTTTGTTTTCAAAACAGAACTCTATAAAAAGTAAATAATTTTTCCATTCATACCCATTAATTCTACTTTCTTATGAAGCTAATCGATTAGAATTAAATTCAACTATCATGATTTTCAAAAGTCAGTTTTATACTTTAATCGCATTAGATACTTTTATTGTAGTATTTATTCCTACTAATTGTTTTAAATGTGATTAAATTTCTCTTACAATAAAGGCAATTCTTTTAATATTAATGTGTATGAATTAGTGTTATAACATTTAACATAGATTAGTTATAGGGGAAAATGTTACACAATAGTAACCAAGTTTTTAAAATGTTATAATTTAGTCACTAATGCATGTTTTTCTCAAATTGGACCACTAAACGATCAAATCGAGTTATAATCGAATTTTCTTATGTCAAGAAAGTAACAGTGGAGAAGACGTGGCGGTCAGAATTTTTAATATATAAAATTATATTAAAAAAATAAAAAAAACATGTTAATTATGAAAAAAAATAAGAAAAAGTACCTAAAATTTACGTAAATGTTCTAGATCAGCATCAAAAGATAGAAAAAATTTTTTTCTAACTGAAACAAAAAGTATAACATGCTAAAAAACATGCTAAGGCTTTTAATTTATATAAAATATAAAAACTGAGTGACCTAATTGAAACACTTTTAAAACTTGAGTTACCTAATTAAAACATTTTTAAAATTTGATTACTATTTTATAAAGTTATCTCTTAATTATATCTCACATACCCAACCATGAGACTGAAAATCACTGACCACATTGTAGATTTTTATTCCTTTACATGCCTATTTTATGTAACTGAAATAACTAAAACGATCTTGTGGTATTTATTTTCTTTTCATTAATACATTTTCTTTTATAATTCTATATGATTTAGATAAGAGTATATTACATGAAAATTTTTGAATTTCTTGCTTAAAATTTAATATTTTTAAATATAATCCCTAACATTTTTTTCTCTTTCATCTATAATCTTTAAGTTTGTTAGGCAACACTTGATGTTAAATATTATTAAAGTTAACATTTTACTTGCATTACCCATCTATATAATTTACTTTTTAAACAAAGTATTGTTCTTTTTAAAGAAAGTTTTATATTTTTGTTTCTCAAAGTTTTGTATTGTTTATATTATTTCTATTATATCATTATTAATATCTTTATTATTTAATAAAATACGTTTTACAAGCAAAAATAAAATATTTTTAAAAAAAATGTTTTTTTAAAATGTTCGGTTTTTAAACCGTTTGTTTTCTAAACGTCATTTTTAAAACCATTTATTTTTTAAACTTTTTTTAACTAGTTGGTTATCTAAACTTCTTTTTTAAAACCATTCATTTTTTACAACATATTTCAAAAAAATTTCTCAAAATTTAAATGTCTTTTAAACCAATTCAGTTTTAAATGTCTTTTTCAATATTTTTAAAAGATTAAATAAACAAACATTTTTAAAAATAATATCTAGAAAATAAATAATTTTAAAAACTACATTTAACAAACCGAATGATTTTAAGAAAGATAATGTTATCAAAAATACCTTTAAAAATAGAAAAGATTTAAGAAAGACGTTTAAATGTCAAAATGTTTAAAAAAACATATATAAACCAAACATTAAAAAAAAGATATTTTTAAAATCATTTTTTATGTACTAAGCAATAAACATTATTCCAATAAAAAACTAACATAAATTATAAATTATATTGATGCGCCCTACAAGTAAAATAGTTATTTAAAAAAATTCAAAATCACTAACTAAACTAACAAAGTAAAGATCATTTATGAAAGATAAATATAACATTAGATACTATATTAACTAATTTCAAATTTTAAGAAAAAAATCCAAAATTTTACCCAAATCATAGGACCATCCGTGTAATTTACTCTTTAGATAATCAATAATTTAAAGCGATTGTAATATAATTTTGTTTTGATAAATATGCATTTAACATAGTTTTTATAATATATATTATTTCAGAGAATACTATTCTTTTTCTAATTCTATACTCTCTTTGGTAATGAAAAAGTTCAAAATAACAACGAATACAAAAATAAAACAATAAATATGAATATAGAAATAAAAAAAATAAGAATATATATAGGTTATATTTAAAATTAAAAAACTATTTATCTATAAAAAAACAGAAAGAATAAATAAAAAATAAATTATAAAAAAACTACAGTAAAGGAGAAAAGAAAAAAAATAACAGTTTTGATTTTATTTCCTTGTAATATTTAAATTACAGTGGCAATAGGTCAAATAAAAATACTAAAGAAATACTAGCATATTGTAGGATGTGTATAGGTGTTCAAATTCGAATATCCAAAAATTTCGGATAATAGATTTCTCTATCCGAATCTTTATCCGAAATTTCGAATATCCGAATTTCAAATATCCGAAATTTCAGATTTGGATTCAGATATCCAAAGGGATATCCGTGAATTCTAAAAAAAATATGTATTATTTACTTTATAAAAAAATAAATTTTTTTACTAAAAAAGATTCCGAATATCCAAAGTTGTTATAAAAATATCCGAAATATTTGAAAATATCCAGAATTTGGAAAAATTTGGATACTTCTAATATCCGAAAATTCTCAAAATCACTATCCGAATCCAAATATGAAATTTCGTATATTTTTATTCGGATTTTCGGATATTTCAAATTCAATTTCGGATTTGAATATTTTTGAACACCCCTAAGGATGTGAATGGTGGTGGGCTGGTGACCCTCTCATGCATGACAACCACTGTCTTTAATATAAACGAGCTAACCTTACTAGGTGTGTGTCTGTGGAATTCACATGGCTAACTACATAAAAAAAACATATGAAGATGATGTGGACCTGTTTTAAAAATTGTAACACTGATAGTAAACATTATTATTACTAGAATGTTCTGGCCTGATAATTAAAAAAAAGTAATTTAAAGGAAAAGAAGTATAAAAAAGTATAAGGAAGAATACGAAAACCATAACCACCTCTGACCACATCACCATGACCATCACCACCGCTTTCTAAACTTACTACCGTCACCATAACTATCGTTGACCACCATCACTTGTTGACCCTACCAATATCACCAAGACCACCCTCGACCGCCATCATCATAACCACTACCATCGGCTGCAAACCCTACCACCATAACCCCTATTGATCACCACCATCACCTACTAGCCCTACCACCATTACCATCGCCTAACCACCACCATCCCCTATTGCTTGACCATCATCGGATCTGGCTTCGTGATGGTTTTCATTGAATAATCACCATCTCCATAACCACCACCATCAGATTTGGGTTCAAAAAAAGGAGGACAATGATGGTGGTATTTAACTCATATTATTAACATGTCGCAAATAAACAATTTAAAACCCATTATATTATTTTCATTTGGGGCTTATTTTTCTAACTCGTCCCGGGCATCTAGATCCTCGGCACCAGCCATGGCGGGTGGTGGTGGTGGTTATCGGCTGGAAGTTTTGAAGGGGGAACGGTGGAGTGGGGTGGGGTGGGGTGGAGTGAGGGTATTGCCTTGAAAAAGATGTGGGCTCACAAATTGTACCCCCATTGCTTTTATTTTTAAAATTAAAAACTATGAGTATTTTGGTAGTTTTGCATCTATGTAAACAGAAAAACTTAATGACTATTCACTCCCGAGACCAGTGGTGTTACTGTTTGGGAAACAGTTGAAACCATGAATGTAATTTTTAGAAGTTGAGACAAATCTTACAATTATAAAAATTCAAGAGAAACCAACCATGTAGGAAAATGAGAATAAGAAAGAAAACAAGGTTTAAAACTAAATCAAGTCATGTACTTCATCTCTTAAGTCATCCGTCTACATAAATTGACCATCCAAAAATGACCATGGATAAACCTGTACAACGCGATTTACATGACTAACTTTGCCTCAAGTCCGTTCCTACAGTTAGGGGTGTTCCAAAATATTCAAATCTAAGAATCCGATCCGAAAATCCAAATTCGAATATCCGATTTTTCGGATATCCGAATTTCGAATATCCAAAAATTCGGATTTGAATTCAGATAGTGATTTTCAAAAATTTCACATATTCGGATATCTAGTTATCCGAAAACTAAAATATTTTTTTTATTTCTTTTTTAATTTTAAACATATTTTTATTTTAGATTGAGATTTTTTAGTATATGTTGGGACTTTTATGATATGAGTTGGTTTTTATATTATTTTTATAATAGCATATGTCTAATTAATGTAAAAAAACTAAAGAATAAAAAAATAAAAAATTAATTTCGGATATCCGAATCACTATCCGTATCCGTATCCGTATCCGAAATTTCGGATATCCGAATTCGGATATCCAAAATTTCAGATACGAATACCGATAGGGATTTCTACTATCTGAAATTTTCGAATATACGAAATTCGGATATCCAAAATTTCGGATATCCAACATTGAACACCCCTACCTACAGTCCACATGAATACACATCGTGAATGACCTAGGTCTTCATGTCTTGTAACGCAAATTATCAAGATTCTTAGTTATGTTTCTTTAATATTTCTTATTATTACATTTTATTTTTTCCATAGATAGTAAATAATAATAACCAGATGTAAAACTTGAACAACGCGGTGAGATAAAGGCAACAAGATAATTTGTGATATTTTCAGAAAAACTACATGAAAAAACAAAATTCACACACACATACACACCGGGGAGCAAAAACTTACCCCCGCTGGGTCTAAGGTTGTTACGTGCTATCCACTTATATGTAATTTAAATCTACCAATGCATTAAATAAAATAATAATAATAATCTTTTAAATTCTATAAAAAGCTTTTGATCAATTTGAATATTAGATATCTCAATATGATTTTCAGGTTTATATTTAATTATTATGTTTGTGTTATTATTATTTTTTGCATCACTAATTCATTTGTTAGATTTTCTTTGATTTTCCACATCTTAAAAACCATAAACAATTAAAAAAAAATTACAAATATTACTCCTATATTAATTGATATAGAAATGGACAGTAATAATATTAATAAAATAATAATAATAATAATAATAATAATAATAATAATAATATATTTATTCATTGACCTATATAATAATAAATATTATATAATAATGATATTTTTGTACTAAATAATAGTATATTTCGTTATTGAACTCAAATTGGTAATTGAATTCGAATCCGACTGATCAATTTTGTTATGTCATTATGACCTCTTAAGATTTTTAAATTTTGGGCTTACCCCGGTACAATTCTTAATTAAAAAACTAATTTCTTAAGTTAGTTTTTTTAAGTATGAGTTAGGTCAAATATAAAACATTTTCGTGCATCTGTTTATATACATTTTGAGATTATTTACGTTTGAGTCGGGTTAAATATAAAAGTTTCCTATTTTACGTTTCAATGTAAGTTTTGTTCGGAAATACGTCGGGATGATTGTAATTTGTGTGTTTTTATGTGACTTGGTCTACATTTCGAAATAATTTTGTTTGTAAAAGAGACGAGTCAATTATAATACGTATTTATTTAACAATATAAGTTTGAGTGACTTAACTATTTGACGTGAATTTGGTCCGGAGACAAATCGGGCCAATTGTTTGTCTATACTTTATCATCTAGTGCAAGATGTCGTCGCAACGCGCGACCGATATAAAACTAGTTAATATATAGATCTATGCGCTTTTTCTTAGACATTATCTTTCGGTATGATAAAAATATTCAAATCTCTATTTTAAATCGTGTGTAATTTCTCATTTAAACTAATAACACATCAAAATCAATGCATGGCCATACTTGTTGAAATGAATAGACTTTTTTCTTGAAGCTTTAAAATATTGTATGATAATTCATCCTATAAATACCACCATGATTTCTACTTTCTATCACTCAACTCCTAACAAGGTTCTTTGAAAATGACGAAAGGTTCATTTGTTTTGTCTACATTCCTGCTTCTTTTCTTTATTGCTATATCAGGTGCTAATCCAACTTATTAGGCTCATTTTATTATTATTGTTATTATTATTATTAGTTATCAGTTATGAAGCAATAAGATTATGTGTCATATAGTTAATATCTAATTTCAATATTTTAATTGGATTAAACTCAACTGTAGAAATAGAGGCAGGTAGAGCTCCAAAACTATGTGTAAAGTTGAGTGATACATTTTCGGGGAAATGCACGAAAAAGAAGTGTGACTTAAACTGCAAATCGGAGAATGCATTTCGTGGTACTTGTAAAAAGAGTCAAAAGACATACAGTTGCGTTTGCTTGTTTGAATGTTCGAAGATACCACCCCCTACACCCGTCCGCCGCACGCCACCTCTTCAACCGCCAGTAAGCCGCACCCCGCCCCCTCCAACACCAGTCACCCGCACACCGCCCCCTTCATCACCTTTCGGTGACACACCACCCCCACCAACACCCATCGGACGCAGACCGCCACCTCCATCACCAATACCCTTACGTCGCCCACCACCCCCACCAACACCCATCGGCCTCACCCCACCCCCTCCATCACCCGTTGTCGGCACACCACCCCCTCCAACACCTGTCGTCCGCACTCCGCCACCTCCATCACCTATCAATCGCACCCCTCCCCCTCCTACTCCAGCCAACCAAACGCCTCCCCCACCGAATCCAGCAGGTCGAACGCCACCCCCACCGACACCCGCAGGTCGCACTCCGCCACCACCAACACCCGCAAGCCGTACCCCGCCACCATCGACACCCACCGGCCGCACCCCACCACCTATTACACCAAACGCCCGAACCCCGCCACCTCCCATACCCGCCGGAAGAACCCCTCCGCCTCCGTCACCTACAAGCAGAAATCCTCCCCCACCTACACTAGTAGGCCGAACACCACCCCCACCCATACAAGTAGGCCGCACGCCACCCCCACCAACTCTGATAGACCAAACACCACCCCCTCCAACACCCGCGGGTAGAAACCCGCCCCCTCCTACACCCACAGGTCGCACCCCTCCCCCTCCAACTCCCACCAACCGAACGCCACCCCAACCAACTCCTGTAGGACGAACACCGCCCCCACCAACACCGACAAGTCGAACACCTCCCCCACCAACACCGATAGGTCGAACGCCTCCCCTTCCAACACCCTTAGGCCGAACCCCACCCCCACCATCACCCACAGATCGCACCCCATTGCCTCCAACACCTAGACGTCTAACTCCGCCCCCACCAACACCTGTAAGGCGTACCCCGCCGCCTCCAACCCCAGGACGCCAAACCCCTCCTCCATCAACACCAGGACGACAAACACCGCCCCCACAAACTCCCGTAGGTCGTACACCACCGCCTTCAACACCCGGAAGCCGAGCCCCTCCCCCACCAACACCCGGACGCCGAACCTTCCCCCACCAACACCCGGAAGCCGAACCCCGCCCCCACCAACACCCGGAAGCCTAACCCCGCCCCCACCAACACCTGCAGGTCGCATTCCACCCCCTCCAACACCCGGACGGCGAACCCCTCCCCTACCAACACTCAGACCACAAACCCCTCCACCACCAACACCGACAGGCCGCACCCCACCTCCTCCAACACCCGGACGCCGAACCCCGCCCACACCAACACCTGCAGGTCGCATCCCACCCCCTCCAACTCCCGGACGGCGAACCCCTCCCCAACCAACACCCGGACGCCGAACCCCTCCACCACTAACACCGGCAGGCCGCACCCCACCGCCTCCAACACCTGGACGCCGAAGTCCTCCCCCACCAACTCCCGGACGCCGAACCCCACCCCCACCAACACCCGGACAACAAACCCCACCCCCACCAACACCCGCAGGACGCACCCCCCCACCTCCAACACCTGGACGTCGGACCCCTCCCCCACCATCACCCAGCCGCCAAACCCCACCCCAACCATCACCCGTAGGCCGCAACCCACCTCCTCCAACACCCGGACGTCGAACCCCTCCCCCATCAACACCCGGAAGCCGAACCCCGCCCCCACCATCACCCGGACGCCGAACCCCACCCCCACCTACACCCACAGGCTGCACCCCTCCACCTCCAACACCAGGAAGACGAACCCCTCGCACACCAACTCCCGTACGCCGAGCGCCTCCACCACCAACAACGGCAGGCCACACCCCACCGCCTCTAACACCTAGACCTCGAACCCCTTCCCCAACAACACCCAGACGTCGAACCCCTCCCCCACCAACAACCGCAGGGCGCATCCCGCCACCTTCAACACCCGAACGTCGTACCCCTCCCCCACAGACACCCGGTCGCGGAACCCCATCCCGACCAACACCCGCCAGCCGCACCCCACTTCCTCCAACACCAGGACGCCGAACCCCTTCCCTACCAACACCTGGACGCCAAACACCTCCCCCACCAACACCTGGACGTCAAACCCCACCCCCGCCAACACTCGTAGGCCGAACCCCGCCTCGTCCAACCCCTGTCCGCCGCACCCCACCCCCTCTAACCCCCATTCGTCGCACACCGCCCCGTCCTACCCCTTGGCGCCGTACTCCTTCTCCAACCCCTGTTAGTCGCATACCACCACGTCAAGTGCCCTTGATGCCTTTCCCACTACTTTAACCGTTGAGCCCCTTCTTGTCTCTTCTACTCTCAGGCTGGTCCTCACATGCTCTAGTCGAAACATCCATGATGTTTGAATAGCGTGCCTTATATTACTATAAACAAGAAGAAATTTCTTCGTACTTTACCTATTTAACATTTTCCAAAGTGTAATAAGTGTTGCATGTGAGATCAAAGGTGTATTATTCCATGCATAAATTTTCTAATAATACAATAAATATATTTTATATACATTTGAATTCTTATAAGCAATTACATGTATTGACGTAATTGTTTGGATGTTATAACTTGTTTATGTTGTGTATTTCATTTTTCTCATTGCTGGTGTCATGAACTTATGAAAAACTATTATGAACCAAACCATAGTCCTACATCCTAAGAACTAAAACATGAACAGTACAACAAATAACCACAAAATTTGACCAATATAATCAAAACTAGAATCAAACTACGACCAAAGATTTGATGATCTCTAGATCAAAACAAGTACAACGAAAAGTATGACCATTATACCTGCATGGATCTAATAGTCATCTAAGCAATAAGCTGTTAGGTTAACCCTTGAAGGGGGTCAAGCTCCAAGAACTACAGTGAGAAATATAATTTTCATGCCAATGATTAAAATTTTAAGGAATAAATTAAGAAACATGGGAAATAATCATGGGTCCTAATATGATGCAAATGAAAAAAAAAAAAAAAAAAAAAAAAAACATGGAGATGGTGGTGGCACCACTCTCTTGGATACATGCATGCAAGGAATTAAACGTATGAATTAAACAATTAGAAGGATATCAACTATATATGTTTATTTGGATATGAATTTACTGTGAAAAAAGCAAAGCCATGAATAGTATTTTGGGAGTATTTTGGGAATTTTGCTTTCTTCCTCGACTGATGTGCTGCTCTCTTTATTATCTGTCCATTCCTTTTCATTTTGGTTTTACTGACTTTCTATCGGTGATGGCGGTGCTGATGAAGTTATTTTATAGAGAGATAGGGTGAGTGGTTGGGAACGACGGATTGGCCAGCTGTTGTGTCGCCTCCACCGTCATCAACCAGCTGGAAAACCACCTCACGCTCCTTAATTTGGATGTTTTGAAGGCTGTTTTAGAGAGGGACCGTGGATATGACCTTTGGGCCGCCTTAGTGCCGCCGCCGCCGCCTCCGGCTTGGTCTATGACCATATCCACCTATCTTCTCTCTTAATCTTTTGTTTTACCGAATTTCCATCGCTAATGGGCGGTGTCGATGCAGTTGTTTTAGAGAGAGAGAGAGAGAGATGGAGCGTGGTTGGGAACGACAGATTGGCTAGCTGTTGTGTCGCCGCCACCATCGTCAGCTTGTCGAAAAACCACCTCGCACGACTTTGTTTGGGTGTTTTGCATGCTGTTTTAGAAAGGGACTATGGGTGTGAGCTTTGGGCCACCGCCGTTGTCTCGGGCTTGGCCTGTAACCTTACCCACCTATCTTCTCTCTTAATCGCGTGCTATTGACTCATTGTGGTTGTTAGAGGTCGTCGTGGTGGTGGTGGTGGCACATCTGTGCCGCCTGAGCTTCTCTCTCTATTTTTTGTGTTGTTTTTGGCAGTGCTCATGCCGGTGGAGACGGTTGTCACTTTGTCTTATGTTTCTGGTTGAGATGGAGATGGTGGCCATTTGGTAGTCGTTAAAGATGGTGGTATTGGTGGTTTGGCTGTCATTGTTGTCCCTCCGCCTCTATGTCTCACTATCACCCTTTTAGGGTTTTTAGATCTAACCTTGGTATGGTTTAATTCAGTGTTTCGATGCTAATGGGCGTCTGCTTTATTTGAGGCGCTGATGTGTTGATCGGTTTTACATGTTGTGCCTCACTGTTTTTGTGTGTCGATGATGATTAACCATTGCTCATCTGAGACCTTCCACTGTTTTGGTACCTTAATGACTGATGCGTCGATGATGATGAAGTTGACTTCATCTGAGACATTTCGCGATTACAAGGCTATGATTGTTTTGCGAAAATTAAGCCAATTTCTTTGGCGTGGCATCCCTTCGTGGTGTGCAGTCGTAACTGGCTATTAGTTCTGAGCCTTGCTGTACCCGAATCATTATAATTTCAACATGTTCGGTTGGTTGTTAACTATGACAATAATATAGTGATCTGATCTGTTAATTATATAGTGTATGCATTAGAGAATTTGCTGTTGATATTGATATACGTCTGTGGCTGTGATGGTAGTCTTAGCCCCTGGTTGCCTAACCGAGAACCCCGCTGCGAAACGCGGGTTGTAAAACCAACTAGTTGGTAATATTTACAACATCCCCACACTCAATTCAATAGCCAAACATGTCAAACATATTCAACGAATTACACATTACTTCATATTGATTAATCAACAAGCTCCCAAGTATTCTACGTTCAAGTTAATCTACCTACACGACAATCTACATGTTCTCAAGTATTATATCTATGAAGTGCCTCCATTTTCATATTTATTGCAACTACCCAATTGGAATCAGTTTCTTATCGCCTTACTAAATGTTTTAGGCTTTAAACTTTTATTTAGTAAAAGGTATAAAACATTTTTTCAGAAAGAAAAGTTTGAATAATTTACCTCCTTGTTCAAACCTATATTCAACTTTGCCTTCACCAACAAAATCTTAGTAATTTTTCGGGAGAAGTTATATATCCATGCTAGTTAATCTCCTAGTCGTTTTTGGTACATCATATTTGGGAGAACTTGTCGCATCATTAACTTTATTATTATGATTTACCTTAGTAGGGCACTTTAATCGTTAGCGTGTTTTTCGTTAGCTACGCCTATGGCTATCGCAGTGCCACTATGCTGATGTCCATTTCCTCTTGCTAAAACGTTAGACCCACTTTAGTAAAAAACATCGAAAAAAAATTAAGTTGTTTATAAAATCATCATCATAGAAAACACGCTTGATTTAACACTTTATTATCTTCGAAAGCATAGGCATTTTCGTATAATCTAACATCTCCTGAAAAATAATTTGTTTTTGATCTAAACTCCATAGATTGTATCCTCATTTTAGATTTGAATAACTTGCATATATGACTTCCCAACTTATTTGAGTTATGTAAGCTAATACTAACATATAGGCACCTAAAGTTTTTGTAGGTGGCTTAGTGAGGATTAAATCCATAAATAGTAAGTCATATGAGGATTTCCCACTTACGGATAAGAAAGCGTCCGATTAATAAGATATGTTGCAGTTAATATGTTTTCAGACTTATCAAAAACTAGGGGAACTTTCCTCTCGAAAAATAAGAGATATTACAACATTTAAAAGATGCTTATGCTTCTTTTCCACATACCAATTTGTTGTGGGGTATAAGTGCAAGAACTTGATGTATGATTCTATAATTTTTAAGAAGTTATCCGTCTGATTATTTACAAAGAAAGTTCCATTATTTCTTATTAGCATTTTTATTGATTTTTCAAGTTGAGTTTTAATCTTACGTACTATAAGAATTTTTCAAGAAGATTAAAATTTTCTATTTATTTTTCATCAAGTAAAGCCATATAATCCTATCATCTACTATTATCAAAAAGCTATCTAAAACCTTCTCTAATTTGAATTTTTTTTATATTATTATAAAAATCATTGAAGACATGATCAAATAGATGTCATAATCTAGTATACCATAAATTTATATGATCATAGCTATTGAAGAACACCATTGGTGGATTTGAATCATTACCATGGAAATACATTCCGTCAATTTGATTACTGTTGGTTTTCATTATGAGTAAATCTTGAATATGACAATTATCATCATCAAAAATTAAATCTTACCAATTTATACACAAATAGTTGGTTCACATTGCATTCTGGTGCAACAAATACATTATCACAATCTATCAACTTTATACTTTCAGTTTTAGTAACTGTTGCACTAGATCATTATGATGTTTCGCATTTTACTATACTTACATACATCAATTTGATGAAATAACTTTTTGTCAGTCATTAGCATTTCGATTTGCACCAGAATCTATTACCCAACCGACTCACACAACTAAAATTGTTCATTGAATTAGAGAATATTTTAGAAAAGTTTACACCTGATCGTTGGTTATCTTTGATATGTTGTCATTTTATTTTGACGTGGCTACTTCATATGAAATTAAGTATAGAAGTGAACACAGATTAGAAAAATGGATATCTTACACTTGATGAAGCAGCTGTCAAGGTTCAACTAGGTTTGATTATACCAATCAATATTAACAAATCTTAACTATACTGGTGAAAATGTTATACTCCTACTCATCATATAGATCCTTAAGGACTGATGTATTTGTGTTCCTTGATTATTTGCTAATCTCTTTGCTTTCATTTGGTATTTTCTGTACCGGCCTTAATTGATCCTTAAATTGTTATGCTAAATATGCACACAAATGTACTTAATTGTATGAAATAAAGTGAGGTTATAATTTAAATTTATGTATTTGTTATATAAGTGGTTGTACTACACTTATTTTAACTTATACTTCTCCTCTTCTTAATAAATAGACGAACTTATTTGAAATATAATTTTTCTTTACATGTTTGTTCTTGTATATTAGGGTTTATTGCATTTTCACTCACTGTAGATTATATCGGGTTATTGCAAAGCATAGAAGACAAGACAACAAAAGATTGAAGTCCATTTGTAAACCTAACACTAACATACTCCGGGTAAGTATTAGATAATGTATTCTTATCCTCATCATGCATATTTAGTAAAACTTTAATCAGGTCGTCTAAGACTCAAGGGTTAGCATCGGGGTATGCAACTTCGTATACCTTAATAAGGAGGGATTAGAATAGGTCGAATTGTGTTCGCATTCTATTCCGGTATGATTCCTTACTTTAGTCAATGTTTAAACAAACTTTTACAAAAATAATTCAAATATCGAGAGATGGTGTGGTCATCATTAATCTTCGACGGATTATTGCCGGTACATCCAAGCCCAAAAAATATTATTATTAAGCTGCGTTTTAACGGTTTCAATCACTAGCTTTAATTTATGATGGGCGTATCCATTGATGAAACTAGTTTATGAAACAAGTTTTCTAGCAGTTTGTTGGGTGTCGAATCCAGCAAATAAAATATTATAATGTGAACCTACCATCACAAACACTAAGAATAGTATGAGTGGAAGTAAGGTTCGTGTCCTCAGGGATACGGGTTAACTATTTTATACAAAAAACGTTTCAGCACAGTTACTTTGATGGGTTACGGTTAAGGAAGGTATGGGTTTTAATTAAAGATTAAAACTGAAAGTAAATTGTAAAAAGTAGAAAAATTTCAGTAGGCCGACACGGCCGTGTCAGAACTATACACGACCGTGTTAAGGTTCTGCCGGAAAAACGAAAATTGACATTTTTTTGTATTTTTTTAATTCTGAAAAGGAATTACTAAAAACTCTAATTAAATTGTGAAGTAAATTAATATACGAAAACTAATTCCAACACTAAGGTAATTTCTTGATTCGATTTGACTTACGATCATTAACGATTATGATGCAATGACTATTTTTAATTAATGATTTGTATCGATACTAGACATCACGCCGTTCGGATATCCACTCTATCTAATGTTTAATCAAGCGCAGTTCGTTGATTAGAGCCAACCCGCTACTCTAAGCTCACGCCGTTCGGATCTTAGCGTGCGGGTTGCAACGATAGAAGTACCAATTATAATTAAACACACACGCCGTTCGGTATGCTTAACTAGATTGTGTGATTCTATAACGAGAATGAATTCATAAACAAACTCAAACCGTTAATTGTTACTTATATCAAAAATCAAAACTTGATTAGGGTTTTAAAATTTAAAGAACTTTATTAGAAAAATTAATAAGTTGATCAGGTTTATTAACAATCTAATATATACCGAAGTAGATCCGGGTTTAAAATCAAGAATCAAATAAACAAACCATTAAAATAAAAACATCTCATAAACGTTTCACATAAGTTCAAAAAAAATTAAACTCTAATGTTGGAACTAATAATTGATTACCCGGACATGCCAGCTAAATCAATTGACAAAAATTAGAAAACTTATGAAAATAAAGAAAAAAAAAACTTCACAGATTAAACTTCAATTGCTGCCTCATTTTTCTTCTTGATGCACGTAAAAGTCTTCAGGGGAAAGATCCTTTTTTTTTTCTGCCGTCGTGCCTCTCTCCAAAGAAGGAGCATCTCCCTTTTTATTCCTCAAGAATATATATATATATATATAGATAATATCTCATTCTTATTTTTTCTCTTATCAAGATTTGTTTAAATTTTGAATTAAACTAAATCTCCTTAGAGATAAATCTTCGAATTAAATATTATATTTATCTTTCTAAATCTTCTCAAATCACCCCCGGTCTTTAATACTCTTTCAAAGCTTTCACGATTTTTGTTTTCAATCTGCGCAACTGTCTTCCGCCTACAAAATAATAAAATCCAGCCAAAGTAGACTCTATTCCACCAAAACTACTATTGTATAAAATAAACAAAAAATGCATGCAAATAATGCAAAACATATACCAAAATATAATATAAAATTAATGACTAAAAATATAACTAACACAGTTTTATTATAACTTTTGTTAATTATATATTATGTTATGTTTTTTACTAGTTAAGTTATTTTCACATCTCAAAAACCTAGTTTTCTAGCAGGTTTTTTACTAGTTAATTATCGTCTTTTTTGTTGTTGCCATTGTCCTCATCATCATCGTCGTCATTTCCTCACCATTGTCATCGTCATATCCTCATCATCATCATCACCATGGTCATCTTCCTCTTCATCCTCCTTATCATCATTGTCCTCATCCTCATCCATTATCGTCTTCGTCATCCTCATCGTTGTCATTGTCATCTGCATAGTCATCTCTTCATCGGCATCCTGATCATCACTGTCATCCCTATCTTCATCGTCATCCACATTATCATCCTTGTCTTCATCATCGGCATCTTGTTGTCATCGTCATCAGCGTCATCATCATAGTCATCGCATCATCATCATAGAGCTACTTTCAAAAATGAATTATATTGGTATTTATTTAGAAAACATGTTCGAACTATTTTAACAGAAATCTGTCATAAAGTTTTACAAAAACAAATCAAGAATATTTTATAGAAAGGCTTGGTTGTGGGACAATGTGTTCTTTGTTAGTTGTCCGCTTTCTAACAAACTTTTACAAAAACAATTCAAATATCGAGAGATGGTGTGGTAATCATTAATCTTCGATGGATTATTGCCAGTACATTCAAGCCTAAAAAAAATATTATTATTAGATTGTGTTTTAACGGTTTCAGTCGCTAGCTTTAATTTTTGATGAACGTATCCATTGATGAAACTAGTTTATGAAACCTAGTTTTCTAGCAGTTTTATTATAACATTTGTTAATTATATTTTCTGCTATGATTTTTACTAATTAGGTTCTTTTCACATCTCAAAAACCTTGCAAAACAAACAAGTAAAAATAAATAAAAAAAAGAATTTGTATTCCTACAACTTGCATGTTTTTCTAAAACATGACCATTTTGTATGGTAAAAACATTTAAATCTCGATTTAAAACGTGTGTCTTTCTTTCTTAAATTCGTAACACATCTAAATCAATACAAGAGAGCACACGTGTTGAAATTCATATATTTGGTGATTTATTCTCTGTAAACTTTGTATTCATTTATATTACGTAGTTATTGAACCCTATAATTTGTCCTATAAATACCCCTTCATCTTGACTTTCTGTCACTCAACTCATAACGAGCATTCTTTAAAAATGGCCAAAAGTTCATTGATTTTGTCTGCAATCCTACTTCTTTTCATTCTTGCTGTCTCAGGTGCTAATTATATATTTAATTTAGCCCATCTTATCTTTATATTATTAGTTACAAAAGAGTATTTGGCATAACATAGTAAAAACAATAATATTTTGTGTTATATACGTACTTAACATCTAAATTTAATAATTTGTCTGGATTAAACTCGAATACAGAAATAGAGGCCGCGGCGGCTCCAAAATTGTGTGAAAAGGTAAGCAAGACGTTTTCAGGGAAATGCGACAACAAGAAGTGTGATTCAAAGTGTAAAGGATGGGAGAAAGCAGTTCATGGTGCTTGTCACAAGCGTGAAGGCAAAGATGGATGTTTTTGCTACTTTGATTGTTCAAAGGCACCGCCTCCTGGGAAAGGTGACGCACCACCTCCTCCGGCTGCTGGTGGGTCACCCCCTCCAGCAGATGGCGGCTCACCTCCTCCAGCGAATGGCGGCTCCCCACCTCCCGCTGATGGTGGCTCCCCTCCCGCAGATGGCGGCTCCCCTCCTCCTTCCACTCACTAGGGAAATTAAGAAAGTGTGATCATGTTGTGGTCATTCAATCCAAAACACTATTCTTAAATAACAAGCTTTATATATGAATAAAAAGGGGATGCTTTGTACTTAAACTATTCCGCATTTTCCAAAGTGTAATCAACTTTAACTTATGATTTCATGCATAATTGTTTTAATAATATAATAAATTTCTTGTAATACATATACATCTCGCATCAACTAAGCATAACTATTTAACTGAAGAGGTACTGATGAACCTAATATATATTAGGTTCGGTTCAACTATTTTACCGACAACAATGGGGGATGATAAAACTATAAATAATAATGTTGATTTGTATGTTAATAGAAAATTAGACCACCCAGAAGGTTAAGCCACTTAAGTATTTTTAGCCTAAAGATGTATTTTAAGGAATAGTTAGGTCGAGTTTAGAGTGATTTGCTAGTTATGTTAAACAATATTACGTGAAAACAAGATTGTTTGTCTCGGGGTTAGGCTTATTTTTTGCCAAATTCTGGAACTGCAATAACTTCCTTGAACCACCACTTTTAGGCTTTTGAACTTGGCATATAGAATTCTAATTAATTGGCTATTCACATTGTAACTATGAGTTTTTTTTTTTTTTTTTTTTTTTTTTTTCTTTCAAATAACGTTTGTTGAAAAATTATTTATCAAAATGGTCTATATGAAAATTATTTATCAAAATGGGTGTGTTTCATAAACTTTACTTTTCCACTTCTATTCTTATTAGATAAAAATAGATTCCTATTTATATAAGTATTCTTTAGATAAAAAGTTACAGAAAGTGTTTCTAATAAGA
Source organism: Flaveria robusta (assembly GCA_025506415.1). Classification (NCBI taxonomy): domain Eukaryota; kingdom Viridiplantae; phylum Streptophyta; class Magnoliopsida; order Asterales; family Asteraceae; genus Flaveria; species Flaveria robusta. Next base: position 19,716,598 of record CM046460.1, read on the forward strand.
TTACACAATGTTTTTAGTTGGATGTTTAGATTTTATAAAAAAAATTAAATAGCTCGATAATTTATTTGAAAATGATGCCTTAAAATTAAGTATATTTTACAAACGATTATAAACGTTATGAAGCCTTCTCTTATGATATTGTTTCATTTTTTTAAAAGCCTTTTATTATACAATTATGTTTTTTAAACAACCCGTTTAAAACCATATGGTTTTCCTAAAGTTTTTTCTAAACCATTCGGGTTTTCGATACATTCTTGTAAACCGTTCAGGTTTTCTAACATCTTTTTAATACCTTTTGGTTTTTTTAAATTTCCTTTTTAAACCCATTCGCTTTTTCTAGACACTTCTTAATGCCGTACATTTTCTAGAGGTATTCTTTAAATGCATTAATTTTTTAGAAAACTTTTTTTTAATTCTTTTCTTTTGCTGAACGTATTTTCTAAAACCTAAAAAAACTAATGGTATTTAATTACGATTTTACTTCTTGTGGTTTGCAATCTTTCTCAGTTAACTTCAACACATTAACATAGTTAATTAATTCAGTTAAAAACAATAGTATTTTGGTCATTTTTATAAGGGCTAATAATATACCTTTTTATTATTTCTTATTTTAGAAGAACTGGTTTTGTGAATTAGTTAAAACCCAACCTCTTTTTTTCACCACCACAGCATCACCTGACCACCCCCACCAACCCTCTCTTCTAGCAAATCCATCCCCTCCTACCACAACCTTCCATAGGGCAACATCATTGCCACCACCACAACGCAAGCACCACCAACACCACCACACTACAACACCATTGCCACAACACCACCACCATCACCTAAACGCTATAGCCCCCAACACCACCAACCTCAATATCACTACCACCTTTAAACCACCACCACCCCAATACCTTATCCGGCCTAAAACACATACCTAAATCCACAGAAATAACCATTGACCCACCCATCGGGCCTTCTCACACCCTTCCCATTGAAACCAAACCCGAAAACCCAAATCACAAAATCTAAAAATCACACCTTATCACAGCGCAGATCTAGGGTTTTGGGCAACCAAGAACCCCCAAAAACCTACGGCGGCTTGATGGTGGAGGTGGAGGTCAACGGTGGTGGTGGAGGTGGATAGAAACGTAGGTGGTGGTGCAACAAATGGTGCGATGGTGGTGGTGGTGGTCGTCGTCTCTCCCTCTTGATGGAGTCCGATGGTGATGGTGATTATGGTGGTGGTGGTGGTGGTGAAGTGAAAGAGATCATAATTTTTTAGCATTTATTTAGTTTGAATATTTTGCATAAATAGCCCCTTAACTAATAAAGTATATTAATAAGTTACCTAATTAGTTTTATTTATAAAAAGGCCAAAATGTCTTTGTTTTTAACGAAGTAATTAACTATGTTAGTGGATTGGAGTTAACTGAGAAGAATTGCAAATCACAAGTAGTAAAATCATAATTTTGAAACTTTTGGATGAAAACCGTTATTTACGCGAAACCATAGGGAGCAAAAATAAAGTTTACTCTATACTACTATATAAAAGCCTAGCTTAGTAACCCGTATATTGTAAAGGTTAAATAAATAAAATATAAATATAATAAAATTTTATTAATTATAAAAAGATGTTTTAAAATAAAATATGATTGAACTTGCATATATGTAAAGAATATAAGTAATAAAACAATAATATCAAATTTTAAGACTGTTTTTGTTTAAAAAACTAAATATTTTGTTTCACACAAACCGTTTAAAAAGATTTATTATTATAACTCTTAATTTTAATTATTATTTATTTATAAATATTTTATTTTTAAAAAACATCAAATTTAAAATATTTTGTACTTTAAAAAAATTATGTTTTAGAAATTTTTTTTATTTTATAAGAATTTTTTTTATAAATAACATTAATAAAATGATATTTTTCTTATTTTATTAAAAAGTATTTTTAGTTTAAAAATAAGTTAAATAATATTATTAGTAATTATAGTAATTAACTATTAAAGAGGAGATAAAAAACGAAAAAAATTTGTTGAGAAAAGAATGTGATGTTGCCATCTGCTCTCTTATTACTCTTATATTAAAGTATAAAAATAAATATTTGAGAACAAAAAAGTTAACATTTCATTCAAATTTAATACACCTAATAGGTTATTTTGATGTTTAAAAATTATGATGAGTTTCATAATAGGTACCATGTTACATCATAAACAAGAAATAACTAGGCTTCGGCTAGTTTCTTAAACCAAACACACCCACTTTCTTCATACTTGGAAATTTATACTACATAAATTAATGGATACTTGAACTGCAGCAACATCTTAAACGGATTAGTCTTTTTCATCTAAGTGGTGCTTTAAAACATTTGAGATTATTTAAAACTTTTCATCCAATGGATGCCTTAAACCCCTTGTTATTTTAAATCACTCGATACACATAAATTGACCAAAACAAAGTGACGAGTTTGTAACAGATAACTCGTCACTTTGTTTAACGACTTATTCACGGGAGCGTACACCTTATTAGAACCCCACATATATGTGCAGTAACTGCTTCGGTTTAAGCGCAATCCATCTCGTTTCACATGATCCGTACTCAGAACACTATGTAAGTTAACGTAGCTCCTTTTTACTTTTGCTAATTTCAGGGAAAAAATATGTTACTTAACGACTTTACATGAATTATTGCTTTTATGTCTATGCTTATACACATTTTATTGACGTATGCTATTTATTGAGTTTGACTTACAAAAACCTCATTAGCTTGCACAACATTTTAACTTCGGGTTGGAGCTGCAGGTTTAACGTAGATAGTACTATCGGGACTGACAATTCCCATTCTCTCGAATGATTGGAACGCGTAAATCCACAGTCAACTATATTAAATGATTATTACCACGCAGACTATAACTTGACTTTTATTTTTTTCGTCCTTGAAATAAGCATCGAATGAGGCATGAAGTCAAAGGCTTAGTTGTGCACTCATAAAAGCATTTCACCGTAATTGTGTTATGGCGACTTTACATGATGAGTTTTTGATTCATACTTGACTTCGTACTTTGCAACGATTTATCGAGTCTCGAACTTATGAGCTCACTAACTTTATTGTTGACTCATTTTTCACATGTTTTCCAGGATACTAAAAAGGTTAGCTTTGGACGTTATCATACATGGCACGATTAGAGTACGCACGAAGATTATCTTGTATAAGCTTAGGAAATCTAGGCTGAAATGTATAAATCTTTGAAACATATACCCCAATACATGATTGTCATAGTTTATTTTGAATACATAATTAGATTTAAATATCTAATTACCATATGTTCAAGATATCCGATTACGACACCTCCTTGTGATTCCGCCGTCGTCGAGGGATGTGACAAAACCTGTGTAATATACGAACTTGTAGCCTAGTAGCATGATCTAAACTTTTATGACAAAACCATAGGAAATATTTGTTCTAATATTGATGACGAAGAAAGTTAAGATCACTAATTATGTTTTTTGTGGTTACTTGATTTCGTAAATGTCACGTATATTTTCATCTCACAATGACATAACATTTTGTAAATGTCACGTATAATCTCATCTCACAATGACATGTTACATGAATAGGTTATAAATTATAGGATCATATGATAGCCTACCAATTTATTCTCTAGTCAGGGGGTTTAAGCACAAAACTAGTAAAGTTAAGGTTTTAGGCCTTCAACTTTTAGAGGCCTCTAAATATTATAAAATAGGTTTATATGTGTAAGTAATTTGGCTGAGCTATATTATATATATATATATATATATATATAATATATATATATATATATTTAAAGAACTATGTCGGTTTGGATAGTTTATTTTATGAGTTTCACAAATTAACCACCAAAATCTTAAAATTTATAAAGAAGTCCTTAAACATGTGTGAATGTGAGTGGGGACATGAGAGATTAACTATAGTAGAAAAAGTAAGAAATTACTCTAGTATATAATATGTTTCATGAAGAATTATATAATTAAATTACGAGTGATTTCCATTTTTTTAATTTCATTTTTAATAGATAATATGGCTTTTAACCCGTTTAATTTTCTAATGATTTAATTTTTATATGAAAACTTTAATTTTTTAACTTTTTCTAAAAAGAAAAGTGTGGTTGTCTTTAGGTTTTTTGGTCAACGTTCCAAGATAATTTTTTTAACAGAGTTGTATTCAAATTTGAATAATTTTTTTTTTGACATCTTATACTCTAGTGATTGTCATTACTGTTCTGTTAATGTGACAAACAAAACCGATTATGAGTAAACAATTTCAAGCGACAATAGCTTTTACAACAGGGAACACTTTAGGGTTTATGTGGAAGGGATAGTCAGTCGACGTGTTTTTCTATATGTGTTTTAATATTTAAAATCGTGGCAGAATCTCGCCACAACGCGCAAGGATAAAATCTAGTATATATGTATGTCGGTGTCAACATTGTTTATATTATTTTTTTATTATTTTTTCCGTTTTAAATAAAAAGACTCGACAATATGATTCAAATGAAGACTTAAGACGAGTTGGTAGGATCCTTTAATTCGGAAATACACGCGCGTCCACGGTGCGGAACTAATGTAGCTCTTTTTTTTTTTTTTGTGTAGTTTAATTAATAATATAATAATATAACACGATAATATATATATATATATATATATATATATATATATGTTAATTTGGAAACTAAATGAAAAATTATTATTGTATTTTATTGTATTTGTTTATTGTTTGAAAAAACGCATCGGGTCGAATATCATACTTTTCAATTGACGGTATAAAAAAAGTTTCGACATAAATTTAGTTGGGAAAATATAATATGTTTCATTCGACGATATAAAATACGTTTCGATGTAAATTTAATTCAGAAACGAATCAGACATTTTTGTGATATATACTCTATCACATCGCATACGACGTCAATACACATGGTTTTTTTGTACGTTTTGAGTTGGTTTACGTTTCGACATAAATTTGTTTGGAAAATAGTTAGGTCAAATATAACTCGTTTTCATTGAATGGTAAAAATTCGAGTTACTCTATGTTTTGACGTAAATTTAGTTGGTGAACGAGCCGATCAATCGTAATCTATACTTAATCACGCTGCAAACGCTGCCGCAACGCGCGACAGGTAAAAACCTAGTTCTTTATTAATTTTGTTAGGCTTCAATCCAACTGAAATGTACCCTCCTATAAAAATATACACTTTATTAATTTACTTAGGCTTTCAATCCAACCAATTTGCAACATATAAAGAAATAAAATTGAATTTAATCTAAACATCCATACATATACAACATATAATTTTAAAAAAAAATTATTTTTGCCAACTATAAATGTATTAGTCTATACATACACAATATATAATTTTAATTAACTTTTTTTAAATGACCCTTTTTGTAGTTTGATCGAGGTCCTAAAAACTGTTTAATCGATCCTGTCTCTAGTATTATTTTGTTAATTTAATTAAATGAGTGTTTTTCTCTTCGATTTGATAGCTCACAAGACTAAATCTTCTCAATCAATAAATGTACAAATCCAAAAACCTAACTAGTATTTGTTTCAGTTGGAATGAAAGCTCTACGTGTCAAAAGAATTCATCTCCTCAACCTCTCATCACAAATTCGAAATGTTTGATAAAACAACACGAAGTTTGTAAAACTCGTTACCTAACTTTCTACCAACAAAAATTACGCTTTCAACAATAATTACCACACATTTTTGGTTGAAACCATTTAGCACATCTATCACTATACCAAACTTAATTTTCTATAGCGACTCCTCTAATCATTTCTCCCTCTAAAAATTTAATCATGGTTAGCCTTAATCGGCTCGATATCAGCTTAACTTAGAATTGATTGGATAGTACTATATAATTATGCCATTGTAACAAATATATCATATGGTCAAACTCCCTCGTGTTCTCTAATTAAATATTAGAAATATTTTTATCAAGTTGTTTGTAGTCTTAAATTAAATGCATACAAGATATTTTCATTTGTAAGTGTGACAAAAAAAAAAAAAATACTAATTTTAATAGTTGCACATTTATACTTGTAGACAGTGAAAAGCTTACATATATAAACGTATGTATAGAATATAATACTTGTCTATACTTACATGTGAAGATAAAATTATGGCACTCGGTTTCCTCACATTTCCTCTTACATGAAGAAATAAGTGTAAATTCGTAAAATTAATATGTTTTGATATTATAAAAGTTCAATAAATTAATATATTCATAAAATATGTAGACTCCTAAACCTTATTAAAAGATACTAATTTATGAGTTTCTTTTGTAAACGTGTAGTAATATATGAATTCCTAAATAAATAGGTTTATGAATCAAAAGTTATTCAATAAAGGTTTAATAATATATAACCTTTTATATATTTATCAATTTATTAGTGTAAAAAAATAGAGAAAAAGTTGTTTTTTGTTTTTTTTTTTTCATTTTTTAGGAGGGCTCACCATAGTCTATTCTTGCATTTGTGGTTACAAAACGTGAATCCAGAAACACCCCCACAAACAAAGCCGCACAATGGGGTGTTGGAGGAACGATGCCATTTGTTAGTTTTGTGGAGTCAAAGACAACTTTATTACAGATGGTCTAATATTTAATAAGATACAGACTCTGTTTGACGTAGACTTGTTGAGGTTATCGGAATTCAACTACGTGACATGGAAGCTTGAATATATTTATTCTTCTATAAATACCCTTTCCTTCTCAACACTTTCTTTCCCCTAGCAAAAGTTGGTGGTTCATAATTACTAGCTCCAAATGGCAAAAACTTGTCTTGTTTTACATCTTATGGTCCTCATCATTCTTACTATCTCAGGTCCTAAATCAAACTTCTTTACATTATTCTTCTTAATATTAATTAACTATTTTATTTTTTCTATAACGAATTTGAAGTTATATAAATGTCAATAGTTTCTTCTAAAATTGAACTACTACTCACTAAATTATAATGATGCGAACAGATTTGGTCATCGTGAAGGCAAAGTTATGTGAAAAGCCGAGTAAGACCTGGTTTGGACCATGCAAAGACGCAGATAAGTGCGACAAGCAATGCATAGAGTGGGAGGGTGCAGATCATGGATCTTGTCACCAACGTGAATCTAAATACATGTGCTTTTGCTACGTAAAATGTGGTCCAAAAGACAAAAACCCGGCTCCTCCTTCAGAACAGCCAAAACCTCCAAAAGGGGGGCAATCAAGTCCTCCAGGAGGTGGAAAATCATCTCCACCTAATGACGGACAACCTACACCTCCTGGTAGTGGTAATCCTACTCCTGCACCAGGAGGCGGACAACCATCTCCACCTGAAGGTGGGCAGCAACCCGCTCCTCCTTCTGATGGCGGTAAGCCAGCTCCTTCACCAGGAGGCGGGGAGTCATCTCCACCATCTCCTTCTCCTGGAGGCGGGCAGCCATCGCCACCTGATGGTGGTCAACCTAGTCCTTCTCCTGACAATGGTAAGCCGGCTCCTCCTCCAGGATGCAGCAAGTTAGAAATAGATAAGTTGATCGCCGAAGCTCTCGCAAACTACAAGACTCAAGTGGAGAAATCATCTTATCTTTACCATGTGAACAAACCCATACAACATCCATGAATAGCAACTTGTGAACAAAAAGAGATGCTACAAACATATACAATAAATTTTAATGGGGTAATGTGTTGCATGTGTACTTAATTGTTTATGATTCCCATGCATAAGTGTTTCAATAATATGATAATTAAAATTTTATTTTATTTCTCTATCTATGATTTTCAACATAACTTGATATTACATGTTGAGAATTTCAACATAAGTGGACAAGAATTAAAGATACACACGGAAGTCTGAAAATGAGAGAAGCTTATCATCTTTTTTTAACGGCAAATAACAATATAATAGATATAAAAAGGGGCTAACAAAGAGCTAAAAAGCCCATAATTACAAACAAAACACACAGAATAACATGGAAAAACAATAATACAAAAAAGATACCATCCACATCAGTATTGATCAAAGGGGAAGTTGCATAACACAGTGATAGTTCTTTTCTTTCTCCTTGTCTTGAGCCATAACACCGCCATCACCTTTATGCCGCATATAACCTTATATATCGATGGTTGGATATCTTCAAAAAGGATCTTATTTCTGTGATTCCATAAACTCCAAGTTGTTGCCATGAATATCACATGAACCGCCTTTTTGAAATCTTCATCCTCTCTAAGGAGATAAGGTATGTCCATGAGATCTTTTAATGAGAAAGCAAATACCTGCTGCATGTTGCACCACGAACTTACCATTTACCATATTTGAGCTGTGAATTCGCAAGCTATGAAGAGATGATCAACAGGTTCTTCCATTGAAGCACAAAATTTGCATAGCGAAGATTAGATAGGAATGTTTCTTCGAAGCAAAGAGTCACAAATGGGAATGCGATTCAACACGACTTGCCGATTGAAAATGTTTACTTTTTGGGTGCCCACCCATTCCACTAGAAAATGAATCCATTATTGCCAATAACCTTGTTTTGTATGCATGATTTGATATAGTTGGCAGAAAAACTTTTCTTCACCAAATCACACCATCTCCAAGTATCCATGGATTCGTTTGGGTTAACCTCACTTAGCCATGACATTAGTTGTGGCAGATCTTCTTTTTTTTTGAGATGATAATATATCTATCTTCCACCTCCATAACCATTCCAACTTATTATTTTGTCATTTATAACAATTGCATACCAAAACAGATTTTTCTTGTTTCAACATAATAAAAAGGGGTAAATTTCCATAAGAGGAGCTTCTGCAATCCATTTATCAATCCAAAATCTAATTTGATCGCCCCTACCCAGAACACCAGTTAGTAGATGATTTAGATTAATATCAAGATTTTTGAAGTCTTTGTCTATTTTAAAAATATTCTTCCAAGCTCCCGGGGAAGTTAGACGAACCGAAATCGAGGATCAAGATCTTGATGAGTGATGAATTGACCAGATGACATTCCACCAAAGGGAATGTTTTTCATTCTGGAATCTCCATCACCATTTGGAAAGCATTGCCATGTTTGCATATTTGAGATACGATATGTCCAACCCTCCTTTGTCTTTAGGTAGTGTAAGCGTTTCCCATGCAACCCAGTGAATATCACTAAAAGAGAGTTATTATTCGTCTTTATAGTCCGCCATTCAACTTTAAGGTTCTTCCGTCTCCTCCGAACTTTTTAGGGCATAAATTACAAAGGATTTAGTTTTTCACATGAAATGGCAAAAAGATGAAATACCCATAAATGTGATGTGGGTTTAAATCATCGCAAATGTAAGTTAATAAGGTGGTATTTAAAAGAAAAATAATATTGTTAAAAAAGAGACGTAAAAGGACAATTTACTCTTTTGTTGAAAATGTATACTCATTTGTTAATTCGTTTACTAATTGTGTAGATTAGTTTGTTTTGCTTTATATGGTAGATAGAAGAATTAAGTGGGTGGGTTTAACAGTTTATTGCTAAAATGTGAAACGACTAAAGTCGGTGTTGCTGAGAAGTTAGAGGAGTGAAGCTGTTAATTTGTCGATATCAGATTCAAGCTTGAATAAAAGCTCACATTTGCTCTCTTTTGAGCAAGGCGGTTCGACATCTCAAACAAGTCAAGGGTTTGTACCCTAGCTCAAAATTTGCCCTCATCTGGTGCCAACGGTCTGATCTTAAAACATGAGATGATCTAATTAGTTTGCAACCTTAATTTCTAGTCATCTTCATATGATCATCATCATCATGGTAAAGACTTCATCGATCGCCTACATCTTTGTCTTGCCTCAGTCTACTTCATCATCTTACATACATTATATCTCTCGTCTTCTATTGATGAATCTCTAATCGATCTTGATCTCTAGACCTAGAATAAATATCAGCCTTCTCCTTGATTCATATTAGTATATCAAATAGATTTTATTATTTTGGCTTACGAATTAATTACAGATTAGTTGTTGAATCTGTAGTTGTTAAGATCTATGTTATTATTGGGTTTAATTTCATCTAGGAACATGTTTTTTACATCTTTCCTGTTGAACAAAATCAATAATACATTAAAAACTGCGAGAATCGTATAATCCGTATTTATTTTTTGTTTAAACTGTTATACATAAAGTGGTTACGAAATCACCCACTCCACTACGTCATCAAATCATCAACGCATTGTGTACAATGCAGATCTCATAATTCTTAAGATGAAATTCGTTACAATAATAATATGTCCCTATGTATGTGTGTGTCTATATATATAGATCTACACACATTAAAAAAAAGTGAGGGAATAATAAAAAAAAATCTAACTTTTCATATCAAAAGTAAAAAAGATGTTAATAAGAAAAGCTGTTACATTTTACTATTTTAGTGTACTAAACACTTTATTTTTCAGAAATTTATATTTGTTTTGTTATAAAATTTAATTCATTAATGACTCAAGAATAAAAAAAAATTAGAAAAAGTGTTTGCAAAACTTTACGTACATAAAAAGAAGATATCTTCATTAGTAAAAAAGATATCTTCACTTGGTTCAATATGCTTCAAGTGGGCCAGAGGTTTTACCACAGTGGGCCTTCGGGTGGTGAGTTTCCCTTGAATTGATCGGCGGGCCGGGTCTTTCCGGGCGTGGGTGGCCTTTCGTCATTGGGTTTACCCGGGTGACTGGGTTTAAAGTATTCGTTGATCATTCAAAAAAAATCTGATCATATTGAAGTGGGGCTAGGGTCAAAAGGTATCATCATTCATCACCATCAAGAAGACAAAGGAATTCAAGAAAATCTTGTTTGGATGAGGTCAAATCTTTGCATCGTTTTTAACATATGGTTTGAAAATGATTTAACGATGCCTCATTAAGCAACCCAAAAGATCAAAATTTGTGCACTTTTTAGACATGGGTTAATGATACATAACCTTTCTTGTTGGAACTGAGGAAGCAAACAAGGATGAACGAGTTTAATTGTGTGACTATAGTAGAAAAGGAGATGTGTTTGGTTGGATTTAAAACAAACACTCAAATTAACATAACCCTAGGTCGGAAAACTTTGTAGAATAGTAACTATGTTTTAACTTTGTTTTAATTGATTTAGTCACACTTTTTGGTTTCATCTAGGTCATTAAACTTTATATGTTGTTCTAACGTAACATATTTACCAATAAAGCAGGTCAAAATGTTTATGTGACATTCTTTTTTCTTTTTTCTTTTAAAGTAACTTTAAATCAAATATAAATATAACTAGCACAAGGTACTGCAAATTTTGACGACACACATGGTCCACTACCTACTATCATTTGCAGTTTGTTACTAGGAAGAAAAAATGACAATTGAATTAAATGCTATATATATATTCACATGAAACAAATTATATAACAGAAAAGTACATACCTGAATTTCTTCATCAGAATTGTTTCCTCTAATGTTACCGTCAAAGATATTTGGGGATCGCCTGACCTAAATGATATTTTCTTGAAAAATTTCACAAAATAATATAAAGTTTTAAAAGTATTTTAATTTGATTACTCATTCATATTTTTTTTAAATTGGACCACTAAACCATCAAATCGAGTCATTATATAATTTTCTTACGTGAAGAAATTAAGTAATGAAGGAGAAGACGTGGGGGTCGGAATCTTCAATTATGATATTATATTAAAAATAAAAAATAATATGTTAACTATATTAAAAAAATAAAAAATAATATGTTAACTATATTAAAAAAAATAAAAAATTACCTAAAATTCACGTCACCGTTTTACGTTTGCATAAAAAAAATAAAAACGTGTTAAAAAAAGCATGTTAATACTTATAATTTAAACAAAACATTAAAGTCATGTGACATAATTGAAATAATTTTTAAACTTGAGTTAAATAATTGAAACACTTTAAAATTTTGATTACTATTTTGTAAAGTTATCCTATTTTTTTAGTTTGATTAAGTTTAAGTCAGATATTTTCTTTTTAAAACCACGACATTAATCAATTTCTTTCCACATCAGCATTAAAGATAAAACAAAAAGTAAACTCACACATCATCAAGTGTAACCTATTAACCTGGTATAAACCTTAAATTATGCAAGATTAGAACAATAATTAAAGTTAACTGACCTAATTCACACAAAAAAAATATTTAGTCACTTAATTGGAATGACGGAGAAACTTGTTTACGCTTATATAAAACTTTACCAATAATGAAATTTCGCTATTGAAAGTTAAAACATGAATACATGAATGGCAATTTTTCAGTCGTTTAGTTTAACAATACACGGTTCAAGTTAAGATTCATCACGTATATTTTTATTCAAAATTTCTTTTTAGGTTAAGAAAGGAGAAAACAATATATCGATATGGATGCTAAACGAGAATACTATTGAGGGTAATTAAGAAACAGTTGAACACATTTCATCAAACTCATTAGGCTAAGAAGCCCACAAGTAAGTTCACATTCAAAACCCAAATTATTTCGGTAAAATCTCCTTCAAAACCCTAAATATTAGTATCCGGTAAGAAAATATTCGGTGATATGACCATGGGCGGACCTAGTGTATATGGTTGGGGGGCAGTCGCCCCCCGTAAAAAAAAATTTTATTGTTATATGTATACGAAAATCCCGAACGCCCCCCCTAAAATTGTTCAATCGCTCCACTTTTGCCCCCCATAAAAAAAATTTTCTGGGTTCGCCACTGGACATGACCCGATAAAAAAACATTTTTCATTAGAAGAATCGCATCGGTGCATAATTCCTAGGTCCAAACTCTTCATATTTCTCAATCAAAGATGTGTATTTCGGTCCCATACGAATTGTTCCCATCAGTATTATCTTTAGCTCCTTGCATGTAGTTTTAGTTTGTCAAAATATCAACTTTATTCCCATGTAAATTCACATTGATTTTTATGTTCTTGGTATCTTGCAGGTTTTGTAACTATTCTTAAATAAAACAGTAACATCATATGACAATTGTGATGATAAGGTCCTGAATTCAAGTTATTGTTTCTATAATGCTTACATATGTGATATGACGGTGTAATGCATACATATATCCAGTTAGTGAATAAAATGGTTCATATATATTAGTGGTTACATATGTATAGAAGGATATGATGTTGAGTACAAAATCAATTGCAAGAACCACGTATGCACTTAGTACGTAATGTATGAAAGATAATTACAATAGTGGGAAAGAGATAGGCAACCAATTAAAAAGTTGTATTGTGTATCATATTTAAAGCGATGAGTATAAGTATGTATTTGGTTCTTATAGTTTTTTTTATATTTCATATTGCAAACTTTTAAGTTAAAAACTACAAGAAAGTGACAAACACATAGAAACTTGACTCATGTGCTTTAATTGTGATACAAAAGGCATTGTTGTAACCGCTTAACACTTTCTTTTCTGACTTCTATTATTGGAGCCTCTCTTTTTTGGAACTTCAATTTCTTTTAAAAAAAATCATATATATATATATTATGTATATATAAAATTTATGCTTTGCACTTGCAATTCCAAAAAGAGTTTGAAAAGTTATTTTAGAAGAACGTCATAAAATTTCATAAGCTCGTTTGACACTTTACAACACAAAGACTCCAAAAATTTCGTTTCGCTTAGGAGCACTAAAAAGATTTAGCCCGTCGTGTTTATTACATAAGTCAAGCACTACGCACAAGTCTATTCTGTATCTGTCACAACTGACAACATCAAATTATAATATTAATATTAATATTAATATTAATATCAATGTTAATATCGATTGTGTTAAAACGCTTCCCATATATACATACACACATTGATCAAGATTGTAAACATTTTGATTTAATCATTTGGGGAAAGATTTCATCAAATGAGTCTTTTAAGTTTGCATCTCCGTCTTCATAATGCTTCATATAAACCTGAATAAAATCAACAAATCATAATAAATATTGGGTATTTATCGTGTTTTAATAGTGCATTATTGACAACCCTGCAAATTTGATCACTTTGGGTGGTAAATAGTGACAAAGAAAGATACCAACAAGCAACTTTCGTGGTCCAAAAGTGTCACCTTTGACCCATTTATTACATGCTTCTTGTGAGTCACCTACTCCTTTTTTACCTCTAAATTGCAGGTGTTAATGTGGAATTGTAGAAGATTCTTGTTGAAATTCTATTCTCTATAGATTATGTAGATCACCATCCCATGTCAAACTTGGCTCCATTTGCTACAAGAACAAGAAAAGATTGAATCTATAATATCAAGAAACTAATCCATGTTTCAATAATGCCAGAAAGTTATTTACAATCAAAAGAACGAAAAAGATTTTTGCATTGAAACATGATGAAGCGACGTTTGTTTCATTGAAATTGCACCACAGATCGGATGCTTCTTTTCAATATCGTTCAATCAGGTTATTTCCCGACTATTGAAGCTTCAAACATATGAGAATAATATAATTAGAGGCTAATCAAATTGACAAATACCAATAATCAATTTGTAGCAATTCAAGAATCTAGAAGGGGTTTAGGGTATGTACTAGCATAACTTAAACAAACTTTTGTAACGTTGTTAGTCTAAAGTTAATAGATAATTTTAATGTAAACACGTTGATTAAAAACTCTAGATCCGTTAGCCATACAGAATTGATTCAAGAACTGACAAACGGTACTAGTAATATGATCAACCATATAAAAGCGTCATTTTTGACATATTTTAATGGGCATGTCAAAAGCTAAGTTGAGTTCTTTTCTAGCCCAACGTTTTATGCAGTTACACCAAATATGAGTCAAGCAATTTTTTACCAATTTGGTATCATGCCTACGAGCTTAAGAATCTTGTTAATTACCTCTACCATGATTAGGCTATCAATGTCAAAATCTAATCTCGGTTGAAGAAGAGCAAGCTTCATGGATAAAAACTGTTAACAAACAAATCAATTTTAGTGTCAAAATTTTGAAAGTTGGAATTAATGATGGTTCAATTATTTAAAATTGATTTATTACTTCTACTTGCTTTTGAAGAGATTGAACATAATTGATGATTTCATCAAGCATTCCTGCTTTCCCAATGATCTTGTTGCAGCCTGGCACTAAGTCCTGTAAATATTTCATCTTCTCACGGATTTTCTCCCTTCTTACCTATGCAGTTAAAATCGGATCAATCGGGCTAGAAATCGATTAATTTCTAATCACATTACGCAAATTGTGGGTGTAAGAAGCGCTATCGTTTATGAGCTATTTGAAATCGACTTGTCAAAAAAGCTCGAAACAAGCCCGACTTAAACGACTTTGAGCTTCATTATAGCTCATTTTAATAAACGAGCTCGAGCCCAAGCTTGACTAGGCTAGCAAGCCTCAATGAGCATAATATTTACACAAATATAACTATTTGTATTTTGTAATATAGAATTAGATAATAAATGTTATTTGTAAGCAAATAACTTTGATTGTATATTTTGTTATATATGTAAAGTTATAATTCTAAATATATATGAAAATAGTTATATATGTATACTAGATTTAGTAAACCCGTTTATTACACGGGTTGATACAATAAAATATCTTACACGAGATGAGATTCGACTCCTCTAGTTTACTACTTGAGCTTGAGTTTGAAAAATTATTAACAAACGAAGGTTGTTCTTTGAATATAGAGCTCAAAACAAGCTTAGCTCGATTTTACACGAGATGAGATTCGACTCCTCTAGTTTACACATGTGATATTTTGAAAATGTAATTGTATTGATAACTTACTCTTTCAGCCAAACTATGCCTATCTGTTGCTTGACCTCTACGAGCTCTAACATGAATAAATTCTTGTTTCCGAACTTCCGTAACTTTTGATTTTTCTTTTGATGAAGTTTCTGTAGAATTTTCATCACAAAACCCATTTTCGTTTGAAACCACCTGCAAATTCAACACCCATATGAAAAATATGACATTTTTTATACTTTTTATGAATCTTTTTGACAAGAAAATGAGCAAAGATTCAACCTTTAGCTCTTCATCTTCACGGGTCTTCCTTTTCTTGATATTCTGATCCGCCATTAATGGTGGTAGCTGATGTTTACACCCATCACTAAAGTCGGGCCACCCGTCAGGTTTAACTTCAATCATACCCAAGAATTGATGATCGATGATATTGAAGAAACAATGTTGCTGTTGCTGTTGCTTTGTTGCTTGTTGCCAGTTGAACACACTCACATCGGTGCCGCCAATGTTTATGGAGATGTTCATGGTGAGGTAAAGTCGCCGGAGGCTGCCGGAGATTGACACAGGTGGCCGGAGTAAATAGGAAGGATAGAGGAGAGAGGGGGAATGTAACAACAATATATGCTGTGGGGACTCAATCAACGTGTTATGTTGCTTCAAATGCCATTTATTATAGTCAAGGTTTTTGACTTCATTTTGCATATATGGCAAGAAATTTAATGAATGAAATTGTTATGTTTTACCCTTTTACGTGTATGCATGTTTTATACAAAATCAAAGATTTAATGGTTTAGACATTTCATATTATTGATTTATGATATTAAACATATTATTTGGAAGTAATTTTAGGTTAGAGAATATGACCCAATGCTTTAGGCCCATAGGCGTATTCTAACCGTTTTTTGTAATGATAAAAGATATCAGTTTGTTTATTTGATGTGAGTACATACAAAGACCAATGGTCTATCGAACATATATACAAAACAGAAGCTACTAATTTTGCCAAAGTATTAAGGTGGTTATGCATGATTTGTGATAATGGAGATCGACTATATATACGGAAAGAATAATGTCCATTTCACTTCTCATGTTATTGTGTTATTATTTTTTATTGTTTGTTATATGTATTTATTGTTATGTTTTACATTTCAAATCATTTTGTATAGTTCTTTTTCATTGTTTTTTATATATTGTATAAACTCGATGTTATCTTATCAATGTGTATTACAATTAAAGACACAATAATGTTATTTTATCAATGTATTTTGACAAAGCTCATTGTGTTCAAAATAACACAATGACAAAACAATGAGATATTTTATTAATATTTTACGTTTTATATTATTTGTGTTATTTTATCATTGTGTTTAATATATTAGATTAATTAGTTATTAATTTATCATTATCTTTTACACACTAAAATTACACAAATGGTGTTATCTCACCACTATGTTTTTTTAATTAGTTATTTTAAAAAAAAAATACATTAGTATTCAGAAGAACACAATAACTAAAAAAGAAGATACAGTAACAAGTAGATTTCATATGAGCAAAAAATCTTTAAAAATTGTTATATTTTAATATAACAATACTGTACTAAAACGCTCATTTTTTTGGTGTATTTCTTATAAAAAATCATGTATATAAAAGTTATGAATGTTTAAAATTATTGATGAATTTTAAAAAAAATAAACAAAAATGATTATTTCTAAAATACCCCTCTAACAAGTTTTTTTTCTTATAATTTGATCCCAACCATGGATTAAAAATATTGATTATTGAGATTTCTTCTTATATTTTTTTAGATTTATTACTCTTTTTATTTGAATTATTTTCCTATATTTATAGTTGTTCATAAAAGCAATAGTGTTTATTAAAATATTTCCATGAAAGCATGGAGGGACTAAAGTGTAATTATTAATAAATGAATAAATTACATTAACTTATCTTTAAGAGTCATTGATTAATTATTAATACATGATACTTAAACTAACTTATCAAACATTCAGAAACCCATATAATCAAATAATTTCTAACATGGATTATTATTATTAAATCCGTGATCACTTTTTAACAAAAAAAAATTTTGATTATTGAAGAAGTATTACTTATAACAACTTGTAGATCAAACGATAATGAGAGATATCATCAAATATGTACAATTATTTGCGGCGGTTCCGATGGTTAATTCGTCTTGCTTAATTGCACCTCTTGCACACTTAGCAAGAGTTTTTATTTATTAATATATATCATCTCTAAATTAGAGATTATCACGTACAAACTTCTCTTTAAAATGGCTAAAATCGCCCAATTATTTCTTGTTACAACGAATCACCTCTTGCTTCTAACTTTCAAGGAAGTATTAATATCTTTTCTTCTCACTAATGTGGGTGGTGTTGACATGCATTTGTCTAAATAAATTGATAGTGATTATAAATTTAAAATACATACAAGTGTTTTATAATGATATAGTTTATAATATGATGCTTAAACAATCTTGACCTTTTAATAACTTTTGATCTTGACCTTTGTTTAACTCTTGATTTGAAGTAGATGAATAGAAGATCACTTGAGAGCCTAGGTTCTGAATTTCCAAAAAGGAAGTCAAAGCATGAGCAAAAGAATTTTAGAATAGATGAGAAAGACCTTAAAAGTTAAAATCTCTAGGGACGAACGCCACATAAATGGGACGGTCATGACATCACCCGTGCCAGGTATGCCCTAACCTCTCTCAAAGATTATATGTCAGCCTTGCACCTTGTGGCTTGGTATTTCATTTTTCTTGAGCTTGGCTTTATCAACTTACTCATTACACATCACAACACTCAGTTTTCATGCATGTTTTATATATGCGTTTAGTGATCTAACAGTGGATCTATTTTCGAACCATAGCATTGACCATTGCTTTACTTTTACACAGGAGTCCGTCTTTTTAGTAGTTGACTGGATGGTCGATGCAAGGTGTGCCTGCGACAACAATCGTAACATCACTTTTAGGCATTCGATCCGAATGTTAGCTATTTTCATTATCGTCAAAGTAAACTTATCGTTGTCCAAAGTCTAAACTCTAAACATCTTAGGAGACAGATCAAATGAAAACCATGCTTATAATTGAAAATCGTGAAAACCACCACTACCCAGTCATATAATTGATAATTGATTTAACCTTTTAATTGTTTAAAGTATATTTGATTAAACTTCAATCTTATTTTTTGAGTTCATTATATATTTTTTAGTTTAAACTCCAAGAAACGACAATGATGACGAAACGACTTACGTATACGTAACTTGTATGAGTTATATGTACGCAACTCGTAGTTGTACACTTGGTAACACGTACTTACATGTACATAACCCCTACATATACGTAACTTTTAGTTGTAAGCTTTGTAATACATACTTACATATATATAACCCATAGTTTTTATGATTTTTATTTATAACATGGTTTTCAAAGAATAACTCTCCAAACATCTTATGTTATAACATTTAAGCCCAATGTTTTAGTCACTAGCCCATAAACAAAGGGGTAAAAAATGGGCCGACATACACTATAAAAGAAGAGGATATTAATTACTTGAAAGACAAGAAAACAATCACACAAAAGTTAGCTTCTTCCGCTAGATTGTTCTAGAGAGCATTGTGTTAACAGCTAATGCGGTAAGTTTCAATTCCTTCGATTACACACAAATTTGTAAATGTTGTATAGTTAATCGGCTAGGGTTTGTAATTGGTTCGGTATTTGTGTTTGATATTAGAATTGGGAACAAAAGAAGATGAAGAAATTAACATTCATAATCGATGTGAAAAGGATGTTCTGTTCAATTTCGTATATGTTATCCGAGAAATTGATGGAAATTTCTTCGTGTCGTGAATTCTAACCATTGCGATTTAGGGTGTTTTTTGTGATTTTGCTTTCTGGTTGAAGTATATCAAGTTTGAAAGTATCAGGAATTGGAGAATTTTTAATTGTTACTTGAGTTTGAGATTAAGGATGATAATTAGTTGGGATTTGAAGTTGTTTGCTCGGTTCATGTTTAAATCCGTTTGTTTAATTGTGTAATACTGTAATTCTTCTCTGTGTGATATCAATGGATCTTTCTCATCACATATACATGTTTATACTTTATAGTGAATATTATATTGTTTAATAACTTGTTAGCTTCTTGCTTATTGATCATGATAACTGAATTGTCTCTTTAGGGTATTCCCAAATACATGAATTTGTAATGAAGTTGAATGTAATGTATCGTGTGTATGTTAAGACTAAAAGGTATCCATTCTAATTCTGCATCAAACTAAATTTGAGGATGATTATGGGGTATTTGGATGTGATATTTTGAAATAATTGCTACTTGAAGAATAAAATTGAACTTTTTGGATAATCAATTGATTAAGGGTAGGGATAATTATGTAAATGAACTTGCATATCAGTAATCAATTTTCTCTCTGCAATACTTTACCATATATTCTAAGTATGATTATGTTGGCTACTTGGTTTTAGATTATCATTAATAACTTAATCATGATCAGTTTTTGCCAATCTTGAATTTACAAAATTCACTTTAATTTATCCGTAGTGGAGCGTTATACATACCATGTGGTAGACCTGTGCCCCTGTCACATTGGAACACTGCCCCCCTTTGGAAATTATAGGGGCGCGATAGGTGTTCTTGCAAGACAAATCATGTTGTGAAGCATATTTTACAATTTTAATTTTTTTTTCCACCACCCACAATGCTATACCTCATATTTTTTTTACTTAAACCTTACATTCACACAAGCACCCATTACGCATCTTTATAATGATCACATGACTGCTTGCGTGGCGTCTACGTAGCAGCACTTTTCCATCACTATCATACAGCCACTATGGATGGGCATAGGAGCATATCAAAACACCTCCTTAATCCTGTTATGCTTTGTCAATCCTCAAGCCAGGCAGTTGGTGGTTGGTTTAACATTATTGCTATTGAACAGTAAATTTTGCAGAATTAGATGTGTTTAAGATTTTAGACAGAAACCTAGTGATCATATGAAAAGACGTGTAGCGTATATAAAGACAGATAATGACAAATAACTAATATGGTAGAAATATAGAAAAGTTTTGTGCTTGTTTGGTTGGATGAAATCTGGATAGGATGAAACTTTTTCTCGTTATTTTTTGTAGTTTATAATTATCTAGTGTGTTAAATATCATTACAGAGACAATATAATCTTTTGAATAAAGCTGTTAAGTGGTTGTGTCATGTATGTATTAAAAGTACACTCTAGGCTAGTTTCAACATGATCGACCATTCGACCCATTTCTCTTTAGCAAATTTGTTGACTTTGCCCATTTTACCTTACCCAAATTGACCCATTGCTAGGTATGGGGTTGAAATTGACACCTCAATCAAGATTTGAGATACATAAGACAAGAAGTTATTCTTATGAACATGGCAACACTGTCATTAATCTCGCCCTCTAAATGTATATGCTATTTATTATAATCTATTATTATATTGATTTTCTAGTATATTTGAAAGCCTTGTTTTTTATAATTTTTACGCATGCAGTAATACCAAGATGTCAACAGAAAAAGTCCAGCTTTCTTCTGCCTCATCTCCTGCCATGGATTCATGTAGAAAGAAGAAATCTGATGATGCAACTTTCTTGCAAGATGTTAAAGATCACATTGATGAGTTTATTCATGCTTCCATGGATGAACATAAAACCTGCTTCAAAAAAACCATTTCTAAGGTATGTTTTTGATACTTCACCATGATAATGGCATTTTATAAAAATTAGCAAGATATCATTCACTAATTCCTAATTGTAGCAACCAACTACCAAATTACTAGAAACAGAATAGCAACCAACTTTCATTTTTTTAAGAAAAACCAACATTTTACCTTATTATCAATTTAGCATGTCGTTTTTGTATTTGTATGTGTTCTTTTCCTACTCT
Source organism: Flaveria robusta (assembly GCA_025506415.1). Taxonomy (NCBI): domain Eukaryota; kingdom Viridiplantae; phylum Streptophyta; class Magnoliopsida; order Asterales; family Asteraceae; genus Flaveria; species Flaveria robusta. Next base: position 19,738,252 of record CM046460.1, read on the forward strand.
TTCAGTTGAATAACAAATATATATTATTATTACTAAAAACTAGCAAACTCATAAATAAATAAAATTTTAATTAAATAGAAAGGCCAGAAGTGTGGCTATTAATCTTGTAAATTATTGCTACTTTTTGAAGCAACAACAAAAAAACAAAAAAGAGGATAAAGCGAATGTTGGTTGCTATTTTTGGTGGTTGTTTGCTAGAATTACTAAGGCATAATATATTTTTTTATGCATATAGCCGTAAACTTTAGGAGGTGTTTGGATTCTTTATTAAAACCGCTTATCATCTATTGTTTTCCGAATAAGCAATTTAAAATAAGCAACTTCAAACTGATCCAAACACCTTCAAAACAGATTATTGATGTATCCAAACACATTTAACAGTTTTAATAAGCAATCCCAAACACTCCCTTGTAATTTTTGCATAATGCAGATGTTTGGAATGTCCAAGATTGTTGCAGAGAGAAATGCTGCTGAGAATAAAGAAGTTGAGAGTTCATTGCGCCTTCAAACCATTGTTACTGATTAGAGTTTACCATGATGGTCATAGACTCATAATGCATGAAATATAATATTTTAGTATGCAGGCAGTTACCATAGTTTTGGATATTTTGTGCACTGTTAAAATCAAATTTGAATACTGTAATAATGTTCGGTTGGCAAAATAACGTGCATCGGTATATAAGTGAATTTGGATAGAAGTTGGTATATCTCAGACATTTTTGTTCTTACACTGTTTGGTGACAGGTTTGTTTGGTGACAGGTTTGTGTTTGTCTGAAGGCAGCTGTGCTGTTTGAATTGTATATGGTATAAAAATACATGTAACGGATATATTGGGCTCCAAACATGAAGACATAGTGCAAGTGGGGCTTTAAACATCATTATAAAATAATTAAAAAAGGCTTTAAACTCACAGCGCTTCAAGCCCTTAACGGGCGGCAAACACAACTTTTTCTATATTAATTAATCAACAGAGGCTCTAAACATTAGTTAACCACTACATGTGCTTTAAGAGGGGTTTTAGTAAAATGGTTTTTATTTACATGTCATTTAAATTATAGTTTAACTAAACAATCACTACGCATAGTTTAAGCTTGTGCCTCAGTGTTATGTTTTTATAATGTTTTTTCTTGCGATATGTAAGAAAATGTTTTGTGTGTGGGAATAGAGTTGGGGTACGGACAAAAATGAAAAGACATCCTTGGTCTTTTTGTCATGGGTGCTATGTTTCTTTCACCGGTTGACGTGAAAGGGTTAAGTAAACGGTCGTTTATTGCTATGTAAATGGTCGTTTATAGTAAAAGTAAACAGCCGTTTACTGTTCAACTTTTCAACATTTTGCTAGTATTTTACGATGAATATAACAGCGAATATACCAGTGATTGCAATGAGTAAACGGCCGTTATTTATCGGTAAACGGTTGTTTATCGATTTCAATTCCAGATCCTGCACATCACCAATGATTTCTAACTACATCCGGTCCGATCGTCAAACCCGGTTCTTTGATCCAACCAAAAACCTGTCAAAACCGGCTGACCCAATTGCAACAGCTCATAAGCACTTAACCAAACCGGCGGTGTAGGTGGTTTCCGGTCTAACCAGCCCGGTCCAGTCTCAACAACATTGGTTGGAATCACTCATATGCAAGCACTTGTTTTATTTTTGTAGATGGGTGAATAGATATATGATTTTACTACAAATGACGAATCCAATCAACTAAGTGATTTATTTTTGTCAATCCAAGTTCATTAAAAATATGGCGTGCGTTTCCACATGTGATTGTTTTAGATTGCACGCACAAGAGGAACATGTATCGCTTTCCTTTTCTTCAAATTGTTGGCTTAACTTCAACAAACAAGACATTTTGTATAACTTTCGCGTTCATACGAAATGAGAAAAAAGAGAACGTTAAGTGGGCTTTAAATTGTTTGAGAAAGACACTGGATAGCTATATGTTATCACGTATCATAGTTATAATCATAGATAGAGAGTTGACTCTAAATAGATGCATGCCAAGTTATTATCCCGGAAGCAACTCGATTACTTTACAAATATCACATACAAGAGAACATTAAAAAGTATTACAAGCCATATTTCAAGTCTTAGACTGAGTGGGATAAATTTATGTATTACTGAAGATTTCTGATTCAATCTCTAACAGTTGAAGCATCAAACGCGATTGCAGTCAAAGTTCAAACGCGATTGTAGTCAAAGTTGATGAACAAGCATCAAAGTATTTTCCCAATCAATTCAAATTATTGCTTTATTTTACATATCAAAATAACATCTTTGATTTAACTTTTCAAATGTATTCAACTACTTGGATGTAAACAGGTTGCAAAATTATAAAGAGATGTTCGTGTCAACATGGATTGATCAACATCTAAATGAAGAACGAACAACAAAGAGCTAAGAAAGCCAACATGCTTTGTTAAAGAAATATTTAAATTCCTACAAGTCAAATTTAGATAAATTTATATGAATTATAAATAATATAGTCCATTTACAGGAGACACAAATAAAAGCAAGCTTCGAGGAAAGCCGGATTAAAATAAAACATCTACACAACAATTATCAGTTGTTTTATTGATAACTAATGTTTCTCTTGAAACTCTAGATATATTAGTTGGAGAGCTGAGGCAAGTCAATGAGATTCAAAGCCAATCGCAAAGTTGTGGCTGTCATATTCGTATGGTTGCGAATTACCATATGCTTGTGAAATCTTACACTATTTAAATACAGACGAACTCATTCTACTACATTCGATAGATATCTTTTGGATGAGGCTTAACTTTTCACCGGTATCATTGAACCAAATTGAAAAAGATATTTAATGTGATGACGAACTGACAAGTTCAAAGAAGCTTAACAGAAACAAAAAAGAAAACAACGGTGAAAAGGAATTGGTTAGAAAGAATAAAAGGCATTAGGGATTCTAGCAGCATAAATCATAACGAGCCTACAATGCAAAAAATACTCTTGAAAGTCCAACACTCAAATCTCAAAAACAAAAAAACCAGACCCTTCACGTGCTCAACCTACCCTAAGTCGTAGCTACATGACTACAAATGATTTTGCAAGCTATAATTTTATGGGGCTGAGCCCCTCGAGGCACAGTTCATACATAAATAACACAACTCAATCATCTCTGTATCACCACTTTTTAATAACACAAATTCCAAACTTTTTCTATCCATACATTACACATATAGAGAACATAAATAGTGATGGTAACTGTGGGTTTCGTGCGATTTTCTTTTCTTTGGGATTCGATGTAGAATATTGGTCGAACATGAGATATGAGCTTTTAGACGAGTTACATAAAAATTCCAATTTATACAGAATTGTTCTTTCTGACTCATATGATGAGACAGAAGAGGGCCAGCTCTTAATCAACATTGGATGCTCATGCCTTACACATGAATTTTAATTGCCGACAGATTTAATGTAATTATTCAATGCTTATCTCTTACTAAAATGCAATTTATTTTCCATGTTTGGACCGGTCCGCACGAACTCATGTACCACCAATTCATTGCTATTGCACATGTGTATGGATGTCACTACGTCTCTGTGCGCTTAGAGGGTAAATATCCAATGCCTCTAATATCGACGTTGTGGAATTTTTACAAAAATAATAATACGACAAAGTAAGAAAGAATGTATAAGAAGAGAATTCAAAGATATTATCAGTATATACTTCAAAGCAAAACTGTTAGTTGTTTCAGTATAGATTGGATTAGTCACATTTGTATTTTTTAAGTATTCATATTATAAAGTTCAAAAAATTATTCATTTTTTGATTTATTTATCTATTTCATTTCTAATAATACAAATCAAATATGTTAAGTTATATAGTCATATATATAAATTATTTAAATTATATTATAAATTATATAAATAAATATCACATATAATTTTTTTCTTAAATTTTATAATAAAATATATAATATAAACTATATAAATAAAAAGTCTACATAATATATGTATATATATATATATAATTTTTTTAATTATATAATATATATATATATATGTGCATACAAAAATCTAGAAAAAACTATATAAGTATATATTCAAAGTTACATATAAATTTTTTCTTAAATTTTATTATAAAATATATAATATAACATAAATATATAAAATAGTTTTATCTTTGTAACATGTTATTTTTAATAATAATCTAATTAGATAACATAATTTATTTATATTATTTTTTATTAATTTGGAACGACATTTATTTATTTATTTTAATGAGTAGCACACGTTTTTTTAATTTTAAACTTAAATTTACGTATGTATTTATTCATTGTAAGACTTGAACCTAAATCAAATGATATTGCTTTTTTTTCATGATAATCTTTTTAATTTTTATTTGTGGTCTTTTAAATGCTTACCTAAGGCAAGCTCTTTGACATGTCAGCAGCTTGCAAGACCAAAAATCTAAAGAAACTATTTAGGTAGCAACATCATTCTAGCATAATAATACTACTAGGCTACATATTTGATAGATAACTACTAAAAATATCAAATAAAAACACATCAAAGAGATTACCTTCTTTTACTCAAATATTTTAAACATTGGTCCACAATATATAATAATCAAAACTTATGTAGTCATTTTGAGAAGAAACTCATCATCTTCAATTAACACAATAGGGAAAGCAAAATATTGCAGCTTCCATCGCTTCACTGAAGAATCAGCACGGCGGCCGTCATTCCAAACTCCGTCGCCGGCGACCACCACACCCGCCGGAGAACACAACAACACCTTCTCCTAAGTACTCTCTAATCTCTCATCCGTAATTTTGTTTTATTAATTTCAGATTATTCGGTTTTAGTTTCGCTAGATGTAAACCCTAACCCTCCGATTCGTAATTTCATCAAATGCATATACACTCTTAGCTTATCTGTGCAAATGTTGTAGGAATATAAACATTTAAGGATTCGATTGAATACGTAAACGAAGAATGGTGTACCTTCAGTACGGTATGAATATCCTTCGCCGGAGTAAGGTTTTGAACTCCGAGTGTGTGCTTCATCATCCGTTATTTTATGGCGGTCAAGGCGTTAGATACAGGAAACTGGAAGTTATTCTTACAACTGTAAGTAGATTAGCTTTGAAAACTTTCTGTTATTGTTTAGTTTGTGTGAATTTTAGGGTTCTTCAATGTGAAAGGAATTGTGTGTTTTGTGATGTTTGATTCAGAACATAGATAAGCTGGGGAAAGCTGGTGAGACTGTTAAAGTTGCCCCGGGGCATTTTCGCAACCATTTGATGCCTAAGTTGCTTGCAGTCCCTAACATCGATAAATTTGCTTATCTAATCAGTGAACAGAGGAAGGTTGGCCTCTTGGTGTCTGTATTTACCGATGATTTGTCTAAATATGTGCTTGTTAAGAAGAATTGACATGATTTTCACTCGATTATATAGTGCTAATCATTTGAACAAATGTATTAAACCAGATTTATCAGCCCAAGGAAGTTGAAGAAGTTAAGGTAGTTCCAAAGACAGAGGAAGACACAATGAAAGAATACCAAAAGGCAGCAAGAAGATTGGAAAATGCTAAGCTGGTTCGTGGTTCTGTACTCTATTTTGCTAAATTTAAGTTTCTCTTGTAGTTTTTTTTTATGATAAGCTTATGGGATTTTATAGATTCTGGTGAAAGTCACTGGATTCATGTACTTTTCTTTCAAAATCAAGTTTGTGATTGGGATTCATTATATGAATCAATATTCTTTACTATTTGGTGTTTATGCCTTTGGTTTTTCATCTTTGGAAGATGTTACTTATCCTCATAACCTCCGAGGTTTCTATTATGGGGGTATGGTGATTGCTTATTTAAAGATATTTATCTGCTTCATGTTTTATGAAAGCAGATATGCACGTTTGAGTGTTTGAATGTAAAAGAAAGGGATTATGCTTATAGGGGGAAGGAACGGTTGTTAACCCACCTTTATTGTGATAACCCGTTAACACTAATGTAACAAACACTTACACCATGATTATGTAGTGTAACTAACTTTTACACCGCGTTACACCACTGATGTAACAATTTTCCCTCTATTTTTTAAAAAATTCACCCTTTTTTTTTTAAATCGTCTTAACTTTTTTGTATGATGTTATTTTTTATACAAATTATACCATTAAAAAGATCATTTTAATATTTTTAATTCGAGTATAGCCTTGCTATATTTTTTTACAAAAATTTTTAATATTCATTGTGGACCACTAATTTATCATTGTAACTCTAACTTACAGTGATGACGTGGCCTGCTGTGGACCACTAGTTTGGTTAACGGGTTATCGCAATAAGCAAGGGTTAACATGCGTTCTTTATATTATGCTCATATACTTATTTTTAGGATGGAATACACGATTACGCTATTTTCAAGAAGCTGAATCTATGTTTCTCTTTATAAGTATATATGATCTTCACTTTATTGAATTGTTTTCTGATCTGTTTGAGGCCTCTTGTAGGTTTTGAGAAGATACATAAAGATTGATACTGAATTGCGTTTACCTGTGGACAAAGATGAAATTATATCCGAGGTATGATTTTTCTCTCTACTGTGTTTTTTCTTTACTTTATCATGCTTTTTATGTGGAAATTACTTGGTGTTTTCTTTTCTAGAGGTGGCAAAATGGTCAGAGTGGGTTGGGTAACAAGTCTAAACAGGTGGTTTTTATGGTATGGGTCAAATTGGTTTAGGTTGGATTAAACGTGATAGTTTTAGTCGATATGGTCAAAGTTCTGTATTATTTCAATAAGGCAAATTGGATTTTAATAATCCAAACTATTACCTATTGGCCTATAATAATCCATACTATTAATTTGGCTAGTAACACTCCCAACTTTTATTTTTGTAACCAACAACAGTCCTAATGATATAATTTTCAATTTTTTACGGTCAATTTGCATCTATTTTAGTCTCAATTTAGCTTGTATGTTTTTTTATTTCATTCATAATTATTCTTGCGCACCGAATCGAGTCCAAATCAAACATAAAAAATTGAAAATTATGTCATTGGGACTGTTGTTGGTGATAAAAATGAAAGTTGGGAGTGTTACCGGCCAAATTGATAGTATGGATTATTATCGGCCAATAGGTAATAGTTTGGATTATTAAAATCCACTTTGCCTTTCAATAATAATATACTTTTGCATTATAGTGAGAAGGTTTTATTCATAAATCTGGCAAATTTTGGTTTGTTTCTTTCTAAGTTGTATATTTTGGGTTTTGCTAATCATAACTCGCATTGCTATGGTCAACTACTAACTATTTAGGAAAAGAAAATGGTCAAAAATAATTTAAGCCATAATCACTAACAATTTAAACGTTGTTTTCAACCAGCAACCGTTTTAGTGATTACATATAAGTGGATAACTTACTTATTGTTGGCTGTTTTTAACCATAAATCACTAACCACCTAGATGAATTTATATTGGTTGTTGGTTATAGTTAGTATTTTCTTTTATATTTAACCCTGGACGTAGTTATAAATATAACCTGAATCAACTCCTGCATAAATGGGTTATAATTGCCACTCTAGCCACGGTACTTAGCATTTTTAAATTTTAAGTGGACACTGGTGAAGACTGAAGATAACATGTCATTTGGTAAATGCGAGTAGATTTTTAAATTTTGGTTCCGTTAAATTTTAGTTGTAAGCATAAACTGAGTATTTTAAATAAATCATATGAACTCCTACATAATAGAGGTGGGGGGTAACGTGTGAAATTGGATTGGTCAAAGCGAGCTGATTATGTGTGTGCCAGAACAGTTTAAGGCGGGTTGGTCTGACCTGCCAACCACCTTTTGGTCCTGTTCTTTAAGTTTTATAAATAATAAATGTATTAAAATATAGTTAAGAAGGATAGAGAACGAATGTTAACCCTTGTTTATTGCGATAACCCGTCAACCAAACTAGTGGTCCATAACATGCCACGTAATCACTGTAAGTTAAGGTTACAGTGGTAAACTAGTGGTCCACAATCAACGTTAAAATTTTTTTTAAAAAAATATAGCAAGACTATACTCAAATTAAAGATATTAAAATGATCTATTTAATGGTGTAATTTGTATAAAAAAATAATATCATACAAAAAAGTTAAGACGGTTTTAAAAAAGGGGGAAATTTTTTAAAAAATGGAGGGAAAATTGTTACATCAGTGGTGTAACATGGTGTAAAAGTTAGTTAAACCACATAATCATGGTGTAATTGTTTGTTACATTAGTGTTAACGGGTTATCGCAATAAAGGTGGGTTAACAACCGTTCTTTCCCCTAGTTAAGAAATTCCATATAAATTAAAATATATATCATAATTTTTTTTATAATAACAATTTAGGACGTAAGCATTTGAATATATACTAGATGACTTTTGAGTTTTGATCTGCTATATTTTTATATATCACCTGTTTGACCTACTATCAAATGAATATAGCGTGCAATGACACGTTTTCATAATAGAGAGAATACATTCCTTAAAGAATGTTCATGACCTTGGTCAGCTATTCATGTACTTCTCAATCCGTAATACCTCTCTTTATGCTGACGTGGCAGGTGGCAAGACAGCTCGGTGTGCAAATCGCGCCTGAGAACCTACAGTTATCATCTCCTTTATCAACTTTAGGGGAATTTGAGGTGCCACTTCGACTGCCTAAGTCCCTTCCCTTACCAGAGGGCAAGCTCCAGTGGACTCTCGATGTCAAAATCCGCAAAAAGTAATCAAATCTTTGGTATCTTATGATATTTTCCCAGGGAAACTGATTTCCAAGAATACAAGTGACATTTAGTATAAGGTTATTTAGGTTAACAAGAACTTGTTTTTTTTTTTTTTTTTTTTTTTTGGTATCATCAAACGTTGGTTTTTGAATTTCATTTTTATTGATGTTTTTGAAATAAGTTAGATGTCCAACTATTTGATTCGATACATGACACCAGAAGATCACTCATCCCTTTTTGTTCGCTAAATATGTCGTCCCAGTTTGTTTCCTTTTTAAATATGCCCTTTTTGTTTCCTGAAACTTCATGTTTGTAGTAGTTTACGTGTAAGTTTTTGTTGACATGAAATGCAAAGATAAAGAAGGTACAGGTAGTACCGTCTCTTACATTATGTAACTGTTTCATATGAGCCTCCTGCTAGTTAATGTAGTTGTGGCTTATTCGATGTGTATTGATGTTTGATGAATGTTAGATCTGATCATTGACCTTGTATTCTTTATCGGGTAGTAGCTCGGTAGGTAAAAGCATCTTGCCTAGTATTTTTGGTAAAAGGTGTCCATGATAGTTAAGGTTGACGAAACAGTTTTTATCGTGTTTAACATGTTAGAGATGACGCACATAACACACGTATCAAACATGAAAATGACTTGTTTAACTATCTATCCTCATGCCTATAATTTTTTATATGTTTTTACGAACCAAGAATAAGAAATAATGAAGTTTAGCCTTTTAATTTTAGTTATTTTTAACGAAAAAAATAAATAATATATTTTTTAATAAACAGGTTGAATCGTGTCACAAATATATCGGAAATTGCTAGCTCTGGTGATAGTAGGGGAAGCTGGAGATGATGGCCAGAGGTGTCTATTGTTACAATTTTACAGTCAATAGACATTAAAGGGAATGATTGAATTAGTTCCTAAATGATTTTATAATAATATGTAGGGATGACAAAATGAACGGGTTGAATTGAATTGATTACAGTGTCAGGATTATATGTGTTCAAAAAAACTGGTTCGAAAACCGGTTTCCCCAAAAAAACCGAAACCGGTTTGGCCCAAACCGGTTTCAACCCGGCCCAACCCGCCGGTTTTTAAGCGGTTTGGAGATATCCCCCTTCAAACCGGTTCCTAACCCGGTCCGGTTTCAAACCGTTATTCAAACCGGTTCTTAAATCGGTTCTCAAACCGGTTAACAAACCGGTTCCTAAACCAGTTTTGCAAACTAGCCGTTGGGTAACGGCTATATAGCCTTTTTTGGCCGTTAGAGGTTCTTTTTGACCGTTTTTTGGTGGTTTTTTTTACCATTATACCCCCAATAGGTTAGTATATATATGTAGTGTACGTTTTGGTTGAATCACAACAACTTAAAACGCTCTCAACTCTCAAAAATCGCAAAAAACACTCAATACTTTCATTCTAAAAAAAACTCTCTCAAATGGCTTCATCTAGTGCTCAATTATCCGTTGGTTGTGATACGTCTTCAAGCAACGTGGTGGTAGCAATCCTTCCTACTAATAGGAACCGCGAAGTATGGTGCAATTACGATTTATGTCAAATGGCTACCGGTCCGAACAAAGCTCGTTGCAAGTTTTGTCATAAGTTTTTCAAAAAAGATGCAAACACAACTTTGAGAAACCATATTGAGTATAAATATTGCAAGGCGTTGAAAGGTCAACCGTCTTAAGGTCAAGCTTCAAAGACCAACGAAGGAAATGTTTGGGCTTATAACGTTGATGCGGTTCGGGAGCAAATGGCACCGTTTGTAATTCAAGAAAGCTTGCCATTCAAACATTTCGACAACGAACGTTTGACTCGACTCATTCAACGAACTCTTCAACCACGTTACACCAATGTAAGTCGTGCTACTCTTCGAAGAGATTGTTTAAAAATGTGGAAAAAAGCAAAAAATGAATTAATATCTTATTTTGAAAATTTACAAACCGGTGTTAACTTAACTAGTGATGTTTGGTCGACTCCTCACGGTTCATCGGACTCATACATTTGTGTCACCGCCCATTGGGTTGAACTTGATTCATGGCAAATGATGAAACGTACGATTACGTTTGAATTGTTTGATTATTCTCACACTGGCCAAAACATTTTTTATCTTATTGATAAAGTTATTAAAACGTATAAATTAGAAAACAAAATATTTTCTATATCTTTTGATAATGCTTCAAATAACACACTTGCGATAGATCATTTAAAATTAAAATATAAACCAATGTGTAACGGTGTTTTTTTCCATAGTCGATGTGTTGCGCACATCATAAACTTAGCCGTTTAAGACGGTTTAAGAACCATTGAAACAGTGAAAGATGGTTTTAAAAGAATGTTACGTGACATTTTTAGCAATAACCAAAGATATAGTAAATATCGTAAGTTTTGTAAAGACGCAAATTCCAAATGTTTAGGTCCGAATTGGGACGTACCTACACGATGGAATTCCACTTGTAACATGTTTGAAAAAGCAATTGAACAAAAAGAAAGTTTAATAGCCTTTCATAATAGTTTGGTAAGTCGTGGAAAGGCAAATACTTACCATCTATCGGGTTGGTCCGTTATTGAAGAAATAAGCAAAATGCTTCAAAATTTTAAAAATGCAACTACTTGTCTTTCTGGAGTTTATTATCCAACGAGTCCGTTAGTACTTCACCCAATTTATTTAATGACTTCAAAATTAAATGAGATGTCATTTAGGGGTAGACCTTATTCGGATATGATACCCCCAATGAAAGAAAAACTTAAAAAGTATTTTAAAGAAATGTCTCCGGTTATTACATGTGCCGCTGCATTAAACCCTTGTTTAAATTTGTCGGGGGTTGAAACTTTACGTGATAAAATTACTTCTAATTTGGATTTAGAAGATGAAAACCTTTTTTATGGTCAAACTTTAAAAGCTACTTTTAATCAACAATTAGAAAAAGTGTTTGATGTTTATTTATTAAAATATGATGAAACATCACATATCCATGAGTCATTGAGGCATGCGGCACATGCGAAAGTTCAAATGATCCAATGTTTGCTTTATATAATACTTTAAGGGATGAATGTAATAAACGTCAACGTGGTAACACTCCAAATAGTGAACTCGGGAGGTATGGTGGAACCAACTTCTTATCCATCATGAGTCTACAAGATTTTAAAAATTTTAACTTGTTGGCTTGGTGGAAAGGTAAGGAAGATTAATTTCCCATCCTATCCACCATGGCCGAGATTTACTAACCGTCCAAGCTTTCACGGTAGCTTCGGAATCTGCTTTTTCTGTTAGTGGCAGGGTTATATCGTTAAGACGAACTCGATTCACTCCACAAGCGGTTGAAATGTCGATTTGCTTGAAGGATTTTTTGGATGCCGCGGAAAGAGTACAAGACAAATGCTCACTTGAAGGAGAATTTAAATACAAAGCAGAATTATACGAGGACGAGGTAGAGAGCGGATTGACGCCCGGAATAACTGATGATGAAGCGGCATATGATGAGTACCTTCGTAACAGCTCCGGTTCTGGTGGTGAAGAATAAACGTACAAGTATGCAACGAACGAACGGAGAACGACCAGTCGTTATTTAGTTTTTATAAAACTATTATTTAATCTTCTACGTTGTTTAAATTGTTTATATGTTTTATATATCATATATCTCACTTTCATTATATATCTCACTTTTATTATATAATAATTTAACTATTTAACATTAAATAAAATAATAATATTATTATATTAATAACAAAATTAATAACAATAATAATCAGTTAGTTACAACAAGTAAAAAAACAATAATAATAATAAAAAAACTACCACCATCATGATATTAATAACAACATTAATAACAAAAATGTTCAATTAATATAAATATAATTATATATTTTAACAAAAATTTTAAATTTTCTTTAAATTTGCTTTTAATTTATTAATATAAATATGATATATAATATAATTTAATTTTCTTTAAATTTTTTTTATTATGGAATAACCCAAAAAAAAACAAAAAAAATTAAAAACCGAACCGGTTTGGGCCCGAACCGGTTTCCAAACCGGTCCAAACCGGTTTCCAAACCGGTTTGGGCGGTTTGTATTTTATGGGGTTGAAACCGGTTTGTAACCCGAACCGGTTTGGGGTCCAAACCGAAACCGGTTTGGTCAACGGTTTGTAAGCCGAACCGATTTGGGGCCAAACCGGTTTTGACTTTCGTTGACCAAACCGGTTTCGGTTTGGACCCCAAACCGGTTTGGGCAAAAAACCGATTTGTACACCACTAGTCAGGATGGGTTTGAGTCAGGATGGGTCTTTTAAAAAAAAGGTCAAAATAGTTTTGAGTCAGGATAAGACGGAGTTGGAATGGTTACAAGTCATGATGGGTCATCATAAAACAAGACATTTGATTTGGGTCAAAACGGGTTTTGACAAAAGTGGGTACGAGTCAAGGTAGTTTTAATATATACTAATTCTTTAATTTAACTAGAAATCATTATAGCGTATTGCACGAGAAACTCTGCTAAAGACTCAAATATTAAACCCGAATATAAAAACATAGTGACGGCTATCATTACGATGCTAAAAAACGACGTCTCGGTTTTGAAATTTTAAGAAATTGCATCGTATTCATTAGGGCTGGCATAACAGGTCAGACACGACACGATAAGACACGACACGATAAGACACGATAATCTGACATGTCAGACACGAACACGACACGAAAACTTATCGTGTCATTTTTTTAAAACACGAACACGAACCTGTTAAGAAACAGGTTACACGGAATGACCTGTTTAGAAACATGTTTAGGAACACTCGATGGTGGTTGGTGGTCTCGATCATGGTCGTGATGAAGGCTGGTGGTCTCGATGGTGGTCGCGACTCGCGATGAAGGCTGGTGGTCTCGAACTCTCGACTATGGCCGGTGGTCTCGATGGTGGTCGCGACTCGCGATGAAGGCCGGTGGTCTCGATGGTGGTCGCGACTCGCGATGAAGGATGGTGGTGTCGAGGCTCTCGACGGAGGCTGTGGAAGGAACCGGTGGTTGGGTGGCGGCTACCGAGCCGCTGCTGGGGTTTTGTTATATATATATATATATATATATATATATATATATATAAAATTATAAACAGGTTATTAACAGGTCTTAACAGGTTAACAGGTATTTTAACCTGTTAAGACACGAATTTTATCGTGTCTTAACGTGTTGATCTATTTAAGACACGAAACCTGTTAAGGTCAAACACGAAACCTGTTAATTTCGTGTCGTGTCGTGTCGTGTTAACAGGTTCGTGTCAGAAATTGCCAGCCCTAGTATTTATAAATAATATAAGAGAAAACAAACATTTCTTGATAATAGTTATCTAGTGATATATAGTTTTAAAAAGCTTTATAGGTGAAAGACTACTTTATTAAATAGAATATAAGAAAACAAGAAAATATTTGTTTTTATTAATAAATAGGGTGTGTTAATTTTATAAAATAAGAAAATATGGTGGCCATTTTTAAAGATACCCAAACATTATTATAGCTAAACGTTTATAATTATATAAACTAGCTTGTTTTCAACCCGCGCTTCGCAGCAGGATTCGAACATGACGTAGCCCAAAATCCTGTAAAACGAAAAGGAAAACATCAAACAACAACACAAAGCTACAATGCCGAATAACTAAAGACAACAACAGCTTCCAATAACCTTTTCCAACATAGAACAAATACACGGAAAAAAAAAAAAAAAAACAACAACAAAACAACAAAACCATTACAAACAAACACCCAAATATGCGTTTTCTTTTTCTTTACAACATAATACTAAAATTTAAGGCTCAGAAATAATAGTTTATTGTGGCGGCGTCATCGAAAACAGTTATACACCAACATCAACTATCACCGACAATAGTAAGCAAAAGAAAAAAATAGTACAACCATGGCGATGCACAACCACGAAACCACCATAGTTGCAGGCCTAAAAAAACTACTTAAACGAATAGATGGCACAAACCGACCGCTCCGGCATCGCAATAACCAACACCTGTACCAGATCTGGAAAGGCGGGTAGCAATTAACGGATCGGAACCCAAAGACGGTACCGACAGGCCTCTAGCAACAAACAGGGTTAAAAAACCCAAAAATCGCAGCCAATAAAGCCAACAGCGACCACAGATCTAGCTAGATCTAAACAAAAATGAAAAGCACAGTTTAATCACACTACTTTCTTTTAACGACAGCCATCACCTCCGTGCACCAGCTATATGTAGGTCGAATTTGAAAGGTTGCCTACACCAGAGGCGGAGATAGGAGGATGGCGGCCAACGCCTTCACGCATCGGCTAGATCCAACCGGAATCTCATAGATCGCACAAACAACAGATGGAAATGGCACGCACAACCTGATGTCGCTGAAATACGCATGGCCTCCATAAACCGACCAAATCTTGTTGGAATCTAAGTGTCACCGACACCACACGCGGAAACGGATGACCGGTGGGAACAACCTTCATACCATTGTTGACCTATAACTGAACCGCAATGCCAGAAACCTTACAGGGTTTGAACGCCCGAGAAAAGTTGCTCAACACCACACCCGACAACCTATCAAAGACAAGCAAGAGGCCAAAGGTTGTGGGCGGTGAGAACCATCGGCACCGGAGCAACCACCGTCGGCAGAAAGACCGGCGGTGAAGCCCAAGCGTCACCGGGGGAGTTGCCGGCCTGCGGCCGCTCCCGGCAACACTAGAAGCTGAACGGGAAAGAGACAACACCCAACCTAAACTAAAGCCAATTTTATAAAAAGACAAAAAAAGGGTGTAATGCAAATAAATGAAAGTTTTGAGGCAAAACTTAAAGTCACCAAAAAACAACTATTTCATCAAACTTACTTTTTTCATATTATATAAATAATAGATAATGTATTATATTTCAATAAATATATATTGATAAAAGTTAGAGTTAATTACATAATTGGTCCCTGAGGTATACCCATGCTATAGTATTTGTTACAACTTTTGAGAAATTATATCATTAATCTCAACCGTTTATCAAATTATAACACGCTTGATCCCTGGAGTGGATGGCAGTTAGTTTTTCCAGTTAAGTGCGCGTGAAATGACTAAAATATCCTTAGTATTTAAAAATCAATAACTTTCAAATTTATAAATATACCCTAAAAGAAACGGCCCCGTGCTAGTACAATACTTATGAAAGTTGATCGGTTCGTATGTGCAAAGCTGGTCGGGCACGGCGTCATTCACCACCATTAAACCCTAAATCGACCGCCATCACTATCGCTCACCACTATCAAACCCAAAGTCAACCATCATCACCATGGTTACCACCATTAAACCCTAAATAAACGACAAATCTGAAGAACACAACAACTCCCCTTTTTCATCTTCCTCGATCTATTTTTGATGTAGTGCAACTGGTGATTTTACCTGGGGTTTCAATTGAGGGTTAGTGGTAAGAGATGATAATGGTGATCAATGAAGATAATGGAGATGATAATGCTGGTGTCGGAGATGCTCTAGAGATGACAATGATGGTGTCGGAAATGCTCTAGGTGGCAGTGGAGATGAAGTCGGCAATGGGTAAGGGGTGATGTCGAGGTGCTTATGGCGGCAATGTGATGGTTCAAGGGGGTGACGGTGGTGGCAATTGTGTGGTGGTGGTGACTGTTGTGATTGTGTGTCGTGATGGTGCTGATTGTATTTATTTAGCACAAACTAATAATTTAATAATAAATAAGTTAATTTTATATTTCTCCTTATACAGTTTCTTAATTTTACAGCTATTATTTATTTTTTCACTTCCATTTCTTCACTCAATAATTTTACTTTTTTCCTTGGTTCGTAAAACTTTTGCTACTAAATATTTGAAATTTAATTTAATATTTTCTTATTAGTTTTAGTAAACCCGTGTAATATTACACGGGTTGAATAAACAAAATATTAAATATATTAGGAATTTATTAATTAAAAATAATATTTTAAAATAATATATGATTAAAATTACGTACTAATAATTATAAGTAATAAAACAAAAATATCAATTTTTAAACTTTTATTTGTTTTTTTAAAAATAAATTAAACATTTTATTTTAAAACAAATCATTTTTAAAAAAAATTTACTAACTATAACTCCCGATTTTAATTAGTTTTTGTTTATAAAAATTTTACTATTTAAAAATCTAATTTTAAAGTATTTCGTATTAAAAGTTTGATATTTTAGAAAACTTTTATTTTTTTGTAAAAGTTTGTTTTTATAAAAATAACATTAATAAAAAAGATTTATTTCTTAATTTATTAAAAAAACTATTATTGATCTAAAAAAATAAATAATATTATTAGTAATTAAGGTAGATATTTAATAGAAAATAGAAGCGGGAAAATTTTGATGAGATTGAATGTGGTATTGACACGTGACATCTTTAGTTACCCTTTTATTAGAGTAGAAAGATTTTAACGACAATTGCCCCCTCCACAAAGCTACCTTCCCTCCCCGTCACGTCGGATTCCCGGACATTGAATTTTCCGATGACAATTTCATATTAGGATACATAAAAGTGAAACCACATAGTTTGCATACCATAGATCTTATAACGAAACCATAACAGGTCAAAATCGAAGAACCCAACCACAACCCCAACCCTAATACATAGACCCTCAAACCCCATTAACATCCAGCAACAACCAACCATCATTTATCTAATTCCAGTTACCACCACCACCACCCCTGGAGTACGAACCACCGCCACCGTATCCACGATCACGGCCTCCGCCATAACCACCGCCGCCGTAGCCACCGTCACGGCCTCCACCGTATCCACCTTCACGACGACCACCACCACCATCGTATCCACCGCCTCCTTCTCGACGTCCACCGCCACCACTGCGAGACTGAGCCTCGTTCACTGTGATGTTACGACCATCAAGGCTCTGACCGTTCATGCCTTCAATAGCGTCTCTTAGAGACTGTTCATCCTTGAAGGTAACGAATCCAAATCCTCTAGATCTACCGGTCTCACGATCGTTGATAATCTGAACAGAAATTGTCACCAATTAGATTTGAAAAAAATGAATCATGAAATCGATAAAATAAAACCGTAGAGAAGTAACAATAACGAAAGATTTTTCTTGCATCATTTGAATTCTCTAACGAAACAGAATCGAAATCAAAATCACATGTCTGCAACAAACGAACCTTCGAATCAAACACTGAATCAAAAATCTATTGATCGATCGTCACTAACAGTAACAGATCAAATGAAACCGTAGTAACTTAACAGTAACAGAAGATAGTTTTGCATCATGTGATTTCTCAAATGAAATCTAATCGTAATCGATCAAAATCACATATCCGCAACAAATTCGAATCAATGATCTCACCGTAACGAGAAAACAAAAAAGAACAGCAAACACTGGATCATAAAATCGATCGATCAATCGATCGACTTAACAGTAACAGATCAAATGAAACCGTAGAAAATTAACAGCAACATAAAATAGACTTTCATAATGTTAAACGGAGTCGTAATCGATCAAAATCACATATCTGCAACAAACGGAGCTTGGATCAATGTTCTAAAACAAAAAAGAACATCAAACACTGAATCGTAAAATGATCGATCTGCATAAACCGTAATATATCAAATGAAACCGTAGAAAACTAACAGTAACAGAAGATAAATACGCATGTAATTCCTCAAATGAAACCAAATCATAAACGATCAAAATCACATTTCTGCAACAAATGTACCTTCGAGTCGACGATCTCGCCGTACCGAGAAAACGCCTGTTCAAGTGACTGATCGGAGGTGGCCCATGCAAGACCTCCGACGAAGCATCTGAACTCAACATCAGCAGCGGCCATTTTTAATCGGAAAATGAGAAATCGAAAGGTGAATATGAGCTTCAAGGAGGCGATAATGGTGGTCTTATATAGCGCATGGTACGGAGGAAGCTAGGGTTTGTTAATTTGCTCCGAGTGCGCAGTGCGCTCCTCACCACTCCTACAGTGGTTTAACCGTGGTTTGTGTAAGCGTTCGTGACGATCGTGGCTTACTATGGTTGGTAAACCAAAATGGTAACCATGGTTGAAAAGATATTTTATATGGGTGGTAGATATTATCTTGTGTTCACGCCTTTGTTATCTTGGGTATATTGTTTTCACCTTTTTCCTAAAGTTGTTATTAAACTCTAAGTTACAAAATTCGACTTTAAATTAAGGTCAATTGGTCATGTTTGAATCGTTTACTGTTACACACGACAATCAAGAATGAAAATATATAAAAATATTTTACAAATTGTTGAATACTTTTTTCATACAACATTTGTGTTCGGTGTGTAAACCCTTGATGTTTTAAATATAAACAAACTCTAGATAACAATTGTCCTTGAATTTTGTTAATAGTTATGACAAAACATAAAGTTGGTGTAAACTAAAATTTTATTGACATAAGGTAAAAAAGCATACTCATTGTTATATTTTTTGAAGTAGTTTTATTCTTAAAGTACTTAAATATGACAAGTCTATTAAATGACTTGAAACTCTGATTGTTTTTTACTATTTTGCTATTGTAAAAAATGCAAATCTTATGCGGACTAGTAACCCTCTTAAAATTATTTTATGTTTTCACTGATAGTATGACAACTACACTTAAAACTAGGGGTGTGCAAAAAACCAAAAAAATCCAAAAATTGATCCACATTTGTAACAAAACAAAAAAAAAAAAAAAAAAAAAAAAAAAAAAAAAAAAACCCGAACCGAATTATGAATTTGGTTTTAGGTTAGGTTCTTGACCGAAACCAAATTGTGAATACAGTTTAAGGTCTAGTTTTCGGTTATAAGTTTTGAACTCGGTTTATTCGGTTAACCGAATTCAATATGTTATAACTAATATATTTTTGTAATTATAGATTAGCCTAGCTACAAAAGCCTAAATTTTCCGATTTGGTTCATTTTTAGCCCAAAATTTAAATTTCTATATGTTATCTTGTTCCTAAACATCAAAACTCAGTCCCAAATCTCAACTCTTAGAGAGTTAAAGTCGACCAGTTATGTTTTTAAGAAACAAAAGTCTTAACATTTAAGGAGTTTAATTATTTGATATATATATTTTTAAGAAATGTATATGAAGGGTGATTCTAATAAAAATTATTTAAACTCGGAAACATTTGAAATGAAAAAACAAAAGGAAATTCGGTTTTTTTTTTTTTTTTTTTTTTTTTTTTTTTTTTTTTTTTTTAACCGAAATCGAACCGAAATGAACTCGGTTGAAATCGGTTCGGTTAGCCATATTCCCAATTCGGTTCTATTTGGTTTTCAGTTATGCTTAAAAAATTTTAAAACCGAACGAACTAATAACCGAACCGATGAACACTCCTACTTAAAACACACTTCTTGTTTCAAAAACAAAATTATCAAACCAGCTAAACCATTTACTCAAACAAGTTGCATGCATACGAATACCCTTAAGGGTATTTATAAGTAATGTGAAATAAATAATAAAATGTTATGATAATTGCTAAAAAATATATTTGATGAAAAAAAGTAATGTATTCATCAACAACTATCATTTAAGTAGGATAGGTTTCTTTGAGGTTTTGGTTTTTTCATTGCATTCGTATTATATGAAACTTAATGGTAGGGTCTTAACCTTTAATATCAAGGTTGTTTAACATGGTTATCTAATTTGATTCCATCAAACTTTGTAAAAATTTCTATATTATTAAATAAGAGAAGAAAAAGTTTGAGATAACTTTGATAAATTAATATTGTTAAGTTTGTTAAATGAACTGTTAGAACACTCATCGGAGCTTGATGATGATAATAAATTCATAGTAAGAAAATATGTAAAATGTAAGTTGGATGTGAACTGGTTTTGGTGACAGTCCACCAAGGACCTACGTGACGCAAAAGCATATAAAAGCTCCAAAACCCTAGTATTTCACATTTCAATCAACCCCCTTGGCTCTCTTTCCCTCTACAAACGACACATAACTCCCTCCCTCTCTCTCTCTCTCTTTAGATTTTGGGCATCTCGGGGTGTTCGGAAAGGCGTATGAAAGTTGGATTTGAGCTCTACATCGTTTTCTCGCTAGGAGTTACGCTTAAGAGCTCTCATTTTTATCACTTTGGCTGGTTTTTAATCCAATAACTTTCTACATTGTGATAATAAATGAAAATGTAATGTTATTGAACTCTAGATCTATAGTGGAAAGTTTCTAAACCTTCACTTTGTGAATTATTGTAGTGTTAGGAAAACTAAAATTTTGGAAAGAACCAAATCGGCATCTAGTGTGTTATAATACACCAATGTTTAAGAAAACGTATGCGTTTTGGTAAATGAGTTTGTCACGGGACAAAGTCCGGTTGAGTTCTGAAATGGGTGTTAGACTATCATGTTGTGTTCATGGCTTCTAGGATTATACACGAAAAGGATTTTATGTTATGGCGAGTCTAGTCGGTTAGGTCGTTAGGCTTGAACACGTGTGTGAACCCAAGCTCATTCACGTTATTTCTCCTTAGCATACGTTGGTTGTGATCGAGTCTGAGATAACCCTAACTTGAGGTCAAAGATGTGATCAAAGTAGGTCAGTTAGATTAGCTCAGGTGTGAAACCCGAGGTTTGGTTGCTCTTTACTAAGGAGTATGATTGCGGCTTGTCAGGCCTGATAAAAAACAATTTATAATGGTCCAAACTCACCTAAGATAGCTAGGGTAAGTCGGGTCGATCCACAGGGAATATATGGAAAGTGAAAAGATTGATTTACGAATAATTTGTAAAATAACTAATTGTGAGAAGTAACGATGTTAACAAGTTATTTAATTGCAAACAATGATGAGAAAGGGTTATCTTCTCCGGGGTCAGGTTTACTACTTAGACTTGTTTTGATAGTTAATAATAGTCATATAAACATAAACGGGTCAATTTGGGTAAAGACAATAGATTGAATGAGACTGTTGTTAAATAACCACTCGAATCATATCCTACGGTTGTGATACCTAATTCCATCCAACGTTGATGTTTCTAGATGAAAATAAATCTAAAACAATCAAAGTGGAACAATTGAATTGAAAGCAACACACGTATTTTAGAATCTTCAACCAATAAATAATATTACTCGGCTTAAAATACCGTGTTCAAATATTAACTCAACCACAAATCATCAAGAACAAGTCATAGTATACAAACCCTACCACCCGAAGAAGATCACGGATGGTTTAGCCGGACATGGCAATGAAAATCAACATGAAAACGAATGAAAACGAATGAAAACATTGTCCTAAACATTAAAGAATCAAACCGAATGATAAAGATAAGATCTTGAGCCTTGAAATCGCCTCCGGAAGTCTTCGGGATCGCTTGTGATCGTTCTTGGGACTTGGAGACGGCTGGGAATGAAGAGCTCCCATAAAACCTAAATTTTCCGTCTTTTTATAAGATTTCAGCGCGCCCTGCACCGTAGGTCATGTTACCACCGTAAGTTACGTTAGGGGCTTACTGACTTTTTAACATCTGATGTACCGTAAGACGTCCCACTACCGTAAGTTATAGAAGGGGCTTTCTGTTCAGTTTTGAGTTGCTGAACCGTAGGTTATCATTCCACCGTAAGTCACGTTAGACAACTTTATCCGATTCTTATTTTCTTCGTAACTTCTTCGTTCGGACTCCGTTTCCGTCCCCGTTTGCAGTCATATTCTCGAAATTAAATTCTCTATCACCTCATCTATCATGATCTTTGCTTATCATCCATGTGCATTCTCCAAGCCACATCAAATCATTGCGTTTTACCTATAAAACACCAAATAATCGTAGTTAACTTATTCCATACAATTTTTTCTACTTAAACATATCAAATACAATAAAGTTAACCACTTAACCATGATAAACAACATTCCAAACCCCTTACATCAGCTTAATGGATGTGGTAATTTTTTTAGGTTACACCAAGTTCAGTAAGCTCATGGGCCATTGTTAACTGTTGCAAAAAGCTCATCAAGGTGAGTCTAACTGTCCTTCTTTTTACTTAATGTTTTGGGGTTGTATCCGGGTTGTATCCGAGTTGTGTAAATGGTTTGTGTAAAATGAATTGATGTGTGGTTGTAAGTTAAATTGTTCCTGGCAAGTTAGCATATCATAGGTTAGGTATGTCCGACATTGGTCATTGTTAGTCATAGGCAAATCATTAAGGTGAGTGGACGGGTTCACATAGAACTATTGATCACCTGGGGCGTATGTGTGCTTAGTCAAATCCAATTTACGTAGGAGGGTCTCACTCTTAGTGATATGTGAATAAATATGCATGTTAATTATGCAATCTTTCCCCATTTTAAAGTACTTTTTGGTTATAAATTAATCTTTATTGATACTTAATTGTGATTAATTTGAGTTTTGTAGCTTTGGATGGTTGTTTGATGATTTCAAAAGAAAAAAACAAGAAATTCATGAAGATTTTGGAAAGTTTAAAGGCTATTATGGCCATGACAGGAGCTATCAGGACCATAACAGTCTTTAGGCACCTTTTTCCTGCTCATTATGGTCATGACAGGAGCTGTCATGGCCATAACACGCATCAGGTCCCTTTTAAGCCCTTTTTGTTCTTCATTTTGGGAGAGACGGATTTTGGAGTAAAAACCCTAGTTTTTCTCCATTCTTGTGACCACTTTGAAGGAGTTCTTTCAAGAGTTCAAGAGAGATTGAAGATCAGGCATTTCAAAGAAAGATTCGAGTCAACACAACCCACATCTACTCATTTTTGGTTTGAAAATCTCTAGATCTATCATGTTTTCTTCTATTGTTATGAGCTTGGTTGTGGTTTTTGTAAGCCTTATGAGCTAAACACTCTTTATCACTTAGATTAGATGAAGCTTAGCATACTTTGACATGTTACTTGTAACTTCTTGTGATGATTAGGTTAATGTATATTTCAAGGTTATGAATGTTCTTCAATAGTTGTGTATGTTTGTTGAACTTGATAAAATGATGAATCTTGTGGGTGTTATAATCACATATTGATGGAAAACTTTGTATTTTAGAACATCTATTCATGAAATGCATACATTAGTGTGTGGTTTATGGCATTTGACTAGGAATGGTAAATGTTGATTGATTATTTAGTTAAGTTGAACAAATATGCATCTAAATACATATGTTTGTGAAAACCATTGTGTTTGTTATGAATTTCTGTTAACATTGTGTATGTGTAACCATATATAATGCGCATATTTATGATTCGGGTATTCATGTTAAGACATTCATAAATTGAAGGATTTACATAGCTATTGTTGCATTACACGAATTGAGGTGGTCACCATGTGTTCATCGTGTTAACTTTCCAAAGTTTTGTGGGTTTGGCATCCTTGACGAGAGTCTTAACCATCTTTAATATTAGCCTAATTATTTCATTAGTTCTTCATGCCATAATTTTAGATGGCTTTTATGTGTTTATCGTTCTAGCTTTCCGACGAGTTATATAATTAGATAACCTTGACAGGAGTCTAGTTTGCATCCATGTTTCATGTGTAGAAAACGATCTCACAATAGGTTCATGTATGTTGTTATTGTTTTGCTAAGCGGATTCGAAGTCTAAGTGATATCCTCCTTTGATTCATTGTCTTCATCTTCGTTTACTTTCTTCAATTTGTTTAATTGTTAGCTAAATTAGTTAATCATATTATTCGCAAATCATATTTCATCGGCTAGATAATGACAAAGGCTTAGTATCAGGAGCTCTCGTGTCCATGGATCGATACTTGGTTCTTACCAAAAGCTATACTACTATTCGATAGGTACACTTGCCTATTGTGTGTGTTGTTAGTCATAAGATGAAAATCATTTTTATAAATTTAAAGCTTAATTGTGTAAAACCCATTATTAAAATATATATATTAAAACACACATCACTTAGGTTGTGGTACTTTGTGTTGTAACGCCAAACATTGCGATCCTACAAGATTAGGCAAGTGAGCTGATGAGTCCGGAAGGATTGTTGATGCACTCGGCCTTGTGTGTTTTCGATGTGACAGGATTCGGTCGGCTTGGGTGCCTTTAATTTACCCACTATCGTTGTTGTGAAACCTAGAGTGGCATACGTGTTATGCGGACACTAGCCAGCGATGCGTCGTTGCTTAGTGAGATTTGATTTCCTTAATAATTTACTTACACATATCGTTATGTTATGTTGGCCTTCTAATTTGGAGTCATTGGTTTTGACTCACCAACAACATGTTTGTTGACGTGTTTAAGCTCGTAATACGGGTTGTGCAAGAAGTTTCGGATGACATTATGTAGGTCAAGGAGACTTAGCCATTAGAGTTGAATAAGCTTTTCATATAAAAGATAAAGACTGGGTTAAAACTGCCTAGGGTAGTATGTGTTTTTTTGTGTTTGAGAATTATGACATAATGATGCGTAGATTATGTTTGTACTAATAAAAGTTTTAATTCAGTATAGATTATGATCTTGAATGTAAAGTTTTTTGCTATATTGTATGGCGTATTATGATACAATAGGTCATGCCTAGTGGAGGGGTGTGACATATGAAGTGCATAAAGGAATAGGGGAGGCTCATAACCTGCGCTAAGACCCCTTGACTTTCTTATTCCATACTCATCTTAAAGAGAGAAAATGGGGTTCAAAAAGAGAAAGATTGGAAGTAACCATTTGATTCACCATTCTCGTGCTTAGATCATTGCTAGCGAGTCACTAAAGCAAGAAGAAGAAGAAGCACATGATATTAGGTAACAATCGTCCTCGGATCTAAGTCTATTTATTAAAAATGGGTTTTTGAAAAAAGTTAGGATTTCTTCGTCAAAACCTTGATTTTATATGTTATTGCACCTATAAACCATATATTTAGCTTCATAGGATATAAAAAAATGATTGGACATAAAAAGTTGAAATTTTGGGTTAGAAATAGTTAAGACTTTGATGAACAATTATCTGACGATACCATGTGGTGGTACACTTATTAATCTAGTGACACTCGACAGATCTAGGTTAGTGACAACACAAATCTCAAGGTTAGCCAATGATTGGTTGTCGACATTCTCAATTTCATCATTCACGATGGTGACATTCACAAGGGTGACACTTACGAATAACGATAGTTAGGTTAGGCAATATTAGGAAGTCCTAACACAAGTTAGGCGACATTGTTCGACGATACTACCAACACTATCCGCGATAATGGCCAGTGACTCTAGCGACACTACCATCGACATTGGTGGCGATACTGTTGGTGACACTAGTCAGTTTTGATAATTTCCCATGTCAACTTTCGTGCAGATCGTGTAACAACCGTTCTAGCTTAAACCTGTTAGTCAAGAATCAGTACCATTAGTAACGTGAGTTCTAAATGTTCTTTTATGTTATTTATCATGTTTGGGAATGTGTGCATGCTTGTACAGATTTATTATATTTATTCCATGTGTTAATGAACCTAAATGCCATTAAATGATCTTAGACGTAAAAAGTTGGAATTATAGGTTAAAAAATGGAATTACTACTTTATAAGCTTAAGCACATGATATTCACTCTTTTAATTTCTCTGACAAGATCACATGAAACTCTATTAGCATCGTCGGTGAAAACCCATATGTTTTTCTCGGTTCAATTTTGGTGTTGTGGAGAAGAACGACTATGCGAACCACGTTGCCAGAAAAAATGGAAGTTCGCTAGAGAAGATCCATTTGTCTTTCTCCGTTTGATTTTGGTGCTATGGAGAAGAACAACACGACGCACCATATTGTCGGAAAAAGTGGAAGTTTGCTGGAGAAGATCTCTGCCGCACCATCGCACACCATGACCATTGTTTTCGATTAAGTACTATCGTTTTTTTGATAGTTTGATTTGCAAGTCCATTATCTCCAACCACTCAAACAACATCAATGGGTGATGTCAGCGTTGTTGTACCGTGACGAACCTAACCGCTTATAAGTGAACAACATCGTTCCCAATATTTTAGCATTATCGGAACTAGTATCGGTGTTTGCTTTTATAGTTTTGACGAGCTCAACCGATAACGACCAAACTCATGTTGTGTTGCGTGAGGAAAAAAAATGTCCGCTCTGCCGTCGTGAAGCGCGGGGGATAAAACTATTTAAAGATAAAACTAGTTAGTGCATTTCAATCGTTTTGTATAATTTTACCATACTGGTGTAGATAAAACCTGATACCTACTTGTGTGACCTTTAAAAACAATTAAGCATCATCCCTTTCATTGCATAAAAATTCTAGCCAAAAAACAAGCAGGATCATGATAATGCTCTTAAATATTCTGAAAAAACAAAAATACCTTGCTATTTTCTAAACCATGAGAACAAAAACATGAAAATCTTTTTTGTAAGAAAGAATATCGAACGACACGTGTCAGACGCACGATTGCATGCTATTCCCCTGAAACCACCTGCAAATTACGAACCCATCGATTTTTATCGTTTCAAAATCAAACAAATCTTCACCTTCACACACAACACACCAGATCCTTTTACACCATGGATGAAAACTTGTTGCAGAGGTTGGAGTCCGCCGTGGTGCGGTTGGAATCGCTCTCCGCCGGTTCTCCGCCCCACGCCGTCGCACCGGCCGCCGGATCAGCCTCATCGGAACCGTCAATCGTCGCGTTTGTTGATCTGATATCGGAATACGTCGGTAGGGCTTCCGATGCTGCGGAGAAGATTGGCGGACAAGTTATGGATGTTACGAGTGTTCTCCGTGAGGCTTTTCTCGTGCAGAAGGAGCTTCTCGTTAAGATAAAACAAACTCAGGTTAGTTTTGACGGATTCTTCGTTTGAGATCGAGATTGAATTTCGGCGTATTGTTGAATTGTGTTGATAATCGTTAATGAATTTGAGTCTCCCATGTGATATTGTTTTATTTGTTCTTCCTCTTAATTCATGTATTTGGTGAGGTTGTTCTCGAATCAGTCTCTCCCAATAAGAAGACATTTTATCTGTTTAGTTATCTTAGAATCTCTATTAGTCTTTTTGTTAGAAAGATGGAATTTCATCTTGTTATGAACATCTTCCACATGCATGATACACCCCTATACACGCCTTAAGATTACTGCGTCCGTTATGTCAGTTTTATCTGTCTGTCTTTATGCAACTGAATGAAAATTGAAAATGAGACGTGAAATTCTTTTGATTTGATATAGATTGTTATAAAAACTTATCAGTCAAGATGCAACATGTGAAATTCAAGTTGGGTTTGAACAAAACCACAAAAAAGTATTAAGTAGCTATGAGCATTACTCTATAATGATGGAAAAAGTTCATTTAATTTGGGACAAAGTCAAAGCAAAAAAAGCCAGATTTCATTTGGAGGTGTTTGTGATTGCTTATTAAGGTGGCTATCTGTTTATTACATTTTGATACATTTATAATCAGTCTTATGAGTGTTTGGGATTGTTTGTCGAACTGCTTATCCGATCATGTGTGAGTGAAATAAATAATTTTGCTTATGTCAAAAGACAATAAGATGATAAGCAATCCCTAACACTAAATGTTCATATGATTTCGTAGGAGCATATCTCTCTTCCCGCTCCCTCCCCCTCCTTTTTATCTTTTATTGCGTATAAAGTATTTATACGGCCGTCAACTCTTTTGTTTGTTTTTTTGGCAAACATAAGTTTCCAAAATATTTAGGACTGCTTTTGCTGACAATATTTAGGAATGCAAGTAACTTTGACCACTTCTGGACCATCAGGTTTTAGTGCTCCTGTTCTTTATTAAATAATTTTCCAGTTGGTGCTATTGTTCAGAAACCTGATGCAGCAGGAATGGTAGAATTTCTCAAGCCATTGAATGAAAAATTAACTGAAGCGACTAGCATGACAGTAGGCTGGCCTTCTGATTTCTCCAACCATTTAAAATCTACTGCTGAGAGTCTAACGGCTTTAGCATGGATTGCATATACAGGGAAAGATTGCGGTGAGTAATTAATCTTCTTATTTCTTGTGTTTTAACATGAATGATAACGATTCTTGCATCAAGATAATTATTATTAATTCATATTTTATCAGGAATGAGCATGCCTATTGCACATGTGGAAGAATGTTGGCAGTCAGCTGAGTTTTACAGCAACAAGGTACCCAAACTTTTGTGAACTACTAATGGATGTCATTGCATATATATTAGAGCAATCTGCAAGAAAATGTAATGGCTATACATTTTTATATCAATGTATGCAACAAACTTTTATTTTGATAATTAAATATTTAATGCAATATACCTAATATGCTTCCAATAAAAGCATATTGCAAATGCAATTTGTAATCATTTAATGAAACATACTTTAACATTTTTTCAACAGAGGGCTGCAACAACTTGAATACTTTGTTATGAAATGGTATGCATATTGCATACTTGCATCACTTGGTTAAAAAAGTGATAATCATATATCTGTAAAAAAAGTACGTTGTAGTTCTTGCGGTTCACCCTATTCCTTAAGCTTTAGGTAGCTTTATTAATTTTGTCCTTCCAAAAATTATTTTCCAACTCTATCTTAAGTTGTCCTAAAGAAATTGTTTACATTCAGAAATGGATATTTATGATTTTTAAATTCCCCATCTTACCCTTAACTACCCTTACCGTTAAATCATGCAAGTTATTACGTCAGTTGGTAAATTACATGCATTTAAGAATAAAGTTGGCATTCTACTAATCAAAAAACAACATTAAATGTACATACCTTAAAGTTGTTTGTGGACAATTGTTCTGGGACAGATGGAGTATTGCTTAGGACACACTTTCTTTAACATCCTATCTTCATCCATCCCTGCTCTTTCTGCATGACTATTTAAACTTGAACCATATAATAACACGCAAATTGCTTCTACATGAAATTTGTGGGGTCATTACTGTATTGAATGTTTTAAATGTAGGTTCTTGTAGAATTCAAGAACAAAGACCCAAATCACGTGGAATGGGCAAAAGCTTTAAAGGAACTTTATGTACCAGGTTTAAGGGATTATGTTAAGAGTCACCATCCTTTGGGGCCCGTATGGAGTGCAACAGGGGGGATTGTATCTGCACCTTCTAAATCTTCTAAACCAGGTGCTCCTGCTGCTCCAAATCCCCCACCGGCTTCACTTGCCAGCTCAACATCATCTTCATCATCGTCATCGTCATCCGGCTCAAAACAAGGAATGGCTGCTGTTTTTCAAGAAATTAGCTCAAAACCTGTTACTGCTGGTAGGTTTCCTTTTATCTTTTTGTTTATTCCTGAGGTGGAAAGATTGGTTAGTCAGGCTGGTAGGGTAATAGGTCAAAACAGGTTTGGGTTGAAATGAGTCATTTTGTTAATATGATCCGGAACGCGATGGATCCAGAAGCACTTTTTTTTGTCTATTTCTTTATAAAAAATGTGTTGATAATTATTAAAAGAAGAGTTGAATCTCTGAATAAACAATTTAGAAGGTTGCAACTGGTAGAAATAGACTTTGAACGACCTTTAGCCTGTTTTTGACCATTTTGATTTAAAAGGTTGAATTTGCCCATTTGATCCCTTTTGTGATTAAACAAGTTCAAGAAAAGGGTCATAGTACGACTCGTAACGGGGTTGGGAGATCAAAACAAGTTCAGGTTGAAACATGAGATTTTTTAGTATGTCAAAACGGGCATGGTTTGCTGCTGGCCACCTTTGTATGGACATGTTTATAATGATTACAAGAATAATAGGAATCTTTTAATAATATGATTTAGAAAGTTGTAAGCTATATAAATAGACTTTAGGATTAAGTTAAAAGGTTGAATTGACCCGTTTGACATAAAGCACAATCCTGTCCGATCTATTTATAAATAAATGAGTTAAAGTTGTCACCTCTACTTGTTCCGTACTCTTATTCTTTTTCTTTTTTTTTTTTTGGTTTCTAGGTGCACTCTATAGTTATTAACTTTCAGTTTTATGCCTTTAGGATTAAGAAAAGTTACAGATGATATGAAGACCAAGAACCGAACAGATAGAGCAGGGCTTGTGAGTTCTGGTGAAAAAGGAACCCGCAAGAGTGTTACATCTGTTGCTAAAGTTGGACCTCCAAAGCTTGAACTTGCAATGGGTCGCAAGTGAGTATGCTACATGCTTGATGCTTCAGCTTGTGTTATATGTCAAATGGTTAGATAAAAAATTAGCTAAAAGAGTAATGGGTAAAGGGTTGAAAAGCTTCCAAAAGTTTATTTTAATGCATACAAACTCCTCTTTTTTTTCAAATATTAAAATTTTTAATTTATTATAGCGATAGTATTTTTTTGCAGTCATAATTTACAGAATAGTTAATTCTAAAAATGACAAAGTGTTTGCAAGTCAACCGAACATTTTGACCCATACTTAAGATGGTTTGTTTCAACCCAAACCCTTCTTGACCACCGTGTTATTAATGGTGTGTGCTAACTGCTAACCCCTTATACTTAAGAAGGGGTCTTCAGGTTGTGTTTCTAACTTTCTATTTCAAACGGGTCAAATAAAAAACAGCTAGAAAGGGAACTAGTTAAACAGGTGGAAAAGCTTCCAAAGTATATTTTTCGTGCCTATAACCTCCTAAACTGTTCTATCCAAAGATCTTTATCATTGTTGATAATATTGTTTTTGCAATCGCAACGGAAACATCAATTATCTATAAATGTTTTTAAAAAATAGACAAAATGTTTGCAAGTCACCCCAACCAAGCTCAGGCCATTTCTACCTATACTTAAGATTACCTGTTTCGATCCAATCATTCCAGCAAATTTTTATAAGTTATGAATGATGGGCATGCACCCTTTTTACGTGATATGCAGATGGGTTGTTGAGTATCAAATTGGCGTGAAGGATTTGTCTATTGATGAGTGTGATCCAAGGCAGACAATTTATATATTTGGATGCAAAGATTCAGTTCTACAGATCAAAGGTAATACACTCTATTTTTCTCTCTGTAGAATCATTTCCATTAGAGTTGGCAAAATGGGTGTGTTATGCAGCTTGAGTAACCTGGGGGTAAATTTATGTGCCTTTCAAAGCGGAATGAGTTGGGTAGGGCCAATCTGCAAGCAGCTTTGTCCATTTTTGGTTTTTTTTCTTAATAGCTAATGCATTAAATATTATTACAAATTCAGATTACTAAAGAGTATAACTTCTTTTAAATTAATTGGTGCAGGACTTTATAAGCATTTGAATACATTTTAGATGACTTTTGACCTTTTTAAGTCCATTTCACGTCCCGCGTTTATATGTTTTTTCATGTTTGAACCATTACTAAAAACAAACAACATGATTAAAACCAATCTTTGTAAGAGTGAGTTTAAATTGTCACTTCTAGCTTCCATCAGTTTTGTGCATTTAAGACTGTTGTTCGTTAGTTAATCCATTATCTCACCGGCTATATATTCTTTTGAAGAGATGTAATTACTTTGTACAGGGAAAGTTAACAACATAACTGTTGACAAATGCACAAAAATGGGTGTTGTTTTTACGGTCAGTGGCGAATTCATGATTTATACGAATTTGGGACATAGCTGGTAATAATATATTACCACTGACAATTAGAACTCTGAAAACAGGATGTTGTTGCCGCTTTTGAAATAGTTAATTGCAGCAGTATAGAAGTGCAATGTCAGGTATCCATCTTTTTACCCCTTAGGGATTGCTTATAAGCACGTGCTTATTAAAAACAACTTATATCACCCTAAGTTTAAACTTGTAATTTTAAACCCACCAAGAATAATCAATCTCAAAGTAAGAAAAACTACTTATATCACCCTATATTTGCACATAAGCATAGACACTTTTACAAAATGTGATAAGATATAAGTTGTTTAAATAAGCAAATTTCATACTAACCCCCTAATCCATTCTAAATTGGGTGGTTTACAGGGTGCAGCCCCTACCATTTCAATAGACAACACAGCAGGTTGCCAACTGTACCTGAGCAAAGATTCTCTAGGATCTTCCATCACTACTTCCAAGGCAACTGAAGTTAATGTGATGGTACCCTCCCAAGATTCTGATGCTGATTTGGTATGATGTTTGTTTTTTCTTGGATCCTCCTACTAAAATGAGGGTTAGAAGGGTTGGGTAACGTTCAAACTGGTTGAAATCAAAGTGTTTCTTTTCTAGTACAGAGAACGGCTGAGATAGGCCGACCAACGATGAGCTTTTAAGGGTTAACGTATGTGATGGGCACCCATGTATTGGAAGTACTTAATTTGACCACTCAAGAATGTGTACCAAAAACATGTTTAAGAATACTGTAAAATGACTGAATCATTTCTTTTATTGATACCTTCATACAATGGTAGTGTGATATTGTCTTCAAAAAAATTATGGCCATTTTTGTCATTAGGCATGCTTTTGACCAGATTTGGTATAAACAAAACTAGACGCATACTTGGGTGACCTTTAAAATAGTTCCAATATAAGAGCGGCCTTAATAAAGAAGGTTACAATACATGGTTGGCCTTTACATACATCATCTCTTATACAATTTTGGATGATTTTCGACCCGTTAAGCATAGCCCAATTGATCCATTTATACACGAGGGGCCTGGCTTGTTTATTATTGTCAAGAATGGTGTTATGGTAATTTTGCAGGCGGAACATGCTTTGCCACATCAGTACATTCACAGTTACCAGGAAGGCAACTTTGTTACTACCCCTGTTGCGCACTCTGGAGGGTAATCAGTGAAGTATGCATGCTAAGTTTCAACCATATTCTAAAATGTGATATTTTTCTAAAAAACAATTTTTAATAAAAATCTCGACGTTATAATAACTCAGTTTGTTGTTTTTATTCAATATTATCTTTCTAACACGTTGCCTTTATGAACGCAGGTTTTCTGAACTGAAAACTAATTCAGATACTGTGAGTAAAACCAAATGTTTGACGATTAATAATGCATCGAAAACCAATTCTGACACGAAGAGTAAACCCAGCAGTTTGGCGGTTAATAATGCACAGAAAACCACTTCGAAGGGTAAAACCAACTGTTTGACAGTTAATAAAGCACTGAAAACTGACACGGATACGAAGGGTAAAACCAACTGTTTGACAACTGATATAAGGTTATACTATGTGGCTTCAGTATTATGCATCATATTTGCTATAGTAGTGGGCTATATGTTATCATCTTGAGTGAGTTATAATAAGTGCTGAATGATGTTGGAACTTGGCTGAAATAAGGTTTTACATCTCCATCTCATGATTCAAGAGTAGATTCCTTCAAATATTTGTTTTGCGTTTTATCAATGAAAAATAAATGGAAACCATTTATATTATTTCGTTAGGACACTGCGCTTTGTCATTTTACAAGGTAGTTTGATTGAAGTTATATATTTCTATGATGATTGTAAATTTAGCATTTCATGAAATGTAAATGAAAACTATTCTACCATTTTGTCATTTGAACGAACTTGTTGAACACCACGTGTGAAAAGAAGTTCGGATTGATATGTTTGGTTTTGTCATGTGTTTTCTTCATGAGGACTGCATGTGCTTTCTTTTGTAAAGATGTACCATAGGCCATGGATGTGCTGTATTACCTTTCTTAACCAAACATCCACTTGTTTCGTGGATTGTCGTTAGACTATTTGATAAAGTGGCTTTGGTTACTCGTTTTATAGATCGTCATGAAATTACAGCACTGTAACTTGTGAATACATATCAAGTTTTCATGGGTTGGCATATGAACATATAAAACCAACTACAAGCATTCTAGATGAGTCGATAAAATATAAGCCTATGTCTTTTGCATATTGAAGGTATTAAATATTGCTTTACACCATACCAATGCCTCCTCATAAGACAACCAATATCTCACCATCAAAGTTGAAAAAGGAACATGATATAATGATATGTACCATGTTGTGTATAACATGGAGAAACATGACCCCATTTTATGATGTATACATGAAGAACTTACTTTCCATTCTTTGAAGGTCAAAATGAGTCTTTGTCAACATCAAATGATTTCTAATTGTTATAGTGCTTAGTGAATATGATTTATCCACACATTTATACAGTTAGATGTGTAATTGAAAATTTTCTTATATGTTTCATGTATTGTAAATCATGTGACTTGCTTTGGATATTTTATATATCAAGTGAGATATAACAATACACACTAGACGTGAATAAAGTATTTCTTATATTGCAAGACTGATGAAATGTGAATAAAATAGTTATAGTGACCATGTGAGAATGTCTTCTTACATTCATTCCAATTTGTATACGAAAATATGTGTGATAGGTTTGGCCTTGTGTTACATAATTTCATTTCTTTCATTTCGTTTTTACACAAACACCAATTTATTTTTGGGAAAATTACCAAAATAAGCATTTGACTAATTTAAATTACCAATATACCCATTGAAAAATAAAATTTACAAAAAAAAACAATCAATAAAAACGAGCCACGTGTCCATTTCTCGCCCACGTGGCGAGGAAAATCCATAAATCCTCGCTTAAAAGTTAACTGGGCAAGGGAATTATATAATTCCTTGCTGACGTGGCGAAATTTTAGGGGTTCCAAACTGAAATATTTATAATAAAAAAATATCTGTTTCTTTTATAAATTTTTGTAACTTTTCTATTTATTATTTTTTATAATAAAATATTTAATTATTTGATTTGCTTGCTTTAATAATAGATTGTTTAAGTAGTAGGTGAGGAATTATATTATCTTGCTGTATTTTTTTTATTGAATTCTCGCTTTACTTTTATAAGATTAAAAAAAAAACTTTTAAAACTTGAAAGTTTAAAAATCATAATTAAATACTAAAACTAATATGAATCTGGCTTTTCTTTTAAAGTTTCAAATTTCTTCATTCATTTTAAAACTCATTGTAATACTTTTCTTGGAATCTCGCCATCTAGAAATATTAAAACAACACTAATTAAATGCAAGGTGTCAAGTAGGCGAGGAGCATGTCCCACTACCACCCTCTCGTCTGAATTCCTCGTCACCTCCCTCGAGACCTCCTCGCCTATGTGTTAAATTTTCATTGGTTGATGAATAAAAATGTCGCATTAGCTAGAAATGATGCCACGTGGGGGAGAAATTTGGCTAAGAAATTATGAAAATACCTCATATGAGGCGAGATCCAATTACTCAATTATGAAAATTCTTCGCCTCGTACAACGTACTCCTCGCCCAAGGAACCGGCGAGCGAGGAATATGTCACTTCTCCTCGCCTTGATTTACACATTCCTTGCCTCGTACAACGTGCTTCTTGTATCAGGAACTGGTAAGCGAGAAATATATCACTTCTCCTCGCCTTGGGAGGCGTGTCCCTCGTCTTTTATTTATAATACTTAATTTACACGTGGGCGAGGAAAAATATGGTCACATGGGCGAGGATTCATGATTTTTCCTCGCCTTTGATGAGGGTCAAAGTCAAAGGTTTCTTTTCGTATTTTTAGTGGTCAATGGTTATTTTGGTAATTCGATTTGATTATCTGGTTATTTTCATAATTTTTCCTTTATTTTTAATATGCTTGATGCCTTTGGGTGTATCTACTAAAGTTCATTTTGGTACATATATCATTGTTGTTGGAATTAGTTCCTGAAGCAATACTTTGAGTTTGATTGACAATCCTATATTTCTATTGATGATTGTAAATTTGTCATTTCATGAAATGTAGATGAAAACTACTCTACCATTTTCTCATTTAAACGAAGTTGTTAAACATTGTGTGTGAAAAGAAGTTGGGATTGATATGTTTGGTTTTGTCACATTTGACACTATCTGAGCAATGCATGTTGTGTTTTCTTCGTGAGGACTACGAATGCCTCCAAGCATATTCTTGATTTGTTAACGTCGCATGATTAGATAAGGTGGCTTTTGGCACATCTATCCTCGTTTGAATTAAAACACTGAAGCAATATTGAATGGAGGTCATGTCTGCAACAGTCAAGAATGATCTTGTTAAACACCATCAGTTTCGTCATTGAGAAAAAAAAGTATCCGTTTGTAACCACGCTTTATGAAAATACATATCAGAATATGTATACAAATGAAAGAAAGAGTACAAACTTTTTTTTTTTAAAAAATAAGTTACTTATGCCAGAACTCCTGTAGTCTTGTGGATTGTTTTGCCGAGCAACATGTACAATTCGTCGGTTCTGCCATATAACCTTTCAGAATGCATTCGTGATCCGTCTATAATTAACATTGGGTTTACATGGGGTATTTATAAAGTAGATTGCATTGAATAAACATCATTCCATTGTCGTCCAGCGGTTAGGATATCTGGCTTTCACCCAGGAGACCCGGGTTCGATTCCCGGCAATGGAACCTTTTTGCTAGTGTTTAAACCGGTTTAAAACTTGCAAATAACCCCTTTTTCTTCTTTGAATATCTTCTTTTACCCTTCTACTTTCTTAAGTAGACAAAAAATCCCATAATCTTTTGCTTCAAAACTTTTAATTAAACTCACCAATATCCTTTCGCAACGATATAACACCTGAATTTTAAAACGCTCATAAAGTCCTTTTATTCCCCACTTTCGCGGGTCAAAAAGATAATTTATTCTATCAGGACACACCCACATTATGCGTTGAATATTATATGAAATCCACAAAGTTTTTTTTATTTATTTTTTGTTTAATCATTGTTGGTTAAACAATTTGATAAGGTATATTTAGAATTTGAACATTTCAAAATGAATCATTTAAACGGGACATATTCTTTTGGTAACGTATTCTTTTGGTAACACGGGTAGAAAATATTCACCAAATAAATGAATATCTGGTAAATGTACATTTGATTATGAATCTATGTATTTGTGTGGGTGGTTTTAGACTTTAGTTATTAAACCATGGGAAAACATTAAAAGAATCTTATATACCTTCAAATAAATAGGTTTCTATCTTATATATAGTTGAACAACGCATACAAGTTTTAGGCCGGTGCATCAAAAAAGTATGCAACTTTTTTTATTAAAAAACCCAAAAATTATATGCATGCTAGTATTTTGTATTTGTGGACAAAAGAAAAGGTATCCGTATGAAATGCAATTGTAACATGTGTCTACTATTAAACGATAAAATTAATACGAAATAGTAGATAAATAGACATATCATTCCATATATTTTACATGATCCAAACATTATAAATATATAATTATAAATAGACACATCTTGGCCGTTGGTTTAAGTATGTATAAGCACTCTGACAACATCGTCGTGAGAAACATTTATAACATTAACCTAAACAAACTTTGTCTATCTAGCTAGATCTACTTTCCTATGAACACATTTCACATACCCCACGTTGGGAAAAGTAGGGCATGTTTTCTTAATCATAGAGGCATATACTGATGTACATAAGAATACCATAAACACTCTCAATACCCCAACTACAAATATTATTCAAAACTAAATGGATAATGAACTAAATGAGAACGATTAATATAAGATAGATAATCTAAAAGAGAGATGTGAATTGATGGAACCGAAGAATAAAGAGATTATTGTAAGAGATGTTTATAGATTTTTAAAACACTAACAAGTAACATGCTACATATAAAAATACTAAAATATAATATTTTTAGAACCAGACCGAACAGTAAATTTAAAATATCTTACCGGTCCATTGGTCGGACTGGATATAAAAATCGGGTAAAATTATAATTATTTAATTAATATATGTAGATAAACATTGAAAAGAAATATAAAAAACCGGTTCAACCGGTCCGACCCCCCATTCAATTAGTCCAACCCGTGATTCGACTGGTCCAGTTTTCTGTCTGACCGCTAGTTCGACCATCGATTTAATGTCAAAATAATTTTAAGCATCGAATCAAACCGGATTAAAGTCCCGTAGGACAAAAGCTTCTAGTGCAGTTTTCAACGCGATTTCATGAAATCTTATGCAAAGTATAAAGTATTAAAAAGAACACGAGTGGCATCACCACCTACTAGTATATCCGTACGCCACATCAGTCACCACTGGGCCCCGAGGGTCTGTCTACTTCTATCACAACGACAACCCCAAATTATTTTCCGATTACCGATTTCCCACATAAACCTCACTTTCATAACATAAACCCTAACATCCATCACCCCTATTCAATCACAATCACAATCACAATCACAATCACACCTGCTAATGAAGCAGTTCAACCTCACCTCATAATCCACCTTCAGTTTCACACATTCAACTGAAATCATGTCCGTCTCCGACCTAAAAGAGAGGCACATCGCTGCCATGGAGTCTGTCAATTCTCTCAGAGAACGTTTAAAGCAAAAGCGACTTCAACTTCTAGATACCGACAGTATGATCTTCTTCTTCTTCTTATTATTATTATTATTCTTATTGTTGTTGTTTTGTAATTTGTTGAGATTTGAGCATTTTGGTTGGGGATTTGTGTTTGCAGTGTGCTTAGATAGTTAGATCTCGAAGTTTTAATTGTTGTTGTGATTGGATTGTAGTTGCGGGATATGCGAAATCGCAGGGGAAGTCTCCGGTGGCTTTCGGTCCAACTGATCTGGTTTGTTGTCGGACTTTACAAGGGCACACCGGGAAGGTACGATTTCCTATTTTTGTGAATAAGTTTATGGAATGTTCATCGTGGATTCGTGTCTGTAAGCTACATGGATCGAAGCACACCGAAAATGTAAATCATGAGATTTTTTAAATAAAAATTTAGCGAATTTTGGCACCAGAGTTTTAAGTTTCTACTACATGGAATTGGAGTTTGAATTTCATGAATTTTGGCACTTAATTTGTTGTTTATCCGAAACAGAAACATGATTTAATCAAAATCCCTTCTTTGGCAGGGTTAAGTAACAAATTGGAAATTGATTTGAATATGGAGATCATGCATACATCAGTTCATGTCAAGAATTAGTAGAGCCATGCTGAAACTAATGATATGATTTGGCATGCACATTGCTTGTTGTTTGTGTTATCAAGCTAACTTCATAGTTTAGTCTATTATACTTTATTCCTGTATTTTGTGACAATGTGGTTAGACTTCAATTGTTCAACATGCACTTTTTTTAAATTTGGTAGCGTAGGCGGCAAATTCCAACCATTTTCGTAAAATTGAATCAATTTAGGTTTTCAAATGATGTTATCACCTCTAATTGGTCGAATGGATTGAACAGGTCAAACGGCGACGGAAGCTTTTGAAATGTTTTAAATGCATATACTGAAATGATACATTTTATGTAACATGTTTAACACATTATCACCTCTAAAATCCTAGAAAGACTATTAAAGTGCTTGCGGTTCAGGTCTGGCACTCTGGCCCAAATGACTTGTTTTGACTTGTTACCCATCCTCCTTGTTTCACCACCCATATTGTATATTCTACTTACAAGGGTTTGTGATGGGCTAGACCTTTGTTATAAGCTTCCTTGTACATGTAATAACCAATACCTAAAAAATATTCATCTTTGTTTGACATTTTTTTCAATGTACTTGTTTCTTTTACCTTGACATTCATAAGCAAACAATTTTAAGAAAACTTTCAGGTTTATTCACTGGACTGGACTCCTGAAAAGAATCGAATAGTTAGTGCGTCACAAGATGGAAGATTAATAGTTTGGAACGCTCTCACAAGTCAGAAAACACATGCCATTAAATTACCATGTGCATGGGTGATGACATGTGCCTTTTCTCCAAGTGGACAATCAGTTGCATGTGGAGGACTTGATAGTGTATGCTCCATTTTCAATCTTAGCTCACCAACTGATAAAGATGGTAATATACCAGTATCAAGAATGCTTAGTGGGCACAAGGGTTATGTTTCTTCTTGTCAATATGTTCCTGATGAAGACAATTATTTAATAACAAGCTCTGGTGATCAGACATGTGTCTTGTGGGATATAACTACCGGACTTAGAACTTCTGTTTTTGGAGGCGAGTTTCAATCGGGACACACTTCTGATGTTTTAAGGTTGTTTGTTTATCTCAAATGGGCTGGTTGGGTAACTGGTC
Organism: Flaveria robusta; assembly: GCA_025506415.1. Classification (NCBI taxonomy): domain Eukaryota; kingdom Viridiplantae; phylum Streptophyta; class Magnoliopsida; order Asterales; family Asteraceae; genus Flaveria; species Flaveria robusta. The sequence goes on from CM046460.1 coordinate 19,778,873, forward strand.
AATATGGGTGTGGGACAAGTCTCGGTGATTCGGGTTAGCCCAACGCCCGACATGCAAGCACTTTTGTTTATCCATTTTTAATATTTTGTCTAAATAGTTAATGTGCTAATAAGGCTATGAAAACTAGATTATTAGAAAATACATTTTAACTTTTTCTATTAAATGAATTTAGGAGGCTTTTATGCATTTGAACAGACTTTAGATGAATTCCAACTTGTTTGACCAGTTTCCTTTCTAATTAAATCCTTCAGCTTAAGTCATTTGACTCGCTAGGGAAAAACTTTACTTAAATTGACCCGTTGATTGGTAAATTAGTTGAAATTGCTTCAAATAATAAAATGTGAGAAATTGGGAATATATCTTTTAACTTTTATTTCCATAGTTTCACCAAATGGAAGGTATTGGCATGTAGTTTCAATCTGGACCATACTTAATGTTAGAGGTGGAAATGGGTGAGTCGGGTAGATTAGGTGACGTGCTGGTCAAGTTGCCTCTTTTTGTCCAAAATTTAGTGCATCATATATGATTACCAAAATTATATTATTTAAAAAATAATATAATGCATTTTAATATATTTATGAGGTTTTATGCATTGAGTATATAGGTTGGGTGACTTTCTTCCCATTCACTGGTTCAACCTGTTTGATGTATATCCTTTTTAGCTAATCTTATTTACTATACTCTTTAGATATTAAACATAACCCTGATCGAACTGTTTTTAACCAAAGGGGTCTAATCTGCCACCTCCATGAAAGCTGTGTGATTGCCTCATATCTAGTTTATTTCTACTTACAAGGTAGTTCTATGTTTCTTTTTTCAGTGTTTCAATCAATGGCTCAAACTCAAGAATGTTTGTATCGGGCTCTTGTGATGCTACTGCTCGCCTTTGGGACACTCGTGTTGCAAGTAGAGCAGTAAGAACATTTCATGGTCACGAGGGAGATGTTAATTCTGTGAAATTCTTTCCTGATGGAAATAGATTTGGAACCGGATCAGATGATGGAACTTGCAGACTATATGACATCAGAACTGGACACCAATTGCAAGTTTACTCCCCACCACAACAACAGCAAGGTGGTACTAGTATTGCTAAGGGCACTGATAAACCTACGGTAACTTCTATTGCATTCTCGATATCTGGACGGCTTCTCTTTGCTGGATATTCTAGTGGTGATTGCTTTGTATGGGATACATTATTAGCAAAGGTAAATGTAAACTATTATAAAAATTTTATTCTTACTTTTAGGGATAAAGTATAGATAGGCTACCCATGTATTCAAAAGTTTATATTAAGGACACCTATATACTAGACGGTTTTAGAGGCCACCAAGTATAAGTTTGGTTTCGCTTATGACATCAATCTTTTAACTGACAAAATGCCCTTAAATTTGTGTCATGCGTTGTAAAAATTTCAAAAATACCCCTGAATCTACTCAAAAGACCAACTCTAGATCGGTTATAAAAGCATGTTCAGGAATATTTTTGTCGATTTATAATTCTAGCTTTAAATTTAAGGGCATTTTATTATGTTACCATTTTCCGGTATGTTTTGTTGCTTGTAAGGAAAATCAAATTGACACTTAGGTGGCCTTATTGAGAACTTTTGAGTACTATAATTATCGCTATTAATGTTTTGTATGTTTTAAGCCAGATTGTGCTTGATAAGTTAGATCTTAATAACAGGTGGTTTTGAACTTGGGGTCACTTCATAACTCGCATGAGGCCCGTGTCAGTTGTTTGGGTTTATCTGCTGATGGAAGTGCATTGTGCACAGGCAGTTGGGATACAAATCTCAAGGTTAGCTCAAACAAAGTTTTCCAGCTTCATATTATAATAAAAATCTTGTAATTTTTTTTACTATTAGAGGTGGCAAAACAGTGGAGTAATGAGTCAAAACGGGTAATTATATATTTCGGGTCAGGTTGGGTTGGGTCGGGCTGAACCGCCAACATTTTTTGAGCCTCTTATGATAATATAATAACGTTATTAAAATACTAATGTAAGGTTGTGTTTTAAGTAATTAATTTAGGAGGATGTAAGCATTTTGAATATTGGTTAGACCAAAACGGGATGACCCATCAACACATTTTTGGCCTTTCTTTAAAATTTGTAAATTATTAGCGTATTATATATAACTAAAGTATTACTATTAATAATAATTTTATAAATGCTAATATTTATTTTGCCTTTTGGTTACAGATTTGGGCTTTTGGCGGGCACAGAAGAGTGATTTGAATGACTAGAGTCTAGATGTATTGTAACGACATTAGTATTTGCTGTTAACCTGTGTGTGGAACCAACATTAACGGTTAGTAGTAATATTATTAGGATTATTATGTAGCAAGTATATAACCATTGTGATTATAAGGTGATGGTTTCAAGTAGTGGAAAATAGTCTCCTGCATAAAATGTAGGGAAATGCCGTGATATCATATCGCAAAGCGATTTGACTCCTCCCCAGACCTTGCGTAAATTGAAAGCTATGTCAAAAACCAGGTATGGTAGTTTTATATTATAGATTGTCGGATTATAAAGATAAAGACATTTTGTCTTCAGGGAGTAATCAGGAGTCGTAAATGTTTTATTTATATATGTTACTCGACTCTTTTTTGGTAATCAATTAATTAATATGAAATTTGGTTGCTAATTAACTTTTACATTCAAAACAGTGTAACTTGAGTGGTTAGATTTAGGCTTGAGATCGGAATCGTACCGGCATCATACAGGCAATGGTACTGAAAATACCGATGAATTTAAGGAGAAGCGGGTACTGACCATACCAAATTTATTGGTTCGGTACCGGTATCAATATCCGGTTTTTGGTACCTTAGTGCTTTTGTGTTTTTCCACTCTGGCTTAAAAAATTGAAAATGAATGTAAAATCGTATCATATTCATTCGTAATCTTGAATAGAAAACATTAAAAAAAATGTCTCAGCATAATATAAAATACATTCGTAATCTTGAAACTGGAATGTAAGATATTCAAAATGTTTTAAAAAGTGTATAAAAATAGTAAAAGGAAAAAAACTACTTTCGGTACATGGTAGAAAGCGGTACTTTTTTGGTTTTTACCGGCACCGGTGCTGAAGTTAGGCAACATCAAGTACCAATAACGGTATCGTTTCCATTCGGTTGGTGCATGTTTGGTACAATATTGGTACACGTACTTGGTACAAAAAGTTCATCCCTATTTAAAATGTTATAAAAAAGTTTTGAGTGACAAACCTAAAATCAAAGTTGTTCGACTCTACTACATACATCACTCCAAAGATAAAGTTTGTTTTGAAAACTGGATTGGCCATCTTCAATTCTGGACCATTTGAGAGTTGATCTTCATCTATCGAATCAAGGTGCCCCAGACCCGACCTAGTTCTAACTGTTTCTCAACCCAATGACTAGAGCATTGACGACTAGTGTGTTTGAATCCAGGGCAGGCTTGGCTATCACTAACATTGCCCCATAACGCGTTTCCATGATAGCACCGCACTCAACATCGCCCTGGTATAGTGATTTTTGGGTTGTAGGAAAAAACCTTTCAAGGCTGCTTGTCATTCGCATCAAGCTAACCAAAACATCTCTTCCACTTGCATAAAGCATAACTTATCGTCTCTAAGACGTTTTCTCCGATTGCAACTGGGTGGCCCACATTGGGTGATTGCGAACAACTTCCCATGCCATCATGTGGTAAAGTCTTTGAGTGAGACAGTTTTATTGTATCCTCTAGTTGTGATCATCATCACATCTTGATTGGATTATCAACTTCTTTGATTGTTCGATTCATAAACTTGTGTGTCGTTGAATTTCTTGATTATAACATTCATATCCTTCCACTTAAAAATACACTTTACGTGTGTTCCGGTCGATCATCCCCTATATGCATGTATTTGATTCTCAGATTCAAATCTTTCCACTTAAAGTACGCTTAAAATCAGACTTTTAGATGCTTCCTTCGCTAATCAGAATTCATTATACAACACTTTTAGGGGGCGTTTGGTTCGTGGAATTCATTGGAATTGAAATTGTAATTGAAATTGGAATTTTAAGGATTCCTTTGAAAATTCAAAATGTGTTTGGTTGTTAAATTTGTTATAGAATTAGAATGTAGATTTATATAAAAAAACCAAATTACCCTTCAAATCACCAAATATAAAATAGAACTTTATACTCAAGTATTTTATATATTTATTCTACTGACCACCCCCCACCCCGCCCCGCCCCACATCCCTTGATTACAAATGAAGATTCAAATGTATCAATTTTACAAAAATTAACCAAAATGAATTTAATAAAACTGAAAATAAGAAAACATATCAACCGAAATACAAATTAAAACATATTACACTAACATAATGGTCCAAACATACTATTATAAAATGTTCCACATACAAATAAAAGTTGGTTCAAAATACTACCAGAAGTTTTAAACACGACTACAAACGCTTCAACCAAATTTCCATTCAAACTTATCCCGACAATAAGAACCTCACCCAAGCCTCTCTTTCTTCTTCATCCAAGCTCCAAAAGGTCATCACTCTGTTTTGATCGTCTTTTATTTTTTCAATTGCTTTAAATCTCTCCAATTGAGTCAAAGATCTTAATTTTATAAGCTCCGAAGGGATCATCAAAGTTTTCTTTTTTATGTCAAGTTCAAACTTTATATCTTCACTTAGTTCAATTGAAGTTTCTTTAAGACGATCACCAAACAAAACAACCGCATCATTGAAACATTGAAATAAAGAATTTACTTGCCTTGTGTGTTTCCTTTTCTTACTACGAACGCTTGAAGTTTCTTCAACTTGAAAGCTTGAATTGGTACCTTCATTATGGCTAAAACTCATCAAAATCATCATCCCTTTGGTCTTCTTGTTCTTCCAAGTTCACATATTGTTCCATGTCCACCACAGTTTTAGCTTTCTTACCTTGTGCTCGATCTTTTCCAAAAATAATACACATTTCTTCATAATGAGGAAGCCTTTTGTTTTTCCATTTTGCTGCATGTTTATGATTCTATTTCACATGAAAAGAGAAAAATTTAAAAAATTAATACCTTTTATGATTCACCAAATATAAAAACGTTAATAATATAAAAATACCTCAAGGTAAGATTCTCATACTCCGGGAGCACTAGTGGTCACACAGTTTAGTTCTTTATCGTAACCAAATCCACTAGAATTTAGCATATCATAAACCACTTGCCAATCTCTCTTCATTGTTTTAATTCTTGATTCCGTATGAGGTTTACCCAAAATGCCCGATCCTGGAATCGATTCTTTCAAACATGATTCAAGATGTTGTAAGTATCCCGATCTAAACCCATTATCAGATTTAAATCCTCCGGTATTAACCATGTTTACTAAAGCCTCAATAAACTTTTCATCTTCAAGATTGCTCCACCCACGATAGTTTCTGTTATTTGTTGTCATTCCTATAAAAAATATATATATGAACAAGAATTCAAAAACAAGAAAAATAAATTAAAATAACTATATAAGGAATGATGATACAAAAAAACATAAACTATACTACAAGTATTTAAAGACTTAAGAACTTTAAATCTAATACCACTTTAAGCACATCACAAGAATTATAGAAACATTTCAAATTAAATCAAGTAGAACAAGAATTCAAAAACAAGAAGTATTGTTAATATTGAAATAGCCTACATGTATTTTCAACTATTCTTGATCAATTGTTAGCACTCCACGAGTCAAACATATTTTGGGCTAAATTATTTCTAAACGTTGTCCACTCGTTTGAAGTCTCAATATAAGTTATATTATCCTCAGCCTCGTCTTCATCCCCATCTCCATCTTCATGTTCAAGGTCAATCGTTCCTTCATCTATTAGGGGTTCGGTCTCAAATGGATCTATTGGCATTTCTCTTCTTATAAAATTATGGAGAAGACAACATGCCATTATAATCCTATTTTTAATGTCAATGGGATAATATGAATGGTCTCTCAAAATTCCCCACCTTGCCTTCAAAATACCAAAACATCTTTCGATAACATTTCTTGCATATGAATGTCTCATGTTAAATAATTCTTTTGGGGTAGAGGGTTGGTGTCCATCACGCCAATCATTTAAATGATATCTTTGACCTCTATAAGGGGCAAGAAAACCCTCTCCGTTTGTGTATCCCGCGTCTACCAAATAATAACCTAGAAATAAATATTAGTTAATAAACCACGCTTCAATTACTAAATTTTTATATACACCTAAATAATAATTTTATATATGAATTTTCATACCCGGCTTTGAAACTTTCAATCCATGTGGCCTATCAAGAGCATCTCGAAGAACTCTACCATCAGCTGCAGACCCTTCCCAACCAGGTAACACAAATACAAATTGCATATCCATGGAACACACACCTAAAACATTCGTAGCAATCTCTCCCTTTCTTGTTCTGTATGTAGGCTTTTCTTTATTGGGCATTAAAGACTTTATGTATGTTCCATCTAGAGCTCCTAAACAGTTCTACAACCAAAAGGTAAACTCAATAAGTATTATCATAATTTTCTAATTCCCAACTTAATTGTTCTATAAAAAGTATAATGATTACATAATACCTTAAACCATTTCCACTTCTGATCAGTAGAATTCTCGAAAACAGGCTCGGGTTTCTTAAGCAAACGCGAATGTAATCTAATCACCGAATTGCAAACTTGGGAAACGCATCTACTAATTGTTTCTCCGGAACGATGAAAACGACATATGATGACCCTATTCTTCACATATGAGCTATAATATGGAGGAAGATTGCTACTTGTTCATCAATTTCCATATTCTTACTAGGTTTTAGTCCTCCAAACGTTTTAAGCATGTCACATAACTTTGTAAAACTTGCACGATTCATCCTTATTTGATTTATGCACATGTTATCACTTTCATAAACATGCCTATACATAATTGAAAATCTATCTATTCTTGATGAGGAGTATCGAATACGTGGTTTATGCATTACATGTTTTACTATAAACATGTAAAACGAAAGTAGAAGCAAAGAGACGGTTGTGACAAGTTGATTCCACAAAGCTAAAATAAATTTCCTTCTCCTCACCCGATTACGAGTTGTTAAACTAAGTCGTGCCATTTCCTATCTACACATTACAAAGACATAAAATGTTTCAAATTAAAAGATATTATAATCAAGATTATGGAAACATTTCAAATTAAAAGAATGACTTTGGGTTAGGATGGATTCGGGTCAACGCGGGTCCATCTAAAAGTAATTTTTTTAGTTTGGGTTAGTATGGATTCCGGTCAAGACGGGTTCGTCTAAAAATAATCCTTTTAGTATGGGTTAGAATGGATTCGGGTCAACATGGGTCCGTCTAAAAGTAATCTTTATTTACAATCATAACAAGAATTGCAACATCAAGAATTAGGCAAAATGTTCAAATATTATCAAACTTATTCAAGTAAATAATGAACAGTTGGGCAAAATGTGTTGTTAGCTCTTTATTTACAATCATAACAAAAATAGCAGCATCATTTAGCAACCCTCTACCCTAAAATAGATAAAATTGTATAGTTCTAAATAAAGTGCTTTCGGGTAAAATGTGTTACACACAAGAAAAGAATGTATAGTTCTAACATATCATGCTTTCTTATAAGTTGTAGTCAAAGCAATTAACAAATAAACCGATAAACAAATAAACATAGTGACACGCTGTCTATTAGATGTTAACCAATTAAAACATGGCGTACCCGAACAAATGAAAAATCATTACCAAAAAACAACAAATGTACCTAACAAAGAACCCAACTTCCAAACCATAATTCAAAACATAAAACACATATAACAAATGAAAAATCAGTACATAGTACTTTTCAATAAACAAACCAATAAAAGAAAGCAAATAAGAAGCCAAGTTCATTGTAAACAAATGCCAAAACAAAAGAGCCTTTCCACCCTTATCGAAGTTCTTATGAACAGATTATAATATTCAATTGAAAACTAAAATGAACCATCAAGATGATGAAATCAAAAACTAGATCACTGAAAAAGATTGTATTGAAGCTTATCTTATTATACCAAGCATTTAAATACTTCATCCATCTACAATTAAGTCAATGAAACCACCACCACCACACAGAGACAAATCTTAACAGCAACCACCACAAACGATGACCAATGGAGACGATTCACGGAGCAACCATAAAACTCACAAAGAAAACGAAAATAATGAGAACAAACTCACTCACCGTGGATGATGATCGGCGGAGACGATCGACGGAGGAAGATCGGCGGAGACGATCGACGGAGGAAGATCGGCGGAGACGATCGACGGAGGAAGATCGGCGGAGGTTCGGGGGGATGAAATCTCCGGCGGATCTTCTTGTGTAGCAGCAGATGTGAAGAATGGAGGCTAGGGTTACTTTTGTATTTTTTAAACATTCCAGCAAAATTCTTTTTAAATTGGGGGGATTTTAAATTCCATTGATGATAGGATTTGGATGGAATTATCTCAATTCCAATTCCTTCATTTAACCAACCAAACACCTTAAAGGAATGGAATTCAAATTCCAATTCTTTCCAATTCCATCAGATTCCCGCATACCAAAAGCCCCTTACTTTGTGTTGGGATTTGACAAATTGGTATTGTTGGAATTGTGGGTTATATTTGAATAGCTGCTGTGGATAGTATAATGGTTGAATTGAGGCGGTTGCAGTTGTTTGCAAGGCTTTCAAGCTGAAGCGGATTTTTTTTTTCTTGACACGCGAGTGATATTCCATTTGATATATATCTAATAAAGATTGAGGGAGGTTAGAATTAATGTTACGTAAAATGCCACATAAATTGATATAGATATAGGAGAGGAAAACTACATAAAGGATCTTTAGGACTTTGCTAGACATTCAGTCAATGACATTATGTAGCCTAATAAAGTTATAACTTCAGGGCCGAGTCTACCCTCCAAAAAAATAACTTGAAAACACAAAGTTAAAGATAAAAGTGCACCAATTATACATAAAAAGTGTGTTTGACCATAGAACATACAAATACCTACCCACACCTCAAGAAGGTGATGCTAAGGTACAAATGACACCTACTAACTAACAATTATGGTGCCTCCACGCTATAAAGTCCCGAATATATCTACATAACTTGAAACATTAACACATAGTCTAGCTACTTAACATAGTACTACCCATAAATACTAAATTACCTTCTCACATCAACTCCCTCATGAAGTAAAAACATACATGGTAAGATGAGGTTGCACAAATAAGTTAATTCAAATCAACTTGCGTAACCCACCTTTAGCTGACTCGTGATGGTACCAGGCTTTCGCTCCGTTTGGACCCTCGATTTCAAAGCATGCCTCTACGCAATCTTGACTATCAAACAAAAATTTAATAGTTTAAGCATATATCATGGCAGTAAAAAAAGAGAATAATTTATCTATGGTCCACCCCAAGTAGTATACTTTTTTCATCACAGCCACCTAAGTATGTATCTTTGTTTATACCAGTTCTAACCAAAAGCATACGGGGATACTACAGAATGACAAAAAAACTCGCTAGTTTTTGTACAAGATAGCTCAACACATTAGTATCTTCTTCTTCCAAATATTTCTAAGGATGTTTCCATCATTAAGTATGTTTTGGTATAAGCTATCCATGCAGGATTCTACAACGAAACAGGATTCATACTTGGCCTTTTTGAAAAATTTGAATAATATATTCAAACTACTTAGAATATTTTTAAACAACAAAAACACATTAGTTCTTTTCTTTTCACATTTAAGTGATGCTTATCGGTAGCTCCATGCCTCCACACAATGATATTCTTTCTTTTAAGGGCATTATCATCATTGGGCATGTGTTGTGCACCAAAACTGGATAACTGAACCATCCCAAGAATTAAAAAAACTAAGCTTACGAGATCAAGAAAACAACTTACTTGGTAAAGTTGTTTGAAGTCAAACTGCCTCATTCCTTTGGTTGTTTGAAACCTGACTACTTCATTCCTTGGTTGTTTGAAGACTAGAACTTCCTGCAACTGTGGTGGGTCCCGCTGCGTTAGGAAAAGGAGGGGTGGGTCCCGCTGTGTTAGGAAAAGGAGGGGTGGGTCCCGCTGTGTTAGGAAAAGAAGGGGTGAGTCCTGCTGTGTTAGGAAGAGAAGGGGTGGGTGCCATCATTGGTCTTGAAAGTTGTGGTCTTTGGGGGGTCATGCTCATCGGATTTAGAGGCCTTTGTAATGGATTTGGCATAGGCCTAGAGGAAGCACCACCCGACATACCCAAACGGGCTGCAATAATTTGGGCCCGTTCTTGGTAAAGTCTCTGTTTTGACCTTTCTAATTGTTCACGAGCCCTTGATATGACACCATCCATCTCAGTAAAGAAAGTCAACTTGGTCTCCAGCTTATGCAACTGCGTTATGAATATTTGCAATATTTATTACGACATAATCCATAAACAAGAGAGCTCTGTTATCTTATACATTAGATGTTGCAAAATTGGTAACTAGTCAAAATGGGTTTGAGTCAAATTGTTGAAACAGGTCAATTTTCGTCTATGAAACACTTTTTGATCAGATTTTAAAGGGGAAATGTAAAAACAAATAATATGAACTATTTTCTGAATTCCATATAAGTTCCCGGACTGTACTTTGGCATGATTAAATCCGTAGACCTCGAAAATAAATGATAAAGTCCCTGTCCTTGGACTTTATCATTAACATAAAACCCCTTTTTTGCATGACAAAATCTCAGGGCTATCCAAAATTTAACAACAGAGCCCCATTTTACATGTTTAAGTCCCTGAACTTTCATTAAGAGGACTTTTACGCTAGATTTTAAAGCATAAGAATTTAATCATCCAAAAATAAAATCCAGGAACTTATGTGTCAAATTTGCGAGAAAGTCTACAGGGTTTTTTTTTAACAATTGCAGATTCTTAAATTTTGTTCCATAAATTTTGTAATTGTGACAATATGATTGCAATAATCTGTTACTACAATAACAGTTACTTTTCTTAAATAAATCAATAGTTGAGAATATAAGTATAAAAATACACTTTAGAGAATATGTTTGTCACTTCGTTGACCCAGTTGATATGTTTTCTTTTTAGCCAGTTTTTTAGTTACACATTTGCCCATTAGAGAGAACACAACCAGTAACCAGAGTCAACCCTTCATACACATGGGTTGAAATTGTCACCCATACTAAAACACAAAAAAAAAAAAATGAAAAAAAAAAAATAAAATAAAAACCTGCTTCTCTATCAATGATGTGGCGAGCTGTCTAATCTGGTCCTCTTCCTGGTCCGCCAAAAATTTTGCCTTAACTGCTGCAGCAGATATAGCTGTAACAGCTGCATGTGTCAATTTATGCATATTTGGATCATCTTTAGCATCTGGAAAATCTTTGTTTGCATTTTGAGAGTTTTTTGCTTTTGTGCACCCTACATAATTAATTAATAGAATTAAGGATATAGAAGATGATTTCAGCTGAATCCATTAGGCAATTGTTGAAAAAAAAAGGACCTACTGGCTTTTGTCAAATTCACAATTAAACCCTTGGACTTCTGAAAGTTTTTGCAAAAATCTCTTTTTATTAATTTAATCATGCAGAAAATGACCTATTCAATTTTAGGGTCCAAAAACTGGATTTCTTCTTTATTTATTTTAGTGAAGTGACATCATTTATGTATGAAATTAGGCTTGAATACAGAGGTGGCAATTCCGACACAGTAATAAGCTAACTTAGATAGGGTCGTAAACAGTAGAGTGTGGGTTGGGTTCGGTTGTTGATAACCGTACTGTTTGGTTTGGGGTGTGGATAGCAGGCTAACCCATTTAGAATTATGATTTCAAAAATAATAAATTTAACCAGTCAATCCATCAATCCACTTAACCCACCATTCCATTTCACCCGTCGCATAAACAGGTTATGAGGGTCATGCCTGGGTTACATGGGTTAAGCATGTCTGAGTTGGGGTTGGGTTCATTGACACATTAATCATATATTCAAATGGGCTGTGTCCAAGTTGGGTGATACCAACTAGCCAGCCCAACGTGAACTCCCACCCCTACTGTGTATACGATCTCTTTCCCTGTTCCATTTTTTTTTTTTGTATTTAAGGTTATAGTTCAGTTCAGCCCTGTTTTAGACCATTGCACACCCATTCAAAAAAATCTTATAGTGAGGAAACCTGAATTTGGCGTGTTTTCCGCCAATGTAGACAGGGACGGTTCAGCCTTTTCTACCATCTCCTCATCTTTTGGAGTCTCGGTAGACTGAGAGTCCGCTAACCCTAGCCGTGGCCCACCATCACCAGAAACTTCAGTTTCCTTTTTAGAACTTGAAGCATTCTCCACTTCATCTCTTTGCTTATTAACTTCTTCAACAATAGCAGGTTTCCCAGTCACTAAATCATTGTCTTTCTTTGAAGCACCCTTTCTTCGTGTGCCAATATTCCTTCCTTTTTTAGAAACTGCCACTTCTGCTGTAACAATATCTTCTTTTTTTCTGTCAGAAATCAACTGTTTTTCCTTTTCATTTTCATTTTCAGTTAATTTTGTATTTTCTTTTTCCTCTTCCTGCTTATTGCACGAATTAGTACTCTCTTTCAAGACTTCTTGCTCCACCACTTCTTGCTCCACAATATGTTCTTTTTTTTCAACAGAAATCAACTGTTTTTCCTTTTCATTTTCAGTCAATTTTGTATTTTCTTTTTCTTCTTCCTGCTTATTGCACGAATTAGTACTCTCTTTCAAGACTTCTTGCTCCACTACATCTTGCAGATCTCTGTATACCTGTCGTCTGTTAGTTATATTTAAGCAGAGGGTGGGTTGGGTAACGGGTCAAATTGGGTCAAGTTGATTGGGTGGACCCGCAAAACCTTTTTGTCTACGTTTTAGTTTTACAAATGATTGATGTGTGGTGATAGATACAACCATTTAACAATTTAGTGGTTCAGCCTTTATACCGCATGTGCAGTGATTATATCCCCTAACCTTATTTGACTAGCTGCAAATGTCATTTTGATTTGTTAATCAGGTTAAAAGTTTAAAGTTGGTTGAATGATAGATATAATAACAGAATTTAAAAAAATTATGGATATAACCACTTACAAAAAAATTACTAAACTGATAACATGTTGAAGTAAGTTGGTTTTATCCAAACGTTAACCCTGATATAAACTTGCTCAACATTAGCATTAGGGTCTGTTTGACAAGTCAAAATGGCATTTTTTTAACAAGTTAAAAAAAGGTTAAGAGATATAAGCATACAGTGATACAACCACTGTAAAAATTAAAGGGACTACTCTCTTAAAATGTTGAAAACATCATATAAAAATATATCATTAATATAATAATTAATATAGAAGGGTGAAAACATTCAAATAAAACTTCCGGCAGTTTTATACCTGCTCATAACATTTAAACAGTCCCTTTTTTGTCATATTTTTAAGTTTAGCCTATTTGACTCATTTAAGTTCAAACAAATTGCAAATCAATCCATTTTCAAGTGAAAGGGTTGAAATTGACACGTTACGTTATATCTCTAGAAGGTTGGTTACATATGGATCTACAGGTTTACAAGTTTATTGACCTGTCTGTGTCATCTGGTTTCTTTGTTCCATCAGTTGGATCTTCTAGAACAAAGGAATGCCTTGCAGACAGCTGCAAGCCTGTGCCGCCACTAGACATAGATTTCAGAGACGTACGGGCTGAAGCTGTCACAATATTAGGTTCCACCAACCGAGTCAAGAATGCTGCCTGGAAATTGCAAAATAAAAGAAAACAAAGAAAAATACAACTAAACAAAGGTAGCAAACTCAACAAATATACAAGACCGTTTTTATCAAGCTTTGGAATTCAGATTCTTTCTAGGGATAAGGCTCATAATATTTTGTTTGAAACAGATGTGCGTGTCTTCCCTTTTAGGATATTACAAAAATCACAAATTGCAATTCAGAAGGTTCATAAATTTCATATCTAAGAGCATCTTCGATGCATGCACCAAAATTTTACACCATTTTAGTGTAAAAGAGCATCTTCTTGAAATAAGCTTGCACCAGGTTATTTTATCCCTAATATATGCACCAAAATTTTACATCTTCTGCAGAAGGTCCCCCTTACATAATAGGGGTTTAGTTAAGGGGGTTGCACACCATGGTCAAATTACATCAATAAATCAAGATTTACACATTAAATTGGGAGACAATTTGCGCACAAAAAATATTACTCCATAGACTACATAAAAAGCTATGGTACAAGTCAACATAACATGCACTTCATGTGTATAGAGTAAATCTGTGTATGGAAGTTGATGTAGAAACTTAATTTTAAGATTATACACTTAGAATAAAATTAAAGACTAATTTTATTTTAATCTTATATGCGATAAGAGATTTCATAAAAAACTAAATAAATTCAGAATTACATATTAAATTAGGAGACAATTTGTACACATAAAAAATTACTCCATACACATAGCGTACACTACCTAAAAAGCTATAACGCATTAACGCAAGTCAGCATAACATGCACTTTATAAAAGTAAATTTTATGTGTATGGAAGTTGATGAAGAAATTTAATAATAAGATTATAAACTTTGAATAAGATTATAAACAAATAATTTCAATCATTTAATTAATTATTTAATCGAATTTTTTACACTAGATACACTAAGATTTGCACATTAAATTGGAGACGATTTGTACAAATAAAAAGTTACTCCATACACATAGCATACACTACATAAAAAGCTATAACGCATGTAAATATAACATGCACCTTATGTGTATAAAGTAAATTTTACGCCTACAAAAGTTGAGGAAGAAACTTAAGTATAAGATTATAAATGCTAAATCAGATTAAAAAATATTATTTAATCTAATATTCAATAAAAAACTTTATTTAAGAACTTTTAATTAACTTATTAGTAACAACAACGAATCTAACTTACCAATGCCATGACAGGGTTACCAGCATCAGTGAAACAAAGTTTCTCATCAGGTGAAGAAAGTGACCCCACAGCATCAAATGCTTCTCTAAGTGCTTTCAATGCAATATTCACACCATTTTCTTGATTATTATCTTTTAATCTATTATTATCCACCGATCCTGTAATCTCCATTGAACAGGAGTCCGGTTGATCATTATTGGCCTTTGGATCCTCAATTTCTTTCGAATCTTGTAAATCACCATTTTCCTGATCAACTTCCATTTTTTCTTCATTTTCCTGTTGACTTTGACCAACTTCTTTCTTCTCATTATTTTCATCAAAACTTTTATCTTTCTTCTCATCATTTTCATCAGAAGTTATATCTATCTTCTCATCATTTTCATCAAGAATTTTATCTATCTTCTCATCATTTTCATCAAGACTTTTATCTTTCTTCTCATCAAATCCATCAAGATTTTTATCTTTCTTCTCATCAATTTCATCAAGACTTTTATCTTTCTTCTCATCATTTTCATCAAGACTTTTATCTTTCTTCTTATCATTTTCATCAGAACTTTTATCTTTCTTCTCAACATTATCTTCATCATCACAATCCCGAAAAGTGTCTTCAATTGGCATTTGAAGAAAATGTAAGATACACTGAGCTTTTGTTTTTGTGGCAACATGTTCAGCAATTTCACTCCAGTTTTCATTGAAAAGTTCCAAAGCTTCTAGAAGCAGTAGTGTCTCTTGATCTGTCCATTTACCACTACTTACACCAGCTGCATCAGCAGGCTCCATTAAAATGAAATCAGATGAGGACATATCTGAGTCAAACTTGCCTTTGTTGAAGCATCCGGTACATAAGTCGAAATCTGCCTGCCTAACAGAAATTTAATCATCATAAAGTAAACAATATTGATGTATGTAGACTTGTAGAGCAAACTGCACGAAACAGAAACAAATTTTACACTTTTTACGTGATATTAACAGCCAACTTTAAGTTAGGTGGAAGATAGATAGCAACTTACATTTTATTTACCATATTTTGCAACCAAGTTACATTTTATTACTGGTTCTAGCAATCAATTTTTTGCTGAATTTTCAAAATTGCTGATGTGGCAAGTTATGGGTTTTTAGTGTATATGTATGTGCCACTTGGCATCTAATGTGACATTATTAATTGTTTTTAAACTCAAACTTTAAAAAGATGCATCATTCCTCAGACCTGTAAAATGAGCTTCGCTGTTAAAAATTGATAACAAATTGTAAGTTGGCTTATGCTTTGGGTCTAATTTAAAGGTGGTCGCTTAAATCAAGATCGAAATGTGAAGTTCTTTCATATCTCGTGATGCGGCCAGCATTATGAGTATGAGGGTGTGTGGATGCAGGAGCGAGTGTGTATGTGTATCAGGTTTTCATATATAATGAAAACTCAAGCAGGCCAACATTGGCTTAATCAAAAAGTAACTATGCTTTTAGCTACCATCTGTTCTACTCATGTTGACATAAACATTTTCATTCTGTTTTAGCATAAAAAAAATTCCTCTTTATCTTGTAAAACTTATGTCTTATTACTCCTTATTTTATAATATTTTTAATTTCTCAAAAATCCAAAATAGACATGTTAATTTGTTTTTCCACCTAGGATTCCATTACTGCATGAGAAGAATTCTTTGTAATTTATGTTAAATCAAAGATTACGTGTGTTCATAGAGGTTAAAAGCTTAAAGCTTGTTTCAACATGTGTGGATAAGGATAGACGTGGATATTTTTTTTCTTTTGTAATTTTATAGTTTTCCCTTCTATACTTTGCTTAATCAGTAGCTAATAAAACATGTTATTTTATAAATCACACCCATGTAGCATGTAACCTGTCAAAAGTTTGCTCACTCTTACGGGAAAAAAAGTAATTTCTATTTCAATTAGATAAAAAAAAACATTCCTGTTGATTGAGAATTGAAGATACCATGGAATTATAACATTATAATTTTTGAAGGCAACAACATGGATAGGCGGATAGCTAAACAACTATAATGAAGTAATACAACATTTCCATATTATCCAGTACATTGTCATTCTTTTCCCTCAAAAAGACGCCAATTTACCGACCTACTTTTACGAGAAATTACGCTTAAAGATATGCCTAGTGCCACACTGCCACTTGGCATCCATCCATGAGTTCTAGAAAAGAGCTCACTTCCTTACACCATCATTCAAGTATGCCAAGTGGCATTAGGCCAACGTATCATTTCTCTATTTTTATTTGCCAAGTCAGAAATAAAAGTGCAAGGCATATCAATAGGCCCCATTGGGTAGAATGGTGCTACTGCCTACTAGCACAAAACTATAAGGAAGCAGATCAGATTATTGCTAGATAATTATAATTAATTTTTAGAAGGAGACCTAAGAAACAACAGACCTGTTTCTGACAGTGGTAACGCTTACGAGAGCAATCAGCCGCACATGAATTGCAGTGATATTCAACAGATGGTCCCTCAGGCTGTGCTGAGTCATCAACTATTATGGACTCAGGCAACCGGGATTGAACTGCAGGCATGGCAAAACTACTCCTAGGCATAGCTGGCAAGCACAATTGGTCCGCATCAAACTCATACAATTTCTGTATCAATGAATTTACTTTTGCAGCTTCTTGAACATCACTCACTGAATTGACAACATCCACCTCAGGGAGTGGATGATAATTGATCAACCCCCAATAGTCTAAAAATTCCATCACTTCTTTCTTAGCATCCAATTCTCCAACTAATATCTCAGAAAGATCTTTTACCTCTATTTGGGTATTGGGATTTGCATGAAACTTTTTAACAATCGAGTTTCGAATTTCCATGTAAATTTCAGGAGACCTATTCTCCCATTTCCCATTGAAGAAAGAAGGCAATTGTTTCTCCTCCAATGGATGAACTTTTGTCCATGAGAACCAACCCACAAATTTCACCATGTGGTCAATGACTCTATTTATAGTAAAACATTAGCGTGTGAATTGTGGATTATAAGAGAAAAAGCAATTTATTCAGTCCCAGTAGCAAGTTTTAAGTACTAGACTTCAGTGCAACAACTGAAAGACCATTATTCAGTCAGAACTATTATATGATAGTGAGGACTATGTATGGAATTGTGGATGATTTCTTTTTTCCTTTTCAACTGAAAACTAGGAATATTACAAAACTTCATCCTGCATAACAGAAGTATGTATGTACTGATCCATTGATTTGACTAAAGTGTAAGTGCAAAATTACATTCCATCATGTACCGAAAATGGAATACCTCAGGTCTACGCATCACTCAAACTGATTCTAACATATTAATGAATTAAAGTGAACATAACTAACAGTGCCAACATAAGACAAGACTATTGCCAAAATTTAACATATCAATATCCCTATTCCGTAGGAATAAAATATCCAGCAGCTTTCAAGTAAAGAATGCTAAAGGGAACCAAATAATTGTTTCTCCATTGCAGTAGCCAGTAAGAACATTTTCAAACTGGAGATATGCATGCAAAGAATTTCTTTTCAGTACTTTTAACAAATTTGACTAATAAGATACAGCTTCATACATTTTAATAGCATCATCAATAACTTAAACCTGAAATATCAGAGTTTTATATGTAAACTTCAAGGTGTTGATCATAATAATGTACTATTTCGAGTCTTTTTCTAGTAACAGCTTACTAAAACCTATCCACTTACTCTTAATAACTCTAAATAACAAAAACAATGATATTTTTCTGCAATTCAACTAAGCATAGACAATGAAATATGATGATAAGCGCTTTGAACAAGCTACATTCACTTACCAGCAGAAATTGGTACAACATGTACATTAGCATCACGCGATTTCATACTATCATATTCAGCTTCTATCTTCGCTTCCAACGCCTCCCACGCTTCTCTTCTCGCCTTCACCTCCTCCTCCGCCATCGCCGCCACCTGCGTCGTCATCACCGGACGTTCCTCTTCGCCATTCACCACCACCGCATCCCAAAACGTCCTAGACTCGGCGTAATTCGGCTGTAAACGAGCTCTCGTCAATGGACCGTTGTGGATAGGAGAAAACAGCACCGGCGAGGGTTTCTCTCGTGTTTGCCACTTAGAAGACGACGCCGGTGGCGGAGTCGACGTGCTGCTGTTACTGAGACTCGAGGCTTTCCTCTTCATCCCTCCGCCTCTTCTCCGTGATGACTGTGCCTCCGACGACGGTGGTGGTGGTGGTGGTGATTCGGTGGTGGTTGCCGGAAAATTGTGCTTAAGTTCCATTTTAGGGCTTGTTTGGGAACTCACTGTGAAGAGTCGACACAGGTGTTATTTTGTGCATAGGGATTCATCATTGTTAAGATGCACATTTATAAATAACACATCTACATGAGTGGTGTTTTACCTGGTATTTTTAACAAATCTTATAGCTTTTAGTTTTTTTTACAAAATAATTTTAATTTGATGTTTCATTTAGCTTTTTAAGCTTATATTTATTAGTTTATATAAACTAATTTGAAAAAGTTTATTTGAAAATAATTTTTTAGTTTATTTGAAAAAGCTTATTTATGTAAGGGTGTAAGTTGCTCATTTACCCTCAAATGATGGTGGTTAATAATTATTGAAGCAATTATTACTGTAACAAATTAAATAATGATGGATTTAACCTATTTTCTGTAACAACTTATTATTGTAATTATTGACTAGATAAATGTTTCCAGTAATGACAAAGAACCTATTTTCTCCAAAAATAGTTCAACAAAAAGAAAGAAGTCTAAGAATGTTGCTTCTTCTCGCTCAACTAAGAGAAAGACTTCAATAACTTCTGCATTTGAGGACAAACTTGCTAATGTTATGCGACACTATCATCGAGAAGCTCACAATCGTACCCACTACAAAACCCGTCACCTTCCACAAAAGAATGAATGGAAATTGTGTTAACCTTTCCTGATTTTGAAGAAGGTTCAAGGAATTACTGTCACACATTATCAATTTTCTTGAAAAAGCAAGCTCGTGAAAATTTCATGGTTCCAACAAGTGATGTGGCAAAGATAGAGTTTTTAAAATATCTAATGGACAAATGATTATGTTTTTGGTCTTTATGATTATGTTTAATATATTGAATAGTTGTGTGTTTTCTTAGTGGTTAAAATTTCTATCGAAAAAATGACTCTCATTTATTATTGAACTACATGTTTAGTCTTATTTTAATCTTAGTTGTGTTTATCTATATGTGTGTTTTTAATAGGATGGATACAAATAGTGACGAAACCGATTGTGATAGAGATGAAGAAAGTATTAATGTATTTTATAGAAGTTTTACATCATATTCGATATAAATTTATCCAAAATTGATGATATAGCTCATAAAAACAAAGTAGATACATATAAAATATAAGTTATGTGATAATATGTAACCATATCCCTTTTGGTCATTTTACTAACGTAAGCTAAATAAAAAAAGCTAACACAAACATTTAAAAAGAGCTTATCAACTTGTAGAATATAAGCTAATCCAAACATTTAAAAATAGCCTAACAAATAATAGAAAATAAGCTATAAGTTATTTTAAAATATAAGCATAAGTCAAAAATAAAAGCTAGGCCAAAGACCACCTAAGACGGTCTCGTTTTTTCTACATTTTATAAATAACACATCAATTTTATGTAAGCTTTTCTTAGTTTTTTATTTTTATGTTTTTTTGATTTTCCGTTCTAAGGTATTGTCTCCGTTTTTTCTTGTTTCTAATTTTTTTCATATTAGTTTACTTTCTTAAATTTATAATTATGCTTCATATTCTATAATAAAATTTAACATACACATAGAAAATAATGAAAAAGAAATAAAAATACCCAAAAAAAATAGAAGACAACATTTTATTAATAAAATAAAAATAGAGGTACATTTGAGTCAATTGATACAAATGCTCCAAATGCTCAATAAGATCCGCCCAAAAGTCATCGTGGATTTATAAGCGTGAAAGTATATAAATTTCTATTAGTTCATTGTTTGGAATTCGAAGATAATATCACATCATCACTCTTCAAAATCATATTATTTGAGATAATACACGTGTACATGATTTTCTAATTGTTCATGGATATAGTTGTTTTTGCGGGTTGTTGAAATATATGTCATTTACCTTTTTAGGATCCTAAAAGCTCGTTCAGTGTCCTTTCTTGCCGTTTCTTGCGCTTCCTTAATCGTTTTCGTTAAGATAGTTCTCTGAAGAGCACACCAATGTTTTAACTATCGTTGCCCAAGTTTTAACAGGATGCGTTTGTTTTTTTATTACTATCAACTTTTTTGGCACATAACCTATAATAAAACATAATAAAATTAATATCATCTTTCACGTTACTCTAAAAAATCTTTCTGATACAATAAAGGTGCATGAAAATTTTTTTCTAATTCTTTTTGTTAAAATGAAACTAATGTCGAGCTATATTCAAACAGAATGCAATGCAATAAGAAATAAAAATAAAAACTAGGTAAAAAAAGAATAAAAATAAATGAGAAGTAAAAAATACCTCTTTCCAAGCTTTAAATCCAGCTTCATCCTCGAAGCTTGGAGAAGAGAGTGAAATGAGTCTACTATGATGGTAGACGTTGACAAGTGGTGGTGGAAGGAATGAAGGAAAGGTGTGGTCATGAAGTCAAGGTCGGGAAAGCCATGTAGCGATTTTAGTTAGAGGATGGTTTGAAATTTTTCTTTAACTCAAAAGGCTTACGCAACCGTGTCAGACTAACAAAATAATTGTTACACACATGTTTCTTAATTCTGTTTTTTCTCAATCCTAACGCAACCGTTTCATTTTCATGAAGAGTTTTCGACACGGGCGTTTCAACCTTCTGTTTGACACAAAAAAAATAAATTTTTTTTTATTTTAACATGAAATAAGATAAAATTAACAAAGATAAAAAATACGGGTTGCCTCCCGCATAGCGCCTTTCTTTAATGTGTTTGGCTAGACTTTCTCAAGTCTCATTTAGTCTAGTGCAAGCTCCATTAAAACCTCCCCAAGCTTAAACTTCTTAATCCGTCTTTTTGTTGCATCCTTATTAATAATATTGTTGAACACTAAAGCTGAAACATCATGGTTAGATAACTCAATGAATTCTTCAGTTATTGGTTCAATTATATCTAAATAGTTAATGCACCAGATATCACTTGGGTAATGCATAGCATCATCTATGTTAAAATTGATTATCTCCCATCAAACCCCATAGAAATAATACCATTATAAACATCAATTTTAGTTCTAGCAGTTTTTAAAAATGGTATTCCCAAAAATATAGAACTTAAATTTAAGAAGTCATCATCCTCTATATCTAACGCATAAAAATTAGCTGAGAACACTAGTTCATTCACTTGAAAATTCTTTAATATAGTTTTTGGGGGGGGGACTTATTGAATTGAAAGTACAACAAACACATGAAATGGCTACCAATGTAAGTCCTAAAAAACATTCATGATAAACAATCAATTTGAATTAAAAAAAAGTGAAGTCCCGCTTCAACACATATTCTGAATACAATATAATGTACACTCATCTTGCATTAATTGTGAAGCTTATAAACAAAATTCAATCCCACAAAACAACTCATAATAAAAACACCGGAATCATATAATAAAATCAAATTGAATAAACACATTCGAACTTATAAGTAAAATACTCACATCATATAATAAAGTCAAATTGAATAAGCAAATTCGAACTTATAAGTCGAGACCATTACCGTAGTGTTTAACTATAGATGTTAGAGCAATTTTTCCGATTGACGAACTCCATTATCATAGTGGTCCAAATTAAGATTTGTGATTGAACATAGTTAATACTATAACCTTAAATGAAAAAATAATTAGAATAAGGATTAAATCATAAATTGTTCATTCAAAAAAAAAAAAAACTATTACACTTCAAGTTGCAATAATCAAATAACTAATTCCAATATTTAAAAATTTATAAATCAAATTATATGTATGAAATCACAAAACCCCAAATCCAATTTTGTATTTGTTTAAGGAAAGAAAAATAAAAGGAAACAAAAAAAATGTATTGAGCTAGTGAAGTTCTTTACCAAAAGTCAATCAATGACTCCGATCAGAATGGTTTTGGAAAAATAATTGTTGTTATCTTCTTACGAACGGCTTGTTGTGCTTATTTTCTCTTCGATTTGGTTTCTTTAAAAGTGAAATCAAAAGCCTTATCACCAAACAAAAAAGATTTAAATCAACATCAACCACTACCACGACCATTATCCCTGGATCTGAGAATTGACCACCATCACCACTCGATTTTCCAGTGGCTAAAGGTCACCCCCTAGTCTGCATCTACCATTATAACCTAAACAGGCAACACCAACCACCACCTTATTTTCCCCACGGTTGCATGAAAGAAAAAATGGAAGGAGGAGACGATCGTGTTGACGACCGTGGCCTTCCTCTTCGCCTCTCTCTCACTCTCTTTCTCTCTCTCTCTCATCTTCTGGTTTCAAACGTAATCTCAATGGGGGAAAGAAAGAAAATGGTGGTCACTTTGCAGAGGTGTACTGCCATGCATTTACTACATGTACAATACTATTCATTTGCCATGTTCTTTAATAATAGAGACCATCATTTTTTTTCCCACGACTGCATGAATGAAAAAATGGAAGGAGGAGTTGATCGTGTTGACGACCATTACCTTCCTCTTCGACTCTCTCTCTCTCTCTCTCTCTCTCTCTCTCTCAATTTCTGGTTTCAAGCGTGGTCTCAACGGGGAAAAGAAAGAAAATGGCGGTCTTTATGCGAAGTTGTATTACCATGCATTTATTACATGTACAATACTATTCATTTACCATGTTATTTAATAATAAAGTAATATTTATGAACAAACAGGGTAGTGTGGCATTATGAGAAAAAACTAGTTATAATATTTTTAAAAGATTATTTTTGTAGGATGTGAATATTTCTTTTAATATTAATAATTATAATATATATTAAACTTCTTGGTCGGCAACTTTGTATTTTAGCCACCATAGTTTGATATATTTCAAAAAAGTCTATATTACTTCTTCTACTGCATAAGGTGCAAGTAGTAAAAAAATACTTTACCCTTGCCACCCACTTCTTCTCCAATAGTATTCTTCCGATGATTAGCGCGGAGAAAGAGTAGGGGAGCGATTCTTCAACCTATTATGAAGTTGTTAGGTGGGTTTTTTAAGTGACGGGTCAAGTAATCGTCATCTAATTGGTGGGTATGCCGATATGCAGCATTAGGGAAGACGGTGGCAGATGGATTTGAGGTTTGGAGTGGCAGCGGAGATGGAAGTTCCTAGAAAAACAAAAAACGACCGATCATTGGCTGCATATGCGGTGGTGGTTACGGGTAAACGACACATCAGATAAAAGAGGTGAGTCTAATGGGAAGAACGATTGACCAGCTTCCATCAGTTCTGTATGGCTGCACGGCACCGGAGTTTATAATATATAAATGCTAACATGAAATAGATGGGAATTAAAAATGACGAACAAGATGAATATTTTTATGGGTAGTGTTAGCAGAGTCAACGAAGGGTTGAATATTTGTTAAAGAAAGTGATAAATCCAGTGAATGTGTTTTACAGTGGGTTTATGTGGTAATTTCAAATTCGTGAGGATGAAAATTGCAGGTGATGTTACAGTAATATTCATTTTATTATTTATTAATAACAAATAGAGTATATATTATAACTGTCTTTCATCCACATCATTTATAATTTATTTATGTACAGCTTAAATACAAATTATTATAAATGATAGTACAGTCATAAATAGCAGCAAATCAATATGATTGGTCAGGTGGTGCCAAGTGGCTCTTTGTAAGTGGCTTTGTAAGTGGCAACCCTTTAAGTTTTGGATTTATGGTTGATGGGTAGAGAGAAAAATGGAAAACCAAACATATCATGGTGGATTAAGGAGAAGCACATGAACTAAAGAGAGATTGATATATATATATATGTATATTTCGAAATAGAGAGAAAGAGATTGAGTGGAGTTCAAAAACCTTTAAACTATATATCAAAAAGGAGTTAAATGCGTTTTACGTCCCTGAGGTTTCATATAAATTGTCATTTGAATCCAAAAGTTTAAAAGATTGCCATTTGCATCCAAAGGTTTCACAAAAATTGCCATTTGAATCCACTTAACTACTCCTAGTTAACGCCGTTAAGTTTTTCCGTTAAGTTTCCTACATTAGAGGTATTTTAGTCAAAACAATTACAAAATAATAAAAATAAGATCTACGTGATAAATTTTAGGCGTTCAGTGTATTTTGATAATCATCATTGCAATTTTAATTTACAAGAAATGATAGGTCAACAGTTATTTTATTTTATCAAGAAATTTATCTCTGGACGTCCTATTAGATAAAATAAAATATAAGTTTAACTAACTAAAAGTGATTCATTTCCAACTTTATAAAACATACAAAACAAAAAAATATATAAATAAACAAACAAGTCAAATAACATAAATTATTTGAATTATAACCATAAAAGACAGATTATCATAAAAGTATAAGAACAATTAATAATATGACATTAACTACCATGAATAATAATCATAAAATATCAATTATCGTAACCATAATTAAACTTTAAATAAAATAAATCTATGTTTAATAAAACGGGCAAAAGTAACACGATTACTAAACCAAAATACATTAACAAGACAAAACAATAAAATAATATTATAAAGTCAAACATAACTACAATTATCAAAAGAAGCTAAACATATAAAAACCCTCACGTGAGTTGGTGTTTTATTTTCTAATTTTTTTATTAAAATAACTCTCATGTTGGAAACTTAACGAAAAAAGTTAACTGTGTTAGTTAGATGTAGACAAATGGATTCAAATGACAATTTTAATGAAACCTTTGGATGCAAATGACAATTTTTATGAAATCTTTGGATGCAAATAACAACCTTTTAAACTTTTGGATTCAAATGACAATTTCTATAAAACCTCAGGGACGTAAAACACATTTAACTCTATCAAAAAGTAAAATATAATTTAACGAAAACAAAAAGTTTTCCATAATTACAAAAAGAGATTGACATTTGGGAATTAATAAAAAAGAGTAGGTTTTGTTATAAAACTTTAAATGCAAATAACAAAAGAAATATTATTAATTGTTTTGTTTGAAGCGTGTACCTTTTCATTATTTGACATAGTCTTTTTTACTCATAATAACATGATCATCATTCCGTATAAAAAATAAAACCTTAAGAGACCCGTGGCAACGCGCGGTCTCAAATTCTAGTTATTTTAATTATTAATTCATGTGAAGGAACAGTAATAATGATAATTGTTTAAGGCTTGGTTATTTGAACATTCAAATTTATTATTAAAACACTTGTATTTTTTTATCTCTCTTCATGTATGTATAAATTTTTTTTAAAAAAAATAAAAGTATAATGATTGTATGTGTAACACGCCTCTTCTTTAGTAAATGTTTATCTAGTATTAGAGCATTCACAATTCATACTCTATCACCATTTATATAATTACAGTAAATATCATTATTTGCTCTCTCTAATTTTCAATTAAATAGTATTTTTTTATATTTTTATTATTATATTTTCTCTCTTATCTACACACAACCATTTTAAAAAATAGTAAAAAACTTATGAGGGTTGTATCGTGCATCCTCATATTTGGGTAAACACGATACAATCCCCATAAATTTATAACCTATTTCACTCACTATCACTAACAACCATCCACATAATATAAGACATTCACTCACATATATACAGGGAACGGCTGTGAATGCTCTTATGACGGTAAATTCTGTGGGGGACACGAGTAGAGGTGTTCAAACCGGTTTTTCCGGCCAAACCGGTTCGGGTTCAAAACCGAACCAGTTTTTTTGTGGTAGAGTTAAACAGGTTTTTCTTCAAACCGGTTCGGGTTACAAACCGGTTTGGCTCACCGAATACTCGAACCTGTCAAACCAGTTTGAAACCGGTTTTTTTTTTTACCGAAACCGGTTTTTCTTACCGGTTTAACCGGTTTTTAACTTTTGTTTTGAGTTCGGGCCTACCAAACCGGTATAGAAACCGGCGGTTTGGGTTGGTTCGGGACCGGTTTGGGCCAAACCGGTTTTTCTTTGAAACCGGTTCCGGTTTTTCCGGCCGAACCGGTTCGGGAACCGGTTTTTTTGCCCATCTCTAGACACTAGGACATTGGGATGAGGAAATAGACAAACAATGGTAGGTTGGAAAGATATGCTCAAAAAAAAAAAAATATTCATGTTTAAACATGTTTTATGCCGCCTTCCAAAATCTCGAGCAGTAGTAATTAAGATTTTTTAATTTTTAATTTTTTAATTTTTAGATTTAGTTTCTTTTGTAATATTTTATCATGAATTAATTATATTATCTTTTGGGTTTACTTTTTGTTTAATTGTCCTATGATCAACATCTACATTAGACCTTTCTTGGCACAAACCATACCAATGGTAACCCAAGATTTTTAACCAAGGCAACTACATAATATAGTGTTCAAAGCAAGCCTCGTATTTTGTGGTAACAATGTAAAAAGACTACTAAAGTTACAAAAATGTATAATATTTGATTTACCACAAACTCACATTTATCATGCAATGAGCGCAACAAAATCTTACTAGTTTAATTTGGTAGAGGCGTTAAAAATTCTAACAGGGCCACGTAAACGCTCACACCGCCAAGAAAATCAATTTATTTATTTTGCTCATGTTTTGCGTCGCTCGAATAAATCTTGTATTGAAACATATGTGATAACAAACGTATCATAACAATATTATTTGGAATATAAAATAACTATTACGATGTTTAAAAAAAAATATAAATATATTATACTCGGATCATAAGTTTTGACCGCACGTTGCGAAGCTTGGTATTAATAAAGTGTATATCAAAACGTAGGCAGAGATAATCACGTGGAAACAATATATTCTCTCTGTGTGTAATCCTTTGTTCCTTATTACGCCAAATCCCAATCCCAACCATTTAACCCCTCGTTTCCAAATGACAGCTTTATTTCCATTCTATTATTCTTTTTTTAACATTGCCTGCCTTGTTTATTCCTATCTCGGCTTCGGTTTTGACCAATCTAAACCGTGAAGGCATGAATAGGTTGATCAGAAGTTGGGAATGTTGTTGTCTTTGATGGCTGTTGTTGGTGGTGGTTACAAAAACAAAGAGATATACAAGGTGATAACGAAAGTGAAACAAGATATTCATTTCATTCATTTTGTTTGTAGATAAACATATGTATAGTTTTCAGCATGAAACCAAAACTTCTAGTCATAATCATAAGTAATAGTAATGACAGTTATAATGTATGTAATTATGATTGCTTATAACATTTTTAGGTTTTTCATTCTCTTATGTAAATAATTTTACGACATTATTTTTTTTAAATTACACTATAAATCACAACTTTATTTTTTAATTTGAGTATAGTATTTTTTATTTTATAAAAAGCTACTTTTATGTATAGATTTTGATACAATATGCATAATACGATTGTGCGTAATTATAAACATAGTTTGTGTAATTACAATATAAGTTGTGTGAATATTTATATAAGTAGATCAGTAATTTTGTATGAGTAATTATTTAAGAAATGTGTATAATTATGAGTAGACGCATGTGTATAATTATGAGTAGACGCATACGCCCCTCCCATCTAATCCACATATGCATTTTGATGGCTTTATACACCTAATATACACTTTATATAATAACACGCCTCTACGTATTCAAAGTAACATTTACTTACATGAAAACATGTTTATTCTTAATTAACATGCATCAAACACACTTCATAATTCAATTACATTCCTATGAAATCGATATTACAGTTATTTTTCATGATAAGATATTAAACATCACATTGCATACACAATCTTACTACTTCATAATAAGTTTTATTATGTATCATAACTCCGAGAACTTGATCTTGATTCAAAGTCTTTATTGAAAGGCCCTTTCTCATTCATGTTTGCATCAAACTTCTCTAACCGTCTAAGTCGGTTATATAACTGGTAGCACTTGATCTCGGTTCAAAGTCTGGATCAAAAGCTTTCTTACCATTTAAACTGGTTACATAACTAGTAGCACTTGGTCTTGGTTCAAATTCTGCATTAAAAGCTTTCTTACCATTTAGACTGGTTACATAACTGGTAGCACTTGGTCTTGGTTCAAAGTCTGCATTGAAAGCTTTCTTACCATCTAAACTAGTTACATAACTGGTAGCACTAGGCCTCGGTTCAAACTTTGCATCAAAAGTTTTCTTACCATCTAAACCTGCTACATAACTAGTAGCACTTGGTCTCGGTTCAAAGTCTGCATCAAAATTTTTCTTACCATCTAGACCAGTCACATAACTAGTAGCACTTGGCCTCGGTTTAAATTTTGTGTCAAAAGTTTTCTTACCATTTAGATCGGTTACATAGCTTGTCGTACTTGGCCTTGGTTCAAATTCTACATCAAAAGTTTCCTTTCCATCTAGACCGGTTACGTAACTTGTAGTACTCGGTCTAGGTTCAATATTACTATCAAAACTATGCTTACCTTGTAGACGTATTCCATTATCATAACTCGTAGCACTTGGTCTTGGTTCAAACTTTGCATCGAAAGTTTTCATACCATCTAAACCTGTTACATAACTACTAGCACTTGGTCTCGGTTTAAAGTTTGTATCAAAAGTTTTCTTACTATTTAGATCGGTTACATAGCTTGTCGCACTTGGCCTTGGTTCAAATTCTACATTGAAAGTTTCCTTTCCATCTAGACCGGTTATGTAACTTGTAGCACTCGGTCTAGGTTCAATATTACTATCAAAACTATGCTTACCGTGTAGACGTATTCCATTATCATAACTCGTAGCACTTGGTCTCGGTTCAAAACTATTATCAAAAGTTTTCTTACCATCTAAACTGGTTACGTAATTTGCAGCACTTGGTCTAGGTTCAAAGTCTTCATCAAAAGTTCTCTTGTCTTTGTTTGTTGTCAATGTGTCACAATCAGCTTTATTACGAGGTAGAGGTAACACAGAAGCACTCCTTTGACCAAGCGAGTTTTGCCAGTTTTCCCCTGAATCTAGTCTAGCTTCTATGATGAAAACGTTCTGCTCAAATGATGTATGAAAATGTAAAATTAGAAAAAACTACATAAAGTAATATAGTTATATAATATTTTTATATACTTAATTTGTAGAAATTAACATAAAAGTTTCTCCAAAGTATTAGCAAGACAAATTAAATCACGAATAAGGTGATATATGTATACATTATTTTATATAATTTAAATGAAAATAATTTTTACCATAGTGACTGAAAAGAGCGAAAAGAGAGCCAGAAAAGAAATTGAAGACTTCATCTTTCAAATAGTAGTTTGTATGAAGCTTTTGGTATGTGAATGCAATGGAATGATGCTTCTATTTATAGCAAGATCTGTGATATTTTTTTTATTCATAGTATATAACTATATATTAGGTAAGACTTTAAAATTTAAATTCAAAAGTTTATAATTTAAAAAGTATAAAAATTAATCTTAAAACATTAATTTTCTTAATCAATGGTTGAGATTAAGTTGGAGAACAAAATTTGTTAAAAGAGTATTTTAATAATTGTGTCTTTGCTGCATTTTATTGTGTTTTTTCGTTAATTTGTTATTGTGTTTTCCTGAACATTGTTGTGTTTTTTTTAAAATAATAAATTATGTAAAAACATAATTAATGGTGAAAGAGAACTATTGTGTATTTCTAGTATGTAAAATACAATGATAAAATAACAACTAATTTATCTAAAAACAATGATAAAATAACACAAAATTATATAAAACATAAAATACAATATTAAAACGTGTATTATGTTATATTTTCTTAACATTGTGTTTTCTTGAATAATGTTTTGTTTTTTATAAAATTATGAGTTTTAAGAAACACATTGATGAAATAAAATCATTATATACTTATAGTTGTAAAGCGCAATGATAACCTACAACCATTTTATATAATATATAAAAAATATTGACAAAAATAACATGAAATGATTTAAAGCGTTGAACATAATGATAAATACATATAACAATTAATGAAAAGTATTTGACATAATAACTTGACGTGTTTTACACAATTACCAGACATATTTGACAAAATGACGTGACATATTTGACAAAATGACGTGACGTATTTGACGTAATAACCAAAATACTCTCATATTTAAAAACAATAAAATGATATATATACATTTCAGAATCCTTCTTAGTCTTTTAAATTAGTTTTATTACTATAACCCTATCCTATATATTATTAAAAAGATAACAAATCTAAGTATCTAACCCATGGATTATGTAACATTAATTAATTACCATAACAGTCAAATCCATTTGATACGTTATCTTTTTCTTAAGGGCATAAGTAAAACATGCAGCGGATTTAAAAATAATATTACACATGTTTGTGATGTTGAACTAAAGATACTTGTATTTTGCTTGTATTTTATATTTATATTAATATTTATATCTTCAAGATAAAAATGTATGATGAAATAGATAAGATATAAAATGTAACCACACCATAAACAAAAGATATATAGAAATCCGCAATCCATTCAGTACTTTTTTTTCCAATGCAGAGTTATTCTCCTGTAAAAAAATTTTGAACCGCAAAGATTATCGATGTATAAGGTCTTTTTATTAACATAGTAGCAATCACTTCATCATTTCTCAATAAATTAGATAGTGATTACATTTTCGCTTCTCAGTTATAAAGATTATGATCATGCCATTAGTATCATCACTAACTTTTACTTTCTATGAAGTAATCACCTGTTACAAACATTTATAGTGTATGAATAATATGTAAGCTTATGGTCTAAGTTGAGTTTCACTTCTATGAGTTTCTTCTCTTGACGATTTCGAAATGCACAAGAATTAATCATTAAAAATACGCTTAAAATTTTCAAAGAGTAAATTACATGGATGTTCCTTGTATTCTAATCAAATTTTTGGATTTGGTCCTTAACTTTTAAAATTTTTTTGATATAATCCCTCAAATTTTATTTTTCTTTCATCCATAGTTCTTAAGTTTGTTAATTAATAGTTAGTGGTGTTAAAGTTTTTAAAAAGACAACTTTATCCTAATAACTATCTATGTAATTAAGTTTTTTTAATATATATAATAATATATTAAATTAACATATATAACTTCTTCAAGTTTTTTTATTTTTCTTTTTATTATTTCATTATTATTGTGTTTATTATTTAATAAAATATATTTAAAATTCAGAATTAGAAATGCATTTTAAAAAGTCTTTTTAAAAATGTTTGGTTTTTTAACCATATTTTTTAAACCTTTTGATTTGTTTAAACATTTTCGTAAAAACTATCAGCTTTTTTAATCATATTTATTACTATTGTTCATTTTTTGATTTTACTTTTAAAATCATTTATTTTTTAAAGTTATTTACACCATTTAATATTTAAACATCTCTTTTTAAAATTCTTGTTTCTGAACCTTTTTTAAACCATTTGTTTATAAATTTCTTTTATAAAATCGCTTAGTACGTCATTCTTAAAACCGTTTAATTTTTTAAAATGTTTTTACTAAAACCATTAGGTTTATTAAACGTACATCTTAAAATCAAACAGATTAAATAAAGATAAAAAATCAAATGGTTTTATAATAAAAAATTTTAATAGAACAAGCAGCAGAAATTTTTTTAGAAACACATGGTTTTTTTTTAAATGTTTAAATAGATTTTAAATTCATTTAAAAAGGCTTTTGAGTAAGAACAATTTATAAATATTTAAAAAAACCATTGATTTTAAAAAAGGTTTAAAAGGAATGAATTTAAATATTAAATACAAGGAAAAAAAACTTGAAAAAGGAATAGTTTTGAAAGCAAGATTTAAAAGTCTAATATTATAAAGACGTTTAAAACCATAATGTTTAAAAAATAATACTTGCATGGTTTTACAAAAAATTATTTAAAAAATCAAATGGTTTAAGAAACTGGGTTGAAAATCTATAATAAAATATAAAACAATTAATTAAAAAAAGGGCGTTTCAAATTAAGTATAATTTGTGTTCATAAAATGAAAATTTTTAAATAATAAACGTAGTAATAATAAGATAATAAAAATAAAACTAAAAATAAAAAAATTGTATAAAAATATAAATGTTAATTTAATAAATACACACGCGCACACACACGCACACATCATATATGTGTGTGTGTGTGTGTGTGTGGGGTTTAAAAAGTAAATTATATGGATGGTTCTTAGGGTAAGATGGTCATTTTGATAATTTCAACATCAATAATTGTTAATTAACTGACTTAGGAACCATACATGAAAGAGAAATAGAATCTTAAGAACCATATGCGCAATTTTTAAAATTTAGCGACCAAATCCAAAATTTTGGTGAGACCACACGGACTGCCTATGTAATTTACTCATTTTCAAATTATCTCGTATGTAAAAGTGAGTAAAAGAATCGAGAAAAAAATACAGTTAGTTCAGATATGGTTCGGTCGTGACATCAACCGTGACTTGTGTGCTTGTTCTCTCTTGTAGTTTTTTTATATTTTTTTAACTATAAGTAAGAATTTATTCGAGCTTATTTCAAATACAAGTTGTTAAATAAGTCGATAATAATTATTAGCATTAACTTATCACTACTACTATATAATTTAAAACCAGTGGACAAATTAGGGATTTCCTTTGTTTTTGTAAGACGCTCCCTTTGGACTCCTTTTTTGCATTACTTCTTCGTCTCCCCTCCTTCATTCCGGTAACACTTCATTTAATCACCGGTCGGCCATCTCACTTGATGTTCCATTAATGGCACATTTTCAATTATACTCTCCTTCAATAGAGAATCTTAGTCATCACTATCACCATGAAGCCATCGGATCCCAAGGGCCCTTCAATCACATTGATACGCCCATGGCCGGCACCGGCACGGTTCTGACAGCGGATGTTCAAAGGATCCGTTAGTTAAAGACCCTTTCATTTCCAGCGGTTAAGACTCATTTAATGTCATCGCAACCCATTCGGTTCAATCATCAATTGCTGAGGATTTCCACTCCATTCAATCATTGATTAATTCAATCGTTGCTCAAGTCTGGTACTTTTATAAAGTGGTGTTTCACGTACAGCAAGTTTTATTTTTGGTGTTTTAAAAGATGTTGGAGCTATGTCACATTTTTGTTTGTTACATTTTATTTTGTAGGCTCCTCGTAGATATAGTTTAAGCATCAAGTTATATGTTTGGACGTTTAAGAATATGGAATTCTAGGTCCATGATAAGCACTTGTTTGTATTATTATTTTTACTTCATTCTTCTTTTTTTGAAAAATGTATTAGGCGTAATGCTTTTTTTTTTCTAGGAGGAGAGCGGTTGCTGGGAGACACCAACAGATTCTTCGCGGAGTAGAAACGGTAAGGCAATGGTTTAACGACTAACAAGCGAGTAACTTAAACCTATTTAACGCATTCACGCATTCAGGTGAGAACCAAAAGCCCTATATTCATGTTTTTGAATGTTTGGGAGAAGATCATGTACTTAAAGATTTCTTTTTCACTTATAAATAGGATAAAGTTGTTTTAGATTGGGACTTGATATGGCCAAATCATGTGATATGATGAAGATGGTAAAAGCATAATATGCGACTTTGGCGATATGTGTATGTTATTTGGGTTTTTACAAAAAGACTAATGATTTGGATTTTGGTGGGTGATGATTAATTCAAAGTGATTTTCATTAAAACCGAAATAATGTTTTTAAAGTAATTTAGGGCTGTTTTGGGACGTTCATAATGGTCGGACATTTAAGGATTAGCTAGGTTAATAGTTTACCATGGCTAATTAATATGTGTTCTATTAAGCACCGACTTTTGTTAATTAAATTTTTTTTGATTGCTTGCTTATCATTTTTATGAGACGGGGTTGATGTTTGGTTTGATTAAGCACTGGGCTTTGATAAAAGATTTTTTAAATGGTTGATGTTATTAGGGTGAGGTGTTCGACTCTGAAAATCTTGATAAATCTATGTGTTATGGAGATGTCGCATGTGGTTAGTTGAAGTTTACGTGAGGTGGCATAGCTGGTGTTGCTGGGCTTTTCTAAGAGTACAAAAAGGGAGGTGGTGCAGTTTTGGACTAACAACAAATGGTTAAAAATTTTACATGATTGATAATGATCCATTCAAAGTTTCAAAACTCAAGGAGAGGTCTTTTATAACGGGGTGAATGGTGCAGAGAGACCAGGTAACACAACCGTCCCCTTATAAACTAAAAGCTGAACCTGATCTAAAGTTGGACCCATATTGAAGATTATCAAAAATATTTTATTTCATGTTTATCTCTTTTTTGGTTTAGGTTATATTGTAAACTAGTTTTTACTCGCCGCGCGTACACAACATGATAAAATATAAACTGTAATCGATCTCACTTGTTTTTTAACTAAATTATTGTCGAAACGTAAAGTAACTCGATTTTATACCGTTGAATGAAAACGTATTATGTTTAACCTGACTTTTCCAATTAGTCCAGTTTGTATTTAAACTAAATATACGTCGAAAAGCAAAGTAACTGAAACGTATTATATTTGACCAAATCTATATTCAAACCAAATTTACATCAATACGTAAATAACTCAACACGTACGTAACAATAAACATAGAAATATGAATTTACTACTTGTTTAAAAACATTTAAAACTTGCTTTAGCATGTGTTGATAACACGTTGGTATTAGGCCCTAAATCTATACTGTAAAACGTAAACCTTAAACTCTAATTAAAATAAGGTAACTACAATTAAAGATGCATAATTTGACGAAATTCACTGCCTAATATTTAATTTATTGATATTAACATTAACTTTTGTCAAGACAGATGTAGTAATAGTAATAAAAATTATAAATAGTAATAATAAAAAGTTTTAGAATAAAACTAACAATAAATAAGTGGCGTTTTATTATTATCAAAATTGAAGTGGAAATTATTTGAATGAAATAAAAATTAGAGTAAATTACACGGATAGTCCCTGTGGTATACCCGTATTGCAACTTTAGTTCCCACTTTCAATAAATTACAGATTAGGGCCTGAACTATGTCAATAGTGCACGTTGGAAGTCCCTAACACTAACAGGGGTTAAGTTTCTCCGTTAAGTCCTTAGAAAATTACCCAAACGCCCCTAGTTGTCTTATTCTTCTTCATTACCACTCCATCACCATCATCATCAGTATCACCCACCACCATAACCAGCTTTATCACCCTCACCATCGACCACCCTAACCAATACTTACCGCTAGCCATAAAGGCTGTCAAACAACCATCGCAGCCACAACCGTCCACCAACGCAACCTAAACCCCCTTCACCACCTTTAGAAAACCCTAGAACCACCGCCCCACAAACCCACTAAACCGCCACCAGCATCTCGACTCACACCACCAAAATAAAAGACAACCAAGACCACGGCTGAAAACAACCACCGTCATAGCCATCTTCACCACCGCCAT
The DNA here is from genome assembly GCA_025506415.1 of Flaveria robusta. Taxonomy (NCBI): domain Eukaryota; kingdom Viridiplantae; phylum Streptophyta; class Magnoliopsida; order Asterales; family Asteraceae; genus Flaveria; species Flaveria robusta. The sequence goes on from CM046460.1 coordinate 19,815,323, forward strand.
CAACCACTGACTCACACCACCTGCGCAATCGCCTTCACTATCATCTCAATCGAAGGCTGTGGTGATGGTTGCTGGTGGTTTTCGAAGGTGACGGTTGTGATGGTTAACAGGTGCGATGATGGAGTTGGGGCATGACAGGGGTGAAGATGATGATGGTTGATTTTGGTTCTAGAGGTGGTCACTATGGATGTCGATAGTTGTGGTGTTGGGTGTGGTGTTGGCAGCCGACCTCAAAGTCGGCCGGTGGTGATGGAGGGAGACGTGGCTGCTGATGGAAGTGATGACTGAGGCTGTGGCGATGGTTCTCGTCCTTGGTACCCACCCTAATCGACACCCTTTGACCAACAGCCGGAGTTGGAGGTTCCTATTGAACTTCAAAAAAAGTGAAATTGGGGTTATAAATTGGGGTTCTCGTCCTCTGGCGGTGTTGTTGCTGGGGTTCAGCTGTGTTTTCCAGTGGGTGTGACGGCAAAAAAGTGAAATTGGGGTTATAAATTCTTGTTGGTGGTTTACATGTTCAATTGATAACGGTGGTGATGGTACGAAGGCGTGAGGCGGTGAAGAGGTGATCGATGGTTGGTGGTGGTTGTATTCTGCTTCTTCATGTGGTGAAATTGCAGGTGGAGGTGGAATGGTGGTTGCCATACGATGGAGTTGTTCAAAAGCTGTGTGTTTGTGAATGTGGTTGTTTTGTAAATTGTGGTATGGTGCGGTTGGTGGTGGTTATGGTGGTGGTGGTGGTTGCAATGGTGGTGGGTGGTGGTTGTGGTGGTGGTGGTGATGGGTGGTCTCACTATTAGTTTATTAACTTTTTATTTATCTTTTATTTGTAGGAGGGTATTTTTGTCATTTTTAAATACTTAACAAACAAACTTAACCTCTGTTAGTGACAGGGACTACCAGCGTGCACTTCATGTATAGTTCAGGCCTAATCTGTAATTTATTGAAAGTAGGACTAAAGTTGCAATACGTGCATACCACAGGGACTGTCCGTGTAATTTACTCTAAAAATTATTTAAATCAAACTAATATTGAAAAAACAGTTCACATTTAATCCTCACATACACTGCAATGTCACTTTATGTTTGCATCTTTTAACTTTTTTTTAACTTTTCAGAACTTGAAAAGTCTACTCCTCTCCCCCAAATCCCCCCGCCACCGCCACCCATATCCGATCGTCGCCACCGGTCACCACCACTCAAAACCATCGACTACCGCCGCCCAGTGATCTTCGTCTTCTTTTCGTCTTTGTAGCCACTTACCACCATCATCGGTCACCACCGCCGACGGGTATAAGCTGGATTAAGACCGGCCTCATTCTCAGATGGTATATCTGTCTATGAAGTCGAAGAGTTCAAATCGGGTTAAGATCAGGTGGCCACGGTGATATAGAGACTGAAATCATGGGTTACCATCGCAACCATCTCTAACCGCAAGCTACCATCGCTAACCGCCACCGATGAACACAGACCACCATCGCAACCATCTTCAACGAACGTGACAACCTAGATCAGATGTCATCACAGATCTCAACTTCTCGTTTTTTTCTTCTCGTTTTTTAGCATCTGCAACTTCAGACCTCCGGTTTTTTTCTGCCGTTGTACACACCCATATGTATTCCGGCAACTGAACGTGAAAATCCAGCAAGGTACCCGTACTTGTCGTCTGTGGTGGATAACGGGACCCACCGCCACCGGCCACCGTCATGGAAATGGTGTAGCTCGATTTTAGATCTCCGATGGTGGAGAGCGGTTAACACCGGCAGAGCAAATGAGCCCTTTAAAACCTGGTGCATAAGAGTGTTGTACACTGTGCTTGGGGAGGTACTGTTAGCTACAGTAACATCCTCTCACACCACCAACATTGCCTTTTAATATTTATATAATAGTTTGTTTTAAGATTGATACAGAAGTATTGATGATGATTGAGTATTTCATTAATTTTAAACTTCTATTATGTTCTTAATATTCACATTTGTGATATTGTTTTTCACAGTAACCGACGTTGAATCAAAATTTTAAAAGAAAACACCGTCCTTGATTTTGTTTTTGTTAAGGTTATATATAGAGTTTTGAGTCATCAAATTAAAAGACTTATTATTTGACAAAGATGTGAAAAGATATATGATCGCTAATCAAACGTACTAATAGTTAGAACTAGCGTTTTAACCTGCGCTACGCGCACGGGAGTTTGGTTGTTTTTCTTTGTCTTACGCGACCGTGACTTTCTTTGTTGTCGGGTTGGCTCATCGGAAACCACAAAAGCGTATACCAATGCCAGTTCGCTTAAATACCGAATACCGATACTAATGTTTGATTTCAAAAACACAAAAAAATAAACGTTTGTGGTCAAAAAGCAAACTTCACCTGCGTTACACGTACGTAAGTTTGGTTGTTTTCCTTTGTCTTACGCTACCGTGACTTTCTTCGTTGTCGGGTCGGCTTATCGGAAACCACAAAAGCGTATACCGATACCGGTTCCGATAATATCGAATACCGATACTAATGTTTGAACTCAAAAACAAAAAAAAAATAAACTTTTGTGTCAAAAAGCAAAAATATGAAACTTTGTTGTTAATCCTAATTAGAATTTGGGTTTTAAATACATTTTGTAAAAATATGTGATCATTATATAAAAACACAAACTTCTAAATGCATTTTGCAAAATTGTGTGGCCAATATATTAAAAAGCAAACTTCACTGTAGCAGTGAAGTTGCTTTTTAATATATACAAAAAAAGATACATCCTGGTATAAATGAACATTAAGAAATACAAAAGCGAACTTTAAAAACTGTTTAACCAAAAAGATAAAGCTATAAAAAAATGTCTTATCATTTACAAATTTAGACTGTTAAATATTTTAATTAACTAAAATATTAAATGTAAACTTTAAAGATATAGAAAAGAATAGAAAGAAAAGCTAGAAATACACTATAAAATTTCAAGGATACTAACCAGTTAAAACATTGCTTACTAATGATCTCTTGGTCTAGTGGTTAAGGGGGAGGTGAGAGGCTTTGTCTCTCTTAGAGGTCCAAGGTTCAAACCTTGGCATTGGCGAATATTACTAACTTGGTGATACTAACAACTAACTAATAACCAGCCGTTAAAAAAAAATTAAAACATTGCTTTTTAATTTTGAAAACCAAACCAAAAAAACCGCACGTGCGCGGGGCTAAAAAAATATCCTATATTATGGCCATGATTAAAATAACGAAAAAAATATGATGAAAAGTATTCAAAGACCAAAAAGTTTGTGGCCATGATTAAAATAACCAAAAAAAATATGATGAAAAGAATTCAAAGGCCAAAAAGTTTGTGGCCAAAATCAAAAGATTAAAAAGCCACTGTAGCACTATAGTTAGTCTTTAACTAGTGTTGTACACCCGGCGCGCGTTGCGCGCGTGATGGAGTAAACCATCGCATTCTACCGGCATAGTCATTTTTAATTAACGAAGCGGCAAAAAATATCTAAATAGTATAAAAGGCTCGGAGAAGACAATTCGTTGTGGCTGCAAACATTGTGTTTACCCCGCCATAACAAACATATCTTTTTTTATGTCGTCATCGCCTATCAAGTGGAGGCAACCCAAAGTTTAAAGTAATGAGTTCTGTCATCACTGATCAGCTAACGTAACCATAACCGACACAGTGATGTCTCAAACGAACCTAAGCCCATCATCATCGACGTAACATCATTACCATCGTCAACACTGCTGCTCGGCTATCCAACCCATCATCATGGAACAATCACCAAATATGTAAAACCAGCCAAACTACGACTCCGATAAGCACAATGCCATCATCATCGACTAACCAACACATCAGCATAAAGCCATATCATCAATAAACCAACAGATAAGTACAATGGCTACCAAATTTCAAATAATCCAACTGAAACCCAAACATCCAACCGAAACCCAGACATGCAACATTTATAGGGGTTTAAACCAACAGGGAGCCTCTAGGGCTCAGATGAACCATCATTTTCATCATCAACAATAACCCCAAAAAAGAAAACAAAAAGATGAAGATGACAAGTTCAGACACCTCAATTGAACACCTCAGATGAGGTGCCACAGCCACCGCCATCGCCACCCATAAAAACTGAAATCAAACCCCTTCAAGTTATTTTGACGGTTGCCCAACCATCACCATCGACGCTTGACTTGCGAGAAAGCAGCCACCAGCCCTACCTCAACCAGAAACGGGAGGCCGAGCTGCGACCATCTCCAAGGGGACCGCCGCCATCACAAGCGCCGATGACCATCGTCCATCATCGCAGCTGACTCAAGGTCAACCGGAAATAGAGGTTGTCGACACAGGAAGCAAGAAATCAGGATCTGCCATAGCGCAACCCCTCTGTCGCGCCGATCTAGCGGAAAACGGAAGGACAACAACCCACGTCCCCACCACCATAGGAAACACACCAAGCACCACGGCCGGCGGTCACCGTCGCTCATACCGTCGCCACCCGCTCACGCACCCGGCGGTGACGACGATGGGGGGTGACCAGATCCACGCCGGCGTTGCCGAAAACGGGTGGCCAACCGGCGAAAGCTGTGGAAATCGGTCAGGACAAAAACCACAACGTCTACACACGACGATAGTCGGCCACCAATCACCGGATACACCACATGCACCAAGCGCCGGTGTCAAATTTCGAGCAAGCCTGAGAGGTCACCGCCTCCACCAGGTAGAAACCCTAAAACCCCCTTCACGAAATGCGTCAGAATCTAGAGGCCACAACAAACGACGGCGACAAGACGAAAGGCCACCGCCGTGGGGCAGACAACCGACAGCAACCCGTTACTCTCTCTCTCTCTCTCTTTGAAGAAGAAAGTAAGACTGAAAGAGGAATTTAAAGAGGTGGTAACCACACATTAGCTGCTTGTACACCCCCGCATAAAAACACTTTTTTTTAATGTTCATTCACTTCCTTTTTAAATATATAATAAAAACACTTTTTTTACTGTTCATTCACTTTCTTTTTAAATATATAGGGGAATATATATAATAATGAGAGGGTAGCAATTTATAATAAACTTAGTCATATTTTGAGGGCAAAACGTAAAAAATTAGACTCAATCATTGACTTTGTGTATGGTTATATGATAGGGGTGTTTTATTCGATTTGAAATATAGACAGAAATATCCATCGTTGACTTTTTGTACACTTATATGATAGGGGTGTTTTATTCGGTTTGAAATATGTACAGAAATAGAATAAAACGAAACTAAATTACAAATTTGCTTTCCGGTTCGGCTTAAACCGAAGCCGAATTTGAAATTCGGTTTTGGGATTGGTTTTTTAAATAACGCACGACTCGAATAAACCATTGTGTATTTTTAATCCATATTTATATAGCCCAATAAACCGAATAACACAAATAAACGATATGTTATATTAAGTCGAATAAATTAAATTTGGCTTATTATTGTATTCAAATTCGGTTTTTGTGTAAGTTTTAGAGCTGCTTGAATTGAATTTACTTCAATTAAAATTTTGATTTCCAAAAAAAAAAAAAATTCAAGGAGTGTAAATCGAACCGATACACGGACAATTCATTGTCCGATTTGAAATTTTTGGATCCATTAAGACCTCAACTTTGCTGTTGGACTAAATTGAGAGTCTATATTCAAAAATTTATTATTTTCAACTCTTTAATGTGAGATTTTAGAGCTTTATTCCGTTATCTCGGTAAATTGAACTACAATAAACCGCCGCAACGCGCGTGTGTGCTTACTAGTTAAGAGTAAAAGTGAGAACTTTGTTAGATTTGCTTTAACATATTCCTTGCTATAAGGCGAGAGTTTTGGTTTGCTTCTTAAAGTATTGTTCCTTTCTTGTTACATTACACCGTATATTCAACTTAACTTCTTTCAGATTTTTGTTTGACATGTTAATCTTAAATGAGTTTTTATGACATGCACGTTGTAATGAAGACATAAACCTGTGAAAAAAAAACGTTGAAACGTTGTTGCAAAGCTGCATAGTGAAGGGAAAGTTGATAATATACGTAAATTAAATATAAAAAATATTTGATTTGTATTACCAAATCATAATAAAGTTAAAGTTAAACAATATGTTTTCTTATAGAATAGTATTACTAACTCGCCACGACTTAAATTGTGAAAAAAATCAATGTTTTTGATTATTCATATAAAATGAGAATAAACTTTACGTAAACTCACTCACTAAGGGCAATCTACGGTGAACGATCAACGGTTTTGATGACTTGTATTAGAAAAAACAAAACCTATATGCAAACTCACAACGTCAAAACATTGAAATAAATGGTTGTATTGAACTCGTGGAGTAACTTACATTGTGACAGAAAGGTTCACAACATTGCTACTTATTTTGTTATCACAAGACAATTAAGTGTATTGAATCAAATTATTTCAACTTACACGAGAAAATTTCTTTTCATTGAATGTATTTCCGACTTCCACCCCTAACAACCGAAGATTTTCACATGTTCTCTGTTACCACTTTATTGAATGTATTTTCCGACTTCCAACCCTAACAGGTTAATCCATCTAATGTGTGATTTTAGAGTTATACGTCGTATTATCCAAAGTTACAAGACGAGACGACCTAAAACTGATGATAGTAGATTAATCTTTCAAGTACAACATTAAAAGTTGTATACAAAGAAGGCTTACGAGATTTGTAAACATTAATTGTATATTTAATTATTTTTACATGATTTATTTTGCATGCAATTTACTTTTTAACATATTTATTTAATCTTCATATTACACACACACACACATATATATATATATATATTAGTAATATTAACTCTTAATTTCTAATTGTTAATATTTTTTATTTAATATTTTAATTGTGTAATACATGGATCGTTAGGTTAGTATATAAAAAAACATGCAACAAAAAATTAATATTAAATATGGAATCAGTTTTAAATAAATAATCACGATAACTAAATAATTGTATCTGTGATACATAAAACAATTACGTAAATACCCACGACCGATAATCAAAGAATGTTGGGTTAAGATCTAAGCCTATTGCGATTGTGAGGAAGAAATAGTAATTCAAACCCTACTCTTGGCTTTAGTTTAAAGTTGTTAGTTGGTTGCCTCATGAGTCGTATAGTCTGACGAGAGTGCTACGAGCTGATTAGTGAGTGTTTTCATTACAATTCTAGCTGTTACTATACAGCTTATAAAGAAAGGTAGGAGCTCTCTCTCTATATATTAAATTATTATATCTTATGTATAACTTTTAAACAATAATAAAATACTAGTGGCCGGGTATGACCCGCACTATGTAGCGGGGGTTATAAAAGTTAAAAATTTTAATTCTGATGATCTATACATTAGTATTAACCATCCGAAAAAAAAGATACTTGCGAAACTTTGATAAAAAAAGTGGAACAAAAATATAATAAAAAAATAAATACTCAAAACCGAAAAGAAAAATTAACGAATGCATAAATTGTAACTTTACTATAATTAACGAGCTTCACTGTAAATTGGTTAAAAGAAAATTTGACATAATTTAAAAGCTTAAGTATAAAACTTAAAAAAAAGTTTAGGTGATAAAATGTAAATTTGACATAACTCGAAGGCTTAAGTATATAATTTATTCAGTTGATTAAATGTAATTTTACATGACTCAAATGCTTAAGTATAAAATTTACAAAACACAAAATGAGTAGGTATCAATTCAAAAAAAAAAAAAAAAAAAAAAAAACCTAAGAGGGAGAAAATATTATGGTTAGTTTCAAAAAATTCTTAAATATTTAGATGTAAAATTGTAAGAAAAAAAGTAGTTTTTTTAATAGTTTGAATAAAAAAAATTATTGTGGTAACATTTTGAAAAACTACACATTCACTACTAATATTTTTTTATATTTGTTATATATAATGATATGATGAATTTTATCAAGTTTTTTTTCTGACCTACCTTAAACCAAATAGTATTAACTAATAAAATAATATAAATAATAATTATATATTTTAATATTAATTTAAAGTATTATAAAAAAGATAATACGAAATAATAATAATAATAATAATAATAATAATAATAATAATAATAATAATAATAATAATAATAATAACATTTAGTAAAGAGTAAATGACACGGATGGTCCCCATGGTTTGGTTAGAATTTTGGATTTGATGCTTAAGGTTTTAAAATTACGAATATAATCTCTAATGTTATAGTTATCTTTAATCAATAGTCCCTACTCTTTTAGTTCAGTCAGTTATGTTAAATTTATCAAAATAACTATTTTACTTGTAGGGATCATCAATGTAATTTACATTTTATTTTAGTATAAATATGTTTATTATTTAATACACAAATAAAAAATATTTAAAAAAATGTTTTTTTAAATGTTTGGTTTATAAATTTTTTTAAAACAACATGCGGGATTTTTTAAACCTTTATAAAAATATCTTCTTTATAAAAACGTTTAAAACTAAATTGTTTTTTAATAAACTAATAATTAGTTTAAGAAAAAATGTTTTAAAAAATAAATGGTTTTAGAATGACGTATAGAAAATGAACGGTTTAAAAATCGAACATTTAGAAAACATGTTTTAAAAAGTATCTTATTTGTGTAGTTAAAACATATTTTATTAAATAATAATCTTATTAATAAAGAAGTTATAAAAATAATATAAAAATAAAAAATTTTGAAAAACAAAAATATAAAATTTTCTTTAATAGAAATAATGCTATTATTTAGAAGGTAAATTAAATAGAGGGCTAATGCGAGTAAAATGTTAATTTTTATGACATTTAACATTACTAAGTGTTAACTAACAAACTAGGGACCATATATGAAAGAGAAAAAAATGTTAGGGACTATATTCAAAGATTTTAAATTTTAAGGACCAAATCCAAAATTTCAACATAATCACACGGACCATCCATGTAATTTTTCTTTTTAGTAAATATATAGTTAGCCAATGTGGGGCTAGCCCACTTGGTAGAGGCTTTACGTCTTATAGGGAAGGTCCTGGGTTCAAACCTAGGCATAGTGTAATATAAGAGTAGGAGTAGGATATTTTTGCCGTTCAAAAAAAAAATATATATATAGTTAAGTATTCAAATAAGATAATACTTATTTATAAAATTTATTATTATTATTATTATTATTATTATTATTATTATTATTATTATTATTATTATTATTATTATTATTATTATTATTATTATTATTATAAAAGTATCTAGTTAATTATTTAAATAAGATAATATTTATTTTTAAATTTAAATGTTAATTTAAAATATTATAAATTATAGACTAAATTACAAAAAAGATCCTTTATGTTTGTAGCTGATTTCAAATTTGATCCTTAATCTTTAATAATTACACTAAACATTCTTTATTTTCAATGTTAGTAATAATTATAGTCTTTTAAACTAACTTTGGTTAATTTTGTTAGTTAATTCTAGTTACTTGTAAATCACATGAGGTAATTTTGTAAAATCATTTTTCCCTTGTTCACATTTACCCCAATTTCATGTTTTCTTTGTACAAATTCATCTTAATTTGAATTTCTTGAATTTGATCTTGATGAATGCATAAATCATCGTGTAAAAGCATTTGTGTGGTCAACCATTAATATTTATAATATGGGTGTTTCAAAAAATATTTATTAAAATAAATGTTTAGTTGGAAAGTTTCATTTTATTACTTACAATGTTATTAAGTTTATTTATGTTTTAAATAATATTATATATAATATTAAAGAACAATCTCGGTGTCTACGGTCACTAATTTCTTTTTGCCATTTTTATTACAGTTTAATAAATAATTGTGAGAATTCTTCATTAAGTACATCATTTTGCTTTAGTGGTTGGGGGTTTCTTTTTAACCAAATGACCCATGTTCTAATCTAAGAAACGCCCAAGGTTTCGCACTTATTTTTTGTTTGTTTCTTTATTTTTTTATTTTTATTGAATTGTTAAGTTACTTAAACGTACTAACATGGAGCTTGTAGCTATGTTCAAAACACGTGCAAGTAATTTCATATAAACTAGAATTAGATCTCACGTGATGCATGGTGAATGATGTTGGTATCATCTTTTTCAAAATCGTTGGTTGAACAATATTAGAGATTAGGAGGATGATAAACGAATAAAGAGAGTGAGTTGGTCGAATGGGATTAGCCAACATTGATTACACTTGAATGGTTAGGTTGATTGGTGTTCACCTATCATGATGGAAGAGGAGGAGGAATATCAAAATATTGGACGAGAAAGATAATCACTATGCTACAAAAGACCCGCGCGGCGACGCGCGGGTTTTAAATTTTAGTTATTTAAATAAAGTTAAGACAAAGTTATAATAAAAAAAAACAATAAAACCATTCGATAATTAAATATAAATTTATTTCAAGTTTTTTCTGAAAAATTCGTGTAGACTTATTTTAAAAATATTTTTTGTATTGAAAAGTTTGTCTTTTTTCATCTATATTTTAATTTAAATTCTATAAAAAAAGTATACACATTTTTGTTTTTTATTCTTTTTATATACATTTTATGAAAATGATTTTAAATAACTTAAAAGATGTAATTAACAAGAAAATAATTTTTAATTAAAATAGCATTTTTAAAATTTTTTATATAATATCTCAATGAAACTAGAAAGTTAATGGTTTATTTTATTTTTTTACGAACAATAAATGTAATCCTCAATTACTAATCGCAAGTCTATCACTAATAGAAATTAAAGTTTAAGCAAGTCGAGCTTGGACTTGAACTCTCCTAGATCAAAATGAACCGAGCTTGAGTCTAGGCGAGCTCAAACTCGACTAGAATCATATACACCGTTAGCGACAATCGCTTGAAAAGATTGTAGGAAAGTATTTTTTCTCACCAAATCAGATGATATTTTGAATATAACCTTATTTTAAAACTTAAAATAATCCATTTAATTTTATTATAAACACTTTTCTATATAAGAAAACATGTTCTATATAAAAGAATTAAAAATCAAATGAAAGAATACAAACTTTTCAATATAAGAAAATGTTTTTTAAAAAAGGATTTAAGAAACCCTTTATAATACCATAAAACATTATGTAGTCAACCAAGTTAATTAAATAAAGAAAATAAATATGAAAGGGGAGAATATGAATTTTACAAAGATACATTCATGTGATTTGCATATGACTATATTTAACAAAAAAATTAACTCAAGTTAGCTTAAAGAATCATGAGTGTTACAAACATTAAAAATTAAGGATGTTTAGTGTAATTTTTAAAGATTAAAAATCAAATATGAAATTATGTATAAATATAAAGACCTTTTGTGTAATTTAGTCTTTAAGTTATATATTTAATGTACTGAATTAAATAATCTCACATTATTAATTAATGTATTAATTAAATAAAGTTTATTAAATGAGAGGTAAAATAGTAATGATTGCATAAAATACTTGTATCTGATTCTTAAAAAGTGGTATTATATGTCTTAACTTTTTTTTTATTTTTATAAAATTACACATGTTTACCAAGATTTTGCTTTATATAGTAATATAGATAAATTGCCTAAATAATATATTTTCGGTTTGCATACTTCATAATTATATAATATATTTTTAATTTACAAAAATGATCATCTGAAGTAATATATTTATTTATTTGTTTTTTTCGTCCTCATAACTTTTTATTTATTCTTTTTCTCTTATAAGTTTAGAATTTAATGTTTTATAAAATTTCGAATGGTTTTATTTACATTTTGATGTAAATTTCATTCAAAATAGATCCATATGTCATAATGTACAAGTTATAGACACATAAACGTACAAGTCTTTAAAGCTGATTAAAGCTTTTGATTTTTTATAGTTATTTTTTTTTTTTGTATCTTTTTCTTCCAACTTTTAACATAAAAATTTATATAAACCAAATTTGCGCGCGTTTATTTTTACCAACTTTAATAATTTTAATTGTTTATTTTTTTGTTGTGATGTGACTATCTTTATTAATGACCTGACATTAAATTTTTCTTCTAAATTTTTTTATCGTTTCATTTTTTTATATTAAGTTTCAACTATTATCAGCGGCCTCATTGCAACACACACTTTTGTTATGATTTCGTTTATGTATATAAAGTTTCACATGCTTTGTTTTTTCTTACGTTAACATGCGGCTCACATCAACATTTCAAATTTAGCTTTTCTCACTTTTTTACGCGCCTAGCGGGAATTTTGATACTAGTTAAAATTTAGAAAATCATACATCAGGGTAAGCGCATATATAAAAGCAACCGGAGCAGCATAGGTGATGGCAGGATGGTTGTGGATAATATATTAGTATAACTAATGGGTATACACATTAAAAAAACGTTTACATTTAATAAACATGTTTTGTACAAAATATTATATTTTTATATAATTTAAAATAATTGGAGATTGATGCTCATGAGAGATTGGAATAGTAAGCCCATTTTATTGACTTTTGTAATACATAGCATTAAACGTTGCGTATTGCGGCACGGAACCAAAACTTTTATATAAACAGACATATTATAGAAAAGAATATCGAGAAAACTAGAAAGTTTATATAAGAAAACAAAGCGGTTATAAAAGTTTACGTTAAAATATCAATAAAAATAATTGCTGACACGTGTACGGTGGACCGGATTAAGGAGGCAGATTCGATATTGGATACGTTTGTGCTTAATGTAGGGAAGAATTTTGGTGAGCCCTTGTCGTGCACTTGTTTTAAAGTAGCGGATAATTTATGCCGGCGTTATATGGTGAAACCGTGGATTCGTTGGCCATGGATAGTTTTACATACAGTTCAAAGAACTATTTAATTTTTTATAATAATTAATAAGAGAGAAACTAAAAGTAAAAAACCGGCTTAGTGGGAAGATAGAAACCCCAAGATAGAAACCGCAATATAACAAAATTTATTAATGACGCTTGAAACCCAATGCATTTGTAAAGTAAAAAATGGTTGTTGGCATTTGATTTCTCCACCAATAATGCTGTTTAAGGCGTAGTAAATTACTAGGTTACAGACCCTATTACATGGGTTGAAAAGTTTAATATATATTATCATTAGGTTTTATTAATATCTTACTTGTCATTACTCATTAATTAAACATAAAATAATGAAAATTTAAAAATTATAAATAAATATAATAAAATCAAGAATTATAAAATTATATTTGAAGATAAAATATAGTAATATATTATAAATTAATATGTATTAATTATTTATTAGAATAAGAAGTTTATATTTTGAATATTTAATTAATTAGTTTACTTAATTAAATTTATTTTTATTTAATAGCAAAAAAACGAACAAAAGTTTAAACTTCACCGGTAATTGTTACGTTTTGTTTAAAAATCTTCTTTTATTATATAACATAGATTTTATTGTCTATATAAGAATGAGGAAAATATTCTGAATCTTGAATTTTATTTTTTCTTTTTTCGTTTTCTAGTTCTACTATAGAACAATTGGGCCATAAAAAATATAAATTGTGGGCTTAGTGTAGTGGTACAATTTTCGCTTTCTTTTACATATGCCTTGGTTCGAGTCTTCTCCGCCGATTTCTTTTTTATTTTTAATTCGTTTTTTCTCCCTTAATCGTGTTTGTTTTTTTCTTGGTATTTTTTACGGCTTTTCTTTTTATTTGTTTATTTTTAGTTTTTTTTTAGTTTTTTATATAAACTTTTACGTACAAATGGTTAAAACGAATGTTACATACTTTAACACCTCGCCATATTTACGTTTTGAATCCACCTGATAAATGTAAACTTACAAGTATAACAACCCCAATGTTTAGCCGTACCCGCAACAAAGCACGGCATAACCTCCTAGTTATAAACTTAAACTATTTAATCTTAAACGTAAACAAAAGACAAAACCTTGTAAAAACCCTCATAAAAATTGTAAAAAATATAGAAATGTACACGTAGTGATGAGAATTTAAGTAAACCGAATAAAATTTTGCTGTAAACCAGATCTTAACACGTTGTGCCTCATAATTTTTTTTTCTATAAAAAGTTATGCTATTGTCAATAGAGAGGAGACAATGCATCACGTATACGTAGCTCGTTAGTAGGTTATGCGTCGTGTTATATATTGAAACGTGTATGTAGAGACAATACATTAAATTAAGTCGAGTTACCAAACAACACAACACTTTGAAAAACTTTTGCATTGCGACGAGTTAAGCAAAATCTTTAAGAGTTGTCATTCTTTTAAAAAAGTAATGGAAAAATAACTTTTTTTAAAAATAGCATATCGATGTCAGTAGTGATCTAAGTGTGTATTGAAGACCTTCACATTGCATCTGAATGCTTAGTTCTATGGTGAAACCTGTCGCTACTGCAGGAGTGTTAATATGCAACTAATGTCGAGCTATATACAAACTGAATGCAATGCAAAAAAAATATATATATATATATATGTATAAACTAAGTAAAATAACAATAAAAATAAGAGTAAATTACACTGATAGTCCTTGTGATTTGGTTAAAATTTTCGATCTGGTACATAAAGTTTTAAAATTACGAATGTAATCCCTAATGTAATAGTTATCTTTTACCAATGGTCCCTACTCTGTTAGTTTAGTTAGTAATGATAAATTTGTCAAAATAACTATTTTACTTGAAAGGATTATCAATGTAATTTTATTTTATTATAATCTTTTTATTATTAATTTGTTTATTATTTAATACACAAATACAAAAAAATATTTTAAACAAATGTGGTTTATAATTTTTTTTAAACCAATATGCGGGTTTTTTTAAACCTTTATAACATGTCTTCTTTTATAAAGACGTTTAAAACTGAATTGTTTTTAAAAAATGTTTAAAAAACTAAGAATTTGTTTAAGAAAAGATGTTTTTAAAAAATGAATGGTTAAAAAAATAACTTTAGAAAAACAACCAGTTTAAAAAAAGTTTAAAAAATCAATTTTTTTTTTGATTGACGTATAAAAAATGAACGGTTAAAAAACCTAACATTTTAAAAAACATATTTTTAACAAGTTTTTTATTGGTGTATTTAAAACCTATTTTACTAAATAATAATCTTATTAATAATGAAATTATTAAAATATTATAAAAATAAAAATTTTGAAAAATAAAATATAAAATTTTCTTAAATAAAAATAATACAAAGTTTAAAAGGTAAATTAAATAGATGGCTAATGCAAGTAAAATACTAATTTTTATAATATGAGTAAAACACCAATTTCGTCCCCAACGTTTAGTTGAATTTGCCATTTTAATCAAAAAACTTTTTTTTTGCCATTTCAGTCACTCTAGTTTACTAAATGTTGCCATTTTCATCCACTTCACTAACACCGTTAAAACTCTGTTAAAACTCCGTGTATTTTAGTCTTTTTCAACACCCTAATTATCCAATTAAAACAAATTAATCAATTAATATTCAATTAAAACTAAAAAACACGTGAAGCGACTCGTGAGAATCAGGCGAGGAGACAACCAATTCAATTCAATATAGAGGGAAAATTAAATGAATGATTTAGGTTTAATTTTTTATAACATAACAAGGACAGTATAATAAAACTTGCATTGGTGAATATTACTAACTTGGAGATACTAACTACTAACCACTAACCAGCCGTTAAAATATATATATATATATATATATATATATATATATATATATATATATATATATATATATAAAGCACGTATAATAAAATCCTATCAGGCTCAACGTTTTTGGTTTGCCAAGCTTGAGCTCAAGATCGATAACTAAACAAGTTATATCTTGAACTTGAGATCAAACTCGGGCTCATTTAAGCTAGACTCATTTGAGCTTTTTATTGATTACTTCAAGCAGCTATCACGCTTAGGGGTGCAAACGAGCCGAGCCGAGCCGAGCCCGAGCTCGTATGGGCTCGAGCTCGGCTCGTGATGACTTAAGAGATCTCGAGCTCGAGCTCGGCTCGTTTAGAGCTTTATTTTTAAAGCTCGAGCTCGGCTCGACAAATACTTTTTCAGACTCGAGCTCGGCTCGTTTTTTATTTAAATATTATTTTTAATATTTTTATATTTAATTTTGTGATATATATTTATAATTATATACTTTATATAGAATATTATTCATATTATTTAATTGTTTTTATCATAATTTTATATATAATAGATATTATTTATATAATATATTAAATAAAATAAATAAAAAGCTCGTTTAGGCTTGCAAGCCGGCTCGTTTAGCCAGTATTCCCCTGAATCTAGCCTAGCTTCTATAATGAAAACGTTCTGCTCAAATGATGTACGAAAATATAAAATTAGAAAAACTACATAAAGTAATATAGTTATATAATATTTTATATATACTTAATTTCTAGAGATTAACATAAAAGTTTTGCCCAGAGTATTAGAAAGACAAATTAAATCACGAATAAGGTGATATATGTAAAAATTATTTTATATAATTTAAATGAAAAGAATTTCTACCATAGTGACTGAAAAGAGCGAAAAGAGAGCCAGAGAAGAAAGTGAAGACTTCATCTTTCAAATAGTAGTTTGTATGAAGCTTTTGGTATGTGAATGCAATGGAATGATGCTTCTATTTATAGCAAGATCTGTGATATTTTTTTATTTTTTTATTCATAGTATATAACTATATATTAGGTAAGAGTTTAAAATTTAAATTCAAAAGTTTATAATTTAAAAAGTATAAAAATTAATCTTAAAACATTAATTTTCTTAATCAATGGTTGAGATTAAGTTGGAGAACAAAATTTGTTGAAAGAGTATTTTAATAATTGTGTCTTTGCTGCGTTTTATTGTGTTTTTTCGTTTGTTATTGTGTTTTCCTGAACATTGTTGTGTTTTTTTTAAAAATAATAAATTATGAAAAAACATAATTAATGATGAAAGAGAACTATTGTGTATTTCTAGTATGTAAAATACAATGATAAAATAACAACTAATTTATCTAAAAACAATGATAAAATAACACAAAATTATATAAAACATAAAATACAATATTAAAACGTGTATTATGTTATATTTTCTTAACATTGTGTTTTCTTGAATAATGTTTTGTTTTTTATAAAATTATGAGTTTTAAGAAACACATTGATGAAATAAAATCATTATATACTTATAGTTGTAAAACGCAATGATAAACTACAACTATTTTATATAATATATAAAAAATATTGACAAAAATAACATGAAATGATTTAAAGCGTTGAACACAATGATAAATACATATAACAATTAATGAAAAATATTTGACATAATAACTTGACGTGTTTTACACAATTACCAGACATATTTGACAAAATAACGTGACGTATTTGACGTAATAACCAAAATACTCTCATATTTAAAAACAATAAAATGATATATATACATTTCAGAATCCTTCTTAGTATTTTAAATTAGTTTTATTACTATAACCCTATCCTATATATTATTAAAAAGATAACAAATCTAAGTATCTAACCTTAATTATGTAACATTAATTAATTACCATAACGGTCAAATCCATTTGATACGTTATCTTTTTCTTAAGGGCATAAGTAAAACATGCAGCGGATTTAAAAATAATATTACACATGTTTGTGATGTTGAACTAAAGATACTTGTATTTTGCTTGTATTTTATATTTATATTAATATTTATATCTTCAAGATAAAAATGTATGATGAAATAGATAAGATATAAAATGTAAATGAAATAGATAAGATATAAAATGTAACCACACCATAAACAAAAGATATATAGAAATCCGCAATCCATTCAGTACTTTTTTTTCCAATGCAGAGTTATTCTCCTGTAAAATGTTTTTGAACCACAAAGATTATCGATGTATAAGGTCTTTTTATAAAGATTATGATCATGCCATTAGTATCGTCACTAACTTTTACTTTCTCTGAAGTAATCACTTATTACAAACATTTATAGTGTATGAATAATATGTAAGCTTATGGTCTAAGTTGAGTTTCACTTCTATGAGTTTCTTCTCTTGACGATTTCGAAATGCACAAGAATTAATCATTAAAAATACGCTTAAAATTTTCAAAGAGTAAATTACATGGATGTTCCTTGTACTCTAATCAAATTTTTGGATTTGATCCTTAACTTTTAAAAATTTTAGATATAGTCCCTAAAATTTTATTTTTCTTTCGTCCATAGTTCTCAAGTTTGTTAATTAATAGTTAGTGGTGTTAAAGTTTTTAAAGAAACAACTTTACCCTAATAACTATCTATGTAATTAAGTTTTTTTAATATATATAATAATATATTAAATTAACATATATAACTTCTTCAAGTTTTTTTATTTTTCTTTTTATTATTTCATTATTATTGTGTTTATTATTTAATAAAATATATTTAAAATTCAGAATTAGAAATGCATTTTAAAAAGTCTTTTTAAAAATGTTTGGTTTTTTAACCATATTTTTTAAACCTTTTGATTTGTTTAAACATTTTCGTAAAAACGATCAGCTTTTTTAAACATATTTATTAATATTGTTCATTTTTTGATTTTACTTTTAAAATCATTTATTTTTTAAAGTTATTTAAACTATTTAATATTTAAACATCTCACTCACAGAGCCAAGAAGTTCTACAAGCGGACAGGAAGGAAGTTTCCTAGCAATGCAGCCAGTGGAAAGTTTGAACTTGACAAAAGTAAGGTGAAATGTTTCAACTGCAACTAAATGGGACACTTTACAAGGGAGTGCAAGGCACTTAGGACAAATGGTGGCCAAGCGCAAGCCAGACCAAACTACACTGAAGGAGTGAACTAGAATGAAAAGCCAAAGCAGCAAGCTGCAGTTGCTGTTGATGAAGGAGGCTTTGACTGGAGCTTTCAAGTTGAAGATGTATCTCCAAATCAAGCACTGATGGCTGATCATAATGAATCCAAGGTATTGGAACATCTTTGCACTCCTGAATGTATTGCTAAAGTTAATAGATACAGGTGCTACAACTTAGAAATGAGATCTGATCTTGAGTCCTTAAATATCTTAAAATCTAATTTCAAAAGAGCTGAAAATAGATATAAACTAAAAATAGAAGATTTAGAGAAAACCATTTCAACTCTCAAACATGAACACACCAACTACAGGACTCAGATCAAATATCTCATCACTAAGTTATCTGAATGACAGGCTGAGCTTGTGATCAGCAAAGCTAGGGCAGAAAAATATGTTCTTGAAAAAAAGACCTTCAAGAACATGATATCCTCATCTCTGCATTCCAAAGTGTGTTATCAGAATAAGCAGGGACTAGGATCTACTGAGATAGCTCCTCCACACTCCTTACTATCTATAAGATCTCCAAGGTGTGAAACTTGTGAAGATTAGCTTCCCCTCATAGACCCTATGAGTGAAGAGGATGAAGAGGAGATAGTGAAGGATGCATCTAAGAAGAGTGAAGAAGATCATCCTAAGAAGGGTCACTATTCTCCTGAGGAGAGGAATTCTGTTAGGTTATCAAAGTCCAAGAGGAAGAACTTGATCAGAAGAGCAAAGAGAAAGTCCAAGAAAGCTCAAGAGATCAACGCCACCTTTGATTCTAAGAAGAAACAAGTATTCATCTCTGCAGGATTTGAGGTGGTAAAAGCTGAAGACTCAACTATGAATCCTAGTACCAAGGGTTCTAGTTCTTGTCATCCTCAACCCAACAACAACAAGAAAAAGGCTGATCTGTTGCATACCACTGCTGCACAACCTGAACCATCCACATCCAGCAGCAAGTCTCTCCCTAAAAGACTTGCTACTTCATCTGTGAAGAAGAAGAAGGAAGTGAAAAGTGATCAAAATCAGTTCTGCTCACAAAAGAAGGCTTCCAGAAGAATGCAGTTTGACTGTGTCATGTGTGGCAGTACTTCTCATTTAGCTAAGGATTGCATCTACAATCCCAAAAGCACTGTCCATATGATCTAGAAGAAATCTTCTGAAAAGATCAAGAAGAAGCCAACTTCTGAAGGAAAAGCTTTTCCTTTCGGAAGTTCCAAGGTGAAGAAGAAGACAAGTGAAAACTTGCCTTCGAAAGAAAAATTAGTCTCGGAAAAAAGGAATGCTTTCGAAGTACTGAAGCCTGCTGCAGTGAAAGCAAGATCTTCCGAAGGTTCAGTCCACAAAACTTCCGAAGTGTTGAAGGTCAAGTCTAAGCTTCCAAAGGTGGTGTGGAAGACAAAGAAAGACCATGTGGCTGAAAGTTCTTCATCAACAACAGCTGCTGATCCTCAAAGCTTGAACATAGGATCAATTACTGTTGCATTTTCTTCTTTTGACATTACTGAGCCCAAGACCAGCAAGGCTTGGGTTTTCAAATGTAACTAATCATCTCTTTTTTATGCAGGAACAGCTAAAGACCAACAGGAATGTGTGGATCATTGACAGTGGTTGTTCCAGGAACATGACAGGCAATGGATCTCTACTTCAAAATTTTGAAAAGATTGATGGAGGGCCTGTTGCTTTTGGAGGAGATGCTGGAGGTTACATTACAGGAAGGGGCATGGTCACAAATGGTAAGCTCTGCATTGAGAAGGTAAACTTTGTCAAAGAGCTTGGGTACAATCTACTGAGTGTATCCTAATTTTGTGATCAAAAGCATAACATGCTCTTTACTGAGCATGAGCGCATTGTTCTCAAGCCTGGGGTGGTCATTCCTCAAGAGCACATTCTGCTTAGAGCCCCCAAGAAAGAGAACATGTACAAGATGGATTTGCATGAAACTTCTCCCTCTGGAGAAGTGTCTTGCTTTCTGTTTAAAGCAAATAGTGATGAGTCTTTCCTCTGGCATAAAAGAATGTGTCATGTAAACTTAAAAACATGAACAAATTAATTAAGAATGATTTGGTAACTAGAATTCCAAAAAAAGAGTTTACAAGTGATGACCATTGTGTTGCATGCCAGAAAGGGAAGCACCATAAAGTGTCTCACAAGCCAAAGGAAAGAAACTCTATCACTACTCCCCTACACTTGTTACATTTGGATCTTTTTGGCCCCACCAGTGTAATGAGTTTAGGAAGGACCTCATACTGTTTGGTGATCACAGATGATTTCACTAGATTCACTTGGGTCTTTTTCCTTAGAACTAAGGATGAGACTCCTGAGATATTACAGAATTTCATTCTGAAGATTGAGAATCAATCTGATCACAAGATCAAGATCATAAGATGTGATCAAGGAACTGAATTTAAGAACCAAATCCTTGATACATTTTTTGATGAAAAGGGTATTTCAAGACAATATAGTGCTGCCAGGACTCCTCAGCAAAATGGTGTTGCTGAGAGGAGAAACAGGACACTAATTGAAGCTGTAAAAACTATGTTGTCTGACTCTAAACTGCCTATCACCTTCTGGGCAGAAGCAGTAAACACTGCTTGCTATGTGCAGAACAGAGTTTTAGTAGTTAAGACTCATGGTAAGACTCCTTATGAATTGTGGCACAAAAGGAGACCTTTTATTGGTTTTCTTAGATCATTTGGATGTCCTTGCACAATCTTGAATAAATAGCCAAATTTGATGAGAAATCAGATGATGGATACTTCATTGGATACTCTTCTCAAGCTAAGGCTTATAGAGTTTACAATCTCAGAACCAAAATTGTTGATGAGTTAGCCAATGTGACTTTCAATGAACACACTCCTTGTGTGAGAGATTCTGTCCTGATTGGCTGTTTGATCTTGATTTAGTTACTAACTGTTTTAACAAGTCTTGTGAGAATGTTTCAGGATCTACAGGTAACTCATCAACAGAAGATCCTGACCCAAGATTTGAGCTGAGAAGACCTTCAAGTCAATCTACTTCAGCTCTAGTGGTAACTAATTCTGCAGGTGGAACTCCTATCAGCACAATAATAACAAATCCTGCTGATACATCTGAAGTGCCTTCAAATTCTAGCTCAGAGGCATAATTCCAAAGGGAAGGAGTTTCAAATGTAAAAGAAAGTGGAAATGGTGACAGTGGTCAAGAATTTCTTGATGCTGACTCCATGGAAGACAACATCATTGATGTCACACACTCATTGGATCAAGCTTCTCTTGATAAGTGTGGTGATGTGGTGGGTGAATCTGCTTTGCCTGATTAAAATTTCTCAAATTTAGATCTCTCCAACCAACTTGCTGTGATCCCTCAACTAAGGATCCACAAGTCTCACCCTACCACAAACATCATTGGTGAAGTTGACAAAGGGGTAAGAACAAGAGAACAAACCCATGACAAAAATGTTTGTCTCTACTCTTGTTTTCTATCCCAAGTAGAGCCAAAGAAAGTTGAGGAGACTCTGAAAGATGGAATTTGGGTTGAAGCAATGCAGGAGGAACTGCTTTAATTCAAAAGACAGAAGGTTTGGAACCTATGTCCTCTTCCTTCTGGGAAGACTACTATAGGAACCAAATGGGTGTTCAGAAACAAGAAGGATGATAGAGGACTTGTCATCAAGAACAAGGCAAGACTAGTTGTTTAAGGGTATACTCAGGAAGAAGGAATTGATTACACTGATGTCTTTGCTCCACTGGCAAGACTTGAAGCAGTTAGGATACTCCTAGCATTTGCTGCATCCAAGAATTTCAAGGTCTACAAACTTGATGTCAAGTGTGCTTTCTTATATGGCGTGATTGATGAAAAGGTGTATGTCAAACAACCACCAGGTTTTACAGATCCTGATCATCCTGATTATGTTTGCAAGCTTGATAAAGCTCTATATGAGTTGCACCAAGCTCCAAGGAAGTGGTATGAGACTCTATCTTAGTACCTATGTCAGCATGGTTACAGAAGGGGTACTATAGATGGAACTCTCTTCATCAAATAAACAGAAATGACTTGATGTTGGTTCAAGTGTATGTAGATGACATTATCTTTGGGTCAACTAATCCAAGGCTCTGCAAAGACTTTGAGAAGCTGATGAAGAATAGATTTGAAATGAGTGCCATGGGGGAACTCAATTTATTTCTAGGAATTCAAGTGAAGCAGGTTGACAATGGCATCTTCATAAGTCAGTCAAAGTATGTTCAAGACATACTTACAATATTCAGCATGACTGACTGCAAGGTTGCAAAGACTCCCATAGCAAGAAATCACTCCCTTGGACCTGACTTTAAGGGGGAGTGTATGGATTAGCATCTCTACAGAGCTATGATTGGGTCTCTCATGTACCTTACTGCCAGCAGGCCTGATATCATGTTTGCTACATGTATCTATGCTAGATATCAAGCCAACCCCATGATGTCATACCTGGTTGCTGTCAAGAGAATTTTAAGATACCTTAAAAGTACTCCATCACTTGGCCTTTGGTATCCAAAGAATTCTGACTTCAATCTGTATGCATATACAGATAGTGACTATGGCTGCTGCAATATGATTGCAAAGTCTACATCAGGGGGATGTTAATTTCTTGGTGGAAGGATAGTCTCATGGCAATGCAAGAAACAATCCTGTGTATCTACATCAACTGCTGAAGCTGAGTACATTGCTGCTGCAAGCTGCTATGCTCAAGTGTTTTGGATTCAGAATCAGATGCTAGACTATGGATTCAACTTCAAAGAGACTCCCATCCACATAGACAACAATAGTGCTATCTCTATTACAGAGAATCCTGTGCAGCACTCAAGGACCAAGCATATCAACATCAGGTATCATTTAATTAGAGATAATTTTGAAAAAGGGTTAATCAAACTAGTCAAAGTTTACACAAATAAACAATATGCTGATCTGTTCACCAAAGCTTTTAATGAACAAAGATTTAAGTATCTTATATCAGCTATTGGGATGATCAACTTTGAGTAGCTTTTTCTTAAGCTTAAATTCAATATTATTTCTAAAATCTGTGTGTCCTTAGTTGTCTATTTTATCACCTTCATAAGCCCCTAACTAACTTGGAGGAAGATTGTTTTAGAAAATATTTCTTAGATTTTTTTTAGAATTTTGAACTTCTTTTTCTTCGGAAGAAACTAAGTTGCATTCGGAAGAAAATTATGTCTTTAATACCAACTAACTACGTATGACAATTTACTTTCGGAAGAAATTTTCTGAATATCTTCCGAAGCCAAATTATCTTAAGTACTTAACTAATATTAAAGAACAATTCCCTTCCAAAAGTACCTATCTCTGAAAAGGGAAGAATTCTTTAAGTATTTTTCTTCCGAAGCAAAATTTTCAAAAACTCTTAGAAATATCTTCCGGAGCCAAATTGGTCTCGGAAGAGCTTGGCCTGCAACGTTTAAAACATAATGTTTAAAAAATAATACTTGCATGGTTTTACAAAAATTATTTAAAAAATCAAATGGTTTAAGAAACAGGGTTGAAAAACTAAAATAAAATATAAAACAATTAATTAAAAAAAAGGCATTTCAAATTAAGTATAACTAGTTTTTTTACCCGCCGCGCGTTGCGGTGGGGCCATATGTGACGTGATAAAGTATATATTACAATCGACCTAACTCATATTCGAATTATAACGTCAATGATACTTATTTTATTTGACCCGACTTGTTTACGAATAAAATTTTCATTTACACGTAAAGAAACTCCAAACGTACATTAAAAAGTCTAATTGTTAAAATCTAATTTAAATGTAAGGCCCGCGTGTTGCGGCGGATTAGTACGATTTAACGGCACGTTGCGACGCGTATGTGATACATTACGCTTGTGCGACCTAATAATTAGAAAACGTAATTTAAATAAAATAAATATTAGAAAGTAAAAGGAAAAAGTTAATTTAAATGAAAATAATGTAAGAATACTGAAAGAAAGCAAAAAAAAAAAAAAAAAAAAAAGGAGCAGGTAGGTCTTGAACCCGCGACCTGCTGTGACTTAGACCTTTATGGGCGCACATTTTGGCCACTGCATCAACGGAACAACTCAGTTTTATTTCAAAAAAACATATATATATATGTTGTTAACTCGCTTCGGAAAATTCAAAAAAAAATAAAAAAAGTTGCGGCCCAATCAGGTGGTGACACGTGGCAAGGCCGGTGGAACCCCCACCGACCTTGCTAAATGAGTTATAGTAAATTTGTGTTAATAAAATGAAATTTTTAAATAATAAACGTAGTAATAATAAGATAATAAAAATAAAACTAAAAATAAAAAAACTTTGTATAAAAATATAAATGTTAATTTAATAAATACACACACACACATATATGTGTGTGTGTGTGTATGGTTTAAAAAGTAAATTATATGGATGGTTCTTAGGGTAAGATGGTCATTTTGATAATTGCAACATCAATAATTGTTAATTAACTGACTTCGTGACCATAGATGAAAGAGAAATAGAATCTTAAGAACCATATGCGCAATTTTTAAAATTTAGCGACCAAATCCAAAATTTTGGTGAGACCATACGGACTGCCTATGTAATTTACACATTTTCAAATTATCTCGTATGTAAAAGTGAGTAAAAGAATCGAGAAACAAAATACAGTTAGTTCAGCTATGGTTGGTCGTGACATCAACTGTGACTTGTGTGCTTGTTCTCTCTTGTAGATTTTTATATTTTTTTTAACTATAAGTAAGAATTTATTCGAACTTATTTCAAATACATGTTGTTAAATAAGTTGATAATAAATATTAGCATTAACTTATCACTACTACTATATAATATAAAACCAGTGGACAAATTAAGGATTTCCTTTGTTTTTGTAAGATGCTCCCTTTGGACTCCTTTTTCGCGTTACCTCTTCGTCTCCCCTCCTTCATTCCGGTAACACTTCATTTAATCACTGGTCGGCCATCTCACTTGATGTTCCATTAATGGCACATTTTCAGTGACACTCTCCTTCAATAGAAGAGTCTTAGTCATCACTATCACCATGAAGCCATCAGATCCCAAGGGCCCTTCAATCACATTGATACGCCCACGGCCGGCACCGGCACCGGCACGGTTCTGACAGCGGATGTTCAAAGGATCCGTTAGTTAAAGACCCTTTCATTTCCAGCGGTTAAGACTCATTTAATGTGATCGCAACCCATTCGGTTCAATCATTAATTGCTGAGGATTTCCACTCCATTCAATCATTGATTAATTCAATCGTTGCTCAAGTCTGGTACTTTTATAAAGTGGTGTTTCACGTACAGCAAGATGTTGGAGCTATGTCACATTTTTGTTTGTTACATTTTATTTTGTAGGCTCCTCGTAGATATAGTTTAAGCATTAAGTTATATGTTTGGACGTTTAAGAATATGGAATTCTAGGTCCATGATAAGCACTTGTTTGTATTATTATTTTTACTTCATTCTTCTTTTTTTGAAAAATGTATTAGGCGTAATGCTTTTTTTTTTTCTAGGAGGAGAGCGGTTGCTGGGAGACACCAACAGATTCTTCGCGGAGTAGAAACAGTAAGGCAATGGTTTAACGACTAACAAGCGAGTAACTTAAACCTATTTAACGCATTCACGCATTCAGGTGAGAACCAAAAGCCCTATATTCATGTTTTTGAATGTTTGGGAGAAGATCATGTACTTAAAGATTTCTTTTTCACTTATAAATAGGATAAAGTTGTTTTAGATTGGGACTTGATATGGCCAAATCATGTGATACGATGAAGATGGTAAAAGCATAATATGCGACTTTGGCGATATGTGTATGTTATTTGGGTTTTTACAAAAAGACTAATGATTTGAATTTTGGTGGGTGATGATTAATTCAAAGTGATTTTCATTAAAACCGAAATAATGTTTTTAAAGTAATTTAGGGGCTATTTTGGGACGTTCATAATGGTCGGACATTTAAGGATTAGCTAGGTTAATAGTTTAACATGGCTAATTAATATGTGTTCTATTAAGCACCGACCTTTGTTAATTAAAATTTTTTTGATTGCTTGCTTATCATTTTTATGAAACGGGGTTGATGTGGTTTGATTAAGCATTGGGCTTTGATAAAAGATTTTTTAAATGGTTGATGTTATTAGGGTGAGGTGTTCGACTCTGAAAATCTTGATAAATCTATGTGTTATGGAGATGTCGCATGTGGTTAGTTGAAGTTTACGTGAGGTGGCATAGCTGGTGTTGCCAGGCTTTTCTAAGAGTACAAAAAGGGAGGTGGTGCAGTTTTGGACTAACAACAAATGGTTAAAAATTTTACATGATTGATAATGATCCATTCAAAGTTTCAAAACTCAAGGAGAGGTCTTGTATAACGGGGTGAATGGTACAGAGAGAGACCAGGTAACACAACCGTCCCCTTATAAACTAAAAGCGGAACCTGATCTAAAGTTGGACCCATATTGAAGATTATCAAAAATATTTTATTTCATGTTTATCTCTTTTTTGGTTTAGGTTATATTGTAAACTAGTTTTTACTCGTCGCGCGTACACAACATGATAAAATATAAACTGTAATCGATCTCATTTGTTTTTTAACTAAATTATTGTCAAAACGTAAAGTAACTCGATTTTATGCCGTTGAATGAAAACTTATTATGTTTAACCTGACTTTTCCAATTAGTCCAGTTTGTATTTAAACTAAATATACGTCGAAACGCAAAGTAACTGAAACGTATTATATTTGACCAAATCTGTATTCAAACCAAATTTACATCAATACGTAAACAACTCAACACGTACGTAATAATAAACATAGAAATATGAATTTACTACTTGTTTAAAAACATTTAAAACTTGCTTTAGCATGTTTTGATAACACGTTGGAATTAGGCCCTAAATCTATACTGTAAAACGTAAACCTTAAACTCTAATTAAAATAAGGTAACTACAATTAAAGATGCATAATTTGATGAAATTCACTGCCTAATATTTAATTTATTGATATTAACATTAACTTTTGTCAAAGCAGATGTAGTCATAGTAATAAAAATTATAAATAGTAATAATAAAAAGTTTTAGAATAAAACTAACAATAAATAAGTGGCGCTTTATTGTATATATACTTAATAGCAAAGGTCGGTGACCAATGGGGTTGGGCCACCGACTTTGCTTTTATAATATATATGTTTTGTTTTCACATGGTTAACAATTGTTTAGCTAGAACAATTGGTTAGTTGTCAATGCTTTTAGTTGGATGGTCTTTGGTTCTAGGCTTGGTAACAACATTCTTTATCCTTCTTTTTTTTTTCTTTTTTCCAACTCCCAATTACAATTAACTAATATAGTAATATCTATTCTCCTAACTCTCAAATCTCAAGAACAATTAATTAATTCAAACATATGTAACGAACAACATACTAATTTATTGTGTGGTTGGTTTCTTAACAATTCGGTCTAAATTTTGAAGTGCTACGTGATAACATAAGTTTTGATCAAGAACGAATTGGGTCAAATATAATATATTTTTGTGCTCACCTTTTATGTACGTTTAGAGATGGTCTACTATTCTACGTAAATTTTGTTTGGTAACGAAGGTATAAATTTGAGTTTTTCTATGTTGTTCGAAAACCGGTTGTATCTATAAGTATTCGTTTACTGAACATAGACGTGCACCTTGCGGAGTTGGTTTATACGTGGTTTTTAATAATATTGTTTGACACTAAAGATGGAGCATCATGGTTAGATAACTCAATGAATTTTTTAGTTAGTGGTTTATTTATATCTAAATAGTTCAAGCAAGAGACTTCATTTAAATATTTGATAAGTGGATGTATATATTATGAGCAAAATGTTTAATGATGTAACATGCTTCGTGACATGGAACAGGTCCGTGATTGTGGAATGGATCAACTAGTTAAAAGTACACAATAAGTCGGTGTTGTCACTGCTATCAAATATTGTTTACCATTGAAAAACGGTTTAACATTGCGTTATTTCCATTTTATTCTTGCTCTTTTTTTCTATTTAACATTGCCTGCCTTGTTTCTTCCGACTTCCTATCTCGGCTTCGGTTTTGACCAATCTAAACCATAAAGGCATGAATAGGCCGATTAGAAGTTGGGAATGATGTTGTCTTCGATCAAGGGCTGTTTTTGGTGGCGGTTACAAAAAATCAATTTTTTTTTTGATTGACGTATAAAAAATGAACGGTTAAAAAACCTAACATTTTAAAAAACATATTTTTAACAAGTTTTTTATTGGTGTATTTAAAACGTATTTTACTAAATAATAATCTTATTAATAATGAAATTATTAAAATATTATAAAAATAAAAATTTTGAAAAATAAAATATAAAATTTTCTTAAATAAAAATAATACAAAGTTTAAAAGGTAAATTAAATAGATGGCTAATGCAAGTAAAATACTAATTTTTATAATATGAGTAAAACACCAATTTCGTCCCCAACGTTTAGTTGAATTTGCCATTTTAATCAAAAAACTTTTTTTTTGCCATTTCAGTCACTCTAGTTTACTAAATGTTGCCATTTTCATCCACTTCACTAACACCGTTAAAACTCTGTTAAAACTCCGTGTATTTTAGTCTTTTTCAACACCCTAATTATCCAATTAAAACAAATTAATCAATTAATATTCAATTAAAACTAAAAAACACGTGAAGCGACTCGTGAGACCGTTCGTTTTGATTTAAATTTCAATTAACTCTAACCCATGTTGTTCGATTGAGGGTGCCGTGGGATTTCAATTAATCTTCACGTTTTGTTCGAACGTGTACCATTATTTGATTGAGGTCTGTTGTGGGATTGATGTTTGTTGTTCACACACTTTATCTGATTGAGGTCTTTAATTAATGTCTTTGAACGTGACAATTCAAACCTCAATAGAACAAAACGTGACAACAGTAGAGCTCAATCGAACAACAGTACACATTCAAACAAAACGTGAAGATTAATTGAAATCTCACAGAAGACATTAATTGAACAACATGTGTTAGAATTAATCGAAGCGACCGGTCTCACGAGTCGCTTCACGTGTTTTTTAGTTTTAATTAAATATTAATTGATTAGTTTGTTTTAATTGGATAATTAGGGTGTTGAAAAAGACTAAAGAGCCTCACATTTAACGGAGTTTTAATAGAGTTATAACGGTGTTAGTGAAGTGGGTGAAAATGGCAACATTTAGTAAACTACAGTGACTGAAATGGCAAAAAAAAAAGTTTTTGGATTGAAATGGCAAATTCAACTAAACGTTGGGGACGAAAATGACATTTTACTCTTATAATATTTTACATCACTAACGGTTAACTAACATACCTAGGGACCATATATGAAAAAGAAAGAAATGTTAGGGACTATATTAAAAAATTTTAAACTTTAAGTACTAAATCCAAAATTTCAATATAACCATAAGGACTATCCACGTAATTTACTCTAAAAATAAAGATAAAGTAAAAATACCTCTACTCAAGTTTTAAATCCAGCTTCATTTTCGAGGCTTGGAGAAAAAAGTGAAATGAGTCTACTATGATAGTAAACGTTGGCAAGTAATGAAATCAAGGTCGGGAAAGCCCTGTAGCGGTTTTGGTTAGAGGATGGTTTGAGCCTTTTTTTTAACTTATAAGGTTTATGCGGCTGTGTCTAAATAACAAAACAATCGTTACGCACCCGTTCCTCAATTATGTTTTTTTTTTTTCAATCCTAACGCGTCCGTTTTATTTTTACGAAGAGTTTTCGACACTACTGTTTCAAATTTCTGTTTGCACAAATGGAAAAAAACACAAAATTATTTTAACATGAAATAAGATAAAAATAGAAAGATAAAGAAAATATGGTTGCCTCTTACATAATGCTTTTCTTTAACGTGTTTGGCTAGACTTTTAGAAGTTTCATTTAGTGTAGTTCAAGCTCCATTAAAACCTCTCCAAACTTAAACTTCTTAATTTGTCTTTTTGTTGTATCCTTATTAATAATATTGTTTGACACTAAAGATGGAGCATCATGGTTAGATAACTCAATGAATTCTTTAGTTAGTGGTTTATTTATATCTAAATAGTTCAGGCAAGAGACTTCATTTAAATATTTGATAAGTGTATGTATATATTATGAGCAAAATGTTTAATGATGTAACATGCTTCGTGACATGGAACAGGTCCGTGATTGTGGAATGGATCAACTAGTTAAAAGTACACAATAAGTCGGTGTTGTCACTGCTATCAAATATTGTTTACCATTGAAAAACGGTTTAACATTGCTTTATTTCCATTTTATTCTTGCTCTTTTTTTCTATTTAACATTGCCTGCCTTGTTTCTTCCGACTTCCTATCTCGGCTTCGGTTTTGACCAATCTAAACCATAAAGGCATGAATAGGTCGATTAGAAGTTGGGAATGATGTTGTCTTCGATCAAGGGCTGTTTTTGGTGGCGGTTACAAAAACAAAAAGATATACAAGCTGATAACGTAAAGTGAAACAAGAGAGAAGTGGGGAGAATTGTATTCATTTTATTCATTTTGTGTGTCGATAAACATATGCATAGTTTTCAGCATGAAACCAAAACTTCTAGTCATACGTAGTAGTAATGACAGTTCTAATGTACATAATTATGATTATTTATAACATTTTTAGGTTTTTTCATTCTCTTATGTAAATAAATGTTACGACATTTATTTATTTTTTAAATTACACTATAAATTACGATTTTCTTTTTTAATTTGGCTATAGTATTTTTTATTTTATAAAAAAACTACATTTATGTAAAGATGTTGATACATTATGCGTAATTATGTTTGTGCGTAATTATAAACATAGTTTGTGTAGTTACAATATAAGTTGTGTGAATATTTATATAAGTTGAGCAGTAATTTCGTATGACTAATTATTTAACATATGTGTATAATTATGAGCAAATGCATATGCCCCTTCCGTCTAATCAACATGTGCATTTTGATGGCTTTATACACTTATATACATGTTATATAATAACACGCCTCTACGTATTTAAAGTAACATTTACTTACATGAAAACATGTTTATTCTTAATTAACATGCATCAAACATACTTCATAATTCAATTGCATTCCTATGAAATCGATATTACAGTTATTTTTTATGATAAGATATTAAACATCACATCACATACACAATCTTACTACTTCAATATAAATCTTATTATGCATCATAATTCCTAGTACTTGGTCTTGATTCAAAGTCTTTATTGGAATGCCCTTTCTCATTCATGTTTGCATCAAACTTTCCAAACTATCTAAGGCGTTTACATAACTAGTAGCACTTGGTCTCGGTTCAAAGTTTGCATCAAAAGCTTTTTTGCCACCTAAACCGGTTACATAATTAGAAGCACTTGGTCGCGGTTCAAATTCTGCATTAAAAGCTTTCTTACCATTTAGACCGGTTACATAACTACTAGCACTTGGTCGCGGTTCAAAGTTCGCATCGAAAGCTTTCTTACCATCTAAACCAGTTACATAACTGGTAGCACTAGGTCTCGGTTCAAACTTTGCATCGAAAGTTTTCTTACCATCTAAGCCTGTTACATAACTAGTAGCACTTGGTCTCGGTTCAAAGTCTGCATCAAAAGTTTTTTCACCATCTAGACCAGTCAAATAACTAGTAGCACTTGGTCTTGGTTTAAAGTTTGTATCAAAAGTTTTCTTACCATTTAGATCGGTTAGATAGCTTGTCGCACTTGGCCTTGGTTCAAATTCTACATCGAAAGTTTTCTTTCCATCTAGACCGGTTACGTAACTTGTAGCACTCGGTCTAGGTTCAATATTACTATCAAAACTATGCTTACCGTGTAGACGTATTCCATTATCATAACTCGTAGCACTTGGTCTTGGTTCGAAACTATTATCAAAATTTTTCTTACCATCTAAACTGGTTACGTAATTTGTAGCACTTGGTCTAGGTTCAAAGTCTTCATCAAAAGTTCTCTTGTCTTTGTTTGTCGTCATTGAGTCACAATCAGCTTTATTACGAGGTAGAGGTAACACAGAAGCACTCCTTTGAGCAAGCGAGTTTTGCCAGTATTCCCCTGAATCTAGCCTAGCTTCTATAATGAAAACGTTCTGCTCAAATGATGTACGAAAATATAAAATTAGAAAAACTACATAAAGTAATATAGTTATATAATATTTTATATATACTTAATTTCTAGAGATTAACATAAAAGTTTTGCCCAGAGTATTAGAAAGACAAATTAAATCACGAATAAGGTGATATATGTAAAAATTATTTTATATAATTTAAATGAAAAGAATTTCTACCATAGTGACTGAAAAGAGCGAAAAGAGAGCCAGAGAAGAAAGTGAAGACTTCATCTTTCAAATAGTAGTTTGTATGAAGCTTTTGGTATGTGAATGCAATGGAATGATGCTTCTATTTATAGCAAGATCTGTGATATTTTTTTATTTTTTTATTCATAGTATATATTAGGTAACAGTTATAAAATTTAAATTCAAAAGGTTTATAATTTCAAAAGTGTAAAAAATAGTATTAACCACTAATTTTCTTAACTAATGGTTGAAATTAAGTTGGAGAAAATTTTTTTGTTAAATGAGTATTTTAATAATTGTGTCTTTGAGGTACTTTATTATGTCTTTTCGTTTGTTATTGTGTTTTTATAAAAACTATTGTGTTTTTTTTTAAATAATGAATTTTGAAACAAACATAATTAATGGTGAAATAAAACTATTATGTACTTGTAGTATGTAAAACGCAATGATAAAATAACAATTAATTTATCACTACATTATAGATAATGATAAAATAATACAAAATGATATAAAACATAAAATAAAATGATAAAACATGCGTTGTGTTATTTTTTCCTAACCTTGTGCTTTCTGAATAATATTTTATTTTTATAAAATGAAGTATTTTAAGAAATACATTGATGAAATAACAATATTATATGCTTTTAATTGTGAAATGCAATGATATAGTAACAACCCTAATATAATATATAAAAAAAAATGATAAAAATAATATGAAATGATTTAAAGCGTAGAACACAATGATAAACGTATATAACAATTAATGAAAAAGATTTGAAACAATAAATTAACGTATTTTACACAATAATCAAACATATTTGACAAAATAAAGTGATGTATTTGAAATAATTAACAAAATGTTCTCTTATTTAAAAACAATAAAATGATAGATATAAAGTTTAGAATCCTTTTTAGTATTTTTATATTAATTTTTTAACCCTATCCTATATATTATTAAAAGGTAACAAATCTAGCCCATGGATTGTATAACATAGATTAATAACCATGACGGTCAAAGCCACTTGATACGTTACCTTTTTCTTAAGGGCATAAGTAAAACAACGGATTTAAAAATAATATGACACAAGTTTGCGAAGTTGAACTAACCATACTAGTATTTGCTTGTATTTTATATTTATATTAATATTTATATATTCAAGATAAAAAAGTATGATGAAATAGATAAGATATAAAATGTAACCACACCATAAACAAAAGATATATAGAAATCCGCCTCCCATTCATTACTTTTTTTTTTTTTTTTTCCAACGCAGAGTTGTCCTCATGTAAATTCTCTTTGAAACGTAAAGATTATCGATGCATAAGGTTTTTTTTATTAACATAGTAGTGATCAATACTTCATTTCTCAATAAATTAAATAGTGATTACATTTTCGCTTCTCAGCTATAAAGATTATGATCAAGCCATTGTATATTTCCCTCTAAACTAATAGTATGATCACTAATTCTTATTTTCTATGAAGTAATCACTTATTACAAACATTTATAGAGTGTATGAATAATATGTAAGCTTATGCTCTAAGTTGATTTTCACTTCTATGTGTTTCTTCTCTTGACGATTTGGAAATGCACAAGAATTAATCATTATAAATATGTTTAAAGTTTTTCAAAGGGTTAATGGATTTAAATACTCTCAACTATTGGGAATTGGCCGCTGCCATTCCCAAGTATCATTTTGGCGAATATAACTCCCAAGTAAACACTTCGGTGTCTGTATCACGCGCTATTTGTCAGAACCCTAACGACGTTAACTTTTTGATTCATTTTGGCCTCGTTTTCGTTCGATTCGTTTGCAGCCCTATCTATGCGTATAAAGTTGGAAATAATGAAGATATGTAAATAGAAACAAAGCCGGTTTAGCAAATGAGTAAGTGTATAATCTGTTTATTATAACTCATAAGTTTAATGAAATGCTAAGTAAGATCTTTATATGTTAACTCAAGAATGATTAGCATATTTTGTTATACTCTATTAACTTCTTATTAATCGATACATATCTTTTGTCGTTGCTTTTACATTATTGAGTAGTTGATTAATATCTTAATCATTAAATTCTATCTTTTGTCGTTACTTTTACATTATTGAGTAGATAAATGGTGCAAATAAATATTTAGGGCTTGGGGGTGTCAATGGAAACTGCAGTAGAAAGATAAATCGATGGGCAAAGATGATATATATGAACATAAAAACTTAAGGGAAGTGAAGTTTGTAGCCTTGGATGATGAATCAGTGGATAATGGTGTTGAATCAAAATGTGTTGACGATGACTGACGAATGATGAGAACTGAGAAAGACGATTCTCTAAAGTCACTAAACTCTACCTGGTGGAGTGGTGGGTGGCTGAGGCAAATTGGCTGATTGGGCGACAATTGATTTAGGTCTTAAGGAGTCCATAATGTGAGAATCAGGCGAGGAGACAACCAATTCAATTCAATATAGAGGGAAAATTAAATGAATGATTTAGGTTTAATTTTTTATAACATAACAAGGACAGTATAATAAAACTTGCATTGGTGAATATTACTAACTTGGAGATACTAACTACTAACCACTAACCAGCCGTTAAAATATATATATATATATATATATATATATATATATATATATATATATATATATATATATATATAAAGCACGTATAATAAAATCCTATCAGGCTCAACGTTTTTGGTTTGCCAAGCTTGAGCTCAAGATCGATAACTAAACAAGTTATATCTTGAACTTGAGATCAAACTCGGGCTCATTTAAGCTAGACTCATTTGAGCTTTTTATTGATTACTTCAAGCAGCTATCACGCTTAGGGGTGCAAACGAGCCGAGCCGAGCCGAGCCCGAGCTCGTATGGGCTCGAACTCGGCTCGTGATGACTTAAGAGATCTCGAGCTCGAGCTCGGCTCGTTTAGAGCTTTATTTTTAAAGCTCGAGCTCGGCTCGACAAATACTTTTTCAGACTCGAGCTCGGCTCGTTTTTTATTTAAATATTATTTTTAATATTTTTATATTTAATTTTGTGATATATATTTATAATTATATACTTTATATAGAATATTATTCATATTATTTAATTGTTTTTATCATAATTTTATATATAATAGATATTATTTATATAATATATTAAATAAAATAAATAAAAAGCTCGTTTAGGCTTGCAAGCCGGCTCGAGCTCGATACGTGAAGCTCGGGCTCGGGCTCGATAATTAAATAAACTTTTTTTCAAGCTCGAGCTCGGCTCGGGCTCGATAAAGCTCGGCTCGTTTCGAGTTTTTTATCGATCCGATCTCGAGTAGCTAATGAGCGGCTCGGCTC
Organism: Flaveria robusta; assembly: GCA_025506415.1. Classification (NCBI taxonomy): domain Eukaryota; kingdom Viridiplantae; phylum Streptophyta; class Magnoliopsida; order Asterales; family Asteraceae; genus Flaveria; species Flaveria robusta. Next base: position 19,851,681 of record CM046460.1, read on the forward strand.
GTTTGCACCCGTAATCACGCTCATTTAATTTCTTGTACACCGTTGATTATTTACATTTATCTTTATTCAGACACATGTTCTATTATAGAGTTGAGGGTCCTGTGGTGTCTGGAGTGCCACGCCTTTCTTATGATTGTGTGGATGTTATTTAAATCCATTGATAATGCATCTTTACGTTACCATATCTCTCTTGTTGTGATCTTATGCGTACATGTATATTTAAACTAGTATTATATGTTTGGTTCTGAATTTGATTTTATTTTTAATTTATTTTTATATATAAAAATAGAAAAATGGTTCGGCCACGTGTCATCATTTTAAGCTATTTCAGTCCACGTGCCACAATTTTAGCCTATTAAAGCCATGTGTTAGCATATTACTCAATCTCCAATTTCATTAAAAAAAAATCACACGGATCTTTTTGAAACACCTGTTTTCAAGCCGGGTTGCAATATAACCCTGAGTCAATTCACTTTGCAACCCTAATTTTATCTCATACTCTTCTCCATCGACTGAACGCTATGAAATTAAGAATTAATTTGATTTCAGGCTGCAAGATCTTCTGAAATACGTTCTTCTTAGTGGGCGTTTGGGATTGTTTGTTTCCCCCTACTTTTCACTTATTAACTTTTGAGAAGTTAATAAGTCAAAAAAGTGTTTGGCAAAAACAAAAGTATTTTTTAAGCTAACTTTTATATAGGGTAAAAAGCAGGCTTTGAAAAATAATGAGGGAGTTACTTATTAACTTTTAAAAATTTATTTTAGTCCAAATTTCTATTATACCCCTCTACTATCTCCTATTAATTTCCCTCGTCTTTAAAAGTATGTTATTTTTGGTCATTTTACAACATTTTAATTTATAAAATAATGCAAATATTTTTTTAAAAACTTTTTTTGAAAAGTCATAAGTTAAAAAGTTATTTTTATCAAAAGTTTTTTTCAACCAAAATAAACAATCCCAAACAGGCCCAAGTTTGCTTCATCTTATTGATTCACAATTTGTGATTTCTATGAATCTCCATGGCAATAATTGTGGTACGATCTTTAACTTCATAGGGTTCGTTGTAATTAAAGCATTTGTAGAGATTGAAGAAATTTGTTTTGAGCTTTATCTTTTATGTGTGATCACTGATAATGTTTGAAGAGTCACCATCTTCTCCACTCTTACCATCTCACCATCATTTTTTAAAATCTATCTATTGATGTCAATTAGGATTTTGTTGATGCCGTTACAGTTGTAAGAATTTGTCAATGATTAGATTGTATGGTTGAAATGTACAATTGCATCTATAATATATGATTTCATCTAATCTGTCTTTAGTTTCATTGTGATCTTATTCATAACAGATCATTCCTTTTTAATCAAGTAGTATTTTTATTTTGTGGGTTTAACGCACAGAGAATTTTGAATCTTTAATTAAGGTTACAAGGCAACTTTTAGTTTAGTTTATCCATTTTAGCAAATATATGTTGCTGAGAAGTTTAACTTTAATGTTGAGAGCACATTGATACATTCAAATATGATGGTTTGGTGGTCTTTTGATGTCTAATTCTATCAAATATTTATACTTTCATTTTGGGTGCAGATTCTAGGGTAGACTTGTATGAGCATAAGATCACCTCCTATTTTATTTTTGCTTGCATCGTGTCCGCTCTTGACAAACTTGATATCTCCGTTTAATCTTTCTATTATATGCCTATGATTGATTATATAAATAATATATAAATAACCTTAGTATGCAGTATCACTCCACTTGCAGTAAAGAACACCCTACACTTTGTTATTGTTACCTTATTCCTGCCATACTTTAACTTGATACTTGCATACAAGAATAAGAACAAAGCAGCCAAAGTCAACAACTTTCATGATAAAAGCCTACGGACTGTCTCAATTATAAAAAAGGTCTTAGCACTTGAATGATTAATTTAGGAAAGTACGATGGGTTAAACTTCACCCAACTTATCATTGTTATAATTATGTTTAGTGATTCCAGCCGAATTGATTAATTATTGTTTTTATTAAAGGGTCATGGTTTCATTCCTGGTGTAGTTAGACATTTTGATTCCTCTGATGGTTGCATAGGGCCTCGTATAAGTTTAATGCTTTAAAAGTTAAAAAAGATTTAGTTTCAGACGATGTTATAAATTGCTATAAAAATTGTTTATTCTTTCCTATTTCTTTTTCAGATTTTCGTGGATGGACTTAAAAGGTTGTATTGAACTCGTGGAGTAACTTACATTGTGACATAAAGGTTCACAACATAGCTACTTATTTTGTTATCACAAAACAACGAAGTGTATTGAATCAAATTATTTCAACTTACATGAGACAAATTTCTTTCATTGAATGAATTTTCTGACTTCCGCCCCTAAGAACTGAAGATTTTGCATATGTTCCCTGCTACTACTTTATTGAATGTATTTTCTGACTTTCAACCCTAACAGATTAAGCCATCTAATGTGTGATTTTAGAGTTATACATCGTTTTATCAAAAGTTACAAGACGACACAACTTAAAATTGATGATAGTAGATGGCAATTGGAATCTTTCAAGTACTACATTCGAAGTTGTATACAAAGAAGCCTTAAAAGATTTGTAAACATTTTTTATATTTAATTATTTTTACATGATTTATTTCACATGCAATCTACTTACATATTTATTTAATTTCCAATTTATTATATATTAAAATATTAGTAATATTAACTCTGAATTCTAATTGTTAATATTTTTTATTTAATTTTTTAACCCGTGTAACACACTGATCATTAGGCTTGTATATAAAGAAACATGCAACATAAAATTAATATTAAATGTGACTAGTGGGTGGGACCCGTGATTTGAAGCAAGGGTTATAAAAGTTAAAAGACTTAATTTTGATTATTTATGCGTTAGTACTAAACATTCGAAAAAAATATTACATGTGAAACTCTGATAAAAAATATAATAGAAAAAATATTATGAAAATTATATACCTCAAAACAAATAAGAAAAATAACGAATGCGTAAATAGTGACTTTATTATAATTAACGAGCTCTATTGTAATTAATTAAAAGAAAATTTGACTTAACTCGAAGGCTTATATAAAACTTAAAAATAGTTCAATTGATTAAATGTAAATTTAACATAACTCGAAAGTTTAAGTATAATATTTAAAAAGTTCAGGTGATTAAATATAAATTTACCATAACTCGAAAGCTTAAGTATAAAATTTTAAAAAATAAAAATGAGTAAGTAACAATTTGAAAAAAAAAGGAGAAAGAGTAGTAATTAGTTTCAATATATCCTTAGAGGTTTAAATATAAAATTATAAAAAAAACAAAGTAGGTTTTTTTTATTCGTTTGAAGAAAAAAAATTATTGTGGTAACATTGAGAAAACCTTCATCTTCACTACATATAATCTTTTCTACTTGTTATATATAATGATGTGACGGGTGTAATCGGACCTCTTTTCCAACCTGACTTAAACATCGATATATTTGAGTATTAATATTATTATAATTTTACAAGCTTGAGTGTTTAAATAAAATAATACTTAAATAAAAAATGTAATTAAGTTATAAAAATATAAATATAAATGTATATATTTCAATGTTAGTTTAAAGTATCATAAATAAGATAATACTTCAAATAAAAATATATTAAATAATATATTAATTAAAAGAAATTTATTAAATAGAGGCAAATTAAAAACTATTATATATAGCACTTGTATCTAATATTAAAAAAAAATTATATTAGGTGTCTTAAATTTTGAATAATATTAAAGGTGTGTCTTCCTCAAATGCTTTATATAATATTATAGAAACTATAGATGTAGATTATTATCATCATCATTATTATTAACGTATTTAGTAATTATATAGTCAAGTATTCAAATAAGATACTACTTATTTATAAATAATAATAATAATAATAATAATAATAATAATAATAATAATAATTATTATTATTATTATTATTATTATTATTATTATTATTATAATTATAATTATAATTATAATTATAATCTATTATAACAATAATAATATTATTATTGTTAAAATAGATTATTATTATTATTATTATTATTATTATTATTATTATTATTATTATTAAAGTTTTAGTTTTTATATAGTTAAGTATTCAAATAAGATAATACTTATTAATAAATTTAAATATTAATTTAAAGTATTATAAATAATAAAATATATAATGTAGTGAATTAAATAATCATAAATTATTAAATAATTTATTAATAATATGAATTAGTTAATATATTAATTAGAAGAATTTTATTAAATAAAGGGTAAAATAGGAATGATTATATAAAATATTTATATCTAATGCTTAATAAGTTGTATTAGGTGTCCTAATTGTTTTATAATTTTGAATAATATTAAAGGTGTGTCTTCCTCAAATGCTTTATGTAATATTATAGAAATTATAGATATAGATTATTATCATCATCATTATTATTAACGTATTTAGTAATTATATAGTCAAGTATTCAAATAAGATACTACTTATTTATAAATAATAATAATAATAATAATAATAATAATAATAATAATAATCTATTATAACAATAATAATATTATTATTGTTATAATAGATTATTATTATTATTATTTATTATTATTATTATTATTATTATTATTATTATTATTATTATTATTATTATTATTATTATTATTAGGCAAATTGGATTTTAATAATCCAAACTATTACCTATTGGCCGATAATAATTCATACTATTAATTTGGCCTGTAACACTCCAAACTTTCACTTTTATAACCAACAATAGTACCAGTGATATAATTTTCAATTTTTTACGCTCAATTTGTATCTATTTTAGTCTCAATTTAGCTTGTATGTTTCTTAATTTCGTTCATAATTATTGTTGCGAACCGAATCGAGTCCAAATCAAACATAAAAAATTGAAAATTATGTCATTGGGACTGTTGTTGGTAATAAAATTGAAAATTAGGAGTGTTACCGGCCAAATTGATAGTATGGATTATTATCGGCCAATAGGTAATAGTTTGGATTATTAAAATCCAATTTGCCTTATTATTATTATTATTATTATTATTATTATTATTATTATTATTATTATTATTATTATTATTAAAGTTTTATTTTTTATATAGTTAAGTATTCAAATAAGATAATACTTATTAATAAATTTAAATATTAATTTAAAATATTATAAATAGTAAAATATATAATGTAGTGAATTAAATAATCATAAATTATTAAATAATGTATTAATAATATGAATTAGTTAATATATTAATTAGAAGAATTTTATTAAATAAAGGGTAAAATAGGAATGATTATATAAAACATTTGTATCTAATGCTTAATAAGTTGTATTAGGTGTCCTAATTGTTTTATAATATTGTGTTCCAAGATTTTACTTTATATAGTAGTATAGACAATCATAATAACTAAACAATTGTATCTTTTGCTTTAACTATGATACATTAAACAATTACGTAATACCCACGACCGATAATTAGAGAACATTAGGTTGAGATCTAATCCTAGTGCGATTGTGGTTTTAGTTTAAAGCAGTTAGTTGGTTGCCTCATGAGACGTATCGTCTAATGATGGTGCTACGAGCTCATTAGTGAGTGTTTTAGTTGCAATTCTAGTAGTTACTATAGAACTTATAGAGAAAGATAGGCGCCCTCTCTTTATATATTAAATTACTAAATTTAGTAAACCCGTGTATTATACAGATTTAATTAATAAAATATTAAATATAATAAAAATTTAATAGTTAGAAAATAATATTCTAAGATAAAATATGATTAAAATTATGTATAAGTAAGGATAATAAATAATAAAATAATGTTATCAACTATTAAATCTTTTGTTTTTAAACTTTTGTTTTTATTTTTTCCAAAAAAAATTTTAAAAATTTTGTTTCAAAACAAACATATTAAAAAATCTAATTTTTTAAAAGTTTTTTATTAACTCCTAATTTTAATTACTTTTTGTTTATAAAAATTTTACTTAAAACATCAATTTTATAATATTTAATATTTTTAAAAAAGTTTGATATTTTAGAAAAATTTTTAATTTTATAAATATTTATTCCTTGAGAAACAATATTAATAAAAAGATACATTTCTTAATTTATTATTAGTAATTAATGTGATATTAACAGGAGATAGAAACGAGAAAATTTTGGTTAGATGAAATGTGATGATGTCATGTGTACACCATAGTTACTTTTTTATTAGAGTCGTATAATAAAATTATATCTCATGTATCACTTTTAAACAATAATAAAAATATAGATTGTCTAAATAATATATTTTCAGTTTGCATACTACATATTTTAATATTTATATGTTAAAATCCATATGTTAAAATTTGGATTTTATAAAACTTTTAAACAAAATTTGTGCACGTTTGTTTTCATCGACTTTTATATTTTAATTGTTTGTTTTCTTTGTTGTGATGTTACTATCTTTATCAAGGAAGTTAGATTTTTTAATGGTTTCATTTTTTTATATTAAGTTTTAACTATTATCAGCAGCCTCACAGCAACACACGTTTTTATTGCGATTTCGTTTGTGTATAATGTTTCACATGTTTTCTTTTTTCTTACATTAACATATAGTTCACCTCAACATTTCAAAGTTCGCTTTTCTTTTTACTTTTTACGCTCCGTAAAACGGTAGAAATCTTGATACTAGTTAAAATTTAGAAAAAAGGCAAATACCATAAAAAACCAACATGCTTTTAATTTTTTCTCATAAAAATTATTGTACAATTTCTTACACTAAGAGACTAATATACTTTTTATTTTGTCTCATAATAGTCTTCAACAGTTTTTATATATAAAAAGCCAATATATTTTCTGTTTTTTCACATAAAAACCACTCAATAATTATTTACACACTAAATTCACTTCATTTGATATAACTTAAACGAGGCGAACTTGAGCTCGCACAACTTAAACAATCCGAACTCGAGATCTTATAACTTAAACGAGCCATGTGAGTGAAAATACACGCAAACAAAACAATTGGTGCAAAAGTTTTATTATTTTCTCTTTAGAATTTGCTCGAATATAAAAAATGAATTGACTTAAATGTGTAAATAATTATTGAGGGGCTTTTATGTGAAAAATTAAAAATATGTTAGTTTTTTATGTGTAAAAATTGTTGAATAATTTTTATGGGACAAAACCAAAAGTATGTTGGTTTTTTACGTGCAAAAAATTATACACTGATTTTTATGAGAAAAAACTAAAAATATATTGGTTTTTTATAATATTTCCCCTTTAGAAAATCATACATAAGGGTGAGTGCATATATAAAAGCAACCGAAGCGGAATAGGTGATGGCAGGATGGGTGTAGATAGTATATTAATATAACTAATAATTGTTATAAACATTAAGAAAACGTTTAAATTTAAGAAACTAGTTCTGTACAAAGTATTATATTTTTATATATGTAAAATTATTGGAGATTGACGCATATAAAAGATTGGAATAGTAAGCCCATTTTATTGACTTGTGTAATACGTAGCATTAAACGTTGCGCATGCGGCACGGAATCAAAACTTTTACATGGACAGACTTATTACAAACAAGAGTATCAAGAAAACTATAAACTTCACATAAGAAAACAAAACGGTTATAAAAGTTCATGTTAAAATATCGATAAAAATAATTGCTGACATGTGTACGGTGGACCGGATTAAGGAGGCATATTCGATATCGGATCCATCTATGCTTAATGTAGTGAAGAATTTAGACGTGCCCTTGCCGTGCACTTGTTTTAACGTAGCGGATAATTTATGCCGCTGATTAAATGTCGAATGTGGTGAAACCTGTGGATACGTTGGCAATGGATAGTTTTAAATACCCAGACGTTCAAAGAACTGTTTAAAATTTATATAAATTAATATAAAAATATAGAAATTAGAAGTAAAAAACCGACCTGACGGGAAGATAGAAACCGCATAGATTGCCTATATAAACGGACTAACCAAACCCAACATAACAAAATTTATTAATTGCCGTCAAAAAGAACAAAAAAACACATTTACTATAACTTAAAAGGCAAGGTCAGTGGGTTTCCCACGGCCTTGCCACGTGTCACCTTCTATTGGTTGTCTCAAATAATTTTTTTCTTTTTTTTTTTTGGTTTGTGCGCATTTATTTTGTCTACATATACATGGGTTTCTGCAATAATCAACAGACTTGGTCTAACACGGGTGGCTAAGGCCATGTGTTATTGCGGAGATGACCTGGGTTTGAATCCGTGGTTGTTATTTTTTTCATAAATAAGTTTTTTGTTTTCTAAGAACTTTGTAGTATTTCATTTTCACCCTTTAAAGTTTGGGATTACTCCTATAAAAATTAGACTGTCTACGTTTCGACATACATCTACGTTTTGACGTAAATTTTGTTAAGAAATAAGTTGGGTCGAATATAAAACGTTTTAATGCTTATTTTTATGTACGCTTTGAGTTGACCTACGTTTCGACACTGGTTTATTTGAAAAAGCGTCGGGTCAATATAATACTTTTTCATTTACTATACATTTGGACGTAAATTTAATTCAAAAAAGGTCGGAGCGATTGTAAGTCTATGTTTCAACATTAATTTTGTTTAAAAACGAGTCAGGTCAAATATTAAACGTTTTTGTTCAACGGTATAAATTCGAGTTATTCTACATATCGACGTAAAATTAGTTTGGAAAAAAGTCGGGTTGATTGTAGTCTATACTTTATCACATCACGTACAATAGAAGGTCGGTTGCCAATGGGAAGGGGCCACTGACATTTGTTTTATATTTACTATTATTAGTTTGACAAGATAACAAGACTTTTACTCTAGATCAAGTGGTAAGCTCCCTCACACTCCAAAGTCCAAAGGTGAGGTATGGTATTCGAAACCCACACACCACTATTTTTGGGTTTTTTCTTTTTCTCAACTCCTATGTGAAATTATCAAATTGTTCCTTTTTTTTTCCCAGTGGACATGTCATTTTCATTTATTTCTATAAGATATTTAACGCGTCGACGTTAGTATATGTTTTGACGTGTATTTTGTTCAGAAATAAGGCGGGTCGCATATAAAAAATTTACATGCTTATTTGTATGCACTCTTTGAGTTGTTTTACATTTCAAGGTAAATTTTGTTTGAAATTAGTCAAGTCAAATATAATATATTTTCATTTTACGGTATAAATACAAGTTACAGAAAGGTCGATGGGGCTTCCCACCGGCCTTTCTTCCCCTCCTACTTTTGATCTTTACATTTTCAGCCCCCGGTACTTTTTAAAAACTTTGTAAAATATCACTTTTACCCCCTTAAGTTTCTAAAGCTTCGAGTTTACCCATGTGCAATATAAATTCAAGTCCGTTTACGTTAGACATAATTAGAAACGACTCGGGTCAAATATAAAACGTTCCCAGGCTTAACTCTATACACTTTAAGACCACCTACGTTTCGACATACGTCTACGTTTTGACGTAAATTTTGTTCAGAAATAAGTTGGGTCAAATGTAAAACGTTTTAATGCTTATTTTTATGTACGCTTTGAGTTGACCTACATTTCGACATTGGTTTGTTTGGAAATGCGTCGGGTCATTATAATACTTTTTCATTTACTATACGTTTGGACATAAATTTAGTTCGAAAAGGTCGGAGCGATTGTAAGTCTATGTTTCGATAAAAATTTTGTTTGAAAATGAGTCAAATCAAACATGAAACGTTTTTGTTCAACGGTATAAATTCGAGTTACTCTACGTATTGACGTAAAATTAGTTTGGAAACGAGTCGGGTCGATTGTAGTCTATACTTTATCATGTCACGTACAATGCCGCAGCAACGCGTGACGGGTAATAAACCTAGTTTTATTTATGATGTTTGAAACCCAATGCATTTATAAAGTAAAAAAATGGTTGGTGGCAGTTGATTTCTCCACCAATAATGTTGGGCTTAGTAAATTACTAGGTTACAAACTATGGGTCGAAGAAATTTAATATATTATTATCATTAGGTTTTATTATTATTTTACATGTCATTTATCATTAATGAAATATAAAATAATAAAAATTATAAATAAAAATAATAAAATTATATTTTAAGATAACATATGGTAATATATTATAATTTAGTATGTATTAATTATTTATTAGAATAAAAAGTTTGTATTTTAAATATTTAATTATTTAGTTTACTTAATTAAATTAAATTTTATTTAATAGAAAAGAAACGAGCAAAAGTTTAAGCTTCATCGGTCATTATTACGTGTTGCTTGAAAATCTTCTTTTATTATATAACGTAGATTTTATCGTGTATATAAGAATGAGGAAAATATTCTGAATCTTGAATTTTATTTTTTCTTTTACTTTCGTTTTTCTATTTCTAATGTAAAACAATTGGGCCAAAAGAAATATAAATTGTGGGCTTAGTTTATTTAGTTGTACAATTTTTGCTTTCTTTTACAAATGCCTTGGTTCGAGTCTTCTCCGCAGATTTCTTTTATATTTTTAATTCGCTTTTTCTCCTTTAATTGTGTTTGTTTTTTTCTTGGTATTTTTACGGCTTTTCTTTTTATTTGTTTATTTTTAAAATTTTTTAGTTTTTTATTTAAACTTTTACGTACAAATGGTTAAAACGAATGTTAAACATATCAAAATTTGAGACGTAGATAAAAAACTACAATTAACATTTGTATTCACACTACAATAAAAAAACTACAAATGGTTAAAACGAATGTTAAACATATCAAAATTTAAAACGAATGTGCACATTTGTATTCACACTACAAAAGAAAACTGAAATTGAGACGCAGATAAAATTAAACATATCACAACAGTAGATCCAAAATTTTATGAAATATCATATTTGAAACGTTGTATGATCACTACAAAAAAACTACAATAAATGAAACTTTAACCAGCTAAACAACTTGCATATTTGTGATTGATGACTTGTACATTATGATAAACAACTCTAGGCTTAAATAATATTTACGCTGATACATACATAAAAATGAGTGTGTAACAACAATACATCTATATTATCTAATAAAAAAAGAATTCGGACATATGATATTATTCTAGCATGTCAAAAAAATTAGAGTAAATTATAAATTATGTTCTTTATTAATATAAAATTACATGTTATGTCCTTTAGTTTTAATAATTATATGAAATGTTCATTTTTAAAAATATTTGCATATCTATTGTACTTTATACTAACAAGCATCCAAATTAACAGTTAAATCAAGTAGAGTGTCTGTCACATGAGAGATAATTATGACTTTTACATACCTATAATGAATCAAAAATATTTTTACGTTGCTTTATTCTTGTCACCATCATGCTCGCATGAAATCATTTAGACCATTATGCAACAATTAACAATTATGCAAAACTATTTGAATCATCTTTAGTTATTTTACAACTATAAAATAATAAACCAATATGTATTGACATATTATGAAACAATATTCATAGTTACCTTTAGTGCATAAACATCTTTAGTGCATAAACAACTTTAGCACATAAACATAATGTGAACCGATATGGAAAACCATCATCGTTTATATTTGGAGTCATTTTTTCATTACATTACATGAAATAGCATTACATTAGATAAATTCAACGAAAATAAAGCAACTACAGTACATTACGAAACCAAATAGGCATCTTAAAAAAATTTATGTAAATTTTTTTTTGCACTTATTTGGATACGTACTCCATGAACTTTGAATGACAATGACGTCAAATTGTGTTTCAGTTTGGTTGAATCCGATTGGTGATGAGGACGATGATGGACTTAGTGATGTCAGATTGTTTTTCTATTTAACTGAATTCTAGGGACGAGGAAGAGGTTAGATTTAATGATGGCGCAAATTAGCATTAATGATTGTAGGTGTTGTCGTCGTTTAACTGTAGCATCCACCCTGACGTTGGATTGATATTCTCACTTTAGGCTTTCGGTTGTTATCTCTGCTTCATTCTACGTTTTCAATTTTAGATTTAAGGTTTGTTACATCCTGCTGTTTCCTAAGAAAATAGAGGCATAAGAGTTATATGCAATATCAAAGTCTCAATTAATTAATTTTTTATTAATTACATATTGTCAAAATACGTATATACCCATCATATTTTTGGCACATGGTTGACTTGACTATCAATTTGGATGACAGTTAGTATAAAGTACAATATGTGTGTAAATTTTTTTTAAAAAACCACATGGTGTAATTATTGAAACTAGAAAACATAAGGTGTAATTTCATGTATTAACAAAGGATACAAATTGTAATTTAGTCAAAAAATTATTTACCTACCCCTCTCTCTTAATAAATGCACAAATTACAAAAACAATAAATTTTTGATTTCCCTTTTTTATGATAATATTCCAAAACAAAGATACTTTTAAATAATATTTTTCTTTAGTTTTAATTATTCTATCATTTCAGTTTTATAAAATTTAATTATTTTACGTACTTCTATTTTAAAATGACTTGAGAAGTTATTCATTGTTTAAATATTAGTGAAAAAGTATAATTACAACGATGATATTTGAATAATTTGCTATTATTTTTTGTATTTAACAATTAATTTATTTATATTCTTATTACAAGTGCAACAAGCCGGGTTTGCTAATTCACTAAACACAATCTAGATGTCTTGAAACAAAGCGGCTGAAAAAACTAATTTATAGAAAAAATTACAAAAAACGTACTTTAAGTTTATATAAAGTTGCAGGTTTCATCCTTTATCTTTAAAAGGTGCTCTAAACATCCATTATGTTAACATTTTGTAACATATATCGTCCTTTATGCTAACTGTCGTTAATTTTTTCTGTTAAGTCAAGGGTAATTTGGTCTTTTTATCTCTAAACGACTATTAATGTAAATTTTTCTAAATATAAAGGACGTTTTCTGCAATCTTTTTATTTCTTACTTAATTTATGTATTTTTAGAATAATACATATAAATATATTTTTTATAACATAATACATATTATTTATTTATTTTCATCCATGTATTATAGATAAATATAAATTATATAAATAATTAAATAATACAAATGGTGTTTAGAGTTAAATAAATTATATAACTTTATTTATATAGAATACCTCGATGAAAATAAATATATATTATATAAATAACTAAATATATAAATTATTTTCATGCACGTACAACTAACTAATAGGTTCATCCATTTATAATTAATTAATTATTTTCAATCGCGTATTATATATATATATATATATATACATTATATAAATACATATATTATTTTTCTAATCCACTTATTTAAACTATATAGATTATATAAATAATTAAATAATATAAATACATAAATAATATAATTAATATTTTTCTATAATGCATGGATGAAAATAATTAAATAATATATATTATGTTATAAAAAACCATATTTATATGTATTATTCTAAAAATACATAAATTAAGTAAGAAATAAAAAGGTAAACATCCTTTATGTTTAGAAAAAATTACATTAATATTCTTTTAGAGGTAAAAATACCAAATTACCCTTGACTTAAAAGAAAAAGTTAACGACAGTTAGTCTAAAATACGAAGTCTGTTAGAAAATGTTAACATAAAGGATATTTAGAGTACTTTTTAAATATAAAGGATGAAACCTGCAACTTTATATAAACTTAAAGGATGTTTTCTGTAATTTTGTATAATTTATATGTCCGTAAAATTTGCTTGCAAATATGCATAAATGTTTAGCCGGAACACGTGAATGTGTTTCCTTAATTTAATAAAACTTTACAAATAGTATTTTTTTTTTGCAAGTTATAAATTTAAATTAAATCAAAATCTACACTCATATATAATAATTTTTTTTATTGCAATTAAGAAGATACTCATTTTTCTTATAATAAAGTTATGAGTGAAATCATTCTCAGAGCATTTGTTTTATATTGTTATAAGCAATTAAGCGTGTGGCAGGTGATTAAACATAGTGAAGTCCTATTCATGTAACAACAAAATATGACATGAAATATAATTTTTTTATAGTATTAGAAAATAAGTTTGTGATATACACGAGTATTTAAGTTTATTTTTTACGAGTAATGATCAAACAAATCAAGACTATATTATGTTATCAAATATTTAGTTTCAAGAAGTCATATTATTCCATTTTATTTGTTTTAATATTTTATTATTTATTTCTTTTAATAAGATACTCTTTTAGTTTCACTTAGTTAAAGCTATCTCTTTTAATTTTCAATATTATTGATTTGTTTTGTAAAATATTTATTTACATACAATTTTAATCATATATTAGATAAAATTATGAAAAACGTCATTTGTGTTTTTTAAAAGTTGCACATCTCATCATTTATCTTTTAAATGCTCACTCGCTAGCATATAAAAGGTTGCCTATTATTTTATTTAAAAAAACGCTTGTTATTTTTATCGTTAAGTCAAATTGCGTGAGTATCACATGAGGCAGAAAGTTCCTTCCACACATTGCTTCCCTTTATTCCCCATCAAATCATCACTTGAACCAAATTCATACGACGGAACCTTTCTGGAAATGGATTTCAGGAGACCCTAATCCAGCATAAATCGGTCTCAAGAATCTTCAACTAATTATTAATCGAGTCATAGAATGTTCAATCACTTTTCAAACAAGGTTTATTGCAAATGTGGTAAAGAAGCAGTATTTCGAACATCCTGTACCACACGAAATCCAGGTCGCCAGTTCTTTTATTGTCTAATGAAGAATGTATGTTCACCTTTGAATTACAGGCCGGACAAGTTATTTCCTATAGACTTCTTCGTCATTTTTCAATTTCCTTTTTTACTTTTGTTCTCAATGTTTTCACACCCACTATTAGATTCAACACGTACTATCTATTACCTTCAAGCCATCTACTTCATTCACATCACCATATAGTTCATCTGCAACATTAACGTAACTTGTAGGCTAACATGTTAGCTTCTTTGTCATCTACCCTATATTCATCATCAACATCAAATTCACTTTCATCATCATCATCACTTTCCTCTTCCTTTTCATGTTCTACAACAGAATCAAATTTCCTAATACCTTAATACATGATCTGTGAGCTTCAAAATTTATGCATCATTATTCAAACTTTGAATTTAAGTTTCTAAATCACCTCCGGGTAATAGGAAATGGTAAGTAACTAATCGTATCAAAACCTGACTTTTTTCTAACATCTTCTAGTTCTTTCATACAAAACCTATTTCTATAGAGAAAAATCCTATGACATTTACATGCTCACACCTAAAAGATCTCATTTTGGGTTCACAAATGAAAGGGAGGTTTGATTTTGCAGGTAGGGTTTTCTTGATTTGAGAGGGAAGGGAGCGATCTGAGAGAAAAGGGTGTGGAAAGATCTTTTTTTCTATTGTATACTATCACGTGATTTGACATAACAATAAAAATTAAGAGGCTTTTGTTTAAAGGAAATAACGGGCAGCGTTTTATATACATAAAGGACTGTGGGTGAGCGTTTTAAACATTAAAGACGAAATATGTAACATTTTACAACCGTAATGGACGATTTTTTTTTGGTAATTTTGCCAATATATTATCTTAAGAGATTATTTTACACTCATAATTCTTAATTATTAACTATTAACTTTAATATTTTATTTATTCAATCCGGCTCTTACTCGTCTGAAATTATATAAAACATTATTTGTAAAAAGTTGTAGGAAAAAGCAAAATACTTTCAAAATTAACTATTATAATAACATAAGCAATAACATAAATTTGTAAGTGTTTATGAGAAACCTGTACAATATGTATAAATACTTTACATTTTACTTTTTGACATATAAGTATATCATTTTACCTCTGCATTACGACGGAACCGTACGATATAACTCACGTGTTTAAGGGTATCCTGGGGAACTCATGAAGAGAGCTGTGGTAGTATCATAAGATTTAAAAAGGAGAAAAACCGCCCTGGGATTTTCATGACAATTTGGGTTATTTGAAAGAGAAAAAATGGAAAGGTGTTTAATAGAATACCAATATCAAAACACAAATTGATAGAAGACATAAAGTTATTATCATTTCTTTTAGTTAAAAGACTTAACGTGAAGTCAATGGAGTAGTTTTGATATAATCAGGTGAAAATGGAATTGCAACATTCATTTACTAGTAACTTGCTAGTAGATGTATTTTAATGAAATATACTGCTGCAATATATTGTCAGTGGTAGATGTGTTTAATAGTGTAAATTTTTTTATGCTTACAAATTTATATATATATATATATATATATATATATATATATATATATATATATATATATATATATGGGAAAGTGAATACGATGCTGTTAGACACCTAAGCTTACATGTGAAACCAGCTAAACTACGTCGTTTTGATTAAATTTAAATGAAAGTTAATATTTTAATTTCCCAAATTATCTCAAAGGAGTGAATCTAGGGGGTTAGTTTAAATCCAATTAATCTAAACTACGTAGTTTTGATGTTTTTTAATTAAAACGACGTAGTTTTGATTGGTTTCGCATGTAAGCTTAGATGCGTGACAGCCCCATATTCACTTTCCCCATATATATAATAACATATTTTTGTATACATGTAATGATTTTATTCCAATAAAAAAATAATGATGTTGATTGATCTTAAAAATTTAACACGGTTATCGTAATAATAGAGAGTTAACATTTGAACGTTACCCTATATGTATGTGCGTATATATATAGGGACATTCAAATTAAAAACCATAAATCTGTAAAGATCCACAAAGAAGCACTAAAAATCTTGTACTATCTGTTATATAAATTTATCAAAATGCTTGTAATTTTACTACTCTTAAGATATATTATTAAAAAATTTGACATCTATAGTCTTTTGATTATGTGCATATATGCACCCACATTGTATTACATATATGCATATTTTATAATTTTATTAAAAGAATTGAGGAGAAAGGTGATAAAAATCAAAGAAACAATGTAAATATATAATCAAACCATCCTTTTTTAATAATATCAATTTTATTGAAGTGTTTTGTATGTTTTCTTATGTGATTCTTAATAGTTATTTTTACATATTTGTGAATCTCAATAGAATGTATCCCTTTCTCTCTCTATATATATATGTATATATATATATATTACACCTTTATTGTAAGAACTTTTTAACTCTATCCACACCAATGATTAAATTCAAAAGGCACGAGATGATGCCAAGTGTCTCCTTTTTTTTCGTAAAAAATGGCATTTTTGACATTTCAATACTACCCTAAAAATCAGCTTTTAATATACTTGTGACAAGTATAACCAACTAGTCTTAAAAGATTCCATCTACTGTTTACTTTATAAAAGTTTACCTTATTGTTTTTAAAACCACTATAACTTTTTTTATAAAATGTTAATTTTTTATAAAAGTAACACCATTAAACTCATCTCATTTTTCTCTTTAATTTCATTGTACTTTTGCCAAAAAAGACCGTTCGAAATTATTATAACATGATGTAATACACTAATGTAATAATGT
This sequence comes from Flaveria robusta, assembly GCA_025506415.1. Lineage (NCBI taxonomy): Eukaryota > Viridiplantae > Streptophyta > Magnoliopsida > Asterales > Asteraceae > Flaveria > Flaveria robusta. The sequence continues at coordinate 19,869,200 of CM046460.1, forward strand.
GTTACACCACAAAAATTAAAGAAATATTACACCACAAATCAAAATAAATTACACCACAATATTTCTGTTTAAATTCAATAGCGATGTAAGAAAAAGAGGATTACATTATTTTAATACAAGGGGTACACTGAACAACACTAGTTACACTATTATACTAATGTAACATGGGGTAGTTTATTGATGTAACATAGTGTTACGTTAACGTAAACAAATGTAAGACTAATGTAAGAGGGTGTAATGTAAATGTAAATTGACCGTTTACTTATACAACTTGTATTTCACCTCACAGTTATAATTAATTGATAGAAAAACTAGTAACAAGAAAGAACCAAAATATAACAAATAAGTTATTTCATCATTGTGTACGTTAACTCAAAATAACAAATATACATGATTACAACACGATGAGTTTTTTTGTTTACACTATTGTTGCACCATGTAACACAGTGAATACAACAATCTAACGAACAAAGGTCATTACACCATGAAACTATACTGATATAACAAAAATTCAACAATGTAATTAAATCAAAATAGCAAAACTACACTAGTATAACTAAAATAACACAACTATAATTACATATTGTAACAAAATTAAACAAAAATAAAAAAGTACATCACTATAACAAAATATTCACCATTGTCATTACACTACTATACCGCATTTAGACCACTAATGTTTTTCCAATCTAAACCATTCTTTGAACAGTAAACCATTCTGTAAACCAATATAACCCAATATAAACTAAGAAAAACACATTTTCTCTTGTGGGTGTTCTGCTACTCTTTAAACATGCTTGAATGCTTCTAAAGTTGATATAATCATGTTGGAGAAGAAACAAATACCGGTTCAAATCTGTGTGTGAAATTACATCACTAAAACAATATATTATCACTAATAAGCCTATGTTGGACTTATGTTCTATGTTCATTACATCACTAAAAAAATATATGGTCACTAATAAACCTATATGGGACTTACGTTCGATGTTCTAATTATAAGATTCAAAAATTCAAGTGAAACTACTATTCTTCTTCGTTTTAAAAAACCCACAATCTAAATCGTTCTTCTGTTGGGTTCACAATCAAAATCTAAACATATCTAATCTTAAGAAATATTTTGAATCTACAGTCAATTAATATGAAAAGCATACTGATCCAACAGATGGCAGCCTAACAACATAAATCGATCTACACAAAGCACCATCAAGGCTGAGTGGCTAACGAACTAGTCGGTCTAGCCCAGCTCGACCGATCCTCTCACGTTCAGTCTTTGTTTGTATATTTTGATGTTGTTAGTTTTATGTTTGGTTTAATTGCATTTGTAGAGTAGACATCTGGGTCGATTAATGCAAGATCTAGGTCAAATCAAACAAGATCTAAGACACAGTTTTTATTTTTTAGAAAGAGAAAGTAGAGATGATGCCTAGTTGCATGTAAAAAAAATAAGATTTGATCTTGATTTAAACAATTGAAAAAAAAGTTATGACAAATAACAGGAAAATTAGATAAATAAAATGACCAATATACCCTTAGATGATCTATACTATGAATTGGAGTCTAAATTATTTTATATTAAATTATTTTGCCTAAAAATACTAAAAAAAATAGTAAAGTAACAAGTGGTATATTAAAAAACTTAAGAAGTGGATAATTATATCTATTGTAAAATTAGACTTTCTTATTTTTCTTCAAAATTCAACAGTGTCTCTTTATTTCCTCTAATATAGAACCATTATATGAGCACCAGCGCAACCACCTTGCCCCAACCTAACTCCGGTAGTTCTTCTCAAGCTTCCTTGGGTCATTCATATCCCTTTCTTTGTTCCATGTTTGGATTCATAAAATTATGCTATACACTAACTTTTTTGCGATTTGCTCGTTTTCTCTTTAGGTCTAAATTAATTTTGAAAAGGACAGAGGTAAATTTGTTTTTGGTGAGTTTGGTTTGTTGTTTTCGTGAATGTTTCTACGTTAAATTAACTATGTGCTAGTTTATTAGCTAGATCTATAAATGAAGATATTTATTAGATCCGGTTGTCTAAGAGGATTTGATTTTTTTTTAAAAAGTTTCACGAGATTGCAGATGTAAGGAGTGAAATTCATTAATTTTAGTATCCTTTAGCAAGGTTAAAATGTTACCGTTTTTTCAACTAATATAATTATTCATTCGGTTTACACTTGTAGATTCATATAATATATAATTTTTCAACTAATATATTATTATGTTAGACAAGACATGTATGAAACAATAACATATTATATCATGTAATAATTTTATCTTTATATTCTTTTAATTTTTGTTTTTATTATGTACTAGTTTGTTCTTTTATGTTGTTGTTTTAATATAAGTTTTTCTTGTTGTTTTATTATATGTTATTTGTGTTCGTTTTGTTGTTTTTACGATGTGCTATGCGTCAATATGTCATACAAAAACATGTGTTTTGTGCCGTTTTACCCGAAAGTTGTTAGTTTACCCTAAATCAGCTAAAAACATCTTGTTTTGTATTAGCTAACTACAGCATATATTGTTTTATGTGAAAGCATCAAATAACATGTTGTTTTACGTGAAAACAGCATGAAACATGCTTTTTAGCATGAAAACAACTCATAATGTTTTGTTTTACGGGAAAACACAAGACATAATGTGTTGTTTTTCACTGAAAATATCTTAAAACATGTTATTTTACAAGCTTACAACACATGAAAACATCGGGATAATGGGTTGTGGTACGTCAATACTATAGAAAACATGTTATCTTATTATAAAACAATATAAAATGTGATGTTTTACTTTTTTATTTTACTATAAACAACACATAAATATATGCTGTTTTATATGATATTTTATCTTAAACAACACAAAACATGACGTTCTACTGTAAAACAACACATAACATAAAACAAGATAAAAAGCTTTTTCTTATCATAGAACAATACAAAGTGCACTATCTTATCATAACACAACACAATTTGAGAATATTTTTAAATGTCATTTTAACATAAGACACCATGCAACGAGTTGCTTTATCCTAAAACAACATATAATGTGTTGTCTTATTCTAAAACAATATTGTTTACGTGTAAAACAGTACAAAAGTGTTGTATTATGGTAAAATAGCACATAAAATGATGTTTAATCATAAAATAACACAATTTTGTAATTTTCTTATTTTTGGTTTAAAATAAATATTGTAATACTATACTCTAGTTAAAGAAAAAAATATTTGACTTTATGTTCCAATTTATTTAAAAATATATCGTATAAAAATTTACGAACATTTGAATAAAATGCGGGAATGTGAAAAAAGTCAAAAAATAAAAAAATGGTTTTTTTCCTGTATACCCATGGGACCATATTTTTCTAATAATTGAACTCAATCATTGATTCATGAAATAGAAGGCTAAGATTATTTTTTATGATTTTACAAATCCAATGCATTTTATATTTTAATTGGCATATACATACATACATACATATATATATATATATATATATATATATATATATATATATATATATATGAAACATCCTACATCAGTTGGGAAGGGAAATGAAAGTCTTCTTATATGAGCTGGATACCTTTCATATAATACTTGTTTTAAAACTATGAGGGGTGGGCGCCTGAGGTGTGTCGTCGCTAAAGCGGACAATATTTGGTATGGTACTTGGTTTTTTCAAATGGTATCAAAGCGAGGGCCGAGCTAGTGTACCAGCAAGGACAAGGACGCTGGTCTCCCAGTAAGGGAAGATGTAACATCCCACATGGGTTAGGAAGGGGAACAAAAGCCTCCTTGTATGGGGCTGAATACATTCCCTATCAGATGAGTTTTACAACCATAAAAGGTGGGCACCTAAGGGAGTGTTGCTGTCAAATCGATCAATACCTAGTATATTACTTAGGCTTTTACAAAGTTGACCCCTCAATAGAATGAAATTGAAGATATGGACTTGGCATTGAATAAGGTATTGTTTATATATATATATGTATATATATGTATATATATTGGGTATCATTTATATACTTTAACAAATAAAAGTTACCAACAATAGAAACTTTTGTATCATAAGTTAAGTGAAAGTGTTTAATAATTAATTTGATTAATTAACCAAACAGGTGTTCAATTACACATGTATAAACTCTTAAGTTACCATAGAAGTGTAAATAATGAATCTTTGATCATAAAGCTTAAAGCATTACACCTTCGGAGCAAAAAGAATATCACTAGATGATCTTGAACCACAAAAAATCCAACCTTTGCAACTATTGCAACGCAAAGCTTGTTCCGGTGATAAGGGTGGTGTTAAGTGGCGACAATCAGTGCCAGTGTGTTGGTGTGATAGCCGACGGTCGACCAAGGTGGGAGGGGGTATGTGACGGCTAGGAGGTGGATGGAGATTAAGGTCCCCCTAATCCCCTTCTTTTATGTGTAACTTATTTACATATTACACACCTTAGTTTTGTTTTTGGTCTTTTTAATTATTAACTTTGAATACTTAATATGTAATTCACATTATGTAATTCACATTTAATTACATTATAACCTTTATGATTTTCCTAATTATCCTTAAATTATTTAAAACCATTAAATAACATGTTTAATCAATTAACTATTAATTAATAACCATTCAATCTCCGTTAATTATTCCTCTAAATAATTAATTACCATTGAATAAACCGTAATTCTGATTCATAACGTGAAACCATTACACCTTATTACATGTCGTTGTCCAAAGTGTGACTCTTTGAATCGTACCTCGATAGTAACATTGAAATTCATGATGACCGGACATCTAATGACCAACATACTGCCATTTGAACGATTCGTCGACTATTTGTCTCAACATAGACAGTGGTGGATGCCTAGTTGCATCTCACTGCTCCTAGCAAGTTATGACGTTCTATACTCGTCAACTAGTTCCTTATGTTTAAGTAACTTCTTACTTAACTTAATACTGCAATCGTCGTAATCTTATGAGTTTATTCTTTCGGTATCATACATTCGTTGAACATAAGACATGGATCAGACTTCATTCTTATATATTGTTTAATTATTTTAGTTCTCGTTTCTAATCTGAAGTGGTCTAGCAAACTACTCTTAGTTTGAGCATGACCACGCATTCAACACTAGCTCAAATCAATGAGGGCAACAAAATTTCGAACTCTTATTTTCATAAGAGCATATAATTCCTTTGACCACATACAACTCGTACTTAACCTCAGATTTATTTCCAATTGATTACCCTTACAACTGTATTTTACAGAACAATGTTAGATAAGGTCAAAGAAGAACCTTTAGTTAAGGTTAGTTTAAGTATGTGTCTTGGGTCGAAGGATAGATAGATCATACCATTTTCAAAAGTTCTTATCACTTAGATCCATGAAAAACCTTTCAAAGTGACTTACATCCTAACATTATTCTCTAATGAGTATCCATGAGTATTGATCCTTAATCACTTGATCTTGAATCTGTATGAACCAACCAACTATTCAATAAAGTCATAATTTAGATCAATTCCCATGAATCTGATAACTTATGGACACTTAAAATATAATATTTAAGGATACTTAAATGCACAAAAAATCAAACACAAAAACATATATTTATAAGCATTTAACCATTATATTAAAATAAACATCCGATGTAATTTTTTATTTTCGAAAGCACTAAATGCTAATACACATCAAATCCATTCTTTAGCAAATCTAAGCCCTAACTTACCATATGCTCGTCATGTTTAGCTTGAGACATAGGCTTAGTATAGGGTTCTACTAGATTCTGATCTATGTGAATCTTACATATCATGATGCTTCCCTATTTTAATACTTTCTTTATGTAATGGAATTGCTGAGTATGTACTTGGCTTTATGATGTGACATTGGTTTCTTTTCTTGAGCTATGGAACTTGTTTTTTCATATGATATCTTGATAGATTTTCCATATGCTGGGCACTATGTGAAGATTAGCAATGAACTTCTTCATCCAAGCAACTTCTTTAGCTCTACCATTTAGAGTGAATATATATATATATATATATATATATATATATATATATATATATATATATCCTGTTTGTGATCAAGAATCATCTTGATTAGTTTGGAAGCTAGCATCAGTGTAATACTTAGTCCTTCTTAAGTAGTTAATTTTTTTGTAGCAATCCAATGACTTTCACCAAGATCTTGTTGATATCTACTCATCATACTCAATGTGAATGATACATAGGGTCTAGTACATAACATGGCATACATAATATAACTTGTTGCAGAAGCATACGAAACTCTTTCAATTTCTTCTTTTGTTACATTACTATTTAGTATGGTTCCGTGTGACATTAGCAAGTTTCTTCTCTTGGAATCTTGCATCGAGAAGCATCTAAGGACCCTTACAATACATGTAATATGACTTATACCAATAAGCTGCTTTGATATGTCTCTATAGATCTTTATTCCAAGAATATATGTGGCTTTGCCAAGATCTTTATTCCAGGAATATTTGAGTAACCAAGATTTTGCATCATTAATCGTTTGCAAATTATTTCTAATGATTAGTATTTCATCATTAAGATTTTACATCAACAATATCTTTAGTATTTACGATGATTAGTATCTAGGGATATTTGAGTAATTACATTGTTAAGAATTCGCACATTATTTCCAATGATTAGTATTTCATCCACATACAAGATCAGGAAAGTAATATAGCTCATACTTACCTTCTTGTAAACACAAGACTTATCTTTGTTTTTGATAAAACCAAACTCTTTGATTTTGTGATAAAAATAGAGATTGCAACTTCAAGATGCTTGTTTTAATCTATAAATGGATTTGGTTAATTTTCAAAACTTATTAGGATTCTTTGGATTCTAACCTTCTGATTGTACCATATAAACATCTTCAACAAGTGGTCCATTTAGGAATGCGTTTTTTACATCTATTTCGCATATATCATAGCCATAATATGCTACAATGGCAAATAGTTTAATAATCGACTTAAGTATGGATACTGATGAGAAAGTTTCCTCATGGTCAATACTTTGAAATTGAATGCACCCTTTTGCAACCAACCGTGCTTTGTAGCTTTGCATCTTTTTACCCATGTTAGTCTTCTTCTTGAAGGTCCATTTGCATCCTATAGTTTGACATTTGGGTGGAAGATCAACCAAGTCCCACACATGGTTATCATATATGGATTGCATCTCAGCGCTCATGACTTTTTGCTATTCCTTGGATTTGGAATCCAAAATTGCAGATTTGTACTTAGTAGCTGACCGCATGGCAATAATTCAGTGTTTAATTAGCCTAAATGTTTGATTTTACATCATGATTATTATTAAGCAAGTTGACTTTGTTTATGTTTTGATTCATAGGTGTTTGGAGCTTAAAGGAGCATAATTTAAGGCAAAAGTAGTAAAACATGGGAGTTGAAGGACTGAAGATGTAAATATCAAAAGATGGAAAAAAGGAAGGCAAGAAAGAAACCCAGCGTATGATACTCCGGGTTCGGGCGTATCATACGCCAGGCGGCGTATGAGCAACGTATCATACTCCGGGCGGCGTATTGGCGGTGTATTGGTGGCGTATTTGTGGGCATATGTGACAAAAGGAACAAAAAGTTGGGTGTATGAGGCGGCGTATCATATGCCAGTGGGCGTATGATATGACCGTAGCCTAAGAGCATCCATATTTTGTGGATTTTAAAGTTTATTTAAACCAAATCAACCCTAATTCGAAAAAGACTTCTTCCAGACAAAAATTGATGAACTTTAGGTGATTTTTGGTGTTCCGAGGCTCCCCAAATCATCCATAAACATTCTCCAATTCAAGATCGAATGCATAATGAAAATGATGGGAGGCTAGTTCTTTCATGATTGCTTCCGTGAGAATCGATTATGTTAAGTGAGATTTTTTATATGTTTTCATTAGAGTTTTGCTAAACAATGGTTTTTGAATGCAATTCTACTTTTTGTTTAAGTTAAAAGGTTCGCTTATAAATAAAGTTGTTTGTTGAAATTATCGGTTTTTGGTTTCCTTACATCGTGAACTCATTAAGATTGAGAAGTAATTTGATATAGACGAATTAATAACATTGTGAATGAACAAGTCTTAAAAGTTTGATTCTTTGTTATTACATTAATCAAATGTTGAATTCTTGAGAAGTATGTTTTGACAAACCCTAGTTAGGCATATAACTTGTTGATCTTGCATAATTAAGCATCCAGAAGTGATTGTATTTTATTATTTAAGTATATTCATTTTAAAGTTTGTTTCTTTTTGTAATTGTGTTCTAAATTTTATCCAGAGTTCTAATTTTTAATCTTAAAGTTCATGTTTTTTAGTTAATCGAGTTGTAATGATTAAACACTTTGTGAAGACGGCATTACTTACCATTACGCAATAGAGATAGCTAAGACAAATATATTTAATTGTTTTTGATCGAGTCTCGACATCCAGATCAAAATGGCACCGTTGCCGGGAAATCAGTACGCTTAGTGTTTAATTGTTTTTATTTGTTTTTATTAAAATATCATATAAAACCCAAAAATATTTTCTTTTCTTATTTTGTTTTGCTTTTTAATTTTTTTTTGTTTAGTATTACATTTGGTGTTTTATGTCTTGCAGGTTATGCTGAATGAGTTAAACCTCATCATGAATAGAGTTTATTATTCATGTATAGCTTGTGAAAGTCTAGTTCACACTCGAGATGATTGTCCAGAGTATTTGGAAAAGTGTGAGGATGCAAGAAGAAAATTATATATGTTGGATGTCTATTATAATGATGTACCATCACCTTATCCATACTACGAGACATCTTCTTCATATTATAAAGGATATTGTCAATTAGAAGTGAAATACAACTTTGAGCAAAAGTTGAATTGCAACAATTATAAATTGGAGACAGTACAAAGCTCAAGTTATTAGAAAGACCATAACAACTACCACCAAGCATACTCTCGGCTAGCATATAACACACTGGTTTTTTTTATAAAATACTTTTTCAACTTATAACAGAGTTTTGGTCCCGGTTAACATCAAAATTTGTCACTCGCAGTGACATGTCATTTCAAAACAAATATATAAGTATTACAATAAAAACATCGTTATTATACAATGAGTTTTATTCTACAACATGTAAACATGAGAGTAGGGTTTGTTATCCGTACAGTCACGTCCATGAAGCTTTAATCATCTATGGGTGCTTTTCCTGAAAACATTTAAAATATATTTTTATTAGCTTTCGCTGAGTACGTACATCTCTTTATTTCAACACATATTTTATTTTATCGGGATTTAATACCCAAAATCTTTTGAATTTTAATCCCCATTACTTCTTGGGAATTCAACACCCGAATTCCTTATGGGTATATTTTTAACCCTTGAGGATTCTTAATTCCTTTCTTTATATATATGAGGAGTTCTACACCCGAACCCTTTGGGATTTCAACACCCAAAATCCTTACATATATTTAACTCCTCTTTTTATATATGTGGAGTTCAACACCCAAACCCTTTGGGATTTCAACACCCGAAATCCTTACATATATCTAACTTCCCTTTTATTTATTTTCATTAATTCTATACTTGGACCCGTAACTCAATCAACAATTTTCACTACAACCAATCATGTTTATAATATATAAACACATATAACATGTAAGTAAACATGTTTCATTTTCACAAAATCATACGAGCTCATAACAATTAAAGCATATAACACGTAATTAAATAAATAATATGATTTAATTACGGGTCAGTGTACTTACCTTCGATATTACTAATTTGAGTGTAGAAAAGAACTTTTTAATTACTATGATCAAGTCGTCACAACTCCTATGTTTCTTTGCTCAAAGTCTCACACACAAGTTTATTCATATCTTACTTGACTTGATTGTTGTTAATGTTGTTTTTCCAATGTATGAATGTTCATATATATGTACACTTTGAGGCGGCAACATCCCAATGCAAACCGACTTCCCCATTTGATAATATATATATTATTTATTAACATATTAAATAAGTCTTTTATTTGAAAAATGTGAGCCGACATAAACAAGTCTTTAAGGTGAAGTTAATTTGCTTTTATCTATATCTATATCTATACTACTATAGACTCACATTCAAATAAGAACCAAAAATCTATAAAGAACCAGAAAGAACCACTTTAACTGTTATACTATTTATTAAAAAAATATATCAAAATGCTTGTAATTCTACTATTTTTAAGATAAGTTTTAAAAAAATATGATTTCTATAGTCTTTTGAAAATGTGCATATATGCACATACATTGAATTGCATATATGAACACTTTATAGTTTCTCTAAAAAAATTAAGGAGAGATGCGATAAATTATTGAAATAATAAAATGATAGAATCAAATCGTTATCTTTTAGTATTACCATTTTTATTAAGGTGTTATATGCATTGCTTGTGCGGTTCTTAGTAGTTCTTTACATATTTGTGGTTCTCAATAGAATGCATTGCTTGTGCGGTTCTCATTGCTTGTGCAGTTCTTAGTAGTTCTTATTAGTTCTTTATTTGAAAAATGTGAGCCGACATAAACAAATCTTTAAGGTGAAGTTAATTTGCTTTTATCTATATCTATATCTATACTACTATATAATACTTATTAGAAAGATAAGATGGTAATTTTATTTAAAGTGTAAGACACCTATACAACATTTTAATCATAGAGTACAAGTGCTTTATGCAATAATTCCACTTTTAACCCCATTTAATTAACTTTTTCTAATTATTATATTATTTAACACACATTATTAGTATATTATTTAATAATATGATATTATTTAATTCACTTCATATATTTTTTTAATTTATTTATAGTAATATAAATTGGCATTTAAATTTATAATTACTAATCATATTTTTAAAACTAAAGTTTTATTTTATTTATAATAATATAAATTGATATTTAAATTTATAATTAATAATCATATTTTTTAACTAAATACAATTTCAATTAAGTATTGTTTTATTTAAATACTTATATCTATACTAATTTATAATAAATCTCTCTAGATAAAGATGTAATTTTGCCAAACATACAAGTTTTAAATCAACATGTACAAAGGAGTGCAATGCATTTAGAGCATTCACAGCCTGTTCTCCATAAATCTGCGAGTGTGTTCTCTATATTATAGAGAATAGTTATTAGTGGTTGTGAGTGGAGAATAGAGAACATGTTACTGTTCATATCTATATTTGATAAAACACTCTTCATCTCTATTAATTTTTTATATTTGTTGAAAGTGGTTGTGAGTGGATGAGAGAGAAAATATAATGATAAAAGTATAAAAAAATATTATTTTATTGAAAAGGAGAGAGAAAAAGTAGTGATTTTTAATGTAATTATAGAGATGGAGATGGTGGGTGGGTTGTGAATGCTCTTAATAGAGGTAGAATAGAGAATTGATTAAAATTTTAAGACACTTTTTAGGTAATATGATAAATTTAGCAATTAAATTTTATATATCTTGGCATTTTGTCCTTTTCTCTTTCATGTATTTAATAAACATTATTAATACATTATTTAAAAATATGATATTATTTAGAGTAAATTGTCGTTTACCTCCCTGTGGTTTATCCATGTTTGCCATTATCATCCAAAATCCTTTTTTTTTTGGCATCTGGATCCCCAAAGTTTAAGATTTGATGCCATTTACATCAAATATGTTAACGCCGTTAAAAAATTAATGTTAATTACTAATTCTTCAGTATTGAACATACCAAGCTACACTGTTCTAACATGCTTGTCTATTGTAGCAAAACCAATGACGACCAGGTTAACCCGTAATCAAGCAACTTACCTGTTTATTGCAGTAAAAAATTGAACCTACTAACCCGTCAATTGCGGGCGATTGTTGTTGAACCACACGTGCAGAGAACAATGCCAGTTTGTGCAGTCACACAGGTAGATTCCATGGCTGATGTCTCCTCTTCACTTTGTCTATTACTCCCTCAAACAGGTCATCAAACATACAACTGAATTAGGGTTTTTATATTTGGGGGGTTTTGTTTATATTTTAAAGGGTATATTGGTAACTTTATAACTTTAACCGGTTAAAATTAATGATGTTAACTTAGTGGATGTAAATGGCATCAAATCTGAAACGTTAGGGATCTTGATGCAAAAAAAAACAGATTTTGGATGATAATAGCAAATATGAAAAAACCACGGGGAGGTAAACAACAATTTACTCTATTATTTAATTCACTTCATTAAATTCTATTTTATTTATGATACTATAAATTGGCATTTAAATTTATATTTACTAATTATATTTTTATAACTAAATATTATTTAAATTAAGTATTATTTTATTTAAATATTTAAGTATATAACTTATATATATATATATATATATATATATATATATATATCTTTATGTTTATAATAACTATAATATTAATATTTTTCTAGGGGCATATTGTGAGCTTAATGGTTTTAATATTTATCTATATCTTTTATAATAAAAATGAAAGGAGGATTGAATGATAATTTTACTTATGGATTAAGACAGCCCTATGAAAAGGCATGCTTAAATTTCAAAAAAAGTAACCATTTTATTTCATTTATAACTTAAAAGTCATGCAAATCATCACCGAAAGCTGCCTCCGATGATCATAAAACTCCAACCTACATTCATAAAATGAAACCCCCCTAAAATCTAGGTAATAAGTGATTTTCAACCACAAATACTACCCATGCTTTCACTAATCTTGTTGAGATAATATAGTTGTCTTAAAGACTTTTGTAATATACGTAATTGTTTTCTTTCATTCAATTTTTTCAATAATTATATTTTGATTTTTTAATTTACATCATAACGCACTGAGCCGATACTGACCACAATCGAATTCCCAAAAAATCACGCAACAGCCGTAGCGCTACAACGTGCGGGCATTTTCACTAGTTACTTTAATATACACATATATGTATTTAAACGTGACATACAAATGGTGTATGTCATAATTACTTTATTATTATTATTATTATTATTAATATTACTATTATTATTATTACTATTACTATTATTATTATTATTATTATTATTACTATTACTATTACTATTATTACTATTATTATTACTATTATTATTATTATTATTATTATTACTATTATTACTATTATTATTACTATTATTATTATTATTATCATTATTATCATTATTATTATTATTATTATTATTATTATTATTATTATTATTATTATTATTATTATTATTATTATTATTATTATTATTATTATTTTAAATGTGGCATTTACCACCACAAACCTTCCATATTAAGTTTTAATTATATTATTATTGCAGAGGGTTCGAGAATAGGGTAGGGTCCTGTTCTTAAGATTCAGATAAGAAAAGGTTCCAAACCTTTATGTATGCACCTCCGTACAAGTGCTGCGTACAAGTTCCGGTCAGGATGATTGGGAAAGATCAAACCAATTTGAACCGCTCACATCATAGTAGTAGTAACGTAAAGGCCGTATGCCGGGGGTGGCCATAACATAAAGCTATTACTTTCACACCTCTCTCTTTTTTTAGATATCTATAGATAAAGAGAGAAATCCGCTGCGTGAGCAACCCGATTATGCGTTACATGTGCTCTACAGGCTACACTCCATCTTTCTTCCCCCTTTTTCTTTTTATTTTGGAAGACCGGCTTTGCGTTTAGTTCGAAAGGCATGGTTTTCAGTATGTCTGCAGATAGACCCCCACTAGTCCGGCTAGCTAGTGACTGGTTCTTTCGGGCGGGAAGCAAGCCAGGCCCAACGGGCGGGTATCCCCCGCAACGCAAGCAGCGTTGTTTGCCACCACCCGAGAAGCAAAATATTCTAGAGTCCAGGCTGAACATACATGCATAGATAGTGGTCTAGTGACATGGCCGACGACGGAAGCTCGGGACGGAGCCGTATGATGCGGAAGTCTCATGTACGGTTCCCTGAGAAGGGAGTGGCTACCTACTGGAGCTTCGACCAATCACCACCGATCAATTCCTTGGGGCCACCCCTTACTCTACCATTATTATAGGGGTATGGGGTTCGAGACAAAAAAAGATCAAGGCAGCATATCAGCTTTACTTTATACTTTACTTGGATCTGTTTTTATACTATTAGCTATTCTGTTGATTCTTTTCCAAACAGGAACCATCGATTTACAAATTTTATTAACCACAAAATTTAATGAATGGCGCCAAATCTTTCTATGGATTGCTTTTTTCGCCTCTTTCACCATCAAAGTGCCTATGGTACGAGTTCATATTTGGTTACCCGAAGCTCATGTAGAGGCACCTACGGCAAGATCTGTCATCTTGGCGGGAATTCTTTTAAATTAGGAACCTATGGCTTTTTAAGATTTTCAATACCCATGTTTCCTGAAGCGACACTTTGTTTCACTCCTTTCATTTATACTTTAAGCGCGATTGCTATAATATATACTTCCTTGACCACTTTAAGAGAGATCGATCTTAAGAAGATCATTGCTTACTCCTTAGTAGCTCATATGATTCTCGTGACTATTGGTATCTTTAGTCTGAACATACAGGGAATTGGAGGTAGCATTCTATTGATGTTAAGTCATGGACTGGTTTACTAGTATACACATCCCATAAATCAACAAATATTTAACCCGAACCTTACTCATTTAATAATATTCGACATACATTTCAAATATTATATCTTTATCCGCAAATCGGATGTTACAAGTTGACAATTTTGATAAGCGTAATCAAAAGGATTATGCAATATCAGTTTCCTTCTCAAGAGCAATGTTATAATCAAAAATCAATATCAGTTTCCTTCTCAAGAGCAAGAAAATGTTACTAACCAAAATGAGAAGGCTTTTCAAAACATGTATCAATCTGAAGAGGAGCAAAAGATTATGCAAATGTAGTCGACTTTGTCTATGATAGATGAGAATCTATCACAACATCAACTTTCAGATCAACAATAACTCCAATACCTTACCAAAAAATGTGAGATGCTCTTGATAAAAATCGAGATAGAAGAGTCAGGGAAATAGCAAGTAGAACAACCACATCACCGTACCCACCCAACATAGCATCATCGCCGGCCAACCATCGCCGCCTAGAGTTTACAAAATAGAGTAGATATGACTGCACATAACTCCGATAGCAATGGCGGCGGCGAGTTACCGAAGAACACAAAGGTGGACGCAGATGTTACAAGAAACAGAAACCAAGAGGGCATCGACTCCACCCATCGGCACCCTCTCACAAACCTTACTCTCTCGCTGGAAACAGGTCGCCAAGAGGCAACCGCCTACAACCATCGAAACCCTTAAGAAAGGGTTTCTCTCAAAGGATAGCCACGACAGAAGAGAACCGGCATAAAAGGCACCACCTCTGGCAAGCGAAAAGGTTACCGCCTCGAATTATCAAAACCATCACGCCATATAGCTGGCAGAATTCAGACAGGCAGAATAGGTTACTTGCTGGAACAACCCTCACAGATCTCAAAAAATGAGAAAGATTCCCCATATAAGGTAAAGCAGGGGTAAAAAAGCAAAAGAAGAAAACCTTTGTGGCCAAAATATGAAAACAAGAAAACCATATGCTCATTTGACTTGCAATTTAAACATATAGGAGAATTATTTAAATGATTTTAGACTCACATTCTGCAAATCAATTAAATAATTAATTATCAAATTAATTATTTTGACCATAATATTTAATAATTAATTATTAAAATTAATTATTTTCATCCTTTGAAATTCAAACTCTATTACTTTTATCATTAATAATATTATTATTTTATAAATCAATTTCACTATTTTTAAATATATTAGTTAAACCCAAATCCCGAATCGAAACCCTAATTCATATGTAGTCTTTAATCATACTATTATTCTAAGTCAAGACGCCATTCCGTAGGCTAAAACCGTGAGAAAACTTTTGGTGATTATACTTGCATTATTCAAACTTTATTTGAATAGCAAAGTGAGTATTCATAATCTATTTTTATGTTTTATTATTTGGAAAAATCATGTGATATTTATTCAATGGTTATTATTTTTGTTATTCTATTTGAAAATTCAGTTCTATACATGATATGTTATTACTTGCAAGTATGTGTTCATAATATGATAAACTTGATGTTAACAACAACTGGTTTTATTACGAGACAGCTCATATGATTTGACAACATTAATTCAAGTATTAATTCAAGCAACCACAGTTACAATGATAGATATATTGGTTTGACAAACCCACCTTATTTGATTATTCGAGTGGTGATTGGAACCGATACATTCAATCAATCATAAGGCTTTATCTGTGTATCGAGTCAATTAAGTCATTAGGTTTGATTGTGTTTGTTTGTCTTTTATGTTACACTAATGCATTAAAAGTATAGACATTGCCATGCGAATTGAATTGTTTTCAATCATTTTTATCAATCAATATATGTATTGAAACTTGTGATTACTCACCAGCTAATCCTTTAGCTAACTCGTTATTTTTTTCACATGGTTTAGAAATACGGTGTACTGGACTTCTTCTAGCACATCTAGGACTTGGACCTAGAATTATAAAAGACAAATATTTAGTATGTTTATTTGAATTATAATATGAATGTAATGAATTATGTTATTAGTGTTATTCAATGAAATGAATTTAATATTATTTCGACTTATTCAATTTCATGTGCTGTGACAATCGATTCCGTATTTATACAACTCGATAATTCCGCCATCGGTTGGGGTGTGATAGGGAAACCCGGCCTTGGGTAGGAATACCACCCTTGATCCCGATGTGTTTTTTAAACCCCTAAATTGATGAATAAATACCGGGAACCACCAATCTCTTTAATGGGTTGGAAGTTATACTTTACAATAACTAGAGCACATAAGAAAGATGATGGAAAACGAATGAACTTAGGATGACACTTTGTAAAACAAAAAAATCTAAGAAAATTGAAGAAAATCTAATATGGCAACTCGGGTAAAATTGGGAACCCAAGACGATTCCTTCTCCCTTTAGTCAAATGAATTGATTTTATTGTTTGTCTGTTATATTAATTATACACCCTAGGAAGAATTGCATATATCCCTTTCTACCCCATTTTAATTGCATATTTTCCCAAACATAAATTAAAATTGGGTACATCCCCTTGATTAATAAAATTTCACAAAAGGTAAAAATCAACCTTTAATAATAAAAAAAACCCTATTGCGAAACAACCGGTAAAAGAAAGGATTAGATTCGATCGATTAAAACCCTGCGATAACTTCTCAAAAAAACCATAGACTGTTCATCTATCATCTTAAAATTATTTGGTGTGTTTTAGCATAACAATAGTGTGTTTTCTGATTGATTCTTATATAACTTGTGTTTATTAATCGACATGTGTGTTTCCTACTTGCTACATATACCTGGCAAAACGAGAGGGTCGGGTGATAAGGTACCAGGTCAGGACGGGTTCGGGTCAAGACTGGTTTAGGTCAGGATGGGCTGATTTAAAAAATTGAATCAGGAGGGGTTCGGGTCCGAATGGGTTCAAGTCAAGATAGATACGGTTCAGAATGGGTGGACTCTAAAAAGTACAAATTACGAACGGGAGTTAATGGACATAACCTATTTCCTTTCCATAGGTTATAAAATTGCACATGAGCTTTTTCTTTTAGGTGCTTGAAACTTTATGCTCAAAATCAATGTTATATATTTTTCATCATGCATCAATTAGACTTAATGCTTAAAACTTAAAACCAAAAAACATAAATTACACTTAAACATACAAATATCATCCTTCAATCAAATCAAAATCCAAACAAAAACTCATCAAAAACCATGCAGATAGCATCAGAATATAGCCTTTAAGGAGCACCATCTATGTCAAGATTTCAAATTGATTCATAGAAGTTTAGACTAATGAATTAATCTAAAATGTTACTAAAGGAATAAACGACGAATAGAAGAATAAACTAATGCAATATAGAAGGCGCATATGGCATGTGTGTGTGTGTGTATATATATATATATATATATATATATATATATATATATAGTTTACGAACAATTTTTGATAAGGAAATTTTAGGGGTTGTCTTGTTTGCGGATGCTATCACTTGTTTCAATCGGTTGATTAAAGTTTGCAATGGTTTCCAATGGTGGTTATGGTTCCCGATTAGCTACAACAGGCTCCTAACCCCATCCGTACCTTAACGATTTTGAACTATGCTAAACTCTCATAACGAGATATTGCTCGTCAGAGATCTGGAATAGATGTGAAATCGATACGAATAGAGAGATACTCGTTTGTTGCCTTTTCGGTAACCGGTAGGGGCAGTATGTGGACTAGGAAGAAGATAGGTTTTGTATATTTTTGAGGATACGTAATAACCCATCTTGACCTATTTGATATTTTTTTTAAAACCATTTTAACCCATTCACCTTATTTTCCACTTATAAAGTTATCTATCTTGACATCTTGGAAATATTGCTTAACCTAACTTAACCTATTATTTTATATATAGTTTTCAAATCTACCCAACTTTACATATTTAAATCAAAATTGCGAGGTCTATTGCTACACGATGATAGTATCAATGCTTAATTGCATTTTTATTTCTATAATAAAATATGAATTTTTGGTGAGCTTTCCTGTTATCGTTGGATTTCGTAATCGTCAAATGTGTTTCTTCTTTTCTACATGATGACAAAATCATAGCCTAATTGCATTTTGATTTCTATAATAAAGTATGATTTTTTATGACCTTATCAATTATTTTCATGGATTATATAAATGGCGTAACTGGATAGAGATCATAAGACCTTCTTTCTGAATAGTTTTATTTAATGATAGAAGCAAATTCATTTTAAGGATAAATAGTTATTATATAATTGTAATAAAATAAATTAATATGAGTATATCTGTAATTCATTTAATTAGAAAAAAAGATATGCGTAATTTTACTGAGTAAACATGTAATTAATAACATTTAAAATGAGATACATGCGGTAGCCCCATCATTATATTGGTAGCCAAATATTTTAATGAACTAGACAACGTGTTTTTATACAATATAGTCTATGTCAATTTTGATAACCTTAATTTCTAATGAATTGGACAACGTGTTTTTAACTTAACATAATGCCTATTGTAATGAAAAATCCACTACCAAAGGTAAATCAATCACCTAATTTAGCTTTTCGTTGTTTAGAATTAAGAGTTAAAAAATTAAAAGAATATTAACCAAGAACTAGAAATCTTCTTTTTATAACAATAATTTTTGACAAATGTCATCTTCTCACATCCATTTAGTTATATGTAATTAACATAATAAGTTAATCATTTAATTGTAATATTAAATGCTAATGATATATTTTATAAAATAGATTTTTTTATAAATATAAAAAACAAATGTTTATTTTTTATGAAAAAAGTTATTCTTGATAATTTTTTTATAAAATATGAAGTTTTTTTAGTAAAAAGAATTTTTTTATAAATGATATTGTTTAAAAAATAGTTTTTTTTAAATAAAATGTTTAAAAAACAATTTTTAAAAAAATAAAAGTTTCTGAAGACAAAATTTTCAAAAAATATTGTTACGGTAGTTAGTTATATGAAATTTCAATTATATTTGATTTCAAATATTTTTTTAATTTCTAAATATTAATTACTAACATTTAATTTAAATCAACTCGTGTAGTACATAGTTTTTCAAACTAGTATGTTATAAATCAAAAAATAAAAAATTGCTTTAGTTAAAATATATATGTAACAAATAAGTAATTAAGAGTATCATTTTTAATAATTCTATGAGTTCTCATTTACATTTCTTGTTTTTCTTTCTTCCTCTATTTATAAGCAAGTTTATTTTACGTTTCACTTTCTTAGTTTCTAAGTTTTGAATTACTATCAATTTCTCACCTAATAAATAAGTTTTTTCTCCGCATCTTTACTCTAGTTATATACATATAAAATGCATGTTTCCATAAACTCTATTAAAGAAATTGAAGAATACGTACCAGTATATAATTATCCATGCATAATCACAAGCAATGACATAGTGATAAAGATGTATTACTCTTACCAAAGTAACATTAGGATCCAGCCTTACTTGAAACATAAAGTATATATTTAATGTTTAGCTTTAAAGTTTTAGATTTTAGCTTTAAGGTTTAGTTTTTAGTATTTAGTTTAGGGGTGGGGGTGTTAGGTTTTTGGGGTGTGTGGAGAGGTTAGGTTTTTCAAGTGGGGGGTTAGTTATTAATAATTTTTTTTTTATTTTTTATTTTTAGTAAAATGGGAGGAGGGGGGTTAAGGTATTTGGGAGAGAGGGTGGGTTCGATGATGCACCGATTTCAACGCTGGTGGAATGAGTTAAATTGAAATTCAGGCTGTTTTGAGTGTTCAAATGTTCTTTTTAGGCTTTTTTAAAGGTTTTTCTTCTTTAGCCTATCCCTCTGTTATATATAAAGAGAGAGAATTTTATAAGATAATTTATTTTAAATGTTATAAGATGGAAACAAAATACTTGAAAAGTTATTTTATCTAAATTACTATATAATACATATTAAAAGAATAAGATTGTAATTTTATTTAAAATGTAAGACACCTATACAATATTTTAAACATAAAGTACAAGTGATTTATATAATAATTCCACTTTTGCTCATATTTAATTAACTTCTTCTAATTATTGTATAATTTAATACATATTATTAATATATTATTTAATAATATGATATTATTTAATTAACTTCATTAAGTTTTATTTTATTTATAATAATATAAATTGACATTTAAATTCATGATTACTAATCATATCTTAAAACTAAAGTTTTATTTTATTTATAATAATATAAATTGATATTTAAATTTATAATTACTAATCATATTTTTTTAATTAAATAGTATTTAAATTAAGTATTAATATATTTTTAAATACTTATATGTATACTACTTTATAATAAATCTCTCTTGATAGAGATGTAATTTTTTCAAACATACAAGTTTTGAATCCAAATATACAAAAGAGTGCAAGTCATTTAAAAAGGGTAGAATAAAGAATTAATTAAGATTTTAAGACACTTTAGGGGTAAAATTATAAATTTATCAATTAAATTTTATATACCTTGATATTTTTGCTCTTTTCTCTTTCATGTATTTAATAAACATTATTAATATATTTTGTAATAATATGATATTATTTAATTCACTTAATTAAATTTTATTTTATTTATGATACTATAAATTGAAATTTATATTTATATTTACTAATTATATTTTTATAACTAAATATTATTTAAATTAAGTATTATTTTATTTAAATATTTAAGTATATAACTTATATATATATATATCTTCATGTTTATAATAACTATAATACGACTATTTTTCTAATGGCATATTGTGACTTTAATAATTTTAATATTTATCTATATGTTTTAAAATAAAAATGAAAGAAGGATTGAATGATAATTTTATATATAGATTAAGACACTCATATGAAAAGTCATGATTAAATTTTAAATAATTAACCATTTTATTTCATTTATACCCTTAAATAAAGTATAATATATGATTTTTATAATACAAATGTTAAAGCATATACACGTGGCCAAACAAAACCGTCATTTACTTTTAATTCCGTTCATTCACTGCGATTGAGCACTAACCCCTTTTCCCCTTTCCTTGCCGGTAAAAGCTCAATAATAATCAAGATAGTAATTTGTTGTGCTAATTTATCCATTAACTTTCTCCGGTCTAAACAAATCACCACCGAAAGTTGCCTCCAATGATCATAAAACTCTAACCTATATTCATAAAATGAAACCCCGCTAAAATCTAGATTTCCGACCACAAATATCACCCATGCTTTCACTAATCTTGTTGGGATAATATAGTTGTCTTAAAGACTTTTATAATATACGTAATTGTTTTCTTTTATTAAATTTTTTCAATAATTATATTTTGATTTTTTAATTAACGTCATAGCGCAACGTGCCGATACTGACTAAAATCGAATTCCCAAAAAATCACGCAACAATCGTACCGCCGCAACACGCGGTCATTTCCACTAGTTATAATATATAAGTAAGGAAAACGTATTTAAAAAAGTGTGGATGCGTGTTGCTGTATGTCTACTATAGATAAATGGTATATCGAAACGTCACAATCACTAACACAATAAGGATTACATTGTTTTGAAGAATTGAATTTAAATAAAAATATAAAAAGGATATTATATATCACCCAGTTTGATTTTTAAATTATTATATAAAAACTTAAATAAAAATAAGCATGTACTAAAAAAGTGATGATACTGAATACAAGGTTACAAATTGTTCTCCCTCTTTATTTATTTTATTTATTTTTTTATAGCTCTCAATACATATTTGTTTTAAACAAACTAGGATGACAACCCGAACGTTGCTGTGGGGTTCTTTTGTCGATGCCCTAGAAAAGATATTAAATAACGGTCAAAGGATTTAAACATAGCAGTACATGGACATCATATGTTACCCAACGGTCATACAAAAAGCATAATTTGATTAGATATGTGCACAAAGAGCGTATGGCTCTACACAACTTACAATTGCATATGAACACTTAGTAATACATGGCTAAATTGTATGAAACTACAAGCAATGAAAAATATTCACCTCCATCATTCTACTTCAATACATGCTGCAAAACATACAAAATAACAAATATGTACATATATGTGTATATCCTTAAAATACACTATAAAAATCAAAGTATTTAAAAATGCTAATCATACTTGATATCCTTAAAATAATTTGAATGGTTCATATATGCATTTTGCTTCTGTTCTTCCTTCTTCCTGTTAATCCCTTTTCTTTTTCACCCATATGCCCCACACAAAAGCTCTCATAATTAGTCACCTAATCCAAGTTATACTGCCAAAAAAGTCATGAGTTGATTTGATCAAGAGTTAATCTTTTTCATTTAAAGAGGCGTGATCAAATTTATCTTGGTTTAATGAAGATTAGCAAATGGGTGAAAGGATTTTTATAAATAAATTAACACATTAAGTTAATGTTACGTTTAATTGAGCTCGAACATATGTCCTATATCCTTGCATATACACACCTAAAAATTCCCCTCTTAATAAGCCCCTAGTTAGATAAAGATTATCAAATAGGATTTCTATTTCTTCTTCGCTTTCTTGGAGGTTTTTTGATCTCCCTCTATTGCAACGCAAAACTACAGTCTATTCCTAATTCCTTCCCACACCCCTTGCCCGACTAGCACCCTCGATCACCATTGCGCTTCATTGAGATTTTCGCTTTTGATGAGATAGAAAAGAGAACTTTGAAAAAGAGGATGAAGGTGCATGTTACGTTTTGTACTAAACGAGTTTTTAAACCCGCGCGATGCGGCGGATTTTTACTCTCTAACTCAAATTTAAAGCGAAATTTTGTTTGTGCGTGAAGGCGTGATCGCGCACAGTGGCAGGTTTGTGAACTTTGTTACACGCTTTGACACGATGCATTACGCTCTGGAGCTTCTAACATAAATAAAAAGCAATATTGTGACTCGCGTGTTGCAGCTTAATAATTAATAAAAAGAAGTTTGAAAATAACAAATATAAGAAAAGTAACAAATTAACTGAGAAAGAAAAATATATCTAGCATGATGCGGCGTGACCACGCGAACCGACGCGGTTGTGAACCACGTTACGCGCGTTGACGATGACATTAACGTATTGGAGATCGAAATGTAGATAGAAAACAATATTATGCCTCGGACGTTGCGGCTTAAAATTTTAAAAAAGTTGTTTTAGGCGAAAAATATAAAAAAGAAGCAAAAAGAATTAACAAAAACAAATGTTGGTCTAGAGATTCAAACCCAAGACACCAAAAAAAACCCATATGACTCAAAACACTTGAACTACATGTAACTTTGTGTTTGTTATAAAAACATACAATATATATATGTATTAAATGAAGAAAAAGACAAAAATCACCGACGTTGCTAAATGAGTACTTATATATATAATATGTTGTACCTTCCTGAGGTCCCATTGCAAATTATCCAAACTTAAGTGGTCAAATTATAAAACTATAATAGTTTCATGTGGCAACAGACATAAGAGATTAATATATATGCTATACTATAATATATATTTTCTATAGTTAAGTAACAAATATTCATTAATTATTTTGATTAGAGCATAAATACAAACATGTAAAAAAAAAAAAAGACAAAGCATTCATGGTGTGTGTTGAGAAGTCCAGCATTGCAGGAGGTGAAAGCAGCATAGTGTCGAACGAATGTAATTGTTTAAGAGAGAAGGTGCTGACAATTAGATCGACCACAACTCAACCTTTGTTTGCATTCTCAAACACTAGTACATATATAAAACAAAAAATTGAAAAAATATGATACTATAGCATCCTACATGGATGCTTAATATATAGATAACTAGTTTAGTAGCTCGTGTATTACATAATTTAAATAAATAAATATTAAATAGTTAGTAACAAAAGTTAATGAATTATAAAACAATATCTTGAGATATGATATTATTGAAATTACGTATAAGTAAAGAACTTACATCATAAAACAATGATGCTATATTTTAAACTTTTATTTTTTATTTTTTTGTTTTTTAAAGTTTGTTTAAACATTTTGTTTCAAAATAAACCGTTTTTAAAAAATATCATCTTTAAAAATTTTCTTATTTTAACTTTAAGTTTTAATTATTTTTGTTCATAATTTTTTTGAAAAACATAATTTTTAAAATATTTTGTATTTTTTTTTAATGTTTGATGTTCTAGAAATTTTTTATTTTATAAAAGTCGTTTATTTAGAAATTGCATTTTTAGAAATATCTCATTCTTAATTTATAAAAAATATTTTTAATCTTAAAAATAATTAAATAAAATTATTAATAGTTAATACAATTGTTTATTAAGAGAGAGAAGCGTTAAAATAAAATTTATAAGGCTTATAATGGCGTCATATGTTAATTAAAAACTTTATTTTATTAGTATTGATAGATGAATGTCAATAAAATTAGATATATTTATAGAATTATACATATTCAAACTTTCAAAGTAAGATGCAAATACATAATAAAATCTTTATTCTTGATTGAAACACAACAACACACTTTATAGTACAATTACGTTCATAAAAAACGATAATAGAACTTATTCTTAATGATCAAGCCTTAAACATCATATTATCGCTTTCAAATCCTTATCACATAACATAACTAGTAACACTTGGTCTCGGCTCGAAGCCTTTGTCAAGAGGTCCCCCAGCTTTTATGCTTGCTCCGTTATCGTACCCTGTAATACTTGTTCTCGGCTCAAAGTCTTTGTCAAGAAGTCCCCCAGCTTTTATGCTTGCTCCATTATCATATCCTGTAATACTTGGTCTCGGCTCAAAGTCTTTGTCAAAAGCTCCCTTAGCTTTTATGTTTGCTTCATTATCGTAACCCGTAGTACTTGGTCTCGGTTCAAAGTCTTTATTAATAGTTTTCTTACCATTTAGATCAGTTACATAACTTGTAACACTTGGTCTCGGTTTAAAGTTTGTGTCAAAAGTATTTTTACTATCTACACCTGTTACATAACTTGTAACACTTGATCTTGGTTCAAAATTATTATCACAAATGCTCGTACCTTTCGGACCGGCTCCATTATCATAACTTGTAACACTTGGTCTTGGTTCAAATGTTTTATCAAAATTCTTCTTAGCTTTTAGACCGGATCTATTATCATAACTTGTGGCACTTGGCCTCGGCTCAAAGTCTGAATTGAAAGTTTTCTTATCATTTAGAGTAGTTACGTAACTTGTAACACTTGGTCTCGGATTAAAGTCTGCATCGAAAGTATTTTTAGTATCTAGACCGGTTACATAACTTGTAACACTTGGTCTTGGTTCAAATTTATGATCACAAGTGCTCGTACCTTTCAGGCCCGCTCCATTATCATAACTTGTAACGCTTGGTCTTCGTTCGAAATTTTTATTAAATGTGTTCTTGCCTTTTAAACCTTCTCCATTATCATAACTCGTAACGCTTGGTCTTGGTTCAAAATCTTCATCAAAATTCCTCTCGACTTCCAATCCTGTTCTATCATTGTAACTCGTTACACTTGGTCTAGGTTCAAAATCAGATGCTTTGTTTGTCTCTACCAAAGTTTGATATTGAGCTTCATTTTGAAAGAGAGGTGACACTAAAGCATGCCTTTGAACAAACGAATTTTGCTGGTATTCCCCTGAATATGGTCTAGCCTCTACGATGTAAATGGTCTGCTCAAACAATATAACACAAGAGTATTGGCATAGTAATGTTAACAACATATAAATCATAAATAAAGAAATATTTAACTCATTATATATATTCATATAAACATTTATATTAAATGAAAAGAATTTATTTGTTTACCAAAGTGAGTGAAAAGAGAACCACTAAAGAAAGTGAAGACTCCATCATCTATAATAGTAGTTTGTATATAGCTTTTGGTGTATTGAGTGCAGTTGGATGGTGCTTCTATTTATAGCTGAATTTGAGATGTTTATGTAAATTTTATACACAAGTTTTATTGTAATAACCTGACAAATCTAAACATCAGATTTAACACACAAATTAAAAGGATAATTTAACTGTATAAAAAATTTGTGTGTAGCTTAAATTTTTGGGTTTAAATAAAAAAGAAAAAAAATGCTTTGACAACATTATGACCCATCTTTCTAATCTAATAAAAGAGTAAGTAGGGGTTACACGTGTCAACACCACATTCATTTTCATCAAAATTTTTCCGCTTCTCTCTTCTATTAAATAAATACATTAATTACTAATAATATTATATTGTTTTTAGATCAATAATAGTTTTTTAATAAATTAAGAAATAGATCTTTTTATTAATTTTATTTCTAAAGAAACAAACTTTTACAAAAGAAAGTTTTATAAAATATCAAACCTTTTTTAAAAAATACGAAATACTTTAAAATTACTTTTTTTAAATTAAATTTTTTATAAATAAAAAATAATTACAATTAGGAGTTATAGAAAGAAAAGTTTTAAAAATGATATACTTTCTTTAAAAATAGTTTGTTTTGAAACAAAATGTTTTAATTTATTTTTTAAAAAATATAAAAAAATTTTAAAAATTGATATTATTGTTTATTACTTATAATTTTATTCATACGTAATTTTAAACATATTTTATCTTAAAATATTATTTTTAATTAATAAATTTTTGTTATACTTAATTTTTTATTTATTCAACCCGTGTAATACATGAATTTACTAAAGCTAGTTATTACATGAATGAGTTGGATGTGGTTACTAGAATGTATTAAACTTAATCACTTCTATCTTATTACTAACTTATAATAGGTCCAAATAGACAAGCATCATAGCGGCCACCACCTACCCATTACATCGACACCGCAACCGTTGCCTCCGCTGTCATTGTCACTACCATAATCTCTAGTGTCACCACCTATCGGTTGCCAGCAAGACTATTGTCGTCGTCGCTTTCTCCATCACCACCACAGTTGAATGCCTTTGTTGTTGCCATGACAGTCATATCACCAACACAATCACCATTGCCTCCACACACCACTTCATTTGGCCGCCACTAGTGGGGGTCTTGAAAATCGGATATGCGAATTTCGGATAGTGGATTATAATATGCGAATTAGAATCCGAATCCGAAATTTCGGATTTGGATATCCGAACGGATATTGAAATTTTTAAAAATTATGTATTATTTAACAACTTTTATATAAATTTAAAATTTAGCAAAATTTTTGGGTTTTCGAATCTTCGTACTCTAATAAAAGGGTATCTAGTATTACACATATCAACACTATATTGATCCTAAATAATTTTTTCCCGTTTCTCCCTCCTATTTAATAATCACATTAATTACTAATAATATTATTTAATTTTTTAGATTAAAATAGTTTTTTAATAAATCAACCAATAGATATTTTTATCTAATGTTATTTCTAAGGAAATAATTTTTTATAACATTAGAAAACTTTTTAGAAAATCAAACTTTTTTAAAAATACAAAATATTTTATAATTGGTATTTTTAAAAAGTAAAATCTTTATGAACAAAAAATATTTAAAACTGAGAGTTATAGATGAAAGTTTTTAAGAATGACATTTTTTAAAATGTTTGTTTTAAAATAAAATTTTGATTTTATTTATTATAAGAAAATTTTCAATCATATCTTATTTTAGAATATAGATTTATAATTAATAAATTTTCATTCTATTAAATGTTTTTTTTATTCAACCCGTGTAATACACGGGTTTACTAAATCTAGTTTCTTATAAAAGTATCTAAAATATTCGAAAATATCCAAGAATATTTGATTAATATTTATTAATTGATAATTTTTATAAAAATATTTCAGATAACTCGGATATTCGAATATCAAAAAATATTCAAAAACATTATCTAAATCCA
The DNA here is from genome assembly GCA_025506415.1 of Flaveria robusta. Lineage (NCBI taxonomy): Eukaryota > Viridiplantae > Streptophyta > Magnoliopsida > Asterales > Asteraceae > Flaveria > Flaveria robusta. The sequence continues at coordinate 19,897,647 of CM046460.1, forward strand.
AATCTTAAATTTCAGATAATATGGATTCAGATATTTCAAATTTAGTTTCTGATTCAGATATTAATTTTTGCACGCCCCTAGCCACCGATGCCGGAAGTCATGAAAACAAATGTTGTGGGTAAGGCCATTTTTATAGACTTCTTTTTGAAAAATGGCTTGCTTCAGTTTCATCTGATGCAAACTTCTTGAATAAAACTTAACTGATACTTTTTTAAACAATTCGTTTTAATCCAAACCAAATTTTATACACTAATTTAGACACTTCTTTTTATTATAAGATTGAATGAAGCGTAGAATTACAATGGTTAGCCTCTATATGTTCATGTCTTGAATAGACTTTAAGCACACTACAGGGTCCTCAGAAGGCAAAATTTTAAAAACAAACCTGAGGTTAGCCTCATTTCTTAATATTGATGACAAAAAATTAGTGATCTTGTTAAATCACCCTTAGTTTGTCATCTTATCTAATGGTCTTTAGTGTTCTCAATGAGTTTAGCGACCAGCATTTGTATTTTTACATGTTATTGATTTCATAATCTCAGTGTGGTGTCCATTTTTTTTGTAAGGAAAACAACTTTTAACAAAGAATTGTATGGTGAAATTAAAAGGTTCAAAGTTAGAATAAGAAAAGTTTGTATCTAGAGAAGTTAGTAGATAGTAACCACTAAAATAAGGGATATATAAGTGAAGTGTTATAGATAAGGTACATTTGGTGTTTTTAGTGTTATCAATACCGTTTTCGTATGATTTGATAACTTAAAGTGAAATGAGAAATTAGAACATATATTGATACAAATTAGACGACGAGGAGTGCATACTCAATTAAGACTATTATAATTTATAGTACAAAGAACCTTAGTAGCTTGAGGGGGGCAAAGCCCCAATAGACCAACGGGTTTCCAGGGGGATCGACCCATGGCAAGGTTTGGGGTAGCATTTTGATGGGGTCCAAGGTGCAACGCTCCTAGTAGGATCCAAGGGCAAAGCCTCTTGCTAGGGTGGCGATGATGATAAAAAGTTGCATGATTTTGATGATAAAAAAGAAGTGATAAAACAATTGTAAGTTGTTATTGGTGCATGAGTAGAAACTCTGATAATCAATAATAGCTTTGATATGGATAGATACTATGAGCTTCGGTAACAGTTGTGAGCTTTGTTTACAATTGTGGCTGATGGTTTAAAGATATGTAATAATTTTGTTAAGTAACAAATGATTGGTAGTAACTTAGTTATTACTAATGTTGTTTTCACTTATGCAACTGTTAGTAGTTGACTGTGATGATAATTATAACCTTCATGCTTCTTCATAAATATTGTAATGGTTTGACCTTTATATAAATGATTTATTTGATTTGTTTAATGTCTTAGACATTCTGGATATGAATTCTCATAGAAAAGAACATCTCATTCATGAATAAAGATGAACATTTCATTCATGAATAAAGATGTTTAGTCTTATCTAATTGAAAATTTTGTATACACACAAAATACTATAGTTTAAAAATGATGCTTACAGTTGATTTAAACTTGTCCAGATCATACAAGTTCAAAAAACACAGCATCAAATACAATTACTTATGCTTCAATTCGGCTAGCTCAGTGTTGTAAAATATCTCAACTGTAACTGAAGGGTGGGTTAGCCCGATCCTGGTATGTTTTCCAAACACTCGAACCTGTGAATAAATCTCGGGAATCACCAATCTCTTTTCTGGGTTGAAAGTTATTCTGTAGCACCCGTATAGCATACAGAAAGATTTTTAGGAAAAATAGAACAACACCTTACAAAATGGAAAAAATTGGGAAAATTGAAAAGATCGGATGTGGCATCCTCGGGAAACTGGGAAACCCAAGACGATTTCCTCTCCTCTTAGTCAATTTAATTGATTTGGAGCATTTGTCCCTTATATTATTGTGTATATCTTCTACACCAACTTAATTAATTACATATTTACCTAAACATAAATCAATTATTGTTTATCTATCATCCGAAAATTATTTTGTGTTTCATCATCAGGTGCGTTCTCTAGTTGATTATTATATATCGTTGTGTTTATTAATCGTCAGGTCTGTTTCTTACTTTGCGTATGATACTATCAATGCTTAATTGCATTTTTAATTTCTGTAATAAAAAACGAATTTTGGGTGAGCTTTCCAGTCTTTTTTGTTGGATTTCGTAATCGTCAAATTTGTTTCTTTTTTCCTACATGATGACAAAATCATAGCCTAATTGCATTTTGATTTCTCTAACAAAGTACCATTTTTTTGTGAGCTTTATAATTATTTTCATGGATTTTATAAATGGGCAAATTGAGGGAAATCATAAGACGTTTGCTTTCTGATTAGTTTTATTTAATGATAGAAGCGAATTCATTTTGAATAAGGATTAAGTAGTCATGATATAATTTATTTATTTATAATAAAATAATTTAAAAGGGTATTTAGTTTAAAAAATCTAAAAATGATTGTGTGTTTTACACGTGCACATCTTTATTTTTAAAGAGAGGGAAATTATAGTTATTGTGTCAAACATGTCAGGTCATTGTGTCTAATACATTTATTGTGTTAATTATCACTTCATCCTTTCATATATTTTACATCATTTTTTATATGTATTAATCATTTTTTTTACGTTTTAAATCATTTTATGCTATTTTTCTATTGTTTTCTATTATTTATATAAACTTGTTTTCTATTATTTTGTTTTACAATTAAAAGTACACAATAATTTTATTTTATCTATACATTTTTCAAAACTTTTTATAGTATTCAAAATACAATAATATCTTATTTTATCATTATTTTTTTATAAATAATATAAAGTTGTTATCTATCATTATATTTTACTATTACAAGCATACAATTATATTAGTTCACTATTTTATTCTTCAAAACTTATAGTATTTAAGATAACACAATGGTAATAAATAATCATAATGAGACATTTATCATTGTGTTTTATATTTTATATTATTTTGTGTTATTTTTTTTATTGTTTTTAATGTATTAGATAAATTAGTTGTTAATTTTTCATTATATTTTACATAGTAGAAATACACCACAGTGTTATTTCACCATTATATTTTTTTAAATTAGTTATTTTTGAAAAACATAATAATATTTGGAAAAAACACAATAACTAACAAAAATATATAATGAACTGCACTAAATACACAATAATAAGCATAAATCATATGAGTTTAAAAAGTAAAAATAAATAAATATCTTTTTATATAACGATATTATACTCGTGTTATTATAAAAAACATTTGTTTTTATGGTATAATCTTTATAAAAAATAATGGCATGTATAAAAATTATAAACGTTTAAAAATAAGGAAATTTAAAAAAAGTCAACAAAAAGGGTTATGCCTAAAATAATCATATAAGAAATTTGCTCTTTATAATTTGATCTTAACCATTAATTAATAATTTTGATGGATGAAAATTACTCATACACTTTTTAGATTTAAGGTGGTGGCTTTTACGCAGGCCTTGACTTTTGCCTTGGGTAAGATGGTGGCTATGCTAGAGTATATTAAGGCATAGGTAAGACTTTTGTTATTAACTCGTTGCAAGCTACAAGTTTTTAGGCCTTCTAATATTCAAGAGAGCATATTTGATAATAGAAAGTCTTTACAATCTTATAGTATCTAGCGGGCACTAGCAGCTTGGGGTGATGAGGATGGGTTTGCAAGCTTATTCGATCACTTTTTGCTCAACCTTTAACAATGGCATCGTGTCATGATGAGATGGCTTCTAAGTGCACTAATGTTAAACAATGTTTGTGAAAAATTACAGATGGCCATTTCACTACTGCGATTAAAGTATTATACTCTTTAGGGGTTGCGCATTTCAGTTAGATACTTGGAGCGCGTTAGTCGCTAAACATCCCATCCTACCTCCTATGATGCCTTTTTCTTTCGTTCAGAGCCTCCTCGTTATGGATGCTGATAATGTGCTTGGAAGTCTAAAATCCTTTCCTAAGGGTACTTCTTGTGGACAAGACGGATTGAGAGCTCAACAGATCTTGGATGCCTTTTGTGGTGAGGGATCTATGACTGCTACTATGTTGCTTAAGGCTATTACTGCGTTGCTTAAGGCTATTTCTGCGGTGGTTAATTTATGTTTGGGTGGGAAATGTCCTAAGTGCTTGCAGAATTTATTGCCTCTGCTCCTCTCACGTCATTGCTCAAACCAGATAATAGAATTAGACTTATTTCCATGGGTGCAATTTGGAGGCGATTGGTGTCTAAGGTGGATATAAGGGGTGTGGGAAAGGAGATGGCTAAGTATCTTGGTGACTTTCAATTTGGAGTGGGTGTTCCTTCTGGGGTGGAGGCCGTGCTTCATAGCGCGAACAGCTTCTTAAATAAGTTTCACTCGGATGTGTCGTTGGCTATGCTTACTGATGCGCGTGAAAGGTATATATATTTTGATAAAGGTCTTTTCGCATAGTTTCAGTTTTAAATAGTTTTCACTTAAACTATCTACACATACAAAAGACAGTGCACCTATCGTGTGGTAATATAGTGTTGGTACAAACCGAGTATCAATCCATGGATACACCGAGCCTACTCAACAATCTTTATAATTGACTACCTGATTTAATTTTGTTTTGGGAAATGATAAGTTGCATTGATGTAACCAAATTTTTAGGGTTTATAAAAGAACAATAATTAAAGTATAAGTAAAAGTAAAATTAAGACTTTTGGGTTTTAAAACAGAGAATTAAGGCTACCATCCTAATTAGATTACACATATGTAACTGTGATTAATATCATGGTGTGATTAAAGATATAGGTTTGTGTAGTTATGTTAGTGTTTATTAACGTGAGCCAACGCGGATTTCTCGTCTGCCAGCTCCATAATGACAAGGACACCAGCATCGAGTAACTTACAATGTTGATCAATGCAAGCCACTAGTAGTGTAGGTAGATCTCGTGTAACCTTTCAACATACGATTTCTGAAAACTTAACTTAATGTTAAAAAGAAAGTTGATCAAGTACCTTTTTAATATACCATAAATTTTAGAAACCACAACAATTATTATAGATTTCTCAGACTAATAAAAGGGAACCCTCAAATGATCAGAAAACTAAAGTTATATGATTTCTAATAACCATTTCTAGTTCATTAGCCATGGATTTGTTATGAAGATCGGTTTCATGAATAAAAGTTAATTTATACGTTTTACAACCTTGTATGACATTCACAATTACAAATCATAAGTTTATAACTTTCCGTTCAAATGTAGATGCTACCGATCAAAAGTTTACCCAAGATTACCATAACATTAACATAACATAAGTCACACCATTATTTCATCACAAATTACATACGTTTCACCCAATTAAGATGATAATAAGAGTTTAGCTCATAATAAGCTTGAACATAACAACAAATAACATAGAAAATAGATATGAAATCATCGGTGAAATAGAACAATCAAACCGGTGATCTACAATGGATGATGTTTAGATAATCCCAAGCTTCTTCCAAGTGTTGTATGAACCTCCCAAGCCTCCCACGGGTCTTCAAGTCTTGATTCTCGAGAGAAATCAACAGGCTAACCCTTCACCAAAAGCTCCCCCAAATGATGGACTTAGGCCTCTATCTATAAGCTTTCTAGAGTGTTTAAGAATGGCCCCTTGCGTAAAGGCACAGCCCCGTGATAGTACAATGCTTATGAAAGTTGAATGGTTCGTACGTGCAGATTGTGCAGGGCACGGCCCCGTGCTTATTGGGGTACAGCCCCATGACTACTTTTGGGGGACAGTTCTTTTTATCCTATCAGATGTCCAATCACGGGGATGTGCCAATTTAAGCATGAGGGTGTGTTTCAGGCAAGTCATGGGGGCGTGCTTAATGAGGCACGGCCTCATGCTTGGACTTCAAAGCTCGGTTTTCTTCAAATTCTTGCGAAGTATGTTTCTTTTGTCCATTTAGCCCTTTTGAACACCAGAAAACACAATTTAACATTTTTTTAGTTCATTTTCATCATTTTAAGGAAGACATTTAGGAATCGTTGATGTGCTTTTGATAGGTTTTTAATGTATAATTTAGAGCACATCACTTACTGTGTATTTTTGTAATGCCTTTAACTTGGTGGATAGGACTGCCCTCTTGCGCGAGGTTCGAAACCGATGCGCGTCTATTTCCTTATGGGTGGATTTCTTATATGGTAGGGCGGTTAGGTTATATGTGGGAGATGATTATATTTTGTCTACCACTGGGTTCAGCAGGGGGACCCCTTGGGGCCTCTTCTTTTTGTCTTAGTTTTACATCCCCTTATCCATCAGATTAGGGATGGTTGTAAACTTTTATTTCATGCTTGGTACCTTGACGATGGTACGATTATAGGAAACACTAGGCAGGTGGCTAAAGCCTTAGATATTATCATGACTGAGGGAACTTAGTTGGGTTTGCAGCTCAACATCAAAAAAACTGAGATTTTGGCCATCTTGTAATGGGGTGATGGTGCAGAAAGGTTTGTTTCCTGACGGGATCGGAAGGCCGATGTTGGGTGTGAAACTTCTTGGGGTGATGTTAGTCGAGATGGGGGTTTCATTAGTAGTTTAGCTGTGTAAAGGGCTTCTCGTCCTGTGAAACTTATGAGTTGTCTCCAAAAGTTGCGCGACCCTCAAAGTAAGTTCCTTTTGCTCCGCTCCTGTATGAGAGTTGGAAAGTTATTATTCGGTCTCAGAACATGCCAACCTATACATGTAGAGGATGTTGCTCTTGTTTTTGATAAAGACCTTCGAGGGGTGATCGAGGATATCGTAGTTTTTGGAGACCCTTATTTTGGATGGGCAAGAGGGAAACATGCTTGTATAGATCTTACAGGAGTGTCCCCTCTTGTTGCGCTTAGGGACAATGGTTTTGATGCAACGTAGGCTGCGCTGAAGGCAAAATCAGGCAAAATTGCTAAACACGAGAAAGCTTGCTTAGAGAATCAACACGTGTTTATCCCTTTTGCTTTTGATACGTTTGGTTTTCTTGCCCCTCAGGCTGCGAACCTTGTAAACAGAATTCAACAGGTCGTAATTTGTTAGCTTTTAAGTCTCAAAACTTTGTTTTTAGTAGAATTGGGTTTGCTGTTCAAAAGGGGGTCACGACACAACTTATTGCTCATTTACCCATCATTCTATTGTAAACACTTTATTTGAATATTAATTTATAAATCATATTCCATGTTTCAAACCGTTCCCTATTTGCAATTCATTTTATTAGCAAAAAAAGATATATGTAATTTTACATTTAGGTAATTATACAATTAATAATATTTAGAAAGACATAAATGCAGTAGCCCCGTTATTATATTGGTAACCAAATATTTTATTGAATTGGACAACGTGTTGATGATACAATATAATCTATGGCAATTTTGATAACCTTAATTTTTTTAAAATTTGGACAATGTGTTTTAACTTATTATAATGAGAAACCCAACACAAAAGGTAAACTAAATACTTAATTTAGTCTTCGTATTATAGAATTAAGAGTTAAAAATTAAAATAATATTAACCGAGAACAGGATCTTCTTCCTAAAATAAAATAGTTTTTGTCACATATTATCTTTTCACATCCACTTACTATATGTAATTAACATAGCAAATCAATAATTTAATAAGAATATTAGATGCTACTGATATTGTTTATATCATTTCCAAGTTATAAAACCAATTTTTAATAAACTAAAACATGTTTATTTTTATTATACATAACTTTTTAAAACACAAAATTTTATGAAATATGAATTTTTTAATAATTATTTTTTAAAATGATATTGTTTACTTTTTATTTTAAAAATAAAATGTTTAAAAAACAATTTTTAAAAAGAAAAGTTTTTAAAGATGAAATTTCTAAAAACATATTGTTATTGTTTGACTGCTTAAGATAGTTAATTATACGCAATTTTGATCACATCTATTCTCAAAAAAAAATATTTTATAATTTTTTAAATATTAATTACCAACTTTTACTTTAATATTTTCATTCAAATCGTATAGTACACGAGTTTGTAAACTGGTATGTTATAAATAAAAAAATCTACAATTGACTTAGTTAAAATGTATATTTAATAAATAAGTAACAGAGAGGGTCATTCGTCATAATTACTCTGTATAAGAAAAAAGATGGGCCATGAACAGTATTTTGGGCACTTTCGGTATTTCCATTTTCACTCGGGAATCGTGCCTCTTCTTTAAAGCTCCCGACGTGTTAGGTGGTGGCGGTGTGAGTGCCTTGGTGTTCGCCGGAGGTGCCAATGGCGACGGTGGCGGCCGTGGGTTCTATTGCCTCTCCGCTTCTCTTCCGTGGTCGAGGTGGGGTAGGTGGCGTTGTGACGGATTTTGGGGGTTGTGACGGATGGTGTCGACACCCCGCCGTCGACGCATAGTGTCGCCGTTGTGGCGGATTTTGGGGGTTGCCGTGGGTGAATTCGCCTTTTGGCTTCCCGTTTCCGGCAACGCGGCCCTCGGCTGCCACATGACGGTATTATGATAGACCTATTGGGCAACCAATTAACTGATTTTAAGTTCAATTTGCATGCTTGGCTTTTATTTCACTTTGTGAAGCGGGATTGTGGATGGCTTTTATTGCAAGCAAGTTTCACTCATAATTGGTTTTCTTATGATTATAGAAGATTGAAAATGTTGTGTTTTAAAGGCATCTGTGCGGGTTTTGGCAGATCTTGCAGCGCAATGCGCGTGTAGGAGCACACTAGTTAGTAATAATAGACTGTGAGCTGATTGTTGAATGTATAGGGTCAAGCTTCCATCTAGAGCCAAGAATATTGTGCCCAGTGGATGTCGTGCCATGATCGGTAGCCTGAATCAAGATTTCCAGATGAGCTGGGTTATTCAAATAAATGATTTTTCGTCGAATGAGGTGGTCAAACAGAAAAGCCAATGCAAGGTTCGTGGTGATGCACCACCTGGTTAAGCTAGGAGGACTGGGCAGCTCAGAGGTCAAGCTACTGCTACGGCTGCCAAGGCTGATAAATAGAGCACTTGATGTGATATGATCATCTTGGGAAGGTATCAATATGAAATTATTACTCTTTTTTGTATAAGCCTTTGTTCAATAGTAATAATTTGTTAGTTTATGTCAGCTCAAGAGGTAAAGTTTGGAAGTGTATGTCTGTATGGTAAGTAAATTATCTAAATAGTTTATGTCAGCTCAATAGTAATAATTTGTTAGTTTATGTCAGCTCGTGTGTTATTTTGGTTAATTGCAGCTGATCTCCGTTCGCAGTTCATTTGGTGTGTGAATTACGCCTGGTTTCTACTAAAGGTATGAATATTTTCTCTTTGGACGTCATCCTTTTTGTAGGTGCAGAATTGAATTGCATGCTGTTATTAGTAGTTGTAGTTGAGTTGTATGGCTTGAATGTAATGTTTGTGTTTCACTAGGTTTTCCATTCATATTTTTAAAATGCTACAATTAGTAGAGACTGCATGCTGGATAGAGCGCTTTAAATTCGTGATTCGAATGCTCTTTTGCTAGGTTGATTGATACGGGTTGTGGTCTTTGTTATGGGTGGAGCACATTGTAGAAAAATACTTAATTACAATAACTAAACTTCAATAGAAAACATGATAGATTTGAAGTTGAATTAATCATATAAAGGGGACATGTAGATTATAAAACAATAAAATTATGAAGCTAGTAAACTTAAGCGTGGCTACTTTGCATAAGGGATCATCAACTTGACTCAACTATTTATTTAAGTACTTATTTAATAAGTTAATATGTTCCTTAATTGTTTAACCTAAATATCTTAGGTGAAAACAAACTGCATTGGTTAGCTTATAATTCCAAGCCCATTCAGTTAGAAAATTGAAGTCCACATGCTACATGTCTTCCATTAACTTCACTTCCTATTTTCATGTTTGCATTTAGAAGGAGTTAAGTTTGATTGCATGTAAAAGGTAGTGGGCATAAAATAATACACATGGGTTTTCAACTTTGTTTTTATACACGTTTATGAAAGAAAATTATTCCAAACTATTCTTTCTCAAACTTATATATTTCCTTCTTTACTTTAACCTTATCAGTATAGTGAAATTGGTTTTTTATTAGGTTGGAGAAGCTAAAGATGAATACACGGATGTTGATTTGGATGCAATTCGTGAAGAGTGGTCGCATTACGTTTCGAATTTCATTTATGTGTAGGGCTACATATTAGACCATTAAATGAATTTGGAACAAATTTGTACTTTTTGTATTTGCATGTGAACTTGAAACAATTTTGTAATTTTTGTTAGTATTTATTTACATGAATTTTGTTTTGCTGTTATTCGACAATTATTTATTTACAGTTTTACAAAAATTAACAGCAGGTAAAATTTATAAGAATTTATATATATATATATGCAGCTAAATTTATGACGGGCATTGCATATCATTTTGAACACGTTATAAAATTCACAAAGATGACACGCGCACGCTCGTCATCTTATCATTTATGACTACCCCTTCCTTGACGTGCAATGCGCGCCATCTATTGCCCGTCATAAAATGCGTGTCATCTTCCGCACATCGTTAAGAGATGACGCGCAAATGCGTGTCATCTTTTATTTATGACTACCCCTTCCTTGACGCGCATATGTGCGTCATCTGACCTCAAAGATGTCGCGTATTGCCCGTCATCTACTGCAGTTTTTCTAGTAGTGATATCTGATTAGCCTCCGTCTCCTCTGTTCTCGGTGTTTTGAGCTCTGATTGGGTCATGCCGACTAGGGTTTGAGCACCGCCTCCTTTATTACGGTGGTGCTCCTCTGGTTGGACGCGGGGCGTAATCAGTTATGGTTACCACCAATGACGGTCTTTTGCGATACATCTGAGATCTGGTTGCATCCGGATCTCAGACCCCTGTTTGATGTTGATCTACGGTGACTGATGGCCATATACATATCGTTTTGGTAGGTTGTTGATTATTAGGGTTTGATTTGCTTTTCATGATTTGGTCGATGACGATGAGTTTAAGTGCATCCGAGACCTGATGGACACAAACCCTTGGTTTTGTTTGGAAATGATATTTTATTACAACAGATTGCTTGGTGTTTTCTTGGTTTATGTTCTTGGCTATATGATGCTCAAATTCAGTGAATTTGAGAGTTTGCTGCATTTTGGCCACGATGAAGTTGTGTTTCTGTGCCTCCAAACATCATGAATGTTGTTGCTGGTTTGTGTTGGTGGTGCTGTTACGTTACCTATGTCAAACGGTTGTTTACAGCACCAGTTGGCTTAGTCACAAGTAATCTTTTGAAGGCTATGATGAAAAAGAAATCAGTATCTGTTGTTTGGTATGGCATTGCTTTTGCATTGCAACCACAACTCGTCATCTATTCTGAGCCCTGGTTACCCATCAAACTAATTTGTCCGTATCGATTATCGCGCATACAATGAACGGCTGTCGGATAAACATCTTATTGTTTGTCGTTAATATTCGCGAAAGCTGTTTATAATGTTGCTTTTAAGATTGACTTTGTTTGCACTGTGTTGTATTTTTAGGCACTTGAATAAAGATGGGTAATAGGCGATGATGATAAACGAACGGCCTTTGAGTTTGTGTTTTGGCGTGGTAAACGGTTAGTTTGCAGCCATAACAAGCTGCAATTTCCGAGCCTTTTATCGTGCTGTGTAAGAATCGATTAAAACCCGCCGCGAAGCGCGGGATGGAAAACAACTAGTTCAGTGAATTCTCTAACTTATAAGTAAGTTTATTTTTCGTTTGTCTTTCTTAGTTCCTAAATTTTGTATTATTATCAATTAATACTCCCGCTTCACTTTTCTCACCTAATAAATAAGTTTGTTTCTTGTATTTTTTTAATAAATATATATTACGAACTATTTAAAAAATATTTTTTAATCCGTATAATATATAGGTGTTTAGTTTATTTTTACACATATGAAATGTAATTTTTTGTTAAAGAAATTGAAGAGAATGTACTAATATATAATTATCCAAACACAATCACTAGCAATGACCTAGTGACAAATGTGTATAAACCTTAACAAAGTAATGTTGGGTCCGAGTCACACTTGAGGTATAAAGTATATTCAGGCCACATTATGATAGGATTAGATTAGAAGCGTTAAAAACCGATACACAACAACATGTATACATAAATCTCTTATATATAAAATACCAACTGTTATTGTATTAGTAACTTTCAAACTTAAATGAAACACATCAATCATCTTCCAAACATAGTAATGTATGGCAAGATCGTAAAAGATTTATAGAAGGCTATTATTGCATAAAGGGTAAACTGATGCGAATAGTAGGAGGTTATCAAAATGTGAAACACGTACACAGCGAGGGGCATATATAACCATTTTTACGTAACTAATAATGTGTATACATAGCTACGTGTTTGATATACATGTCTTTTTTAATAACTAATTGGATTACTAAACGCCACTAGCCCATCCGATCATCTCAACTACTTGAGTACGGAACCTTAGGACAATAAGTTGGCATGTACCCCGAGGAAGTCGTACATTAGGCTGTCGTACATCACTCTGATCGATCCCATCGCTTCCGAATTTAAGATCAACATCAGGAGGATTAAAAAGGTAGCGATGTAAAAATATTTACTAATTAATAATTAAAATTATTAAAAAAATTACTACTTATCGAGCTTGTCAAATAACTTTAATATCTTTAATATGTGAAATCAATTAGTTAGTGTAAATAAATTCATTTAAAAAGTCAAGTGTGGTGATACATGTAGACTTTAAAATATTCAAAATTTTTGTTTGAATTAATGTTAGAATTAGTCAAAAACTATTTAATAAATAAAATTAATAATTGACAATACAAGAATAAACTTAAACATTAATAAAATTTGACAAAGATTTGAAATAATTGAAACATGTGAAATTAGTTTAAACTCATTAATATTTGTTACCATTTAATAAATACGAATTGCTTTTGGTTCTTTATAAAATGTACAATAAAAATTGAATGACCATAAATCGAAAATTAAATTGTGACAAATCCTTGATCAAAAACATGACCAAAATCCACAGACACTTAATCATCACTACTACAGAATTGGGCAAAACCAACCAAAATTTGACACCTTCAAAAACAGTCGCAAAATTAGCAACTGTATGGCAACCAAAATCAATTGGTCACAAAATTACCAGCCAAAACAAACTTGGTCATAAAATTAGTGGCCAAAGCCAAATTGGTCGTAAAATTAGCGACCAAAACAAAATCGGTTTTAAAATTAGGGACTGAAACAGAACGGGTCGCAAAAATAGCGACTAAGTTTTATCCGGTCGCAAAACGGTGGTAAATATGGCGACTAAATTTGTTTCGGTCGCAATTCGGTCGCTAAGTTTATAAAATAATAATTTGATAAACTAAATACTAAGTTGGTCGCAAAAATGATTGCAGTTTCAGTAACTATAATATTTTTGGTCAATAATACAATCGATAGTTTTTTAAAATAATTATATATATATATATATTGGTCCAAAAATGGTCGCAAATTGAGCTACCAAAATAGTTTTGATTGTAAGTAATCACTAGTTTTCACAAATAAAATAAAACGTAACGTGGTCATAAAAATAGTCGCAAATGTAGCTACCAAAATTATTTTGGTCATAAATACAAGCGTCGTTTTTAGAAAACGATGAGTAAATAAGATGAAAACGGTGAGTAAATAAGATTAAAATGGTCTGAAAAACAGTCATATGTATGTCGACCAAAATAAAAAGGCCACAAGCCTACCTACCTAAAATGGTTTTTCAGTTGCCATCAAACATGATAGCAGAGTATAGCAAATAATGTAATAAGATAATAGATGAAACCTAATTTCGAAATAAAACAATATTGCAAATGCTTACTGTTCATTAATTAAAATAATAAAATAAATAAATAAAATAAATAAGGTAAGTAAAAAAATTGTATGTTTAATGTAAGAAAATAAAGAAACTAAATTTGAGGTTAATTAGGTGCAATTATTTCAGTGGGGATATTTAGCATCAATTACTCAATTAGGTCCGATATTTGTCATTGGTTACAAATTATGATCAATTAGTCTCAGTTAGTGTAAATAAAGTCAACATTATCAAATAGTCACATTTTAAGATTAAGATGGTATAATTCGGTAAATTTTAATTGATTATTACTAGTTAAAAATAACCAATTATCATCATATCAAGGTAATTACGGGTGACTATAGTCAACTAGTTTCACTAATGGGGAATTAGGTTTAACAATTAGGGTGTGTAGGGTCTAAGATTGCGATTAGTGTCAGTTAAAGTTAATATTGGTCGACTAAAGGTAATTAGGGATATGTATGGACATTTTGTGTCAATTAGGGCAATATTGATCAATGATCACTAAGGGGCTGTTTGTTTCAGCCTCTTAATGGCTTATATGTCTGAATGATTCAGCACTTAATGGTTTTGAATGTTTGTTTTGTGAGCAGATTTCTAAATGGTTAAGCATTTTTGCTTCTGAATGCTTAAGCATTATACTAAGTCTGAATGGTTAAAAGCTCTTATCTGAATACGTCAGATATTTGCCTCTAAATAGTTAAGCAATATAATAGCTGTTAATAATTTAGACCTGTTACTCGTTCAGCACTTAATGGTTTAGAACGTTAATGGTTCAGCATTTACACATTTAGAAGTTGCCAAATAGCCCCTAAGTATGATTAGTTTAGAGCAACCGGCACCAAAAATGGTCAAGGATGGCCAATGAGAGCCAATATTGGTCAATTAGGGGCATTTAATAACTTAGTTTTAATTAAGCGTAATTAAATCAGAGGATTGAAAAGGTTTAAAAATATTCAAAGTTTCTTTTTTGTATTTGTTATCAAGGAGTTTTTGTTTATTTATGAGATAGATATGAAAATCACTTCTAAATATAACAGTAATGAATATGCAAGAATGTAAATATCGATAAGAAGAAGATCTTATGTATAATCGTATTTAGAATGATTATTAGATGGGATATTTATTAGATGGGAGGTTTTGGGTTTAAACCTATACATAATGTAATTTGGTGTAATGTGAAAATAAAAGTAGAAAATTTGAAATAATCAATTTACTTATTATATTTTTCTTATATTTGTTTGGTAACCATACAATATCATCATTATTACCAACAAAGTGTCACACTACTACTCCCACTCATATTAATGCCATAACTTTAGATTCTAGTGTCTTTTTTGTAATAGAAGATGGTTGTGATAACTTACTTCCATGAAAAAGGGATAGTAGCCGTTCCGGCCTAAGGGCTGATGAAGAAAGCTTTTTACGCTACTCGGGGCACCCTTCGGAAGGGGCTTTGGATATTTTGGTTTAATCCGTCGCCAACAAATCGGTAAGCCAAATCAGGTTACATCTTTGGCGAATACAACCCAATTTCATATTTATATGTAGTCAAATAAGCACCGGCAATATTTCTGTCACATGTCCAATACATTGTTATCTCGTTCTAATATAATATTTATTTATATATTGCTTTTTTCTTGAAGTTGGCTTCGTCAAATAAACACAATTATTCTCAATTGTGGAAATGTTGAGCAAGCTTGAAGAAGCCAACACAATGTATGTACTGTTTAAGCTTAAAGGCCATTTGGTGTTTTATTACATGAAGTCTGGTTTTGGAGGATGTTAGGTTACCACTACAATAGAAACATATTCATAATATTTTATTCAGGTTGCACCACTACAATAGTATGGACTTTTAACCTTTTTTAAGTAAATACTTTGCTTTGTGGATTGTCATCATGATTTTAGGTGACTTGTTGATGTTGAATGTATCATTGAATAGAAATTTCTACCATGTTCATGCGGCTTATTGAAGCCTCCTCTAGGGAGACATCGTTTAAAGGTTAGTTTACTTTTTTTTAACCTCTTGCATATATTGTTTTTATGCTTAATATATGTATGTTATGATAATAGAAATAAAATATCAGTTATAACAGTCTTAAATTGGAAAAACAAGAAAATTTGTGATAGCTTACAAATTTGATATTTATCTATCTTCAGATCATGGAGTTCATTTTAGTTTTACAAAACATTAGTAATCAAACTATAGATTAGGAATTAATCGCCGTTGGAACTATTTAAAGAGTTAAAATCTTCAATTTGAGTAAGTTTCTCTTACTCATATTTTTTAGTTGACTATAATAAAACTTAATTATGGTTGAATGTGGTTAAAATGTGGCATGAATTTATTTCACTTTCACTTATAGGGGTACTCATTTCTTTTAGTGATTTAGAGATGGAATGGAAATTCAGTTAAAAGAAAAAGGGATCACCCGTTAAATGTATAACCAATAGTAAGTATAAAACTGCAAGAATTGATATGCATTTGTATGTAGTGCATTGTTGTTAAAGTATTATTGATTATTTTTCTTTACTAACAAATATTAATGTTGGTTTGTTTACACAAGCATTATATAAGGGAGAATGCTATGTTGGGTTTTCAAACCAATTACTTGCAAGCATTTTGCATATACAAGCAAAAATCATGAGGAAATAGATACACTATTTGGCAACTGAAGGCAAGTAGTTTAGATGTTCATTAGTATTAGTCACAAGTCGTAAGTGTTGGCTTCAAAAGATCATGTTACATAACTTGATTTTAATTTATCATATTGCACTGTGTGGTTTTAATTTATTAACATCATGTTTTATTAATTACAGGTATCAAAGTTGACTAAGAAGATAGCACAATTGTATGCAAGCAGAGCTGAGAAATGAGCAATGATAGAGTAGATTGAGAGATAGAGTTACAAACAACAAAGTGAAATAGCAACTTGAGTTTTATTAAAGAAAGCATCAAAAAAATCCTCCAACTAGTGAAGCATGTGATTTGTGTAAACATGGTCAATTTAGATTTTGTTTTCATGATGATGTTTATATATATCTTACTAGGTTAAATATCCGTGTAATACACGGGTTGAAAATATGAAAACTATATAATTCATAAATGTATAAATATTTCGTATGATTAAGTTACGTATTATATAAAATAATAAAAAATAAAAAGTTATATTTTTAAGTTATATATATTCGAATACTTTTTTGAATAATATAACATACAATTGATCCGTGTAAAAAAAAAATAATTGTCTTAAATTGACACTAACCCAAAATATATAAATATATCAATAAACATTTTTCTTTAACTTTTTCAGTTAAATCTTATTTGACTAAAAAAGTATGTATAATTTAAAATAATATATGATTACATAATTTAGTTGATAATATAAAAAAGTCAAATTAAACACAAAATCAATTATTAATTTAGTTTCTTAAAATAAAAAATTTAACTAAAATAATATATTAATTTAGGAGGGAAATTGTTTTTGAGGAATAACAGGAGAGTACCATGTGGCATTCTAGTTACTCTTTTATTATATACTATAGATTATACTTTTCTTTCAATATTTTGA
Organism: Flaveria robusta; assembly: GCA_025506415.1. Classification (NCBI taxonomy): domain Eukaryota; kingdom Viridiplantae; phylum Streptophyta; class Magnoliopsida; order Asterales; family Asteraceae; genus Flaveria; species Flaveria robusta. The sequence continues at coordinate 19,915,083 of CM046460.1, forward strand.
TCACATTTAGCCAATAATATTTCCATATATTTATGAATGGCAAAATGGATACAAATTTATGAATTTTATTATTTAATTTTGGGCATTGAAATTTATAAATAGTGAAACGCCAGGACCATTTCTTATTATATATTATTTTTGCTACTAAAATGTTGGTTGCAAATCTTGTTGTAAGTTTGAAATAAAACTTGGTTTCTAGATTGGTCACAAATTAAACTGTAAAGTTGGTTGTTAAATTTTTTGGTTGCACAATTGGTCACGAATAGGTTTGGTGGTAACTTTGGTTGCTAAAAAATTCAATCGCATTATTGGTCGCAAAAAAGTTTGGTCACAAATAGTTGTAGTCGCAACTTTGGTCGCTAATAGTTTAGTTGCAAAATCTGTCGCAAAAAGTTTGGTCGCAAATTTGGTCACAAATAAAACTCGGTCGCGAACTATGTCGCTAATTTTGCGAGGAATGATCTGGTAGCGAGGACTTTTTGGTTGCAAAAATTGGTCGCAAAAGAAATTACCGACCAAGGTATAACCAACCAACGAAACTGGTCGCAAAATCGTCGCAAAAGGGCATTTGCGACTATTTTGCGACTATTTCGATGGTCGCAAATACTCATTTTTGTAGTAGTGAATACTAAATAATAATTGTTCTTATAGGTACTATGCAATACCATTCATTTTTCATATTTATTTTCACAATCAAAATCGTAGAACGGTTCTTTGCAAATCGATTTTCGCAATCTACTTTAAAAATTTAAAGTTAACTCATGCATAATATGTTTCCATCTTTAATTTCAAATTAGAATTGAATTAAGGAAATGAAAAAAATGGATGCCATAAATGTGTGATTTTTTAACTTAATTTTCTACTCTAATAAAAGAGAATCTTGGGGTGACACGTGTCGGCACCACATTCATTCTCATAGAAATTTTCTCGCTTTTTTCTCCTATTAAATTATTACCTTAATAATCAATAATATTATTTAACTTTTTTAGAACAAAAATAGTTTTTTTAATAAATTTAAAAAAGATCTTCTTATTAATGTTATTTCTAAAAATAATTTTTATAGAATAACAAAAATTATAAAACATAACCTTTTTTAAATTAGTGTTTTTAAAAAGTTAATTTTTTATAAACAAAAAATAATTAAAATTACAATTAATAATAAGAAAATTTTTAAAAATGATATTTTTAATACGGTTTGTTTTGAAACAAAATATTTATTATTTTTGGAAAAAAAGTTTTAAACCAAAAGTCTAAAAAAGTTGATATAATTGTTTTATTACATATTGTTCTTATTATCGTAATTTCAATTATATTTTATCGTAAAATATCGTTTTATACTTGATAAAATTTTATTATATTTAATATTTTATTTGTTCAACCCGTGTAATACACAGGTTTACTAAAGCTAGTTTAATTCATTAAATTTTTTATCATATAACATATTGATCTTCTTTCCTTTTCTATAATTAACTATAACTCATTTAACAAGGTCGGTGGGGCTCCACCGGCCTTGCCATGTGACAGCATCTGATTGTACCTCAACTTTTTATATGTTTCTTTTAATTTTTTCGAGGTAAGTTAACCATCAAATAATTAATCTGGAAATTAAACTCAAATTGGCATTTTTGTGGAGTGGCAAAGCTTTCTTTGTTAGTTTGGAAAACCGGAACACGTTGCGGGTTCAAGTCTCGTGCTTTCTTTTTTTCCTTTTCTATTATTCTTTTTTTAACTTTGTAATATTTATTTCATTGAAATTAAGTTTTCTAATTATTAGGCCGCACAAGGATAACGTAGATCACATATGTGCAGTAATGTGTCGTTAAAACGTACTACTCCGCCGCAACACATGGCCTTACATGTAAATTAACTTTTTAAAATCGGTCTTTTTATATACTTTTCGAGTTGGTCTACGTTTAGATGTAATTTTTGTTTAGCATGTTTGGTGGGGTTTTCACTGGTCTTGCCACGTGTCATCGTCTGTATGGACCATAACTTCATACATTTTTTTTATTTTTCCGAAATGGTTTACAATAAATAATTGTATTTTGAAATGAATCACAAATAGTAGTTTGGTGTAGTGACAATATTCCGTCCCTGAGTGTTGAAACCAGCAACAAGTCAAGGGTTCAACCCCATGGTCTATTGTTTTTTACTTTTTTGGCTTTTTTAATTTTCTTACATTATTTTAATTTGAAGTACCTTTTTTCTTTTGCTTTTACACGGAGCGTAGCGTAGATCACATACGTGTCACAACATGTCATTAAATCATACAACTCCGACGCACCATACGGGCCTTACAATTAAAATACTTTTTTAAAATCAGACTTTTTGGCTACATTTCAATGTAAATTATGTTCGTAAACGAGTCAAGTTTACGTAATAATTCGAAAATGAGTTGTCTCGATTGGAATATATACTTTACCATGACGCATAAGGCCCGCCGCAACGCGCGGCGGGTAAAGAAACTAGTTAATTATATTTAGAAAAAGATTTAAAACCAATCATGGAACATGATTTAGGCGGGAAAATAAGATAGGAGATGCTCTAAAAATACGCACGTGCCACATTAGTTATTTCTTTATTATATAGTATATTTTCAAAAATAGTCTTGTTAATTATATGTTTTAAAAAATTATTTAATGTTCGTTGTGTGTTACTAGTTATACCATTATAACAATAACTTACAGTGACGACGTGAACTACTATATACAAGTAGTATGGATAACGAGTTAACGCAATAAACAATGTTTAACATTAAAAATATCAAAAAAAATTTCTCTCTTATCCACTTACAATCACTTTAAAAATATCAAAAAAATAATTATTAATTAGAGTAAACAATATTATCTCAAATATACAAATAAACAATTTTTCTTAATTCAGTTCTAACCATTACTTATAATTCAAGGAATGCACTCAAAATGAAATGGGGAATGGGATATGAATGTTTTTTTATTCAAGACATGCATTGATCAATTAAAATATAGTTTAACTGATTTCAAGACATGCAGTTTTGCATCTTTGGGTTGTACTTTTAAATTAAAGATTCTAATACAAATTGAATATTAGAAATATTCAATTGAATAAACAAATTGAATAAACTTTAAAAAATACAAATTGAATATTAGAAATATTTTTCCTCCTTTTTTAGAAGTACAATACGAGACAATGGAATGCAATTGTATAGATGGTAGAGGCCTGCCCAACTGCAAGCACATGAACTCGTTCTCATAAACAGACTACGGGTTAAAGTGAGGGACACTTTGGTAGCCTATTAATGTTTATTAAGAGTCTAACTCTTAATGGTTCAAAACTTTTTAATGGTTAAAAGATGACACTAATACTGAATGGTTAATAGGTACCATTTAAAATTTAACCTTTTAACCATTAAGCAATAGGGTTATCTATTAAGCATTAAAAAAATATGAACAATTAAAATATGACTTTTTAATCACCATTAATAGAATAACAAACAATCTCTTAGCCTACTTATGCAAATTAAACTTTTTATGAGACACTTTCTGAAAAGATATGTATTTTTTGTTTACATGAGTGGTGCTATTCAGCGATTATGAATTACTATAGAGGTTGCGTCCACATACATAGATCTTCGTTGGTTTGGTAACTTTTTAATGATTATTAATAGGATATCTTTTAATGGTTAATAGTTTTTTTTAATAATTATGAGGTAATTTTAGTGCTTAATGATTAAAAGATACCATCAAGATTGAACCTCTTAACCCATTTATCATTAAACTTATCTTTTAACCATTAAAAGGCTATGAAGTCAATAATTAGTAGTCTTTTAATAACCATTAATAGACTATTTAACAACTCCTAAGTACAAAAGTTATCTTTAATTATTATTATTATTTTTGTTGAAATGCGTTTAGAACCACCCTTTATACTCGATTAAGTCTTCCTAAGACAGGATGTCAATCATTTATACTAATTTTGAGGCTTTAGACTTGACTTACCAACAAACACCATCAAAGAGAAAACCAACCATTGTGAGAAAACCCTTTTGATTCAAGTTTAAACCTGACCAAGCGAAAATAATCACCCCCCATATCATTAGACCAGAAAAGGATGGATCGACATATCTTCAATTATTGACATCATAAATAAAAAACATAGTTGTCATACGTCTTTTTCCCTCTTTCTTACATATTTGAACATCATAATAGATGTGATCTCATATAAACATTTTACTCATTACTCACGAGGCGGAAATTAATAAATTAATAAGAAAATATTGAACTTATTTAATTAATTTGATGTTATTTATAACTCGTGTTTATCACGGACAAAACTTCACCTTTTATAATAGTATTAATTTTATCAAACCCGCGTATACACATATTAAATAAATAAAATATTAAGTAAAATAAAATTTTACTAATTATAAAATAATATTTGAGATATGATATGCATGATATTACATATTAGTAAGGATTATATGTGACACCCGGTCAAATCAGGTCAACACTCGAGACTATTTTAAATAATAGAGTTATATTTATTAAATATCATATCTGAATAATTGAAAACCCTACATTAACGTTTCTAACGAACCTTGAAACCATTTAACTGTTAGGAATATTATTTAATAATAATAATAACAATAACAATAACACTAACAATAACAATAACAATAACAATAACAATAACAATAACAATAACAATAACAATAAAAATAAAAATAACAATAACAATAAAAATAACAATAACAATAACAATAACAATAACAATAACAATAATAATAATTATAATAATAATAATAATAATAATTATAATAATTAGTGGAAGACTTGCATGGATGACAACTAGTCATCCAAATCCTTACAAAATCTCCACACACACTCCACACTCCACACACACTCACCCTTTCAAATTCTCCTCACCCTCTCCACTCCCACACCACCACCCCCATCGGTTCCCACCACCACCACCGAAACCACCTGTCGCGACCATCACCACCAACCGGCACCACCCCCATGACCACCACCCCCGCAACCATCATCATCGCGACCGTCCCCCCCCCCCCCATCAAACACCGAAGCTTACACCATCACCACCACTAGAAACCATCATCCATCTTCTCTTTCAAGCATCAAGAGGGTTTCTAGTAGAGACTTTGATTAGAACTCGGAAGGGGTGATCGTGAGTTGGAATCTAAGTATCATCTATAGAAAGTGTTGGTTTAGTCTAAAGATATACTTATTTCTAGATTATATCATCTACATTCATTCATGCATGGGTGATCAAGACTAAGATCTTGATGAACCCTAGTTTCACCCACTTTAATGTTATAAAAGTTAATATTTTTTTTATGAACTTGGGCTTTCAAATGTGTTTATAATCTGAAATGTATGATAGAAATAGCTTTAATTTGATGAAATCATGTTACTAGTATGATTTGGGTTCGTGTAGATGTATGTATATGTGTGTATATGTTGCGTATGTAGGTATGTATATGTAAGTTGAGGGATTGATGGATTATGACCTCATAAGAAATGACTAAGTAGGAATGTTGGATGGATGAATAATGTTGGATATAATGCCATAGGAAAGTGATTAAGTTGAAGTAATGGATGGTATTGTTTATCATAAAAAGAAAAGATCAAGATAAAATGTTAATATAAAGTTTATACTTGGACACGTTATAAGGTTTCACTTAGATAAAATGTTGGTTGACAAACAATTTGAGAACTAGAAACCGTGATTTAGACCGTACTTAAGACTAACGGGATGTTGTGACGAAAGGACTTGCCTAAAACGACAATGAGACATCAAGACTTTACAAAATTATAACTATACAAAGCTAAAATAAAATAATATGTATATTTTAGAAAATAACGATGAATAAAAAGAATATATATACATTAAATAAACAACCTCAATTTATCGGACTTTAAAACCTATGTGTTTCATAAAAATAATGTATGTTGTATAATCTCAATAACTTTAAAGAATGGCTTTATAAAAGAAATATAAGAGATTTTGTATAAAATTCACTATTTTACAATATCATTAGTTAAGCTTCGAATAATCTACATCAAACTAAAATATATATAAATATAAGTTTGAAAAATTATGATTTTATAACATAAAACATTTAGATAAGAAAAATGATAGTTGACATAAGAAATAAACGTAACTAGTGATATTATTAGATGCCTAGAATACGTTAAGGTCAGACATTAGTTTATAAGGCGGATGAATCCTAATTCATATATTTTCTTAAGAAAAGTAATAAACTTTTACGAGAAATCGACGAAATTCCTTAAAATAATAAAAATATTTTTACCTTTAAAAAGTGACTAAATAAGTTGGGTGAAAAGCATTCTCATAAGCATGAAGTATCAAATATTGATCAAGTTATATATATATTTAGGGTTTTGATAAATCGGAGCCTAACGTATTAACCGTATCTTAATTGCATTCAAAGGTGAGTTCTTCGGCCCCTATTTTAAATATTGTTTTATTTAAACTGTTTTGGAGGAAAAGCATGATGAACTTTATTTCTATATATATATGATGGGTAGAACGGGATTAATATATGTTTCGAAGGTATAAGTTGGGTCAATAGTATAAGTGTACATTGTTGAGCCCCTAAATCCTCTCATAATCATTAACCTCGGGGAGGCCACAGACTATATTGGTAGATCTATCAGGTTAGAAGGGCCCGCTCTCGCGACCAGTCGCACTGGTAAGGTTGCAGCGAGGGAATTTATATGTTTGGACTGTTGTGGGGCAACGACGTGTTTCTTGGCTTGATTATGGACTTATGACCTAAATTAATCATAGTACCTAGCTAGTCTATGTTGAGTATATTATATCTCGCTACATCATATTGTTTTGAAAACCGAATGTTTATAAAATTTAAAACCCCGAATGCTCACTAACGTCATGTTGACCATTTAAATTTTCATGCTTTTCACGTTTGTAAGTACGCTCGGTTGGGAATGAATGGAAATGTGTTTGGATGGTCAAATGTGTCGATTAAAGTCCAGTCTTAGGGTCTTTTGGATAAAACTTGTTGTTTTCATAAATAATTAAAGTCCAATGTTATCTATGTTTGAATCTTGTTTTAATTTGTACAAGTAATTGCAAGACCTTAATCGACAGTAGTCAAGTTTATATTTTATCATCGTTTGACTCTAACCATTGGTAATAATCCAACTTCCGTTACCACCATGTCGCTTGACTTTCCGCTGCGATTTTCGGGGTGTGACAGAAGTTGGTATCAGAGCCAATGGTTATAGCGAACTAGAAATTTAAAAAAAAAAAAAAAAAAAAAAGAAAATCTAGACTATAACCTTTAAAATGTTTTCATGACTCCAAAGACAATTCCATATCTTGAGCTTTACGCTAGGTTGAAGTATAGTATGGATATAATAAATTATATTAAGACTTTAATTGTTTAATAGCGTTTTGTGTAATTAATAAGTACGCATGTATAAATTTCTTTTACTGTAGATGTCTGATCGGGTTAACAGAGAGGAAGTGCCAGACCTTAGCAGTAGTACCGAGGGTCCATCAATACCCATTTCCACCTCGCCTTGGTATCGCCCTACCCAGCCCTATTTTGCAACTACCATACACCCGGGCATGGAAAACTCGGGGAACGGTTGGATATCCGAGTCTGACGATGAGGGTCCCACACCAGCTGCAGCCACTCTCGAGCCTATTACTGAGGTTCAGACTGATGATGAGCTTAGAGGTCAAGCTCATGGTGATGATCAGCCAGCTAATGAGAGACCTGACTCTAAGGAGCCAGTTGGTTTGGTCCAGGAGAGCGAGACTCCGTAAGCGATGACTCCTGTCGCACCTATCCCTCTCATGCAGCACCCACCAAAGATTCGGTTGGTGTATGAGCGGAGGAAGCACAGGGAGACGAAGAGGGTGGCTGGTGATGATGCTGGTGTGGATGGAGCGCCTGTGCCCAAACGGGCCAGATTTCTTGATGAGCAGTGGAAATGGATTATGGATGCCATGCAAGGATAGGCCTCGAGAGACGAGATTCCTTTTACTTTCGAGGTGGGAGAGTCATCCACTACTCCTCGTGGGGTTACTATGGGTGGTGAACCCATTGAGCGAGTGATGGCTACTCTGACAGCCCAATGTGTTCGATACGAGAGGGAACTGTTAGTGGCAAAAAAGAAGATGAGAGTACAAGATGAAGTGAGTCAAGCTTTAGACGGGAGATTGATGACGATCGAAGAAGAGAGATTGCTGGATGATAGTACTCTGAGCCAGATTCATTTTCGACTGTCAGATCTGGAGGCTAGTCTTTCAGAGACTAGGAACTGACTGACCCTGGTAGAGCAGAGAGCGGATGTAGCTGAGGCAGCATTGGTGACAGCCCAGCAGTATGTGATCATGATGGGAGAGCGAGTGGAGACTACTATGGCAATGGCTACCTTATGCATGATGATGATCTCATATCTGATGCATGTTGGTAGTGGAGCTTCATTCCTAGGATAGATGTTGGATGCAAGCCGGAGTGCTTGAATATTTTGATCGAGATAGAAACTCGCTAACTTATGTAGACAATTAAACTAATTATCTTATGATGGTTGATCTTTTGTATGCATGATGATATTTGATGTATGATCGAACAACATGTTACTCTTAATTTCTATTATGATAATATCAATTATAATTATGGAAAATGTTAATATATATATATATATATATGTTTTGATCGTAAGGACTAATCGAACATACTATTATATGAGCGTCAAGTGTCATCTAAACCCCTTTTTCCTACCTTCAAAGCAGAACCTGACCATGCCACCTAGAACACAAAATACGTCCTCGAGTGGAAACGCTAACTTACCAGCTACTGCAGAGGAACTAGCCCAGTTAATAGCTCAACATGTCAAATCAGCCCTGGAACAACATGATGCTAATGTAGCTGGTCAAGGAAGAAGACATGAAATTGTAGGTAAAGGTCTTGGAAACGGAATGGGTAATGGCTCCAACATAGGTTCTGGAGTTGGTGCAAATAACGGTTTCGGTACGAACGGAAACTTATGCAGTTCATCAGGTGTGCAACTCCATGGGTGCTCGTACAAGACATTCTAAGGATGCAATCCAAGAGCTTTTACTGGTGCTGAGGGACCATTAGACATTGTTCGATGGATTGAAAGAATGGAAACTATTATAGCCATAAGTAACTGCTCTGATGATCAAAAGGTCAAGTACGCGACTTGTTCTTTTCAGGACGCAGCGTTGTCGTTGTGGAACTCTCAACGTCAATTATTGGGAGATACGAACGCATATGAACTCACTTGGGAACAGTTGAAAGAAATGTTACTTCGAGAGTACTGCCCTCGAAATGAACTACAGAAAATTAAGACAGAGTTTTGGAATCTTACCATGGACGGTGCTGAGATTCGAGCCTACACCTCTAGGTTCAATGATCTCGCTAGATTGGTGCCTAGAATGGTTACTCCTGAATATGTTCGGATCGAAAGGTACATTTGGGAACTAGCACCACAGATAAAAAGCAATGTTACCGCCTCAAACCCCACCACTATTCAGAGTGCTAAAGCTATTGCACATTCTTTGACTGATGATGCAGTGCGTAGTGGTGTGCTAACCAAAAAGGATGAAGTTGGAAAAAGGGTAGTGGGAATCGAGAACAAAACCGTTATGGTGGAGAAAGGATTATCTAATGGAAAAAGAAAGTGGTTTGGAGGTTCAAGGAACCAGTTAAACAACAAGAGAAACTTCAGTCGAGGGACAGGAAAAGCTTATGTCGCGACATCAAATGATGCCAAGGGGAACCAAGAAACTCATGGAAAATGTAACAAATGTGGATACTTTCACAAAGGTGGATGTAGAATCTGTGCCCGTTGCCATAAGCTCGGTCACTTGATTCAGAATTGTCGATCTAAGCCTGATGGGAGTATGGCAAGAAATGATCGAGCCTACTTTGAATGTGGTGTCATAGGGCATTTCAAGAAGGATTACCCGAAGCTGAATAGATCTGAAGCCAGAGGAAGAGCCTTTGAAATGAACGTAAAGATGCGTGCCAAGAACCGTCAGTGGTTAATGGTATGTTCCTTATTAATAACCATTACGTCTCTATTTTATTCGACACCGGTGCTGATTTGAGTTTCGTGTCTAAAGAATTTGAGCCTTTATTAGGTATAAAACCCTGTAAGTTGAATAAGAAGTACATTATTGAATTAGCTAACGGGAAGAAAATAGAATCTAGCGAAATAATCAAAAATTGCACCTTACAACTTAATGATCGTATTTTTAATATCAACTTGTTACCTGTCGACCTTGGAAGTTTCGATGTTGTCAGTGGAATCTATTGGCTCTCTCGAAACCATGCAGAAGTAGTATGTTTCGAGAAGATTATTCGCTTACCGACTTCCGATGGTGAGATTCTAATCATTCAAGGAGATAAGGGAAAGCGTTCTTTAAAATTGGTTGATGTTATGAAAGCATGTGAGTACTTAAATAAAGGATATTCAGCCTTCTTAGTAAAAGCCATTGATGTCAAGAACGAGGAACGAAGAATTGAAGACATTCCGGTTGTACGAGAATACTCAGAAGTATTTCCTGAAGATTTACCAGGATTACCCCTATAAAGGCAGATCCAGTTTCGAATTGATCTAGTGCCTGGAGCTGCACCTGTAGCTCGATCGCCGTATCGGTTAGCACCTTCTAAAATACAGGAATTGTCAAAACAGCTGCAAGAGTTGTTAGACAAAGGATTTATCTGACCAAGTTTTTCTCCTTGGGGAGCGCCAGTTTTATCGTTAAAAAGAAAGACGGATCGTTTAGGATGTGTATTGATTATCGGGAGTTAAAGAAACTTACCATTAAGAATCGGTACCCATTACCAAGAATTGATGATTTCTTTGATCAATTGCAAGGATCCAGCTATTACTCAAAAATTTATTTGCGATCTGGTTATCACCAGTTATTGATAGCAGAGGAAGATGTTCCAAAGACAGCCTTTAGAACGCAATATGGTCATTATGAATTTTTAGTAATGCCATTCGGCCTAACGAATGCGCCAGCTGTGTTCATGGACCTCATGAATGGGGTCTGCAAACCCTACTTGGACAAATTTGTTATAGTGTTTATCGACGACATTTTAATATACTCGCAGTCCAAGGAAGATCATGAACATCACCTTCGACTCATTCTGAATGTTTTAAAGAGAGAAAAGTTGTATGCTAAATTTTCCAAGTGCGAGTTTTGGCTTCGGGAAGTTCATTTTCTCGGCCATGTAATAAACGAGAAGGGTATTCAAGTGGATCCGGCAAAGATCGAAGCAATTAAGAATTGGGAAGCACCTAAGACTCCCACTGAAGTGCGACAATTTTGAGGATTAGCCGGTTACTATCGTAGATTTATTGAAAATTTTTCAAAGATAGCCCAACCTTTGACCTTACTGACTCGTAAAGATAGAAAATACGAGCGGGGTGTTGATCAAGAAAAAGCATTTCAATCATTAAAGCAAAGGTTGTGTAGCGCGCCTATATTGTCATTGCGTGACGAAACTGATGGATTTGTAGTGTATTGTGATGCCTCGCGATTAGGTCTGGGGTGTGTGTTAATGCAAAAAGATAAAGTGATTGCTTACGCGTCCAGACAACTAAAAGTGCATGAGAAGAACTACACCACTCATGATCTAAAACTAGGAGCTGTGATTTTTGCTCTAAAAATCTGGAGACATTACCTCTATGGAACTAAATGTGTCGTGTACACCGATCACAAGAGCCTGCAACATATTTTTAATCAGAAGGATTTGAATATGAGACAAAGGCGTTGGGTCGAATTATTAAATGATTATGATTGTGATATTCGTTATCACCCAGGCAAGGCCAACGTTGTTGCAGATGCACTCAACAGAAAGGAAAGAGAAAAACCTCTGCGAGTACGAGCGTTGGAATTAATCATACACTCAAATCTTATTACTAAGATTCACGATGCTCAAATTGAAGCATTAAAAGATGAAAATTTAGAGAGCGAAGGTTTACGAGGAATGATCAAAGAGTTAAAGCCTAACTCTGACAACTTGAAGCATTTTGCAAATCGAATATGGGTTTCAAAGTACGGAGACTTACGCAAAATAATTCTAGATGAAGCCCATAAGTCAAGATACTCAATTCACCTGGGAACAGACAAAATGTATTATGATGTAAAAGAATTGTATTGGTGACCTAACATGAAGGGTGATATAGCAGTATACATAAGCAAATGTATGACGTGCTCTAAAGTAAAAGCTGAATACCAGAAACCATCTGGACTTTTACAACAGCCAGTGATTCCAAAATGGAAATGGGAGTGCATTGCCATGGATTTTGTGACAAAATTACCCTGAATGACAAGTGGCTACGATACAATTTGGGTAATAGTTGATCGTTTGACAAAATCCGCCCACTTTCTACCTATGAAGGAGACGTATAGAATGAATAAGCTGGCTAACTTATATATCAAAGAGGTGGTATCTCGCCATGGTGTACCAATCTCAATTATTTCTGATAGAGACAGCCGATTCATCTCAAGATTCTGGCAGTCCTTACATGAAGCCATGGGTACTCGATTAGTTATGAGTACGGCATATCATCCCCAAACAGATGGTCAAAGCGAGAGGACCATTCAGACTTTAGAAGATTTGCTGAGAGCGTGTGTGATTGATTTTGGTGGAAATTGGGACACTCATCTACCACTAGCTGAATTTTCATATAATAGCTATCACACTAGCATTAAAGCTGCTCCATTTGAAGCATTATATGGAAGAAAATGTCGTTCACCCTTATGTTGGGCAGACATTGGTGAAAGACAATTAACAGGTCCAGAAATTATCCAAGAGACAACTGACAAATTTGCACAAATTAAAAAGAGGCTTGAAGCCGCCAATAGTCGACAAAAGAGTTATGCGGATAATCGGAGAAAACCATTGGAATTCATGGTAGGTGACAGAGTATTTTTGAAAGTATCTCCCTAGAAGGGTATTGTTAGATTTGGTAAACGAGGGAAGCTTAATCCTCGATTCATTGGACCATTCCAAATTATAGAACGAATTGGGCAAGTTGCGTACCGACTTCATCTACCCAGCGAACTTGGAAATGTGCATAATGTATTGCACGTGTCCAATTTAAAGAAGTGTTTGTCAGATGAATCAGTAGTCATTCCTCCAGATGAGGTTTGCATCGATGATAAACTTCATTTTGTTGAAAAACCAATAGAAATTTTGGATTGGAAGATCCAGAAACTTACAAGAAGTCAGATTAAATTGGTCAAGGTTAGGTGGAATTCTAAAAGAGGACCTGAATTTACATGGGAACGTCTGGATCAAATGCAATAAAAGTATCCTCACCTGTTCAAATCCAGACCTGACACAGATTCAACAACATAAATTTCGAGACGAAATTTCTTAAACGAGGGGAGACTGTGACACCCGGTCAAATCAGGTCAACACTAGAGACTATTTTAAATAATAGAGTTATATTTATTAAATATCATATCTGAATAATTGAAAACCCTACATTAACGTTTCTAACGAACCTTGAAACCGTTTAACTGTTAGGAATATTATTTAATAATAATAATAATAATAATAATAATAATAATAATAATAATAATAATAATAATAATAATTATTAGTGGAAGACTTGCATGGATGACAACTAGTCATCCAAATCCCTACAAAATCTCCACACACACTCCACACTCCATACACACTCACCCTTTCAAATTCTCCTCACCCTCTCCACTCCCACACCACCACCCCCATCGGTTCCCACCACCACCACCAAAACCACCTGCCGCCACCCACATCGCCAGCACCACCGTCCGCCGCCTTGACCACCACCACCGAAACCACCTGTCGCGACCATCACCACCAACCGGCACCACCCCCATGACCACCACCCCCGCAACTATCATCACCTTGACCGTCACCCCCCCCCCTCCATCAAACACTGAAGCTTACACCATCACCACCACTAGAAACCATCATCCATCTTCTCTTTCAAGCATCAAGAGGGTTTCTAGTAGAGACTTTGATTAGAACTCGGAAGGGGTGATCATGAGTTGGAATCTAAGTATCATCTATAGAAAGTGTTGGTTTAGTCTAAAGATATACTTATTTCTAGATTAGATCATCTACATTCATTCATGCATGGGTGATCAAGACTAAGATCTTGATGAACCCTAGTTGTGACATCTGGTAATTTTCCGTTACCAAACTCCGTTAGTTCTGTTAGGTCTTGCATACACGTGTCGTGAGCACACACTAGTTGTCGTTGAACGTTGGTGACTTAATAACAATTATCTATGGTAAACAAATGATAACCTAGTGAATAATGTTGATTATTAGTTGTGGTTATGTGGTTCATACATTTTAAGTTATTGTTTGTGAATTTTACTTGATAACGTGACAACGTGTAACTATGATTTCATATGTTTTGCTATTAGTTGAAAATGTATATGATTATTATTGTTGATTAGTATTGCTTGTATTTTGTAGTTAAAATTGTTAAAAGTTGCTAAAACGATTAGTTTTTACAATTTACAAAACATCAAGGGGATTTTTAGTCAAATGGTTACCATATTTAAACCACCAAAACCCAAACCCTAGCCCCCAAACCCCATTTCAGCCGTAACCTCTCTTCCCCACCATCATTCTTTGCGATTTTGATCAAGAACAAGCAAGAACAATTCGATTTTGAGTAGTTCCAAGTGTTAGCAAGTGTTAATCATCATCCCTACATGTTTAAAGGTGAGTTTTATCAAGTTTTTCATGGTTTTTGATTCTTGATGAACCCTAATTCGAAATTGATGATGAAAAAGTGAAATTGATGATTGTTAGATGTTAATTTGATGTTGGTTAGATTGTATGAATGTTAGATTATGTTGATTATGCAAGAATTCCATGGTTTGATCACATTGTTCACACATTGCCTTAAGAGGAAACTTTTTGTTCTTGGAATTCATGATTTGATGATTGTATGATGTTGGATACATTGCTTGGATGTTGGTTTATATGAATTGTGCAAGAAAAGTCATGAAATCTAGGGTTTGTTCATACCTTACTATAAGTGGAAACTTTTATGCATGATGATTGGGAATTTTGATGAATTAGTGATGATTATCATGTTAGGATGAATGTTATGGACTTGATTAGGTATAAAATTGATGAAACTATGAAGGAATTGGATGTTAGATTGCTTTTGGGTGTTACCTTCTAAAAAGGGAAACTTTATTTTTGAAGATCATTGGATATGATGATGTGAGCATGTTTATGTTGTAAGGGTCATGTTAAAATGCTTATGGATGATGTCTAATGTGGTGGAATGTGTTACTTGGGTTGTATGGTTGCTTGATTGATCATTTAAGGATTGTAGGTTCTTGGTGATTATACATGATGATGAATTATGGCTAGTGATTAGGAAATCATGTTTGGGATTGGAATTGATCATTATTGTGTTTGTTAGTTGGAATGAATCTTGTTGATTTATGTTATTATGATTGTCATACACGCGTGCGAATCTGAGGCCCCTACTTAGTAGGATTGGCAGGGTTTAGGGTGTGAAGTCGTGAGTGGCTTCACATGGCATGTTGTGCATGATTAGACTTCATGAATGAATTATTAGTTGTGATATATTTATGATTGTGTTGAGCATGTTGATTGTTTGAGATTCGCATAAGTTGTATGATGATCTAGGTTGAACTTGGGTTGATGATGTGATATGCGTGAATACTTTGTTTGATAATCATGTATGATAAGTTGATACATTTGATTAAACAAGATTTCAATTAATATGTCACCAACGGGTCAAACGGGTCAACTAGGTTAGAGGAGTCTTGTTTTCCAAAGCCTTGGGTCAATGTGTTTATTGAGCACTTAGGGTTGTTAAGTTTTCTGTGCACACGTACTTATGTACTTGCGTGTTTTAGGTAACCTTTGAAGGGTTGTCTTTTAATCCATCATCAGTTCTCTCTTGTCATTATCCTTGCACATCAGGTGAGTTCATGCCCCACTATTTTATAAACTCTCTTTTGGGGGAGGTAGCATACTTGTTCACAAACGCTATATTATTATTATAAGTTGTGTATGTTTTAACATGGTGTATAATACCTTGAAAGTCCTCACACTTTCGGATTGTTAATAATGGTAACTAGCGGGAAATCTTGGGTAGTACTACTGGGTTTGACAAGCCCCACCTGTGCGACTCGAGGTCAAACGGGTGCAATATTGTCCTAAACACAAACATCGTTACGACCTGGTAAGTCGTGACGGGAGGCAACAAACGCAACACAGTCAGCTTCGATCGTGAAATCACTATTGTTATTACTTATGAATATAGACTAGCTATCTATTTCAATGCACTTCTTTTGTGATGCAAATTATTATTGTTTATGTTAAATGCAAACTCTTGAACTCACCAACCATTGTGTTGACATTTTTAGTATGCTATTCTCAGGTCGTTAATTCAGTTTGCCATTAGGAGCACAACACGGGTCCAGCATGCATTCTAAGACTTCATCTTAAGTCATGACATTTGAATTTTATTTATGAGATTTGAATAATGGGTTGGCGCGTGTTTTGCCAAATTTTACATTTACATACTTTGGGTTTGTCTTATTTACAAAACGCTTCCGCATGGTTTTAAAACTTGAACTTTGATTGGTTTATTTTTAAATATGGCATATAGTATCGTTCTGAGTAACTAGTGACTGTGATCCTGGTTTGTTCACACGCCTCGCGGTAAAACTCCGCACGTGGATTTTGAGGGTGTGACACTAGTTTCACCCACTTTAATGTTATAAAAGTTAATGTTTTTTTATGAACTTGGGCTTTGAAATGTGTTTATAATCTGAAATGTATGATAGAAATAGCATTAATTTGATGAAATCATGTTACTAGTATGATTTGGGTTCGTGTAGATGTATATATATGTGTGTATATGTCGCGTATGTAGGTATGTATATGTAAGTTGAGGGATTGATGGATTATGACCTCATAAGAAATGACTAAGTAGGAATGTTGGATGGATGAATAATGTTGGATATAATGCCATAGGAAAGTGATTAAGTTGAAGTAATGGATGGTATTGTTTATCATAAAAAGAAAAGATCAAGATAAAATGTTAATATAAAGTTTATACTTGGACACGTTATAAGGTTTCACTTAGATAAAATGTTGGTTGACAAACAATTTGAGAACTAGAAACCGTGATTTAGACCGTACTTAAGACTAACGGGATGTTGTGACGAAAGGACTTGACTAAAACGACAATGAGACATCAAGACTTTACAAAATTATAACTATACAAAGCTAAAATAAAATAATATGTATATTTTAGAAAATAACGATGAATAAAAAGAATATATATACATTAAATAAAGAACCTCAAATTAACGGACTTTAAAACCAATATGTTTCATAAAAATAATGTATGTTGTATAATCTCAATAACTTTAAAGAATGGCTTTATAAAAGAAATATAAGAGATTTTGTATAAAATTCACTATTTTACAAAATCATTATTTAAGCTTCGAATAATCTACATCAAACTAAAATATATATAAATATAAGTTTGAAAAATTATGATTTTATAACATAAAACATTTAGATAAGAAAAATGATAGTTGACATAAGAAATAAACGTAAGGACTAGTGATATTATTAGATGCCTAGAATACGTTAAGGTCAGACATTAGTTTATAAGGCGGATGAATCATAATTCATATATTTTCTTAAGAAAAGTAATAAACTTTTACGAGAAATCGACGAAATTCCTTAAAATAATAAAAATATTTTTACCTTTAAAAAGTGACTAAATAAGTTGGGTGAAAAGCATTCTCATAAGCATGAAGTATCAAATATTGATCAAGTTATATATATATTTAGGGTTTTGATAAATCGGAGCCTAAAGTATTAACCGTATTTTAATTGCATTCAAAGGTGAGTTCTTCGGCCCCTATTTTAAATATTGTTTTATTTAAACTGTTTTGAGGGAAAAGCATGATGAACTTTATTTCTATATATATATATGATGGGTAGAACGGGATTAATATATGTTATGAAGATATAAGTTGGGTCAATAATATGAGTGTATACTGTTGAGCCCCTAAATCTTCTCATAATCATTAACCTCGGGGAGGCCACAGACTATATTGGTAGATCTATCGGGTTAGAAGGGCCCGCTCTCGCGACCAGTCGCACTGGTCAGGTTGCAGCGAGGGAATTTATATGTTTGGACTGTTGTGGGGCAACGACGTGTTTCTTGGCTTGATTATGGACTTATGACCTAAATTAATCATAGTACCTAGCTAGTCTATGTTGAGTATATTATATCTCACTAAATCATATTGTTTTGAAAACCGAATGTTTATAAAATTTAAAACCCCGAATGCTCACCAACGTCATATTGACCATTTAAATTTTCATGCTTTTCAGGTTTGTAAGTACGCTCGGTTGGGAATGAATGGAAATGTGTTTGGATGGTCAAATGTGTCGATTAAAGTCCAGTCTTAGGGTCTCTTGGATGAAACTTGTTGTTTTCATAAATGATTAAAATCCAATGTTATCTATGTTTGAATCTTGTTTTAATTTGCATAAGTAATTGCAAGACCCTAATCGACAGTAATCAAGTTTATATTTTATCATCGTTTGACTCTAACCGTTGGTAATAATCCAACTTCCGTTACCACCACGTCGCTTGACTTTCCGCTGCGATTTTCGGGGTGTGACATTATAAGATATAAAATAAAAATATTAACTTCTTAAACTTTTGTTTATAATTTTTTTTGTTTTTTCCAAAAAAATAAATAGTTTTTTTACAAAATAAAAAGTTTAAAAATACTAGTTTAAAATTTTTCTTATTATAACTCCCCATTTTAACTAGTTTTAGTTTATAAACATCAATTTTAAAATATCTTATATTTTTAAAAAAATTTGATGTTTTGAAAAAGTTTCATATTTTATAAAAACTTATTTTTTTAATAAACGTTAATAAAAAGATCTTTTTTAATTTATAAAAACCTATTTTTTAATCTAAAAAAGAATTAAATAATATTATGAATTAATATGATTATTTAATAAGAGAAAGAAGCAACAAAATTTTGGTGAGAAAAAATTTGGTGTTGTCACATATCCTTTTTAATTACTTATTTTTTTATTAGAGTAAAAAGATTTCATTAAAAGAAATTAGATTAGTTTAAACCATATTAATATATGAATTTCCTGTAATTTGATATTCATATACTTTTTTATAAATTTTAAACTACCAGTTATATTTCTCTAAAAAGTTCCCAACAGTTAGAAAATAAATACCGTTAAAAGTTATCTTCTAAATGAAAAAAATAATTAATTTTTTGAGTTAGAATTAATTCTAATCAATAAATAAAAATTAAGATTATTAAAATCTAATAGTAAAAAAAATTTTATATAGCACTTACCGACTTTGTGTTCATTTAGAGTCCTAATTGCATATAGAAAAATTACAAATCACACATGTTTAACCTGTGTTTTAAATTTTTTAATTACTTTACGTTTATATATAATTTATTTTTCTTCAATCACTTTTAGCACATAATATTTTTGAAAAAAACTAGCCATTTTCCACCCGTGCGATGCCGCGGGCAAAACGTAATTAAAAAAGTTCAATAACGACATGTGTATATTACAAAATAAAAAAGTTCACCCACAAAAGAATTAAGTTTAAACAAATAAAGACGTTAACCAACAAAAAAAATAGATTTAATTACACAAACGACGTTCTCATATAACAACCTATCCAAATCTAGCTTTTTGAAATCTAGTTTATCAAAGCATTCTAGTACCATATCTGTAGTTCGTGTATGTTTCTTATAGAGGCAGTGCATTTGGACCTTGATTTCTGCATAGATCATAGATAAAAAAATAAAGTTATGTGAGGAGATGAATTTTTGCTTCATTTGTTGTTCAATAACCAACAATAATACTATATGAATTTAAAATGCACTTCTACACTACATTTATGAATTCAAAAATGCATCTCTACAGTGCATTGTCATAAATATGCAGCTGTTTAAAGTCTTCTGCAGGATATCATGTCCAAAACCTATATTTACCTTTGATAAATAACAAATTAGCATTGCAGACTGCAAAATTTATAATGTGAAGTTGCTTTATCCAAATGAACACCAAACACTATCAAACCTGTTCTCCAACCGAAGCAAAAACTTAACCCGAGTTGTTTAATCTTGATAGCATATCTTGTAAGACCAACGTGAGCTGAAAGCAACCTACACGATAAATAAATTTTCTTGATTGGGTTAATCTTTTTAATTCACTAATATGCTATCTTATAATTATTTTCATAATAATTGTTTAATTATCAAGAGTGTTACCTAGAGACTGTTATAAATCCGTTCCAAGCCCACAATACCGGTATTTGTAAGCATCCCAGTGACGAATTTCTGCACCAAAAGATATAGGTTTTAGTTACTATTACTACTTGTATTGTAACTTGTAATACATGACTATTAGTCAAATGTTGTTAATACCCATTAATAATTTATATTGTCAAAATATACATGTTTCTTTTATTCACTGTTCTATAACATTGATGATTCAGCATCACCATCTGTCACTATACCTTGTTATTAACATAACAGGTAAAAAAATATCAACCATAAAAATCATGCAAAGAACATTCACAAATGCATAAAACTCTGAATCCTTGTTATTCAAAAAGTTGGACTATTATAGAAATAATATAACTTTTGCAATCATATTTGACATAATAAAGATTCATAACGAAAAAATTGGCTAAAAAGTGTTGCATTTCAACCCAACCCGTTTCAATTTGCACAAATATACCTTGTGACCATTTACACATCCAAACCTACCTATTTTGTCACATGTAAGATTTAGAGATTTACCTGTCTTATAGCATTGAGGACATTAGTATCAGCCAGGCTCTCCCAATTCTAAGTCCGCTTTAATTTGTTTCTAGAAACTCTTACCTTTTGCGCAATGGTAGGTGTGAATGGGCCAAACACAAATTCATTTGAGTTTTGTGCATCTGCATTGTAATACTCTCGCCATATTTTGTCTTTGCATTGTTGCTTTGCCACAGACACATATTTTGAGCTCTAGTCAGACAAAAAGTCCATTTACTTTCCTTTCGAATCATCATGATTTGTAATAAATGTTCCAAAGTTTCTTCTTTTTGAGTTGTTTGTATCTAAAGTTAGGATTATTTAGTGATCATTTAAGTAGCACTTGATGACTAAGCAATAATCCCCTACACCACTTAAAAGGAGTTTACAAAGGGATTTAAGTTTCAGTATTAAAAAACAAAAAAGATAACCAACCTTGCTTATCCAAAACTTTATCATCCTCGAAGTTTGTATAAGCCCAATAGTAGTGCTAAGATTCTTGGAGTGTTTGATATTGAAATTGCAGAATGATTGAAGCATGTACAAAAATGATTCCAACAGAAATATGATTGTAATTCCAACCTGCTTGAGATAATTGATTTATGGTGGTTTTTACATTTGTGTATGTTCTTTTGAGTCTCATTGTATTCCAATCACGGACTAATTTCATAAAAAAAAAAGTTCTCTTTAGACGAATGAAGGTGATTGTGGAATATCCCATGAAATCCGGACTTCCAAGCCTTGCTTATTGTTGTCAGTTATATCTTTTGCATTTATCGTTAGTCACTTGTACAATTCATTTATAAAAATCTAATTCTTGCATCGCTCTCTAATCAAAAAGCAAACTTTCTTCTCACAATGTGTAACAATACTAATAGTATTTAGTGACACATTCATTCAGTTCCAAAACTGAATTTTAACCTCCCCAAAGACCCAAACACACATAAACTTAAAGAAGTAACTAATGGACTTGAACCTAGTCCTACCTTGCAAACTTGACCTCCCAACAACTGATTTTAGTCTTTAATCGCCAATTCAGTCCTGAATCGTTGATGCACTGCTCAAATAATTTTAGTCCCCAATCGCAGATAAGTGATTTAGCCCTAAACCTCAAATTCTAAAGAATGATTCAGTTCACCAATTAACGCCAACAATTGATGTAAAGTACTAAGGATTCAAGCAAACCTTGCGCATCATATGAAGAATGATGTGGAAGTGTAGTGTTGCCTCGTGCTCGCTTTCGTCGACAGAGAAACTTCTGTTAGAAGAAGGGCATGGAGGTGTAGGCTCGCATGGCACTCACTTCCCTCGCCGGAGAACTCCTGTCGAATCCGGACCTGCAAATAAACAAGAGAAAACAAACGAAAACATGGAGATGACACTTACCCATGGTTTCTCGGCCGGTGGTTTCTTTACACAGACAAGAGAAGAAAAAACTGAAGAAGATGAGGTTTGCAGAAGGTTCGCCCCTGTAAAAGCGGGCTTTGCAAGAGGGAAAAGGTGGGATGGTACGTGGCATGACTCAAGATGAAATTCCTGAACTACCATTGATCAATGTTCATTTCTCATCACTATTGGAGCGTTCATTCACAGTGGAGTCTTATAAACATGTGAGTGTGTTTGGTATATTATATAGAATGATTTTGAGTGGTTGTGAGTGAAGGAGAGAGAAAATGTTATTGTGGATTTGTATATTTGAAGAATCACTGTTCAATCCTTATAATTTTTTTAATATTTTTTAAAGTGGTTGTGAGTGGAGGAGAGAGAAAAAAGTAATGATAAGGATATAAAAAATGTTATTTAATTGAAAAGAAGAGAGAAAATATAGTGATTTTTAGTGTAATTATATGGATAAAAATAAAGAACCTACTCTGAATGCTCTTAGTAATAGAGTAACGAATACATGATCACAAATGGTTTGTTTTTATCTACTACATCATAATCATAATGAACAATTATACCCCTAGGCGCGTGTCATCACCTGGTTTACCTCATTAGAGGTAGAGGTGTACAAACCGGTTTTTTTTTTTACCGGTTCGGTTTTAAACCCATTTTTGATTAAGAATTCTCAAACCGTCCGTTTCGGTTTGGAATGATTTGAAAAACGGTTTTAAATAAACGGCTTTATCCCGGTTTAACCGGTTTACAAACCGGTTTTGGGTGCTGGGATACCAAACCGATATACAAACCGCCACTTCGAGTCGGTTTGTGAACCAGTTTGGCTCAAACAGGTTTTATTTTCAAACTGGTTCGGTTTTTCTGGGTTTTTTTTTCAAACCGATTTATGTGTACATCTCTAATTAGAGGTGGTGAAATGGACGGGTTGGATTGTGTTGGTTGTCGGGTTAGAATGAGTTTGGGTCAGGATGATCCGATTAAAGAAAATGATCATGATTGGTATAAGTTAGGATGAGTATGACTCAGGATTGATTCTACTCCTCAATGCTTTATAAAACACTTGCATTAGTAACTCATGTATTACACTTGTAGAATAAATAAAATATTAAATATAATAAAATTTTATTAGTTTTAAAACGATATTAGAATATAAGAAATAATTGAAATTATGTATAAATAAAGATATAAGTAATAAAACAATGATATCAACTTTTTAAATTTTTTACTAAAAATCTAAACATTTTATTTCAAAACAAAACAATTAAAAATTTTACATTATTATAACTCCTAATTTAATTATTTTTATTTATAAATATTTTACTTTTAAAAACACCAATTTTAAAATATTTACATTTTCAAACTCTAATGTTTTAAAAAACTTCTCATTTTATAAAAATTTGTTTCTTTGTATGTAACGTTAATAAAAAGAACTTTTTTTAATTTATTAAAAAGTATTTTTAGTGTATAAAAAATTAAAAAATATTATTAGTAATTATAATAACTACTAAAGAGTAGAGAGAAGCGAAAAAATATTGATGAGAATAAATGTGATTTTACCACGTGTAGTCTCCATTTACTTTTTTATTAGACTATAGAGATTATATTTAGCATAAGTGATTTATTGTATCCGTTTTTTAAGGCTACCACCTAAAAGAAAAAGGATCATCTTGTATTAAGATTGGATCAAATGATTAAACATTAAAATGTTGTTTCATCAAAAGCGGAGTAAATAATTTGTTCATGACATAAAAATTTGGTACGTAAACCAATATTAGATGTGGATTTGCGTAATGTACTAATCCGATTACAAAAATAAGGATGGTGTTAGTTGTGGTGTTGATTGATTGTAATGGCGGCGATTGTCATTGGTGGTTTTTGCGGTGGTGGTGACGGCGGTTATCGTGGGTGGACGTTAGAGTGGTGGCAATTGTGATGGGTGGATGTTGGGGGTGATTGTCGTGTGGACGTTACATTGGTGGCGGTTTTTGTGGGTGGATGTTGCGGTGGAGGCGGTTGTCTTTGGTGATTGTTGCGGTGGCTGTGGTTCTCATTGGTCGTCATTGCGATGGTAGAAATGATCATTGCTCGTTGCAGTGGAAACAATGGTTGATTGTTGTAGTGGCAACAATGGTTGGTTGCTGCGACGTGGGAGTGGTTAGTGGTGGTGATGTTGTGGTTAAAATAAATTTTCAAATGTTATTCTTTGTTTTTTGATAACCCATTTTGACTCGCTCAATTATTTAGCTTTGTCCATTATCATTTAGCTTTGTCCATCTTGACTCGTCTAATAATTTGTTTTTTTATTTGAGTCCATACAAAACCAATTAAAATATTACCTGTGCTCAAGATAACGCAAGTTGTCATAATTAACACCCATAATGACCCAAAATGTAACGAATGGGTTTGCTTTGCCTTGTTTACACCTCACAAAGTTTTCCCACGTAAACTCATTTACCCATTTAGAAAACATGTGCATCCTATGACCTGGTTTTATAACCCATATTCAGTTTTTAGAAAACGTTAATTTAAATGAACTCTACCTCGGACTCATCCCTTTTCTCTCCATCAAAATCAAATTCCGCATTTTCTCAACTCCTTCTACATTTTTTTTTTTTTTTTTTTTTTTTTTTTGCTTTTGCTTTTGCTGAAACCCTATATCAAAGTTCATTCTATCTCACTCTCATCGCATGCCTCTACTGATGTTGGATTTAACTATTTATGAATAGGCTCTCAGAGTCGTTGTATGATTACCGTTACACATTTAATTCTGAGTGAGATATCTTTAATATATCATTTCTTACAAGTTCTGGTCTTGATTTTGTTGGCGTATTCTCTATAGTGAATTTGGGATTTAGGTTGATTACCTTGAAGCAACGTTTAAATTTGATTTTTTTCTTTCAAGATTGTTAATTATGTATTGTACATGAACTTTGATGATGTACGAGAGTTGTTCTTGATTTAAAATCATCAGGTCAAAATTGATTTGAAGAATGTTTGTTCAAAATGGTTGGATATCATCAAGTTGACTAACGTTTTAATTATAGGGATTTTGCTTGTAAGACCATAAAGTTGGGAGATTTATTCCAATGAAATTTGATATAGATCATGTTGATCACTCATTTCATCCTTTTAAATTTTGTTTAATCTGTTGTAATTAATTTTGATATACAACGTCATGTAATACACGAGTCTATATATTAAGTAATAACATTCACGTATATGATAACATCTTTATCCTTAATTTACAGACATCAACACACTTCATAATACCATTACGTTCCTAAAAATTATAATATAACTTATTTATAATGATCAAACCATAAACATAATATCCCATACACACTTAACATGACTTTGAAATCCTTATCACATAAAGTAACTAGTAGTACTTGGTCTCGACTCAAATTCTTTGTCAAAAGGTCCCCCAACATTTATGCTTGCTCCGTTACAGTACCTCGAAGTACTTGGTCTTGGCTCAAAGTCTTTGTCAAAAGGTCCGTTTTAGCTTTTATCTTTGCTCCTTTATCATAACCCATAGAATTTGATATCGGCTCAAAGTCCGTATTAAAAGTTTTTTTGCCATGTAGATTAATTACATAACTTGTAACACATTGTCTCGGTTTTAAGTCCACATCAAAAGTATTTTTACTATATACACCCATTACATAACTTGTAACACTTGGTCTTGGTTCAAAATCATTTCACAAGTGCTCGTATACCTTTCCTGTTTACTCCATCATTTTAAGTTTGTAACACTTGGTCTTGGTTTAAAATTTTATCAAAATCGTTCTTACCTTTTAGACCTGATATATTATCATAACTCGTAGTACTTGGTATTAGCTCACAGTCGGTATTGAAAATTTTCTTATCATTTAGCGTAGTTACATAACTTGTCACACTTGGTCTTAGTTTAAGTCTATATATAAAGTATTTTACTATCAATACTAGTTATATAACTTGTAACTCGTTATGATTAGTCATGGTTCAAAATTATAATCACAAGTGCTCTTACCTTTCGAACTTGCTTCGTTATCATAACTCGTAATGCTTGGTCTTGGTTAAAATTTTTATCATATACGTTCTTACCTTTTACATCTGCTCCATTTTCATAACTCGTAGTACTTGGTCTTGGTTCAGAGTCTTCATCAAATGTCCTATCGAGATTCAAACATGTTCTATCATTGTAACTCTACCAAAGTCTAACAGTGAGATTTATTTTGAGAGAGAGTTGAGTCAGTGACACCAAAGCACGCTTTTAAACAAATGAGTATTGCTGGTGTTTCCCTGAATATGTTCTAGCCTCTATGATGAAAATGGTTTGCTAAAACAATATGACATAAGAGTATTTCCATAGTAATGTTAACACCACATATAAAATCCTATATATATATATATATATATATATATTAGGATTCAAATGAAAACCAAGAGAAATTGTGTAAACCAATAAACCAAATCTTCACCTTTGATCTATGAAGATAAATGATACATATATATATATATATACATATGTTTGGGTTCAAATGAAAACCAAGAGAAATTATGTAAACCAATAAGCCAGATCTCCACCTTTGATTTTTAAAGATCAACGACTCATATATATATATATATATATATATATATGTATATATATATATATGTATATATATATATATGTATGTATTTATGTATATAAAGGGGAAGGTTCTATTGTAAACCACTAGAAATTATGTAAACTAAAAAACCAAATCTCCACTTTTGATGATTAAGATCAATGGCTCAGATTTGTTTGAATTTTTCAACACATGATTGAACAAAAGCAAACTTCTGAATTTTTTATTCAAAAAATCTGAGCCATTGATCTTAATAAATCAAAGGTGAAGATTTGGTTTTTTGGTTTGCATAATTTTTATTGGTTTTCATTTGAACCCAATCCTATATATATATATATATATATATACATACATACATACATACATACATACATACATACATACATACATACATACATACATACATACATATAGGGTGAGGTTCAATTGTAAAACAAGTAAAATTATATAAACTAATAAACCAAATCCTAGCCTTTAACTAGATCAAGATCAATGGTTCTAATTTTATTGAATAAAAAATGCAATCTTGTATTTTAGTGGACCCCAAAGTACATTATATACAAAGAGGGCAATATGGTCTTTTTCTCTCATCCTGATGAATTAGTTGACATGACAATAACTTTCAAATCAAACTACATCTTCATTTTCCTTTCAGTATCATCATCATCATCTAGCTTCATCATTTCCTCCAAAAATCGTATTCTTAATCTCCATTTTCCTAAATTATGAGTACTTCTTCCAAAAATCACAACTCATATTTAAAATAATTTATTGTTTTCTTCATCTCATGTTTCACTGAAATCTCGATTACATTCATCATCATCTTCTTCTTTATCTCATGATTCATAGAAATATCGATTACAATCATCAGCATCATCTTCATCTCATCTTTTCATCACAATTCTTTTTCCAAAAATCACAGTTTACCTTTTCCCTGTTATTTTAGAGCGAAATCAAAAATCAAGGTAATATATAGTATGCTCATTTAATTGAAACCATACAAGTTTCATCAAGCTAAAATTTTCATTTTTTTGTAATGGTTATTCACTGTTAAGGTTTTTAAAAAGACAAAATCGTTGTTATGGTTTGTGTTTTGTTATTGGGTTTACACACATATAGAACATATATTACACATGTGTTGATATAATAACACATGTGTTAAATGTAATAACACATGTGTTACAGTATTCAGAACTACTTTTTTACACATGGAGTAAGTGTGCAGAATATATATAACATATGTGTTAAAGTTTTTCAGTTAGTTTCAGTCCATTTAAACACCTCATGCACATGTGTAACACTTTATTTTCAGTATTTTTAGTACTTCTTAAACACTTAAGCATTTAATCTTCAGTTCCTTCTTAAACATTCATTTGGTACCTTTTAAATACTAAAGTGTTTTAATTTTTTTAGTACTTCAAATATATTTTCTTTCTATATTTTTAGCCTTATGTAAACGCATTAGAAAATAAGCATTTATGAGTTTACACAGGTGCATCCCCCCTTATTTTAACAAAAAATGTACAAACCTTATTTTTGATACAACAAACAGTTAACCCGCATTGAAAAAGGAGGATGATCAATATATCCCCTTCTCCTTTCTTCTATTTTTACTTGAAGTTTCTTTTGTAGTGTAAGTGCTAGAAATGAAAAAATATATGTATGTATATATTATGGATGTTTTGGAGGGAAAAGATGACAAAGATAATAAGAAATTCGTAAATTTTAAGAAGATTTTAAAATTCAAGTACAAATTACAATTAAAATAATGATTTTATTAAAAGCGTGTATCACATCATTAAATATGGGTAAATATTATATTAGAAACAGTACAAGTACAAGATAAAGAAGGGATTTCAAAAGACTGTAATGCCCTTAACATTACATTTATTTTTTTAATAGAACATGACACTTGTCATCATGAGATTGGTTTAGATGGTTTATTGGTTGAAATAATTTTTATTGGTTTACAATATAACTCAACCCAATATATATAGCGTTTGGTTCTATTAAGAACCCATACTAATAATCAAATGCACAAGATGATTCCAAGTATCCCACCATATTTTTTAAAGTGAAAGGGCATTTTGGACATTTGCATATAACATAAAAAAATCAGATTTAACATTGTTGTGACACTTGTCACTACCTACATTTTCTTTTTATCTTTAAAAGTTTACCCCTTAGTTTTTAGAATTTTCATATCTTTTTTATTCATTATTATTATTTTATAAAAATTATACCATTAATCTCATTGTATTTTTCTCTTTATTTCCTATATAGTCTTGGGGTGGAAATTTTAGAGTTTAACTCTTACACCTGTGTAAGTAATAGTTTCGTTGCTGTAGAGTGGATTTGCACTAATGTAATTAATTTTCCTTTTTTTAAACCCCACACCCGAAAAATAAAACTTCCAAAATATCATTTGTTGTAACATTGATATATAAGAAGTCTTACATCACTATCATAATGCAACGGATGCCATTACGTAATGTAACATTTATATTATACTAATGTAGCATGGTACTTTTGCCAAAAAAGGACCGTCCAAAATTATTATAACCTGACGTAATACACTAATGTAATAATGTGTTACTTCGCAAAAAGCAAAGAAATAATAAAATACAAATCAAAATATCATTACGCTACAATTTTTTGTTTAAATTCAATAGTGATGTAAGAAAAAGACGAATACACTACTGCAACACAAGGGGTACATTGATGCAACACTATGGTTACACTAATGTAATAATGTAAAATGGAGTAATTTATTGATGTAACTAAATTAATGTAAACAACCATGACACTAATGTTAAGAAGGTGTAATGTCATGTAAAAAGGTGTAACGTAAAAGGAATGAGCAGTTACAATCCATCCCAATGTGTAAGCCTATGTAAACTAAGAATAGATGTACTAACAAAACCTAAAACTATTGTAAACCAAAAGCATATGCATTAACACCATAACAATCCACCACTAAATTAAGAAGTAGATTTATCATGAACATAATAGCTTATCACATATACGGTTAACATAACCGAAACACATAGGTATAAAATGAATTATATCATGTTTATTTGAATGAGAATTCTAATACTTATAGTGAATTATAAATATTTATATTTATTTACTATAAATTAATTCATATTTGTAGTTACGTACAATGAATTATATCAACGTAAAAAGGTGTGACATCAATTTAAAACAAATAATCATATACAACTTACTATATATTATAGTACATCAAGAACCCAAATCTTTATTCCTGCTTATGGGGTACCTGGAAAATGAAAGGAAATAATATGAATATAAATGTCAATCAAATATTAAAAAATTAGAAATTAGAAATACAAATGTAAGCAAAACCATAAAATCAAATAAAAGTATGCAAAACAACTAATCACAGTGATGGCATATATAACATGAATGTTAGCAACCAATATCAAATAAGTAACCCCAAATTCACCCCTACCCAATTCCTTACCAAGAATATAGTTCTATTTAGTTTGATTGCCAAGAGGGTTTTCTAACATATAAGGTTTGTAATTATACCCACTTTTAGATGAAACTAATGCGCCATATCCTCACGATAATGGGTTTGGTTTTATCTTCCCCCTTTTCTTCTCGAAGTCGGAATCAATCGTAAAAGGTACAACACATCAATTACACATATAGATTTTGATCAATTGACAAATTATCGAGGTGGGTTATCAGCAATTAGATAAATTACGGTAAGAACTGAAGTGGGTTGAAAGGGTTTACCATGAATCAATCAGATCT
Organism: Flaveria robusta; assembly: GCA_025506415.1. Classification (NCBI taxonomy): domain Eukaryota; kingdom Viridiplantae; phylum Streptophyta; class Magnoliopsida; order Asterales; family Asteraceae; genus Flaveria; species Flaveria robusta. Next base: position 19,945,766 of record CM046460.1, read on the forward strand.
AGCAAATCCTGATCAATTAAAAAAAAGAGATCCGGCAAATGATAGGAAAAGTACAAAAGAGTACGAATTACCTAAATACCCTTAATGGCATCTTGACCCTTCATATGACATCTATAGTTTTTTATATGACCCTTCATATATGTAGTCTTGCTATATTTTTTAATAAAAATTTAACGTTAATTGTGGACCACTAGTTTACCACTGTAACTCTAACTTACAGTGATAACATGGCCTGCTGTGGACCACTAGTTTGGTTAATAGGTTATCGCATTAAACAAGTGTTAACATTTGTTCTCTAAATATACATATATATACATATATATATATAGAGAGAGAGAGAGAGGGAGAGAAAGAAAGAGAAAGGAGAGATCAAATTAGAACTCATTCTTTTGTGAGAACTCTAATAACCAATCTCACTGTGACATCCGGTAATTTTCCGTTACCAAACTCCGTTAGTTCCGTTAGGTCTTGCATACACGTGTCGTGAGCACACACTAGTTGTCGTTGAACATTGGTGACTTAATAACAATTATCTATGGTAAACAAATGATAACCTAATGAATAATGTTGATTATTAGTTGTGGTTATATGGTTCATGCATTTTAAGTTATTAATTGTGAATTTTACTTGATAACGTGACAACGTGTAACTATGATCTCATATGCTTTGCTATAAGTTGAAAATGTATATGATTATTATTGTTGATTAGTAATGTTCATATTTTGTAGTGAAAATCTTTTAAAAAGTGTTAAAAAGATTAGTTTTTATAAAATATAAACAATGGGGTTTATTTTGTAATCGGAAGAAAATTAAAAGTTACCATATTTAAACAAATTAAACCCAACCCTAGCCCCCATTCCCCATCTTGCGGCCGTAACCCCCCTCCCAACACCCATTCTTTGCGATTTTGATCAAGAACAAGCAAGAACAATTCGATTTTGAGTAGTTCCAAGTGTTAGCAAGTGTTAATCATCATCCCTACACGTTTAAAGGTGAGTTTTATCAAGTTTTTCATGGTTTTTGAATCTTGATGAACCCTAATTCGAAATTGAAGAAGAAAAGTTGACATTGATGATTGATTGATGATAATATGTTGTTAGATAGGTTGTATGAATGTTGGGTTATGTTGATTATGCAAGAATTCCATGGTTTGATCACATTGTTCACACATTGCCTTAAGAGGAAACTTTTTGTTCTTGGAATTCATGATTTGATGATTGTATGATGTAGATACAATTGCTTGGATATTGGTTTACATGAATTGTGCAAGAAAAGTCATGAAATCTAGTGTTTGTTCATACCTTACTATAAGTGGAAATTTTTATGCATGATGATTGGGAATTTTGATGAATTAGTGATGATTATCATGTTAGAATGAATGTTATGAATTTGATTAGGTATAAAGTTGATGAAATTATGGAATTGGATGTTAGATTGCTTTTGGGTGTTACCTTCCCAAAAGGAAAACTTTATTTTTGAAGATCATTGGATATGATGATTTGAGCATGTTTATGGTGTTAGGATCATGTTAGAATGCTTATGGATGATGTCTAATGTGGTGGAATGTGTTACTTGGGTTGTATGGATGCTTGATTGATCATTTAAAGAATGTAGGTTCTTGGTGATTATACATGATGATGAATTATGGTTAGTGATTAGAAAATCATGTTTGGGATTGGAAATTGTTCATTATTGTGTTTGTTAGTTGGAATGAATCTTGTTGATTTATGTGATTATGATTGTCATACACGCGTGCGAATCTGAGGCCCCTACTTAGTAGGATTGGCAGGGTTTAGGGTGTGAAGTCGTGAGTGGCTTCACATGGCATGTTGTGCATGATTAGACTTCATGAATGGATTATTAGTTGTGATATATTTATAATTGTGTTGAGCATGTTGATTGTTTGAGATTCGCATGAGTTGTATGATGATCTAGGTTGAACTTGGGTGATTATGTGATATACGTGAATAGTTTGTTTAATAATCATGTATGATAAGTTGATACGCTTGATTAAACGAGATCTTAATTAATATGTCACCAACGGGTCAAACGGGTCAACTAGGTTAAATGAGTCTGGTTTTCCAAAGCCTTGGGTCAATGTGTTTATTGAGCACCTAGGGTTGTTAAGTTTTCTGTGCACATGTACTTATGTACTTGCATGTTCTAGGTAACCTTTGAAGGGTTGTCTTTCCATCCATCATCAGTTCTCTTTTGTCATTATCTTTGCACATCAGGTGAGTTCATGCCCCACTATTTTATAAACTCTCTTCTGGGGGAGGTAGCATATTTGTTCGCAAACGTTATATTATTATTATAAGTTGTGTATGTTTTAACATAGTGCATAATACCTTGAAAGTCCTCACACTTTCGGATCGTTAATAATGGTAACTAGCGGGAAATCTTGGGTAGTACTACTTGGTTTGACAAGCCCCACCTGTGCGACTCGAGGTCAAACGGGTGCAAAATTGTCCTAAACACAAACATCGTTACGACCTGGTAAGTCGTGACGGGAGGCAACAAACGCAACACAGTCAGCTTCGATGGCGAAATCATTATTGTTATTACTTGTGAATATAGACTAGCTATCTATTTCAATGCACTTCTTATGTTATGCAAATTATTATTGTTTATGTTAAACGCAAACTCCTGAACTCACCAACCATTGTGTTGACCCTTTTAGTATGCTATTCTCAGGTTGTTAACTCAGGTTGCCATTAGGAGCACATCACGGGTCCAGCATGCATTCTAAGACTTCATCTTAAGTCATGACATTTGAATTTTATTTATGAGAATTAAATAATGGGTTGGCCCGTGTTTTGCCAAATTTTACATTTATGTACTTTGGGTTTGTCTTATTTACAAAACGCTTCCGCATGGTTTTAAAGTTTGAACTTTGATTGGTTTTATTTTTAAATGTGGCATATAGTGTCGTTCTGAGTAACTAGTGACTGTGATCCTGGTTTGTTCACACGCCTCGCGGTAAAACTCCGCACGTAGATTTTGAGGGTGTGACACTCACCCACTAGTTTTCAATGGCAAAATTGTAATTAACAAAAACATAATAAAAAAATTATAAAACGAAAAATAACATAAAAATAAAAGAATTAAAAACACAAAAACGTTTCTCTCGTTTCCCTCTTTCATAAAAAGTAAAAAAAATATATATATAAAAAATAAAAAAAATCTTTTTTTTTATTAAATTCATTTTACATATATATAATACGAGATTTACACATGTGTAAATCCAGTATTACACATATGTATAACCAGATTTACACATATGTAAATAACAGGTGGATGATTTTTAAAAAAAAAAGTATATTAATATGATAGGCGTTGGAAAGATAAAAAAATACTTAAATTAATGGTGAAATCTTTTTGAAAAAATAATATCATGAAAAAAAAGTTATGAACATTTAAAAAAAATGATGGAAATGACATGTGACTTGCATGTGATGTAAATTGTGGCTTATATTGGTTTTTAAAGTTTTTACAAAAAATGGTGTTTCTCAGGATAACCCTCCATATATATATATATATATATATATATATATATATATATATATATATATATATATATATATATATATATATATATATATATATATATATATATATATACTATGTCAGTATCACGTGTATTACACAGGTTGAATAAATAAAATATAAAATAATTAGTAATAAAAATTTATAAATTATAAAACCATATTTGAAGATAAAATATGATTATAATTGTATATCAATAGCTACTTTAAGTAAATAAGCAATAATGCATTTTTTTAAACTTTTAGTTTATAAAAATATATGGGTTTTAAATATTTTGTTTTTAGAAAAAATGAATCTTTTAAAAAAAAGTTTTTTGTATTTTGTATTTTATAAAACTTTGTTTTTAAAAAGTGTATTTTAATAAAAAAAATAGGTTTTAATTTATTAAATTATAAAATTTTTAATTTAAAAATGATATGAGTAATATTATTAGTATTCAAAATTATTAATAATAAAAGAGAAATAAGAAACTTAGTATGATAAAACTAATAATTATATCGAGTCTTATTTTAGATTTTTTTTGTTATAGATAGATAGATATACAGATAAATAGATAGGCTGGAAACTAATTTATTAAACGTATTATAATTAGTAATAAACACGAAAAGTTATACTACGATATTTTAATATAAGATATGATTAAAATTATATATACGTAATAGTTCAAGAAATAAAACCATTATACTATTTTTTTAACTCTCTTATCTTATTATTTTAGTAAAACTGCTTTTAAAAAATTTTATATTTTTTATAGTTTTTTTAAAAAAAGACCAATTTAAAATATTTTGTTTCAAAAAGGTTTAGTGTTTTAGAAAATTTTATATTATATAAATATTTCATTTTTTTTATGATTTCTATGTAAATAAAAAGATGTGATTTTTTATTTTCTTACTAAAATTTAATTTTAAAAGCATAGCTTGATTTTTAAAAATCTAGATGAGAGAGAGAAATGTATCAATTAATAAAATTGATTTGAGTTAAGTTTGATTTTACTCCTTAAGGTTTGTTAAAAATAACTCTTTTTCTTCAAAAGATTAAAAACATCAATTTACCTTCAAAAATTTCATAAATTGTTTCAATTTAATCCAAAAGTTTCGTTAATTGTTTTAATTTTATCCAAAATAATAAAACTTTTAAAGTGAAATAGAAACAACATATGAAACTTTTGGAGGTAAATTGATGTTTTTAATCTTATGGAGGAAAATGGTTACTTTAGTTAAATTTTAGGGAGTAAAACTGAAATTAACTCAATTGATTTTTATTAACAGAGAGAAATTAGTTTTAGTATTTAAATTACTATAATAACCTTTTGCAGGAAAAATGAAGTGAGGATGTATAAAATAATAACAAGTGTCAAAAAAGATGGTTTAAAAGTGTCACAAGTGGTAAAAGAGAAAACTTCTTTTATTAGATACTATATATATATATATATATATATATATATATGTATGATAAAGAACGATTGTTAACCCTTGTTTATTGCGATAACCTGTTAACCAAACTAGTGGTACATAACAGCCCACGTAATCAATGTAAGTTAAGGTTACAGTGATAAACTAGTGGTTCACAATCAACGTTAAAAATTTTTTTAAAAAAATATAGCAAGACTAAACTCAAATAAAATATATTAAAATGATCTATTTAATGGTGTAATTTGTATAAAAAAATAATATCATACAAAAAAGTTAAGACCGTTTTAAAAAAGGGGGAAATTTTTTGAAAAATGGAGGGAAATTGTTAAATCAGTGGTGTAACACGGTATAAAAGTTAGTTACACCACATAATCAAGGTGTAAGTGTTTATTACATTAGTGTTAACGGGTTATCGTAATAAAAGTGGGTTACCAACCGTTTCTTCCCATATATATATATATATATAGAAGATTTGGTTTATTGGTTTACATAATTTCTCATGGTTTTCATTTGAACCCTCCCATATATATATATATAGGGAAGGGTTTCTAAGAAAACCAATAGTTATGTGAAAACCAAAGAAAACCACAGAAAGCAATAACATAATTCAAATTTTTTTTGTTATTTTAATTATCATAATGTTATTTAAGTATTTGGTACATATATGTTGAGCATACATACGAGAATGAAGAAACTTACGTATACGTAAAACTATGTCGAATGAAAAATGATTACGTATACGTAACCTATGTGTGACGTATATGTAAAACCATGCTACGGTTTTCATTTGATCCATACCTTTATTTATATACACTCACACATATATATAGAGGGTAGTGATAAAAATTTTTATAAATTATGTGACTGTTTTCGTTGTTTTTCCCTAGTTTTCTCATAACTTTGTGGCTTTCTTAGGAACCCTCCTCTATATATATATATATATATATATATATATATGCGTGTGTGTGTGTGGAAAAATTCAAACAAATCTGAGCCATTGATATTAAAAATTAAAGTTTTAGATTTGGTTTATTGGTTTACATAATTTCTCTTGGTTTACATTTGAACCCAACCCTATATATATATGGGTTATCTTGAGAACCACTTTTTTTTTGTGAAAACTCTAATAATCAATATGAGCCACACAATTTACATCATATGCAAGTCACATGCCATTTCCACCATTTTTTAAAACGTTCATAACTTTTTTTCACGATATATATATATATACACATAGTCACATACATATATAGAGGATAGAGAACGAATATTAACATTGTTTATCGGAAAAACCCATTAACTCAACTTGTGGCGCACAGCAGGTCACATTGCCATTGTAAGTTAAAATTACAGTGGTAAACTACTGGTATACTATGAACGTTAAAATATATATCTAAGAAATATAGCACGACTCTACTCAAAATAAAAGATATTAAAATAATCTATTTAATGATGTAATTTTTATAAAAAAAAATAACATCATATAAAAAGTTAAGAAAATTTTAAAGAAAGGGTGATGTTTTTTAAAAATTGAGAAAAATTTTGAAAATGCAAACAAAATTGTTACTAGTGGTGTAACGCGAAATAAAAGTCAGTTATACTACACAATCATGGTATAAGTATTCAATATATTTGTGTTAACGGATTATCGCAATAATAGTGGTCAACAAACACCTTACACCACTAATGTAACAAATTTCTCCCACTTTCAAGATTTCCCTCCTTTTTTAATAAAAATATCACTTTTTTTAAAATCTTCTTAACTTTTTTTATGATATTATTTTTATATAAATTACACTATTAAATAGATTATTTTAATATCTTTAATTCGAGTATAGTCTTGCTATATTTTTAAAAAGCAAATTTTAACATTAATTATGAACCATAGTTTTACCACTGCAACTCTAAATTACAGTGATTACGTGGCCTGATTTGAGCCACTAGTTCAGTTAATGGGTTATCTTAATAAACAAAGTTTAACATTCGTTTTCTATCCTATACATATATATATATATATATAGGGGAGGGTTCCTGAGAAAACCAATAGTTATGTGAAAACCAAAGAAAACCACGAAAACCAATAACATAATTTATAACTTTTTTGTTATTTTAATTGTTAAAATGTTATTTAACTATTTGGTACATATACGTTGAGCATACATACGAGAATGAAAAGTCTTACATATACGTAACACTATGTCGAATGAAAAATGGTTACGTATACGTAACCTATGTGTGATGTATATGTAAAACCATACTACGGTTTTCATTTGATCCATACTCTTATTTATATATACTCACACATATGTGTAGAATCAAGTCTCACCTAAACCGTCACAATTAAGAAAGTATTGGTCAACACATGTTATTCTCCGTTTTATAACATGATGGCGAGTAGGTTAAAAGCGCTTCGGCCGACTGAACCCTGATGAGTCATAACATTAGAGTATTAGGCATCCCATAAGGACCCTTCACTCTGACCAATCCCGAAGGATTGTAACCTGTTGATGGGTGACTTAGTCCAGAGTCAATCGTCACACCAAACCTAAGAATGTGACATCTTCCGACCTAGATAGATCTAACTAAGCACACATATACCTCGAGTTAAAAACAAGTTTCACTATATGTGAAGACCTGCTCTCGTGCCAAGTGTCGCTTCATGTGCATATCTTCCACATACCTTAATGATTTGCATGTAACTAACAATGACCCACGTGGGGCATACATAGCCATGGTATGCTAATCCATAGGAGATAACTTAAACTTGCACTCATACACATATCAAAACATTTTATCAAAATGTATAAAAGGCTCAGATACAACTCCAAAAGCAATTAAGAGGGTAGTTAGACTCACAACGATGAACTTTTTGATCGTGTCCGTACATAGGTCGGCAAGTTTCACAAATATTTTACAACCCTGAAACTCATAAACCACTCATGTTAAGACATTTCCATATTGACCGTGAAACCACTCAGGTATTCCCACCCAAAATAATCCACCCGACTTATCCTAGTCATGTTTGTGATTTCGAGCTAGAATCTTCCTGAATAAAGTCAATATTTACATCACAACTCTTGAGAAACACGCATCTAAGAGTTAGGGTTTACACACACGCCCAGCACAGTGACAAGACGGACTTCATCACCATAGGAAATTCTTATTGTGTATATCCCTATAACAATCTTATGGTTATGGTAAGACTTCTCATTACCCATTCCATACTTTTATCGGATCTTGTCCTGTAACAATAACCATAATAATGCATAATATGGAGGTTCAGAACCTTACCATAGTAGTTCTAAGCATACAGCTAAACCTTGAAGTCCATGAACCCATCACCGAGTGTTCTAACACAAAATGGTGTTTCACACGTCACATATTTGCTCAAACATACAAATAACTCGTATTTAAATGGAATTGAGGCTTAAAAACAAAACCACATGTTCCCGAGCATGTTTCCTATCAAGAGAATGTCATAGAATTCAAATACAACCCTCGTATGCTTCCCCGAACACCCCCATGAAGTCTGATTTCTAGAGAGAGAGAGAGAGAGCTCGTTTGTAGAAAGAGAAAGTCAGGATAAGATGGAAATGGATGAACTCAGGTTGTTGAGGCTATTAAATCGTTTTTGCTCGACCTGATCCCTTGGCAGACCGCTTAGCCACCCTTGACGGTCCGCTACCGACTTAAAAGGCAATTTTCGCATATTTATAATTAAATATTCGCATACTCCTAACGGAATATGAGCATATTGAAAAAGAATATTCATAGCGGACGATTATGCTCATCCCTAATGCTCCGCAACCACCTTAGCAAACCGTTACCCTGATCCCTTGGCGATCCGTTATGAACTTGGTTCTCTAATTCCAAACCTTTCTCCTTGGCAGACCGTTATGTTCAACACATAGGACTTATAGCGGTTCGCTATGGTCCACTAACTACAATTCCTTTAAAATGTCTACTCCTAATCATTCCATCCATGATTTTAATCCATTTATTCACGTGACAAACAATCCATTAGGCCGAAGGGTCACAATTTATATTTTTACTAATATAATTATTATTTATTGGGTTTATATTCTACGATATGAGAGGATCATAAAGATATCAAACCGCGTCCAAAACGAAAATAAGATGAATGAAATATTGATACTTAAAGTTGTGTAGTTGAAACATAAAACTACGAAAGTTTAGTGTAGGTGGAACATCCCACATTAGAGTATATATAAAATCAAACAAGGATTACAAGAGCGAGCTTGTCGAAGGAATATATGATTGAAATTTTCTAATTATAAACATAATTAGCTTTAGTAAACACGTATTTACACAGGTTGAATAAATTAAATATTAATACAATAAAATTTTATATATTTAAAATGATATTCTAAGATATGATAGAAATTACATATGAATAAGGAATATAAGTAATAAAACAATAATATCAACTTTTTAAAATTTTATTTTCAAAATGATTTTTGCAAAAAGAAAATAAACATTTTCTTATAAAACAAATCACTTAAAAAAGCCATTTTTAAAAATTTTCTAATTATAACTCACATTTTTAATTACTTTTAGTTTATTAAAAAACCACTTTTTAAAAACATCAATTTTAAAATATTTTATATTTTTTAAAAGTTTGATATTTTAGATAAATTTCTTATGTTATAAAAATTTATTTCTTTATAAATAACATTAATAAAAAGATCTCTTTCTTAATTTATTAAAAGACTATTTTTAATTTAAAAAATATTAAATAATATTATTAGTAATTAAGATAATTATTTATTAGGAGAGAGATTCGAAAAAATTTTGATAAGAAAGAATGTGGTGTTTTCATGTGTTCTTATTAGTTACTCTTTTATTAGATTATAAAGATGGAAACATTGATTCAAAACAAACATTTTAATAAAAAGTCATTTCTAAAAACTTTCTTATTATAATTCTCAATTTTAACTATTTTTTGTGTATATTACTTTTTAAAAATACCAATTTTAAAATTTTTTTTTTTAAAAAAAGTTTGATGTTTTAGAAAATATTCTTATTATATAATTTTTTAGAATAACATTAATAAAAAAATTTCTTTCTTAATTTATTAATACTATTTTAATCTAAAAATAATTAAATAATATTATTAGTAATTAATATGATTATTTTATAGTAGAGAGAAACGAAAAAATTTTATCAGAAAAAATATAGTGTTGTCACATGTCACCCATATTTACCCTTCTATTAAAGTATAAGATAAAGATTTTTATAATTTAGCACATGCAGAGTTATTAAAATCAAAAGTGAATTTTTAAACATTGAAATTGTTGCCGCGAAAACGTATTATACAAAAGTTGTTACATTTTACCTTTTGTGGAAGGCTACATCTAACTAGTCACCATCGGGCTACAACATAGCTATTGTTATGTCAACCAGTTTTTCTGCATTTTGGCATTGGCCCAAGATGCATTTTGGGTCTAGTTTGGCCCAAACAATGGTTGGACTTGGATTCCTATTGAAGATATAGAAAAGGGGAATGACATTAATTCTCTTATAAATTAGTCTAAAATTTATGTTTGTGCATCAAGTACGTTCGAGTTGAGCTAATATCAACTTAGAATAGAGCCAATAACAATATGAATTTAGCTGCCTAAGTTATTAGGATCAAAGCCAAAAATTTCAAAGCAAGCTTATGGCTCAATGAGGTGACTTGTTTTGAAGTTCGATAATTTTATACGTTTTTGTTTATTCAAGTTTCGAATAACATGCTAATAACAATCCTAGATTGAAGGTACTGAATAACAAGTTACAACGATCCTAGATTATAGAAGTGTCAAATAACATACTATTATGTTATTAAGATAAAATGAAAGGAAATGAGAAACAAATATGGACAAGAAAATTCATGAGTCACAAAGCAAGCTACCTTTATTAAATTGATTTAAGCAAGCCAACTAGCAATTACTTCAGCTTGTACTCGTTCAATTTATACGGCTCATAATCAAGTTTTAACCTAATTAACATACCGACGAGCTACCAGTAGTTATTTGTTCTACCCTACTAAAAATCTTCCTATCTTTTTTCTCTATTAACTAGATCACATTAGTTAATTTGTTTCTTTTTCTTGAAAAAAAATGATCACCTTACGATCTTTAGTTTGTATAAGTTCTTATTTTGTTTGGTTTTGTTATTCTGTTTGTTGACTAGTCTGCTTTATCGTGTTGGCTTTTGATGGAGGTGGTGGTGTTTGGTGATAGTTTGTAGGTGGATGTTACCGAGGTAATATTGGTGAATGGTGATGGTCGATGATTCAACGGATAGAAGAAAATGATGACTGTGATGTATAGTAACAATGATATAAATTTAATTAGGGTGTTAAAAGCTCTAAACGAGCTAAGTTTATATGAGCTCTAGCCATATCCAAACCACTAGAGCTTATTTAATAATTAAACTCAAGCCAAGTTTCATACACGAGGTATAATGAGTCTAAATTGAAGTTGACAGACGAACTATAGTGTTTTATAATATAAACTTTTTGTAAATTGAAACCTTGGGAATCAAACATGGGAGAACTTGTGATTGCTTTAATTCCCGACCGTTTTGCTATGCATCTAGCCACTATTGATCATTGTTAGTATAATCAACGTTTACAAAACCTTCTTAAGACGAATTTGGTTTGTAAAATGCTCGTTAAAGATTACCTTTCTATTTCACTTGTATCTACCATAAGCATAGTTGAAAAATGCATGAAATCATCTGTTTTACAAGTTTGGCTTAGAAACTTAGTTAACAATTATATCGGTTAATCGTTTCATATTATGACACAAAAAAATAAATAAATTAATGACTATTTAAAATCAACAAATTTAGGAGAGGGTGTGTGTTTCAAAAATGAAAAAGTGAAAAAAAAACAAAAAAAACCCGAGGACAAGTCATCTATGATTTCAGTCATTTCACTATTTATAAACAATAATAACCGCATCACCACTAGGACCAAATACCATTAATTAAAGCTACAATACACACATGCATACTTAACAATCAAGATTTGACTTTTCTCTCCTCAAAGCCATAAATAATATTTTCTTATTAAGTAAATTCATCAGATGATGAAGAAGAAGAAACTATATGGTGATTTTTTTCAGAATACACCACATGAGAACGATAGATTATAAGGTTCGGTTTTAAATCAAAGTTTCTGATGAACAGATCGTTGTTTGCTTTCAAACCATCTTCTAGAGGTAAGACATCTTGAATTGTCTTTGGTATGGGTTGATCTTTCATTACGTTTCTCCAATATTCTCGAGGATTGCTTCTTGCTTCATTACTACACACGATCTGATATGACAACAATAGATTAAGGTGAATTCGTTTGAAACATATAATTTTCATAACAATAATTCAAAGGAAATTCAAAGATCATATTGCCAAACTATCTCAAGATAACCTAATGATACCAGATCTGACTGCCACTTTTGGTATCGCCCAATGAATCATTAGGGTTGTCAATTTACAAGAAACAAAAGTTTAACTTATTTGATATTTTCTTTATTTTGTCAAAACATGTTTTTTAGAATGAAAAAATCAATCATAAGACGTGTGCGATTGCTATGAAGATGAAGGTAGGATGAATGCTCACCAAGAGAAGGGAGAAGAGGATGATCAAATTTGAGACAGATCTCACCATGACTATGCGTTGTATGGTGGTGGTGTTCCAATGCTAGGGTTTACTATTATTTATAGATTAATAATAGTTTGACCTCAACTCTTCATATCTAAATTGTTGGTCCTATTTAAGTACTTGTGGGCCCATTTACATAAGTCTAGATATTGATGCCACAATGTTTAGACTCTATATTTGTTGAATTCTAAAATATTGGTCTAAAAACTATAATTTGGTTATAAATATGATCTAGAAAACAACAGAAACCTATATTATTCAACATCAACCATGTTAGATGAGGTGTCATCTTGTGGTTTGTTTTAGACATCGACGTCTAACAATATAATCCAACAATTTGTTTTCTAAAATATGAACCATGTTAGCTGAGGTGTCAATGCCTAATTAGCACCATGAAAATGTATTTTGAAAATGTACTTAATAAATTTTATGTCTACATGTGTTGATGTTATTTATAACTCAAAATAATCTATTATAATCCGAACATCAAATGTGCCTCATTTTCTCTTACACACTCTCAATATAAAACTTTGAGAACTAATTAAAATCATACATTTATCTATGTATTTATTTAAGATTCTAATATGAGTATTAAAATATAATATTGCTATGTGAGTGTTTTTGAATTGATATGTATCAATTTTTATGTATTAATACATTATAACATCTACACATGTATAGATTTACTATAACTTAATGACATGCGTATTTGTAAGAGCTTACTAGCTAAGAGTCATAGAAAAAGGGTAAAAAGTAATTACTTACTCTTTAGTATTTATACACTTCCAATTAATTTTTAGTAAAAAAAGTTAATTGGTTAGATTGGTTCATATGAGTTCTTGCATTACTTTGTGGTTCTAAAAAGACACCTCGCCTACATATACACATGTTAAATCACTTGAAATATATGATAATTTTATAAATAAATAAAAAACCAAAGTTATAACAACAAGAACCACTTCAATAGAAACCCAAACAGACAAATGAGTTTCAATTAACAAGAGATATTTAAAAAGAATGTCCAATTATGTCTGTTCCTACTTTCTGGAAATTAGCATTCAGAACAAATAAATTGTTGGAGTTATCATTTCACATGCCCCTCTTTATGAGTAAGCGAAGTAAGTTCTATAATTTAAAGGAGCTTTTACATATAAAAATTCCATCGAATCCGTTTGCATGTATGAAACTTATATTAATGAACAAAACTTGTTTAAGAGGGAAGGCAATAAGAGCATAATATATATCAATTGTTCACACTGTATATGGTTATAAGAATGCACTAATAAAAAAATTGAACAGAGAACATGATATGAGATTCAAGACATCCCACAAAATGAAATTGTTTAGGGAGCTAACATATTGAGTGGAACTACAAGGTGTAACACTACATGTTATTGTCATTTCGTTCATATGAAGTTTTTTAGTCAAACAACGCGATGGAAAATAAACTTCACTCGTGAATATATCACATGTCAACTTGTGTTAATTTCGTCAAACGTCTCATATTCACTGCAAAGTTGTAAACAATCCATATTGATTCTTTTTCATAATTTCTCATATCTATTATATAAAATTGTTAAATAAAATTATTTAATAACTATTTAACTTTATTTTAAGTTTATTAAAATTAGGCAGATGTGATAACTACATTATTTTATAATAACTAATGTTAAAACATTTATTAATTAATAAAGATTGGCATCACTTTAACCATCATTATCTTGCATCCAATTGGAAGTCAACTTTGAAATGTAACCCAATAGCTAAAAAGGCAAATAAAGCATTTTAGTGGTCCCTTGGTGCTTAGATTTTCTATCATCCATGTTGGGTTTGAGTTTTGACCGCAATATTCGCACTAAGTGGGGCGTTTCTGTTAACATATATTCCACAAGGACCATAAGTTAAATATTATTTTCACACAACATATATTATAATAAGTTCACTAACGACCCTCAAACTATACTTTTTTTTCCCAATTTGACATTAACTTTTATTTTCACGTGACAACTTGGAGCATATAGCCGACAAATCATGGGGTTACATTATTCAAGTTGACTTTTGGAGAAGAGTACAAATTAATTGAAGTTTAGTGGGCAGGAGCAAATGTTGTTTTACACCACATGTGAAACCCTCAACTCCCCACTACAAATGCTTTGTGACAGTATTCCACTATCTTTCCAATCGAATATTATCTTTATAGATAGTTAATATTATCAACATATTTTTGTTGTTTACTTTTCAAACTAGAATGGTTGTAGTCAACTTTATGACACATAGAAATTAATTATGTATTGATAATAAAGTTTAGTTGTAGTGTCTGATTCGAAACTTCACTTAGAGTTTCAATTTATTGTTGCCTTATTTTGAAACATATAAGAGCACAATCCAAGTGTAAGAAGGTCCGTTTTGACTCATACTAAAAAATTATCACCTTTTTATCTCGAACATATATTTTGAAAACTATGACAACATTTAATTTTTAAAATTTGATTTTCGGGACTAAACTTTTTGACTGAGAGTTTACTTTCACTTTAATGGGGAAAACTAGAAAAAGAAGTGTGAATTTGTCTATTTCAGAAGACTTTTTATCAATCCTGCTTTAATTAGATGTATGATTGTTAGTGATGTGCAATTTTGCTTTTGTGTGCACAAAGTTTTCATGTAGTCCCTCAAAGGTGTCTTCAACTGTTGTTGATCAACATGATTCTATTGTCAAATATTCCATATATCCACGGGGAACATGTTCGTCCACAAGAAAAAGCACAATATATCTTCTAAAAAATTTTTCGGAAAGATTAAAAAAAGAAAAGTCGAATTGGGGATGAGAAAGAAATGTTTTGTTGGCCCATCTTGTCTCGGACCCTCAAAGTTGCAAGTGTCAAACGTTTGTTACATATGTTGTGTGATCCGCCTAAATTTTGTTTCGATAAGGGTTAATGAAGTATCCTTAGAATATCATACACATCTTGAATTAAAACTTACCTACATAAATGGATTTATGATACATTTATGACCTAAATTTGTTACTAGAACTGAATTAGGATCTGTAAAGATAGACACGTAATCCATGTTTTTGGGTGCACGTAGTTTGGTTTGAAACAATGAAATTGTTCAAAACGATCATCGGTTTACTTTCCTGACTAGCTTTCTCGAAATACCTCTTTTGATCGGTCCAAGAATTTTCAAACCGATTTGGTTTACAGTTTATGCTAAAACATGTTGGAAAAAACTAATCTGGACCGAAAGATTATGGACTTTTTAAATGGAGAAAATTGCATAAATGGTCTCTGTGGTTTAACCAAATTGCATGTTTGATCCCCAAACTTTAAAAATTACAAAGATAGTCTAAACTTTTATGTAATCATTGCATGTTTAGTCCCTGTCATTAAATTCATTCATTTTTTTATGCATTTCATAAAACTTAAATTAATTTTTAAATTTGATTTTTGGGACTAAAAGTGCAACCTCACATAAAAATTTGGACTAACTTTGCACTTTTGTAAAACTTAGGGACTAAATTTGCAAAAACTACGTAAAAATTTGAACTAACTTTATAACTTTCAAAGTTTGGAGACTAATCATGTAATCTAATCAAATCACAGGGACCATTTATGCAATTTTCTATTTTAAATGATTGAGGTTTGCTTAACAATACAAAACATGGAGTTGAATTTTTAAGTTTTAAATGTCTAAACATTATCACTTATTTATTTTGATCAAATTTTATGTATTTTTTTTATCACAAAATGTACAACACACCCAAGTGAACCGAAACCATTAGTAATGATTTGATTTTGGTGTATAATGGTGAAATCTGTTCCTAACAATTTGGCTCCCGATTTATCCAAAAGTCATTAAAACCAGATCCTAATTAAAACACCTACCATGCTCCATGTCTATTAACATTTTTAAATATAGACTCCTATACCATGGTAATTAATATTTACAAAAGTCATATTAAAAACGTGATTGTAAGTGAAATTAGTTGTTGATACGTTCATATTTCTCCTTTTTTGTTTTGATTATGGTTGCTTTTATAACTATCTTAAATGTTTTTTAGTACAAAGTGTACGAAGTGGAGGTGAAATTATCAAACAATAAGCATTTCACTTGCGTGAAATTAGTACGTAAAGATATAATTGTCACGTTAAAATACTTCATGTTGATAATTTTATTTTTGTGTGATAATTCCATCTTTATATGATAAATTCTACCACTTGTGTTATAATTCCACTCGTAACATTCTATTCAGTAATTATATCATACACTTCGCCTTGAAAAATCGTTTTGTTCCATACCCTTTCCCATGTTAAGTAACGACGTTTCACATCCACTCTTCTTCTTTTTGTGTTACTCATCTATTTTACTTGTAATGTATATCGTAATATTTTACATATGATAATACGGGATAAAACTTAAGATAAAAATAAAATATAAGAAAAACAGCGTTTGTATTGTGAAAAACACCGTATCTTGTATGGGTTTTATATAATTGTTTGGTAGGTGAAAACATCAATGTTTCCGTGCTTTATATTTGTACATGCAAATGTTTGTGTGTGATAATAACGTATTTGAAACAATTTCTTTACAAGCTAGGAGAGTTTTTTGGAATACTGACGTAAAAATTTCCATGGATTAAAACTTTGGTAGCGAAACGTATATTTTATATTTAAATTTTTTAATTGTATTTTATAAAATTAAAACTATAACAATAAGACATTTATATTGTAAGTACAAATTGATTGGATAGTGTTTAGAGGAAAAAATTAGTGCTAAACCAAAAGGTAATACATTCATCCACATGCGAATGAAAAACCGCATGTGAATGCCAAGAATATTTTTGTAATGCGATTATCATTTTATACAGTAAAGGGTTTTTACGCAACAATTAACCATGACATTGCATATTTGTATAATACTCATGAAGATAGACATGGTCTTCTGGTGAAGTCAGGTAGCGTCGACTATATGTCTATACACATTGAGTTTAAAAAATGTCTCTCGTGAGTTTCTGAGATCAATATACGAGAGCTAATCACAAAGACCCAAAGATCATGCATGAAGTGGTGGCGTCGCATGACTTATGGATTTAGCATGCGTACTTTGGTGTTGCCGGTTAAACAACGACATCAACGTTCCCAATCAATCACTATTTTTTAATGATGAGATGTATAAAGCCACATTGAGGGGTCCATTTTAATTAGGTTAATGGGCGAAAATCAAACATGGCCACTATCTTGCCAATGGGATTTACCCTGCTAGTCAGCTTTTGTGAAATCTTTTGTGTGGCCAAATGACAATGAAAAAAAGTTAAAAATGGTGCACGAGTTGACAATAAAAGATTCAAGAGCCTGTTTGGTGTTATAAAGTTTAATAGGGTACCAATCAACGATCATCGCAGGTGATGAGGCGAAGAAGACAAGGAATTTGATGTATGCTGGTATTAAGTTGCGTAAATAAATTTGAAGGATGCAGTATGCGATATCACCAATGTAGATTATGGATCATCCAACCAATGAACTTGTTGATAACAATATCATTCAGGGATTGCGAGATTAAATGCATGTTTTAGACTTAGATATGATATTGTGAAACACATTGCAAGTCTAACCAACTTAAACATCCTAGATTTGAGCAACGAATAATTGAAGTTTTATTTTTATGTATTTATTTGTTATTTATGTATCTTTAATAAATGAAAAATATGTGTTTTAAATATATATATTTGATGGTTTAAATGGGTTAAGAAAGAAGTGGCTTGATCCTCGGGGTAGTAGAACGTTTAAATAAGGTGGCAACTTGTAACTAGGTGAGGAGAGGGTTGGAAAAAAGCGTGCCCCTCCACCCTAATGTTGTCTTCCCGAGTCTCATTTAACGAGAGAAATGAAAGGAAATCAGTGGAAAGTGAAAAATAATTGTATTTCTGAGTTTTTTTTATGAAGGGAAATGGAAGGAAACAAAAAAACTTTATGTTCTCGAGTTTTTTAAAGGAAAGAAATGAAAGGAAAATATTTAAGGATTTTCCTTTCTAACTTTCCGTCCAAAATTGAAGGAAATGAAAAGAAAAGAAATATAACACATAAAATTCTAACTTTCTTTTCATTTCCTTCGAACTCTGAAACACGAAAATTTAATGTGTTATATATATATATATATATATAGGGTGCGGAACGAATGTTAACCCTCATTTATTGCGATAACCGTGTTAACTTCATCAAGATCAATTAAAATCATTACTTTTTTTGTGAAATAACATCATTACATATATACAAACATATGTTCTTTTATGTATATGTGTAAATTCATAAGCGTAAAAAAGTTACGACTAGTGTAAGTTACTTACACGAGGTAAATATTTACACAGGTATAAGTAACTTACACTAATCGTAACTTTTTTAAGCTTATAAATTTACACATATACATAAAAGAACATATATTTGTATATGTATAATGATGTTATTCCATAAAAAAAATAATGATTTTGATTGATATTCAAAAGTTAACACGGTTATCGCAATTAAGGATGGTTAACATTCGTTCCCTTTATATATATATATATATATATAGGATAGAGAATGAATGTTAACCCTTGTTTATTGCGATAACACGTTAACCAAACTAGTGGTCCACAGTAGGAAACGTCATCACTGTAACTTAGAGTTACAGTAGTAAACTAGTGGTACAATGAACGTTAATTTTTTTTTAAATATTGCAAGACTATACTCAAATTAAAGATATTAAAATGATCTATTTAATGATTTAATTTATATAAAAAAATAATATTATACAAAAAAGTTAAGACAGTTTTAAAAAATAGGAAACTTTTTTAAAAATAGAGGGAAAATTGTTATATCAGTGTTGTAACGCGATGTAAAAGTTAGTTACAGTACTACATAATCATATTGTAAGTGTTTGTTACATTAGTGTTAACGGGTTATCGTAATAAAAATGGGTTAACAATCGTTCCATCCCTATATATATGTATATGTTTTAAGACTTCTAGATAATGTTTAGAGCGAAAGAAATCAGGTAAAAGGGTGTGATATGCTTCTATTTATAACCACAATTGAAGAAAAATAGAAGGTGAGTGCTGAGATGGCGGTCTCTTGACTTTTACATTTTTTTGTTTTTGGTGTTGTGAATGTTATATTAATTAACAGCACCATCTTTAAACCCTCTTTCACATGTTATCTTTGTATTTTTGAGTCTCTAAAAATACAAAAATAAAAGGTTTTTTTTTTGGTTTTCTAGAAGCAACAAAGAATTATTCTATTTTTTGTATGATCCAGTCTTTTGTGTAGAACTATTTTAATATACATACTCAAGTTGGTAGATCACATCCTTTAATTAGTCTTGAACTATTTTGTTAAAAACCAATTATGAAATTTAATTTGCATTTTCTAATGATTTCACTGAAAGACATATTCAGTTATTTTGATATTTTATTATACGAGTTATAAATATCTTAATAAACTTTGATCTAATTAAAATTGTAATCTATATTAATCTTACTATATTTTACTGGAGTATGTATATTAAAATAGTTCTACACACAAGACTGGATCATTTAAATTAAAATTTTGCTTATAAACTTTAAAACAAAACTTGAAACTATTGGAACAAAACATTGAAAATATAGAGTAAAATTTTAATTTTACCCAAAGTATTTATAGATTAAAATTTTAACTAGATCAAAGTTTATTATAATATACATACTAAGTATGAAAGCATTGGACTATTAATTTAATAAATAAACTATTGGATTGAAACCGTAATTTTTATCAAAACTTAGGGACGAAAATATGACGAAAATAGTAATATACTAGTAAAATTTATTATATGAGTTATTAATATCTTAATAAAATTTTATCTAACTAAATACCTTAATTTTTTCCATTGGAAGATATATTCAGTTATTTTGAATCATTTAAATTAAAATTTTGTTTATAAATATCTTAATTCTAATAAATAGTTTAACATCTGATATTCATATGTTGATGACATATTTGTACTTAGTATGTTTAATTAGAGTTTTAGACTTATTAAACTACTAGTGGTAATCCCGCGCGTTGCGGCGGTATGGCTATTGCGTGATATTTTGGAAATTCGATTTTAGTCAGCATCGGCTCGGTGCGTTATGATGTAAATTAAAAAATCAAAATATAATTATTGAAAAAATTGAATGAAAGAAAATAATTACGTATATTACAAAAGTCTTTAAGACAATTATATTATGCCAACAAGATTAGTGAAAGCATGGGTGGTATTTGTGGTCAAAAATCACTTATTACCAAGATTTTAGGGGTTTCGTTTTATTAATATAGGTTAGAATTTTATAATCATCGGAGACAACTTTCGATGGTGATTTGCATAGAGCGGAGAAAGTTAATGGATAAATTATCACAACAAATAATCATCTTTATTGTTATTGAGCTTTTAACAACCGGCAAGGAAAAGGGAAAGAGGGATTACCGCTCAATCGTAGTAAATGAACCGAATTGAAAGTAAATGACGGTTTTGTTTGGTCACGTGTATATGTTTTAGCATTTGTATTATAAGCATCATATATTATATTTTATTGTAAGGGTATAAATGAAATAAAATGGTTAATTTTTTGAAACTTAAGTATGATTTTTCATATGGGTGTCATAATCCATATGTAAAATTATAATTCAATCATGTTTTCACTTTTATTATAAAAGATATAGATAAATATTAAAATTATTAAACTCACAATATGCCTCTAGAAAAATATTAGTATTATGATTATTATAAACATGAAGATATATATATATATATATATATAAGTTATATACTTAAATATTTAAATAAAATAATACTTAATTTAAATAATATTTAGTTATAAAAATATAATTACTAAGAAAACCACAAGAAACTAGAGAAAACCAATGAAAACGGTCACATAATTTATAAATTTTTTATCACTACCCTCTATATATATGTGTGAGTATATATAAATAAAGGTATGGATCAAATGAAAACCGTTGCATGGTTTTACATATACGTCACACATAGGTTACGTATACGTAACCATTTTTCATTCGACATAGTGTTACGTATACGTAAGTTTCTTCATTCTCGTATGTATGCTCAACATATATGTACCAAACACTTAAATAGCATTTTAATAATTAAAATAAGAAAAAAAATTTGAATTTGTTATTGTTTTCTGTGGTTTTCTTTGGTTTTCACAAAACTATTAGTTTTCTCAGGAACCCTCCCCTATATATAAATATATATATATATATATATATATATATATATCTTGGTTTAAAAAAGCGCTATGAGGCGCTGCTTAAAGCGTGAGGCGCTAGGGGCGCTGGACAAAAAAATTTGAATTTGTTATTGTTTTCTGTGGTTTTCTTTGGTTTTCACAAAACTATTAGTTTTCTCAGGAACCCTCCCCTATATATAAATATATATATATATATATATATCTTGGTTTAAAAAAGCGCTATGAGGCGCTGCTTAAAGCGTGAGGCGCTAGGGGCGCTGGACAAATCGCCTCACTTCAGTTGAGGCGCCAGAATACATGAAGCGGGCTGAAGCGGCGCTTCAGGCTTGGAGCGCTAGGCGAGGCGAGGCGGCGCTTCATGTATTATGGTCAATTTCCGGTAATAATTTTCGGTGATTCTCAGGAGAAGAGTTCACTTTGGTTCTTTTTTAGGCACTAGGGCATGTGCTTTTGTGTAAAATTGAACATGTAGATGAGATGAAGTTGAAATAGAGGTGCAATAGCAAGAGGTGATATCAAACCTACAGAAGATTAGATTGAAGAAGAAGATTTTGATGAAGAAATCTCTTGATAGAGGAGAGGTGCCAGGAGGAGAAGAAACAGCGATGATGTTGTTTTAAGTTTTAGGGTTAACCCATCTCTTATTTCATTTTTACAAAATTACATTATTCACCCTTAAAATTATAATTTTTGTTGAAGTTTACCTTAAACTTTTTCTTATGTGTTTATTTGTTTTCTTTTCTTCTTTCTGAAGTTATAGTTCTTGTACACAAAGCCTGGTTTGTTGTACATTGGGCATAACAGCTGATTTTGTGTTTCTTTAGGTTGTATTTATAGTTTTTTAAGTTGTACATAGATATTATTTATATTTTTATTACTTTTTTTAGTTTAGCGCCTCGCGTACGTGAAGCACTCGCCTCGCGCTTGAGGCGTGGCGCCTCGGATTTTGGTACCGAAACGCTTCGCCTCGCCTCGCGCTTTTTTAAGCCAAGATATATATATATATATATATATATATATATATATATATATATATATATATATATATATATATATATATATATATATATATATATATATATATTAGTGTTATCTTGAAAACCACCATTTTTTGTGATAACTCTAGGAACCAATATGAGTTACACAATTAAGTCACATGCAAGTCACATGCAAAATCCACCTTTCTTTAAAAATATTCATAAGTTTTTTTCACGACATTATTTTTTCAAAAAAATTACACTATTAATTTCAGTATTTTTTTATCTTTTCAACTTGTACCATATTGATATATTTCTTTAAAAAAAACCATCCATCCGTTATTTACACATGTGTAAATTAGTCATTGCATATATGTAAATCCTGTTTTACACATGTGTATTTTCAGGTATTACATATGTGTAAAATGACGTTCATAAAAAAAACAAGTTTTTTTTTATTTTTTATAAATTTTTTTATGAAAGAGGGAATCAAAAGAAACATTTTCGCCATTTTACTTTTTTTATTTTTATGTTATTTTTTGTTTTATAAATTTTTTTATTATGTTATCATTATTTACCATTTTACCCTTGAAAATATGTGGTTCACATTGGTTTCTAAAGTTCTCACAAAATTAGTGAGTTCTCATTTGAACCCTCCACTATATATATATATATAGGGAAGGGTTCCTGAGAAACCAATAGTTATGTGAAAAACAAAGAAAACCACGAAAACCAATAACATAATTCATAACTTTTTTGTTATTTTAATTGTTAATATGTTATTTAAGTATTTGATACATATATGTTGAGCATACATACAAGAATGAGGAGTTTTACGTATACGTAACACTATGTCAAATGAAAAATGGTTACATATACGTAAACTATGTGTTACATATACGTAACCTATGTGTTACGTATATGAAAAACCATGCTACTATTTTTCATTTGATTCATACCTTTACTTATATATACTTACACATATATAAAGAGTAATGATAAAAAAATTTATAAATTATATGATTGGTTTTATTGATTTTCTCTAGTTTTTCATAACATTGTGGTTTTCTTAAGATCTCTCATATATATATATATATATATATATATATATATATATATATATATATATATATATATATATATATATATATATATATATATATCGGGTTAGGTTCCAATGAGAACTTAATTTTTATTGAGAACTTAAAGAACCAATCTAGACCATTTATTTTTTTTTAGATTTACAAAATTAAAATATAATTTTAAAGGGTATAATGTTAATCACTCAAATAATTCTCTCTCCAATTATTTAATTATCCTTTCTCACTCTCGTCTCTAATTTATTATTTTTTCTCTCTCTGCTTCTAATTAAATAACAATGTTTTCTTATTTGTTTAAGAATTTAAGTATATGAGTGTACTAGTGGAAATGTCCGCGCGTTGCGGTTGTACAGCCGTTGCGCGATTTTTTGGTAATTCGATTTTAGTCAGTATCGGCTTGGTGCGTTATGATGTAATTAAAAAATCAAAATATAATTACTGAAAAAATTGAATGAAAGAAAACAGTTACGTATATTACAAAAGTCTTTTAGACAACTATATTATCCCAACAAGATTAGTGAAAGCATGGGTGGTATTTGTGGTCGGAAATCACTTATTACCTAGATTTTAGGGGGGTTTTGTTTTATGAATATACATTAGAGTTTTATGATCACCGGATGCAGTTTTCGGTGGTTTGCATAGACCGGAGAAAGTTAATAGAGAAATTATCACAACAAATTACCATGTTGATTGTTATTGAGCTTTTAACAATCGGCAAGGGAAATGGAAAGAGGGATTAGTGATCAATCGCAGTAAATGAACGGAATTGAAAGTAAATGGTGGTTTTGTTTGGCCATGTGTATATGCTTTAGCATTTGTATTATAAGTATCATATATTATACTTTATTGTAAGGGTATAAATGAAATAAAATAGTTAATTTTTTGAAACTTAAACATGAATTTTCATATAGGTGTCTTAATCCATATGTAAAATTATCAATTAATCCTCATATAACTTTTATTATAAAAGATATAGATAAATATTAAAATTATTAGATTCACAATATGCCCATAGAAAAATATTAGTATTATAGTTATTATAAACATAAAGCTATATATATAAATATATATAAGTTATATACTTAAATAATTAAATAAAATAATATTTAATTTAAATAATATTTAGTTAAAAAGATATAATTAGTAAATATCAATTTATAGTATCATAAATAAAATAAAATTTAATGAAGTAAATTAAATAATATATATTATTAAATAATGTATTAATAATGTTTATTAGATATATAAAAGAGACAAGGCCAAAAATGTCAAGGTATATCAAATTTAATTGATAAATTTATCATATTGCCCCTAATGTATATTAAAATTTTAATCATTTTTTTATTCTATCCCTGTTAAATGCCTTGTACTCCTTTGTACATGTTGATTCAAAACTTGTATGTTTAACAAAATTACATTTCTATCCAGATAGATTTATTATAAAATAGTATGGATATAAGTATTTAAATAAAATAATACTTAATTTAAATAGTATATAGTTAAAAAAAATATGATTAGTAATTATAAATTTATTTATCAATTTATATTATTATAAATAAAATAAAACTTTAGTTTGAAAAATATGATTAGTAATTATAAATTTAAATGTCAATTTATATTATTTTAAATAAAATAAAACTTAATGAAATAAATTAAATAATATCACATTATTAATAACGTATTAATAATATGTATCAAATAATACAATAATTAGCAGAAGTTAATTAAATAGGAGCAAAAGTGAAATTATTACATAAAGCACTTGCACTCTATGCTTAAAATGTTATGTAGGTGTCTTACAATTTAAATAAAATTACTATCTTATCCTTCTAATATGTATGATTTCCAAAGCC
The DNA here is from genome assembly GCA_025506415.1 of Flaveria robusta. Classification (NCBI taxonomy): domain Eukaryota; kingdom Viridiplantae; phylum Streptophyta; class Magnoliopsida; order Asterales; family Asteraceae; genus Flaveria; species Flaveria robusta. The sequence goes on from CM046460.1 coordinate 19,971,579, forward strand.
ACAGGATACGACTGATTAATTGATGTTTCAAAATTTAATGCTAGTTTATTAGAACCATATAAACCGACACCTAGAACTCCCATTAAGAGAAAAACGGAACCCTATATGGGGCAGTGAGAGGCGCTGCTTCTTCTGCTTATACTTGCCCATCAGCCGGCCCAGGCCTGCTCGCTATCCAAGTGTAGTCAGCAAAAGCAAAGATAAAAAATTACGTAACGTAGGACCAATAAGATTGAATCACACGAATCACGAGTTTTTCTCCATTCCTCTCATATATCGTCGTAACGCCCTTAATGCTAGGTTTTGAAAAAGACTTTTCTTTTTTTACAAGTCAAACTTGTCTCTATATTCAAGGGGCTCAAGATTGTGCAACGAAGTCTGCTATTCGAGGGGTTAGAAAAAATATGATTAGTAATTATAAATTTAAATATCAATTTATTTTATTATAAATAAAATAAAACTTTAGTTTTAAAAATATGATTAGTAATTATAAATTTCAATTTCAATTTATATTATTATAAATAAAATAAAACTTAATGAAGTGAATTAAATAATATCACACTATTAAATAATGTATTAATAAAGTGTATTAAATAATACAATAATTAGAAGAAGTTAATTAAATAAGGGCAAAAGTGGAATTATTGCATAAAACACCTGTACTCTATGTTTAAAATGTTGTTTAGGTGTCTTACAATTTAAATAAAATTACTATCTTATCATTCTAATATGTATTATATAGTAGTATAGATATAGATATATACCTTCAAAAAAATTCTATGTGTATATATATATACAATTTAATAATATTTATAGGTTTAAGTGATTTTAATACCTGTGTTTATTGTTTACTAACGTTTTACATATCTTTATCTGTTAATTGTTTAATGGGAACTTTATTTTTTTCACAAAATTAGAGAACTCATATAACACTTCTTTTTTAATCTTGAAAATCTAAAAGTAATAAGAAATATACAATGATAAACTATTATATAGTCACTTACATGTAGGTAAAACATTTAGATATTGTAAGAATTATACAAGAGGCTGATGCACTCAAAACAGTCCGGGTATCTCCTGCATGCATGCACCTTGTGCATGGTAGAAGTTACTTTGGAAGTTTTACACTCTACAAGAAAATTACACAAGTGTAAAATCTTCCGAAGCCAAAAGACCAATTCTTCCGAAGCCAAAGATGAAGTCTTCCGAAGCCTCAAAGTTAGAAGACTGATTTCTTTCGAAGACAGAGAAGACATGCTCTCTGTGATCAACAACTTTTCAGAAAAGCTGACCAACTTTCCGCTGTCACTCTGCCGGCTCACCAACTTTACACAAATTGGTGAAAAGGTCCATGTTTTAGGAAGCTGTAGATTAATGTCTTGCGTCTGTAACTTTCTACTTTATATACTTTTATCCTTTTTGTATTACAATAGGATGTGAGCTATGGCATGTCATAGTCACATGTCAAAAGGCAATCTGCCTTTTGACTTTTCATTGATCTTGTTGTCTAGATTAGTAATTCCAGCTGGCTTTCAAAGTATGGCCGGCTGTAGGAGGTAGTATAAAGTATCTCAGGTTCTTGTATTTTATTTCTATGCTTAGTAACACTTGTAATAGAACTTGAGAGCAATATACATCTTCCTTGAAAACCAATTATCTTGTTCTTAAGCTTTCTGTCTTTTGTTTACTTGTGTTATTCTAGTATCATCTTAACCTGCCAGTTCCCTATTTGATTTGTTAAGTGTTCTAAGTCTCTCCTCATTGTAAAAACTGAGTTGCTCACCCTTCAAACGGTCCTACAGATATACGTATATATAGTTCAATTTATATGTATATAGTTTAATTTACACATAGGTAAAATAATTAATTACTCTTTCTCCTCTATCAACGTTTCTCTCTATTATCTAACTTCCATTTTCTACAAATATTTTAAATATATTTAAATTTTTGGACAACTCTTATATTTACATATATGTATTTTGGTAAATATACTACTTACATGAATGTAAATCATCAAACTATTAATCGATTTCTCCATAATGAATTTCAACTTACGTATATGTATTTTTTCATCCTTATCATGTTTTAAATCATTTTTCAAAGTGTGTGTCTTTACATGTATGTAAATTTTTATACTAATAATCCATTTCAACCAACATATTGTCTATTTACATATATATAAATATTGATATAATTGTCTATTTACATATATATAAATATTTATAAATATGTAAAATTTTAATATGAACTAAACATATACATTTACAAAAACAAACATATTTATTCTAACTAAAATTTAAACAACATAATGAAAAACCATATTAGTTTCATTGTTGAGAATAAATGAGTGATTAATTTGATCTTGAAATACCATAAACAATTATTATTTGAGTTAAATTGTTTATAAAAATTATAAGTATATAGCTAATGAAATTTTACAGAAGAAAAAAGAATCACGTAATTTGAATTGGGCTTTTTAGATAATAATTCATTTACAATCAAATTAAAATATAGAATTACTAGCATAAAATATGTTAGATGTCATCAAGCATATATAATAACTTATTATATAGTGATGGTATGTATTGTATAAAACTTGATAAAAGATAATGTTTAAATATGCAAAAATGAAAGAAACATGATATGTACACGTATATACACAAAAACTCTCTCAATAACCTCTATATATCTTTAATTTCTCATAAATAAGCTACACATTTCTTCACTGATGAACATAATAATGTTGAATTACATGAAAAATAAAGGAAAGTAACATTAATTATAAGTGTGAAATTTAAATATGTAAAAGTTTATATTTTAAATTATGAATATTAATATTTCATACCAAGAAAGAAATGGAAAGAACTATAGAATTGTGACACGAATCGTAACACTTAAGGTAATCATTTACAGATTTAATTATTTACTACTGTATATGATGCATGTGTTTGTGTGTTTAGTATTTATAAAAAAAATTCATCCTTTGAGAAATGTGAGAAGGATTCATTGTTATAGGGCATATATCTTATATTTATTCTGTATAATACTCCAATAACATTGTTTGTTTTTATGATCAGGTCCTCTTACTTTTCTCAAAGAAATAATCTTTCACCTCTGACTTATTATTTTAATTACTATGCTGACCAGATTGATAATAAATGTGTCTTATGACTAATCATAAGAATTTTTATAAGTTAATCATCCATAGCGCTACAATTTTGTATTTTCACCATTTCAACGTGTCAGCAAGTTACTTGCTTTTCTTAAAAGAAGTATATTTAATCTATACTTTAATATAAAACAAAAGCTTATATATGTTTGGTGTAATACAAGTATTATATGAAAATGTTTCTTCCTTTAAGAAATGTGAAAATGATTCATGGTTACACAACCACGATTGATATCTTACATTTGTTTAGTGTAAATACAACTATCTAACGTTACAATTTACGGATATAATATTAGAGGTGTACATCTAATTCTATTTTTGAAAGAAACCCGGTTTAAAACCAACCACAAACTAATGTCGATTAAATCTATTCAGGTTAAACATCAACAGTTGGTACAAGATTAGTCTGGTTTTTTTACCATTGGGAACATGTTAAAGACTGATTTGGAGAAATTGGGTTAGTGTAGGGGTGTAAACGAGCCAAGCCGGCTTGCAAGTTACTCGGGATCAGTCCGATCTCGAGTTCACATTATGGCTCAGCTCGTTTACTAAACGATCTCAAGCTCAAGCTTTAAATATCGAGTTCGAGCCGATTAGCGTGCTTAAACGAGCTTTTTGTTAATATAATTTTTTATTTACATTTTAAATAAATATAAATATACATTTACATCAATCATATATATATATGATAGAGAACGAATGTTAGTCATTGTTTATTATGATAACTCATTAACCAAATTAGTGGTACACACAAGCTAAGTTATCACTGTAAGTTACAGTTATAGTGATAAACTAGTAGTACAAAATTAACGTTAAAATTTTTTTAAAAAAAATATAGCAAGACTATACACGAATTAAAGATATTAAAATGATCTATTTAATGGTATAATTTGCATAAAAAATAAATTTATATAAAAAAGTTAAGACGGTTTTAAAAAAAGGGTGAAATTTTTTAAAAAATGCGGTGAAAATTGTTACATCAGTGGTGTAACGCGGTGTAAAAGTTAGTTACACTACATAATAATGATGTAAGTGTTTGTTATATTAGTGTTAATGGGTTATCGCAATAAAGGTGGGTTAACAACCGTTTCTTCCCCTATATATATATATATATATATATATATATATATATATATATATATATATATGTATATATATATATATATATATGTATATATATATATAATTAATAGACGTAATTAATTAACATATAATATGTTATATATAAAAGAGTATGATTATAAATAAATATAAAATAATTATAAAAAATAAAAAAATTAATAATTTAACAATAAACGAGCCAAGCTCGAGCTTTAAAATTTTCTAACGAGCCAAGCTCGAGCTTTAAAATTTTCTAACGAGCCGAGCTCAAGCTTTAAAAATATAATTACAAACGAGCCGAGCTCGAGTTTTCTAAAACCAAAAACGAGCCGAGCTCGAACGTATTTATAAAACCAAAACGAGCTGAGCTCGAGTCTAAGTGAGCTAGTTTGGGCTCGACTCGACTCGACTCGTCTCGACTCGTTTACACCCCTAGGTTAGTGGAACTAGTTTCAAACGGACTAACAGTTGGACCATTTCGAAAGTTATAAAATACCCATTTATAACCGTTCTATATATGGTCATTTTAATCATTTTATGCCCATGTGTTTGTATATATCGGCATTGAATGAGTTGGTTCAATCACTAACTAAAAAATGGTCTTTGAAAGTGTAGGTGAATCTTCTTAAACAACTTAACTGTTGTTGTGATTGTATATAAAATGAGTTTCCAGGAAATTTGGCAACATTATGATTTGTGAGAAACATTTCATGCTACAAATAAACATCAAACAAGAACGACGGCAGGTAAACACCAAACAACGATGATGAAAACGACAAATATTTTATAATACTACTCTCTCTCTCTCTCTCTCTCTCTCTCTTTAATTTATCACATTAATAAGATAAGTGAGAAATTTGTCTCAAGAGTTTACCTTTATTCTGTTTACTTTATATTAATTTTTTTTTTAAATAGACATTCGTGTCTATTTATATATTATATATTTACATTATATATTATAATATTTAAAAAGAAAATTGTCATTTTTCTCTCTTTGATTTTGATACATTTGCTATTTTCTTCCAAAAATGTTTTTTTTTTTTTTTTTTTTTTTTTTTTTTTTTTTTTTTTGCATTTGACTCTCTAATGTTTGAAAAAAGTTATTATTTTCATCTAAAAATGTTAGCTCCATTATTCTAAAATGTTAAATATTCATCCGTAAATGGGTATTTATGTAAATTTTCATATAAAAACAAAATCCTAATCTATGTTTACATGTTGCTGATAAATTTTCTTTAACGAATTTTAATGTTTTTGAATGAAAATGTCAACTTTTCAAACATTGGGGAGTCAAATGCAATAAAAAAGCTTTTTGGATATAATGACAAATATGATCATCAAACCACACGTAGGAAAATGGCAATTCACTCGTATTTAAATTATCTTTTATAGTATTTTAGGAATATTTAAATATTATTATAATAGTTTAAATATTTTTAAATCTAGAAAACAATTTCAAACAGATCATGTTTCAATCATACCAAACCTTTTGGATAGGTTCATATTTTCATCTCTAGAGAGCGGTTTCAAACCCGAACTGGTTTGGTCAAAGACCGTTTTAAACTATTATTAACTCAAACCGACTGATTCAGTTTAGAAAAAAACTCATTTTATGCAACTTTACTTACTATCATCTAAAGAGCACATAACATGTTACGGGAGGTGGTCACGTACGTCATAAAATAATACTTGGAACAACCATCAAATTATAACTTAACGTGTGAAGTTTCTATGCTTATGGTATATTATATGATCACTTACTCAATATACATAGTGCTATATAACCACAAACAGATGATCCAGTTTGTCGCAAATTCGTTGGAAAACGTGGCTTGGATTCCCAATAAATTTTACTAGACGATCATGATGAAGAGTATTAGCACAAATAACTGATGACGATGGCTGAGTCGGAATTGCAGTGTTTTATTGATGTATAACCGACGCACATTCTAATGTACGATATTATGACGCGTTTACATATGGAAAATAACAGTGGGTGACACTCGTTGCTAAAAGTTTCTTTTTTGGTTTAGGTCAGTTATATGTCACTAAATACTAATTCTCACTTGATCACTGATGGATATAAACAATTTTGTTGTTTTATTTTGTTATTTCGGTGCATTCTATGATTGATCCGTCAAACATTACACACGGATGATATTAGTCGGTGTTAATGTCGTCGGTGACAATGACTTCTCTTGCAGTAGTATCAATAAATATTTGATGATGTTTATTTGTTACTATTCATCAAAAAGACATAACCATTGACCGGCCATGTGAGCTGGATTTTCTAAATATAAGTTTTAAAACGAATGCCACATTACCACTTGAATTTTTTTAACTAATAACGCTTTGGTTAGATAGATTTGAATCAGATATTTAAACTATAAATTAATATTAATACAACATACATGCATTATTTTATAATACTGTATTAGAAAGGTCAAACATGAGTGATGAGATACATCTGTAGTTGACTTTTGTATTTAAAAAGCTTTGTTTTATAACTTTTTTAATTGAGTGGTGAGGGTTTTGTTGATGTTTATTGACTGTCATTACTTCATGTTTGGGTATATTTTTCCAGAATAATGATATAATATATTAAAGAGATATTTTATTATGTTTCAATGGTTTTATGTGAACTAAAACTCTACCAAATATATTGTTTACGTTTCTTCTAGAAAAATTATTTTTTATTAACCCAAGTAGAAAACTAACAAAGCAATCATTATACCATCTCCAATGGGAGTAGGTGAGAAGATAAACGAGAGAGTGGGTGATGGAGATCTGGTGCAAGAACAACCAATAAAGATTGAATGTAAGTGAAGAGAGAAGAAAGAAAAGAGACGAGATTTTTCCGATAGTTTATAGAAAGAGAGAACGATGTGAGAGCGCTTCCATATCGTTTGTTATACTAATTTGTATCCTTAAAATTTAAAGAAAAACTGAAGTCGATGAAAGACCTATAAATCCAAACCTAATTTATATAATTATATGGCAATCTATAGTAAATTAGTAAATATACAAATCCACTACTCAAACTTTAAATTTATTCTATAGATGTAAACTTGATTTGTTTTTGGCATTTTTTAGGATGATGTTTTGAGTTTTTATGGTCAATATGAACAAATGTTCTTATTTTAAAATGGTTAAGTTATAATTTGAAATGCATTTATTGACCCTTCTAGCCTAGCCCTTAAGTAATTAATTTTTTAGATGGGCATGTCTTGATCAAAACCCATTTAACATAAAATGACCCACAGATTAGATAGTCAAACTTGTATAAAAAAATAATTAAAAACAAGTTTAGAACTAAATGATTAAAAAAAAATACTAGATGATAGATGATGATTTAGATTGCAGAAAAAACAGATAAATAAATAATAAAAGAAAAATATAAAAAAAGGATGATCAAAGAAATGTGATAGATTTGTGAAAAATGAGACATAAATATAAAATATGATAACCTTTAGTTAAATTATAAGGATATAATTCTGAATATATAAAAAATGACATATTATAAAAAGTTTATAAATGTTTAAAAACAATGGGGAAACTTTTTTTTTTAAGAAATAATGTAATAACTAATGATATGGTGGTAACACCCTTATTAGTTATCACAATTATATTAAATATAAAAGTAAGGAATATTAAAATGACTATATTACCCTCTAAGTAATGTTCACCACTCATTTTTCCCAGATTGAACACGAGCCAGTCACTTTAATATACAAAAATTAAACAACCGAGCACGTAGGGTTAATGGGATCTCATCATTTTAAAGGGTTTTCATTCAAACAAAATGCTACAGTACACGCGCGCAGACAAACACATATAAGATAAGTATCTTTTGAAAACCCTTTTTTCATGTAAAACCAAAAACCTTATGTGAGAAATTATTTAGAGAGGATTTTAATAAGAGACTTAGATTAAATCAAATTTTTAATTGATTTGAGCGACTCTTATTTTTTTATTAATTTGAGAGACTTAGATTGAACGTGTCCTTTTAATCCTTTTTTTTATTACCATTTAATTATATATGAAGAATATGAATGTTATAGCAACACTCCTAAGTTTATAAGCTAAACTTCTTAAACTTTGTGTAAGTTACATTAAAGCTATACGTTTTGTATGTGACTTAGCTTCAAACCACATCTCTTAATTTTACTCCACTACATATGATTAAGAAACCGTTCAAAAAACTACATAAATGCATAACTGTGAATCTAGATTATTGAAGCTTCAACAATTTCTACGTGTAATTATGAAGTCGTTCAGAAAATCACATAAATGCATAACTGTGAATCTAGATTATTGAAGCTTCAACAGTTTCTACGCATAATTATGAAGTCGTTCAGAAAACCACATAAATGCATAAATGTGAATCCAGATTATTGAAGCTTCAACCATTTCGTAATTTTGTTTAACTTGGGATATTTCCTTAATAGATGTATTATTCACAAAAGCTATAGATCTTGAAGTTTCTTCAAATATTATTTTTTTATCGACATAAGATTCATCTTTCTTTTTCGTTTTTAAAATGTGGCTTTTGTACTTAAAGATTTGGGACAGCTTGGGGTATTTACGTATGTACAAATGATAATGAAGAGCTCATATTACATAAGTATCATAGAGGTGTAAATCTTAGATTTATGAACCATATGAACAAAATTAATGGATAAGCTATGGCACGTCATTCACATAAATAAGCTCATTTTACTTTCAAAATGTAGATCAAAGTGCATGGTAAATACACGTGGTTACATTTATTATTTGTTTATGTTTTTTTTTTTTTTTTATTTAACAGAGAAGGTTGGGTAGTATTAAATAACAAGAAGGTTGAGAAGAATGTAAGATTTGATAAATTTGTTAAGGGTAAATATTGTATTATATAGGTGAAAATAAAATTAAATTAAAATTTTAAGTATTTGCAAAACAATAAATAATTAAAAATACGGTTTTTTTGGTAAAAAATATATATATATTTATTTTTTTAATTATGGGCGAGGGGGGGCATTTTCGTAATTTTGGGCGAGGGATTCCCATAATCCCTCGCTGAGTCAGCGAGGGATAAAGCCACGTCAGCGAGGGATGTACACGTGGGCGAGGGATTCCCATAATCCCTCGCTGGCACGCTTTTCTGGGCGAGGGATTCCCATAATCCCTCGCCACGTCAGCGAGGGATGGGCACGTGGAGCGATAGGATTGGCTGTTTTATTTAATAAATTTCATTTTTGACCGGTTATTTTAATAATTCGATTTGGTCAAATGGTCATTTTCGTAATTTTCCCTTAAAAATATATAATGTGTAAGCTGTTACAAAGAATAGTGCGCTAGCGTCAATAAAATTTAGCTGTCGGCCATCAAACCATTTTCAATTATCTAGAAAGTCAACCTCCAATCACAACTCTCATATTGTAACAATTTTTATATTATAGCTTCATATATTATTATTTATTTCATTTCAGATGCTTCATATCTAAAATATATATTGTTAATTAATGTATATAACCATCAAATTAATTATAAGTTTAATTTTTAAAATAATATATTATATCAAAATGAGGGATTATTATTTTACTATTGAGTTAAACACAAACAATTTGTTTGATAATAACATACTTCAATAATGAAATATAACTTAAAAGATTAAATTTTAAAATTCATACAATCAACTAGTATTAATATCTCCTTAACATAACATCCAGGTCAATCATCCTAATAAGCGCTTTGTAAAAAGAAAATAGGTTTGATAACACTTTAATGAATATACATACAAAGAAAAGGTTAGAACAATATTACCATGATAGTAAACTCATTTAGGCCTCCTCATCATGTACACCCCTAAGGTTGTCATGCACAATCTATCTTCAAACAGGCATCATGTCATCATCTCTCTTTCTTCTATATAGAATTTAATTTAGACATATTTTACTTGTATAAAATTCATCAAACCTAGAAAAAAAATTCTACCTTAAATTTTTTACATTAGCATCGAAATCATCTGCAATCACCATAATTCATTTAGAGAGAAATAAAGGAGGGCGTCACAAGAAGAAATTCAAAGAAGTAAGGGTTTTCACTGTCGTATATTTCCAATTAATATTTCATGACCGTCATTGAGATCTTGAAACGTGTAAAACCCTTAACAAGAATGTCGAGTCATGGAGAATTAAAATTTATATAGAAAAAGGGTTTTGCGAGAAAAATAATATAGAAGAGCTTTCAACGTGACATAGTGATCCCGACATATCAAAGCCAACCGAGTGAATAATGTCTTTACATATTGTTGTTGCCACGTATCATATTACTTACGTAAATAAATAAAAAATGAAGTTAACAAAAGCAAATTGCTATTACAAAAAATAAAGAACAATGAAATTAACAAAAGCAAATTGCTATTAATTAACCTGATCATGTGGTTATTTTAATGATTTTTTTCCATATCAATAATTGTTTCCAACTTCAGAAATAATAAATCTGAAAGGGTTGGGCTTTCAAAAGGCAATATCTCTTCTATTGGATTATTATTCTACTAGAGTTTCAAAAAAATAACAATAATAAAGTATTACAATAAGTATAATATCATAAACGAATTTGGTATGCCTATATCCCTCCTATAATTCCCACCATTTCTCACTTTTCATCTTTGCATCTCTTCTGAGAAAATAACCATGGCTTCTTCTTCTTTTTCATTTTCCATTTGCAGCCTCATCTTCTATGCTCTATTGCTTATACAGGTGTGCTTTCTTCCTACACTTTTTCTTGTTTACATTTTTGTTATTTTGTTAGATGTCTTTTAGTAATCCATCGGTGATTATCAACAAATCACCAACGAGTGTTATTAACAAATAGTATCTTTTTTTCTGGATTTTGGGTCATTTAGCCGGTGATAGTCTTATCACCGACGAAAAGTTTAAATGTTAGTCCTTTTCTAGGATTTTGGGGTTTTTTTTTTTTTGGTAGGTTGTTGGTGATTTTCAACAGATCACCAACACTACTAAATAATAGTCTGTATTTTGGGATTTTGGGTTACCCCGTCTATATATATATTGAATCGTTTGATCTATGACAGTTTTGCAGCGGTCGTGAAATCACAGACAAAAATCAAAAGATCAATCACAACGAAGAAAATCATATTAACATCTACAAGAAAAACGATCCTTATGACTTAGATCCGGCTCTAAACGTGTTCTTCCACGTAAACGATTTATATTCGGGCAAAAAGATGCCAGTTTATTTCGCGGTTAACGATCCTTCAACAACTCCACGATTATTAACACGAGAACAATCCGCTTCGATCCCATTTTCATCCTCAAAACTTCCTTATATTCTAGAGCTCGTATCATTAGCCAAGGGTTCGCCGCAAGCTCTAGCCATGGAGCAAACGCTCAAACAGTGTGAGCTCGAGGCCACACCGGGTGAGACCCGGTTCTGTGCTAGCTCACTAGAGTCCATGCTGGACTTGACACGTGACATAATGGGTGTGGTCAAACTAAAGGCGTTGACCACCAATATTCATAATTTGTCCAACACCCTTTTGCAAGAGTATACTTTTTTAAAAGAGCCATTAGAGCTTAATGTTTCTGATATGGTGGCTTGTCACACCATGGCTTATCCTTATACAGTATACTATTGTCATGGTCAAAAGGGGTATAACCGGGTTTTTGAGATTTCTTTAGGGGGCGAAAACGGAAATATAGTGGATGCAATTGCGGTCTGCCACATGGAAACCTCTAAATGGGATAGTGACCACGTGGCGTTTCGTGTGCTTGGAGGCCAGCCTGGCAGCTCGCCGGTGTGTCATTTTCTCCCGGCCGATAACATTGTGTGGATACCGTCAACATAGATGATCGATAAACGACTAGTGATATGTGATATAGATCCTAAAACATGTTTGTACGTGTGTAATACATATAACAGAAGCTAGTAGTATTATGGGTATAAATCATATATGTGTTACTTTTAGGTATATGTATAACAGTTTTATCTATAATAGTCATTAATTAATATCATGAGTAAATTTCATACACATAGTTTATGTAATAGTCAAGCTTTTCTAGTAAGTATAACCGTGAAAGTTCACGAATATAAAATAAATACACATAATTTTTTCACGTTATAGCCATAAAGGCAAAGTTTTGTTAGACATATAATTGTCGAATAACCGTAGCTAAAATATATACATTTGTGATTTTCTTGTTTGATACAATATCTTTGGTTGGCGATTTTGATGTCATCAGTATTATTTTAATATGATCGGATTTACTTAACTAAGATTAAAGAAAAACAAGAAAAAACATTGATATAAGTTACGAATTAAGTGTGAATTACAAGCTTGTTAAAGACTTTTCTTGTTTCATGCACCAAGTAGCCTAGTGGTTCAAGGGCTACGCCTTTTGGTGGAGGTTCGGGGGAAGCCGCCAAGCAGGGTCCAAGGGGTAGAGCATCAAGTGGGGTTTCGTTGCCAGGTCAGCGAGTAGTGTCCGTGATGGGAAATTTTTCCGTGAACTTATTGAAATGCCACTTGAAGTTTCTTCGAATTTACATTATTGATAAAAGTGCATGGAAAATAATCATCGGTCGTAATGATTAGGAGTGCTGATTATGAATAGTAAGTTAACTACTAATTAGTTACAACTTGGTCTATGAGGCAAATGGAAATTAATGGCACTTGGTTAATAGCAGCAAGGGAGTTTTTGTTGAAGAGTTTTCTACTAAGATGTAATAAGTTCCTATTGATGCGGCTATCAAACTATCGATAGTTATAATTGTCAACTAATACGTCTTGATGATTCACCAACTATATAAAAAATGTCTTTGGTCTAATTTGATATACGATTTATGGTACGTTGTTTTCATAACCGATTTATGCCTATCGTTCTTGTTATTCTCTTTGATCATTAGGCTATTGTTTTATACTTCAAATGAGATTTTCATGTGAAAAAGACATATCTAGCAATTGAAGTTTAAGCATATACCTATAATATTTTTGATATTACAATATATAAATAATTAGTACGTTACCTATTTGAATTATGGACAGACAATGTGGATTAAATGAAAAACCAAGTTTAAGTCAAAATGGACATATATTTGATACGAGTCCAAGCAATTCGAGTTGGATCAGGATGACCCACTAACATAATATATATCATGTTGAGTGTTGACCCGCAATTCACTTTATTCGTGGGTATATGCTCATAGCATGTTCTACACATTGATGACTTTTTTTTCAAATTTATTTGTGGGTACATATTCTTTCAAGTGGTTAACAGTTTAGTATCATCATAAATAGTTACATGATGTAAATTTAAGAGTAAGTTAAGAGTATGCGAGTCATTGTTAAAAATATATTTTAATAGCAGACTATAGAGTTACTCGCCATCCAACTACTTTACTAATTTGTTCCAACTAGACGACACTAACTAACTGGTGGCAAGCACGGTGATGTGACCGGTTTATTGGCTTGCCACCCAGTCAAGTGCTGAGCGACGGCTTTTCATAAGGCACTCAGAGCTCATAGTTAGTTCTTAGTTTCACAAACTCTACAACTCTACATATAAGTCAGCCGGATTTCAAGCTATCTAAAAGAATTCCTCTTACGCTTATTTTCATAACTATAAGAATCTGTTATCAGAAAATATACTACACTGTTTCTCTACGGTGGTATAAGTGGTGAAATAAGATGTTTCTAAAAACCACGAGATAGTTGCAAATATATAATTGTTGATGGATATAGAATTTTACTAGTTTACCGGTGAAATAAGTTATATATGTACACTAATTGTTCCTTTGACTTGGTTTTGTGTTCAAATTGAGCATTGAAAACAAAAATTGCTTATAGTGCCGCGACACTTCATTTCATCACAAATAAACAATACTTTATTTTGGAAGTCCTAAGCTCCTCTCAATCATATTTGAACCCGATTAGTCTCTTTACTCATTACGATTACGATTGTATATCCGTTTATAGTAAGCTAGATTCAGTGCAACTAGAGATGAACAATAAACTGGTTTGAAAACCGAAACTGACAACCCGTCCTAAACCGAGCCGGTAGTCAAAACGGTTTTGTTTAAACCGCTTCCAACCATAGCTTATTTCTTACCCAGTTTCAACCCATGTTGTACACCTATAGACTATAGTTGTATAGTGCCATCCCATGTTATAATAAAAGAAAATCTAGGGCTTTTGGGCTTTATGCCTAAAGAGAATAATGCCCAATTTCTATTAGAGTTCGGCCCAATCTAGCGTGGGCTTTCAGCTTCTATAAAACTCAATGGGAGCACCTGCAGAAGTCTCTCATAGTCTCATGACTCATGTGTTCCCTCGTTTATTAAAAATCTTACTCTTCCGTACTTCCACGTTTTCCATTAAATACTTAGGAATATGATTTTTCAAAGCGCTCAAATCCGCTCGACGTTTATTCAAAAATTGCTTGAAAAATACTCCTTTGAATTTTTTTCTCGGTTGTAAATAAACCAATCAGCTCAAATCAGTTTGTAAATGAGCCAAGCACAAGCAAATGTTTGCTCGGCTCAGCTCGGTTCTGCTCGAATTAATTTTTATATATATATTATATATATAATTCATGCATAGCAATCTAGTAGATTTGGTACATTATATACAATATACAATTATATTTATATATAACAGATTAGTCAACCAAATAAAAAATTCAACACTAAGCATAAAAGTGAAATACTAAGCCGTTAAGAGACAATTTTTGACCCCGCTCTTACTCTTAGTCGATTATCTCCCGCTCTCATTGTCATCGTGCTTTGCAATATGCTCATCGCCTAATCGGCTAAAGACTTAACCTCAGCATCAGCCACAACGTATTGTAATTTATATATATAGTTTATACATAGCATTATAGTAGACTTGTTGCACTATATACAAATATGTAATTATATTTACATATACCAGATCAGTCAACTAAATAAAAAATTCAACAATAAGTTTAAAAGTGAAATACTAAGCCGATAAGAGACAATTTTGACCCCGCTCTTACTGTTAGTCGATCATCTCCCGGTCTTCCTAAGCCGATAAGTGACAATTTGTTATATTTACATATAACAAATTTATGCAGAAATATTTCTCTACAAAGGAGAGTTCATTAAGAAAAAAAAAACAAAAGTATAAAAGAGGAATTTAATCGAACATAATTATCGCGATCAGTTCAGCCCATTGGATCGAGTTAACTCGGCCCAATTAAATACGGTCCTCTTCTTCGTTTTATTTCTTTCAATTAATATATGTTTGTCTTAAAAGTAATATTTTGAATTTTACGGGTAATGTAAATATTTAATTTATATTTGTTAATTTTCTTGAATGTATTTAAATTATGTGTGTTTCGTTAAACTATCCACACTTATGAGTGTGTAAAACAATCATTTTAAAAATAACTAGTTTTACCTATCAACTTGGCTCTGGACTAAATTTACATCAAAACATAAAATAACTTACATTTATACCATTGAATGAAATATAGTATATTTGACCTAACTTTTTTCAAACAAAATTATGTCAAAACGTAGACTAACTCAAATAGTACATAAAAAAGCACATGCAGCAAAGCAGACGTGATAAAATATAAACTACAATCGTACCGCCTCGTTTCCAAAATTAAAATTACATCTAAACATAGAGTAACTTAGATTTATACAATCGATTAAAAACGTATTATATTTGACCATGCCTGTTTGCAAATAAAACTTACGTCGAAACTAAACCAACACAAAACGAGCGTAAAAAAATACATTTACGTTTTATATATGTTCTTACTCAATTTTGAACTAAACTTAAGTCGAAATGTAGAGAAACGTTAAAACGTAGATCGTCTCATCGGGAGCGCTAGTTCATTCCTTCGTAACAATCAAAATCGAACAGTCAAACCGTCAATCAATTAAGTCTCATTTATATAACACCGTTAAACAATCAGTTTATCTAGAAACCTAACCAAATCAGGATCTTGATCATCCCCACCTCCAAATACAAATTTGTTACATTTTTTAGTCAAAACTAGTTTTAAACATCCTTAAAATTTTGTAGATGCGTTTAATCCTTATTTGTAGATCCGAATTTTTTCTTTCTTTAACATTCAAATTTCCATTTATAGATTTACCAACCAACACCCTATTAATTTTGTGCTTTTTTCGATTCTGATTCTAATTCCAACTAGTTTAGTAAACATTCTCTTAACCAAAGTCCAAACGACCACTAAAGATGACAAAATATCAGAATCAAGGGACTCAAAATGAAGTTTAAAAGCACTTAAAGGACCATTACACAAATCTTTGCTTATAGCCTTATAGGTTTGATTATCGAACAATGGGATCCGCCAACAACATAAAACCGAAAACAACGGTCTTCATCTCCCCTTAGAAATCTGCAATCTTTTATCCAAAAATCCGACATTTTGATCAAAATATCTTCAACAGATTCTGATCGCCGGTTAACGATGTCGATCCTAGGTTCTAATATGCCGAGTGAGGTAATCGATCTCAAATTCACTGAATTAGGGCTTCATTTGTTCTTGATTTTGCGATTTATGATGATTGATCTGCAATCTTTATGTGATTTGGTTTGTTATAATCTAATTCATTCGTTCCTGAAGAAAACCCTTCATGCGATTAACTTTAAATTTGATAAGTTGGAAGTAATGGAATTGAAGCATGTTGGTCGTTAAAAAGTTAAAGCGGATGAATTGTGATCATCTTCATCAATGTGTTTGGTGTTGATTTTATCCACCTTTTGGTTTTGTTACAAAGATTTGATAGTGCTTGGGATTGGTTTATCTAATTAGGCATATTTGAGTAAGAAGGTTGATATAAACATTTTCTAATAAGCAATTACAAACAGCCTGTTAAGACTTAAGATTTATTCTATATGTTTGGTCATAATTATGAATGCGATTGCGACTAAGTTAGGTCTCAGGTTCGAATTCAACTTCCACTGTTTTCTGCCTTTTAACGCCCTTGAAGGGAGCGCGCTCAGCACAAGCTGTGTTTTACTTGATCCTGTTTGGGGTATTGGTGGGGTCATGTAAGTTTGTGTGTAGGTGTTCTCACGGTCACCAAAAGAAAATTTATAAGTGAATTAAATCTAAAAAGGAGCCTGAAGTAACACACTATTTAGAGTTTAAAGCATGAACAAAAAATTCATGGAAAATATGAATCTTAATAAAGAAAACCAAACTCTTGCTTACTAATTTCAAAACTTTTAGAGCCCGGGTCTCATTGGAAGCGGCCTCTTTACCCTTCAGCATAGTTGGACTGCGCGTGGGATATACTGGGTTTTTTTGTTTGCTTGTTTGTAAACTCTTATTTACTATTACAAACTCTTGATTCCTAGTACCATTGTATCTTATAATGTGAATGATTAAAATATTTAGGGACTTGCTGTGGACTTAATGTTTCTGCAACCACTCATTTTATAATTTACTAATATGTAGGTTGGTCTGCGGTTGCTTCTTTGCCCTCTTGGATCCAATATTGTCCTAAAAACAGCATGGTATGTTTGTCATTACTTCACTGATACAGAAAAAGGGGGTTTTTGGGATTGCTTATTTAAACAATTCATTAGCTTATCGTGTCTTCTAAAAGGCAGATAAGCACTTTTGAGCTTTTAATTTAAGAAAAGTGCTTATGCTTATTCATTTATTTTAGGGTGAAATAAGTTGTTTTCAATGAACACTTTGAGATTGATTATTACAAACTGTTTATATCTGATGGATACAGAATTACATGTTTACCCTAAGGGTGAAATAAATTGTTTTATAAGCTGATTATCTGCTGCATCTGCTTATAACTTATAAGCATAAGCAATAGCATACGTTGTTCAAATAAGCAACTTGTAATAGACTTTTTGGCCACTGTCTAGTAATTCTTGTTGGCCCTTTTCATATTTACCTCTAAATTCTATTAGTAGCCTTACTTAATTATATTGATTAATTTGTGTGTTCTTTGATATGAAACAACATATATAATCTCTGTTGCTAGTAATGTAACATATTGTATTCTTCTGCAGTTGTTCTGTAGGAGTTATTCTACCTGTTTACTCTACTTTTAAAGCAATTGAGATGAATAATAGAGCCGAGCAACAAAAGTGGCTTTTATACTGGGCAGGTTTGTTTTATTTAACACTACATGTATTCAATATTTCTTAAAATTTGATATACAAAGCGTCCTGGTTTATCTTTCTAATAAGCTCTGATTGTGATGTTGGTAATGTTTTTGGTATATAATGTAACTTTGTGTTACCAAAGTGAATTTTTCCTTCCATAATGGGTGAAATCCAAATCTGAATATCTTGTGTCTTTTCAATTTTTCCTATCTAATAATGAAATTGTTGCTTGCAGCATATGGGACATTTAGCGTTGCAGAAATATTTGCAGACAAAATTATATCCTGGTATTATCTTTAGCCCCATATGGTTTTGGCAACTGCACAAAATAGAAACAAACGTTACACCTTTTTACGATTTTAGCAACCATTTTCAAGTCAGATGCAAAATAGAAACCATCTTTCATATTATTACCGATTGTAGCATGTCATTTTTCTGCCGATGTTATAAACTAATGACGTGGCATCTTATTTGCCATTTTATTGTATATGTATATGCCATGACATTTGATGTGACATGTAATACATTTTTATACATAAAATCTAAAACAATAACATTTTTTCAAACTTGTAAGTAAATGTTTTTCACGATAACATGTTTTCATATGTGACATGTGATGTGGCAACTAGCATGACATCAACCAATGCCAAATCAGAAGTTCAAAGGTTTAATTTGTTAAGATGAGGTTGGTTACATAACTGATAATATATATTATTCGTTTCTATTTTGCTTCTAGTTTATAGTTGGTGGTTAAAATCTGGTAAAAGTATGAAATTCATTTTTATTTTGAGCAGTTTGCTTAGTTTATAGTTAAATATTTGCACTGTCAAGTTGTAGTAATACATGTAACTAATGGTTTCTCAGGTTTCCACTTTACCATCATATGAAGTTTGCTTTTCTTGTTTGGCTTCAGCTTCCCACTACCAATGTAAAAATATATTATTACAGCAAATTAGTAGCGCCCCGTAGAAATTATGTTAATGGATCCTAATCAAGTTCAAGTCTTTTGTTGTTTTATAGGGTGCTAAACAGTTATACATGAATCATTTACGCCCTTTCCTTTTGAAGCATCAAGCTAACCTTGATCACATTGTGGCACTCTTGTATAGTGAAACGGTAATAAAATTGCTGATGTGGCATCTTATTTGTCATTTTAGTGTATATGTATATCCCCCTCAAAAGTTGGTATAATATCATATATACCCAACAAAATTTCACTATATCAAATATACCATTTTTAATTTTGTGACATCTATACCCTTCCCTTAAAATTCGATTACAACAAGAGAATTTGAGGGTGTAAGGAGAAAGAGAATGGTATAATAGTCATATTATATTTTGTATTTTATGAAATGAGTAGATTTGGAATTTTAAGCAATATAAATGGTATATTTGATATTTGTTTTTTTGGTTGGTTAGATATTATATTATGCAAGGTTTCTGGGGCATATATGAAGTTGTCCATTTAAAATAAAATTTTCAAAAAAGGAGATCATTTTCTCAAACTTAAAAATATTGTTAGTTTTAATCTTTTTCATGTAAGCATGTGTTGCATATATGTCATCTGATGTGGCAGATGACATGTAACTTCTGTTATAATGAGGTTGGCTGTTAAAATCGTAGTAAATCAAGAGTTAGTTTTTAGATCGCCTGATCTAAAGTCGGTAGCTAAAATCAATAAAACATGTAAATATGTAATGTTATTTTCTATTTCGTGTAGTTTTACCTAAAAAAAAACTCTCATTAACAACAGATTGTTCACAAATACCATATTTCAGGGTAAATTTGTTAGTGCTCACCAAGGAGAATTTCGATTCGTGAAAGCAATTGTGATGAAGATTCTGATATCAGGTATAAAAGTGTAAATTGTCTTTCTGCTAAATGAGAAATTGGATAAGCGGCTTTAACAAGGATTGAAGTTGCTTCAGTAGATTGTTGTTTCGAGTTCCACTTCTTTTGCTTATTTAAAACATTCATGAGGTGTTTTTTTCTATCAGCAAAGCATTTGGTCAATGATAGCAGTCAACCCAACCCGCCAGTCCCTCCGCCAGAGGGAAGAGCAATCACTGGCCTAAATGAACAAGTAGAGCACATCGAGTCTAATGACAATGACGATGTTGCTGATATTGATGACGATGACGATGATGATGGTTATGTAACTGTCCCAGCAAGGTAAGTGAAACACACTGATTGTTCATGACATAGGATATTTGGAATTAGGATTGATGTAAGGCTAATTATTTGCTTACTGTGTTTTGATACGATGATAAATTGTTTTAAGGGTGTTTGAGCTTGCTTATGTTAAATGATTACTAGGTTAAAAACCCATGTAATACATGGGTGGAATAAAATTAAACATGTTAAAATTATTATTTTTTATAAAAGTTTTGTATCTTACATGTTATTACTTATTAGTAATTGGTGAAATTAAAAATAATAAATATCTAAGAAATTATAAATAAAAATAATAAAAAATAAAAATTTTAATATTATATTTTAAGATAAGATATAATATAAATCATATGGTTTAGTATGTTTTATTAAATTATTAAAATAAAAAAGTTTATAATTTAAATATTTATAGTATAGTTTACATATTTAAATTGATTCTCATTTAATAGGGGAGAGAGGCGGAAAACATAATTTTAGAGTTAATCAGAAATTGTCAAATGTCTATTTTAAACCTTTTTTTGTTATAATAGATAAATTTATTAGTGAAATAAAATGCTTTAATTAAGAACGTTAAAGTTGCTTCTTTTAAGCTGCTTAGTTAAAGCATATAACCGTTTAATAAGCAAGCCTACATTGGTGATGCCCTCGTTATAACTAGTGTGGGTTTAGAAGCGGAAAAAAAACTTATTTATTCGGTGAATAAAAAAAAGAAGGAAAAGGCCATAATAATTTAGATATAAAAGAATGAAGCGGGAAACAAACTTATTTATTAGTTGAAAAAAGAGAAGCGATACAAGTTTTTTCTTTTGAACAGCAAATAAACTTTATTGAAGTGTGGTGTAGCAAGATGTTAGGGACCTCAGGTACAACGATATCATTAATGTTACACCAAAAAACTTAAAAGGAGAAACTCTGCCACCTATACCAACCTAGCTCATAATTCTTGCCCCTATTTTTAACCCATAAAGCGATACAAATAAATGAATGCTTACAGAACTGTAACAACTAGCAACCTTATTTACTTATTTTATTATATATAAATATATATTTTTTCTCTTATACCAAAGTAAAGAGTCTCATCCTTAGTCTACTTGGTTTGCAATACAAGATTATTGTAAAATATTGGCTAATCGTTTGTCTTGTGTGATTGATAGTATTATTAGTCAGGAGCAATAGGCTCTCGTTAAAGGCCAACAAATACTTGATGGGTCTCTAATTCTAAATGAGATTATTAATTGACATGCTAAAAAGAATAAGCGTCTCCTACTTTTTGAAATTGATTTTAAAATACTTATAACTCTTTGAGTTGTTAGTATTTATCAATATATTATGTCTTTTATGGGATTTCGTCAGAAATTGGGCTTTCTTATTTAGATAAATGGTAGTAGTATCGCTAAGTTTCTAATGGAGAGGGGTTTGAGACAAGGGTATTCAATGGCATTATTGGCATCTTTTTGTTATTTATTTTGGGTATGGAAGGTTTTTATGTTGCATATAAAACACTGAAGATGCGTGCTTTTTTGCGGGTTGAAGTGGGATATGTTCGTTTTACTTACGTGAATATTCTGGTGGGATGATATGTCATATGACACGAGTGAAAGAGTGGGAGCTATCATTATCATTCTACTCTAATTAAACTAACTTTTTTAGATTATTAGAATGTATTTTGAATATGAAACTTTATGATATGAAAAAACTTATTGCTAACTTGTTGTGACTATTTTGAATATCTATTTTTAAAACACTCTTATGTTGTAACTTTTTTAGATTATTAGATATGTATTTTTCAGATGCTCATCTGAATAAAGAATGCAAACCTGGTAATGACATCAATAGGAGAAAGAAATAAAACAAAGTAGGTTCCTTCAAATCAAGAATTTTTACCTTCAAATCAAATATAATAGAATCAAGTTATAAACTTATAAAGAAAATCAAGTATGAGAAGACCCTAATTATACATATATTATGAATTATGATACACTAATAAACACAAAATTAGGGATTGAAACCTTGAACACAAATACACAATGTAGATACCAAAATCACTCAAACAAATTGACTAATAACAACAAAAAGGAGTGTAAATTTAGAGTTTGAATATTCTAATCTAAACAAAATGAATTTAATAAACAAAAAAACAAACCGAGTAGGGCTTGAAGTCTCAAACTCAATTTAGAAAACTAACCTTAAATGGAGGAGTCACCGAGTAGGGGGAGCCGGATACTAGCGGTCACCGACGCTGTCGGAACCTAGCAGGCGCAAAGAGCCGAATATAAAGCAGCAACATTGGTTAGTGGTGATGGCCGATAGGGTTGGGGGAGGGGGAGGCTGCGATTTCAACTGATCTTGACTTGTGGGGGAGGGTTTTTTTTAATTTGGGTTTAAATGTAGAATATATTTAAGGGTAAAATGGTAATTTTAGGTATTAAAAAGGAGTGTAAATGCAAGACTCGAACTCACGACTTGAGGTGAGTGTAGGCATTCTAAACTCATGTGTGACCAATAAGCCAACACCAAACATTAGTTTTATTTGGAACTTAATAACATTAATGGGTTTACTGCCTGAAAAACTATGTATTCAATCAAAATTTTAGTATTATACGGTACATTACCTACACAAAAATCAATGGGGTCACTTGATCCCGTACCCAGTGCTCTAGTTCCACCCCTGTTTGAATGTTCTATAAACACTTGACTTCAACGACAAAGTTTGAATAAAAATTAGGCCTAGCTATACCAACACCACCCCCAATCTAAACCCACATCACATCCTCATAGTCGTTTAAGTGTCAAGCTAAACGATCATTTGCAGGTTATGGCTAGTCTCATGGTTCCCTGAATTTTTAACGGTTGTCTGAGTTCGACATCAAACAGTTGTTTGCATGTCATGTTAAATCTCATGGGCCTCGTGAAAATCAACCATATATGTTCTTCGTCAAAAGATTGTTTGACTGTAGGGATGACGTATTTAAGAAAGATGATGGTTTAGCTATAATAAAATTCTAAAACTTATAGAAGTTTAATTACAGCATAAGTTTGATAAGAAGTAAAATTATTCTATTTTAGTTCGTAGATTGTCTGGTAATGATACTTTTAATAATAATCATACACAATATCAAAACATAAAAGCTCTCCTTTCAATGTCAACTAAACCTGGTAGGGGTCGGGTCCTAATTATAAGATGTGTGACTCGCATAAAAAAAATTATAAGTTTTAGGTTTACACATGGGAAAATTTTTTCTTAAAAAGTTCTAGGTGTTGTTGAAAAAAACCTACAATAAAGAAGAGGAGGGGCAAACGTTCACGCAATAATAATATCTAGGTATGACCGTATGAGCATCAATTTCTAAAATGACAAGAAATCATAATACAAACCCAGCTAACTTCGATATTAATAGCAATATTGCTAATAGTTTGTCCTGTTTCAACTTGCCTGACAAGAGATGAATATAAATGATAAAAGGATCATAATGCGAATAAGGTTTCCTCAAACATATTAAATTACAAATTTATTTAAGTTTTGAGCAACGTACGGTTTAATAGTCTAGTGACATTGATGATTATCTCTTATAAAATTAATGTGTGTTTAGATTTTTACTAGTATAAGTTGATTGATGTTACAAATAAAATTAATGTGTGTTTAGATTTTTACTAGTATAAGTTGATTGATGTTACAAAAAAGTTGGTGTTTAGAAGTGAAAAAGATTGGTGTAAAAAACAGAATTTAAGCTAGGAGGAGCGTTTTGAAAACATGGTACAAAGAGAGTAGTTAAAAATCTATGGTTTTTAATGAGTTTTTATCTTGTAAACAGGCCTATACATTTTTGTATATCTCTTTAACTCTTAGCTGAATTTAAGGACTGGGTATAATCATTTTTGTTTTTGATGTCTAAACTTGTTGTTAACAATTAAATATAATACCAATAATTTTTAACCCAACTGGTTAAGGTAAGATACCCATGACATGTAAATATGAGTAAGGTTATGGGTTCAAGTCTCACTTTGAGCAATATGTTCAGAGTTGAGCCACGTGATTTTCCCAGCGATAGGTTTCCTCTTGAGGGGGCTGGGGTGCGGCCCCGGCTGGGACACGGATAGGTGAGCCCGATTAAAATAACACCTATCCTTCGAATCAGGGTCACACATTTGCCATTCAAAAAAAAAACAATTAAATGTAATATCATCAAAAATCTAATACAAGTAGTTTAAATTGAAGTTATTCATTTCCTTGAGGTTAAGTGGAAGATCTATTTCACCATGGTTGACGCAAATTTCGAAGATTAAAATTCATTTCTTCACATTTTTGACCAAGTCACTTTCACTTTATTCCACGAATCATCACTCAAATCATCTTAAAATCCAACGATTGTCAAGCCAATCAAACAAAAACCCAATTCTAGGGTTTATATTTCGCCCCACGATTGCATTCACTTTTTTGAATCGCTCTTTATATCTATTTAAATCTTCCAATTTGATGATCATTTTTTTATGATTATTGCAACATTTGGCTTCTGTTTACTTGTAACCTGAACTGATTCTGGATTTTTGCATTCATCCTTTCGATTCTGCAATATAATCTTAGCTTTCATGATGAATTAAAAATCTTGTATACATTTCGCTTATCTTTAAGATAGCTTTATTATCCAAATAGATGAATTCATTTTATTAAACGGTTAGATATTACCATATCTCTTTTACTTCATCTAATATAAATCACGAATAATTTACATCAACCCACTATAGGCGGGGCTCGAACGGTCGAACCCATAACCTATGAGAAGTTTATCATTTTAACTTCAAATTACTTTATCATTAGACTCAATTTTCATCCTCAAATTGATGAATAGATAGGGATTTCAATATGTTAAACCTGTTAACTTTTTTGATTCATATTTTAAAATCTAATTCTAGTCTGATGAAAATTTTCTTAAATTTGAATATGTTTCATTAAAATAAAAATAAAATCATAAAAGTAAGGGTGCAATTGAGTTGAGCGGATGTTTGAGTCTAAACTTGCCTAAGTTTAGAGAACTCAAATTTATGCTATATTTTTAAAGTTCAAACTTGTTAATTATTTTAAATGCACTAGCTGGCGGACTCGATTCGACTTGTTTATTAATTATTAATTATTAATTATTTCATTATTTCATTATATGTATAATTATTTTTATATATATTTATGATTACAATTTTATATATAACTAACTTTCAATTATTATATATAGTAATAATAACAACTATTATGTAGTTGTATATTAAATAAAAGTGATATACTTTTTATATAAATAACGAACTTGTTCCAGAGAACCTATCTACACAATTCGAGCTTTTAAAGCTCAAATACATAATTTTTTAGGAAAATATGTTTAATTCAAACTTTTAGCGTGTCAATTTCGAGAAGTTCACTAGCCCTACTCATTACATATTAAACAAAAGTTAAAATAGATTTCAAAATTTGGGATAGATCAAATTCACCTTGATCATTTTCCTGTTAGTATCTTAACATTGTGTTTATATATTCCTTCTTTTGGCTGTGAGGTTGCTCAATTGTTGTTATTCAAATCTTATCTCATGTTAAGAATTCTTGAAGGTTGTTTTAGCTCTTGTGGAATGATAATTGACCATAATGATTTATGAATCATCTCTTGGCTCTATTTGTGCCATATGAACCACATACAAAAGCATGTTTTGAATATCATTTCATGTTCTTGAAGTTTCTAAACTGTAGTTTGGAGTATCTTATACTTATGACAACGTGATCCTGCAGGTTTTGGTGGATTATTGAAGCATGTTTTCTGGTTTCACGCCTCTTAGAGACATAAAATCAAAAATCGTACCTTATTATATGAACAGAAATCCATCAAGTCTTTTTTGCTTATTGCCAAGAGATGATTCTTCACGGTTTTATCCTCCTGGGATCGCCCCCGTTTACCTTAATGTGTATGACATCTTTACTATCAACACTTGTGTATCTTGGATGGGCCTTGGTGCATTTCACACGGGTTTGGAAGGTAAGCTCGGGTTTTTCTTAATTTTTCTTGTACGTTTTGTCAATATTATCTTTTTAGCAGGCAAACCGCATAAAATAGTAACGAAATTTGCACTTCAGTTTCTGGTTTTAACAATCAACTTTAAAACAAACATATAATTTGCACAGAATTTTCTGTTTTAACAATCACAAACGACACTAGACAGGTTAAAACAAACATATAATTAGAAGGAAAAAAACCGACACTTTATTACATATTTCCATTGAATAATTTACCTTTTGTAAACATTTGTAGGACAATCGCATTAGCTGCTCTTTTTTTCTTATCTTTTCATGATTAGTGCTGAGACATTTTGTTAGTTATTTTGATTTATATGTATTTATCACGTTGCATCGCATCTGATGTGACATTTAAGTATTTAACAATTAACTTTTAATATAAACTAAAATATATAATTATATTAAACATCAAACAAACTCACTTTTTAATTTCTTGTTTCCACATAATCATTTTTTGCATATGTGGCATATGATGTGCCACATCGTCAATTTATAGGTAAAATCAGGTAATTTTTGGTTGCCAAAATCAGTAATAAAGTGTAAATTTGGTGAATTTATATATCTAAAGTTGATTGTTAAATTTTTTTTTTTAAAAGTGAAAGTGAGATTCTATTTCATTGGGTTTTCTATACAAGTGTAGATGTATGTATATGTATTCTGATTGTTTATTGTGATCATGACAGTTCATGGAGTCGAATACGGTTTTGGATGTCACGAAGAATCGGAAAGTGGTGTGTTTGAAATAGAGCCTCGAAAATGCCCCGGGTTCAAGTTTAGGGAATCGATTTTAATGGGTACAACAAAATTAACCCCAATTCAAGTTCAAAGATTCATTGAGCTGCAATCTAATAACTACTATGGTGACACATATCACTTATTTGGGAAGAACTGCAATCATTTTTGTGAAGATATTTGTTATAAATTAACAGGGAACAAAATTCCCAAATGGGTCAACCGGCTAGCCCGAATAGGTACTAAAAATTAAAACCATTATTTTTATCTCTTTTATACTCTAATCGATGTCATTTTTAGCCATAAATGGGTCGATTTGGTTTTTGTTACGTCTCGAATGGGTCGATTTAGAAAAGAAAGGGTCAAATGAATCTAATGGGTTGAAAGTTGTCAAAAACTGTATTAATACATGCAAAGATTTATATTACTAATATAATATTATTACTTTGTATAATTAATAAAAAAAGGTTATTAGATTATATGGTAAAGATCCAAAAAATACCCGTTCCAACTTAAACATTTTAACACGTTACCTGATCGTGTTATTCAATCTGTTTTGTAGGTTCATGTTATCGTTGCGTTCTTCCAAATGCCATCAAGGGATATTTTGCTAAAAACGAATCAAACTCTTCAGACTATGAAAAAAAGAGTTTGAAAAAATTATTTAGTTGTTTCGCACCGTTGCCAACACATAACAAATTGAGAAGATTGTCGATATCTTCATTGTATAAACATTCACTCTACAAAGGATGTCTACCATGGCAGTTGCGAGTTGACTCGCAAAGACTTTGTGATGATGAATAAAGTGGTTGATCATTGTTGATGTATTCATAACTAGAAATGATTTCATTATTTGGTAGGTTGCGGTAAGAGGCCAAATATTTTGAACATTTTCTTCTCTAAGAATTCAAAAGATTAAGGATTTAAATCGTTGTGGTTTTTCATGTTTGAATATGAATGGGTAAGCATATGTTTTGTCTCACTCCTTAGGCATCTTGATGGTGAAAAGTGTATATAGAATAAATGATTTCACTTTATTGTTTACATGAGTTTTTTTTTTTTTTTTTTTTTTTTTTTTTTTTTTTTTTTTTTCTCATTTGAATAAGTTGCTAGTAATTAAACTTGCATGACCAATTTTTTTTAACGACCACGTTAGAGGTTAGAAGTTAGTAACACCCGGTTATTAATAATGCGTCAATTTCAAAATTTGAACTTTGGACCTTCAAAATATGTAATGCCTTCCACCTTCCCCTTAAACCAATAGACCAAAATATCATGATTCGTTGTATTATTTATATGAGCTTTTTAATTAATCAGTTGGTAACTATTTTACGTTTCCAAACCTTTTTTTTTCTTTCTTGATCCATGAAAATATAGTTATTCAAGATGGAGATCGGTTAAACGTAGTTGTTTGATTAAACAAAAGATGTTTAATTATATTTAACTGTGTTTTAATATTAATATCAGTTTGTAGTATGTTTTTATAGGACTTTTTTTTTTGTTTTTGGGAGTAATGTTTTTTGAAGTAATAAAAAGTTGTTTTATTTTTAGATATAAATTAATAAAATAACTATTAATATAAATTTAATAATATAAATTATACTTAGTTAATAACTATATAACAAAATTTAAACCAATAGCTTATAATTAAAAAAAGGTGTAAAATTAAAAAAATAGTATTTTATAAGGTATATAAACTAAAGTGTCATTGAATTAACAAACAAATTTAACGCTAGTTAGTCTATAAAAAGAAATCTGTTATAAGTGATTTACATAAAAAATAATTAGAATACTTTTTAAAAATAAATATTGATACATGTAATTTTCTATAAGCGTAAAGAAGGTTTTTTTTTAATGAATTTGTCTTTATTAAATTACTTTTATTTTAAGTAAAGAAATTTGAATCGGAGACGTCACATAAAACGCTTTGGTGATGTCAGCATATACTTAAATGGGGATTTTGTTCACCGACGCATATATGGGTTCACGTGAAGGTGAAGCATGGCTCACGTCATTTAGTAAAACTTTTCCTTATTTTGCTCTTTTAAAAGACACGAGTGGAATTCCTTTCAAAATATAAATTATCATTAGCTAGTTGTGTGAACGCATATATAAAACTATGAGTCGTAGAATTATAATGCTCTGAAGATAAGTGTTAAACTTTAAGAGCATCTCCAATAGGTTATTTTTGAAGTGTTTTTAGAGCAAAAACACCAGCCGAATGCCATCCATCTATTATGGACCTTGTTTTTGAGTTTGGATGTTCAAGTGGAAGAACACCAAAAGCAACTGACATTTTCAGGGAGGGTGGGCAGGGTTGGGTTTTAATATTAAAAAAAAAGAAAATAATATATTTATATTAATAAAATATTTAGTTTTTCAATATTACTATAACGTACACATAACGGGTATATTTAGTGTCAAGTTTTTAAATTTAAAATTTTTAAATTTTAAATTTCCCCCCAAACGGCTATATTTTTAAATTTTAAATTTTTTTAAACTTTCTCGTAATGGCTATATTTTTTTACTATAAATACAAATATTCATCTTTCGTTTTCTCAACACCTTCAATTTAGTCTATCTTTCATCTTTTAAATTTCTTATTATTTCTAAACTCTACATAAAAAATGAGTTCAAATAGTGATGAAAATCCATCCATTTCACCTCCTGGTTCACCTTTTATAGATTTTATGCATGCGGCTTTAAAAGAATTGATAAATGATGATGTTGACAAAGCGTATGTAGAAGTGATGAAAGCTCATGCTGCTGAAAGTTCTCAAAGCACAACAAGAAAACGAAGAAGTATACAAAGGGATCGCGAAGAGGGGGATAAGCGTCTTTGGAATGACTACTTTTCTGGATCGGTGTACCTCGAAAGTTATTTTAGACGAAGGTTCCGGATGAGCAAACAACTTTTCAATCGAATTGTTGAAGGTGTGTCCAATCATTCTTCCTATTTTCAACAAAGATATGATTGTACTGGTAGAAAAGGTCTTTCGCCAATACAAAAATGCACTGCTGCCATACGGCAGTTGGCAAATGGCACGGCTGCTGATCTATGTGATGAATACATACGAATTGGTGAAACTACTGCTGCCGAATGTCTACAAAATTTTTGTAGATGTGTTGTTGAAGTTTACTCAGAAGAGTATCTAAGAAGACCAAACGCTTCCGACATACAACGTTTGCTAGAAGCACATTCTACCAAGCATGGGTTTCCCGGAATGCTAGGAAGCATTGATTGTATGCACTGGGCTTGGAAAAATTGTCCCGTTGCATGGAAAGGTCAATACACACAAGGTGACCATGGATATCCCACCATTATGCTAGAGGAGGTTGAATTATATGATCTTTGGATTTGGCATGCATATTTTGGAGTGGCGGGCTCTAACAATGACATTAATGTGCTCAATCAATCTCCCGCATTCAACCAAGTCTTACAAGGTAATGCTCCTCCATGTAATTTTACAGTAAATGGAACTCCATACACAACAGGATATTATCTTGCAGATGGTATATATCCTGAATGGGCTACACTAGTGAAAAGCTTTACATATCCACAGACAGAAAAAATGAACGAATTTAAAAAGCGACACGAGTCTGCAAGAAAGGATGTCGAGAGAGCCTTTGGTGTCCTCCAAGCTCGATGGGCAATCGTACGTGGTCCCGCAAGAGCTTGGTGCTTGCAACAACTAAGTGATATCATGTATGCATGTATTATAATGCATAATATGATTGTAGAGGATGAAGGCTATGCTATATGTGAGTGGTCGGGTGATGATGATGAAGATGGGCCAATAACTTATGAACACGGAGCTCCAAGAGGATTTCAAACTTATTTGCAAAGGTTTAAATGTTTACGTAATCAAGAGGCTCATCATGCACTTCGGGCTGATTTGGTGGAGCATATCTGGTCTCTTAAAGAATAAGTATTATAATGTTTAGTTATTGTAATGTGTGTGTTCCCAATTCGAATTGATAATTAGATGCTAACATTCAATAATGATGAACACAATTGTGTTTAATACTTTTTGTTTATTAATTGATGGTGAATTCATCATCCATGAAGGATGATGATTTGATGATGTTGTTGATGGAATATGATTTGCACATTTTATGGTGATCCATCCACACTTACAATGAATGATAAGTATGCTATTTATAATAGTCTAGAATTTATACAAGTGTGTTGGGCGTTTTGTTAAACTCATGCGCCTGAACAGTGCTCATGTTGCTGAAAATGGTTAAGTGTTGGGCGTTTCAAGTCAACCTCATGTGCCTGAACAGTGCTCATGAGCCTGAACAGTGCGTCTGAACAGTGCTCATGCGCGTGAACAGTGCTCATGCGCCTAAACAGTGCTCATGTTGCTGAAAATGGTTAAGTGTTGGGCGTTTGAAGTCAACCTCATGTGCCTGAACAGTGCTCATGCGCCTGAACAGTGCTCACGAGTCTAAACAGTAAATTTAATTTTTAAAATTTAATTTTTAATTTTTAATTTTTAATTTTTTATAATAAATTATTATTTATTAAATTTAAAATTTAAATTTCAAATTTCCCCCTGAAATAAATTTTAAACAATTTTGAATTTTCCCTCTACTCAAACTCCCGCCTCTCAAACCACCATAAATACAGATACATTCCTTTATATTTTTCACACTCTCAAATCTTCTTTCTCCTTCCACAAAATCATTAATTCAAACACGAATTCATTTTTACAATTATTAAACGATTCCAATCCTGATGAAAACCCAAACCCAAATTCAAACCCAAACCCAAACCTAAACCCGTATTCATTTCTAAACTTTGGATATTCCCAGTTCCAAGGATATTTCCAAACTTTGGATATTCCCAGTTCCAAGGATATCCGAATCAACAATTCCCAAATCCTGCATTCTCTCAATTTCCAAATCCAGGGTTCTCTCAATTTCCAAATCCTGGATTATCTCAATTCCCAAATCCAGGGTTCTCTCAATTTACAAATCCTGGGTTCCTTCAATTCCTAAATCATGGGTTCTCTCCATTTACCAATCTACCTCTAACTCAATCTCCAGTTACCACAGAATCTTCAGCTATTTCAACAACACAAACATCCGCTTTGGCACCACGTAGTGGTAGTGTGGATGAATCTCCATCCCCTTACATGAAGAGCAACAAAAAGAAGAAGAGCAAAACGGTTGCATCCTCAGAGCAACCAAAAAGAAGATCATGGTCATCTGAGGAAGAAGAAATGCTCATTAAGGCGTGGCTACATATTTCAAATGATTGTATCATCGGGAACTCTCAAAAGAACAATGACTTTTGGCAGAGGGTCCATACATACTTCAAACAGGGTAGCAATATGGTGAGAACAATGGATAACTTACGTTTTCACTGGTATATGATAAAACGAAAGGTGTCTGTATTCAACGGCATCTACATTTAACTACGAAAACAAAAAATAGGTGGTTGTTCTGATGATCAATTGCTTAGACGTGCTCGTGAGATGTATGAAGCCGTAGAAAGTACGCAATTTATGTACGATCATGTTTGGATCCTTCTCAAAGACGAGCCGAAGTGGAAAGAACAAACAGGTCTTGAGCAAAGTCAAAGTGTAAGTGGTAAAAGATCTGCTGATAATATTTCATCTGAAGCTAATAACTATATTGACCTCAATGATAACAATGAATTAACGATTGATGATTTTGGGAATAAAGCTGAAGAACTTCCCCGTCCAATGGGCACAAGAAAGGCTAAAGCGATGGCTAAAGGTAAGTCTAAAGGCAAAGCTAAAGCCTACTCGTCACAAATAAATGAGGTCATCGGACGCTTTCAAAATTTAACAGAAATGAGAGAATCCGCCATTGGTGAAATTGAATCCAAAATGCGTGAATATGTTGATATTAAACGGAAAGATGTTCAAGCCCGTGAACAAGAGATCGCACTACGTGAACAAGAGATTGCACTGCGTGAACAAGAAATCCTTTTTAAGGATACAACCTACATGAATCCCGACCAAATCGCGCTCCATAAAAAAATATGTGACAAAATTAGGGCAAAGTATGATATTTAGGTAGTTTAATTGTCGTATTTTTTAAGTTCCAAGTTTTCAATATTTAGAATTTTCCCTCTTAGGAAAAATATTTAAATTTTAAATTTTAAAAATTTAAAATTTTCCTCTAAAAAGTATTTAACTTTTATATTTTAAAATTTTAAAATTTAAAATTTCCATCTAACAAAAGACATAAATATTTTATTTATATTTTATATTAATATATAAGATTGATAATTAAAAATAAATGTGAAAGGTGATAATGATGTGGCAATGTTTTTAGGTGTTTTTAAGTTTTACTATTGGAGAGGTTTTTTGGGTTTTTGAAGAATGAGTGGTTTTCTGATGTGACAGCTGACTAGGCATGTTTTTGGATGTTTTTTGATTTCACCATTGGTGATGGTCTAAGTAGTAAGAGATTTTTCTTTTCTTATAGGGTCTTTATTGGCATCTAAACAAACGTAACAACATGTGTTGTTGGTAAAAAGTTATTGTGTGATTGTTAAAATGTATTTCTTTCACATGCGTTGAATGTGTACGTTATGAACTTGGTTAGTGTTGACACGGCTTGCTTTTGAATAGAATCAATATCTAAGACATAGATAAAATAAGATTGTCACATCGGTATTCTAAATGTTATAAAACATTAAATATCAAAAGTTATAAAATAAAAAAAAAAACATATTATCTTTAGAAATGGAAAAATAAAATATATTATTTGATTGGACACATGATATGTGAATAAATATACATTTTAATAATAAATATCTTTCCCCCATTTTAAGTGATTTTTGTTTCAAATTAATCTTTATCGATACTTCATTGTGATTAATTTGATTTTTGTAGCTTTGAATGGTTTTTTGATGATTTCAAAAGAAAAACCTAAGGAATTCATGAAAATTTTGGAAGTTTAGAAGCTGTTATGGGCATGACAAGAGTTGTTAGGACCATAACAGGCTGCATACCCCCCTTTTCCTATGCATTATGGTCATGACGGATCCGGTCATGACGCATGACACGCATCAGGCCCCCTTTTTAAGCTCTTCTTTTTCTTTAGGGAGAGACGAATTTGGGAGTAAAAACCCTAGTTTTTCTCTATTCTTGTGGCCACTTTGAAGGGATTCTTTCAAGAGTTCAAGAGAGGTTAAAGATCAAGCATTTCAAGGGAAGATTCAAGTTAACACAACCCACATCTACTCATCTTTGGTTTGAAAATCTGTAGATCTATCATGTTTTCTTCAATTGTTATGAGTTTGGTTGTTGTTTTTGTAAGCCTTATGGGCTAAACACTTATTATCATTTGTATTAGATGAAACTTAGCATGATTTAACAACTTGTACATGATTCTTGGTGATGTTTATGTTGATGCTATGATGAAACTTAATTGTTCTTCAATGATTATGTGTGTTTGTTATAGTTTGATGAAATGTTCAACCTTGTGGGTGTTGTAAGCATGTTATGTTGGAAAACCTCATGTTCTTACAAGACTTATCCATATAATTACATCTTTTGTGTGTAATCTTGTGACATTTAACTAGGAATGGTGAATGAAGGTTGAAGGTTTAGTAAAATTGGTCAAATGTGTATCCTTATGATTATGTTTGAGAAAACCATAGTGTACGCCATGAATCTCTCTTGTCATTGGTTATGAATTGTTTTGTAATCGTGGTATGAAGTTTATGAGTTGAAGAGTAATTGTAGTTTTGTCTATTTTACGCAAGCTGAGATGGTTATCATGTGCTTATCTTGTTAGTTTTCTAAAAATTTATGGAATTAGGTAACTCTAACGGAAGTCTAATTCATCTTTAACATTAACATAATTTTACATTAACATAATTTTATCATTAGTTTTTCATGACATAATTTTAGGTGGCTATTAGGTGGCATAATTTTAGGTGGCTATTATGTTAATTTACCATAAGGATGGACATGTATATAGTATTTACACCAAATTAATTTCAACAAAATTTACATTGAACTTTAAAATGGTGAAACGGGAAAAAACTGGCCCGACATCATGTAAAACATGAAAAAACTTGAGAAAATCAGAAGAGCTCATGTGAGGCCGTTGTGTAACACGAGAAAAATAGGACAATTGATAGTGGCCTTAGAGTGCTGATTGGATTTGGTTACTTTATTATAGTTAATTAAAGTTTATTTTATGTAAACACTTAATTTTAACTAAAACTAGAATATTATTTTTAATATTAATGATTATAATATCTTTTTAATAATAGCTTTTACACATAAATACCACCTAATTAACATGTCTTTTGCAAGGATTAAAGCCCCACCACTTTTGAGAGGGGCAATCATCAATTTTACTAGGGCATGGACAATGATTAAAATATCTAATATTAGTGAATTAGCAAAATGTATGGTAGTAATTTGTTGGTTATGTTAATGTGATCAGCACTATTTTAATATAATTAGTTTTCTTATTACCAAATGAAAAATTAATATATACATTAATAATGTGAAATGCCTGCTTAATCAACACTATTCTTGTTTCTGATGAAAGAAACCTTAATCTCTACAGTTCAAAGGATCGAATCCCTTAGAAGATGAGGATTAGAGGGAAATGCCTCAGGTAACAAGCAAGACACCCCTGGGGGCAATTGAGGTGAGAATCGGTATCCAAAATTGATCTTGAATGGTAATTAAAGTTGGTAGAAACTTAGATTTCTGTATCATTTAATTGTTAGTTTTAATTAATGATCAGTAGGAACTCATCATCAATATTATCTTGATCAATCGGTAGCAAAATTGATCAGTAACAAATATTATCAACAACAACAACAGCTTGTTGTTATGAACAAGTCTTTAGTGGTAGCTACTGTTAAGCCCTCGGCGTTACACCGGGGGAGGGGGGTAAAACCATATCAAATAGCACTAATGACACACCACCATCATAGACCACCAACAGCAAAAAAACTCTTATTAAAAAAAATAAAAAAACGAAAAAAATAAAACCGAATGGAAATTAGACCTAAAATGTTGAATCATGCATGCAAAATGTAAAATATCTAAAACAATAAGTAAGTCGATCTAAAATCAGCGCGTTGCGAGAAGCCATTAAACTGGGAAAAAATAAGCATAAAAACGTTGAGCCACACACACACGCTGCGACGTCTTAACTCGCAAAATTTAGACTAAAATGCAAAGAGAAAATTTTTATAATATGAAAAGTATAGGGACAAAAGTTGAAAATAAAAAAGAATGTTGTGGCTAAATTGTAAAGATTTAAAAGTATTGGGTTAAAATAAAAAAATAAAAGATTAAAAAAAGAATAAAGGTGGGTATAACCCGCTAATCAGATGGTCGCAACCATGATACATAATCAAGTTGATAATTAGTGTGTGTGTGTATGTACATATATCTAATAACGTTACTACTATCGGTGTTTCCACTTGTGTACCTGCTAGCATATAGGAGTTGATAGTTATAACCGTCAACTGTCTGTAATTTTATAAAAACTAGTGATGGTTGATTGCAATTTTTCAACCCCTATACAGTTTAATCATTTGGTTTGATTTTTGGAGAGACTATTAATATGAATTTTATATGGAAAAATTAATAATCATTCTTGTGAATTACATTACATTTTTAATTAATTTTCCATATGTAGGCGAGATATTTTAACATGAAAATGTTTTTTATACGATTCAGAATGTCATCCACAGAAGTTCGAAATCAAGAAAACATAACATAATTTGAGGTCAATCGACAACTTCTTTTCGTTTCATCATACATGTATCATGCATAATATATCTTAGACAGAAATAAAATATATATTTAATGAGTATTTTAGTATTATTTGTAAGAATGAAAAAGAAGAAAAAGAATTATTTTAAGTATATTTATACGATAGCGTTTATGTTCGATCGTATTTTTACCTATGTCTTTTGTAAATATTTTAAACTGTGTAGTGGTTGTTTAGTTATAATACT
Organism: Flaveria robusta; assembly: GCA_025506415.1. Classification (NCBI taxonomy): domain Eukaryota; kingdom Viridiplantae; phylum Streptophyta; class Magnoliopsida; order Asterales; family Asteraceae; genus Flaveria; species Flaveria robusta. Next base: position 20,008,909 of record CM046460.1, read on the forward strand.
AAATAATATCATATATATAAAAATTATGTTTGGCGTCCTTTAATGGCTTAAAGCCTTATGGGTTTGGAGTCTTATTTAGCTATATTGTAATATTGTTTGTAAGTCCACTTGTGTTCATGTCATTATATTTAGCGCCCTTAAAATATCCATTTTGTCTAATCTTAGATTAAGTGTAGTTTTTGTTTAGTTAAAATATCATCTAAATGTCATGTAAATAAAAATTATTTCACTAAATTCTTTTTTAAATCAAGTTTAGAAGTTAACTAATATTTGAAGCCCCAATTGATACAATAATATAAAGAAATTTGTTATTAGAGCTCGTTCAGGGCTACATGTTTGAAGTTTTTTTTAATTATCTTGTAATAGTGTTTGAAACTTCATTTATGTCAATGTTTGGCGCCCCCAAAATATCAATTACGTCCGGAGTTAATACCATGCAAACATGACCTACTTTTAGGAAGAAAAACATATGCTGAAGAATAAAAGAAACATTTAATATATGTTTAGAGTATGAAAAAAAATCGATAAGTTTATATATTCAAGTACATTATCATTAAAAGATACACAATAAATTATGAAAAAAAAAAATATACGTACTATAAAAGTATAAAAGTTTATCAAACATAAATAACGTAAAATTATAGAAAATTAATCATGGAATGAGGAAATAATTGTTTGACGTGGCGTGAAGACCTTTTATTTGAAAACCATTAAAAGCGGCAACTAGTGCTTGTAAGGCTATACGTGAGAGCTCATATGTCCTTGCGTACGATTATTTACTCCCATACAAATATACAATTATCAAAACCACATAAATTGTTAAATCCTCAAGGTTATAAAGTTTTAACTTCACCTTACCTATATAATATACGTTTTTGTCTTATTATTTATTTTAACTAACTTTAATGTTTGTTAATTAAAAAAACTAATTTGTGATCATGTTTATTTTTTTTCTGGTATCTCAATATAAAATTTGTTATACAGAGTTGTAATCATAATAAAATATTTTTTGGTATCGTAGATGGTACTTTGAAAGTTGAAACTGAAATTTGAAACTGAAATTTGAATTGATACTAATCTAATAACATCAGTATTGTTATGTGATTGTTTTCTACTTATGTTTTGATCTCCGAAACCAAATTCCCACAACTTCTTGCGTTTCTTTGATGTAGTTAACCATATTTATGTCATTGCCATAGTGCGCATAGCAAAATTCCAAAACACGCCGCATCGAGCGGACTTAATTTGTAGTTATATCACTTGATTCAACATGTATTTCAAAACAAACCCTCATTTTCATCAAAATTACAATTGACATACCCGACCACAAATGGTAATGGATTGTGCATGAGACGAGTTTTGACAATTCCATCCTCATTCTCGATTAGAAACCATGTTCCAGTGTCTCATACCCATTGGGTTCATGGGTACAACCGTGATTATCAGGCATACTCGTATATTATCCTATGTGTTTAATAAGTACTTGTTAAACGTTCACTATGTGAAACATGATCTTAAACTTATCTAAAAAAATGATTTATAATTTTAATAATTTTAAGTTTTGAACAAATGCAAAATAATTTTTAGTTTTCAAAATTATGTAATACATCAATATATTCATGTAATCAAGTTTGGGTAATCAAACAGATATCACCAAATCTCATGCCTCTTTGAAACTTATAAAAAGAAACTTTTGAAACCAAGTTGCCCATTAATTTTAGATTGTTTTTTGTTCTGCCCTTGTAGACATAAAACATTAAAGAGGTCGTTACTTTGTATCATTTCATCACCAATTTATATTTCTTATGCTTTATTGTCAAAACATTTTATTAAAAACATTTAATTATAGATTTATCGTCTAGCCGAAAACAGAATTATGCATTAAATTTAATATGTTGTCGGGATTGGTATGTCTCATGTCACATAGCATGATTTGAATATGATATTTTAGAAAAGAAACGATTGAATGCTACATCCTACTTTGACTCTTACATGTATAGATGGTAATATAGCTCGTTGTTAGGATCATTTCTCATTCCACATAACATGATGGGGATGTCATATGAGATGTCAATAAGGAATTTATTGATATAACGAGAAAGGAAATACATATTAAACTTATATCGGTTATATAATCTTTATTTATTGTAATGCTGATAAAAGAAGTGCTTATTCGATATTTGATCAAATGTTATTAGTATATTATTAACAAGTTTTATTAAACATGTGTATTACAAGTGTTGGAAGTCCAAAATAAGGAATCATAAGAATTTGTATAGTGTCTACCTTAACACATAACATTCAACCATGATTTGATTGATATTACGGTTTGGTGTTGTCTAAATATTATGTGTGTGTGTGTGTATATATATATATATATATATATATATATATAAGTCATGCATTAAAGGTAGGGTAATCCACAAACCTCAAGTGTTATATTCATATAAGTCATGTATTAAAGGTTAGGGTATCCACAAACCTCAAGATTGTCACCATTGCACAAAATCATCACATAAGGGTGATTCGGATGGTCATGAGTATGTAAACGAAAATACTAAAGTAACTAATTAATTTTTTGCTAAGTTTTCAAATGATATATAGTGAAAATATTAGTTGTAAAACCAAAGTTCAACATCACCATTTCATACTATAACACAAGTCTTTTAACATTGGTTGTAGACCTGGTTTGGTTTCATCCACCTTTTGATTTATAGATCACTTAGTGCGTTGTAAATATAAAAAATAGAAGTGTAAAAGCCTCAAAATTTTTGAAATTTAACTTCAACACAAGTCTTCCAACATTAAAGTTGTTGGTGACTTGGTTTAGTATGCAAAAGACTTAAAAACAAGACAAGAAAAACATGTATAAAAGAATCAAGTAGAATATTTTCAACTTGGATCTAAAAATATGAGGGTTTAGCATACTTATTTACCTTGGTAACTAAGTGGTTATGTCCTAAAGGTTGTTTCAAGGGGTTGAGAAAAAAAAAATAAGAAAAATGAAAGAAGAAAGTTAAAAAAAAATAAAAGAATAAATTAATAAAAAACTCACTAGTTGTTTTTGAAAATTTCTTGCAAAAGTATGAAGTTTTTGGATGGATTCAAAGAATTTAGAGTGATTAAAGAGGGATTTTGGTTAGTATTTACAGATAAAATTTTTATTTTATTTATTTAATTTTTTTTAACATACGGATTTACCGATGGTGGTTATAATACAAAAGCCAATGAGTCCTAGATCAACTGGTTTAGGAGCAGACACCCTATGACTTTCTAAAGTGAAGGTCATGGGTTGGAGTCTCACTAGGTGCAATATGCTCCAAGTGGGCCAAGAGTTTTACCACAGTGGGCCTTTGGGTGATTGGTTTCCCTTGAAATGGTGGGCGAGCCGGGTCACCAGGGCTGTCTATGTTCGGGGACGTGGATGGCTTTTCGCCAATGAATTTACCCGGATGAACGAATTTAAAAATTATTCGTTTGCCGTTCAAAAAAAATTATAAAACAAAATAATCCAATCATGTAGGCTACATTTGAGGGCGACAATCCCCAAACTCTAAAGAGTGGGTTAGAAGACACACACTTTCTCTCACTTGTTTTTCACCTGTCTTTCACCTTAAGTTTCTGAAAATTTAAACCATGGCAGCGCCTTTTCATACCTGTTTACTGCTTCTAAAGCTTCTTCTCATCTGCTCCAATGGCGGTTTGTAGAGAGAGAAACTTACAAACAAAAAGTACATTGCTTTCCGCGTTTTCCATCTCCGATTAAAATCATGCGTGCAAGCTAAACCCATACTCGTTTCATCATCTTAATCCCCCTTAACCGTTTCATCCTTATCTCTGCCTACCTTCTTCTTCTTCCTTCGATTGCTTCATGAAGTAAGTCATCTTTATATTGCTTTCTTTCGTCAATCGGTGCCCATCATTGTCTTTTCTTCATTTCGAATTGAATCCCCAATCTGGGTTGCTCAAATCTTGCATCTGTTTGCATTCTTAATTGGGTAATCGTCGGTTTTCGTTCTGGTTTTTGTGGCATTTGCAGGTATTTCTTGTGCGTGATTGTTGCACTCCAACTGTTTGTTCAATTGTCTAGCTGAAAATTTTAGATTTTCTTTAGGTTTTTGTTGTGTTATCTTCGTCTTTTTCCGATCTGGGGTTGTGACATTTGCAGGTGTTTATCGTGTTCTTCGGTTGTTGCAGACCAACTGTTTGATCAATTGTCTAGCTGAAAGCTTTCATTTTTATTTGGGTTTTAATTGTATGAGAGTTAGTTTGTTCCTTTTTGGGTTAATTTGAATTCTGTAGGAATTGCATTGTGTGTTTATCATAATTGAAAAATGGGAGCTCATGTTAGCAAGAAATCTGCTGCTGCTAGCTCCAGCCCACCTGCAATCTCATTGAAAGAAACCCAACATATCATCACAGAACTCAACGCCTACGAAGCTGCCTGCAGATCAGATGCTGATTTACAGTCATTTGATGCAACACTACACGCGCGTGCCAACAACGTGATCAATACATTGGCGATGGGAGTTGAAGTTCGTGCTTTATCGTTTGATACACTGAAAGAAGTTACAGAATGCCTGCTGGAAATGAATCAAGAAGTTGTGAAAGTGATCTTGCATTGCAAGAAGGATATATGGAAGAATCAAGAACTGTTTGAATTGGTGGAAGAGTATTTCGAGAACAGCCTTCAAACGCTAGATTTCTGTGCTGCGTTGGATAAATGTTTGAAGCGCGTGCGTGACAGTCAGTTGTTGATTCTTGTAGCTTTACAACATTTTGATGAAGAAGATGAAGGTGTTGAGGAAAACAGATATGAAAAGACTCTAGAGGATTTGAAGACTTTTAAGGATGCAGGTGACCCGTTTACAGAAGAATTCTTTAAGATCTTCCATTCGGTTTATAGACAACAAATGATAATGCTTGAGAAATTACAAGCCAAGAAGATGAAATTGGATAAGAAGGTGAAGTATCTTCAAACATGGAGGAAAGTGTCATCTGTGATCTTTGTGGCAACTTTTGCGGCGGTGTTGATATGCTCTGTGGTGGCGGCTGCAATGGCAGCACCACCTGTGGCTGCAGCTGTTGCAGCCGCAAGTTCTATCCCATTGGGATCAATGGGGAAGTGGATTAACTCCCTTTTGAAAAACTATGAGAACGCGATCAAAGGGCAAAAGGAGATCATTAGCTCGATGCAGGTGGGTGGGTTTGTGGCGATTAGGGATCTTGATACAATTAGGGTTCTTGTTGACAGACTTCAAATGGATATAGAGGAGTTGATGAAGAATGCAGATCATGTGATTGAAGGAGATGAAATGGTGAAAGTTGCAATTGACGAGATTAAAACAAAGTTAAATTCGTTTATGAAAAATGTGGATGATTTGGGGATGCAGGCGGATAACTGTAGCCGTGATGTTAGGCGAGCTAGAACCGTTATCCTGCAAAGGATCATTAAACCACCACATAGTCTATGAAAGCTTTCGGTATGGTGATCTCCAGAAGATGAAAAGTGAATGTGTTGTATGCTTTTATCAAGTGATGCAGAATTATTGATGTGTTATGTTATATGTTGAAATTTATCTGTTTTAACTTAGGTTTGTTCATTCATATGTTCATTTGCTTTCATTGTTGCTATTGTTATCATTTCCTAATACAACTATTTTAGGCAACATGTGTTACTATCTTCTTCTTTCTATATCATTAATATGGTATGTCCCCTTCACTTATTTTGGTCTTTTGGTCAAGTTTGTTGTCAATTGCTTGCATGTTCTTAGCATTATAAGTCTATAATACTATTTTTCGCCTAAGAAGGTGAAATCGTTACGACAAATAGTGAATAGAAACATTAGAGGTATGGTTGGATGTCTGGTTTCGTTTATACCAAATCCATGTAAAAACATTTTGAAAATATTGTAAAATGACGTAAAATGATGCCTAAGGAGACGAGAGAATAATGTGTATTATATCACGCATAAAAAACGAGCTTAGAGGTGTTATTACGCAAACAATCGAGTTTCATCCAATTGTTTTCATCATAATCTTGAAATAGGTTTGATTACTACCCTAATGGAAATTATATATGCATAGTAGAGCTCGAACAAGAAAAACATAGCATAGAGGCGTTATTAGGCAAACAATCAAATATTCGAATTTCATTCCATTGTTTTCATCGTAATCTGGAAATTGGTTTGATTACTAATCTATGATCATAAGTACAAAACTAGCTTTAGCTTTATTTAAAGTATGATTTTTGGGTGGCGGCTTTTTTTGGAAATACTTCCTTTTAACGAAGAACTCCATAAAAGAAATATTTTGATCGACTCAACTTAGTGACCTAAGCAATCAAACCGAATCCATTGACTATATTTTGGTGGGTTGCAATTATGCTAAAAAGGCATGCAAATGATCATTGTATAGACAAAGATGACTTTCTCAATCAGCCAGCAAAAGATTTTTGTCATGAAATTAGGGTTTTAATTGCAGTTTTGATCTGATAATTTGGTCTAAAATAGCGACAAAAACAAAAAGAGATGATAGGTTTAAAAAATCAATCTAGTTGATCATTTTAGAGACATTATGGAGTATATGGAAAGCTAGAAATAAAAAAAGTGTTTGAAAGAAACTCATGGAGCAAAAATAAATTTTTTGAAGATATCAGGGGTGACTATTTTTTTATAGGTAAAACATAAAGTCAAATGACAGAAATTTGATTTGAAGAAATGAAAAATATTTAGTATGTTTAGTAATATTATACTTTGATAATGTAAGTTGGTGTAGTCGGCAAAATAAAAATCAATATAATCGCTAGAAGGAGGGCTTGAACCTCCGACCTTGTGGTTAACAGCCACACGCTCTAACCAACTGAGCTATTCCAGCAACTTATTTTGCAATGAATCATATTTTTATTTGTACAGTTATCTCTTTTTAAATATTTTTTTATAAGCTGTTTCCTCTATATACTTTTGAAGAGACATACAGTAAAATCTTCTAAATTTTCTAAAATTTTTTTAATTTCTTAAACTTTAGTTTAATTTTCAAAAATATTCGTTTATTTTTCAAAAATATTTGATAACTTGTGTGGTTTTTCAAAAACTTAACCGTTCATATTTTATATCGTTTAACCTAAAAAAAATACTATACTGACTTAACTAAACATAAAAACATATACTTGACTTAACCACATTTTTGTAAATTCACATTTAACTACTTTAAACATGCAATACGTGATACTAAATACTTATACACTCCTAACTATATAAGAACCGGCCAGGTCAAACACTAAACTTTGAAACTCCTAACTATAAAATTTGGTTGGGTCAAACACTAAACTTTGTGACTCCTAACTATAATAAAATGTCAAAAGCTTTTGAAGCCTGTGAATTCACGTACTCGAGACTTTGTAAAAAAATCATAACCTTTATGTAAATCTATGTGTTACAACGAGTGCATTTACAATACATATTTGATGGTCTTTACATTCAGACAAATAAGCACATCGTAATAGAAGCGTTGTGATTAAAACGAAGCATTAAAGTCCCATAAAAAGATTTGCATGTATTTTTTAATTAATTAACATATTTTTACAATCCAGTATAACATATAAAGTTTTTTTTTTTTTTTGTATAAATTATAGAAAAAAGAATTGAAATATTACATTTATTTTCATTAAGTAAGCATAAGAGAAAATAAAATAATGGGTAAGGTTATAGTAAAAATAGTATTTAATCTATAAAGCTAAGAAAAATTGAGTTTAACATGTGTTCTTCTATTGTATTAAAAGAGATGACAGTTTGGTTATTATGTCAAATACATCATGTCATTGTATCTATTACATCAGGTAATTGTGCTATATATATCAGTTTATTTTGTCAAATATCTTTTATTATCGTGTTTTATGTAAAGATCAAATCTTATGATTTTTATCTTTGTGTTTTTCAATGATGTTATTAATCAATGTGTTTTTCAATACTCATACTATTCGGATAATACAATGACGAGCAAAAAACACAATAAGCTATTTTTTATTATTATTTTATATATTGTATAAACTTATTATTATTTTATAATTGTGTTTTACAATTAGAAGTATATATTAATGTGATTTATAATTGTGTTTCAAAACTCAAAGTGTTCAAATAACACAATGACAAGCAAAAAATACAATTAGTCATTTTATCATTGTGTTTTTTTATTTTATATCATTTGGGTTGTTTTTATCTTTGTTTTTAATGTAACTGATTAATTAATTATTAATTTATTATTATGTTTACATAATATAATTACAGACATTGTTATTTTACCATTACATTCTTTTAGAACTTATTATTTTAGAAAAACACAATATTACTTAGAAAAACATAAATAAATAACTAAAAATACAATAAAATGCACTAAATACATAACGACAAGCAGAAATCATATGAGTTTAAAAACCTAAGAAAATATTATCTTTTTATATAATGATTCTGTATTCATTTTAAATATAAAATACGCTCATTTTATGGTGTAATTTAAAAAAAAAATTTGTATATAAAAGTTACAAACATTTAAAAAAAGTCAACATTAGCGGCCATGCCTAAAATGTTTTGCTAATAAACTTTTTTTTTTTTACAATTTGATCTCAATCATTAATTAAAAAGATTGATGATTGAGATTATTTTTTATATTTTTTTGATTTTAAACTCTAGAACCATTCCCTAAAATAATAATGAGTTATAAAATTGAAATTAAACATGAAACAACGTAAAGGTGGTGGTTACTAGAATCAAATCCTTGACCTTTAAAAATGCTAGCTTAACACCACCAAGCTAAACAATTCATTTTTTCTAAACCCTAAACTCATAATATACACGGACATTCAGTGACGAACCCATGAAATTTTTTTATGGGGGGCAAAAGTGTGACGATTGCACAATTTTAGGGGGGGGGGGGGGCATTTGGGATTTTCACAAACATATAACATTAAAATTTTTTTACGGAAACCCCCCCCCCCCCGGTCCGCCCCTGTGAACATTTCAACATTATGAAATGTTGTTGTTTTTTTTAACTTCATGATGTAGTTTTCTAACAAGCATTGCTTTTGTAGCAAATATTGCTATGTGGTTGGTAACTACATGTATGTGTGAGTGTTTCACATTTTGACCACAAGGCTTTATCATATTACAAATAGGTCTTCAGACCACTTTTTTTTTTATTAAATAAACATCCAATTCATTTTAAATAAAATATTTACAATAGAGTGGCAGGTAAACGACTAACAAATTGCTTCGCAACACCCTTTCAAATAGCAACCCAATTCTACTGAAAACGAAGTTTTGATACTTAGAGGATGACAAATTACTATGAATGATCTGTTGAACCTCGCCCCAACCTACTTCTTTATCTGTGTTTTAGTCGGCTCCTTATTCATCTTTTGTATCCCACTGATAGGTGCCTTTCGGGCACGGCCTGAAATACAAGAAAACCAAACGTATCAAAAGTAAAAGAAATAAACACGTCTTGATTCTTTAAACAAGCTTTCTAATGTTTAGCAATTTTGTTTGATTCTACCTTTAGCAGGACCACTTTTTTGTTAGATCTTTTCTTTTACTCTGGTTCTTCTTCAACCTCCACCAACTCCTCAACCTCAAGCTTTCTTCGATAGCTTTCTTCTACACCTTTTTTTCCAACACCTCAAGCTTGATAAGATTCCCAGTGCTTTCCACTTCATTCTCACCCTCCAGCCTACACTGGTACACGTATATATGGATTGTTTCTGTCTCATGTTTTTTAATCAATAGAAGGATCATCAATTTTGAATCTCAAAGAGTATTTGAAACGTTTTAATTTGTAATAATTTTCATTCATTCTTCACGTATGGATTGTTTATGTGTTCGCCAATGTTAAGGTATTTAGACTATAAGTAAAAAAAAAAAAAGGTAAATATTGTTGAATAAATTGTTTCGTGAAAGAGAGATAAGTTCAACAAGAAATAGAGGCGTGCTTGATGTTCGAGTAATGAAATGAAATAAAATAAAAAACATTATTCCAAGGTTAAGATTTGAGATTTGATCTTGATCTACTATGTCTTAGCTTGAATTAGACTTCGTTGTAGCAATTAATTTGCATATACTATAAAAGTACCTTCCCATATCATGTCTAACACAATCATTACCAAAAGTTTAGCCGTAGCACCACGCGACATCAACATCTAGTTGCTATTATACAAGTTTGTCTAATTAGCATACATTTTTATATAGTTATGGTCATCCGTGATATCAATCCCATTCATATTGATGATGGAGAAGGAAATGATGAGTCAATGGAAGATATAAAATTGTGATAAATTCACATCAAAAGAATAATAGTGTACTTGAAGTAACTCAAAATGTGATGACTTTGAAAACTTGATATATGTGATGTTGGTTGAAGACATGTGAAATAAATGAAGATTTTTGTTTGTCATTGATTTTAGTATCTAATCTTTTGCTCGGAAAATTGATATATTTTTTGTTAGTTGAATTGTATTTGGTTTTAGGAACATGGTTTTGACTTTGTGCATCAATTTGATTTGGGTTTTGGCATTTTTATAACTTTAATTTAGTGTGTATACATGATCCGTACCATTGTGTTCATGTGTAATACAATTATTAACAACCCATTAACATGTTTACAATCTATGATTCGTTTGAGTAATTAAATAAAAGGGAGGTAGACAGGTCGTGTTCAGGTTACCTGAATTTATGTGTACCAGAATTTATGTGTGTGCTAGTAATCAGAATTAAAATGCTTGACGTGGATAGAAATAATGGAGGTCGTGTTCAGGTTCTATATTTCAACCCGCCAACCTCACTAATTTTTATTGATTAAACTCTTATACGTTTTGTAATATTACTCAAAGTATTTCTATGGCTATCAATGACACCCCACTTGATCTACCATTCTGTATGGGTAAACGCATCCCCTGAAAGCTGCATCAATACAAACCCAAAGTCATTTCAACGCAAATTTTATCATAAATTTATAAGAAAACATTACTTGTAACAAGTATCGAGAATTAAAACCAATTAACGTACAAGGATCACTGACTGCCGGAGTAGCGTAACTACAATCACATACGCCATGTTGATTGTAGTAGAGATCAATAGCATATGAAGCATGATTTCTCACAGTATCAGGTGTAAAACACGATCCCCCTGGCTGGATCTCTCTACAGTCGACTTGTCCACATAATTGATCAAGTTTTTGTTGCAACACTGAGTCATGAGTTTGGGATTGAGCCACACACCATTGTTTCTCCTATCCAATTGTTTTACCAACAAAAATAACTTCAAAATAGATAGTTTGTGGAACATAGGAGACTTAAAATATACAAGTTATAATCACTACTAGAAAACTGACATTTTTCCGTCCAAATTTACGAAGAAAAAAAATCCAAAATAATTCCAACAAAAGGAGACCTCAAAATTTTTAGCGACAAAATTCAGAATATATAACGACGACAATGTTAGTTTTCGGAAATGTTTTCCAACAAGGCTTTTTCCAAAAGGTTTTATTTTGTTGGGAATACCTATTATCGACAATTTTTCGACAAAAAAGTTAGTGAAAATTTTAACAGTTTTCTAAGTGGTGAATTAATGTAAGGATGAATTGAGAGTTTTTAATATCTTACTAGGGCTGAAGTTGAGCGCACAAAGAAGAAGAAGCCAATAAAACACAATGGGATGATTACTCTTGCCATGATGTTATGAAATGTTTCGTGAATGACCCTTTGTTTATATACTATGCATGCTTGTAACGGTTTTGGTTTTCTTTTAAGGCCGAATTAACTTTTTAGAATTAAAGGAATATCTAGAATTAAATTTTCAGTTTAATATTTGAAAGTAAATTTTCAATTAAATGAAAATGTTGTGAGGTTATAAATCATAAAATCTATAATTATTTACATAATGCACAGTGAAAATTTAAACGAATTTGTCACTTAGAATCAATTAGTCTCTTGTTTTTATAATCTTTAGCTCATCTTTTTTATTAGAGTAAATTACAAAGATGGTCCTTGAGGTTTAAGAAAATATTTGGATTTGATCCCTAAACTTATTTTTTTACAAATTTGATCCCTAATTGCACTTTTTACTTTCATCCATGGTCCCTCAACTTAATGGTGTTAAGTTTGACCAGTTAACTTTATGGGCATGTTCGTCATTTCATATTTAAGTAATTGAAATATAAAAGAACTATTACTCAAAAATTAAAAAAATAAGTCTGAACTTTCTTGATCAAAAATCCTAATTGAATAGCACACCAATCAATTCCCAATTTCTCATTACCTTTCTTTTAGCAAAGAAATTGAATGTCAGTGAAGGTTGAAGTCGTGAAATCAAACCTTAATCTTATCCTTTATTACAGTTAATGATTAATGTGAAGAGTTATTTGTAGTAGTTGTGGCGCGATGGCAATGTCTTGGGGTTTAGAAAGGCGCCTTTTATTCACCAACAGAAGCCAAAAGTTATCACCCATTAAACCTTAACCTCAATCGTTGGTGGCAAATGGTCACCCAGATTAACTTTAAACCAAACCACGTTAAGTTGAGGGACTATAAATGAAAACAAATTGTACAACTAGGAACCAAATCCATAAAAACTAAAGTTTAAGGACCAAATTCATAATTTACTCCAAACTACAAGGACCATCCGTGCAATTTACTCTTTCTATTATGTATGTATTTATATTGTTATATTTGACTTTTATTCACGTCCTTTAACATATAATATGAATTATTATTTTGAAAAAAAGACAAATTGAATTTTAATAATCCAAACTATGACTTATCAGCCAATAATAATCCGTATTATTAAATTGGAAAATATAATAATCCTAACTTTTATTTTTGTTGTTGAGAACAATTCTACTAGCACAATTATGCACTGATTTACACTTAATTTTGCTCACGATGATGATTGTAAATGAAATAGAGAAACAAAATGAAATTGAGTGAAAAATAAGTGAAAATCAAGTGTATATCGATGATAGTTATGTTGTTAGGATTGCACTTGACAACAAAAATAAAAGTTAGGATTATTATTAGCCAAACTGATAGTATTGATTATTATCTATCAATATGCCATAGTTTGGATTATTAAATTTAATTTGTCTTTAAAAATTACATTAATTGAATGAAATATTTCTAACACCCTTGACGTTTTCTAAATTAATTCTAACTAATGTTTTCTCACCACTCGTTGGAGAGGGGTACGTCTTGTAACATATTTCTAGCAAAATGTTAAGTCCACTTTTGCGAATGATGAGCAAAGGTGTTCATATACACAACTCTACAAAGTCCAATTGTATACTAAAAGATGTTCTTATAAATGTCACAATAAACAATTCTCTTTTCTAATCATGTATTTCTAAAGTAAATGTCTCTAAAAATTAAAATTTCTATATATGACTTCATTTAAATTTAAAACCAAATATAAAAAAAGTGTGTTAATAATTAAATTTTAACTATTGGTTCGTCTATATACAAAAGAATTAAGGGCTAAGGATTGTCATTGGAATGCAGATAATGCCGTTTGTAGTATAAAATCAGATTATTCGAATGTGAAATGTTGGGGCAAAAATATCCATACGTGAGCTTTATATCATCCGAATGCATATCCGTAAGTCATCATACTTGACAAACAATTCATAATATATGAATGTGGACAAATGATAATCAAATTTAATGACCACTTATAGTTCATGTTATTGGTTATCATATTAGTTTTAAGCTTAAATATATGTATACCCATAAAACAATTCATATGTGAGGATTGCTTAAAAAAGTGTAACCAATCGCATTCATTCATAATGAATACTTAAGAATAAGAATATTTTGATTGGCTCTTGACTAACTCAGATTTGTCTTGTTGTGAAAATCCAAGAATTCATCCCAATCCATAAAATAAGTTGGTACAAAAATAGGAAAAATTGTTTAGATTAAGCGGAATGATTGTGTTGTTACCTTTGACCTATTAAAAATTATTGAATTGATTTAATTAAGTGTGTTTTAATTGAGAATGCATTTAACCTTGTCCTGTGTAGTTTACAAAAAAAAAAATAAAGTCAAATTCAGGTATTTAGTATATTAGAATTGCTTTCCTTTGGGATTCTAATCAAACACTTGGTGATTATAAAATAAACAAAATAATTTGCAAACTTATTCAGGAGAAAAATATATGCTAATGCTTATAGGAACATGCAAAACAAAAATTGCAACATACCGATGGCCACTACCAACGCCACCATCACGACCTCTCTCTCTCTCTCTCTCTCTCAAGGTGTAGAGGCAAGAAGTGGAGCTAACAACAGCTCTCCTGAAGAGTTATGCTTTAGGGTGTTGTACAAAAGTCAATTTCATATATAAATCATTAGTTTCAACCCCCGTGCGTTGCGGCAAAATTTTGTCCTCCAACTAAGATTTAAGGCAAAACGTAAAAAATCAAACTTATAAAAATTATTAAATCGCCCAAATGACCTTCTTAGTAAGTAACCCTGCGAAAAAATAATATAACATATAAATAAAGAATGGAAATAGTATAAAACAAATAGAAGAAACTTCGTGTATCTAGGATTCGAACGTAGGTGCAGTACAAAATATGGAACACCACTACTAGCTACGTTAAACTCATCTTGTAAATTGAAGTTTTAAACAACTAATATAAATAATAAGTAAATCGTGAGGAAAAAATAAAAATGGTATGACACGTGAAATCTCAGGGTTGATCACCGACCTTACTTTTTAAGTTTAAGTAACATGCAATGCGTTTCATATAGCTTGTGAGTTATGCCAAATATATTTGCACTTTTTAGAAAAACCTCAAAAAATATTAAAGAAAATAAGAAAGTGGGACCGTTGTTTTGGCAGGATATTTGACCATACGATTCGAACGGTCTCTGGTTGACCCTAACCACGGTTTTGAACATTATCCAAACTCAATGTTTTAATAAAAACCGTAGTTAAATCAAATTATGCAATTGTGCGAGAAAATTTCATGTATCATCACAATTGTTTTAATACAATTTCCCTTGTTTTCTTAAAATAAAACTTGTACACAAAATTAAGATGAATACGCAAGTAAAATGTATGTATGTGAAAAGTATAAACCTAGAAAACTAGATATCCAATAAAAGTTTCAAGTATAACCAACAAGATACTGAAATATTCGATGGTTTTCTATAAACACGTGTCAACATTACATTTCTACTTATTAATTTCTTTATAGTTTTATCTCTTATTAAATAATCACATTGATTCTAACAATATAATTTATTTTTTTAGATTAAAATTATTCTTTTAACAAACTAATAAAAAGATATTTTTATTAAGAGTTAAGTTCATTTTTGCTCCCTAAGATTTGACAAAAATAACCATTTTGCTCTAAAAGATTGAAAACATCAATTTACCTCCAAATGTTTCATAATTTGTTTTAATTTTAGTTCAAAAGTTTCATCATTGTTTCAACTTGAATACAAAATAATAAAACTTTTGGACTAAAACTGAAACAACTTATGAAACTTTTAGAGGTAAATTGATGTTTTTAATCTTTTGAATGACAATGGCTACTTTTGTCAAAACTTAAGCAGGAAAATTGAAATTAACTCTTTTATTAATGTTATGTCTAAATAAATATATTTTTATAAAATAAGAAAATTTTCTAAAACATTAAATATTTTTAAAAATAAAAAATATTCTAAAGTTAATGATTTTTAAAAAGTAAAATTTTTATAAACAAAACATAAATAAAAATTGGGAGTTGTAATAAAAAAGATTTTAAAAATAAAACTTTTTTTAATGTTCTTTTAAAAAAAAATTTCATTCTATTTTCAATTAGAAAGATTTCAATCGTATCTTATTTTATATTATCGTTTTATAATTAATAAGTTTTTATTTTATTTAATAATTTTTATTCAACTCCTATAATGCACGGGTTTACTAAAGTTCATAAGAATATAAAATACATACAAAAAAAATTAATAGCATATTTTTTTATTACGTTAGGGTAATTAAAAACTTGTTATAGGTATATTAAAAATAATTTATTTTTATGATATTGTTTTAATATTATTACTATTAATATATATCTATCTTCCTTATACAGAAATTATTTAGATTTAAATTCAAAAGAGTTATTTTAATGATATTCTTTTAATAATATTATTATTAATATCTATATTTTAAGACAGTCATTGTATAGATTTAATTCCAAGCATAATTTTATTTGATTAACAAATTGTGTCACTCATTGCTACTTTTTATCTATAAAAAATTGCCGAAATTTATGGGAAATAATTAAAAATGTAATGGTGATCTATTAATTTAGATATAATTAGAAGTGTTTCTCGCGCGCTTTGCGCGAGAAACTCTATAGTGAAGCAAACCTTTGAAGTGTGGATACAAAAAAAAAAAAAAAAAAAAACCATAACGGCTTTCGCTTCACGCAAATTTAAAAAAATTGACAATCATAATTGAAATTCCAATAACCAAAACGTTTAACAACAGTCAGAAACATCAATGAAAACCATGCTTATAATTGAAAACCGTGAAAACGACTACTACCCAATCATATAATTGATAATTAATTTAATCTTTTAATTGTTTAAAGTATATTTGATTAAACTTTAATCTTATTTTTTGAGGTCATTATATATTTTTTAGTTTAAACTCCAAGGAACGACAATGATCACGAAACGACTTACATATACGTAACTTGTATTAGTTACATGTACGCAACTCGTAGTTGTACACTTGGTAACACGTATTTACATATACATAACCCCTACATATAAGTAACTCTTAGTTATGCATTTTGTAATACGTACTGACATACATGTAAACCAATGTTTTCATGGTTTTTATTTATAACATAGTTTTCAAGGGATCCCTCCCCTATATATAAAATTTGAACTTTAACATAACACATGCTCAAACATCTCATTAGTTACTTGTATAAATACCATCAAATTATCAACAAAAATAGAAGAAAATGTAATTTTCATATATGCAGTTCCCCCATTTTTAAATGAATAAAACCAATCATAATATTTTGTCACAATATTAGTTTTGAAATCTCATATGTTTGTATTTGAATCAATAATAATATATAACATTCAAAATTGTAAACCAAAAACTTACCTACCTTAGTCCATACCCAAACTCAAGGATTGTCCTGCAAAAAATTTGATTAAAAGAAGCACATGGTTGTGTGCTTTATTAAATTGTAACAGATTGCAACTTTTTCTCGATCAAGAACTAAAATCAAAAAGGAAATTTTAAAAAGTTAGACTCTATCTATTTAGAAAACATAATCTTTGAGTCTTTCACAAAACAAAACTAAAATCGGAGAACCAACTGATCTGATGATGCATCTTCAACAGGAGGATCACTTAACTGCAAAAGGAAAAATAGTGTGATTTCAAAACTTGATTCTTTGATGCTTACTCGAATTACAAGAAAAAAAAAAAAAAAAATAAGAAAAAGAAGCAGTTAGGGTAAACAAATATCCTACTAAGCCTCAAGCCATAAAAGGCTCTGGTACGCTTTTTTTCGTCTTCTCAATTTTGGCTTCATGAGAAACATAAAGCATGCCCTATGATGTTCTTATAAGATAATGTTTGAACCTAAGTGTGTCATAGCAATTTAATTTAGTCAAAAGAGCACAATAAACATAAAATAAAACCTAAAAAAGATTGCATCACATCATTTACACAATTTAAATAATTGCAAACAACACAGTAAGAAGACACATTTCAAGATTGGTTCATAAATAAGCCACATTGGGCACTTAAAATTTAATTATCGATATTATGAAGTAAGCAAGCAGCTACATCTGAAAACAGATAATAATTAAAACTAAAACCCTTCAATATCTTCACTTGTCATGATTAATGCATATAGCGTTTGAGATTATACAACATAAATCTCGTTCCATGGACATGTGAGCAAAAATATATCCCTTGTCCTTTATATTTAACAAACTTAACATTAAAAGTATCAAACCTGCTCATGATTTTTTTAGAACAAATTACATCTTTATTTTTTTCCTTTCTTTTGTAGATAATTGGCGTTACACTAAATTCAGGTTTTTGCTTTGCAGTATATGAGCAGGGACCTTTTCATGTTATAGGCGGCCTTGCCCAACCATTTGATAAAGAATATTGAACTACCATTATATTAGAGTAAATTAAATGGATGGTCCCTGTAGTTGTTTTGAAATTTTAGATTTGATCATTAAAGTTTAAAATTTTTGATATAATCCCTAACATTTTTTCCTCTTTCATATATCCAATGTCTGTTAGTTAACAGTTAGTAATGTTAAATGTCATAAAAATTAACATTTTACTCGCATTAGCCATCTATTTAATTTACCTTTTAACCTATAGCATTATTTTTATTAAAGAAAATTTTATATTTTTGTTTTTCAAATTTGTTATTTTTTATAATTTCTTTATTAATAAGATTATTATTTAATAAAATATGTTTTAAATACACAAATAAAAACTTTTTAAAACATGTTTTCTAAATGTTCGATTTTTAAACCGTTCGTTTTCTATACGTCATTCTGAAACTATCTGATTATTTAGACTTTTTTAACTGGTTGGTTTTCTAAAGTTCTTTTTTTAAAACCATTTATTTTTTAAAACATCTTTTCTTAAACTAATTCTTAGTTTTTTTAAAAACAATTCAGTTTTAAACGTTTTTATAAAGAATACATTTTTATAAAGGTTTAAAAAACCCTGCATATTTGTTTAAAAAAATTTATAAACCAAACATTTAAAAGAAGATATTTTTTAAAATATTTTTTATTGGTGTATTATATAATAAACATATTTATAATAAACTAAAATGTAAATTACATTGATGATCCCTACAAGTAAAATAATTATTTTGACAAATTTAAGATCACTAATTGAACTAACAGAGTAAGGACCATTGATGAAAGATAACTATAAATTAAGGACTATATTTACAATTTTAAAACTTTAAGGACTAAATTCAAAATTTTAACTAAACCACAGGTACCATTCGTGTAATTTACTCATTATATTATAACATGTATTTTCCTATATAATGGTCTTAGGATTGGCATTTTTCTTCTTTAATGAACCACTTTTCCTTCTATTTTAAACTTTGCTTATAGTTGTATGTATAAAACATACATATTTAAATTACTAGCAACATGTGTGCTCATTTATCGAAAGAGTAAATAAATTATAAATGCACCACGCTTGGTATCGAAAGAAATGAAGTTGAATCTGAACCATATCATTAGCTTTTGAAACTTTATGAAATCAAAGCCTCTCAATATCCTCATTTGAGTTCCATTAATGTTATAATGTTATAACTAATTTTCAATTGAATGGCTTTTCATTGAAGTCTACCTGAGTGGCTGAGTCATCCATCAACAAATAGATACATATATTACTTTTGAGACATTTTCTCTTTAGCTATATTTCAGTAGCATCAATCTTCACCTGCAACCGGTTTAAAACTCCTCATTCTCAAAGAAAAAAAATTAAAAAAAATATATATTTTCTCTCTTATATATTTATAACCACTTACAACCATTTCATATAATATAAAAAATACACTTACAATAATATAAGAAACACATTACTAAAAGAAAATTGATTGTTAATAATTTGTACCATCGTCATGTCATTGCACTTTTTCTTTTTTATCGCATTATTATTATTATTATTATTATTATTATTATTATTATTATTATTATTATTATTATTATTATTATTATTATTATTATTATTATTATTTATTTATTTATTTATTTATTTATTTTTATCATTATTATTATTTATATTTATTATTATTATTTGTTTTTAGAAAAGATGATTATTGTTGTTATTTCTTTTTTTTTTAAATTGAAAGGTGAAATTTCATACTATTGCGTAATTTATAAATCTTTATCTTTATACTTAATAAAGGATAAATAAAGATGACACAATATATCATCACGTTCATCATCACCAAGTTTTTTTCGCTTCTCTCTCATATTAAATAATTATATTATTTACAAATATTATTTAATTTTTATATTAAAATAATTTGTAATAAATTAATAAAAAGATATGTTTATTAATGTTATTTCTAAAAAAATAAATATTTATAAAATAAGAAATTCTTTTAAACAATCAAACTTTTTTAAAAAATACAAAACATTTAAAATTGTTGTTTTCTAAATAGTAAATTATTATAAAACAATTAAAATTAGGAGTTATAATAAATAAAATTATAAATGGCATTCTTTAAAATGTTATTTTTAGAACAATATATTTTATTTCATTTATAATAGGAAAGATTTCAATAATATCTTATATTAAAATATTATTTTATCATTAATAAATTTTAATTTTATCTAATATTTATTTTTTCAATTTGTATAATACGTATTTTTACTAAAACTAGTTAGTTAAATATTCTCTTTCATAACCTTACTGAATCCATTGTTCGTGCGTAGATAGAAATAATAATATTTCTTTTCAAAATATGATTAATATTCTTAATCATTTACAAAAATACCATTAACATCTTTTACATTTTTTCACATCCTTTGCAGCATTCATAATGGTTAACCACACCGCCACGTGTCCAACCAACATCATGCCAGCTGTTTCAACGCCAGCTGGAAATTCACCTTCTCTTTTCGCCTTAAAATACCATCACCACCTTCAAACGACATCGTTTCACCCTTCTTCTTCTTCTTCATCTCTGAGCTTCTTTCAATCGCCAAACTCGCTTTAATGGCCAACGAACAAATCTCCTGTAACGTAATCGGCCTATACGCCTTCGACATTGGCATAATGAAGTAAATCTGACCCATCTGAAGCTCCTCATCGCCGGCCACGTGCGGCACGTGCCAGTTCACGAACATGTTCTCGGAGTTGCAGAGGAAGAAAGTGTTTTCACCATCGGAGATGACGTTGCTGGCCTTCACTGGCTGCCGGAACTCCTGCAGTCCCCCGTCGACGGAGTGAATCACCTTCGCCGGAGACGGTGACCCACCATTGCGGATCATTAAAGTTCCTCTGTTTCTTGAGTACGGAATCGATGCACAGATACCCATGTTTGATGTTTCAGATGTTTGATTTTCCGGTGGGTTAGACGACGGTGAAGGTGGATTCCGGTGGCCGGAGTGGGATTTGAGTGAGATGTATTATGTATAGGGGGTGTATGTATAGGTGGGTGGAGGAGTGATGGTGGTTTGTGTTTTGAATTGTTTGATTATTTTGGGACAAAAATATGTTCATGAGGAGAAGGAGAAAGGGTGACCACCGTATGATTCTCGAGTTTGAATAGAAAATAATATTAAGAAAGAAAGTTATTGTAATCATTGTTTAATTTAATGATAAAATATTATAAGAATGTTTGAATACAACAAGATCAACAAAAAAAAATTGTTTTGTTAAGGATATTTGATCTCTAACTATTATTTAAATAGATAAATAATTAAGATTACTTATACATATTTTAGTTTTAAGAGATTTTTTTTAACCCCTCACATATTTTAAAAAATAAACAGATTAGACTTTAATATCAAAACTATTATGTATTGATCGATTATAGTTAATAATATTAATATAACAATCTCAATAATTTGATCAAGAAACATTTATGTTTAATTTGCATTTGATTAGCTCTCGATTTGCTCATATAATATTTAGAGTAAATTACTATTTTGGCCCTTGTGGTTTATGCCGTTTAACCCTTTTAGTCCAAAAAGAAATCTTTTGACATATCAGACCCTGAGATTGCATTTTACAACGGTTTTGGCCCCTAATACTAACTCTGTTAATTTATTCCATTAAATTTAAGGGTATTTTGGACTTTTTCACCTCAGGGGCTATTTATGTAAATTGTAAAGTTCTTTTAATAATTGGTGGGCTATTATGTCATTACTCAAATTATAAAAAACAACCCCCTAATTTTCCTTCTCTTCTAAATGAGTTTTTTGGTTTGTATATTAGAAAAAATGTTTTTATTTTTTAGTTTTTAAACTGTTTATGTTATTTTGGTTTTAATTGTATTTTTTTTTTAAATATAAAATTTCAAACGTGGTTTCTATAAATAAATACAACCTTTTAAAATTGTTTTTTCATAAACAATTTTTCCAAAATTATTTGTTTTTTTAAATTAATCTTTCAACCGTTTCAATATCTTTTGTTTCATTATACGATACAAGTTAGAAATATTTATTGTTATTTTGGTTTTCTTTCGTTGTTGTTATTGTTTTTGTTGTTGTTATTGTTTTTGTTGTTGTTGTTATTATTATTATTATTATTATTATTATTATTATTATTATTATATTGTTTTCGTTGTTGTTATTATTATTTAATAAAACATGTTTTAAATATATAAAAATAAATACTTCTCTTTTAAAGATTTTGTTTTTATATACTTTTTTGAAGTCATCCGTTAGAAATTTTTCAATTTAATTATGCAGTACAAGTTATAAAATTTTAAAATCTTTGGTCTTTTTTAAAATCTTTCATTTAGTTATACAATATAAGTTAGAAGTTTTAAAATTTTTTAACCTGATAAAATTTTAGCAATTTAAACAAGTAAAACATAGTTATTCCAAAAATAAACACTAGACATATAGTTGTTGAAAATATATACAATATTGTCTAATTTACTTATAGTCATTAAAAAATATAAGTTCAAAAAATGTATGATTTTAAAAATCCAAGGGGTTAAAAGTCGAACAATTCCAAGCAAACGAAAGATGTTCAAAATGAATATTTTAAAAAAACATTTATAGAAAAGAAAGGTTTTAAAAAAGAGGTTAAGAAATGATGGTTCTAAAAAAGAACTATTTTAATAGACAAAAAGCTTTATAAAATGAATAAATTTTGATAAATACACGGATTTAAAAAACAAATGATTAAAAAATGAAAGATTTTTTAAAACGAATGATTTAAAAAAAAGTTTGAAAAACAAATTAAAAAGGTGTTTATAAAAATAAAAGCTTTAGAAAAGATGTATTTTTTATACTTAAAACGTTTTTTATTAAACAGTAATTATAAAGGTAAAGGAAAAAATAAAATAACGATAAATAGCTTTGAAAAATTAAACATAAAAACATTTTTTAGATATTCAAACAAAAAAACTCATTTAGAAGAGAAGGAAACTTAGGGGGTTGTTTTTGGTAATTTGAGTAATTAAATAATAGCCCACTAATTATTAAAGAACTTTATAATTTACATAAATAGCCCCTGAAGTGTAAATGATCCAAAATACCCTTATATTTAACGGAATAAATTAATGGAGTTAGTCTTAGGGGCCAAAATCGTTATAAAATGCAATACCAGGGTTTGATATGTCAAAAGATTTCTTTTTGGACTAAAAGGGTTAAACGGCCTAAACCACAGGGGCCAAAATAGTAATTTACTCTAATATTTATAAACAAGATGTAAAAATATACATCATATAATATTTATAAACAAGATGTAAAAATATACAAGTGAAGTTAAGGAGAAAATAAATGCAAATCACGCGTGAATATCTAATAATTATGTTACCATTACTGTTATTGGTAATAAGGATTAAAGTTGGGAATGCCACAAAGTAAATATTTAGTATAGATTATTATCAACTTATGAGTAATAATTTAGATTACTAAAATCTAATTTTCTTAAGAAAAAGAAAAACATACACACTTATCAAAGCAATAATAGTCTTTACTATGGAACTATGAATACATAATTTTAATGGTTTTACAATCAAAGCAATAATAGCCCTTACTATGGAACTATGAATAAATAATTTTAATGGTTTTACATCTACACTAACATACACATGTAAAAAGTAAAAAGGTTTAAATTTAAAACTATTAAAAAAAAAATAAACAATGCTCGTAAGTTGCTTTTTTGTTCTCGTAATAATTTATGCAATTAAGTGTTATGAGATTAACATCACCCATTCACATATGTAAAACTACAGGGTAAGCATATGAAATGGTTAAATGCTAAT
The DNA here is from genome assembly GCA_025506415.1 of Flaveria robusta. Lineage (NCBI taxonomy): Eukaryota > Viridiplantae > Streptophyta > Magnoliopsida > Asterales > Asteraceae > Flaveria > Flaveria robusta. The sequence continues at coordinate 20,032,913 of CM046460.1, forward strand.
AAACTTGGCCCTTCTAAAGAAAATAATTTGGTGGGTCCAATGTCTCGGGCCTACTGTTTCATGTAATAACGGTTGCCAAGAAAAAAGAACGTTAGTTGCCCCATCTTTTTCCATTTGATTTCTTATAATTTGACGTTTCGTTGGGCTTTGATACCGATAATAAGTGCAACTTTATATGAGAATGAAGTGATGATGGGAACGCGGCCTTAGAAGTCGTTGCCACCGACTAAAATCTATTGGTTATATTATAGTGTTCTTTCCAACTTAAATATCACTAAAAGATTTTCAATAACACTATCATTTTTATAACCAGCTATTCTATGAATTGTCTGATATTCTTTTATATGAATTAATGACACTCTAGGGTTTACAATGTTGGTTTGTATATTTGTGTTTAGGTGTCTCTCGTTTTCTTACGACGGCTTTAAGATGTACGATACATTTAGGAGAGCAAATAAATTTACTACGCTTCAGAATGCATAGTAGTCGTAACAACTTATCAAAAGCTTAAATGGAAATTTATGTTAGAACTCTGCCTTGAGATAAAACTAAAAAGTTTTATTATACAAACATACAACTTTTACTTGTGACACTAACAACTAACCACTAACCAGCCGTAAAAAAAAATGTGTGATTACGCCTACCAACTAGTCTCTTTATAATATTCAAAGTTTAAAATATTTATTACGTGACTAGCAGTGTTTTGAAGGTCGGATCGGACCGGCCGGTTCGACCGGCCGGACCGGGATTCGGTGGGTATGGCGATCCGGTCAGAATCAACTCGTTTTAGAGTGTGAGAACCGGCCGGTCGGTACCGAGTTTCAGGTTGAACCGGGATTCGGCGAATCACCGGTCGGATCGTTGTGAAGTTTTTTTGGTTTTGAAGCTCTTCCATCTTCAAGCTCTTCCACTCTTCTATCTTCAAGCTGTTAGATCTTCAAGCTGTTCCGATTCATACTTTACTCTCTCGATTTCAAGTTTTCGATCTCGAAGTTGCTCCATCCGATTCAGATCTGGTCCCTTGATTTCAACCTGTTTGATCTTCAAGCTATGAGATTCGATTCAAACTCTGCTCCCTCGATTCAAGCTCTCAACTTCAAGCTCTTCATACTTGGTCCCTCGATTCAGCCGCTTCAAGCTCTTGGAATTGTAAAACTTAAGTTCCTGTGTTTGTTTCTTGGAACTATAAACTTAAATCGCTATGTTTGACTTTTGTTTAAAGTTGTAAAACTTAAATTGATATTTATGTTTGTTGTATATGTAAAACTTTTATATAAAGTTCTATTTTCATTTGGATACATATTATATATATATTATTTATGACGTCATCCGGTTCTCAAAACCGGTCCGACCAGTGAACCAGTAAGACGATCGGTTCGCTGTTTGATTCGGTTCTGAAAACATTGGTGACTAGATATTTAAATGGTAAGAGAAAAGCACAGTATATAAAAATTATTATTTTACTTAAATCTCAAACGGCAATTATTGTTTTACTTCTTTGTTTGACCGTTTATAATAGTTAATCGGCGTGGAAGTTATTCCTTCCCTTTGAAGACCATTTAATTGTTCAAATCTTTCTTTAGATAAAAGAATACTAACTCACACACTTGAGCCGCTTCTTAAACTAACAAGATTTTCATAAGAAAAAAGTTTTTAGAGTAAATTACAAATTATGTCATTTATTAATACATGAAATTACACCATGTATCCTTTAGTTTTAATAATTACACCGTATGTTCTTTTTATATAAAATTTGCACACATATTGTCCTTTACACTAACGTTCGTTAAAATTTACAGTTAAGTCATGCATGTGCACCTCACATGAGGGGCATTTAAGTATTTTACTTGCCTACAATGAGTCAAAATATTTTTACGTCATTTCATTTCCGTCGCCTTCATGTTAGGTGTTCAAAGTTGGATGTCTGAAATTTTCGGATAGTAGAAATCATTATTAGTATTCGGATATCTGAAATCACTATTAGTATTCGGACAAACGGTGTAATTTCATGTATTAATAAAGGACATAATAAAGGACAAACGGTGTAATAAGATGATAATGTCTAAAAAAATGACAAGTGGCAAAAAGGTAGGTTAAAAACATGACATGTGGCTTTAGAAAACTTGCTTTATTAGAATTTATAGATTTATAAATATAGATATAGTTTTATAATTAATAAATTTTTATCTTATAAAATATATTATTTGATCAACCCGTATAATAAACGGATTTACTAAAGTTAGTTCAATATAAATATTTATACCATAGTATTTTTAGTAAACCTTTATATTATACTGGTTGAATAAATTAAATATTAAATAAAATAAAAATTTATTAACTGTAAAATAAAATTTTAAGATAAGATAAAATTAAAATTACTTATGACTAATAACTATAAGTGATAAACAATAATATTAACTTTGTTTTATCAAAAAATAAATTAAATATTTTTTTTCAAAACAAACCGTTTTAAAAAAACATACCATTTTTAAAAATTTCCTTACTATAACTCTCAATTTTAATTATTTTTTATTTATGAAAATTATTCTTTTTTAAAAACACCAGTTTTAAAATATTTCGTATTTAAAAAGTTTGATGTTCTAGAAAAAAAATATTTTATAAAAAATTTATTTCTTTAAAATAACATTAATAAAAAGATTTCTTGCTTAATTTATTAAAAACTATTTTTAATCAAAAAAAAATTAAATAATTTATTTCTTTAAATAATATTTTTAATCAAAAAATTAATAATAGAGAGAAACAGTTTTCAGAATTTATCATTAACACAAACAAATGTCTCACTATCTGTTAATACACTCTTATAATTTATGCATGCCCTAATGTCCCTACATTGAACTACCTTAAAGAGGATGCTTCATTAACTCAACATCATGATATTCTTATTATGTGCCACTTTCCTCTCAATTTGCATCCATTCGCTAATGTAGATTGGTTGGGTGATAAGGATAACTGTTGTAGCACCATAGGCTACATTGTTTACATTGGTGCAAATCCAATAGCTTGGAGCTCTAAACGAAAAAGTACATTAGCTAGGAGTTCTACAGAGGCCGAGTTTTGATCCATGGTTGCTATTACTACTAAGTACAATCGTTACGTTCATTGTTAAAGAAGCTTGGATTCAACTCGATCATTATTTTTACTATCTAAAGTGATAACCCAAGTGCCATAACTTAATTGGCTAATCAGGTTTTCCATTCACGCATCAAACACCTTCCCTTGGACATTTACTTTGTCAAAGAAAAAGTACAAGATTTGTCTCTACGGGTTACTCATATAGCCTAGGACAAGCAATTAGCGAATGTGCTGATCAAGCCCCTATTACGACCATGCTTTAGACTACTTTTATCTAAAATTAAACTCAACTCTGGATCATCATCTTACGGGGGCTTATTATGATATAAATTTCATGATATCTTCTTATATCTTGTTTATTGTTTGTGTTTGAATTATTCTCATGTTGTTTAAGTCTAGTCAAAGTTTGTTGTATACTCCACTAGGTTAGTTCCCGTGTAATACACAGATTGAATAAATAAAAATGTTAAATAATTTTAATAAAAATTATGCATTATAAAATTATACTTGAACATAAAATATGATTATAATTATGTATAAATAGCTAAGTAAATAAACAATTAATGTATTTTTCTTAAACTTTTATTTTATAAAAAAATTATGATTTTTAAATATATTGTTTTAAGAAAAATGATTTTTTTTGAAAAAAATTCATTGTATTCTGTATTTTGTAAATTTTTTTTTAAAAAGTGTATTTTTAGTAAAAAATAGGTTTTTAATTTATTAAATTATGTATTTTTTTAATTTGAAAATGGTATGAGTAATATTATTAGTATTCAATATTATTATTAATAATATAAAGAAATAAGAAAGTAAGTATAATGAGGTTTACAATTGTTTCATGCTTTTATTAGTTTTTTATAGATAGATAGATAGGCTAAAAACCCATTAAATAAACACATTAAATTTTAATGTAAAATATATATGTAAAATAAACACGAATAGTTACAGTATAATATTTTAATATAAAATATAATTAAAATTATCTATACGTATTAGTTCAAGAAATAAAACAATTATACCATTTTTTAACTCTCTTATCTAAATAGTTTCATGTTTAAACATTTGTTTTAAGATTTTTTATAAAAAAATGTTTTTTTTAATAAAAATCTTGTTTTTTAAAAAACTCTGGTTTGTAATTATTATAGTTATTTTAATAAGACTGTTTCAAAATATTTCACCTGTTTATAATTTTTTTCAAAAACAAAATGATTTAAAATATTTTGTTTAAAAAATGTTTAGTGTTATAGAAAATTTCATATTAGATAAAACTTTAGTTTTTTGTAATTTAGATTTTAATTAAAAGATGAAAAGATAGTTTGATGTTAAAAAATTTAGATAAGAGAGAGAAATATAGTAATTAATAAAATTTATTTTTAATAAAAGAGAGAAATTTGTATTAGTATTTAAATTTCTATAATATCCTTTTGGATGGAAAATTAATGTGTGTATGTCTAGAAAAATGACAAGTGGCAAAAAAATGGCTTAAGAAAATAACAAATGGCAAAAAAACTTTGTTTTATTAGATGTTATAAATATAGATGTTTATCTTCTAGCTCTTAGTCGATCTATATGCATCAGATGTTCAACATATGAAGTAATCAAGTTTTCATTCATGGCTATCTCGATCCTTATCTTTTGTTTATTATTTCTTTTTTGCACCTTCTTAGAATTATGCAAATTAGGCAACTCTAATTTTATAACTCTCGGCCTTCTAAGGGTTGCGCCTAATGAAGTGAATGTCATTATCAAGGCAAGGAAGTAGGAGTCATCAAAGAGGAGTCGGAAGCAGAAATATTGTGGTTTCTCGATGCAAGACTGAGTCTTACGCAAAAGCTATCATCAAGCAAAGGGAGAGTATATGATGGACGTAGGAAAAATGGAGTGTTAGAGATGACGCTTAATGAGGCTCCAAAAATGTAGAAAAGGGGAAAGTAGATTCAAGAATAAAACAGACAAAAAGAATATAAGTCGGTCGAAAGAATGGTTCATTGGTAGTAAGCAGCAAACTAACCAAACGAATACAAACAAAGTCTTGTTTGTGTTTGTCTATGTTTGTGTTCATTCATTAAAGAAATGAACATGTTCATGAATTGTTCATAAACATTTATCAAATGCAAGCGAACACAAACATATATTTATGAGCATAAACGAACACAAACGGAAGTTCATGAAGATAAACGAACACAAACGATTACTCATATGTTTTAGAATCAATTTTGCATTTTTCATCATAAAACATTACGCATAATCCATCAAAACTAATAAGTGGTTGATGTTGATGGATATGTATAGCATACCTAGTGTTTCATATTTTTAAAAATTAATACCAATATGATAAAAAAAATAAAGTATAAAAACTTTAATTGAACAATTATAAACAAATATAAACAAACATAATGGATATCAATGAATACATTACCGAACTTTCATGAACGTAGATAAACAAACACAACCTCTCTTTATGTCCGTTTGTTTAACTAAACAAACGAAATTTACTAATAATTTTTGTTTATTTATTAAACAAATGAACATTAACGAACTTCCATCCGCACGGTACACAAATTATTCACTAACGTTCGATTTGTTTGCAATTCTAGTAGTAGCTGCATAAGAGCCTCGTATCATATCATTGTATTAAGTGACCGTAAATGCACAATTTTATATCATTATAGAAAGTAAAGCCACATAAATCTTTAAATAGTAAAGAGATAGATTGCTTGTTAATAGGGATGGTCCCTAGTGGACATGTTTGTCCTACAACTAAAATATTTAGATTTAAATCGTATTATGTACATATTACAATGTATTTATGCAATAAAATTTAAGATTATTTGTTAAAAAAGATAGTAATGACAAAACAAACTCAAAACTATAGAAATACATGAAACCCCGAGACATTTAAATGGGTAATAAGAAAGGTTTGGAGGCATGAGGACCAAAAGTGATATTAGTTTAAAAAAAAATACAAAGTCTAGGTATGCTAATTTTCAGAATAGGATGGGTTTAAACAATAGGTATATTTACCTGTAAAACATAATAATAATGCTATATTTTTTATCCAATAAAATATGAACATATCTTTGAGATTTTCACAAAGTATGCATATTTATGATAATCTCAATACAAACATGTACAATACAAAAATATGAACTAGTTGTTATAAATATAAAACTATATAAACATTAAAAATGATGAGAAAAGTAAATGTAGCTAGAAATATTAAAGCATACTATTTTTTACACATGAAAGGGTATACCTAGACCCCCACGGGTTTGTCGATACTTAACGTGTGATTACACGACAAATACGATACGGGTATTAGGTCCAGTATGAAACATACTTTTACAACCAGATATGAATCCATGACTTTATATATATGTCTCAATCTCATCCCAACTTGTTAAATGATATTATAAATAAAAAAATAATATCAATTCCAGATAGTAATTTACCAAAGTGCCCTCACTCCTCTGCTATCCTTTCAAGCCTCGTAAACTTCCGCCCTTTACCACCACCCCCACGGTGGTTTCCGACACCACCACCACCACCACCTCCACCCCTAGATGACATCATCCTCACATCATCACCATCACCATCACCATCACAATCACCATCACCATCACCATCATCATCATCACCACCACCATCATCATACACCAACGGTTTAAACCGTTTAACCCAACACCCACACGTCACCTCACCACCATCAACCATAAGTGCCCCACCGGCTTTCACCGCCAGCGACGCCATATCCTCCGCCGTCAACAGCCGGTTCAACCACCGTGCCGGCAGCTCAAAGTAGAGTCGACCGGGCCGGAGCTCCTCCTCACCACCCATGGCTCTAACATAACTGTCGAAGTTCATCTCCTCGGCGTTGCAAATGAACGAAAAAACGTCGGTAAACGACGGTGGCGCCACCACGGACACCGTCACCGGCGACGTAAATTCTCTGAGTTGACCGTCCAAAAGGATGAGTTTGACGGTGGCGGTGGTGGTGGTGGTGGTGGTGGTGGCGTTGACGCCGGAGTAACATGAGGTGCAAATGCCCATGTTATTTTGATTTTCATCGGAACCAAGATGTAATATTAAGAGTGTTGAAGTTTGGTGTTTCTTTTATAATATAATGTGAATGTATACGTTGATATGTTATTAATTTGTTTGACGTCCTTACCGACGTCGTTTTGGATTATTATTTGTTTTATTCACATCAAGGCATCTTTGGCTTATTAATATCTTTCATTGGTTATCCATCATTGGTGATATAAATAAATACATTTCATTAATATGTAAATATTAAAAGATAACTTGTAATTTTGAGATAACTAGTTAGGAACGTACACGCGATTCGCGACGGGTGTAAAACAGTTATAACGCTACACAATGGTATAAATTCTGATTAAAAAGCTCAGAAAATGATGTGTTTGAAAATCTTAGAATAGTAGCAGACCGATTATGACGTAGAGAGACAAAAAAAGGTGATCGTACAACCACAATCATCACCACCGCTACTGGCTCCACTTTAACGTACAAGGGAGGCAGAGCGACAACTGATGTCGCACCAACCACCTCTACCCAACATCCTCTCCCACAAACACACTTCTCTCTCTACGCTATAATCAACCAGACTTGTTTTCAAAATAAATTTACGTCAAAACATAATGTAGCTAGAATTTATACCATTAAATGAAAACGTGTTATATTTGACCCGAATATTTTTCAAATAAAAGTTATGTTGAAAGGTAGACCAACTCAAAACGTACATGAAAAAAAAAATTATAGCGGTGCCTTATGTGAGGTGATAAAGTATAGATTACATTAGCCGGACTTTTTTCCGAACTAAATTTACGTCAAAACGTAGAGTGACGTGGTTTTTTTTTTCCGTCAAATGAAAACATTTTATATTTAACCAAACACATTTCCAAACGAAATTTACGTCAAAACTTAGATTAATACAAAACACACATAAAAATAAGCACAAATCCTTTTATATTTGACCCGACTCAACAAAATTTACGTCAAAACGTAGAAAGGTTCGAATTTATACTAATACATACATAGAAATACGAACATAAGACATTTGTTTTTTAAGTAAAATTATAGAGAGGTAAATTCAAAACTTTAGAAACTTAAAAGGGTAAAAGTGATAGTTTATAAAGTTTTTAAAAAATGTTAGAGGATAAAAATGTAAAACTTGAAAGTTAAGAAGAGTGAAATGGCTTGTGAGAAACCTCACCCACTTTTGTTTTTAAATAGTAATATAATATTTTATAATTATAAAGCTTTGAAGATAGAATCGGTCATGGGAAATAGAGTTTATATTTGGTTATGTATAACCGGCCGTTGTCCGATCCAAATGAAAGTTCAATCTCTTTTTAAAATAATAGAGAGTGATGTATCTATCATATCGTTACAATAAGTCATGACATGACGGTGGTTTATTGTTATATTATTTTGATGGTATGACCAATGACATATTTTCGATGGTTCTCTTGTAACTGCCTTGATCCATAATATCAAGTTTCTTCATATCATAGGAGATGCTTGGAGTATTAAGACAAGATAACAATTAACAAGAATGGGGTTGCTAAACGCATTCAACATTTTCAATTACTCCTCCTTTTATAACTTATTAAATCATTTACTATTTTTTTCAATTTGTTTATTTAACATCTTACCTTAATATGTTAAATCAAAGACTATTATGGTTTTACGAATACATAGTTTTCTTTTAATTTCTTTAGTATTTTAGAAAGACGTTTTTTTAGAAACATGTATGTTTTTATTTAGAGAAACATTTTTTTTTTATTTTTTATAATTTGTTTCTTAGTTTTTTTAAATGTTCTTTTATATTAAAATAAAGCACTTTTCAGTATTTTTCATAATTTTTTTCTAAATATATTTTAAATACGTTTTTTATTATTAATTTCAAATAATAAAACAATAAGCAATATTCAGAGTAACTATTTGCATTTTATCAAAACATATAAGCAATTATGTTTATGTTCTAAGCTTTCATGAATTTTGTCTTCCAAAGTCATCGAGGTTAACATTAACAAGCAGAAGAAAGCTAGATGCATTCTAGATTTTTAAAACTTTTAAGACTTAAAAGGATGACATTGCAATTAATGAAGAATGTATCCTTGCCTTGTTAATTCTCATTCTAGATCTTCTGATCTAATAAATAAATATAATTAATAATATTAGTCGTTCATAAAGAAAAATTTGTGATGGTTTTTTTTTAATCTTTAAAACTAATTTTAATTTTTATGCAACTAATTGTCTTTTAGTTTTCTAAAAGCATTTATTTTAGTTTATTATATAGCGCTTATTTTATTTAATATATATATTTTTTAAAAGAAAATATGTTTAAACTTAAATTTTATTTTGTATAAATGATGACTTTTAAGAGAATATGGCACACTTCAAAGTTATAAAAAAAGGTACGACAAAAAAAAAGAGGTATGTAAATCCTATCTATCATTAAAAAGAAGAAGATAGTGGTGATTAATGATGTTGATGAGAATAATCGGATTGGTAAAGATTAATGAAGTCACTTTAGTTTTATCTTTGATTATTAAAGTTGAGAAGAAAGATATGATTACGATTAACGGAGTTGAACAAATATAATCATTTCATATACAATGCAAATTTATAAATAAATAAAAATTCACGTGTTTCTTATTTATTTAGTTATTGTCATTTGAAGTCATCTTTATTTGTTTATATTGGCGAAGCTTCTTAGGGCCCGGGGGGCCCCCCTCTTTTCTCCGTCAATAGTGTTAATTTTCGGCTCGGTAGTGTAAATTTCCGGTACGGTAGTGAAATTTTTTTAATAAATATAGAGTTCGCCCCCCCCCCCAAAATAGTTTACTTTCGTCCCCGCCCCCCTAATTAAGGTATGATTCAAGCTCTGCCACTGTTTGTTTATACATAGATAAACTCATCTTAAGAACTGTTGGAAGTTTCAGTGTGCTAATCATTGTTTTTAGAACCCGAACCACACAATGAAGTGGTTGTGTTGTCGATACATAGATCAAATTTACCGTTCCAGGCCGATCGGATTACGTCGTAAATGATTGAAAATTTAAAACTAAATATATCTAATCTAAAACACATGGTGAGAAAGTATAGGTATGAATTTGTAATTTTAAGGATTTAATTAAATACGATAAGTGACCTAAGTAATCAAATGAATCGGTAATTCCGAAAGAAAAAAACAAAGTTAAAATCTAATCGGACTAGTTGTACTCATCAGTTTAACGGGTAACTAACTGGTTCAATAAAGTATGTTTTAAGCATCATTAGAAAACTTTGTGCCTCAAAAACATTACAAGCACGTATCTAACTTGCAAATTTGAAAGCATCATTGTGCAAAATAAGAGAAAAAAAACAACCATGTTAAAACTTATGAGACGACACTTTTTCCGCTCATCTATCTTCACTTAAACTAATGACTAATCTTGTGTTAAAATTGACGTCAAACAACAAAAATATTCGGTAGCGGAAGAGGTGTATAAACTGGTTTTTTCTCTAAACCGGTTCGGTCTTTACACCTAAACATTTTTTTTTGTATAAGATAAAGCCGGTTTTTTTTTCCAAATCGGTTTGGTTTTCAAACTGGCTTTTGTAACTAGATACTCAAACCTATCATACCAGTTTGTATCGGTTTTGAAACCGATTTTTATTAGAGAAACCGGTTTTTAAACCGGTTTGGGTGTTGAGATACCAAATGGGTATACACAACTAGCGGTTTGAACAGATTTGGGAACCGGTTTGGCTGAAACCAGTTTTCTTTAAACCGGAGTGGTTTTTTTTCACAGGTTTTGTTTCCGAACCGGTTATTAAACTCATTGGGCTGGACTTCTAGTTTATTAATGGCCCATTGTGAAGATCCTCTTCAGCCCAAAAGTTAACTCCACACCCTTCAACTTATCAGAGCTTCAAAGTTCAACCCCTGCATCATCAATGGCGTTAGTTCACTCCACCGTACGCAAACACTTCTTCTTCTTCTTCTTCTTCCCTACCATCACCCACTTCTCCTCCTCCGCATCACCACCGTCAACCACCAACGAATCCGCAGTCGCCGCCGCCGTAGCCACCCTCAAACACCACCGCTCAAAATCCCGATGGTCACACCTCCGCACCCTCTTCCCCTCCGGCGTCACCCCCTCCCAATTCTCCCAAATCACCCTCCAACTTCGCAACAATCCCCATTTAGCCCTCCGGTTCTTCACATTCACCCTCCAACACTCCCTCTGCCACCACTCACTCTCTTCGTACGCCACCATCATCCACACTCTCGCCCGTTCCCGCCACAAGCCACAAACCCTAACCCTAATCCGATCCGCAATTCGAAAGTTTCATCACCATGAAGTCAATTGTGGTACCGAATCCCCCTTTTTGATCTTTGAATCTCTGATTAGAACGTATAGGGTTTGTGATTCGGCGCCTTTCGTGTTTGATTTGCTGATTAAAGCTTGTGTGCAGTCGAATCGAGTGGAACAAGGTATCGAGATCGTGCGAATGCTGCGATCGAAAGGTATTAGTCCTTTGATTAGCACTTGTAATTCGTTGATTCTTTCTGTTGGTAAACTCCATGGGAGCATTGCTGGTTACGAGACTTACAATGAGGTTTTCGGATCGAATGGCGAATTTGGGGATAAAATAGCTGGTGTGAAAACTGTTGTTCCTAATGTACATACTTATAACATTATGATGCATGCTTTTTATAAAGATGGTTTGATTAAGGATTTAGAACAGGTGTGGAGTGATATGATTGTGAACAAGTGTGTTCCTAATGAGTACAGTTACAGCATTTTAATGGCGGCGTATTGTGATGATGGAAGAATGGGGGACGCGATCAGAGTATGGGAAGAAATGGGGAACAATGGCTTAAAGCATGATGCTTTGGCTTACAACACGATGATCGGTGGGTTTTGTGAAGGTGGAAACGTTCGTAAAGCTGAAGAGTTTTTCAAAGAAATGGGATTGAGTGACGAAAAGAGTAGTTCTGTGACGTATGAGCATTTGATTAAGGGGTATTGTAAAACTGGGGATGTTGATTCAGCATTGCTGTTGTATAAGGATATGTGTGGGAAAGGGTTTACGCCAATTGGAGTTACTGTTGATTTGTTGATAAAGGAACTTTGTGTGAATAATAAGGTTTCTGATGCAATGATGGTTTCAAGATTTGCCGTGAGAAACAATGTGGTTATTAGTGGTGGAAGTTATGAGTTTCTGATCAAGGGTTTGTGTAGGAAAGGAAGGATGGAGGAAAGTATGAAGCTTCAAGCAGAAATGGTGGGAAAAGGATATGAACCAAATTCTGAGATTTACTTGGCTTTTATTGGTGGGTATGAACAAGAAGGGAATATGGAGCTAGCGCGCAAGCTAAGGACCGAACTTCTTGGAATGCAGTAGTCTCTATATAGAGCCGACATTTGATAGTAGGACGTCTGATATAATTCTATTTTTTCTTGATCTCCCGGGCGGACGTTTGATAGTTGGTGATTGTATTCTCTCCTCTGTATATATGTACGCTCACTGCAGGCAAGTAAGATGCTTTATATTTCTCAATACTGAAATATGAATTAGCATATTTGTTGAAGCTTACATCTCTTGGTAGCGAGTAGTGACCCATTTTTTGAACTTTTATTTCGGATGAGATGCATCACGAGCAATATGTAAGGACGACGACTATCATAAAACTTCATCAAACAAGTTATTACTGAGATTATACCATAAAAATGGTTTTTTGTTATCATTTATCTCAAAATTAATGTGATTAATACTTCTCGGGTTTCTAGTTAGTAGCTTTTTTTAAATCATTCATCTTCATGAATGAGTCTTTCCACTCTCCATGCATATCATTGTAGGCTTGTTGTTTACTTTTGAAGAATTTAAGATAGATACATTAATATAGTATTTTTTTCATAACCCACTTCTTGAGATATGTTATGAGACATATAACATAGACATCCCCATTAGATTATGGTAACAACTCTAGCAATCAATCCTTGAGTTGCGAGCTTATTACCACCGTTGTTGCTACTGGTGCAAGGATGTGTTTTCTGCAAATGTCTAAACCTATACAATTCTATATGTAAGCATATTTTTTAACTATACAAAAGTGTAAAATATTAGTGCTTGCTAAGTTATACATTTACTTTGAATGTAATTTCATATTGCGTGATAGAAGCATGAATTCTTTACTTTGTTGTGAACCGTTTTTGGGTCGCTTATCTCAATGAGGTACTCAACAATTTCTAACTATACAAACACGTTTAGCTTGATTAAATTTAATTAGATCAATGAATGAATGACGCAACAAGTTTACACAATCATCAACACAACTCACTAATATCACTGATAATAAGATATAACAAACATGATAAAATAAAAATTTTCAAAAATTACAAATTCATAAAATTTACAACAAACTACATTTGCTGGTTAGGGAGGGATGATGTATTTTAATATTTATAAGATTACAAATCTTTCTAGTCCTGTCAAATGATTAAATATAACAAGTTAAATCTGAGTGACGCAACACAATTACACGATTACACGATTATTAGCGCTACTCTCTAACTGAATTGATAAATAACAAGATATAACAAACATGTTAAAATAAAAGTTATCAAAGATTATTAGAGGAAAATGATATATTTAATTAATTTATAAAAGAGTAAAATATTATTTTCATCACTGACGTTTTGTTAAATTTGTCATTTCAATCCAAATTTTTTTTTTTTTTTTTTTTTGCCATTTTAGTCACTGTAATTTAATAAATGTTATCATTTTCATCCATTGCACTAACACCGTTAAAACTATGATAAAACTCCGTTAAATATGAGGGTATTTTAGTCTTTTTCAACACCCTAATTATCCAATTAAAACAAATTAATCAATTAATATTCAATTAAAACTCCGTTAACACTCTGTTAAAACTCCGTTAAACATGGGTTAGACTTAATCGAAGCTTTTAAATCGAAGCGTCTGGTCTCACTAGTCGTTTCATGTGTTTTTTAGTTTTAATTAAATATTAATTGATTAATTTGTTTTAATTAGATAATTAGGGTGTTCAAAAAGACTAAAATACCCTCATATTTAACGAAGTTTTAATGGTGTTAGTGGAGTGGATGAAAATGACAACATTTGGTAAACTATAATGACTGAAATGGCAAAAAAAAAAAAAGTTTTTGAATTGAAATGGTAAATTCAACAATACGTCAGGGACGAAAATAACATTTTACTTTTTATAAAACTACAAATACTTTTAGTTTTGTCCAATGACATTTAAACGTATTGTGTCGATTTGTTAGCCCATTTAACATAATTAGTTAATGTATTATTTGTGTCGTAAATGCAGGTTATGTCTGTTTAGACATACAAATTATCGTGTCACTAATGTGTCAACTCATTTATAACCCGAGCCTGTTTAACTCAAACTATAATCCATTTATTTTAGTGTTGCATCATGATGTATTAACAGGTAATGCTTAGTTTTTAGATGGAAGGGTGAGGAAAAAACCGATTAATCAAACTGTAACTAATTTAATCTATAAAACTGACTAGTAATTCTACTTTTTGAGAACTACTAAAGGCCCAACTACTAAGTACGAAAATATTTTTAAACACCTTGGTGTCGATAACCGTAATCGATGTTTTTTTTTTTAAGTTCCAACTTCTTTTTGGTTAATATTTGAATTAATTTCATATTCCATTTATTGATCACTTTGTTAAAGCTTAAACTTGTTAATCAAAGATATATGTCGTATCTGTTTTAGTACTATAACAATAAGGTTAGGTTTAAATGAAAAACAAAAGAAATTGTAAAAACTAATAAACCAAATCTTCATATTTTTTTGAATAAAAAAATAAATGATTGTATTTTTGTGGGACCATATTTACAAAAAGTTAAAAATATATATATACGAGCCATTAATTTTAATAAATTAAAGATGAAAATTTAGTTTATTGGTTTAATTTTTCTTGTTTTTTATTTGAACCCAATCCTAACAATTATATGCCCAACTTTTTTTACGTATCCATTTTTATGTTTCGCTATCATCATAAATAACATGAAATTAATAGTGTAAGTCGCATATTAGCTGAGAAAGAGAACGAAACCTTTCTTATAATGGGGTGGAAACCTTCTCTACCAAGACTCGTGTTGCCTAGGCGAGCTACTCGTTGGATGAAACAAAACCGTGAGTTCATGTATGGGTAATCCATTGGGGGCAAATCGGACAATATTTTAGTACGATTTACGTGAGCTGTTACGAATAGTATCGGAGCCAGAGGCTAGACCAGTGTGCTAGTGGTGACGTTGGGCTCATTAAGGGGGGCGATATGTAAGTCCCACATAGGTTGAGAGGCATAACAAAAATATTCTTATAAAATGGTATAAACCTCCTCTACAAAGATGAGTTTTGCCTAGACAAACAACTCGTCGAATGAAAATAATACAAACAACCCATCATGAGCAAAACGGACCTAACTCACGTTTTATTTTACTTTCTTTATGTATTTTTTTTTTTTTTTTTTTGTATATATACTCAATTTTTTTTTTAAAAAGGCCAGGTTTGTACATTTTGATATATTTCTAAAAATTTCATAACATAAAGTGGGCACGTGAAAGTTATTCGTATATGTAACAAAAAATAACCTTTTTTGTATTTTTTTTATTTTATCTTATTGAACTAATAATTCAAGAAATTTAATTCGCTAACTATTGTCAAAGTTGTCTGCTGCCTACTTCTAGTCACCTATTTATTTTTCATGTATCTACTCTTACAAGGGAGCCAAGTTTGTAAATTCTACAATACATAAAAAATAATTTGGAACATTAAGTTGACACCAACTATATCATGGCGATAGGATTCAAATTAGAGTTAATTACATAAATAATCCCTGTGGTTTATTTAAAATAACAGGTTTGGGTACTAAGATTTTTTTGTAACATGTTGGGGTATTGTGTTTTAAATTTTGTAACGAGTTAAGGTACTAAGACTAACAGACGTTAGTTTTTCTGTTAAATTTAAGTGAAATGACTTAAGTACCCTTTGAGGGACTACTTTTGTAATTTTATATATTTCTTTTATCCAGGAACCATTAGTGTAATAACATATAACTATTAAAAACCCAACCCCCTTCCCCGTTAGCCACCATCACCACCATATACCCCCTACCACCACCATCTACCCACCGTCACCACCACCCAACCCTTCTACCTACCGGCCACCACCGAACACACATGAAGACTACAATCACCACCATCTAACCACAGTAACCACCATCATCGGATCAACACCACCATCGCAACACCACCATAGTAACCCCAACCCACCCAATTCCGTCTCCCTCCCACTCACATTCAGATCACCATCACCACCACCACTAAACCACCATCGCCGCCCATCATCAACTGGTTGCACCCTTCCTTCTCCGACCACACCACCACAACCAAATCCAAACACATCGGTGGTTCCCCCCACCTCCCGTGACTTGTTTAAAACCCTAAAACCCAAATTAAACATTACCTAATTGGAAATTTATGGCAGCAATGGTGGTTAACTGGAGATGAATAGCGGTGGATGGTGCCATGGTGGTGATGATGAGATGCTGATGATGGCGAGATGATGCCGATGATGCGATGATGAAGATGGCATTGACGGTGTTGATGTTTGATTTAAAGAGAAGATGGTGCTGGTGAGGACGATTTGATAAGGTGGGGCCCAAAGGTGGGGGCTGGCGGTGGTGGCCGGAGATGGGCCCCACGGTGGGGGCTGGCGGTGGTTGTGAAAAATTGAATATATATACACTGTGTGTGTATATATAGTAAATTACAAAAACACTCCCTTATATATGTTGAATGACATAAACAGTCCCTTAAGTTACATTAGCAATCCTTCTCAAGTGAAAAGAAGAAAATACCCTTAGGTTTAACAGAAAAGTTAACGTCTGTTAGTGTTAGTACCTTAACTCGTTACAATTTGAAAACACAATACCCTAATTTACTACAAAAAAAACCTTTAGTACCAAAACCTGTTATTTTCTATATATCACAGGGACCATTTGCGTAATTAACTCTTTAAATTATTTTCAAACATAGACATTATCGGCAAAAATATCAAGAAAAATATAAATTTATATATTATTTTCTTCAAAAACGTACATATGTCTAAATTATACAACTTAATCACAGCTATCGATATTTAGTCATGCTAGCATTATCAAGATACATTGCTATCAATCGTGAAATGTTATCAAGATTCATAGTTTTCAATAATTTAATAATGATTGATGTGATACACATCTTGAATTCAAGAAAGAAGTGTAGTGTTGTGGGCACTTTAATGTCAATAGCCCATGAAATCGATGGGTAATCAACAGTCAACTCAACAATCCTACAAACAAATAGCAACATCAACACCCTACGCAACACGTTTAAGAGCTTTTTGTGTCGTTTTTTATTTTTAATCTTATAATTATATTAAAAATTATTTTTTTTTAATTTTAATTAAACAGTATTTTTAATATATTTATCATTATATTTTTTAATTTTTTTCACTCACAAACAGTTTCAAAAAATATTAATAAATTAATAGCGGTGAACAACATCATACCAAATACATATATATATAAACAGTAATATATTCTCTTTCGTTCTCTTTTTCACTCATAACAATTCGACACACTTACAAATATATATAAAAAATCTACCGTGAATGCTCTAAGGGCCTAATCAAACCACATCCTATTTTCAACTTATTGTGGTTGTGTGAGAAAAAAAAACTAAATAATTAGACATAACAGAACATATATGAAAGCAAAATAATTGAATCATTTAGAGACTAATATATGACCTCGGTTATGAAATTTTTTTATTTTCTTATTTTATGGTATGGTTAAAGTTATGTGCATATAAATAGTTTAATTGAACGACACCAAACCTCTTTTAAAATCATACATACGAAAGCTGATCGGTTATAATATTTTGTAAAACCTAAACATCAGTTATAGCTTCAGTTGCCTATATATAATGGATGTCAAACCATGCTCATCCCTAGTCATTTAGTCCTATTTTTGTAATATTTTTATTAATATTAAAACTTTTGTACAAAATATATACCTTTAACGTTAACATTTTTTTACATGAACCATTGTGATAGATGAACAAGTTATAGCAAATTGAATATTATTTTATACAATTTAGACTATTATATAATATATGGTATTTTATAAAAAGCCATGATTATTTAATTTACATACACGATTTAAACATTCTAAAATAAATCTATTTAGGATTTATATTTAACACCGGTCAAGTGTTTTTATGAACAAATATCAAATAGGTGTGTTCATCATGTAACAAAATACTATATTTGTATGTAAATTCAAATATCATATAGATTTTTTTTTTTTTTTTGAGTAATCCACTTTATACGTGACGTCAAAGGAAAAGTGTGGTTATTTGTATACGTGTATTTAAAAAGTTGCACAAATTTATTAATTTATTTACTCGTCTTTTTTATTCAATTTATAATTATATTATAATATAGTGTTATCTAAATAAACAAAACATATTTAATAAATCTTCGAATTTATTTTAAGGAAAAAGGGTGGCCACGTGTTTGAAACGACTAATTGTAGTAAGATTACATAACCTCACAGGGTCACAATAATATTGTTAGGTCGTAGAAAATGACGGATTTTGCATAAACAAACGACAGCGTATAGTTAACACCACATGCCTCAATCGCATGAAGCCACAACACCTACTATATTACATGCATGCGTATTCAATTTCTTTTTAACGTTTTAAATTTATTGTTACCTGATAAAACGACAATATAAAATAATATACACTTTCATAACTAGAAGGTAAATTAATCATGTCAATTAATATTAACTAGAATTATCATGCACGTTGCACGGGGAATTACGCCATAGACGCGAATGTCAAAATGCGAATATAAAAACATATTATAGCAACTATCACTCCGATGTTCAATTCAAAGGCATTAGAAATGAAACGAAATAAATAACATTAACAAAACAATAAAAAAAACCCAAAAAAGCTCTTGAAAAAAAAAAGAGAAAAGAAATGTTAAAAAATGGCCAGGTTAGGTCACGAACCCGCACGACGAAAACTCTATTTGTTAATCAAAGTTAATGATTATTTCTTTTAATAAGGTAGTGGCCATCTTGAGAGGAGATGAGAATATGTGGTAAAAAAAAATTAACATGCATAAGTTTAAAAGAGGAAATTACGAGTGATTATATAAAAATCAAACTCATGTGGTCAAAATATTAAAACCTTAAAGTTCAATGTAATCAAGAATTTGTTATTATATAGATAGATAATCGTTCTAGTGATCAAGTTTTGAAATTTTATTTTTAATTATATCATGAAGACTTCTAAAGATACCACTGGTCCTGATATTACTGTTATCTATATACATATGACTATGACTCTTGAGAATTTTTCTCTTGTGACAACTAAAATGCTCGAAACATGTTTGTGGTGTTATAGATTACACAAAACTAGTATTATAATACATAAGATACATTTCACACATGTACGCCACTTCATGCATTAAACGAACCCTTTTCGACCACTTTATAATAAAAGGGGATGAACAAGTTTTTAATTTATAGATTTTTAGTTTAACCTGAGACTTTAAAATCATATCGGTTGGTAACACGTGAACCAGTAAAAAGACCTATTGCAATTTCATCAACTGATCTAGTTTTGGATTTAGTCCGTACAAAACATATAATTTTGATTGTCCTTCTAAAAATTAATATCTCGAAAACAAAAGAAGTTGCAACAACTTCAAATTTATGATACACTTGTCTCGATGTCTAAGATCAACGTATGAGAGACAAAATCAGCAGTTGGAAGTTATTTTTTCTTATTTTATTAATAAACATGACATCAACTAAAAATGATAAGAAAAGCAACTAAGACAAGTTTGGAAGAGAGGGGACAAAAGAAAATGATGTATATAATAATAACTTACAAAACATAATATATCGTTTACAATAATATCATACTATAAAAGGTGACAAGTTGTGCAAATATCATCATTATTTTATGTTACAATTTTAGTAAGATAAGCCATGAATTTTAGGTTACAATAAAATTTTCTTTTGTGGAGTTTTCATTTATACCTGAACATTGGGTAAAAAGTTGTTGCATGGTTGCTAGAAACTATTTTTTCTGCATGTGTGAAATATCTACGTTGTGGCCTGATGAACGTTGACATGACCCAATCTTATAGAAAAGTTTATATTAAAACGATACAAACATACACTACTACAGAAAAATGTATATTTTTACCGAAATTACCCTTTTTGATTTCTCATGAATTTTACTTAGGATTATATTACATATTTTATTTTATTTTAATATTTATTTAATCGTTCTACTATGAATTTTGCTATAAGTGTAAATTAAATTATTTTAAAATTTATTTTCTTGATTTGCTACGAATTTTGCTACGATTTGGATATTTTAAATACATATGTTTTCACTTTTGCCACGGATCTACCTACGGATTTTGCTAAATTATTTTTTTAAAAATGTATTTCTTATTCTTGCTACAGATTTTGCTACAGATTTTGCTAGACTAATTATTATTTTTTTTCCTCAAAATTTAATTATTGATTTTACTACGGATTTGCTACGAATTTTATTAATTTGTTTTTAAATATATTAATTTTATCAATTTTGCTTAAAATTTTTTACGGATTTGCTACGAACACAACTTGCTACGGTATATCTGTAGGTAAATCGTAGGGAAACAAATTCATAGCAAACCCGTAGCTATTCTTTAACAAATTTGCTACGGGTATTTTTCGTAGCAAAAAATCCGTAGGAAATACCTGTTCCTGTAGTAGTGATATGCATGTCGCAACGAGATTTTTGGAATTTCATAAAACATTATTTATCAAAAGAAAAAACACAAGTTGCATGCATTTAAAATTAAAAATAAAAATATATATAACGAGAGTCGGTTTTCAATAGATTTTACATCAAAACAAATATAAAAATAAGCCTTCAGAATTAAATATTTGAAATTTTATTCAATATTATATTTTAAATATTAAGTGAAAAACAAATATGTTTAGAAACTTAAAAAGTTATACCTTTGTTATGCTCCGTGTGCTTGCAATTCATAAAAGTTCTTTCTTACTGTTAATACTAGTAATAATAATAACAACAATAGTATTTCAATTACATTAATTATCTATATTTTTAGTTTTTTTTTCTATAAGGCGAATATCTTTTTAACATGTATGTATTTTCAGAATATCTACTTTCATTTATATTTCTTCGTAGAATTGGTAAATTTTGTACATTATGAGATATTTTTTAAATGATACCAAAAGTAAAATAGGTATATAAAATTTGCTCACATATTAATGATTATTAAAAATAAATTCATAACATTTAAAAAAATGTCTATTTTCTTGACTTTTTTGAGTGAAATATCAAAAATGGGATAATTGGCAAATAGAAAAGGAAAGACAAATACGTGGCATCATATCTTATCCGTAGAGAGTGAAGATACGAATAGTCAATAGTTCGGTCAGGAGAGGTTTGACTTCTTCAAATTGAGATATCTTTCTTCGAATTATTTGATATGGAAATAAAAGTACAAATAAACAAAATCTCTTCATATTAAATTAACCAAGGTGATGCCTATTATTTCGTCAAGATATTATTAACCAATTTAGCGATCATCTTTGAACTATGAGATTTTTTTTCATCCATATTAATTGGCATATCCTTCATCTCAAAAGCAAAACAAAATTTTAGTTCTAAAATATGTTATCAGAGCATATGTAATGAAAGTCATAGGATCTTTGTATGAGGAGCCTCTATCGTGACACAAAGGATACAAACATAAAGGCTTTCTAAGGGATATGTATGCGGGACAAACGTCCACAAAAGATAAAAATGTGTGGTTGTGAGAGGAAGGAGAGACGACATTCACGGAATTCTTGCGAATAAGACGAGAGAGAGAGAGAGGGAGGGACGGAGGGAGAGGGTGAGAGAGTGTGTTTTAGTGGATGGCATATGCTTTTAGTAAATATTCTTTATTGGTTATATATATTTATTGCTTGAAAAGATTTATAAATGGATATCATTTTTCTTAGAAAAATCCATTTTTTCTTGTTAAATCTATATATTTTTTAAAAAGTATTTAATCTAAAGAGGTATAAAGGATTTTCGGCTTGACATGTGTTTTTTTTATTGTTTTTAGGAAGTAGGGCATTTTGTTTATTGTGTCCTGTCAAATATCATGTCATATGTTAAATATTTTTTATCATTCGTTATATATGTATATATATATATATATATGTATATATATATGTATATATATATATATCCATCATTGTGTTTTATATTTTAGATTATTTTATGTTATTTTTTTATTGTTTATTATATGTTATATACATTTGTTGTTATTTTATTATTATAGTTTACAATTAAAAGTATATAATAATGTTATTTTACCAATGTTTTTTTTCAAAAGTCAGTGTTTATGAAAACACAATAAAAATTAGAATATACAAGAATGAGGCATTTATCATTGTGTTTTATATTTTATATCATTTTGTGTTATTATATCAATGTTTTTAATGCATTAGATTAAATGTTTTTTATATTATCATTGTGTTTTACATACCAAAATAACATAATAATGTTATTTCACCATTATGTATTTTTAGAATTTATCATTTAAAAAAAATACAAAATTGTTCAGAAAAACAAATAACAAACAAAAATACACAATAAACTGCACAAAAGACACAATGATTAATAAAAATCATATGAGCTAAAAAATGTAAGTTTTGATTTATCATTTTAAAAAAACACTAAATTGTTCAGAAAAAAAAATAACAGACAAAAATACACAATAAACTGTACTAAATACGTAATGATTAATAAAAATCAT
Source organism: Flaveria robusta (assembly GCA_025506415.1). NCBI lineage: Eukaryota > Viridiplantae > Streptophyta > Magnoliopsida > Asterales > Asteraceae > Flaveria > Flaveria robusta. The sequence continues at coordinate 20,055,985 of CM046460.1, forward strand.
ATGAGTTGAAAAATGTAATTTTTAATCTTTTTATGCAACAGAAATTATGCTCGCTTTAAAAGAAAAAAAACAATTGTGTTTATGATGCAATTTTCATGAAAAACAATTTTTTATATAAAACTTTTAAACGTTTACAAAAAGTGATGAAATTTAGAAAAAGTTAACAAAAGTAGCTATAACTAAAATATAATTATAACAAAATTTTTTTCTTACAATTTGATCTCAATTATTGATTAATAAGATGAAAAAGTCAACAAAAGATTTTTTTTCTCAATTATTGAAAGTAAAAAAAGTTAAAAGGTTAAAATGAAAAAGATGAAAAGTTATAGGTTAAAAGTAAAAAAAAAAAAGAAGAAAGTTATGAGGTTACATTGCAAAAATTATAAAGCCTTGGGTTAAAAGTAAAAAATCAATTTTTTTTTAAAAAACACCCTAAGCATAAGGTGCAACATCATAATATATAAATAATTTGATAATTAGTATAATTTAAATTTTATTAAAAACCGAGTCGGGTCAAATAATATATACTTTTGACTTTAAAATATAATGTTTTATTGAATTTCAAGTATAACAATGTGACATACGTATTTTTGTTTACATTTCTAATAAGTTTCATTTTAAACCATGTGGTCCCAAATACCTTATACTTTTAAATGCATTATGTTGGTAAGAGTTCCCCGTGATATAGCACGGGTGAAATCTTACTAATATATATTAAAGAACAATATGATTTCTACATGGAGGGTTAAGGGATTTAGAATTGTGCCTCTTACTAGTATATATTAAAATGAAGTATTTTTAGTATCATATGTTAGAGTCGTTACTCTTCCTGTAAAACTATTGAGTGATAATAGCTTTTACTACGTGTAACGCTTTGGAGTTTTACGTGGGATTATAGCAGTCGAGACATGTTTTTGTCACTGCGTTTTGATACTTGGAATCATGACGGATCCCAAACAACCTTGTTACTGAGTTGGCATATTTATGGTTTGGAAAAATTACAAAATAATCAATTGACCAAATAAGTTTTTAAAAATAGCTTTTGACTTTAAAAATATCCAAAATATTTCACGAATCAGATTAAGTCACGTGTTCAAATATCTGTTTGCGACGATGCCAATGCATGTGGTATTGCCAGCTTTTACTGATCAGCGATACCAATGCATGTGGTTTTGCGCAGGTTATCGTTGAAAAATCAAAAAATTCATGTATCGCTGGTCAGCGATACAATATGCATATGTATCGCTCAGAAAAAATATTAAAAAAATATATTTGTATCTCCGGTCAGCAATACACTTATCTTTTTGTATCGACAAAAAAAATAAAAAAATATGTCAAAGTTATTATTTTAATTAATTAATAACGAAATTTTTTATAATAAATTTAAAAAATTGTAATAAATTCTTTATTATAAATACTTTTTATAATTAATGACATATATCTATCATAATTAATGAATCCTATATTGTCTATAAATTCATCTAAAATTCTTTCAAAATTTTATCGAAATTTCTTTTAATTTAAAGAAGTTTATTAATAAAGTCGAAAAGTATGTGACTATTTTAGAAAGATTGAAGACGTATTTATAGTCGAAGTGAAAATTTCTAATAACTTTTATAAATAAAAACACAATAAAAACATAAATTAAAAAAAATTAAAATACAGAGATATGCTTGTGATTTGTAAGCGATATGCTTATTTTCGAGAAGATATGCCAACCATACGAGTTGACCCACGTATCGCTGACGTGTCTGAATGTTATTGGTTCTAATATTTTCAATAAAGTAAAGACATCTCTGATTTAACATAAAGAAGCGATACGTCAGATATATGCGCTTGTTTACGAGGCGATACACCATGGTTGTTGTATCTCTGGTGTATCGCCAAACATAAAATAAATAATAAAAAAACCACGTGGGCGATACCACATGAATTGATATTGTCACATGGCGATATAATGGATAGAGTACAAAATCTATTGGTCAATCGCTATTATTGTAAACTGATTTGGTCAATTAGCTATTTTGATAATTTTCTCTTATGGATTTGTATTATTCATATCTACTTGAGTAATTTATACATGCTAATGTATGAATATGTTGTCTCAAGTAATTTCAGTATCAACAAACCAAATAAAGTGTTATTAAGAAACAAAAATCCTTCAAGTATATTAGCAAAACGATAAGTGAAAAACTTGGAATATATGAAACTTTCTAAGCACTTATATCGATCTCAAGCTATATGATAAATTGACAACATGTATGAATTAATTATTTTATATACAAAGAAACATATATGTTTTCCTATGCATTGTAGTTGTAATTTTGAATTTTGAAGTCAAGGTTATGATGCTCAAACGGAAAAAGACGAACACGTTTTAATACTGGGTAAAAATTCTATATTGGAAAGTTTTTAAAAGAAAACTTATAGTTTTCATGTACGGTCTATTAAATATATATAAATTGGTTCCCCCTTAAAATATGTTTGGTCGGCGGATGACCAAACTTAAAGCTTAAGGATATATTCTGCACTTTTGTTATATATTCTGCACTTTTGTTAAACTTAAAGTTTTTGAAAGAAAACTTATAAGTGGATGCTTATGGTTGCAATCTTTAATGTCAAGGGTCTATAAAGCATAAAGTTATAATACGTAGACTTTATTTAATGAATAAATTCGAGGTCAAGTTTGTTTATCGAGCCCAATTAGATTCGGTAGTTTAAACAAGTCTATAATGTACATAATTCTTATTTTGGATTAAAAATATAAATCCTTTTTGTCATATAGGAAATAGTGATATAAATTACCAAATAAGAGGGAGGGGTTACGTCTAATGACAAGATCATTTAGAATTATAACGATGAAGCTCCATTTGAGGTTAAAAGTTCAAGCCCTACCCCTCTAACTAGTTAGTGTAAATTTGTTAGGATGTAGAATTAGAAGTAAATTAGATTAGTGTTTGAATTTTTGTTTTAATAAGTAAAAACCAAAAATAAATTAACTAAACAATGCATGTTATATATTCTATATAAAAGTTATAATTATAAATGTATATAGATAAATTAAAAAAAATATCAAATAGTCGATGCAACATATGAAATAAAGCTTGAATCAAGTTAAGTTCAAGCTGAATGTCAATCTCTACAAATTTAACGAGCCTGACTTATGCTTAGGCGAGTCCAGGATTCGGGCTAGCCTTGATCTGTTTACATCTTAAGAGATAGTCGTGCCCGATAGCTTGAGAAGTAGTCTTTCTTGAAATATATATTTTGTAAATGCATGTGCTGGAGAATGTTATTTATGAATGCAAACACAAAAAGGGTTAGTAGGTCACGCACGTAAAACCAAACAACTTTGACCGGTATGAATTGAAAACTTATAAAAGGTATGCAAACAAAACCAAAACGATGGTGGACACCGCAAACTTCCTAAACAAGTAACTCATGTTTTGAATATGAGAAAAATCGTACGTGTATTCCCACACCGGCATTCTAAAACTGGCTAGACAAATTAATACATCGTAGGTCATAATACAATCCTTTTTTAGACTTAGGTTTTGGCTTCGCTACGTTAGGTCAATATTTTCTAAAAATATTAGTTCGACTTTTTTTTTATAAAATTGGTAATATGTTTGTATTATATAAAACTAGTTTTAGTAAATCCGTGTATTACACGGGTTGAATAAATAAAATACTAAATATAATAAAATTTTAATAGTTATAAAATAATATTTAAGATAAAATATGATTAAAATTATGTATAAGTAAGGACTATAAATAATAAAATAACAATATAAACTTTTTAATCTTTTGTTTTGTAAACTTTTTTTTATTTAAAAAAAATTAAAAACTTTGTTTCAAAACAATCATTTTAAAAAAATATAATTTTTAAAACTTTTTTATTATAACTCCTAATTTTAATTAATTTTTTTATAAAAATTTTACCTAAAACATTAAGTTAGAATATTTAAAATTTTTAAAAAAGTTTGATGTTTTAAAAGTTTCTTAATTTATAAATATTTATTTCTTTAGAAACAATATTAATAAAAAGATGTGTTTCTTAATTTATTGTTTGTAATTAATGTAATATTAATAGGAGAGAGAAGCGGGAAAGTTTTGTTGAGGTGAAATGTGATGGTGCCATGTGTCCAACATAATTACTCTTTTATTAGAGTAGTAAGATAAGATAAGATAAGATTTTAAATTATATAATCTAGTGGATTTGATTCAATAACTTATTGAACTTACTTGATGAAATAGGAGCACGAACGTTTAATCTCAAATGTTATTGTATATACATTTCAATTATATAAGTGAATATGTCGAGCGAAGTCAAATATATGAAAAAATGACGTAATATTTTACTAACAAAAGTTATAATGATATATTATTTTGAACTAGTAATATTAATAAGATATAAAATATTTATGTTTGACTATATTTTATTAGTATTATTTGTATTAAATAAATATAATTATGAAACAATTTTAGCACTATAAAAGATTAAACATTTTCAAGCCTACAAATCATTTTAGTTTTATTAAAAACAAATTTTTACTACCAAACAAGATCTACGCTTACGTTAGCAAGTAGTTAAATCCACGCTATTTTCATATCCTGCCTACTACAAAACATCAACTCTTGACCTCAAAATAATAAGCATTATTTTACAAACCAAAATACCATCTATTTTTTTTTTTTAACATTAAATCTATGTTACTGCTACTCCTAAATTACTCCATATTACACCATCTGATTACTTGCTAACGATCGTTAGTGATAATGTTAAAATGTTTATGTGAAAACCATTAAAAAGCTTACGAAAAAGCTTACTATTAATAACCCTTTTAATCTCACTTTTAAAGCTTTAAAAACACATAGAAAAGTCCATTACAACAAGTCGTTTGTGAACAACATGAGCCGATACGAGTTGACCTAGCTCATTGGTTCGTTTGGCTAATTGTCTCGTGCGACAATTAAGAGATAGAGCTGAGGTGTCACACCATAGAAAAGTCCTAAAGTCACGTGTCCAATCCCCATACCATTATACCACCTACTTTCAGCCTACCCAAAACAAACACATTATAAATACAACTATACACCTTCTCCTCCACTTTTAACATTTTCCCTCATTCATTCACATTCATCACAGATTCATTCAAATTCATTCAAATTCATCACAAATTCAATACATATTCATTCATTCAATCTATCCATCTGTTCAACGACGAATTGATCGATCGAAGAAGATGACCGGAAAACCCACACTACTCCGGCGACAGAAACTCGCCATTCTCCTCCACAGCTCCGAACCCAACGTCTTCATCACCACCCACCACCCACCGGAAACCACCACCCACCACCGCGGGAGCAACGCTTCACACCCCAGCCCCCTGACGTCATCATCTTCATCACCCCTTTACTTCATGTCACCGTTCAACCAAATCCCCTCACCATACTCCAAATCACCATGGGTTCTCGACGGTTTGATCGGATCGTTGGTGCGCGAAGAGGGACATATATACTCGTTAGCCGCCTCCGGTGATCTGTTGTACACGGGTTCCGACTCGAAGAACGTTCGAGTTTGGAAGAATTTCATGGAGTTTTCGGGTTTTAGATCGAGTAGCGGATTGGTGAAGGCGATTGTTGTCTCCGGTGACCGGATATTCACAGGTCATCAAGACGGTAAGATTCGGGTGTGGAAGTATATGAACAAGATGAAGAAAGCTTACAAACGGGTGGGTAGTTTACCCACCACTAAAGATTTCGTAAAAAGCTCGATGAACCCTAATAATTACGTCCAAGTGAGACGACATCGTAATGTTCCGTGGATCAAACATTACGACGCGATCGCGTGCATGAGTATTGATGAACAACACGGGTTGTTGTATTCGGGATCATGGGATAAAACTATGAAAGTCTGGAGACTTTCTGATTCTAAATGTTTAGAATCAGTAGCCGCCCACGACGACGCTGTTAACAGCGTGGTTGTGGGCGGCTTTGGCGGTCTGGTGTTCACTGGATCCGCAGATGGGACGGTGAAAGTGTGGCGGAGGGAGTTCGTCGGGAAGGCGACGAACCATCTTTTGGTGCACACGATTTTGGATCAGGCGTGTGCAGTGACATCAGTGGCGGTTAATGCTGCTGATGTCACTGTGTACGCTGGGTCCTCTGACGGGTTGGTGAACTTTTGGGTGAGAGAGAAACAAAAGTTTTCTCATGGTGGTGTTTTGAGGGGGCATAAGCTGGCTGTGCTTTGTGTTGCTACTGCTGGAAGCTTGTTGTTGAGCGGCTCGGCGGATAATAGCATATGCGTGTGGCGTAGGGAGGGTGGCGGGATGCACTCGTGTTTGTCGGTTTTGAACGGGCATACCGGACCGGTTAAGTGTTTGGCGGTTCAAAAACGGTGTGAAGACGACGATCAGAGTGATGAATGGATAGTTTATAGTGGGAGTTTGGATAACTCGTTGAAGCTGTGGCGGGTGTCAGAGCAACCCCAGATTTGCAGCACTTAAACTGTCGTATTAAGGTTAGGGCTTGTGTCATAGCCAAAACTTTTAAAGAATAGTTTGAGCTGTTGTTTAAACGACCGTTTAAGTTTAAGGGTGGTGTAGGAACAGTAGCCCCTCTAAATGATATGTGAGGAGGGAACCACGAGGAGTTGCGGACACGCGCCGGCGATATGGTGGTCAAGTGGTGAAGACGTATGGTGGCATGGTGATATTTGACAGATTTTGAGTTCGATCTGTTTGATTTATATGATGAAGAACAATTAGTTTGTTTGTTGATGACTTGAAGATTGATCACTAGATATTTAGAATGATGATTTTTTATTTACTTAAATTTAGATGGAGTGTAGTATAACTCTAGGGACATTATATCTTGTCTTGTATTAAATGGGTGTATTTTTGTAAATTTTTTTACGTATGACAATATATATATATATTAGTAGATATGTTAATTTTTATACTGTAATAAAAAAGTAACTAAAAAATACATGTAACAATACTATACTCTTTCTCATTAAAATTAATCATTTCTTTTTCATATTAAATATTTAGATTTAGTAAACCCATGTATTACACGGATTAAATAAATAAAATATTAAATATAGTAAAATTTTAATAGTTATAAAATGATATTTTAAGATAAAATATGATTAAAAATATTTATAAGTAATGACTATAAATAATAAAATAATGATATAAGCTTTTTATTTTTTTGTGTTTTAACTTTTTTTTTTCCAAAAAAAAACTAAAAACTTTGTTTCAAAACAAACATTATAAAAAATATAATTTTTTAAAACATTTTAAAAAAATGTAATTTATTAAAATAATTTTATTATAACTCCTAATTTTAATAAATTTTTGTTTATAGAATTTTTACCTAAAACATTAATTTTAGAATATTTTAAATTTTTAAAAAAGCTTGATGTTTTAAAAAAAATTTTAATTTATAAATATTTATTTCTTTACAAACAATATTAATGAAAAGACACATCTCTTAATTTATTATTAGTAATCAATGTGATATTAATATAGGAGAAAAGCAGAAAAATTTTTGGTGAGGTGAAAAGTACTGCTGCCGTATGTCCACCATATCTACTCTTTTATTAGAGTAGTAAAATAAAATTAGATAAGATAAGATAAAATTATATTAACTACTTACAGTATTACATAATTCCTTTTTAAATTAAAAATAATTTTTTAAAAATATAAAAAAGATTGTTTTAATAATATTATTTATAAAGAAACAAATTTTCATAAAATAAGATTTTGTTCCAATACATCGAACATTTTTAAAATTATAAAATATTTTAAAATTGATGTTTTAAAAAGTAAATTTTTATAAACAAAAAATATTATTTTTAAATTAGAGAATTCCGTGAACCGAACGCCCCTTAGAATTTTCACGATGATCGGTTGTGGAAAAAACCTATATGCTAATGAAGATAGAAGATTAGAAAGAGGAAACATCTAAATGAAAAAAAAAAAAAAAAAAAAAAAACATTTACCATCGCACTGAATGTCCAGCTATGCTCCTTGAAGTCAGCTCCTTGGCACTTTGCATCCTTCGAGGCTTAAATATACATAGTTGCATATTTAGTCCTTCAACTTGATACCTGCACATACTTAAACTAAGAAAATATTACAAAACTAACTTAAATATTTACCATTTAGCTTTGATTGTTAATAACCCTTTAAAATAATAACCAACCAACCTGCTACATACATTAGACAAAGATGAGCTTGAATAAGTAAATCTAGATCTAGTAGACAAAACTAAGATGTAAATCATAATAAAGGGGTGTAACAGCGCGGTTTGATGCAGTTATGGTGATTATCAAAACCAAAACTAATACTTCAATTAAGTCCTTTTTAAAATAACAAAACCCGAGACTTTGGTTAACCATTGGTTATGTATCAATTATGGTTAAATTCCGTTAATAAACCAAAGTATTTAGCTTGGGCGTTTTAAACCAAAATTTAAACTAATGTATTTTTGTTAAGCGAGGTTGTAACCATCTTTAACAAAAACTCATACGTTTACTAGTTTACTAGTATCTATAAGAAGGAGGTGACTATGAAGTCTGTCTTGAAACCAATGTGATAATAAAAGATAAAGACCATTTCTTCTTTCCCTGGTTAACGTAAGACTAAACTAAATACAATCAAACCTTCTAATTCACACACACAAACACAAACACAAACACTTGCATATCTAGGGAGTAGGGCCAGTAGTTAGAGTGAACCAAGGGGCTTGGGCCTAAAAAGGGCCCTCAATTTTTCAGAAAACAATAGTATTTTGTATACATGGGCCAACACATTTGGGCTAGTTCAGATCACAAACAACTTGAATTGTGAGTCGGAGCGGAAGGGAAACGATAAAGACAAACAACACATTTGAGCTAACTCTATTATCATCTCTTTGTTTCTTTTAAATTCTAGATATTAAGATTGAACTTGACAAAGTTTGCTAGTTATACCGTAAATCCCAATGGATCTCTAATAGCAGAAAAAAGTTAGTTTTTTGGTGGCTTTTGATATACACTAATTTCATGGATCTCGTTTAGGTTAGTACAGTGCCAAAATGATTTAAATGTCATATGAATTTTATTCTAGTGATTCTTGAAAATGATATAGTTACTATAGGTGCTATTTAACATACGATTTTCACATTCTTTTATCATATAATCATATATTTATACAAGGTTGAAACAAAGTACAAGACGAATAGCGGAAAGTACAATAACAAACAACACACGTGCTCGATCTAATCAAAGTTTCTTAGCCTCAAGGGCTAAAAGAATCTACGAGCATAGAAACAGAGGCCTCGGAACACGAAGGGAACGTCAACGGTACAGAGTTGACTCGCTTGAGCAACGCCTGAGACCAGACCGAGTAGGGGTTCGCTTGGTTAGGTGACGGGGGCTCAGGTGGGTTCGAGCCAGGGGTCTTAACCTTGTTGTCACTTTGCAATTGCTGCTTTTTCACCTCACTGGTCCAAATATCGATTAATCCAGACATGAGTTGAACTGATTGTGTTATCTTATAATCTGATCGAGTGTACTTTTGATGCTTTGAGATGCATTTATGGATATATAATACATGATATGTATATATATATATAGAGAGAGAGAGAGAGAGCCACGGTGGATGGCGGCGCACATTGTTGATTTGGTTGTAGCAAATAGTTTGAGTGAAACCGGCGGCTTGGGACACGTGTTCCTGGATTAAATCCATCAAACAAAACCGTCAACAGTGGCTACTTTGTTGGCGTAAGTCCCTCCCTTTCTACTTTAATTTTATTTTATTAAGATCTAGAAAAAAAACAAAAGAAAGATTTAAACATGTCATTATTTAAGGGGTTATTGGATTTTATTAATCCTAATTTTTATTTATTAGACGGGATTAATACCAACTCAGAAAATATTTACAGGCATCCCCAACTTTGAGTTTATTTTCTTTCAACGATCTGTTACTAACTGAAGTTAACACCTTTAGTTTTTCGATAGTGTGGACAGTTTATATGACCAAAACACTAAGCCAAAAGTTAAAATCAACCATCTGGTCTATAATCTGTAACTTTTGCACCCTAAAACCCGTCAATCTCCACATTCTGATCTGAATTACTTAACTCATTCGAGGTAGATTTCAAGTAACGTTAGAGGCTAGACACCGAAAAATGGACTTGGTGCAGGCTGGATGTCGGCTTAGTTGAAAAATGGCTCAATGTTGGCCTCATTTCATCAAAAAATCTAACGGAGGTTAACTGTCAGTTATTAAGGGATCGTTATAGGAAAATAAATTTATACTTGGGAGTGTGTTGAAACATTTTTTGAGTTGGAATTAATCTTGGCCAATAAATGAAACTTGAGATTATTAAAATTCAATAACCCTTATTTAAGAGAGAGTGATTAACTATTAGAAATTAAATGAATTTATTTTTTAGCTCTTGTTCTAGAACCATATTTCACTTTTTAATTAAAATCTAAATATGATAAACATTAACGTATGCCTATTAGTAGGTTAAGAGAATGTATGAGTTAACTATTTTAAAAATAATTATTATATTAATCATAATCGTATAAATGTCTGGTGGCTATTATTTGAACTTCAATTGAGAACCATAATTTTTGCCAGAATTACGGGAATTAATTTGATCATTCAGGCATTTTTATTAGGGTTAATACATATGTGAGATTTTATTAATTTAAGTAATAATTTAAGAGTTCAAGAATAATCTTTTACTTAAAAAGGTGACGTAGGACAAAAATATGGAAGAGAATGGTACCTAACTCCTTTTGGTTTTGGTCAATTTACTCATTATTTTTCAAAATTACACTTATAGTAATTAATATTCACAAATGAGTAACGCTGATGGTACGAAAATTAAATGGAATTTTGGGGTGATTCGTCCGTGAAATGTGTTAGAATTTAAATTGAAATTAAAATTACAAAGAATTGGATTTAAAATTTTATATTTTTCTAAAGATGTGAAGTTTAAGTGAATTGAAATCTATCAAAAAAATTTAAATTCTAAATGCATTTAAGTGACAAAATACTTATAAAAAATTGAAATTTATCATCCATGAAAACCCCCACCACCTCCATGACTACCATCACTGCCGCTACATACCACCGATCGTCATCGCTACATACCACCTCCATGCTAAGAAGTCGATCTAAATTGTAATTTTAGTCTTTGCTTGAACATCCTAGAAGCAAGGCATGTGTTGTGTTCGTAATTTGTAGCCTTTACTCCTTTAGTTTAACTTTTATAATTGATTAGATTAATAACCCGTGCTAAACGACTGGGTAATTAAGTTGTATTTTCAAAAGACAAAAAAACCTTGATTAAGAAACAATAGAAAAACCAATAACAATTCTAGAACAAACCCCCTCTTCTCCAAAGATTAATTAAAAAACAATAAAAAAGCAAATAAGGCCTTTTAGTCTTAACTTTTTTTTGTTTATTAACTAGTTCTATAACCCGTACTAAACGGCGAGATAAGTATTTTCAAAAGAGAAAAAAAAAAAAAAAAAAAAATTGATTAAGAAACAATAAAAAAAACAAATAACAATTCTGGGACAAACCCCCTCTCCTCCAGGGATTAAAAAAAAAAGCAAATAACAATTTGTAGCCTTTAGTTTAACACCACAAAATACTATTTCATCACACTTCATATTTATTATTTTAAATTCATAATTCATATATAGTTAATTAATATCTTTTGACATATATAGCTATGTTATGTAAAATAGTTATGGATCGTATTTATTATTTTAAATTTATTGCTTTAAGAAAATGACATAATCGATTCAAACACCATACCGACTAGTGTTACCAACCCTCCAAGGACTGGCTGGTTTTATTTGTCGTCTCTTAAAACCATAGTTAAGGATTCAATTAGAATATTTACTAATAGCGGTTCAAAGTTGAAACGGATCATGCTGGATTAAATGGTTTTTACAAAGGCCAAGTTAATGAAACAACTTTGAAATTTTGTTGGGCTTCTCCCAAATAGAACAAACGACATTGGGCTTCTCTATTGATTTATGTTGACTGCATTGGTAAGAAACTAATCGTTAATGAGATATGAGAACGTAAAATAAAAACAAAAACAAAAACTTAAGAATTGATTATATGAATATACTAGGTTAGTACCCCATATATTACACGGTTTGAATATATAAATTATTAAATAATTAGTAAAAAAAATTTATAAATTATAAAACTATGCTTAAAGATAAAATATGATTATAATTACTTATAAATAGCTACTTTAATTAAATAAACAATAATATATTTTTCTTAAACTTTTATTTTATAAAAAATTTATGGTTTGTAAATATTTTGTTTTAAGTAAAATGATTTTTTTTAAAAGTTCGTTGCTTTTTTGTTTTTAAAAAGTATGTTTTTAATTTAAAATAAATAGATTTTCAATTTATTAAATTAGACATTTTTTAATTTAAAAATGGTATGAGTAATATTATTAATTCAATATTAGTTTTAATAATAGATAGAATTGAGAAAGTTAGTTTGATTTGGCTTACGATTGCATCACTTATTATCTTATTTTTTTTTTCTTATTATAGATAGATTGATAGACAAACAGGCATATAGATATATAGATAGATAGGCTAGAAACTCATTAATTAAATGAATTATAGTTAGTAATAAACACAAAGATTTACAGTACGATATTTTAATATAATATATGAATTTTATATGCGCAATAATTCAAGAAAATAAAGCAATTGTATTATTTTTTAACTCTTTTATCTAAATAGTTTTATTTTTAAACATTCGTATTAAGATTCTTTTATAAAAGAATTTATTTTTATAAAAATCTTGTTTATTACAAACTCTGGTTTGTAATTATTCTGGTTGTTTTAATAATATTGTTTTTAGAAAAGTTCACATTTTTATATTTTTTTTAAAAAAAAGGACGGATTTAAAATATTTTGTTTCAAAAGGTTAAGTGTTTTTAAAAATTTCATATTATATAAAAAAATTTTATCATTAGTTCTATTTTAATTAAAAAAATGTAATATTTTATTTTCTTAATAAAATCTAACTTTAAAAAGATACATTGATTTTAAAATTTTTAGATAAGAGAGAGAAATAGTGCAATTAATAAAATTGATCTTTAATAAAAGAGAGAAATTAGTTTTAATATTTAAATTACTATAATATATTTTTGGAGGGAAAAATAAGATGATAATGTATAGAAGAATGACAAGTGGCAAAAAGATAGGTAAAAAGAATAACATGTGGCTTTAAAAAGCTTGGTTTATTAGAATCTATATATGTGACATATAACAAGCCAACAAGGTTTAAGTTCTCCTGCGAGACTACTAAGAATTTTCGTTTAGGTTGAGTTTGATGTTTTTTATTTGTTCTTTTATAGGATAAATCTTATGAAATTTTTTCATATTTTTATTTGTTTCAATTATATTTATATAATAAAATTACATCACCTAAATCAGTAACTAAAGTTCGGTTGAACAACCTTTTTATCACTTAGGAAACTTAAATAGCGTAAACAAAGGCATAATCATGAAAATCATATAATAATCAGTCGGTCAAGTAAATCATATCCATATGTCGATTTTCCATTGATTACATTGATTTGAGTGTGATCCAATTCCAACATCCATTTTCTAGTGTTGGTGTCTTTTGCCAATACGACTTCTCCTCTTAATGTAAACCATTAAAAGTTACTTTTAAGAGGTACCTTCCTTGTGAATATTCTACTCCATAATCTTATTAAAACTTAGGGGGCGTTTGGTTGGAAGGAATGGAATGGAATGGAATGGAATTGAGAAACTAGTATAATTTTCAAGCAAAATTATGTTTAAGTGGGTAATGAAATGTAAAACCCAAGGGAATGTTTCACCTCAAATTCCCTTGGTTGTGGGATTTCAAATTCCCTCTCTAGGTGGAAGGATTTTGAAATCCCACAACCAAGGGAATTTGAGGTGAAACATTCCCTTGTGTTTACTTTTTAATTGCTCACTCAAACACAATTTTACTTGAAAATTATACTAGTTTTTCAATTCCATTCCATTCCATTTCATTCCTTCCAACCAAACACCCCCTTATAATTGTTGTCCTCTATTAAGTTTACATATGATTGCCACGTAGGATAATGCATCTGGTTTCGAATGCAATTCTAGTGGAGAACTACTTTCTAAGTCGATGCCAATTTCAGTTTTATTTCATTTTCATCATAGTACTTTGATCCAATACGGTTAAGTCTTTGAATTCGTAAAAATTGTTACACATCTAATTTTTTTACCATAATACTTTTAAATGTCCCATCCGAGCCACAAAATGTATCCTTGTTTTGAGGGAACTATCTTTTTTTATAAGGAGAATTTATATATACCCCTACAAACTTTAAAATAATATATGTACCCAAAGAAAATTTAAAATATTATATATACCCGTAGAAAGCTTCATAAATATCATATATATCCTTAGAAAACTTTTAAAATATCATATATACCCAAGTAAAACTGAAAATATTATATATACCCCTACACACTTCCTAAATATCATATATACATTTCATAAAACTTTTAAAATATCATATACGCAGAAACCAAATTTACAATATCATATATACTTTTTTATAAATAAAACATCATATTTTTATTAAGTAAATTAAGAATATGATTGTTGGTTTGTAATATAGCTTTTCATAAATTTATAAAGAACAATATTTACTAAGAAAATTATGATTGTTATCATAACCGTTTACGAATAAAAAATAATAATATAGTACTAGTATTCTTAATAATTAATAATAAAATAAATATAGTAAATTGGAATTTCAATGTATTGATAAAGATAAAAGATTGAATTGTTATATTTAATCTCTTAAACAAATTAATAAGAATTAGAAATAAAAAAAATATAATCTAATTATTAAAAAAAAGGTACATATGATATTTTGATTATAATTTGGATATATATGATACTAGCAAGATTCTAGTGGTATGTATATATTTTAAATTTCGTTTGGATATATATAATATTTGAGAAGTTATCTATTAGTACTTATGATATTTAAGATATTTTCCAAGGGTATATATGATATTATAATGTTGGTTTGGGTATGTATGATTTTTGAAACTTTTTAAGGCCATATGATATTTAGGATGTTTTTACATGTATAAATGATATTTTAAATTTTGTTTGGGTACATATAATATTTAAAAGTTTATAAGGTATATATAAAATTCAACCTATTTTATAAGATAATACTTTTTACAACTTTAGTGACTATAGAGAAAATAAAAATTAAAGGGAAAAGAAAAAATCAAAGTTTCTTTTAGTATACATAAACCTAATCAACACACACGACAAGTTTCACAAGAAACACAATCGCTTAAAAAAATATCTAGTATTTTTGCACTTACCAATAACACATTGACACAACGACACATGTTATAACTGACAGAAAACTTAGTCACTATCTTCACCATTAGGTAATATATTTGGTTAAAACGCTTGTTTACTTAATTTTTTTTTGTGCTTTGGCAAAGTTTGGTAAGTAATATTTTTTGTTGTTGTTTATAATCATGTTCTTAACCCTTGAATTTCATATGGACCACTCATCTTTTAATTTTCCCTTATGCTTTTACCCAAAATGGTTGTCTTTGTCTGATTACAGCTTTGTGGAAATCACATGCACCATTCACTAGTTTAATTATCATCATCCACCTTTGGCTTTTCTCTTTTTGAATGATTTGATCTTCTTCTTTCATATATTTATGATCAAACAATTGTTTCTGTAATAACTCAACTTTTCCCAAAGATCTATTCGATGGGAACACTTGCCGGACATCTAGTCCCCGGTTCGGCCCTAGCCCTCCTCGGCTTATGGCACATCATCAACACCGTTCGAGCCTACCACCTAAAAGGCCCGACCCACTTCCGGTCATGCTTTTGGCACTCATTTACAAGCCCATATCCAAAACTAGCATACATGGAGCTTGTTCTTACAGTTTGTTTCTCCATATTTTCAATAGTTATGCAGGTTTTGGACTACCCTTTGTTCTCGCTCGCTTTCAAACTCAATAACTACGAGCACGCCACCATGTTTCTCCACCTAATGATCTACGCGTGTTTTACGCTTTTAACTGCGGTTTTACACAAATCTGACATGTTCTTTGAGGTTTCCGGGATTCTTGCAGCTTCTGTTTTTTGTCAGGAGTTGTTCTTGCTCCATTGCCACTCAGCTGATCACGCCGGACTCGAGGGCCATTACCATTGGCTAATGCAACTTATCGTGTTCGTCTCACTAGTATCCGCTTTATCTACAACCATATTTCCTTCAAGCTTTCCTTCATCTCTTGTTCTTTCTGTATCAGTTATGTTTCAAGGGCTGTGGTTCATTAACATGGGGTTCATGTTATGGGTACCTGAGTTTGTCCCCAAAGGGTGCACCATACGGTTAGGTCACGGCGGTGACAGCGATATGCATGGTGCCGTCATGTGTGGGTCCCACAAAGCGGGCTCAAGGGCTCGAGCGCTCGCTAATTTGCAATTTAGTTGGATACTAGCGGGGATTATGATATTTGTGGGATGCATATGTTTGTTATCGTCGAAAAGAGTCGCGCCTAAGGTTCAGTCTATCGAGTATGAACAACTTAATAGTCGAGTAGCTGAGATCCCGCTCTCGGTTGCCGGATTTAAGCAAGCTAATTACATGTAAATACATGTTTGTTTAGTATACTATTAGCAATCATGTAACTTATGTATAATATGGGATAATGAAATCCAAGGATGCTAAATTGTCTAATCATTTCGGACTTTAAAATAAATGATTCTTATGTATATGTATATATAGTTAATTAGTTATCCAGAGGTTGAACAATGTAAGAAAGCATCAATGGTGGTATTATATAACATCTGGTTCATACAACTTTATGATTGATTCTACATGAATTCAACAATTAAACAAAGATACAATTTGGGGGAAAAAATTGCAGAAATCCCTGAAACAATTTCTGCAAAATCTTACTCTGATTCTTCAACAGAAGCTTCAATTCGAAGAAGAACAAACCCAATTGCAACTCCGACAAGAGTAATCCCATTCATGATTGCAGCGATCCTGAAGATCTCCGCCACCGCATTACAGGTGGCGGTGAGAGCCCCACCACGGCCGGCGCCGCCGCGAGACGACGGTTTCTTCAAGGAGCACAGAAAGTCGGCGAATTGCTGGTCGGTGCAAACAGGGGTGCCGAGTGAAGCCACGGTGTTGTGGGCTTTAAGTCCGCCGAATGAGTTGAGACCCTTGATGTAGGTCACTTTGGTGGTGGTGGTTCTGCCGGAGGAACGGGTGGGAGCGACGACGGCTGCCGCCGTGAAGGTGACCGGAGATAGGGTGGCCATTGGGGATTGGGGTTAAGGAGTTTTGGTGGGTTTGTGGGGATGATTGAAGAGTAGTGATGATGATGATGATGATGAGTGGGTGATGAAAAGAAAGTGTGGTATGGGGATAAGGTGAGAAGATGAATGGTTGGTTGTAAAGAAGATGACAAGATTAGGGGAATTTGAGAGCTTGTGTTTTACACATATAGTTTGTGTTGTGGGCTCTATTTCAAATCTTCACCTATGAATAAATTTGAGCACCAATAATCCTTAATCCAATTAGTTAAGGTAGGATGCTCATGACATATAAATATTGAAAAGTCATGAGTTCAAGTCTCACTCTGAGCAAAATTACTCAGAGTTGAGATAGGGAGTTTTCTTAGCAATGGGTTTACTCCTGAAGAGTTGGGGATGCGGTCTCGGCTGAGAAACGAATAGGTGGGCCCGATTAAAATAACATCTATTCTCTGAAGCTGGGTCGCACATTTACTGTTAAAAAAAATGAATAAATTTGGGCCACTTATGGAAATGTTCTTGTAAAAATGTTAAGAAAAAAATCTTGTTATTGTATGTAAATAATCATAAAACAAATCATGTATTATACACATTCGCTAGAGAATCACAACTGGCATCATTACAATGGAAAGAAAAAGAATGGGAGTGCGTCTGTGAGCATGGATGTCACCCGTTAGGATTGTGAGACGAGGAGAGAAGAAGGTGTCTGTGAGTACAAGCGTCAGTTGTGAGGATTGGGAGAATTGGAGGAGGGAAGGGAGCAACCGTTAGGCCCCATTAACAGTGCCCTTAAATGTATTACGCAAGTCCATAGCATACCCGAAGAAATACTTTAGTCTACTACAAAATTAGCTTACATTTTCTTTGTTACCACTTTGTTTGGGATATGGTTATAAACATTTCTTATACGTGAATTACAAGTTTTTCTTCCGTTAAACATCCAACATTATGTCAAATAATATCCTTTGAGCTCTAACAAACAATAAATGGTTTGTTCATACAATCAAAAAGTTAAATGATGTTTTTAAGAGTCGAATAATAGTATCAAGGACATGCATTGTAATATTAACAAAGTATCATTTTGTGTTCAAACAAGGGATAACTCAATAAGAAAGTAGTATCACAATAACAAAAGTCGTTGCTGTAGACAACCTATGTTGTTGTAGGTCAAACGTGTTTTTAATAATTTTACCATGATCAAAATAAATCATAAATAAAATTCAAAGAGGCTATAGCTACAATGTTTTCACCTATATTATGACAATGGAATTTTCTCGACACAATAAGACCTATGGTTACGACAAGACCAAAGGTCCGAAATAAAATAAGTTAATCAATGTGACAACAGATCATTGGTGTAGTCATAGACTTTGTAGCCACAAGTTTTTTTTTTCTTGTAGTGTAAGGGAACGTTTGGTTCGCAGAATGTTTTGCAAATAAATTGTAATTGGAATTGGAATGTTGTTGAAGTTGACCACGTGTTTGGTTGGTCAATTTTTGAGTGAAATTAGAATTTTAATTTTGAACATTACATTGGATTGTTAAACATTCCATAGGTAAGTGGAAGGAATGTGAATTCCAATGAATGAAGGAAAAATTTCCAATTTCAATTCCGTCCGTTGATCAACCAAACATGATTTTGGATGGAAAATTTTGCAATTCCAATTTCAATTTCTAAGAATTCTGTGAATCAAACATCCCCTAAATGTTATTAAACTTGAATTATTGACATCATATAAATACTTTATTTAATTTATAGTGTTCTTTTATGATTTTTTCGTATAAACTCGTATTTAAGGGTTTCTAATATTTAATTATACTTTGAAGTAATGATAGGAAAACTTTAATTACTTTGCTAGAAACCATAATATTTTGTCACTATGTATAAAACAGAAAAAGAAAAAAAAGTTGCCATCCATAAATTTCTAACCAGATGTGGTCTATAGGGGTGTAAACGAACCGAGCCTGAGCTTGCTCATGCTCGAGCTCGTCTAGTTTTGGTTTTAGAAAGCTTGAGTTCGAGCTCGGCCCGTTAGATTGAATAAATTTAAACGCTAGAATTTTGCTTCCTTTCAGCTGAAAGATCTATTGATTTTACATAAGAGCAGACAGATGTGGTCACCATCATCCCTAGTTCCCTACCTATTCTTCCTATTCTTCTCCTCTGGACAGTCACAGGACTCCTGTTTGATTGCTTATTTATTGGAAAAACCGCTTATATTGACTTTTTTTGTGTTTAATTTTGTTGTTAGCTCTCATGACATTGAGGAATACTGCCATTTTCCCAGAATGATTTTTATAAGCCCAATTCTATCTATGTTTATGAATCAGGAAGGCTTTCCCACCACGCGAAGTTCAAGGTGACTTCTTTGTTGTCGAAACGAAGGGATCGACACGTATTAGCATGTGCTTTATTACAGGTAGTCATTCTCCCGTAACAGAGTGAGTATAGGCCCTCCTCCGGAAGAGATCTTCGGAAAGTAGGTTTTTATGATCCTATCAAGAATCAAACTTATTTTAAACGTTCCCGTTTGATCATGATTTGCATTTTTGGTTTAGATAAAGAAAATCCCTCCCTAAGTTCGTCATAGATCTTTTAGCCTTAGGAAAGACGATCCACCGAATCAGACCACTTTAGTTTAGATAAAAAGACGTTTCTTTTCTTTATTGTAGCTGAATCTCTAACAAAAAGACCTACTCGTGGCAATGATGGCTCTGTTGTCTTGGGAAGGCTTGAAGCTTGGTTCCAGCTAACAAATGTTTAAATGGTGAAGAGTTCAATGTTGTAGTTCTATTTTTAAAGCTCGAGCACGGCTCGTCAAGACGTTTTTCAAAACTCGAGCTCAGCTTGGGCTCTGCTCGTTTATTGTTAAATTATTAAATTTTTTATTTTTTTTAAATTACTTTATATTTATTTATAAATTTACTTTTTGTATATAACATATATATTATTTAATTATTTTAATCATAATAATATATATAATAATGTTATTTATGTTAATATATTTAATATGTAAATAAAAAATTATATAAATAAAAAGCTAGTTTAAGCTCATAAGCCGGCTCGAGCTCGATATCTAAAGCTCGGGGTTTGAGCTCGAGCTTGTTTAGTAAACGAGTCATAATGTGAGCTCGAGCTCGGGCTTGAGTACATTTAAGCTCGACTCGATTCAAGCTTTTTTACGGCTGATCCCGAGTAGCTTGTAAACCGGCTTGACTCGTTTATATCCGTAGTGGCCTAGGTTACTTGCACTGTGTGAGATGTAAAGTTCGCTTCTATATGCTCCAATATGCATGCATGCATATCTATATTCATTATTTCTTCACTACTTTTGGTTTTAAACCACTTTCGGGACAAGATCCACCTGCTCAGCCGATTAAACCGTTTCAAGATCCATTTCCATTCCACCCAATTGAATTATCGATGTAATTTTGATCTTAGGGTTCCTTGTAATCGATGATTACATTTATAGGATTTTCTTCAAAGATAACAAATTCAGGTGAATTTAACCAACCAACCAACAATGGCGAGAAAGAAAATCATGTTTCAGGTAATAATAATGGCGATCGTGATCGCGGTTCATCCTTTCGACACAAACAACGTGTTCGATCCATGTGCAGATACAAAAGTTCAGAGATGGGATGGATTCGCCTTTGGACTCGCGTTTTCTTCTAAAGATTCCTTCTTCTCCGACCAAATTCAGCTTTCACCCTGTGATAGCCGCTTGCGGCTCAAAGGAACCGATGCTAAACTCACGGTTTTCAGGCCAAAAGTGGACGAATTCACTTATCTCACAATCAATACCTCCGACTTCTCTCCTGTATGCTTCCGTTAATTATACTTTATTTTCTTCATAGCTAGTAACATTCTAACAACATTTAGCCGAATTCACAGGCGAAATGGGGTGGTTATATGGTTGCATTCGCAGGAAGACGATATGCAGCAAGATCTATACCTGCTTTTGTTGCTGATAAATCCAATATCATTACAAGTTTCACTTTGGTAAGATCATTAGAACATAAACTTTTTGAGTGTATATATGCTTGTTAAATATAATATTTAAATTTAAAGATTTTCCCTCTACGAGTATGTTAGTTTTTTTTATTTCAGTTTAAAGATTTAATCTTTTATAATTTGTGAATTAGGTTCTTGAATTCCTAGAAGGCAGACTTGTTAACTTATATTGGAAGAAATTTGGGTGTAAATCATGCGACGAGAAATCTCAGATTTGCCTCGACAATCAGGAATGCGCGACGCCAATCTCAACATGTGAGACTAATGGCGGATCGATTGATTGCAATATTAGAGTACAAATAGTGTTTTCGGGTACGGACAAGAGGTTAAAAGTTCTTAACTCGTGGTATGAGGTTGAAAACATACGAAAATATTCGGTAGTTGGGTTGTACAAAGACATAAATGACATAGTTATTGATCCGTAGAAGTGTACGTGCTTTCAGTTTTGTTCAATGAGTTGTACTTAGATGTTATCAATGTTAGTTTAGAATAACTACATTAACTTAACGTTAAACGAGAAATTGAAATAATCATTGATATGAGTTAGGAAGTATCAAGTACACATTCATTTTGTTGATATTAATCTTGATTCACACGTGAAGTCATTCATTTTGTTGATATTAATCTTGAGTTCACACGTGAAGTCTTAGAGGTGCAAGATTTTAGTTTATTTTGAGTCTTTTTTTTTATTTGGTATTGATTTTGCTTCTATTTATTTTATATTAAAGTGAAATTACTCAAATACCCTTACAACATTATAGGGATCATTTATGTAATTAACTTAATATTATCCTCTTCTCCGTATAATTTTCATCTTTTCTAATTTCATAATTTTCTTCGATTATCATCCTTTGTCTTGCGAACAAACTCCTAAATCACCCACTTCAAGTTTCTTTGCAAACTCATATCACCATTTTTCCAAGTGATACCATCATCGCCATTAACAAAAGATAAACAGCTACGCGGAAGAGGCACAACCTAATGAAACCCGAAACGTAGATAGACACAATCCGATTTCTGTAACTCCCGATATTTTCTCGTTATTTTCTTATCAAAATTTGACTATTCTACTCTCAAAATTTTGCTAAGAAAACCATGATGGTGTGGTATGTTGTGATAAGGCCGAATTGAATGAACCAAATCTGCCCTCCAGTGGTGCTTAGAGTTGTATGAGGGAGACATGGGTGGGTACTGTTAATTTTTAGTTTTAGAGTAATTAAACAAATTGTCTCTAGGTTAAAATAAAGTTAATTATGTAAAATGGCTCATGTAGTTACAAAATGCATTTTAACTAGAATGTGACCCGTGCCTCGCAGCGGGTATGTAGGCAAGGCCACCATTTTTTACATGCTTATAGTTGTAAATGACAATTGTATATTTTGAAAAAATGATGCAAAGAAGGTGATGTTAAAGTTTTTAACATTTAAATAATAAAAAAATATAATCTCCTATTGAAGACAAACTTGAACTCCGGTTAAAACTTCATGCCTCACGAAATATATATTAAATCCTAACATTTTAAATAAAAGAAATGAAAACATAAAAAGAAATAAAAGTAATGTGGCAATACTTCATAATTTATTCAAGTTATGTGTTAAGAGTGAAAACCTACATAACTATGTTGTAATGTTTATTTCGTAAATTATATATGATATAATCATAAGTTTTAAGACTATGTGGGAAAAAATTACTTTTATATTTTTAATGAATGTAAACATATTAAATAAAGCTATGTGCTCATTGATGGTCCACATAAAGTGACCGTAAATGGGCACCCAAAATAAAATAAAATTAAAAGAAAGGAGGACGTGGGTGAACCTAAGTATATCACCTACATGTAATAATATTCTATGTTAAAAAAAATTGTATTTTGTTTGCTTTACAAACTTGTACTTTCATGTAGATCCCTTTGTAAATTGTGTGTATATATAATCATTACATTTAATTTAATAAAAAGTTTAATAAAAAATTTAACAAAAGCTTAGGCTTAATAACAAAACTTGTTACATATTAAAATTATAAGCTCTAAACTAGTTACTAGAAAAAACTGGCACACAATCTTGTTATTTTCACCGAACTATAAGGATTATCTATGTAATTAACTCTCGCTTTCATAAAGCGGTAATTATTTGTGAATATCGAGATCGAGGCATCACACTTTTTCTTTTTTTCTATTTTTTTTTTTTTTTTGTGTTGCAGAAGGTTTCGAAAAAAGAAGAAAAGTCTTCTTATGTGTTTTATGCAAAGGCCGGTACTTTTGTGTTGAACGAAGTCAAAAGAAAGGAAGGTGGTGCTAATATTTTGGCTAGGCACACAAATTAAAGGCTGCAAGAACATTTCATTGCCGAAGAAAGGCCTCATGAGGGTGCTTCGAACATCTCCCAAATTACACGACTTGGGCTATAATGGTTGAGTCAATAATCCAAGCGAACGGACTATGGGAAGCCGTCGACTCAAAAAGATCTTGACGCGAGAGCCTCCATCTTACAATCTCTACCCGAAGATATTTTATTGTAGGTGACAAAACACAAGGATGTTGTATTAGATTGGAAATCGATCCAAGTTCATTTTCTTGGAGCTGATCGTGTGCAAAAGGCTCGACTTCAAACTCTAACCGAGTTAGTCAGTTAGAGAAACTGCAAATGGGTGATGGTGGAACACTCGATGATTTTCTCATTAATTAATATAGCAGATATTGTGACTAAACACTCGAGAAATGATGAAATGACATGAGGGGTTAAATGAAAACCAAAATAAACTATTGTTTTTTGGGTCATGTAACTGTGAGAAGCAAATTTGAGAAAGCAATCAGTATGGTGGTTGTGGCCATGGCTATAATAATCGAAGACGTGATGAACCTATTGCGGATGATCAACAAGTAGAGGAAGGTGATGATCAAGAAATCCTACGAGCAATGGACATGACTATCATGGCTGAGGAAGAGGTTTTGAACATGAAAGAGGATACGGTTGGGGAGATTTTAAAAGAAACTTAAGGTGTTATGAACGTGGGAGGATCAGACATTTTGAACGTGAATGTCTTGATTTGAAAGAAAAGGAGAAAGCGACTAATTTTGCCAAAAAGATGACAAGCCAAACAACGTTGTGATGAGAAAGAGTGCGAATTAACGTTAAGGTGAGAATGTTGATATTAATGTTAGGGTTAAAAGCATATTTACCCCTCTAAAACTCTTTATTGGTATATATGCACAAACAAAAATTTTAAATACATATATCCCCTTAGAAAACCTCATAATTGACAAATTTATCCATTTTCATTAAAAATAGTTTATTTAATTACTAATTTGCCCTTATTTTTACTAATATTTCATAATTGGCAAATTGTCCCATACAAACCTTACAAATGGCAAATGTATTAAAAGCATATTTCCCCATCTAAAACTATTTAATAGCATATATACCCCATCTGTAAATGTTTATTAATTTTTTTAGAAGGATAATATTGTCATAACAATAAATTGGGTATACATGCAATTAAAGTTTTTGCTCGGGTATATATGCATTTAAGAGATGTTTATAAGGGTATATATGCAATTAATCTTAATGTTAAATTCACATGTAAGGTTTTGGGGTGGAAGTTTTTTCTTTTATATTTTTTGTTTCTATATTTATTTTGATTTTCTTTCCAATTTGAGTTGGCTTAGTTTATGGTATAAGTAGGAATGTATGGTTTTGATTAACAATAAATGAGTCGTGTATTACACAGATTAAATAAAAATAATAATAATTGGTAATGATAATTTAGAAATTATTAAATAATATAATTGTGGATATAAACAGAATTTTAAATTCAAAAATTTTTAAATTTTTAAAAATAATTTTTTAATATTGTTATCTAGTAAAACAAAGAAGCAAGAAAACAATGTGTCCACCAAAATGGTGAGAAGAGTTACAAGAAAACAATGGCGAGAAAATATCATAAAGTAACATGCGTCCACCAAATCTTTTGTTTACTATAGAATATAGATTGAAAGATTCGTGGTGGGTGTTTACCACAAAAATCACCGTGATTTAATTCTCTAATTTCTGTTCTTAGTATTCTTATGTTATTTCACCTATTGTGTGAAATGAACTTATATTTACGAATATGTTATTATTTTCTATTAAATAGAAAACAATATATATCTTGATCGGTTCACATGATTCACCTATAAGAACCTTCTAGTTAATTAATAAAATCAAGAATATATTTATAGCATATTTTCCATGTTCATAATTTAAATAAGCAAAACTTATTAAAAAATATGAGAAGATAAGGCATGCATATAATATAATTAAAATCTTTATTGTCAATCTTGTTTTGCCGTACATCTTCCATGCAATTTCCTGCATCACACGTATTATCCCAATAATTGAAATAATTATCACTTTTTATTTGACCCTTCAAGACTCCCAAAAGCCATTTTAAACCCACTTCATTCCTTTCTCCATTCATCATCCTCTATACACACACACTATATATATTCATACACACATATGCATACACACAATATATATAGAGTTACACACATATTTGCATAGATATATTACAAGCACAAGAGATGGTTGAGAAATTTGAAATATGCATCAACATTTTGAAGATGGGATTAGAGTTTGTGATGGTGTTCTTTGGAGACTTGAAGTTTGCAATTCATCAAACGAATCAACAAAGCTCTTCTTGCACTTCTCAAACACCCTACATTGCTCTTCTTCCTTGACATATTTGTTCTTCATTGTTATAATATTTTATTAGATTTTGTTACTTCGTTGTTCGATTATGAATTCTGTTGGAAATTCATATACATGTCGTCCGCAAAGTTGTAACATTGATGGAGTATTGATTAGTTAGGGATACAAGATCAATTAGGGAAAAAAAAAAAAAAGCGTTCACTGAATTGTCTTTGTTCTTATGTTGTCAAACTTTGATTTAGTTCTTTTATTTTTTAATGGCCAACAAATGCTATAGACCCGCTCGCCCGGTAAACCCAATGGCGAAATACCACCCACGCCCGCGAACACACATGACCATTTGAAGAGAAACCCACCACTTAAAAGCCTTCTATGGTACAAACTTTGACTCACCTAAAACATATTGTATCTCATCTCGAAACCATAAGTTTTCCTTTGGAAAATCATGGGGATGCCTCCACCATTTTGTTCTTTGGCCAGACAGTCATAATGATTTAGTACAATAAGAAGAATGAATTTTATGTTTGTTGTTCATTGCTAATACCGTGTTTTATTCTCATTTGATTAAACTGATTCAATGTTTAGATTATATAATATTTTTGTGGAAATTAAATTTTGTTATGCATTTTTCTTATAATCTTGACTGTCATTTAAATTTCGTGAGTTTAAAAATAATACCTTCCATAAATAGCAAACACAATTTGATATTAAAATCGCATGTGGTTTCAGAAATGGGCATTTGCTCTAGTGGTATGATTCTCGCTTAGGGTGCGAGAGGTCCCGAGTTCAATTCTCGGAATGCCCCTCAACTTTTTTGTTATTTGTATTTAATCCATCTTAATTAGCTGGTAAAAGTTTAGTCTGAGTTTATTTGACCCAAGATATATTGACGCATATAAGCTTACTAGTTGAGTACAAAGTAAAAGGTAGTTTACTCGTTGGTAATTCAAACATATAGTATAATTATAAAAAGCTTGCTGGATAAATAAATGATTCTTTCTTTAAGATAGTACGATGTCATTTAAAACTTTATAATTTGATGTTTTTTAACTTGTTTTTTACTACTTGTATAAACAAAGAAATACATAATCATCAAAATAAAAAGATAAAAATAAGAGTGAACTTGTTGAGCAAAGAGCTAGCTCGCATTGAATACAATTTGGGCTGGTAGCTTAGACCGGATGTGCTTGCTCCAGTCTGCTCAGCTTGTATTACTATTGGCTCGAGTTCAAATCTATAATGTTCAACTTGTATTCAGTATTCACTCAACATATATCCCTACTTATGGTTTTGATTAATAACCAATTTACATGTACTTTTCTAAAAATTAGTTATAATCAACCTAACCAAAATGATTATAAAAAACAAACAGTCAAAGGAAAACTTATTTACAGAATGATTCTAATGGTACATCACAATGTTACACACCTACATGTATATATATAGTGAACACATATGAATACAACACTTTATATAAACTATGAAGATACAAGCAAAAACAACACAACATAAAATTTACTTAAATCTCCAAATAATCACATTGCATATACTATCTCCCCACTGCTATCAATATCCAGGTCAGCATCACTCTCGAGATCCTCGTCCATGTCATCATCGATGTCCAGGCTACCAGTAAGGTACTGGTTCAGATTATTGGCGCCAGCTGGCGGGATTGTGGCCTCAGCAATTATTTGCATGATTTCATCGACGCTTTGAGCAGGCTGATCGGGCCCACCAAATTGGTCCATCGCATTGTCTTTTATGAGCTCCGCCGGGAGGTTTCTTACAAACCAATTGTGGTTTTTGATCTCATCCATGGTAATCCGCTGTTGAACCAGTTTCAGCAACCAACTTCGGTTAGACACTATAGAGAAACCAACTCACAATTTATTAACGAATTTAGCAACCAAATGTCACAAAGACACACATGCCAAAAAATACATGTGTAAATTTAAACAATTATTTACATGTCTGAAAAAATGATATTCTTTATAGTTGGTTGCTAATATTGGAGAAAAATATAAAGCTCTATTCGTTTAATGCATTTTGATAATGATAATGCCAGATATGATGATACCTTAACAGGATCAGCAACAAATATTCTCGAAATTAAATGGCGGCACTCAGCAGATACATGTACATAGGCTGGAATCGAGTACTGAACATTGAGAATTCTCTGCACAAAGTCAAACAAGGTACACGTTGACTCGAGTCATAGTAGTCAAACTATAACTGGAATGACTCATATGTTGCATAGAGATAGAGGTGCCAATTTTGGCTCACTTATGAATGGATTGACTCTGTTGTGCTATACTTCAAAGTGGTTAAATCATCTTATTTAGCTGAAAAGGATCAGTTGGGTTGCCAGGTTTTAAAAGCATACAGCCTCCTATATCATTGTAATCGAAGAGAATATTATTGCAATTCGTTTTTATAATCACAAGTGAGTTCATTAGTCATAAATAAGTATTGAATAGTGGATTAAACAAAAAGTGTTAACGGGTCAGCCCAGTTTCACCTGACCCCGACCTGTTTAACATGTTGTAGAAGATACCTGTATGGTCTTGCGAAAGTTTTTAGGGTCCTCAGGATCCTCAAAAGGGTAAGCTCCCACAAGCATCACATATAATGTTACACCACAAGACCATACATCTGCAATCTGAATTCATAAAACAAAATGACAGATTGTCTAAAAGGATTTATTTATGCTACCTGATTACTTGATTAGAGCAAATATAGTGTTCATATTATATTTTAAAATGCCATATAGGCTTATTTCTACTAAAATGTAATTACCTTGCCATCATATTCTTTCTTAAGCAATACTTCAGGGGCAATATATGCAGGTGTTCCAACTGTAGATTTTGGTTGTGAATGCAGCACGGAGGACTATCCAAAACAACCACAAGATTCAATTATCAGAACCAACACAGCTTTAAAATGTATATATAATAATGGGATAATGTGTGATGCCACCTAAACATTCAACTTTTTCCATTAAAGACACCCAAATATTGGAACTACTTTGTAGATCACCCAAATATGTATTCTGGCCCAAAATATATCAAATGACCAAAAATACCCTTAAAATTTTTGAAAAATATAAAATTATATATATTGAGTTGTCAACATGATATAGTCAAGATAGCTAATTTTTTGCTTAATTTTGTAGGCAGTTTCGTCATTGGGCATCTTTTTGGTGAATTTGGTAAAACACAACGAAATACATACTTGGGTCGGCTATAAAGTAGTTTCAATATATGGGTGGCCTTAATGAAAAGAGTTCAATGCTTGGGTTGCATCCACATGCATTATCTCTACAATAATATACATAAAAGAAAAAAGATGGCATGCATCGTACCTTTGAGTACCCAAAATCACAAATTTTGAGCCGAGGAGCTGGGCTACCATCTAGAAGTGTGTTCTCTAGTTTCAAGTCCCGGTGACACACTTGCTACGTTGTACAAAAGCACAGATTATTGTTCATCCCTAACAACTTTGTAAATACACACACACACACATATTAAGGAAAAATATGTATAGAAATAGAGCTGGTTATTTAATGAATACCATATTATGGCAATAGCTGACTCCTGAAATTAGCTGCTGGAAGAAGAAACGAGCCTGCAACAAGAACCATCAACATTTTCATACAGATGGACTAATATAGTTGAAGTGATTCATTTAAGCACAAACCTCATAATATATAACAGAAATTAAATTTAAAAAAAAAAAAAAGAGGCAGAAAAAACCTCATCTTCCGGAAACCGGCCAGCATTACATATCCTCTCAAACAGCTCTCCACCGGATGCATATTCCATTACAATTGCCAGATGTGTTGGTGTTAAAATGACCTGGAGATAAAATCAAATCCCATAATCATGAAAATGCTTTCGCAATATAACCATCACTTAGAAACATTATAGGTGGCAAAGTGACAAACCTCTTTGAATCTGACGATATTGGGATGCCTCAGTGATCTGTGGTTGATAATTTCCCTCTGTACATTTTCATCTATCTGTTGCATTTATGGTTTTTAAATAAGCAACAATCAGAAAGATAACATATACTAATTCAAATGTGAAATCATGAACAATAAGCTCATATTCAGTCTCAAGTGCAAGAAACAAAATCAATATCATATTCATCCACTTTAGGGGGTCTTTGGGGTTTCTCATCTGAACAGGGGTTACCTGTGCAAAAAATGCATTGTAAAGGACGCCTTTCGTGATTGTGTGTAGCAAACTAAATATCCTTCTATATCCATAAACAAATTTTAAATTTTAACATGTTATGAAACAGTGACCTAAGGAAACTGTATCTGGTCATTTTTTAAGAAAAAAAGTGTAATCAAATTTACTGACTGGATGCTCATGTCATGAATTACAAACTATACATTTCTAGATTATTATATGCAAACACTGCACAAAAAGACCCATGCTTGATCTCCTCTTCCACTAAACCACGAACTCTCTTTTCTTCTTTCTCCATGGCCGTCGTTGAACAACACAAAGACCGTCAAGGACACAAACAGCTAACCTTGGAACCGAAACAAGACATCCATTGGTAGATCAGAGATGAAACCATTTCTGATTCTTATATTCCTCGGTTTCTGATTCTTATATTCCTCTGCCCCTGCAAACAGTCAAGATGTTGACTTTGAGTAGGGAAACCTCCAGTTTCGTCAAATTGACATCCCCTATGCTCCATCGTCTTGATAAAGTTCTGAGATTTTTGCCATGCTTCTTTTACACTTGAAACCTTACCTGATAAATGCAGTGGGACGGTTCATTTTTGCCAGGTGACTTTAAGGAAAGATGGTTCTGAGTTTTTGAATCAACATCCTCTTTCTTGCCACCCAAGGCTCGTCGCGCCGCCTTTGATGCAGCGATCTTAACTGAGCCTACAGCTGAGTGAGGTTGAGAGGGAGATATGTAATGGTAATGAGAATATCCAGCCTGACCTGGAATGAGGATTGATCTTGATTAAATCTTCAAGGAGGATAAACAGATGAAGGGTTTTAGCCGAAAGCTTGTCGCGTGTTATGGTGTGAAGTAGAAAACAAACAATACATGCTGTATATGACTCCCGAAACGAGCAAAACTAGAATCACACGTAAAGTACTTAAAGAAATGCCTGACCAAGTTTCAACCTTTAAAGTGTCAAGTCTGGAGACGAAGCAGGTCAGGGAAGCGGTTCTATTCAGTCTTTGGTTTTCGTTTTTAGAAAGCACATATAAGCAACAACATGGCATTAGCCTAAGGTTTAAATATGAAAGTTTGGTGTATTGATACTGAAGAATTTTAGTTTGTATCACATGATTACAAAAATATGTCAATCACAGTACACTTTGGTGCAATTAACCCTTTAAACAGCTTATCAACTTATAGCATCCTTAAAGTGCTCATGCTTGTCTGCTAATTACAGCTCGAAATAAGATGTTAATTTCAATAAGCCTAAGATCACAACATATTGGATTAATAATAATATAACAACTCACGCAAGCAATTCAATTCAATTCAATTAAAAGAGTTTACTTATGAATTATGATGAAGAAGAAGTGAATTGAATGACTGACCTTATCACCTCTCTCGATGTACTTAACAGCAACAAGCTCGTTGGTCTGTTTATCCCTCATCAATCTGGCAACCCCAAAATTACCCGCACCAATGTCTCTCACCAGCTCGTAACGATCACTATCGTGCATAATCGGCATCTCCATACCCGGACCCACCGATCGATCCATCATCCGATTTTCCACCACTACTGAAAATCAAAACCCTAAAACCCCAAATCTTGAAATCTTGAAATAATCATCCACGTAAAGCAGAACACCGATCAGAGGGATTGGGGACAGGTTGGGTGAATTTGATTGGGGATAGAGAGATAGAATACGTAAAGTGAGATCACGAACCCCAACCCCTTTACCACAAGCATCCAACTGAAATTAGGGTTTTCATTAATATAATGGCTATGGATGAAATCAAGGTGCTGATGACGATATTCAAGATAACAATAAAAATTGCACTAACATGTATGCATACATATAATAAAGACAAATTAAATTTTAATAATCCAAATTATTAAGTATTGACCGATAATAATTCATACTATCAATGTGGCTAGCAACACTCTCAACTTTTATTTTTATTACCAACAACAGTTCTAATGACATAATTTTCAATTTTTTATGTTTGATTTGGACTCGATTCGGTTCGCAACAATAATTATAAATGAAATGAAAAAACATACAAGCTAAATTGAGACTAAAATAGATGCAAATTGAGCGTAAAAAATTGAAAATTATGTCACTGGGACTGTTGTTGGTTATAAAAGTGAAAGTTGAGAGTGTTACCAGCCAAATTAATAGTATGGATTATTATCGGCCAATAGGTAATAGTTTGGATTATTAAAATACAATTTGCCTATAATAAATTATGTACAAATTGGAGTTGAAGATAAAATATATAGAGATAAATCCTCCTCGGTCATGACTACCTTATGGTTTGAAACATCGATATTTAAGGTAGGAAACTTCTATTACACACTCAAATATTATTAGATCAAATGTCCTTTAATCAACTACTTTAAACATGATAGTTATAAATTTATTATAGTATCACAGAGGGTCAGCTAAGCTATTTTATGAGCTTTTAACAAACCAAAGTTTTAAGGCTTAGTTTACATTACTTTTATGACTTAATTCATACTTTAACTTTAATTTCGTATGAACATATAGACATATAGCTTAGTTATGCTAGTCATTATGTGAGTAAAAATACTAGTTAAATGAATTCCTTATAATTAGTTAACCATTTTTTACTAATGTACACAAGACCTTTGTGCTTGCATAAGGGGTTCTTTTTCTAAATAGGTAAGTCCTGAATCATTAACAATTTTGAATCATTAAAGTGTTGAACCAGTAAAAGTTCTGAATCATTAAAATCTAGTATATTGCTTAACTATTTATAGGCAAATGTCTGACCATATTAGATAAAAACTCTTAACCATTCAGATTCAGTATAATGCTTAACCATTCAAAGGCAAAAGTACTTAACCATTCAGAAACCTGCTCACGAAACAAATGCTCTGAACCATTGAGTGCTGAACTATTCAGACATCTGAATGGTTAAGAGGCAAACAAACAGCCCCTAAGTCTAGTATAAAAACGCTTGCTATACACCTTCAACCTCATATACTACTTGATACTTGATGCTTTACAAATGTATAATAGTATTTATAGAATTTGTAGAGTTTGAGAGGGATAAGATGGAGAGAACGCGTTTCTCTATCGTAAGAAACAAAAGGCTTTTTTCAATGAGACCTTTGGCTCTAAATATTTTTTTAACATAATAGTGAAACTAATATCCTATAATAAGCTGGCATAGAATAAGGAAGCATATAAAGATTAAACATACAATAAGATAGTCATAACAAGATCAACATACCCTAAACTATCATACAATCTATAATATATAATAAAAGAGTAACTAGAATGTCACATGGCACTCTCCTGTTACTTCTCAAAAAAGTTTTCCCGCCTAAACTATTACATTAATTTAGTTAAGTTTTTTATTTTAAGAAACTAAATTAATAATTGATTTTGTTTTTAATTTAATTTTTTTATATTATCAACTAAATTGTGTAATCATATGTTATTTTGAATTGTACATACTTTTATAGTCAAATAAGATTTAATTAAAAAAAAATAAAAAAAAACATTTATTGATATATTTATATATTTTGGGTTAATTTCAATTTAAGACAATTGGTTTTTTATTTCACATGGGTCAATTGTATGTTATATTATCCAAAAAGTATTCGAATATATATAACTTGAAAATATAACTTTTTATTTTTTATTATTTTATGTAATACATAATTTAATCATACGAAATATTTATACATTTATGAATTATATAGTTTTTATACTGTCAACTCGTGTATTACACGGGTATCTAACCTAGTAAGATAACATATAGAGATAAAACATAAAAAGTGTAGAAACAATCTATAGTGTAGAAAGATAAAAAATAAGTAAGCTAAGCGAAATAAAAGGTGTAAACACATGCTAAGCAAAGTAGATCTAAGTGAAATAAAAGTGTAGACACAAACTAAGCAAAGTAGAACTACCTAAGGAACAACAAACAATTTAAGACAAAGTTATACTAATACAAACAAATGTGAACACACCTAAGCAGGAAAGCATAGATGTCGACTTGGACTAGTTGTGCATATGCATATTTTATTAGGCCATAAATTTGTTAGGCTTGGCCTATTTAGCTTATTGGGCTTATGTAACATAACCCGTTTAAAATACTTAACCCAAACTAAGTCTTGATATTGTTTAGGAATCATTTAGATTATTTTAAGGAGACAAGAAATAACGACATCAATTTACTAACATCTAAACTAACTTTCAAGAACTTAAGTTATGCATATACATGATGTACGTATTTTAAATAACCGCAAGAGGTTAACTATAACGATTCATGAACACTATAATAATAAGATTACATAAATACGGATAAATAAACTACAATGTATAACTACATGCTAGTGACGATAAAATTCTAAAACCTAAACAATATAAGTATACTAGTACTAAGCACCCCACGTTGCGGCGGGGGCTTAAAACCATGCAAGTAGCATCAGTGTCACATCACCATCAGCGCTCATCAACACCGGAAAAACTTGTTTTAAAAAGAAAATAAATCAAAGGGTTAAAAGGCCCTTACATACCTTCTCGATCACCACAATGATAAAAGTGGGTTCTCTTATTTCTATCGTGGTTGAGACACAAACCAGATAATTTTTATGGTTACAAGAAGTTCCATAAAAAAACATCATAGATTCAACCAAAATTCAACTCCATTCAACAGATCTCTATCTAATCTGATAAATCATTCGCATATAACCTGCGATATAGATTTATCTAATAGTGTTTTACGATTCAGAGATTTATTTGAGTAACTTTAATTGCTTGAATATTGAATCCGAATCTGGTACGTTTTGGTTTGTTTTACGTTCGATTTCTTGTTTGAGACCCACAAATTCAACATGTTGTGATATTTTTAAAGCTGCTTATCTATCGAAAGAGAAGGCAACGTCTTCCGAGAAGGTTGCTTCAATGAAGCGGTCTTTGTGTAAACATTCGCATAGTTGAGAATATATAGCTTATTTACAGAAAAATTAAGTGGTGGTGTTGATGATTTACCTTTGACTCTAAAGAGTTTTCTTTAGCATGTTTTTGTATCCTCTAGAAAGAATGTTTGATACTCGCTCCATACGACCGATGTAATCTATGATTAGCATTTTCTTTTTGTTAAATAATTAATAATTTAACAACTATTATAAAAAAAATATTATGTCATACCTGTTAGTAACAGATAGTTGTTACAACGCAAGCGTAATTGATCATAAATGGTGAAGTTGAAATAGTTGTGTGGGATGTTCTTCTCATGTAAAGGAGCAAAAGATGTTCTTGTACCAAGTTTGATACATGCAGTATGGGGGAACACATTCATATACGGTCTTGCGTTGTCGAATAAGTACTCACTTATAGGGTAAGAATGTTGTAGTGTTACTATTGAGTTAAAATGAGCTTCATGATTTAGATCCCCACTTGCTTCTATTGCATGTCCCTATTTGAAAAAGAAAGTTTTTAACCTGTTAAAAAAAGATGTGAAGTATCAATATTGTATTAAAATTGATTTCATACATGACAATCAACAAACAGATAGCATATCTCTCTTCTTCGGTAAGGTATTCACTTCTTAATTACTCATATTTGGATTGGTTCTGCATTACCGTGTGGTTTGATCGTTGATATTTTCAATCATGATATATAAAATGATTTAAGTGTAACATTCTCATGGTCTATGTCAAACTTGATATATAAAATGTGCATGAAAAAGTCAATAATTGATGCAGAAAGATAGAGAGATGTGACTAGATATCTAATACATTAGCCTAAAATGAAGAAAGCTCATTCAGCATATGCATGCGCTACGAGACAAGCACCTGTTGGATTACGCTACAACTGTTAGATTAATTGCGAGTGTTCTAAAACCTATCAACTTAATTTAATCTATACTATGCTTACAATATCTAGAGATTGACTTCCATATTTAGATGCAATCCATTTGAAAACATCAAAACCCATTTAAGCCACCTTTGAAACCTAATCAATCTAAATCAATCAACAACATCAATATATCAAAAATCAGCCAACAACATTACAAAAACATTGTAGACAAATCTAGAATATCGAAATCATAGAGTATACTATAAAGAAAGATAAATTTTTATTATGTAAATTTATATTCAATATGATGATATAAGTAGTATGTTTGTTTATACTTACTAATCTAGTTATGGTCGATATTTGAAGCTCAAACTCATTTAACTAAGTGTGCCACAATATATGCTGAAGTTTATTTATTTATGCTCCTAGACTTTTTAACTAGCAGATTACGAGTTGCTTCTCTAATATCTTTCCCAAACAAAAAGTTGTGAGAGGGTGGTTTAGGTAAAGTTTAAATACATGCATATAAAATACACATAGATATATATGATGAAATTAGGATTTTTTAATTTAGAGATTATAATATTTCAATATGTGTATATCTATTTTTGGTGATAATTTAAGTGATTTGACTACGTTGAATACCGCTAATATTGAAAACAATTAATTACAAAAATGGTCCATGTGTCATACAGGTTTTGATATTTACCTATATATTAATGAGCCATAGGTTCTACAGTAATAATAGTATTAAAATAATAATAATGATATTTAAATAATAATAATATATAATTTGTTTATTAAAATTTAAATAATAATAATAATATTTAAATAATAATAATATATATAATTTGCTTATTATAATTTTAATTAAACGTTCTAAAGTAAAATTCAGATTTTTTAAGTTTCGGGTTTACATACCGGTATGAGTCGGTTATAAAACGTTTCCTTGCATATTTTTATATACATTTTGAGTTGGTATATGTTTCGAGGTTCGCCTACGTTTTTACATAAATTTTGTAGTGAAATGGGTCGGTAAAAAATAAATGTTTCTATTCGACGGTTTAAATTTGAGTTACTCTACGTTTCAATGTAAATTTAGTTCGGAAACGAGTGACGACAATCGTAATCTATTTTTTTTATCGCATACGGCGTAGTTGCATGTGTCTTTTATGTATGTTTTGAGTTGTAATACGTTTCAACACAATTTTGTTTGGAAAAAAGTCAGGTAAAGTATAATATGTTTCGTTCAACGGTAAAAATTCGAGTTATTTTACGGTTAACGTAATTTAGTTCAAAGACAAATCAGATTGATTGTTAGTCTATACGTTATCACGTTACGTACAATACCGCTGGAATGTGTTAGTGCATTCAAGTTTTGATATTTGGGATCATGATGGAATTCCCCCGCGCAACGCGAGGGTTTGGAAAACCTAGTTAGGATAAAAAGGTGACATGTTTGGTTTATAGATAGTGTAAGTTTTTTTTAACGAGTTTGGTTTCAAACATGTTGCTTTTATTAATTTTTCTTTTTAATTAGGATGAAAAGCTGGTCTTAATGCTACAATCGTCACAAAATTAAAGGTTACTACATAACGTTTTAAGTATAAAAAAGAAAGATTTCGAAACAAATATACAATTAAGTTTTTATAAAAGCATTCACATCAACATTCCTATTCATATTCTCATCTTTAAATTATAAAATAAAAAAAATAAAAAATATGTAATTTTTCACCCACATCAAGTTTCCCATCCCCTATCATTTTAGGGGAATCATAATAATCCATCATATGTGATGGTCATCATCCATTCTCTAAATCTATTATTTTATAATTTTATAATTTTATATAAATGACTGTGAGTGAAAAAATAATAATAAAATAATAAATAGATAAATATTATTTAACTAAAATAATGATAGATATGAGAAAGTTGATGTGTGAGACATTTAAAAAATGAATAATTTTTTTGAGATATGATAGTTTTTTCCGTTAATTATGATGGATGAAGAAGCTAGTGTGAATACTCTAGCAATATTATTCTTAAAATAAATCTAAGAAGTATCCTATATCTCATTGGTATTTAGGAAATATGTCTAAACAGTTTTGTAAATATAACATGTATTCCACATAAAAAATAGCATATCTATTAACTATAATAAAATAAAGTTTTTACATGACACATGTCAACATATTAGTTATTTTCATTTTTATTTTCCCGTCTTTCTATCCTAATTGATGATATAAGTATATATAGTAATTATATTATTTAAAATATTTCTAAATTTAAAAAAATAGATATCATAAAAATAAAAAACTAGATTTTTAATGAAAAACATACTTTAAAAATGTATAAGACACGAAAAAATTCTAAATACGAAGTATTTTAATAACATTTTTCTAAGTTTTTTAAGATGGTTAGTTTTTTAAATAAAATTAAAAAAAATACCAGAATGTTTTAAAAAATAATTAAAAAACACAATCTTATAAAATGATATTTTAAAATGATATTATTGTTGCTTTTTACTTAAAATACTTATATATATATAACTCAATCATATCTTATTTAAAAATTTTATTTAATTTTTAAATTTTATTACAAATTATTTAATATTTATTTATTCAATAGGTGTATTACACGGGATATTATAGTAGTATTATATAAAAGAACAAGAGACAGATTTAAAAGATTTTTACTTTTTATTTTTATTTTTACTTACTTTGTGCTATTTATAATATTTTTTAAAGCATTCACATCTGGTACCTTAAAAGTTTGTAAATATAATCCCTATATTATATGGTATGTTTTTGAGTGGTGTTGAGTGGAATAGAGAGTAAATATTATTTTTCATTTGTAAATTTGAATATTCACTGTTCAACTCTTATAAATTTTTTATATTTTTGAAAGTGGTTGTGAGTGAAAAAGAGAAAAAATACAATGATAAATGTACAAAAAAATATATTATTTAATTGAAAGAAAAAAAAAAGTAATAATTTTTAATTTAATTATAAGGATAAATATAAAGAATAAGATATGAATGCTTTTAACAACAAATTTATTAGAATAAACTCTACTAAGTACCTAGAAGCAACTTAGAGTATTCACTATCCACCCCATATCCTCATCCTTATAATTACATTAAACATCACTATTTTTTCTCTCTTATTTTTAATTAAATAATATTTTTTCATACCTTTATCATTATATTTTCTATCTCATCCACTCACAAACACTTTCAAAAATACTAAAAAATTTATGGGGGTTGTACCGTGTTTCCCTAAATATGGGAAAACACGGTACAATTAAGACACACGGAGCATTCATAGTGAAATCCTTAAAAATATATGAGTGTGTTTGGTATATTATATAGAATGGTTTTGAGTGGTTGCTAGTGAAAAAGAGAGAAAATGTTATTGTTGATTGGTATATTTGAAGAATCACTATTCAATCCCTATAATTTATTTAATATTTTTGAAAGTAGTTGTGAGTGGAGAAAAGAGAAAAAAGTAATGATAAGGGTATAAAAAGTATTATTTAATTGAAAAAAAGAGAGAAAAATTAATGATTTTTAATGCAATTATATGGATGAAAATAGAAAATCCACTATAAATGCTCTCACTCACATATATATTGGGAACGGGTTGTCAATGCTTACACAAGAAAATTTATAAAAAAGGTCACACTATAAAGAGTGGATCTTCACTTAGATAAACGTGCTCGTCTTATTCTCACCTATTGTCTTGTCCCAAATAAATGGGTAAAAATATATTATTATCCTGAGCTCTTCAAATGGACTACAAGATGGCTAGAAAAATGCTTTGAATGACCAGCTTGTTTGAGTATGTATTTTTTGTTTACATGAGAAACTTCAATAAATCTTTAATCATGTCCCTTATAAGAACCAAAATCTTGCACCATCTACACATCTCCCTCCATATTGTTTTCACAAAAGAACAAAAAATAATCAATTTATTTGTCGTCTCATACAGAAAGTACATCCCACCAAATTGATGTGTACTTCTCTTTTTTTAACGCCAAACCAAAACTTCTAATAACAAATGTA
This sequence comes from Flaveria robusta, assembly GCA_025506415.1. Classification (NCBI taxonomy): domain Eukaryota; kingdom Viridiplantae; phylum Streptophyta; class Magnoliopsida; order Asterales; family Asteraceae; genus Flaveria; species Flaveria robusta. The sequence goes on from CM046460.1 coordinate 20,096,178, forward strand.
TCTAATGTTTTTGTTACTTACAGTTTCATACAATAAAGTACATGAAACATATGTAAAATTATACATTTACATTGTAAAATGTATATTTTGTAGAGCATAATATCATTATGAAAGTTATAAGAACTTGAATTATATAATGAGGGAAAAAAAAGTCAAAATCACATTTACTTTAATTGATTTCTTGTACCACTCCCTTTATTATGCATTTGAACATAAAGGGGATAAATGAATCTTTATTGCAACAGCATGTGATTAAGAACAGAAAGTGAACACAAAAGTCTCAAATCAGACCATTTGTTGTCTCACTCCTTCAATCAAGAAATTAACTTTTGCACACCCCCAAAATACTACCACTCATAGTGTACCATAAAATGTCCTTTAGATGCCCCTCTACACTTTTCTTGTGTCCCACCCCACCCCCACCACTAACCTGAAACCTCACCCCCACACATTCAATGTGAAAATTTTCTCTTATTTTGGGAGTTTTTTTACACACACAAATGTTAAAGATTTCTTGAAATCCCACTGTTTGTTTCTTGATTAAACCCTAATTTGGGATTTCACACACCCACACTTGAAATCCCACTTTGTTTTTTTGATTTTGCTCATGATTATCTAATTTTTTTTCTTCTGGGAATCTCACTCATTGTGCGGTTTTTGCATCTGTGTTTTCTGAAAGATTCTTGAAAACCCAGTTTGTGTTTCTTAATTCTGCACATTATCATCTCATTTTTGAATGTGGAAATTCAACTAATTGTGCACTTTTTAACTTAGGGTTCTTGATCTCACCTCATTTTTTAACCTTTTGAGTTAGGGTTTCTTGATTTCACCTTTAGATTTCTGGGGTTTGAAAGATTCTTGAAAACCCTGTTTCTTTTTCTTGATTTTCCACATGATTCTCTAATTTCTTCTTCAAATCCACACCCAATTTGAAGCTTTTCAATCTGGGGTTCCTTCATTCACCTCACGTTTCAATTTGGGTTTCTTGATAAAACCCCTAAATCCCAATTTCACCGTATAAAAAAGCTTCAATCTTTACGAAATTCAAAATGTCAACAACACCGGCGATCGATCCGACGGAACAACCACCGCCATTTCCGCCGGTGATCCAAGAACACGAGTACAAACCCCATTCGGGTCACGGGTCAGTGGGGCCCGTGATCGGTGTTCTTGCGGTGGTTATGGTGTTGGGTGCGGTGGCGGTGGTGATCGGAAGGCTGTGTTCTGGTCGGAAAGTTATGGGTCACGTGCAATACGACTTTGAAGGTTGGGTGGAGACCAAGTGTTCCACGTGTATTGACGGTAGGCTCAGCCCTCCGCCGCGGCGGGAGGTGGCGCCGGTGGTGGTGGTGGACGGCGGTGGGAGCAATGTCTCGGCGGCGAATGGCGCCGCTGCGGCGGAGCCGGTGGGTACTCCGGTGAATGTAGCGCAACCACAAGGGGAAGGGACAACTAATCGTCAACAAGTAGAAGAAGAACGCAATGTACATGAGAGTTGAGATGATGTTTTATTGTTGTGATTTTTATGGAATTTTAATTGGTTTGTTGGGTATATGTTGTTAACTTTAGTTATTTATTATTACAAAAACAACTTCCTTTACAATTTTTTTCACTAAAAACAGAAACATGGTTAACGAGTACTATATCAATTGGTTTGAGATAAGACACCTTATAATTTTTTAAAATAAAGGTTATGGGTTCGAGTCTTACTTGGTGTAATACGTTTCAAGTAGGCTAGGGGTTTTACCGCAGTAGGCCTTCGGGTGGTGAGTTTTCCCTGGATTGATGGGCGGGGCGGGTCACCAACTGTCTGTGTTCGCGGGCGCGGGTGACCTTTCGTCATTGGATTTACCCGGGTGACCGTGCTTAAAAGTATTCGTTTGTCATTAAAAAAAAAAAAAACAAAAACATGAATTATGCAAGGGTATTAGCCATGGTCATAAGATATTAACTCAAGCTCTTTAATTTCAAGCCAAATATTACATCATCCGTTTTATCTCTTTCACTTCACTCAATTACTAACACAAAGGAAATACTCTTAAAAAAACCATTTTTAATTCAATATCAATTAGTAAAGGAAACTAACCTAGACATAATATAGCCCCAATAGAGTCCCAACCAGCAAAGAAACCATCGAGACTAATATATTAAGAACAAAGTCAAGGAACTTATCACCAATGATGTTAAGTGTTGCTAAAATATCAAAAAGCTAGTACCAAGACTTGAGTATCAAAGTGATGTTGCTACATGAATCCACATTACGGGTATGAGACCTGTGTAGAATGAGAGATTGCTGTGCGAAATAGCCTTGCTAGTATTGTTGTGTTGTATCTTGTTTTCCCATGCCAGTAAAGAAAGTTGTAGATATCATGAAACAATACATTAGAATGTCCATGGTGTTGATTGTTGAAGCCTTTCGGACACTCTTACAAGTTACGGTCAAGTCATTGAATCATTATATGTTATAAGTATTTTACATAGCATATGTAATAACTTGAAGTAATTTAATCGCGTGTATTAATTTGATCTGTTTAACTGGTAATTATTTAAAAAGGGATTAAACTCTATGTATATTTTTGTATTTGGATATATTATATGAAAGTTATTTATTTTATATAAAATTGAGATACTAAATTTTTTTTTTTAATTTAGAAAACAAGACCCCCACTGCCCCACGTGGCACCGGCCACGGCCCCCACATTCGGACATACGGTCAACAATTAAACTTCTGCCCAACGTATATGGCCTACAGTTGTTTGTTTTTACCATATCTTTCTCTTTTGTCCCAATAGTGATAAGCCCATCTCTCTTAGATTCCACTTTTACAAGTAATCAAATTTAGCCCACCAAGAAATTACAGTTTATAACTTTATAATATCAAAGTTAACAGTTCCTAATTTCAAATAACGATAGCTAATATATAACAAATAATTTATAATTAAAAATTTAATTTTTTTAGAACGATAATCACACTCTCACCTTCTAATTTTACATTACAATTAATTTACACCAGTCAATCATATGCCGTCTCAAACACTTGACCTTGAGGTGGGGGCGTTAAAAATCGGATATAAGGAAATTCCGATAGTGATTTTTGATATCCTAATTCAAATCTGAATTTCAGATATCCAAATTTCATATCCGGATTCTAATATCCGAACAGGAATTTCTAAAAAGATATGTATTTTCCAATAAATATTTAATAATTTTTATTAAAAAAGTTATCAGATATCCAAATGGTATTTAAAAATATATGAAATATCCTAAAGTATCCCAAATTTCCCAAAATTTCTAATTAATATATACTATTTAATAATTCTCATAAAAATATTTTGTATAATTCGGATATCCGAATATCCAAAAATCCTCAAACCACTATCTGAATTCGAATATAAATTTCGGATATTGGAATTTTTGGGTATCCGGGATATTTTGGATTTGGATTTTCGTATATCTCGAATTTGATTTCGGATTCGGAATCTTTTGAACACCCCTACCTTAAGGGGAGCATTATCACTCTAACTTCAAATGACGATGTCATTAGATACTTTTCCAACATGAGATAATCATCCTAGGCGCTATGAGTGTATCTACACAATTGACACATATAAAGGAATCAATGTTGGACTTATCGGATAATTCACGATTTCACTATACAAAAACTCCGAACCATTCTCTTCCCAACCTCACCCTAAACAAAAATTGATCAATAAAAATATAAAATAATATGTATTTTATAATATCACACGAAAGAAAAGGTTGAAAAAAAAAGAAAGGAGTTGTTTGATAGTATTATAATAATTACATTAAGAGATTGGATCTGAATCAGTCATAAGTATAGTGTGTTTAGTTTACTAAAAAGAAATCTTTTAATAGGTTATATAGCCTCATAATGAGTAGGTTTTAAAAATATACTGAATGATTCAGATTCTAATTTTTATTTAATCAAACCTCAATTTACTCTTCACAAGATTATTATACATATATTAATAAAGCAATTGATGAACAGTAAAGCTCCAGCTATCGTTGTCGGTAGACGCCAAGGCGGTGATGGCGGCGCTCCGGCTGTATTTTCCGGTGGCGATTGCTTTTAGAGCCATCGCTGCTTACCTCTGTCTTTAGAACCACCGTTGGTAACCTCTGTCTTCGGTCTATGTCAGTGTTCCTTTACCGGTTCCGACTAACTCGCTTACGTCCCTCTTTCGCCAAAGTTTAAATGGAATGATGACAGATTTGGTTTTAGGGTTTGCGCTTTGTTTCCTCTTCATCCCTTTCGTTTCCTACTTTTGATTCCGACTTCGTCTCTAATGGCTGCTCCTAAAAAGTACACCATCAGATTTCATGGTTTGTTGAGAAATTTTGATTTTATTATCTTCTGATTATGCTGTGATATTTCATTTTCATAGAATAGATAACGTTTACATTATTATTTGTGTGATTGGATATGGAAATCTCTTTGATTATGCTTGAATCTTGGTTTTTATAGTACTGTTCTTCTTAAATGCTACTTTTGATGTGTAGTTAGGGTTTAGGGTTTATATGTGATTTGAAAAACTTTTATAACCTATGAACTGTTGATCTTATTTGTAGCCTTTCAGGCATATGATGAGAAGTCTGCACATTACAGCTGATTGCATGTGTTATTAGCTATATCTGCATTTGCTATTTTCTTCATGTTAATTTTTGGTGCTCATTGTGTGAATAGATATTACCAATAGTTCGTTAAAGAGCGTAGTTTGGCTATGTATTTACACCTAATCGCATGTGTTGTTACCTGCGCCTGCTAATGCAGCCATGATCATTGGCCTTTTTTGAAACTAGACCATCTAATGTTGAGGCCAGTTCATGAATATGCAAATGCTGGTTTGTTTCATTGTGATATTATTTTTTTTCTTTTCAGTTTTTGAGTTTGCTTATTTGACCCGTTGAGAGAAATATCAAGGACCAACTAAGCTCTAGGCCAACCTGAAAGAGCTTTAATGAAAATTTGTGAATTTCGAATGTCAAGTCAACACAATTCTAATGGTGTGAGAGATTGGGGGATGAATACTTGGTCATACGACAACTAATAGATAATGTGAAGTATGTTAGATTGATGTTTTTTTGTTTGTGCTGATGCCCATGTGTTTAAGATTTCCTACTCAGCAGGATGATAAGCTAATATTAGTTTAGAACAGTGGAATGAATTATTGAATGTAGGCTTTGCACGGTTAGGTTTTGTGTGATGGTTTCAGGCACCTTATCACCAATAAAAACTCACGTACACAAAAGAAATATAGAAGAAAATAGTACTGCTTGACAACCTGCGTTTCCTCTTCATCTATACTTCAACTAAAACCTTACTTATATAGCTAAAAAAACAAAGACCTACTCCGAAAAACTAGGCATGGTAACCCATGTTTGAAACCACTAATATAACTAAATAAGTAAACAACTGCAATAATACTTGCTATTTTGACATCTTCAAATACACATATTAAGCTCAATGACCCGTACCCATTGACCCGACTTGACCCATCAAGATTAACCCAACACTGTGTTCACGGTAGTAGTAACAATAGTAGATTGCAAGATAAAGGTTTCATGGAAAATGATTTCGGTGGCTAATAATAGTAACAATCTCTTTACCGCTAATGTTTTGGTTTTTACGCTAATGTTTTGGTTTTTACTAGGTTGTTGGCTTGATACTCATCTAAAGTTTTAAAGCTGGTTTCATTTGGGTTTTTTCTTTGTTGGATGAATTTGTTTTGGCTTGACTAATGATTTCTGCTGCTATTAATTTCGTTACCTCAATGATGATTTAGGTTGTTTTGACATGGCCGCCGTTTATGATTAGCAGAACACCTGTCCTAACTCCTAAGCCCGATCCATTAGACACGCAACGCGCGTCGGGTGGAAACGAAACCAACTCTAAAAGTAGTGATGAATAGTTAAAGGTGGTTTGTTTATATTATGTTAATAATGTTTTAATCGTTCGAGCTTTGCCGACTGCTCATTTTTTTCCGAACAATTTCAAATAAACATTTATTAACATTACGTTTTCTGTTCTTATTTGCATTATATGAAAATTTTAATGGTCTCTATTTTCACTAACATTTTTTTTGGTTTCTGTAGCTATATAACAACTTAATTTTTCGTCGTTTATCTTTTGTAACTAGTTTTAGTAAACCCGTGTATTACAAGAGTTGATTAAAGAATATATTTAATAGAATAAAAATTTATTAATTATAAAATTATATTCTAATATAATATATTTTTAAGGACTATAAGTAATAAAAAATTATATTAGATTTTTAAACTTTTATTTTAAAACCTTTCTTTGTCTTTTCCCAAAAATAAATTAGATATTTTATTCCAAAACTTATAAAAAAAATATATTTAATTATTGATTTTGTTGAAAAGTTTCTTATATTATAAAAGTTGTTTATTTAGAAATAACACTAATAAAAAGATGTCTTTCTTAAATTACTTACAAAACTATTTTAGATCTAAAAATAATTAAATAATATTATTAGTAATTAATGTAGATATTTAGTAGCAGAGAAAAGCGAGAAAATTTTGATTACAATTAATGTGATGTTGTCACGTGTACTTATATGACTTTTTATTAAAGTAGAAAGATATGTAGGTAGTGTCTTTGAAGTTTTTACTTTTGCTAAGTAATAATGTTTGTTTTATTAATTATTAGTACACTTTATATTAAAATAGGATTGCATTTTTTTAATATTTATCAAATAGAGTTTGAGTTGGGTATACACTCATATAGATATATAGTAATTAATTATAGTAAACCCGTGTATTACACGTATTAAATAAATAATATATTAATATAATAAAACTTTTTTAACTATAAAACAATTTCTTAAGATGAGATATGATTGAAAGTGCCTATAAGTAAGATATCAACTTTTTAAACTACTTTTGTCTTTTTCAAAAGCTTAAACATTTTATTTCAAAACAAACCATCTTAAAAGCATCAATTTTAAAACATTTCATATTTTTAACAATGTTTGATGTTTTATTACTTAAGTTTTGTTTCTAATAAATTATATATCACTAGCTTTAGTAAAACCGTGTATTACACGAGTTGAATAAATAAAATATAAAATATAATAAAAATTTATTAATTATAAAACGATATTCTTATATAAAATATGATTGAAATAACGTATAAAGAAGGATTATAAGTAATAAAACAATGATTTCAACTTTTTATACTTTTTGTTTAAAACTTTTTAAATTTTTTTAAAAAATGTATTTTAAAAATTTCCTTATTATAACTCCCAATTTTAATTATTTTTGTTTATAAATAATTTACTTTTAAAAGCATTAATTTTAAAAATTTATATTTTTAAAAAAATTTGATGTTTTAAAAAATTTCTCATTGTATAAAAATTTGTTTATTTAAAAATAATATTACTAAAAAGATATCTTTCTTAATTTACAAAAAAATTATTTTTAATCTAAAAAATTTAATAATATTATTAGTAATTAATACAACTATTTAATAGAAAATAGAAGCGAAAAAACTTTAATAAGGGGGAATATTGTAATGTTTACACTTGTTTTTTTTAATATTTTTACTATAATAAAAGGGTAAATAAATAAGACAAATGATATCACCACATTCATACTAACCAAGTTTTTTTTCGCATTTCTATCCTATTAAATAATTATATTAATTACTAATATTATTTAATTTTTTTTATATTAAAATAATTATAATAAAAAAATTTATTACTAATGTTATTTCTAAAGAAACAAATTTTTATAAAATAAGAAAAAATTTTAAACGTCAAACTTTTTTAAAAATACGAAATATTTAAAATTGTTTTTTTAAAGTATAATTTTTATAAAATAATCAAAATTATGATCAGTTACAATAAAAAAGTTTTTATAAATGATTTTTTTAAAAATGTTCTTTTTAATATTTTTTATTCTATTTATAATAAGAAAGATTTCAATCAATATTATATTAAAATATCATTTTATTATTAACAAATTTTAATTATATTTAATATTTTATTTATTCAACCCGTATAATACATTGGTTTACTAAAGCTAGTTACTCTTTTATTAGAGTAGGTGATTATCATATTTAAATAATCACTAACAAATATAAATATAACTATAATACATACTAGAACATAATCAACAAATAGATAAAAGAAATTTAATAATTAAACCTTCTCATAGCACACTTCATCCTCTGAAAGCTGAGGACCATATTGAAACAAATACTAGGTATGCTAATATAATCAATTAGTTTTATTAAACTCGTGCATTACATGGGTTGAATAAATTAAATATTAAATATTTATTAATTATAAAATAATATGAAAATAAGATAAGATATTATTGAAATTACGTATGAGTAATGACTATAAGTAATAAAACAATGATATCAACTTTTTAAATCTTTTTTCCCAAAATTTTTTTAAATATTTTGTTAGAAAAAACCATATTAAACAATGTCTTTTCTAAAATTTGCTTATTATAACGCACATTTTTAATTATTTTTTGTTTATAAAAAATCTAAAATAAATTTAAAATATTTCGTATTTTAAAAAAGTTTGATTTATTAGAAAAACGTCTTATTTTATAAAAACTTTTTTATTTAGGAATAACATTAATTAAAAGATATATTTCTTAATTTATGAAAAAAAAACTATTTTTAATCTAAAGAAAAGTTAAATAATATTATTAGTAATAAAAGACGTAATTATTAAATAAGAGAGAGAATTGGGAAAATTTTGATGGAGATGAATGTGATGCTGCCACGTGTCCCTAACATAATATTTGAAAGCAAAGAAGCTGTCAAACTAACATGTCTAGCGGTTATTGGTTCGAGTGGTTAAGTAACTATGAGGGTTTACACCATTGACCCTTCTATTAAATACGATTACATAATAATCACTAAACATATTTTGGATTATTTACATAAAATGTCCATAACTTTTATTCAAACTTGGATCAAACAGTTATAAGGCTAACAAAAAACCATTCAATGTATTTGATTTTAAGAACATTAATAAAGACGTTTTAAACAAAATAAGACGCCAAAATAATCGTCAAAAGAAATCAAACAATGAATGAAGCATATGATAATAAACTCATTTTACAAATAATTTAGTCATAATAAAGGAAGTAAAAGCTGAAAAGAACATACCATATGATCCAAAACGACAACTATGGATTTCGACAATATTAATTTTCTAACATAATTTGTCAAAGAAATACTACAAAGTAAGATAATCACGCATATTATATCATGCCACATTGTAGATAAAAACACTTTGTATGACGGTAAGTATATTATTTTAAATTAATTAATTATAAAGTTAAATTATAAGATAATCATTTTTTTAAATATAAAATGTGCTGTAAAGTAATTCTAATTTAGGTGGATATCCTATAAAGTTTGAATAGATTGGATGTATATTACACTTGTTATAATTGGTTCTTACTTCTAAGTTCTAGAGGATAGAAACGGGTGTGAGGTCTTTTATAATGTGCCCTAACAACACCAGTGTAATATTCGGTCAATTTAGTCATTTAATTATAATTAAATTTAGTAAAATCTCGCCTACTATTGGTCTGTTTCATATAGCTAGTCTAATTATAATTTTATAAAAAATTTCATTTAATCTAGTTGTGAAGCTTTTGTTACACAATACCCATGGCTCCATGAGGTTGCCCTCCATACAAGGCTACAACAATATGCTTGAAATCGATGTGTTACCTCGCTATCTATGTTTTCATTGCTTTGTAAAATGATCTTAAATGCTTAAATTTAGTTGATTGCTAGACCACTTGGCCTTCAACACCGATAGAGATATCATCATTGTCATCTGCACCGATGATGTCATAGTAAAAATAATATGTCTTAGAGCGACAAATACTTAAACTCTTGTCCTCTAAAGTTGGGTCCTCAGTCCTCTAACCACACATTATACGGGTTTGTTAACACTTTACAAGTAACATAATATCATCTATAACAAGTATGCACAAGGGAATTCAACCGTCTCCTCAATTGAATTTGGCAACTCATCACAGACTACTATATAAAACAGACTATCCAAACACTTACTTACTTTTACTTCTAACCTATAACAATTTATAATCTATCTTATTGCATGATTTAAAAACTGATATTTTTCAAAAAGTGTTTTGACTTTTATTACTAGACTAGGTTACAATCCCGTGTAATACACGGGCTAAATAAATTTACTGTTGCACGGTTAATAATATAAAAAGTTATTTCTTAAATATTGTGTATTATACGGATTGAATAAACCCATGTATTACAAATTTGAAAATTGAAAATTAACATATTTGAAATTTTAATTATGAATAATTATTAATTAATAAATAGCTATTATATAATTTATAATTAAGAGGAGAGAAAAGCGGAAAAAACAATTTTTAGGTGGCTTAGATTGATGACAAGTGTCCGGATTTATTTTTATTTATTAGTATAGAGATATCATTCGTGGAGTAACATATGATGTTTAGTTACGTGACACTCATGCAAATAAATTAGTATTTAACTATTTATATTTCTAATAATAATTTAAAAGCACCAATCCCTTCCTTACTTGACACTCAATTGAACCACCATATATCTCTCCCACCGGAGACACAAACTCCGGCCACCGTCATCATGGGTGGCTGCGCTTCCAAACCACCACGGCGCTGTCGGCGCAACCCGTATTCACCACGCGACTTGCCGGAGCAACCCAAGACACCGGAGCACGAGGAAGATCTCAATTCATCCGCCACCGGAACAGCCTCACCTTTCTACAGCCTCAGCCCTATCCGATCATTTATAAGCGGTAAGAAGTCTCCGGCGCGGCCGTCTAGCGGCAGCTCCACCCCGAAAAGGGCACCGTTTCCGCCGCCGTCTCCGGCCAAACATATAATGGCGGTGGTGATGGGGCGGAGGCGGCGGCGGCAGAAAGATGATGATGGGCCGGAGTCGGTGGTGGGTTTGGATAAGAGGTTCGGGTTGTCTAAACGGTTTAAGGATTGCTATGAGGTTGAAGATGAAGTGGGACGAGGGCATTTTGGGTATACTGTATCTGCCACGTGTAAGTCCGGTGATCACGCCGGTGAGAAAGTCGCCGTTAAAGTCATACCCAAGGCTAAGGTATCATTTCTATTCTTTTTCACGTTTTTACCTGTTAATACTAGTTTTTATTACAACTTATGAAAATATCAAAATACGCGTTAAATACATAATCAATTTTAAAGAAAGAATCATAAAAGTCATTACGAAAGTAGAAATATTCGTGGTTCTTATTGTTTTTCTACTTAAAGTTAGTTACATGTAAATCATTAAAGTTTTGAAACAACTCGGTTTTATAACATGACTCAAAGTTTTATAGTAGTGATTCAACCTTGTTTATTCTCTAAATCGTTTTGGTTTTATTAAAGTAAAATAGATAGGCGGTATTGAACCAGACTTGACCAATTAGTTCATGACCCGGGCTCTAATTTTAGAAATAAAACTTTAAACGAGTCGTGTTTGATTATTTCAATTCATGACCTGGGCTTTAAGCATATGTTAGTAAAATCTTCCACTTCAACAAGCTAGACTAATTATAAAGTTTAGGTATCTTAATTATTTCAGTTTAACAAACGACTAGACTCTTCTCATTTACACATTTTCCTACAACAAAATTGAATTCTGATTTTTCAAAACTATAAACAAAGACAATCTAAACGTATCTTTGGTCTACTTATGTCATACGACTCATATCACAATTAACTTTCAAAACCATATAATTAAAAGTTCAGTAAAATGCATTTTAATGTTAATTACTCTACGAGGTTCATTTAGACCTTGATCAAGGACCCAAAATGTAATCGTTTTTGGCAGATGACGACGGCTATTGCAATCGAGGATGTGAGAAGAGAAGTGAGAATACTACACGAGTTATCCGGACATGGTAACCTTGTACGGTTCTATGACGCTTTCGAAGACAATGATCATGTCTACATAGTTATGGAGTAAGCATACACCCGTATTAATCAATACAGTTATGTTTAATAATTAACAAAAAGTTATTCATATACGATAAATAAATGTATTTTGCAAGTTAATTTACCCTTATTTTTAAATGTTTTTTTGGATAATTTTATGATATTAGGGTAAACTAGTCAAATGATTATTATTAAATTTGAATTAACTTTTTGTTGCGTATTAATCACCTTAGTGTCCTTGTATTATTGTTTGCCACATACATGCATATCTAACTTTGCATTTATTAGATTGTGTGAAGGTGGCGAGCTTCTTGATTTAATACTCTCAAGGTCCGAAAATGTGAACCACTTCAAATACATTTCCTAATTTCATGTAAATTTCATGAATTTATGTTATAACACGTTGCAGGCATGGGAAATTCACTGAAGACGAGTCAAAAAATGTAACGATTCAGATACTTAATGTAGTTGCATTTTGCCATCTACAAGGCGTGGTGCATCGCGATCTTAAACCCGAGGTACACACTGTTTCTCAATTAATATATATGTTTGTGCATGTAATTTAAGCTCGATTTATGTTGGAATCCTAATATTAAGACTTGGTTCATGTTTTGCTTATCGTGTTTTATTCGACTTTATTAGAACTTTCTATTGAAAGTGAAGGACGATTATTCTCAGTTGAAAGCCATCGACTTCGGGTTGTCTGATTTTGTCATGCCAGGTAGGTATAAAAAAAGTAGTTAACAGGTGTTTAGATTTGTGTTTTGAAACGGATTAATATTGAATAATCAATTTAACATAATTAGGTTAGGAAATGTGTTGTAATAAATAATATTGTTTATACATAGCCGAAGGTGCATGTATTAATATTCAAATAACCCTTTTAAGTGTTTAATAAATTCTGATTAAAAAGTATTAAAACCAAGCTCATTAGAGTAATTTCATATATCTTCTTCTTCTAAATTGTAAATGTACATATATTTTTTTTTTTCAAATCATGTTTAAAGAGTATTATATATTATTTATTAATAAAATTATTTTATGAAAAAATATGTAATTATATAAGTATTGAAAGAGATATGTAATTTCCTATATTATTTTAAGTATTCATACACAAATTATGTAGATCTTCATAGAATTTAGAAATTATTTCTATTTACATTTTATAAACTTATCTTGTGTAAATTCCAATAGTTATATCAGGGTAAATTTACTAATACATGTATAAAATTTAACTTTATACAAAGATAACTAATTTTGTAATGTTTTACAGATCAAAAATTGAATGACATTGTTGGAAGTGCGTATTATGTAGCACCCGAGGTTCTACTTAGATCATATGATACCGAAGCCGACGTTTGGAGCATAGGTGTAATATCATACATTCTATTATGTGGTAGTCGACCATTTTGGGCCCGAACCGAATCAGGCATTTTCCGGGCCATCCTTAAAACGGTTCCAAGTTTCATCGAATCCGCATGGACTTCACTATCTCCGCTCGCTAAAGACTTTGTGAAGGGTCTTTTGACTAAAGACCCTCGTAAAAGGTTGACCGCTGCCCAAGCTCTAAGTAAGTGTCAATTCATTGTCTTTTGAAAAGTCTACAAATAATATTTGTATCATCTAAATCTCAAAGTGATAAAAGAATTTTAAAACCAAAGACAAATCGTTTGGTCTCAGTCAGTTGGGATTGTCAGTTTTGGACCTGGTCGGACCAAAACATAAAGACCTATACATTCTTAGACTAGAAAACTAGACCAAATACTATTGGTCCAGGCTGGGTCAGACCGGTCCCAGTTCGGGCCACTGATCTGACTAGTCTGGATCAGTTTTTGCTCAGCACTAGCTACTTTATTCCGCATGCTTTAGAAGTACAATTTTTTTCACATCATTTTCGTTACATTCAGGTCATCCATGGATTCGTGATCATAACATGGTAGAAGTGCCTATTGACATTCGAGTTTTAAGATCGTTAAAAGCTTACACGCTCTCATCACCCCTACGCAAGGCCGCTTTACGGGTGCGCGTGCTATATATATATTTTATTTATCATTAATACAAGTAAATCTATAAATAAACTTTATAACATTATGTGCATCTAACTTGCATGTTTTTTTTCCTATATGTGACAGGCATTGTCGGAAACATTGACTACAGATGATCTCTATTATCTTAAGAAACAGTTTCTACACTTAGAGAAATCGGATCGTGTGACATTCGAGAGCATTAAAACGGTTTTACTTTGTCTATTTATTTTGTCTCTTTAAAAATAAAAAAAAAATTATGCCTTTAAAACCGTGATAACTCTATGTTTATATCTTGTAATCGTGTGAGCAGGCGTTGATGAAGCACGCGACGAATGCAATGAAGGAGTCTCGAATCATAGACTACCTTAATTGGGTGATTAATTAGTCGTGTTAAAACTTGTTTGTTGATTAACCGTCTTTTGGTGCATGTTTTAACTCATAGTTGGTTTATGTTTGATGGTTAATTACAGCTGACGGCACTCGAGTTGGACTTCGAATGCTTTTGTGCAGCTGCGGTTAACGTTCATCAGCTCGAAGCACTTGATCGCTGGGAACAACAGGCTCGTTCGGCTTACGAGATCTTCGAAGATGATGGTAACAGGCCCATCATTATTGAAGAACTTGCATCGGTAAGTTGATATCTACAAGTGGTGATTTTTAGGAAAAAATGTTATTGCACTTTTACATTTTAACCGTATTTTTTTCATAAAAATATGTAGGTTTTTTATAATAACCTTAAAATGAAATCACGTTTTTATAATAACCTTATAAAAAGAAATCACAAATATATTACTTTATGCACGTAATATTACCTACGGAAATATAAATAATAAAAAAATCCTACTATATTATAATTTATTTTAGAAAAAGATAACCTTGTTTTTAGTAAGGTTATAAAACGTGCAATATAGACATGTGAGGTAACGAATTCAAATAGTTTTGTCTCTTTTGGGCTCGGCATGGCTTGAATTTTAAGCCGGAATGAAAAATCGAGCTTGATATCGGTTCGGTTTGTGAAATATTGGTTCAGCTAATGGTTTAGCCCGGTTTGACTTAGTTGGATTGTCAAAAATTAGAAGAAAGAAAAGCTTTTACATAAATTGGACTGAATAGTGATGAGCTTAAAAGATTAAATGTCTTTTACTTATGCTATAAAACATTAAAACTGAAGTTAGTTTAAGCGAGCCAATGATTGAGCCACCCTTCGATTGGGCTAGTACTTGTTTAAGCAACCCAACTCAAGTCGGCCATTTTCAAAACTAGCCAATTTGAACGAGCTTTTTCAAAGTAAGTTTTGAGCCATGGGCTATTTGGATGGTCTTATCAAACAGGCTCAAGTCCGTATTGGCTGACTTGAAATAATTGAATTATTCTATAGATTTTAATTATTACATATGGTATAAGATAACTTTACAAATATTATTATGGTATTTCAAAATCATCTAATATTTTGAATAAAGTGATCACCAAAAGTTTTATACAAAAAAATTTCACCTTGTGCAACTTTAACAAATTAAAACGTATTAAGAAAATTATTCTCCACACAAGTAACAAATTATATTCTAATTGCTTTCAGGAACTAGGGCTCGGTCCATCGGTTCCAATACACATTGTCGTGAACGAATGGATACGACACTCCGATGGGAAACTAAGCTTTCTTGGATTTGCGAAATTGTTGCATGGAGTATCCACTAGACATAACCGCAAATCACGATCACATCTGATTTCCGGTGAGGGGTAAAATGGGTATTTCACTTTTCGAAAACGAAAATAACACCATGGTTATATGATTGGCATCAAGGTCATTGCTCATTACAAAGGAGCTTAAAGCTCAAGAACGTTAGTTTAGATTTTGAAATTTGCAAATATGAAGAATAGAAGCAATTAAAATTATACATGGAACTATGGAAGGGTCAAATAATTAGTGTGGATCATCTTTATAGACTGCAAAAAGTAATAAACGATGAAGTAAAGCCCAATCATAAGTGGATCAATAACTTATTGGGTTTAATTAGCCCATAAATAGTTTTCGGAAGTATCATTCTCTTTTATATTTTAAGCATATAAACAGATGTCCTGCAATGTCATCTATCTTATCGACCTTTTTGAATGATCGTTCATATTTTCTACCTTTTTCTTTTGAAGAGTTGTCATCTCAACCTTTTGTTGTTACACCTTGCCACTATTAACCATCACGCTCTTTTCTAATTAAAGTACTTCTCTCTGCGAGCTCGTGTTAAATTTTGTCATGATAAAGACTAAAGCGACACAATGTACATGATCATGATCATGATCACTCTTTGCACCAACCTTAATTTTAGAGGGCCATGTCCTGTTTTTGGACTTGTAACTTAACACCAACTTTGTTTTTGTTATTGTGGCTCGGCCTCAACCTTGTTTTCAACCACGTCGTTTGACACTGACTTTGTTTTGGGTCTTATTGCTTCTCCTTGGTAGTTTCCGTGTAGTCTTTTAACCCCGACCTTACTTCTTCCAATACTTGTTTCATGGCAACTTTTTGTTGACATCCTCAATAACATGCTCCCTCGTAGTTTGGATATTGCTCCACTCCAAGACTTCAAGAACACTCTCAGCTTGAGTCGTGCGTTCCGACTACAAGGTTATGCTAATGAAAATACAGCGGTTAGATTAACTATTATCCTTTTTATTATTTATATAATATCTCTTAAGATATTGTAGGATTTACTTTCTTAGTACTTTTTAATTTCACTTAGGCATTTTTAATAAATGTTGATGGCATCTTTCTAGCACAAAGTGGCATGTGGCATGAGTCCTAAAGAAAGACAAGTTGCGTAGGGTTTATATGATGATCATCATCACCACCACCAAAGCTTACCTTTATTAACATTGCTTTAGTCATTTATTAATGTTAATCAAAATAGTATCATGACTAATCTTTCCAATAATTGCTCTTGTGTATCATAATTAATGAACATGCTGCCTCCAAGCAAAGAGGGGGAAGAATGCAAACTCATATAAATCACTTTAAGAAAGAAAATGATTCTTTTTAATTATGTGAATGTTTTGGTTTATATAAGAACAAGATTTTTAATAGTCTATACAGATTTTTGTAAAGACATGTCTGTTTATATAATTTTGACAAATTTATGAGCGATAATCGAGTTTTATATCAGTCTCAATTAACTACCGAAAGAAGATATAATTATTTAAGTAGCATAAATATATAGAAAATATCAGAAAAAGAGGAGGATTCTAACATTAATAACCCAAACAATAACAAGTACAAGGATTACACATCATTAGTTATGTTAAAAATGTAACGAGTTTAAAAAGCAAGCTATCAAAAATATAATTAAGGAATTTTGTTTGTTTTTTTCAAAGATAAAGTAAACATTTTCTTTCAAAATAACATTTTAAAAATTTTTCATTTTTAAAAATGTCCTTACTATAACTTCCTATTTTAATAATTTTTTATAAAAAATTTACTTTAAAAAAACCAATTTTATAACATTAAGTAAAAATAGTTCATTTTTTAGAAAAAATTCTTTTTATAAAAAACTATTTCTATAAAATGACATTGTAAAAACATCTATTTCTTAATTATTAAAAAACTAATTATAATGTAAAAATAAATAAATAATATTATTAGTAATTAATGTATTTATTTAATAGAAGAAAGAAGCGGGAAAAGTTTGATGAGAATGAATATGATGCTGACACATGACACTCTCATTTACCCTTTTATTAGAGTAGTAATATAGTTATATTAATTTTATTTTTTTATTAATTCTAATTTGATTATTTAACATTTATTTTAATATCTACGGTTACAGAAAAACATGCACACTGTATTTTCACGATATATCGGAATGGGTGATAATAAACGTACCACTTTTTTGTTATTATTTTTATTTGTTATACTCAGCCCTTCAAGTTTTAAATAAGTTATCAATCTGCTTTAATTTTTTAATTTAACATATTATCCTTTTAATATGTTTATTAAAAAACTTTTATTGATTTTTTACTTTACAATACGTATTTTGTATTTATTAACAATATTTTTTATATATCAATTGGAGGCATAGCTTTTGAAACATGTATCATCAAATTTCATTAGATTTTTTCGCTAGTTTGTTAACTTTAGTGGGAATCAAACCTTTTCTATTTAGCTACTTGAACTTTTTTTTTAATTATTAATGAATTTATTGAAACAATTTTGTATTCTTTTATAATTAGTCTCTTTTTATTTTTATAAAAACAATTTTTAATGAATAATAGTAATAAACAATGCGGGACCAAAATTAGAGAACAATTTACATGTATAAAGTGCATATATACGTAATTAGAGCACAATTTACACATATAAAGTGCATATATACACTTTTAACAAGCATATTGTTTTTTAAAAAACCTTTTTTTTTTACTTTTAAAAAAACATTTTTGATTTTTTACATAAGGTATGAGAATTAAAAGGGGAATGACAAATAAGAGTAGATGAATATTAATTTTACTTTTAAAGGGGGAATATAGAAACTTTTTAAGGTAATTTTTTTAATGGCGGGGCATGACCAATAATCATTGGGAGTATGTATAGCCCACCCATCAGCATTTTGTTCTAAAATGAAACGAGCTTTAGCTTATGGTTATTTAATGTTAGAATTCCCCGTTTCTTATTCTAACATAAGTTCTTTTAATTTTTACATTTAATAGTTACTGTGTTCAAATTTGGATATTTAGATTTTTAGATATTAGAATTTTGGATATATGAAGATTATGGGTAGTGAATTTCAATAACCGAAACTTCGTATTCGAATATCTAAACAAAGGTTGTTTAAAAAGTTGACAGCTCGCTCAAAGCTCGCTTGAAATCAAATTGTTTATGAAGGAGTCAAGCTGTTTTGGCTTGGTTTGTCAACGAGTCGAGCCTGAGCCAAAGTTTGCTCGGCTTATGGCTTGCTTCTTAGTTGGATCATTGGCACACTTCTTGGCTCGCTCGTTAGCTAGTTAACTTAAAACCTAAATTATAGTTTATATAAATTATAAAGTGGAATTATGATATATTATTTAAAAAAAGATCACACACATATGGTTATTTTGACATTTTATAACAAGAAACTAAGTATAAAAGTATAAAAAATAATTATATTCCTTGAAATTGTAGTCTTACATAATTGTTTTAACGAGTTAAGATAAACAAATGTGAGAAAATATTATTTTGGTTTATATATGTGTACACACATATGCGCACAAATATGAATAAAGATAAGAAAGTTATTTTTTTGAAAAACAAAGTTGGCTCGCAAATCGACTCGGCGCAACTAGTTTATTAATAAGCTGAGCCCGTGCTCCCAATTTGAGCTCGTTAAGATGAATATGTCGAGATGGCTCGGCTAACTTTCAAACGAGTGGAGCACAAGCCCACTCTAGCTTGGCTTGGCTCGTCTCGTTTACGGCCTTAATCCAAACAAATATTTGAATTCTAAAAAAATGTGTTATTTAATAAGTTTAATAAAAGTTTAATAGTTTTTATTAAAATTCTTTCAAAGATCTAACTTTTTAAGCAAATATCTGAAATACCCAGAAAGCTACAAAATTTATAATTAATATTTAATACTTAATAGTTTTTTTAGAAAAATTTGCCGGAGAATTTAGATATACGAAAGATCCAAAAAAGTACAAAAATATTGTCTGAACCCAATAATTTTGCATCTTCGAATTTTCGGATGTTTTGAGTTTGGAATTTTGAATAATATGAATTTGATTTCAGATTCACATCTTCTTGCTCACCTTCATTTAACATTGTGGGCATTTAAAATGTTTATTAGTGTAAACGAATTGTACGTATCACCACTGAGGGCACACACACCCACTCATATATGACCCCTACATATATAGCATTTAATATTTAATATTTTCTCAATGCCTCTTTTCCTTTCTTATCAGCCCTCAACCAGTCAACCCCCATGCTTTAAAAGTCAATATTTTAAATCATAGAAAAGGAGTTAAAATTTTATGATTTATTATAACAATTCATGATGCTACTACACATATAACTCTTAAGTGTTTCAAATACATATGAATTTTTGCACCATGCTGATGATTTTAAAACTTATGGTTAAGTCTTTTTTTTTTTTTTTTTAATTTGTGACTTATAGCTTTTGCCCTTTGATACAACTTTTGTGTGGATTTTTGATTTGACCGGTTTGAAACCTTGCAAGTGATTAAAAACCCTGAATCCATCATTGTTTATTACGGAAGATTTGGACCTCAGGTTTCTTAAGACACCTTTTTTTTATGGCTTAACAATAAGTCATCTTGTGATGGTCACTTCAAATCTTTATGTTTGATATCTAAGTTTTAAATAAAGAATTTTAAATCATTAAATACAAAATTTCTATAATGTTGGTTACTTATCATTTTCATTTACAATTATATCATCAGGATACGGTCATATATGGAGCAAGTGGCATGGTGTGGATGAAACAAGCAATGCAACAGAAGTTATAGGTAAACCTATAAATGGTTTTTCCATCAAATCATCCCATATTTAATCTTTTAAACATAAAGTAATCAACTGATGAAATATATTTTTTATTGTTTGTACTGGTGTTTTATCTACATGTTTGAACTTAGAATAACATAAATATTTAATTTAACATGATATCATCTATACGGCCACACAGTAAATAATCAAAAATCATTATGGCATTTTATATTTTTAAATTGTTCAAGAAATATATCTTTACAAACCTAACATACTTTCTAGCTTCTTAAAAAGATAGAGACAATTGTATATATCACACTTTAAACTTGTAAAAATTATATATATTATTTCAAATTGTGTTTCAAAACGATTATGTATTATGTAGTAAAAACTTGTATTTTAAGTAAATATTTAATTTTACAAGTTTAAAATGAGGTTCAAACAATTCCCATACGTCCATAATTTTATGTATTCTAAAACTTCCACATATTATTGAAATACAAAGTAAGCAAGAAATCGTGATTCTCATACAAAATATGTTGGCTTAGTAAAAAAATTAAAGGTGCCTATTTGCTTCTCATGATTTGTAGCTATAGTGTTAAAACTTGTCTCGAATATAACACATTTCTATATAATATATTCTACTATATATTTTCATAATATAATTACTTTGACTTTATAAAGTTATAACTATTTGTCTTTATAAAATTGCATTAATCAACCAAATGTGATTTTGATGATTTATCAACTGTATTTAATTTTCCATTGGGTTTACTCTATTAGCGGTGGCAAAAATTAAAAGCACTCGACATTTACTCCTAAAGTGAAAACCAAAAAGCCATGAATGGTGTGAGAAACCAAACCAGGTGTCTCTATCACAAATCTAATTATGGCTTTAAGCTTTTTTATGTTTAAAAATATAAAAAATACTTTACACCCTTGCGCCTCTCATCTTCTACAACCACATCAATTTTTTTACTTCGAAGTTCAAATCGGACATTTAAATCTCCATCGTGACAATATGTTTCATCAAACGGACCATATAACTTATGTATAGACAGATATATACCTCACACATAGGAAAAAATTTAAGCAAAACCCTATTTTGTTATGGTAACTTGTTAAAAACTGATCAAAATTAATTAAAGAGTAAAATTTTATTTTCTTCCCTAACATTTTCGTTGAATTTGCCATTACAATCCAAAAACTATTTTAGTGACATTTCAATAATTATAATTTACCAAATGTTGTCAGTTCCATCCACTCCACTAACTCTGTTAAGAGCTCCGTTAAATATTAGGATATTTTAGTATTTTTTAATACCCTAATTATTTAATTAAAACAAATTAATCAATTAATGTTCAATTAAAACTAAAAAACACATGAGGCGACTCATGAGACCGGTCGCTTCGATTTAAAAGCTTTGATTAATTCTAACACATATTGTTCGATTAAGGTCCCGCTGTGTGATTTCAATTAATATTCACGTTTTGTTTGAACGTGTACTGCTGTTTGATTGAGTTCTACTGTTGTCACGTTTTATTCTATTGAGATCTGTTATTGTCACGTTCAAACGTGACAATAGCAGACCTCAATCAAAGATCTCAATCAAATAACGGTACACGTTCGAACAAAACGTGAAAATTAATTGAAATCCCATGGCAGACCTCAATCGCACAACATGAGTTATTGTTAATCAAAGATTTTAAATCGAAGCGTCTGGTCTCACTAGTCGCTTCATTTGTTTTTTAGTTTTAATTGAATATCAATTGAAAATTTTGTTTTAATTGGATAATTAGGGTTGAAAAAGACTAAAATACCCTCATATTTAACGGAGTTTTAACGGTGTTAGTGGAGTGGATGAAAATGACAATATTTGGTAAATTATAGTGACTGAAATATCAAAAATAAAGTTTTTGGATTGAAATGACAGATTTAACAAAACGTCAGCGACGAAAATAGCAGTTTTATCTTTCGCATCTAATTACTTTCATAGGGAAACATTAATTTGATTCTCGGTTTTACTTTTAACTAAAATAATTAATTTTTTGGTTTATATAACATTATTATACATATAAGTTATTATGGTGTTTTATTTGTATGTGTAAATTCGTAAATATAAAAAAATTAACATTGATGTAAGTTTTTACTTAAACCTACAAATATATTCTTTTTGCAAAACTTACACCGATGTTAACTTTTTTACATTGTAAATTTAAACATATGCATAAAAGATGTAATCTTTTATATGTGTAATAATTTTATTCTAACAATAAAATAATTATTTTTATTAACCTTTACATGTTTTCGCAAGTTCACACAATAACATAAAGTTTTCATTTGAACCTTACCCCACACATATATGTGAATATTTATTAAAGATATGAAATGTGTCATGTTCATATTAGACATGCACGCCATCGACTAATGTGATGTTAAATGTGTCTCACAATTTTGGGATGATTTCGACGGATTTGTACTCGACTTGAATATTGAAAATACGAGTAGAAGTAGAACTTCATCGATAAAAACCACTAGGCTAAAGCCGTATATGGAGCATTTCATATCCTTGTAGCGTTTGCTCTAATGCACGTCTAAATAATACAATAGTTTTGTGTCTCCAAATTTGAAAGACATGACACGATGAAAAGAGTCTCTAATAAATTAAAGGGTTATAACTTATAAGAATTTAATCTTTATTGATTAGGATTAATCTTTAACTCAGGAAATATATACATGTACTTCCAACTATAAGTTTATTATTCAAGTCGAACCGAATTGAGTAAACCTTTTGACTCGTTAGATGTAAATTTCAGGGCAGAGGAGTTGAAAATAAGCTCAAAATTGATCACATTTTCATAAAAAATTACTAACAAGATTAACATTCAGTTAGTAAGTAATCATTATAAAAAAAAAGCTCAAAATTACAAGTGTTTGTAAACATTTCGTGAGTTGATATTAATTATGACCAATAAATGAAAGTTAAAATTATTAAAATCAAATAACCCTAAATTAAAATAGTTTTTGTCTGGTGTCATTTTTTGACACCTTATTTTGTCGTATATCACTAATATAACAAGTCAATCATTTAATGATGATATTAAATTTTAATATTTATTATTTGTGTTATTTCAAAATTATAAACTATATTTTAATAAGGATCAATTGTATATATACCCTTGTAAACATTCTTTAAATGCATATATACCCAGACAAAAATTTTAATTGCATATATACCTAATTTATTGTTATGACAATATTACCCTTTTTAAAAAATTAATAAACACTTACAGATGGGTATATATACCATTAAAATAGTTTTATAGGAGGAAATATGTTTTTAATCTATTTTGCTAATTATAAGGTTTGTAAGGGGAATTTTGCCAAATATGAAGTTTTAGTAAAAATAAGGACAAATTAGTCATTACATAAACTATTTTTAATGACAATGGGTAAATTTGCCAATTATTAGGTTTTGTAAGAAGAAATATGCATTTAAAATTTTTGTTTGGGTATATATGTCATTAAAGAGTTTTAGAGGGGGAAATATGCTTTTATCTCTTTTAATAAAATGTTATTTGATTTTAATAATCCCAACTTTCGTTTATTGTCCGGAATTAATTACAGCTCATGAAATGTTTACACACACTTCTAACTTTAAACTTATTTTTTTCCAACGACACCTTACTAACTGAGAGTTAATCATCGTTATTTTTTTATGGAATAGAGCCAACTTCGAGTCATTTTTCAATTGTGCCGCCACCCAGCTTCTATCAGATCCATTTTTTGGTGTTTAACTTTTTATCGTCATATGAAATCTAGCTCCAACAAGTCAATTGTTTTAGATCAGGAGGTGGACATTAACGGGTTTAATGTTACAGAATTTTCAAATTGACAGACCTAATGGTTGATTTCAACTTTTTGTTTATTGTTTTGGCCATATTAGTAGTCCACGTCATCAAAAAAATACGGTATTAACTCTCAGTTAGTAAGAGATCGTTAAAGGTAAATCAACTTAAAGTTAGGATTGTCCGTAAATATTTTATGAGTTTTGATTAATCTCGGCTAATAATGAAATTTAGGATTATTAAAATCCAATAATCTTTTAATAAATTAAAAACATGTTTCTCTTTATCCAAATATATAGTTTTCTTAAAACAATTTTTCATAAAATATGAATATTTTTTTATAAAGGAATTTTTTTTTAAAAAACGTCAGTGTTTAAAAGATACTTTTTAAATAAATGGAATGTTTAAAATCTATATTTTAAACAAAATCTTTTTTAAGAAGAATGTTTATCAAAAATATTATTATTGTTTTATTATTTAAGGTAGTTAATTAGACATAATTTTAATAAATCTTATATTAAAAAATATTTTATAGTTTCCAAATACTATTAATTAGTAACTATTATTCTAATATCTTTATTCAAGCTTACTGTTACACGAGTTTATAAACTAGTATATTTAATATACAAATAGATAAATTACAAAGAAATTTTTTAGAAAAAAAAAAAAAAACGTTTGAAACATGAAATTAAAAAAAAGGAAAAAAAAAAGAATTGCAAAAGATTTTACTGTTTATCATCGAGTTTCATGTCTCATGGTTGTCTCATAACAGAAGTAATCCCTCTGGAAATCTGATGAACACTACCACCGCCATTGTTATGGAACCCCAAGCAACCAAACAACCCTGACTTGTACGGCAAGTATGTCTTCCGCCTCATCTCCTCCGCCACAGCCCTGTTCGCCGTGTAATGCATCTCATGCGCCGATACCTTCTTCCGACTGCAACCATCTGCGCTTCTGAAGCTCGAATTCTTCACATCTTCATCCCCTTTCGTCACTCTTGAGTATTTGCTCACTGGGTCTTTGCTCCTTCTCGCACTCCCCTCTGATACGCTTCGAAACAGTATCAGATTCTTCAGGTTCCATTTGCTGTACCAAGTTGGGGAATTTCTCTGATTGGTGTCTTCGTCGGATAAGATGTCGGAGATTCTGAACGGAGATGATGATCTCGACGCTTTATCTCTGATTCTTGTGGTGGTGTTGGTGGTTGTGGTGGTTGTGGTGGTTGTTTCTCTTCCTCTTTTGGGTGGGTTCTGACTACTTTGATAATGGTCACCAGGTGTTCGACGAAATGTCTGAGTGAAAGACTCGAAGTTTTTGTCGTTAAATGGTGGGGATTTGGGTGGGTGATCGGAGAGGGGTGTTAAGGGTTTGATTATTCCGGCGTGAAAGAGCTCGTCGGCGGCGGAGATGGACGGGGGCTGCGGTTGTCCGGTGAAGTTGAAAGCGAAATCGTTGTCGTCGTGTTGGGGGAAGGCGACGAGTGAGTGGATGGGGCTGGTGGGTGCGCTGTAGAAGAAGGTGGGGAAGCGGTGGGGGCTCGATGGTGCGGTGGTGTAAGGGGTGGTGCCGGTGCTGATCGCCGGTGAGGGGGTCATGTGTTGAATCTCCATGGGAAGATGATGATGCAAAGGAGGAATTCGAAACTATGTTGTAGTTAAAGAGGCGGAAATGAGAGATTTCTCTCTACAATTTTGAGTTTTTTTTAAAATAACTTTTGGTTTCTTTTTATATCATTTATATATATACTAGCTTAATAACACGTGTCGGGTTGAATATATAAAATATTAAATAAAATAAAATTTTATTAATTATAAAATGATATTTTAAGATAAAATACGGTTGAAATTATGTGTAAGGACTATAGGTAACAAAATAATGATATCAAGTTTTTAAACTTTTTTTGTTTTAAAAAACTAAATATTTTGTTTCAAAACAAAAGGTTTTATAAAATTTATTTATAATTATTTTTTATTTATAAAAATTTTACTTTTTAAAAATATTAATTTTTAAAATATTTTATATTTTTAAAAAAGTTTAATGTTTTTGAAAAGAAGATTATTTTATAAAATTTTATTTCTTTATAAATAATATTGATTAAAAGATTTCTTTCTTAATTTATCAAAAAATATTTTTAGTCTATAAATAAATTAAATAATATTATTAGTAATTATATTAACTATTAAGTAGGAGAGAGAGGCGGGAAAATTATGATGAGGATGAATATGGTGTTGCCACGTGTCCCCATTAGTTACTCTTTTATTATAATATAAAGATAAAGATGTTCTAACTTGAGAAACAAACTATTTTACTAAATAATTATGAGTAGCTACAAATGATTATCATCAACCGGTTGAAATTACATACCTTAAAACTTTAAAATAAAGAGGTTTTGAGTTCAAAACAGACTTGTAATAAAAAAAAAATTTAAATTGTAACAGAGAGTTTTCTCGTCTAATGTGAGTATTCTTTTGAGTATGTCTTAGGTTTCGTACTCGAGTAATGAAAATAATCGGATAGTTTAGTGGTCTATTAATGATCCTTTAACAGTAGGAAAAAAAAAATTTATAAGCAGCTTCCTCATTTTCATTCGAAACAAAATTAGCTTTAAGTAAAGTGTGAGACAAAAATATTCCTACTCGTTTATGAAATATAATCATTAAAATTAGGCACAATTCTTTATGGGTGAGTGGGTAAAGGTGGGGGGTTAGAGTAGGGCTGTACGGGAGCCCATTCGAACTGAGCTAACCTTTGTTCGTGTTTGGTTTGTTGACAAATCGAATCGAGCGGCTCGTTTACAACCGAGCTAAAAATCGAGAGAACATTTTTCAAGCGTTATTTTTTGGAGCAAGCGGCAAATGATCTTGATAGCCTACGATTTTGATAGTCAAATAGTATAGTTAATAGTTCGTCATACAATTTAAATTTAGGACAATAAATATATTGAGTCTCAAATTTTTATGCTTTAAAACCAATCATATTTTATAGTATAATCATGATTATGAATGACAATCCGAGCCAAAGAATATCGCTTAGCAGCCTAAGATATTACTTTTAAATTTAATGTTAAATTTTTTTATTAAATTGATTGTCTAGTAAGTATATATATAAATTGTATATTTTTATACAACGGACCAAATAAAATAGAGTTAAAACTATATTATTTATGTTTTATATAAAAATGATTGAAATACAATATTTAAGCGTCTCACTTGAAGTTTAAAAAGATAATAACGAATGAATTTAGAATATACACATGTGTAAGTCATATTAACTTATACTATCTACACATGTGTAGCTAAACACATAAAAATTATAAAAACATATGCAAACATTAGTTTGATAGATTTTTATGTTTTTTAATGTATAAAAACATACAAAACAATGTGTAAAAAGTATAAAATTTAACAAATATAACCTATTGATATTAGTTTTCGTGGTTCTTAAGATATTTACTAGCTTTCAGATGATCCTAACTCTTATTGTATATTTGTGCGCATATATATATAATTATATATAAATTAAATTAAAAAATAATTCAAGTAGAACCAAACTAAGCGAACCTTTGTTCGTGCTTAGCTCATTTACAACCGAACCAAGCCGATCGGTTCATTTACAACCAAGTGATACATCATACGAGCATTTTTCGAGCGACCGTCGAGCGATTTTGATAGCCCTAGGTCAAAGAAATCACATCAACCTCACATCAACGAAACATCGTGAAGTGGTTCCGTGAGGAGGTGTATGAAGAATGGCGTGAGGGTGGCAATGGGCTTAGGGGACGTTGAAGGAGTTGCTGGGCTCGTTAATAATCGTTGCTCTCTTTAATTAAAAAAAGTAAAATATAATTTCAATTTTATACAAATTTTGTTAGCTACTGTATTTTTATCTTTTTGTAGTACTTATTTTTTTATTCGTCATAGGATCAACTAAAGATTGTCAGATATTTGAAAACACCATCTGTGAAGATTTTATAAAATAATAGGTCGGGAAGAATATCGTATCCCCGACATGATATTGACCAAATGGAAGGATATTCGTCTAAATGTTTGGAAAGTTTTTGATGTTTAATCTTATAAAAGCTTGGGAGGTTTTAAACTATTGTGTGAAGCGGACGAATGTCCTGATGATGGGTAATCACCAAATCCTAATCATAACCAAATCCAATAATTTTCATCTATAGCATTAACTATTGATACAGTTTAAGAAGAGTGAGTTGTAGGCAAACTTTACTTATATATTTTGAGATAGAGAGGTTACTTCCTATAATTTCCCAGACTCTAACACACATTATAGGACCAAAGAACTCGATAAGGAATGAACATCATCCTCCAATGAACATACTAGCCAAACTAGCTTGAATATCTAAGTCAAATTAACCTTGGTGACATGGGTGATTAGCTTCAAGCCCTAGAGAGATTGATTTGACGCCTAGGAGGAACAATAAAGGGAAACAAACAACATTTTCTATAGGGCGAAACTATAAGCAAAGTTTGGATACTATATAAGAGATGATGTAACGATTTAACGAGTAGGCATCTGTCTAGCTTAAGATGAAGAGAGAAACAAAGGAACTTGGATATGTAATTGCTCCAGGCTAACATCGATCAAGTATGAAAACGCTGAGAGATGAACCGATAAATTAGGGACAAATATGACATATAATAATTTAGAAGATTGCTTGGTGCGTTTATTATGTTCTTTTATTATAATTATTTTGTTATGCTTAAAAAATTCATACTAATATTGATGTTTTATTTATGTTCTTTTTTCTAAATATGAGCTTGAAATTAATTGTTTTAAATTAAATACATGTATAAAAGATTAACTAATAACAATAATTAATTAATAATTGTAATTGTGGATCACACTCATATGATCATTACACATCTTTAGTTAGTGTGAAGGATGGGAACTTTCCTCCCTACATGACTACAAGTTATGTTCGCACTCACGTGGCCATAACACATAATCTTACCTTGACATATATGAAAGATTAAAAGAGAGAGCAAAGGTCTGTCGTGAAAATTTTTGTTCGCACTCAGGGGCACGTAATTTATAAATTTTTTATATTATATATATTTTTCTAAAAAATTTAATGATAAGTTATAACCCAATCAACAAACTTATCCCAATTATATTTTAAATCAAATATATATGTTTGGGCCCATTTCATTATCCCAATTACTTAGTTAAAAGCCCATTATTAAAAAAATACCCAAGCTCCATGGTCATGATCCATTATATTATTTGTTATTTTATTTAATTGTTTTATATGATAAATTAACTCAATTGAGCAGCCCATCTAGAAAAACAGAAATCGAGACATTCACAAGTGCTAAAACAGAAAACTACAATTTGCATGGTTGTACGATCTTTGTGCAACTACCGACTTCGTAAGTTGTTAGTGGAATTATGGTTT
Organism: Flaveria robusta; assembly: GCA_025506415.1. NCBI lineage: Eukaryota > Viridiplantae > Streptophyta > Magnoliopsida > Asterales > Asteraceae > Flaveria > Flaveria robusta. The sequence continues at coordinate 20,125,926 of CM046460.1, forward strand.
CATGGGTTATCGGTTAGTTATTACAATATGTCATTGTAATAATATGATTTTTTTATATTTATTGATAAAACATTTAATTTCATTTAAACAAACTAGTTTATATATTTAATTCATTAAGGCACAATTATATTTTTTTCTGTCTTCTACAGGGCACTAAAATCTTTATGACTGGCTTTGTGGATAGATGTTTATATACAGAAGTAAGATTAGAGAGTATGTGAGTTAAGCATTCTTTATAAAAGATAAAAGATAAAAAGAGAGATCGTTAAAAAATCATATGTATCATATATAAACATTAAGTATAAAAGTATTTACAGTCGTATGGTCACAAACGAGAGCCATGTCAGACGTCCCTCTCCTCTCTACTTCATAGACTTCCCACCCTCTCTACTCCATAAACCTCTCTCTCTCTCTCCCTCTCTCTCTCTCTCTCTCTCTCTCTCTCTCTCTCTTGGCTGTCTATAGCCACAAACAATCCCTTGTGTCTCCCTTTGCCGTCCGTTGAGTTCATCGCCATGAGGGTGTCGTGTAGGCCATGGATGTCGATTACAAAGACTTCACCAAAAATTAGTTCTATCTTAACTAATACATAAAAACTAAAGTTTTCAATTATGAAAAAAAGCTACATTCTTACATTTTCAGCTAGTTTCACTAAGCATCCAAGTATTAGCCATGAGAATCGATTTGTTGTCAATTTGGGTCTAAGAGACCGAGAATTATAATATGTTAAAATGTTAAATTTATTAAGCAGACTATTAATGTTTTTCGTTTTGTTAGAAGGGTCTTTTTTTGCTTTTTAATCTTAATTAATTTCTTGATCATACTTTTCTTACCTAAAAGATGAGAATATTATGATTTTATAATAAAGGTTATGATTGTTTTATTCTTTTTAATAAATAAAGCGTATTCATAACAATAAACAGAATAAATGGTGAGACTTCCTTTTTTTCTTTTTTGGTTATTAATGATGGTTCGTATACTTAATACAACGATAAATATGAAGCTAGACACGTGTAGCACTTGTTTATCACACAATAGGTAAATTACATTATGAAGTTTTTATACAAAAAGCACATCACCTTATAAATACGTGGCTCCTCTTTTAAGAAATTGGAAGTGTATTTAAACAGCACTAATGAGTTGATGTTATTCTTCTAATGCCATTTCTTGTGGGTGATATGAAAATAAATAAATAAATAAATAAATATGTTATCGTAAGCATTAATTAGGGATCACATAAGCACCGGAGCTATCATCATTACATTGTTAAAAACGTGTTGTGAGCAAGATGAAAATTATAAGTGATTAGAGATTATTTAATTAACATTTCAATTTATACTTTATTTATTTAATAATTTAAATTGTAATTAAATATTGTAAATAGACTTAATTAAATAAAAATAATAAATTACAATTATCTTTATCATTATAGAAAATAATACTAATTACAGGCACGTGGTTGATGCCTCTAAATATGCTCCACCAAATCCGAACGAAAATCACCATGAGTTCCTCGGCATTGTAACACTTAATAATTCGCTAGTCTTTCTCATTCGTTACCATGATAGGAGGTCATAGACGTCACCTTCGTAATTTTATTAAGTAGTTGTTCCCAAATTATCTACTATCACAGTGTGCAGAATAATACAAGTATACATTACATCACCTATTTTTTCTATGACCCATAATTGTGTCGGATGGGCAATAATAGCCAAACACTTTTTTAAGATTCCAAAAAACATTTAATATCTTTTATTGATAATTCTTGAATTTTTTTTGAAGTATATTCTTTTCTCATCATGTGAGCATGTAAATACTATAATGATCGTGCGTGTTTTGGATAAATACCATCGGCTAGATAATAGTCATACTTGAACGTGACAAGACCAAAGACACGTGCCAAATCCAAACAACATGATGCGACTGGTAAAAGCAATGAATAATTATAGTGATCGATTAAGCAGTTGTTTCCACCATCATTCTTAACGCGATGATGGGTTCCGAAACACAATAGGTAAACCAGAAGATGAGCAATTGTGTATAGTATCAAGTGAACTCGAAAATCATTTGAGTAACAAGATTACCACAAATGTGCAAACGAGCCTCGATTCTATAGTTCTATATCTAACTTGAAGGTTGGATGTAGGTAATGCAAAGGTCAAAGATCTGCTTGCTCCGTTGCAGCCATGGCGATCCAATCTAAGCCAAATCATTCTTTGTCATTAAAAGGGAAGTTGTTATATGTTGATTTGTAGATGTTAAAATCCAAATCCCTTATGTATTATGCAGTTTGATAATATTACATTACTAATACCTTGGAAGTCAATTGGAGGAGCAGTGATTTACCTGTGTATAAAACAACATGGTTCAAGTCATTCATGCTCATACTTGATTGATATGAGCAAATTTGAAAAAAAAAAAAAAAAAATCAAACAAAATTGATTAGTTGAGATAGTGGAATTATATGGATTTCTAGGATTTAAAATGTTCACTCGTTTCAATTAAAACAGAAGCCCATTAACAAAAATCGACGGAAGGCCCGGTAAAAGAATAAATAGTCATCGGCTCATCGCATGGAACGATATTTTTATTGAATCCGACTAACAAGTATTCGGTTTAATAGGTTCGGTTTGCTATTCATCTTTTGTTTTCCTTTGGTTTTTAGATTATGTATACGATTGAGTTTTTTTTATCTTCATGACTATGATCGACCAGTTTTGACATTATGATACACCCGTAAGTGAGCTAGACTCCAAATATACTAACAAAGAAGAAGAAGAAGTGCAGAAACAAACTTGTAATGCAAAATTTATGTAAATAAACAATAAGATTGATAATGTTCTTGTGCTCCATTCTAAACAACAAAGCCATTTAAATAGGCAAAAGGGAAACGTGAATGCATGCATATAACTACTAGATCATGGGTATTAACTACCCCACTACCCTAATTATTAAATAAATATTAAAACAACATTTTGAAAGGAAACGTGCAGCCTATAATGCAGGATGAAGACATGGAGCTATTGGTTGGATCATGGGTTGAAGGGTTAGGATGGATAGTCCGTATCACATTACTTATGAGTATATGTTGATTTTAGTAAAGCTTGATTTTTATCCCTTATGATGTGTTTGTATGTGTTTTACACGTTGATTATATCCTTTCTTCGTGTGGCTATTATTGATCTTTGAAGATGGAATACTTTGCGGTTGATTTTAACTATATCTAGGTTGTTAACTTTTACTTGTCAATCTAGGGCTTGAGATTTTAGCGGGTGATACATGAATTTAAATGTGCTACTGCTTAGAATTAGGCCTAATAAAAGAATTTAAGACTTTGTTAAGATCTTTCATATTCATTAGTAGGGACGGCATAACAGGTCAGACACGATACGAGAAAACACGACACGATAAGACAGATTATTTGACATGTCAGGCACGAACACGACACAAAAACTTATCGTGTTATTTTTTTAAAACACGAACACGAACCTGCTAAAAAACAAGTTACACGAAATGACTTGTTTAGAAACCTGTTCAAGAACACATGTCATATCACATATTTAAAAATATGTTTAATGATGTGGTCGCGATGGAGGCTGTGGTCCCCAGCTTGCGACGGAGGCTGTGGTACGGAGGTCTCGATGAAGGCAAGTGGTCTCGATGGTGGCTGGTGGAGTGGTGGTCTCGATCGTTGAAGGGTTCCGATGGTGGGGAGGGTAGCGGCGCTGAGGAGGGACGGTGTTGGATTGGTGACCTGGATTGGTGACCAGTGGTCTCGATGGTGGTTGGTGGTTGGTGGAGTGGTGGTCTCGATCGTGGAAGGGTTCGGATGGTGGGGAGGGTAGCAGCGCTGGGGAGAGATGCCCAAATCACTCACAATTGTAAATAATGTTAGCCAATAGTTAATAGTTTAGATTATTAAGATTCAAACTTTTCAAAATGAAAGTCTTTTACATAGAATAGAAATGCCCAAATCATTACACAATTGTTTTTTCATTAAAGTGAGCATTTCAAATGCATATATCATACCGTAAAAGTCTTTATTTTTTCGTAAAAGTCTTTTTTTTTTTTGGTAATGGGATGCAGTGTCTATCATGTGACTGATCCAACTGTGATTGTAATGGTCTTGAGATCAGAAAGCTAATCTTATTCAAGCTTTGTTCTAAACTTTGGGGGATCTTCGAACAATTTCCATTTATCTTTGCAATCTATGGACAAAATGTTTTTAGTGGTGGCTAAGCATTGTTGAAGCTTCGTAAGCTTTTGTTCGTTCATTTACATGTGGTGTTTTACTACTCAAGCTCAAACATAGATGAATAAAAATCTTTCAAACTTGTTCATTCAATTTATCTATTCTACCTATATAAGAGCATTCACAGTGAAATCTTTAAAAATATATGAGTGTGTTTCCTATATTATATGGAATGACTTTAAGTGGTTGTGAGTGAAGGTAAGAGAAAATGTTACTGTTCATCAGTATATTAGGGGAATCACTGTTCAATCCTTATAAATTTTTTAATATTTTTAAAAATGGTTGTGAGTGAAGGAAATAGAAAAAAATACTAATAAATGTATAAAAATATCATTTAATTGAAAAGAAAAGAGGAAAGATAATAATTTTTAGTATAATTATATAAATAAATATGTGGAATCCACTGTGAATGTTTTAAGGAGATTAGATGGGTAAATTTTAAATTTTTAAGAACTTAAGACACCTAGTAAAACTTGTAAAACATATAATACAAGTGCTTTATGCGTTCATTTCTATTTTACTCATATTCAATAAACTTTTACTTGTTAATACATATTATTAATATATTATTTATTAACATGAGATTATTTAATTCACTAAATTAAATATTATGTTTTTATAGTATATTTAGATTTATATTTACTATTTATATTTTTATTAATTAAATGTTATATTATTTAAATATTTAAGTATATAATTACTAATAGCTTCACAGTTATAGTTATAATAATAATAATAATAATAATAATAATAATAATAATAATAATAATAATAATATAATAATAATAATTTCTAGACGCATTTTGAGTATTTAATAGTTTTAATGTTTATGACTAAATTTATTAGTTAATGACATTATATAATATGTTTCTAAAAATAATTACAATAATAATAAATATAAACATATCAACAATAATACTACTACTACTAATAATAATTATAAGGTTAACAACAACGATAGTTTATAACTTAGTTAATATTTAATATTATGTTTTTTCATGTTATTGTATCAGTAACAATTTAATACTAACTTACTGTTAATCAAAATACAATGTTCTACAATTGATAAGATTTTTATTAGAACGCTTTTAACGTATTCGTTTAAATTAATACCCACGGACTATCATATACCATATATCCGATAATAGTATCATGATATTATAATAACGAACTGCTAAAACATGTATAGATGTTCAGAAGAATACGAGTACAAATATCATTAAACTCAACAAAACAAAAGTAATTTCAAAAACAATCATTGCGACGTTTTCCTATACGTCTAAAATCAAACAGCGGCGCACTGCGGATCTAACCCGCTAGCCCAACTACAAAGAAATAGAGTCATCACAACCTACTTCCCCTTTCACAAGTTGCTCCATATAATTGATTTGTTCTTAATGCCGAGCCAAACTTTATTACATGTTTTTCTAAGGCCTCATAAGACATAATTTTATCGGTATAAATTTTCACACTTATTACATGTCACCACCATTTCGCTAAAAGGACAAGGTCTACACCACTCAAGCGACCCGCTCACTTGTAACGAAAAGTATGAAAAGAAAATGTTGAAAGCAAACAAAAAAGAGTCTTTGTAATAAATGTCACCATTAAACCAATATATCATTGAACTCCAATATAAATCTAACCAAAACCTCCACAATCAATATCATTCCATTTTCTTCACAAATCATCTCCAATGGATTCATCACCGGATGATCAAATTATCAAAGAACTCCCCGGATTCATCCGATTGTACAAAGACGGCCGCTACCAAAAGCTCAGCGGCACCGCCACCGTCCCCGCCGGCGTAGACCCCTCCTCCGGCGTCCACTCGAAAGACGTTGTCATCTCACCAGATCCCCCTCTCTCTGCCAGACTCTACATCCCCAAACCCCAGAACCCCACCTTAAAAAAACTCCCCTTGTTGATCTACTACCATGGCGGCGGTTTCATCATTGAAACCGCCGCCTCACCGGTGTACCATAACTTCTTGAACCTTGTCGCATCGGAATCCAACGTTGTTGTCGTTTCCGTGGACTACCGGACGGCGCCGGACCACCCAGTCCCTGCTTGCTTCACAGATTCCTGGGAAGCAATCAGGTGGGTGGCGCAACACGTTACCGAAAATGGGCCAGAGCCGTGGCTTAACGAACTCGCCGATTTCGGTAACGTGTTTTTCGCTGGGGACAGCGCCGGCGCCAATATTGCCCATCACATGGCAATACGGCTCGGGTCTGAAAACCCGGGTGGGAGGATGAATCTACAAGGAATCATCCTACTCCACCCGTATTTCTGGGGAGAGGATCGGGTCGGGTCGGAGTCGGATGCCCACCCGTGGATTGGGTTAGTGGGTGAGATATGGAAGTTTGTGCACCCGGGAACAAGTGGGTTGGATGACCCGTTGATTAACCCGGATAAGGATCCGAAAGTTTCGGATCTTGGATGCTCCAAGGTGCTTGTTTATGTTGCTGAGAATGATCTTTTGAAGGATAGGGGGTGGTACTACAAGGTTATTTTGGAAAAAAATGGCTGGAAGGGATTTATTGAGGTTGTTGAGGATAAAGGGGAGGGGCATGTGTATTTTCTATTTTCCCCTTCTGGTGATAATGCTTGTACTATGCGCAAGAAAATTTGTAACTTCATAAACAATGAGGCCTAGTAATCTCCTTCTATGATGTAATTGCTGTTGCTTTAATCAAAATAATCAAATTAATATTTCATGGACCCATTTTACCTATTATTTGTGTCATCAGTAATGAGATTAAAAGCCAATCATTGAATACATATCATAAGGTTTGTGTTAGGTACAGTGGGTATGATCATAAGCAATTTATAAAAAGTATTTTAATTTTGGAACCATGTTAATAAAAAATTGACGAATTACCTTGTGTTTGATTATATTTTTTTTATCAGAACCTTATGTATTAGAAACCATCAATGAATGTATGTCATCGTTGTATTTCATATTGTAACATTCTAAATTTTTTATTTAAATAAATTGTATTTTCATATTTTTGATAATTATCAATAAAACTGTTTTTTAGTTAAAATCAAGGTAGAATTGACAATTTCTATTGTCATGCCCTAAAGTCCAAATTAATGGTCGTTATGGCTTCGTATTACCAGATCGGCAAGGTTTATTCTCTTGATATGATAAAGCATATAACTAAATAGATCGTGTGTATGTGTCGACCTAAAGTAAGCAAATAAAATTCAAATAAAATGTAGAATAACTCATTATAAAGAATACCTTAGGTAAATTAGGGGAAAAATTAATGAATATAGGAGGAAAAAATAGTCGGTTTATGTATACATTGCACCTTTATCATCAATTCATCCTGAAGGAGATTCATGCAACTCCCTTAAGATCCACAAGACTAAACTTTACATCTAATGGATAATTGAGCTTCATAAGTTTCGTCATGCCTAGGACTTATGAGGAGAGTGGGACAGTGGGTCCAACTTTCAACTAGCGTGGTGTATAAAATATAAATATTTCTAACAAAATACTACACCCTAAAGGTTAGGTACTATAAAGAATAAACATTGCCAACAAAAAAAAAACGGTACGTTAAGCTTATATTCTCAAAGGAACTTGAATCCTAAATATTTTGGTCTTGACATTACATTGATGTTATATTTTTTTCACTTGTCCCTAGAACATTTTCAATTGGTTTCTGAGTTAAAACATCTATGTATTCAATTAGTTTTACTAATGAACTCTTTGGATAAAAGGAACAAACTTAATAGGATGGATTGATTAAGGTTTGTTATTTTGTTGTATTAGTGTCAAGCTTTCTTCAGATTACTTTATGAGAGAGTGTTGAAAGATATAAAGATGACACAATGTTGAATGATAATCATGAGAGAGTGTTGAAAGATATAAGAACAATAATAAATTATTTCCGTCATAAGTTGTGAGATTGTAGCTCTGAGTTTAACTCACTTTCAAAACAAGTAACATGAAGGTATAAACACCATTGACAACATCATATCTTTTAAGTACAAACTGTGGTTAATGCTGGTTGAAATGAGTTTAAAGTATTAGGTGTACTTTTGGCACCTATTCCCTAGCTAATCTATTATCTCCATGTAATGTCGTTATTAAAGTATTAAGAGACGTGCAAATCCCAAATAGCAATTTTCGATTCACATGTGGCTATTAAATGGCACTAGCTATACGTGCTCTTACTTTATGATTAATGTTATGAAACACCCAAAAAAAAAAAGCATTGACCTTGACGTTACGAAGCAACTAAAAAGCGAAATGACCTTGTTATCGTAAAAAGTTTGGGTATGCTTAAATCACCATTGACAAAGTACCACCAATTCATAGTGAACTCTATGTTTGTTAGTTTAGATAGGTTGAGGAATTTGATTACAGATGTGTCTAAACTTCAAACATTTAAAAGGGATTTCTATATGTTATAGCCTGTAGTTACAAGAACTATTTATTATTCATGTATGATTTGAACTTCATCGTACGTAACATACAAGAGTTGTTGGGGTTTCAATAAGGCTTTGCATGTACTAGTCAACCAAAAGCATGGGCGGACTTAAGAAGGGTGGGGAGGGGTCAACCGCCGCCGTAGATTTTTACCCCTATGTGTAACGTGTATTAACGGTTTTCGATTGACCCCATGTATTTTTTAATACTGACCCCAATAAAAAAGTTAACGACCCCTAAGCCCCATTTTTATTGGAATGTTTAACCGACTAAAACTTAAAATAATAGCTCACTTAGTTAAGAAAAGTAATATCAGAATAATCACCAATAGATTTATTTTGTATAAAATCTCTAAGCTCATTTATTTAACTAAACACCCAACACATATTTCATTAATCCATTAACATTCCTTAATTATCTCTAAAATTTCTTTTAGAAAAATACCTTAAACAAAATGATTTAAAATTTCTTTCAGAATAATTACCTCTAACGTCAAAATGATTCTTAAAAGCTTAAAGCGTCCTTCTAACAACAACATCTCCTGAGTTACAACCTCTGCTAGATTTAAAAGCTTGACTATGTTTTCATGAGCCTACACCCCTACATATGTCATCATGTCAAATCATATAAAATAAGAACCATTATATACTATGCAAATTGTGCACAAAATTAATAGCCTACAGTGCGAGAAGCTGAAAAAATGGACCTGATTGTGGCAACCAATTGTGATATGTGTTGGAAAGCCATTGTAGCCTATTTAAGATCAATGTAAATGCATACGATTTGTATATAAGGCTAAACGCACAATCTTGACTTTACAAAGTCAAAGAAAGTTCAATTCTAAGCTTGGCTCCTTCAATACCGAGTATGATTGTTGAAATTATTGTTTTAAAAAAACTTCATCTTAAAATATGTTTACATAAGATATGAGAAACATTGTAAAAAATATCCACGAATACAAAGATATCTACAATAATGCACAAACAACTACAGAAAAATACATGTGAACTTTCTAAAATGGTAACAAAAGAAAATATAAATACCAGTGATCCTTAGCTCAACTGATTAAGGTGAGATACCCATGACATATAAATATTGGAAGTTCATGGGTTCAAGTCTCACTCTGAGCAAAAATATTCAGGGTTGAGCCAGGGGGTTTTCTCAGCAATAGGTTTCCCCCTGAGGGGGTTGGGGGGTGCGGTTTCTGCTGGGAAACAAATAGGTGGGCCCGATTAAGATAACACCTATTCTCCGAAGCAGTGTCGCACATTTGCCGTTAAAAAATATATATATATATATATATATATATATATATATATATATATATATATATATATATATATATATATATATATAATGTGACCTAATATAATAATCAAAACTTAACACAATCCATCACCCATGTAAAGCAAAATCATATCAAGAATTACAACCACCAAATAAATATAGACAACCAACTCAGTGTGTTTAACAAACACACAAATACAATAACCACCAAAACATTTAACCATACGCGGATTTTAAGGATGCTTTCTTCGAAAAAGTAAAAATAAAAAATAAAAAAAATCCAATTTTATAAGCTAAAAACCTAAAAACAAAGCAAACACAGAAAAATAAGAATCAAACAATAAACAAAGAATGAGAAACCACTTACATAGATTTTGAGAAAGCAACCTGCAGTTACCAACGGGTCAAATCTTAAGAGTAGGTTTGAAATTAACAACCAACATACATGCAGCCTAGCAAAAAAGGATAAACAAAGATAATATAACAAAACATAATGATCAAATCTGAACACAAATCTTACTACTTCAATAAAAGGGTAACTAATAGTGACACGTATCACCACCGCATTTATTTTTAACAAAATTTTCTCGCTTCTCTCTCATATTAATGACTATATTAATTACTAATAATTTTATTTAACTGTTTCTTAAATTTAAAAAAGTTTTTTAATAAATTAAATAAGAAATCTTTTTATTAATGCTATTTCAAAGAAACAAATTTTTTATAAATTTTTTTTTTTTAAAACAACAAACTTTTTAAATATGAAATATTTTAAATTGATGTTTTTAAAAAGAAAAATTTTATATATAAAAATAATTAAAATTGGGAATTATAGTAAGAAAATTTTTGAAAATGATATATTTTTTTTTAAAACGGTTTGTTTTGAAACACAAATATTTAATTTAGTTTTTGGAAAAACAAAAAAAAGTTTAAAAAGTTAATACCATTGTTTATCACTTATATTTCTTACTTATATGTAATTTCAATTGTATCTTATCTTAAAATATTATTTTATAATTATCTTTTTTATTTAATTTAATATTTTATTTATTCAACCCGTGTAATACACGGGTTTACTAAAGCTAGTAGATTACATAAATAAAATGACGAACCCACCAAATCAAGCGCTACAACAATCTAACAAAGAGAAATCAAGCCATAAACAAAAAAGACCTACATAACCAAACATAATAATGCAAATTAAACATAAACAACAAATCAAAACTTGCTCCAAAATCATTCAAAATATATCGACCAAACGTCACAGAAACCAAATATCAAGATAAAAATCACTCAATAAGATGCTCATAGGTGCATCAATCAATCAAAACTCTAAGAAGATATTACATTGAAGACAGATGATGCTCAGCCCCCTCCAACACCGAACAAAAAACCTAATTACATACAAAAATCGAATTAAAAGCTAAGCTGAAACAGCTAGAATGAAATCAACACATGCACCGCTCAAAGTGAGAAATATTAAATAAATAAACCATGATCAAGCATTTAAACATCACACACAGCCAAAAAATAAATGAAGCTATTAAAAACATTTACTAAAAATCAAGATTAAAATCAATCAGTAACATAAGACACAGATGCATCGGTTAATCAAAGCTCTAAAAAAAATACTATATCAAAAATATACAAATTCAATCCCACACCAACACTTGACATAAAAACCTAAACTAAAGATCATAATCAAATTCGAAGATAACCTGAAATCAAGAGCATGAAAGCCAAATTGAAAGTATAAACATGAGCATGATCTTAAATCAAACAAAGGATAAACTAACATGGGAAGGTGAGGGCTGATGATGGTGACAAAACCAACGAAAAACCCAACCAGAAATATATGTCGTCGGAGGCTAAGGTGTCATCATGGTGGCCTTCCTTCTTCTTCTTTTTCTTCTCACCTATGCCACACTCCTTTCTTCCGCTACAATGGAGGAAATTGATCGTAAAGCAACAGCCGGGAGCAAAACAACCACAAAGCCCGTCGGAAGCGTCGGCCGGAGTTAACGTGAAATCACAAGGGAAGACTCCTCCGTGTGTCTTTCCCTCTTACAATTTCTCTCTCGTTTTCCTTTCTCTCTGATTCTTTTCTTTCTAAAGATCTGCTTGTTGCTCAAACATGAAACGTGCCCCCCCCCCCCCCTCCCCCCCTCCCCACCGATATGTGCTACATGTTAACCAAAAATACACGTGTCGACCGTGATAGTTACTGTTCATTCCCTTTGCTTTTTTAATATGTAGGTTAATTATCTTAATGTTCCAAATTCTACTTGCATTCTCCTATTGGGTTAAACCCGTATGCTATGTTTGCAGGCTTCCTTGGTGACTGGTGGTCTGGTGCCACTAGTAGGTGGGCCAGTGGCTCATGGGCCTTAACCCATCAAAATTGAGCCAACTCTTTATTTTTAAAAAATCAAAACTCTGATTTTATGCTTTATAAACAACAAGAAGTGACACCGCGCGTTGCTATGGGTTTTTTCCTGTTGTTTGTGAGAAGCAGATTAAAAAGGTAGATGCCACTCAAATGATGGTAACATAGGAACGACACTAACATGAGCAAATGAAAACCAAATGTGAAAGGACACCTTATGTTCCCTATAGAACGACATGTAATACGACAATGATTAACTAACCTTTTAGGTAATCAAAAACGAAACCTGTTTATACAAATGTAGAAAAACTCATCATAACTGCTTTAAGCCATAATAATCAGACTATAAGTTTGGAAATTACAAATCCAATGAGGTCCACTATATTATAATGATTTCTAAGATATTACACATAGACTGAATAAGATATTACCATAATAAATTAATAATAGTTTGTTGATTTTAAAAATACGCAACTCAATCCAAATGGATTAATTCCTAGCTTGATCTACTACGGGATTAACCATAATTCATGTATGTAACATGTTGGATCTGTTTAGTTATCTTGTTGCTTTCAGTCTCTATCCAAGAGTTTATCTAGATGTTTTCGGGATGTCGATATAAGAAAGATTGCAAATAAGAGCTATAAAATGAAAGGATTGGTAGGTTTAAGGATGAATATATATAGTGAAGAGACCATAACTTTTGACTTGGGATTTTAATAGATTCTTTTACGTTTGTTTCGGCTATTCCGTCTATTACTATTTAAAAATCAATTACAAGAAAACGATTATATCTAATGTCTTTATTAATATAAAGTTTAATCCGTTAGATGTGTTAAAAGACAGACGAGTGAATTACACGGATGGTCCCTATGATTTGATTAAAATTTTAGATTTGTTCCTTAAAGTTTTAAAATTGTGAATATAATCGTTAATGTTATAGTTATCTTTTATAAATGTTTCTTACTTTTTTAGTTCAGTTAGTTATATTAAACTTGTCAAAATAACTATTTTACTTGTAAGAATTATCAATGTAATTTCATTTTATTATTATCTTTTTATTATAAATATGTTTATTATTTAATACATAAATAAAATGTATTTTAAAAAACGTCTTCTTTTAAATGTGGTTTATAATTTTTTAAAACAATATGCGGGTTTTTCTAAACCTTTATAACATGTCTTCTTTTATAAAGACGTTTAAAACTGAATTGTTTTTTTTAATATTTAAAAAACTAAGAATTTGTTTAAGAATAGATGTTTTAAAAAATGAATGGTTTTAAAAAAAAAGAACATTAGAAAACCAACCAGTTTAAAAAAAGTTTAAAAAATAAAAAAAAATTTGAATGACGTATAAAAAATGAACGGTTAAAAAACCTAACATTTAAAAAATATGTTTTAACAAGTTTTTTATTTGTGTATTTAAAACATATTTTACTTAATAATAATCTTATTAATAATGAAATTATAAAAATAATATAAAAATAAAAAATTTTGAAAAAAAAATATAAAATTTTCTTAAATAAAAATAATATAATAGTTTAAAATGTAAATTAAATAAATGGCTAATGCGAGTAAAATGCTAATTTTTGCAAAATTTAACATCACTAACGGTTAACTAACAGAACTAGGGATCATATATGAAAAAAAAAAAAAAAGAATTGTTAGGGACTATATTCAAAGATTTTAAACTTTAATGACTAAATACAAAATTTCAACATAACTAAATGGAACATCCATGTAATTTACTCAAGATAGACATTTAAACTAGAGTTCACATGAATGGCATTCAAAGGTTCACGAATCCCTTTTGACGTTTACAATTAAGTGAAATATTCCATTTTACATAATTTTTATTAATATCTATAATAAATGACTTGTTATATTAGTGTTACTATTAATAATCTATTTATACTAATAAAAAAAGGTTTTCGAAAGACACATGGCGTAATTTTATACCACATAAATTTTATTTTTCTGGTTCTCTCTTCTAATAAATATCACATTAACTACTAATGATATTATTTAATTTTTTTCATATCAATTTTTTTATTAAATTAAAAAATAGATCTTTCTACAAATGTAATTTTTAATAAAATAACATTTATAAAATAAGAATTTTTTTTTAAAAAAATAACATTTATAAAATAAGAAAATTTTTTAAAAAAATATCAAACTTAAAAAAATAATATATTTTAAAACTCGTGTTTTCAAAAAATAAAATTCTTATGAAAAAAATAATTAAAATTCAAAGTTTAAAAAAATTATTAAAAATAACACTTTTTTAAAAATGATTTTTTTAAAACAGTTTGTTTAAAAATTGATATTATCATTTTATCACTTGTACGCAATGTCAATCATATCTTATATCAAAAGATCGTTTTATGATTCATTAATTTTTATTATAACTATTAATATTTTATTTATTCAACCCGTGATACACACGTGATATTAACCTAGTAATAACAATAAAATAAATAAAGTAAATATGTAGCTATGTACCTTTAAAGAAAGGGAGTTGAGCGCAAGTAACTCCCATAATAAGTTAAAACCAACTCATATGAGTCCTCATCAATCACACACTCATGAGGAATCCAATGCTCCTAATTATAAAATACATAACACTTTATTTAAAACATGTCACAATGTAACACATTATTTCTTAATATAGATCCCTTCAAAATGATTTTTTTTTAGATAAATATATATATAGGGGTTGGTTCAAATAAAAAAAACCATTAGCATAAAAGGCCTAAAAAGCAATATGTGATTGATACATGGCAATATTTAAAATTGGACAAAATGGTAATATTGTCTTTAACAATCAGCAGCATATAAACAACAGGCAGGGTTATCTTGATAACTATCTTTTTCTGTGAGAAATCTAGTGTCCAATATGAGACAAACATTTTTGATCACATGCAAATCACATGTCATTTCCATCTTTTTTTAAACGTTCATAACTTTTTTTTACGCCATTATTTTTTCAAAAAAACTTCACCATAAAATTCACTATTTTTTTATCTTTACAACGCCTACCATATTGATATATTTTTTAAAAAAAATCGCCTACCTGTTATTTACACATGTGTAAATCATGTTATACACATGTGTAAATCCGGTTTTACACATGTATAAATCTGGTTTTACACATGTGTAAAACGAATTTCGGAAAAAAAAATGATTTTTTTATTTTTCTTTATGAAAGAGTGAAACGAGAGAAACATTTTTGTGCATTTATTTTTTCATTTACATGTTATTTTTTGTTTTATAATTTTTTTTTTATGTTTATGTTATTTATCATTTTACCATTTGACCCGATTTATACTGAAATGAGAGACGATAACAATGTTAGGTCTTAAGTTTTAATAACTTAAAAAGAAACCACGTTTTATAACATAATATTTTTATAAATGACAAACGTTGTGGCTAGTCCAACTAGAAAGCAATTGAGTCACCACGGCCTACTTCCCCTTTATAGTTGATAAGTTCTTAATACCAAGCCAAACTTTATTACATATATTTCTAAGGCCTCATCATACATAATTTTATCGGTATAAATTTTCACACTTTTTACCGCCATATATCAAGATAATACCTTGCGCTCAAAAGTTATTAATGTCCGTTAGTAACGTCACCATCATTTCACTAAAAGGACGAGGATTACACCACTCAAGCTACCCACTCATTTGTAAATAAAATAAAAGTGTGATTGTAAAAAAAAGTATGCAAAGACAAAGAAAAAAGAGTCAATGTAACAAGTGATACCATTAAACCGATATCACTGAATTTCAATATAAATTTAACCAAAACCTCTACAATCAATATCACTCCATTTTCTACACAAATTATTTCCAATGGATTCATCACCGGAGGATCAAATCATCAAAGAGCTCCCCGGCCTCATCCGAGTATATAGCGACGGCCGCTACCAAAAGCTCCGAGGCACCGCCACCGTCCCCGCCGGCGTAGACCCCTCCTCCAGCGTCCACTCGAAAGACGTTGTCATCTCACCAGACACCCCTCTCTCCGTCAGACTCTACATCCCCAAACCCCAGAACCCCACCCTAAAAAAACTCCCCTTGTTGATCTACTACCACGGCGGCGGTTTCATCGTTGAATCCGCCGCCTCACCGTTGTACCATAACTTCTTGAACCTTGTCGCATCGGAATCCAACGTTGTTGTTGTTTCCGTGGACTACCGGACGGCGCCGGACCACCCAATCCCTGCTTGCTTCACAGATTCCTGGGAAGCAATCAGGTGGGTGGCGCAACACGTTACCGGAAATGGGCCAGAGCCGTGGCTTAACGAACTCGTCGATTTCGGTAACGTGTTTTTTGCGGGGGACAGTGCCGGCGCCACTATTGTCCATCACATGGCAATACGGTTCGGGTCCGGAAACCCGGATGGGAGGATGAATCTACAAGGGATCATCCTGCTCCACCCGTATTTCTGGGGAAATGATCGGGTCGGGTCGGAGTCCGACTCCCACCCGCGGATTGGGATAGTAGGGGATATATGGAAGTTTGTTCATCCGGGAACAAGCGGGTTGGATGACCCGCTGATTAACCCGGATAAGGATCCGAAAGTTTCGGATCTTGGATGCTCCAAGGTGCTTGTTTATGTTGCTGAGAATGATCTTTTGAAGGATAGGGGGTGGTATTACAAGGTTATTTTGGGAAAAAATGGATGGAAAGGAGATATTGAGGTTCTTGAGGATAAAGGGGAGGGGCATGTGTATTTCCTATCTTGCGCTTCTGGTGATAATGCTTGTACCATGCGCAAGAAAATTTGTACCTTCTTAAACAATGAGGCCTAGTAAATCTCCTTCTATGATGTAATTATTGTTGCTATAATCAAAATAATATTTCATGGGTCCATTTTACCTATTATTTGTGTAATTATTAATTAGTGTAAACGTCAATCATTGAAAACATATCATAAGGTTTGTGTGTTAGGTATAGGGGTATAATCATAAGCAATTTATAAAAAAAAACTATTTTGATTTTGTAACCATGTTAATAAAAATTGACGAATTAGGTTGTGTGTTTGATGTTTATGCCTATACTTTCATCCGAAACTTATGTATTAGAAACGGTCAATACATGTATGTCAACGTTGTCTTTCATATTGTAACATTCTGAATTTTTTATTTTAATAAATTGTATTTTCTTATTTTCGATAATAATCAATGAATTTTTATTTTAGTTAATATCAAGGTAGAATTGACCATTTCTATCATTCTGCCATAAAGTCCAAATTAATGGTGATTATGGCTTTCGTATAACAAAATCGGCAAGGTTTATTCTCTTGATATGAGAAAGCATATAACTAATTAAATCGTGTGTATGTGTCGACCTAAAGTAAGCAAATAAAATTCTACAAAATGTAGAATAACTCACTATAAAGAATACCTTAGGTGAATTTGGGGGAAAAAATTAATGAATTTAGGAGGAAAAAAGATATTCGGATTATATATATACTTGCTCAAGCATTGCACGCTAAAAACGAACTACTGCAACTTGACGATGAAGGATTGAACCTACTCTAATACCACTCATCACCAATTCTCTTGACGAGATTTATGCAATGTCCTTAAGATCGATAAGAATAAACTTTTCATCTCATGGATGATTGAGCTTTATAAGTTTAGTCATGCCTAGGACTCGTAAGGGGAGTGGGATAATATTTTTGACGACAAAATACTACACCCTCAAACGTTAGGTACTATAAAGAATAAGCATCACCAACTAAAAACTCGTACGTTAAGTCTATATTCTCGAAGGAACTTGAATCCTAAATATTTTGGTCTTCACATTACATTGCCAATTATATTTTTCCACTTGTTTTTAGTACATTCATCAACTGTTTTCTGAGTTAAATCATCCATGTATTCAATAAGTTTTACTAATGTAATCTTGGGTAAAGGAACAAAATTAATAGGATGGATCGATTAAGGTTTTTATTATTATATTTTTTTTATCAACCACTTTCAAAAAAATTAAAAAATATAAGAGTGATATTGTTTTCCCCAAATATACAAAGGAATAGTAATATTTTTCGTCTCATTCACTTCTAATCACTTACAATCATTTCTTATAATATAGAGAACACACTTGTAATAATATGAGAAACCTACTATGAATGTTTTAAATATTTTCTTTTGGGTATTGTTAACTTCAAGGCATAGTAAAAAAGTAAAAATTAAACTATTATTTACATTTTTAATGATCTTCGATGAGAGAGGATTTGTATGAAAGTTAAGGGTCTGTTTGGTATTAGATAATGTAATGAATAAATAGATGCAATGAAAGAAGAAATGAAATGAATGAGAAAATAAAATGAATTAATACATTCAATTATCGTGTTTGGTTACCCTTTAGGAATGAAATAAATCAGTATTTTGTGTTGTTTGTTAATTAGGAAAAAACAAAAGAATGAAATGTAAAAGTGGTTATGGTAGTGATGGTTCTATGTGCCGGTTGTTGGCGGCGGCAGTGGTGGCCGGTGGTTGGCGATGTCATGGGTGGTCGGTGGCTGGCGGTGCTGGCTGGTGGTTGGCGGCAACGACGGCGGTTGCGGGATACAGGTGGTTGTTGGCGGCGGAGGCGGGGACCGGTGGTTGTGGCGGCGCCGGTGGTGGTCGGTGGGTGGCGGCGCCGGCGGTGGCCGATGACGATCGATCTTGGTGGCTGGTGGTCGTTGTTGTGGTGGGTGAGTGGGTGGTGTTAGTGACTAATGATGGAAGAATAAAAGAAATGAAAAAAAAAAAAAGAATGGGTGTGGATGGAATGAATTTGAGGGAATGAAATCAACTATATAATAGTTTATTATATTACCTTTACCAACCAAACATGTATTTTTTCATACACCCTCAATGATTCATTCCATTCCGTCCCTCATTCCTGTGTACCAAACGCTATCTCAGTTTTTAGAAACATTTGGCATTGATATTTATTACATGGTGGTGGCGGCCTTGGGGTTAACAGGAGTTACTTTTAGGGAGCGTTCGGTTCACGGAATGCATGGGAATTAGAATTGGTATTGAAATTGTGTGATTTGTCAATTAAAATTGTGTGATTTGTCAATTAAAATTATGCTTGGCTGAACAATGAGAGGTAATATCTTACCTTAAAATTTCTTTGGTTGTAGGATTTAAAGTCCTTCTCTAGGTGGAAGGAATATTGAAATCCCACAATCAAAAGAATTTGAGGTAAAACATTCTCTCTCATTGTTCACCCAAACACAATTTTGGTTGACGAAAATCATACAATTTCAATACCAATTCTAATTCCTATGAATTCCGTGAATCGAACGTCCCCTTAGTGTATCAACTATCAACAACAATTTTGCACCATAAATAAATAATAATTGATAAAAAAGTGGTCGAATATATTTATTATCTATCTATTAATTTAGGAAGTGAATGAATAGTAGAATGAGTTATGTGGCATTTTTTGGTTAGTCCGGGTGTTTTAGTTACGCTTGTTAGATATGTGTCATTCTAAGTAAAAGGAAATATCAATAGCTTGTAGCGGTTTGATTCTCCAACGCCACCACCAGATCCTTCGATCCTTTTCTTCATTGTTATTTTCTTGTAATTCATAAGAAAGACTTTCTCATTTTGGCGATGGGTAGAGTTAAGGGAGGACCTACATAGGTTAAAAATAAAAATAAAAAAAATTACGTTTTTATGTAAAAAAAATTTTTTTACGGTTTTACGTTACCCCTAAAAAAATTTTAAACTTTCAACTTTATAGTTTATTTCTAAATTTTATAAAAATTAGTCTAATATTTTATAAAAATATTAACTTTTATAAAAACATTATAAAATTCAATTACCCAATTAACATTAAAAGCCTAATTCTAAAACCCAATTTATTTTAAAAAGCCCAGTTTATTTATAAAGCCCACTTTATTAGAAAACCCAAAAACTCATTTAACACTAAAACAACACACTCGGCCCCCCACCCCCCAAACCGAGCTGCTTCCCTGCTGCTGCCTGTGCGACCTGCGAGCTGCTTCCCTGCTGCTGGCTGCTGCCGTGCGACCTGCGACCTTGCTGTTGGCTGCTGCCGTGCAGCGTTCTGCTTGGCTGCTTGCTAGCTTGCTGCGTTTTATAATCGCCCCCCCCCCCCCACCCCCCCACCCCCCAAATCGAACCTGCTGCTTGGTTGTTCAAACTTTGAAGCCTTGAAGGTAATCTTTCTATTTTCTAGGTTTAAGTGTTATTTGCAAGATTTCTAGAGTAGAAGATTGATTAATTGTTATTTGATATAATGTTTAGGTTTTATTGACAATTAGGGATTTGTATTGTTATTTGATTTATTTGCAAGATTTCTAGAGTAGAAGATTGAAATTGAAATTAGGGATTTGTAAAGTTATTGTGAATTTGATTTAGTTTTTAGGTTTTAGTGGCAATTAGGAGATTGATTAATGATTATTGAATTTGTAATGTTATTTGGAAGATGAAATTAGGGATTGGAGATGTATTTGATTTAAAATTTTATGAATTTAAATTGTATTATTTGGTTAATAACTAACTAAACAAGTAACAAACCCAAAATACCAAATAACATTAATAACTTAATAAGTTAATAACTAAACAAATAACATGACCAAAATTATAATAAGCTCAAAATTTAAATAACTAAACAACTAACAAACCCAAAATACCAAATAACATTTTATAAAAACATTAATAAGTTAATAACTAACAAAGTTAAAATACCAAATAACATGACCAAAATTATAATAAGCCCAAAATTTAAATAACTTAAAAACATAACAAGTTTACAAGCTTAAATACCTATTACCAAAACTAAACAACTTTAAAAAAAATAACTAGTTATACCATAACCCTCACTGCCTCACCCTATCACCGATCACCCAACAACCTTTGTCCCTGTCGCCAACCAAACATCACCTGACCAGAGTGACCGCCCCCCGCCATCCGCCGTTCTGCTGCGGCGGCGGTATTTATATAAATGTACGGTAAAAAAAAATTTACGCTACCCCTGAACTTTTCTTCTAGATCCGCCACTAGGTAGAGTATTGATGTCTTCTCCATTACATCTCATTGGCGGTGACGGCATCGGTGTCGACTACTGAGACTGTGAATGGTGAGCATGATTTTAGGATTTTGGGTTGTCCCATATCGGAGGGAAAGAAAGGAACTTCACCGGTACGATCTTGAGATATGTTTCTCTCTCCGTTTGTTCGTTTTGTTTAGTGTTCAAAAATTTACGGTTTTCCTATAAATTGATACTGAAATCGAAGATTTATCTAGATTATAATTGGTCACTTTTTTTTAAGATTCCCCTTTTTTTAAGTAGACTAAAGTCGATCACCTTATTATGAAAAATTAAATTTTTTGTTGTAATTGAATTTTCTTTCTTATGTTTTCAAACTTCATTTTTAAGTGTTAAACGGGATCTTTTAACCCTACGTTTTGCGGCGGGGCCTAGCGATGACTTACAATAGTGAAATCGATATGGTTAAGTACTTAAATAGAGACTTATAAATCGATGTTGTAAAAAAGATTGGCACGAAACACTGATTGGAGATTTTAACCTACGCGCGTTATTGCCACATAATTAAAAAAAGTAATTTAAACTAAAAAAAATACAATAATAGTAAAAGAAAAAAAGGCTAAATAAGAAAAGAAGAAAAAAAAAAAAGAATGTACTCGTGGAAATAGGACCCGGACCAATCAAGTTGTAGTTTCGCGGTGGAGCCATACGATGATATTTACGTGATAGAGGCACATTCTTAAACCCCATTACATATGTCGTTATGATATTATTAAGGTGTTTAAATACATAAAATAAACATATAAAGTTGTGGTATAATTAACGAAACGTATTAAGTTGTGATGGATCGATTATCCAGATCGAATTTATTTCTACTCGTAGAATAAATAGTTTTGAACATTAGAATAGTGAGTAAAGAATAAAAGAAATTAAATAATTAAATAATAAAAAGAAAAAAAATCAAGTAAAACAAATTAAAAACTTAAAAGATTAAAAGGTTAAAGTAAAATGCCTTTGAAAGATTGAGAGCAGATCTGTCAATTTAAAAGAAAAAGGACGGGTGCAATGAAAAATGGTAAACTCAAAAATTATAAAAATTGCACGGAGACTCCAATTTGGGCCATGGGGCATGGGTCACTACAGTTGATACTTAACCACTGGGCTAGAAAATTAATCATTGTAGAGACTAGAGAGGAATACATAAAATGAAGTTTTCAAAAATTGAGAAAAATAAACAAATCCACCAAACTTTATTTTTATGTGTATATATTTATTCTAATAATTTTTTAAATTTTTTGACACTTGATTTTCTCACAACCACTCTCCCATTAATTTTTCATCTAAACTATTTATTTTATTTTAAAAAATCAAATACTTATTTTTAAACTTCTTTTCTCTCTTTATATTATAAATTCAAGTCCTTTTTAAATCAATAATTTTCAAAAGAGATTTTTACATTAAATAAATAATAAGTATTTTGATTAAAAATAATATTTTTTCAAAATAAAAAAAGTCTAAAACTATGAGATTTTTCTAAAACAACGAATTTTTTAAAATTATAAAATATTTTAAATCAATATTTTTTAAAAATAAAAGTTTCATATAAAAACATTTTTTTACGAAAGAAGCCCGGAGTTTTTAAACAACGAGATATTGATAAAAAAGAAATTTTTTCAAAGCAATAATTTTTTAAAACTAAAGCTTTAAAAATAATAAAAATATTTTATCAGTTAATCAAAATACTTACTTATACTTAATTTGAATCATATCTTATATTTAATGTTTTACATGTTCTAACTCTTCACTAATAAATATATAGTATTTTTTTTTTATTCACCGCGTGTAATACATAGGTTATAAGTAAGTGTAATATAAAAACATGTATTTGAGCACGTTTCATAAAAGAATCAAAAGGGGACCAATAGATGATGTGATGTTCATTAAGTTCGTGTTTTTTATACGTGAAGATGTCTTGTTTTTTCATAAGACGACAATTCCTTTCGTTTACTGTTTGGTTATTTTAATTGTGTTCTACATATTTATAAAATATTATTTTATTATATAAATTTATTAAAAAGTAATGTCGAGGGTCCACCCTAAACCAAACATTGCCTCGTAACTGATTAGATTGGTTATTAAGATTATGAATATTATTATACTAGGTTATAACCTCGTGTATTACACGAGTTAAATAAGAAAAAATACTAAATATTTATTAACGAAAAGTTAGGAACTGTAAAACATCAAATATAAATGTACTTTGATTAGCTGATAAAATACTTTTAATATTCTTAAAGCTTTCGTTTTAAAAAGTTATTGCTTTGAAAAAATTTTGTTTTGTTTATCAATATCTCACTTTTTAAAAACTATGGGCTTGTTTTGTAAAAAATATGTTTATGTAAAACTTTTATTTTTTAAAAGGATTGATTTTAAAATATTTCATAGTTTAAAAAGGTTTCGCTGTTTTAGAAAAAAAAAATATAGTTTTAGACAATTTTGATTTTAAAAATATATTTTTAATCAAAATACTTAGTTTTCATTTAATAAAAAATATTTTTTAAGAAGTTAATGATTAAAAAAGAATATGGATTTATAATATAGAGAGAGAAAGAGGAAAAAATAAGAATTAATTATTTGACTTTTTAAAATGAAATAAATAGTCTGGGTAGTAAAACTAAGATTAGATGGTTTGTGAGAATGTAACTTGACACCATATGTAAAGAATTATTAGGTTAGATTCTTACTTATTTAAAATGCCTTCTAAAAATCTAGTTTGTGTATACAAATACAACGTAGAATAAATATGTAATATGTATATATTTAAGATTACATGTTTAAGATTATTATTGGTGAGTGAATGGTGTAGCATCCCTTTGACCTATGTGTTATCTACACGTGATCTGTTCCATGTGCATATACATTGCTCGTGCTCGTCTAATGAGATTAAAAAGAAGGATGGTGCAATCAGTTTTTATACTTTTATATTGGTGCATTTAGAAGGAGCGTAACGAACGACTCAAACAAGACGGTCTTTATCTCTAGGTTGATAGCAGAGATAAAGTAAAGAGGTTTGTTATGGAATTTCCAATGGGGTTAGTTTCATGTTTGTTGAAGTTTGGCTAGATGTTTCTTCTAGGAGTTTTGTTTTGTGTTCTTTGGTTAGCTTTTGGCTAGTTGCATGTATCATTTTTGTTGTTTATAAGGAAATGCCGCCTTACAAAAAACAAAGAGCATGTTTAGCATCATTAATGTTTATAACATCATGAGTATTTGTATCAATACGGTTATTATCACATACCCAATGGTCAATGATACTTGGTTTTTGAAAAAATAAGCATCGAAAACAAGAAATTATACAAGATCAAGATAATCCTTACACTTGTCTACCACATAGGATAAAAATCAAATGTTAATCCTTATTTATTGCGATAACTTATTAACCTAACTAATATTTACAGCAAGCCACGTCACCATTGTAAGTTAGAGTTACAGTAGTAAAACTAGTGGTCCATGATGAACGTTAAAAAAAAATTTTAAAAAAATATAACAAGACTATTTTTCAAATTAAAGATATTAAAACGATCTATTTAATGGTATATTTGTTTTAAAAATTAATGTCATATAAAAAAGTTAAGAAGGTTCTAAAAATAGATGAAGCTTTTTTAAAAAGGGAAAAAAATTTTGAAAATAATGAAAAAGTCGTTACATCAGTGATGTAACGTAATGTAAAAGTTAGTTACACTACATACTTGTAATGTAAGTGTTTTTTACATTATGGTTAACGGGTTATCACAATAAACAAGTGTTAACAAAGAAACCTTACCCCTACCACATATAATTGGGTGAATTTGGGTATTCTATGTCTCGAAATTTTTTTGTTAAGAATAACTAATGGGAAAAATTCAAAGATTTAAGAAAAAAAAATTTGCTCAAATCATCACTATAATATTTTTTATCAATAAGAATATTTCAATTTAAGATAAAACAATAATTTTATATTATCTGCTTAAGAACTACTTGATCAAAATTGTAATAAAACAACATATTGGATATTGAAGAAAAAGTTGTTGTTAAAGAAAAGTATGGTATTGGTCATTGGACTATTGATTTTATTAAACTCATTGTGTAGATATGTTAGTTGTGTTTAATAAAATTCTATCTAACATTTACCATCATAATTTCTCTTCATCTTCTTTTCACCTAAGAGTTCAATCACATTCTCTCAAGCATTTATAGTTTCTTCAAATTGAGACAACTTCTATCAATAATAGTGCTTATAATGATAAATATCCGTTTTTCACAAAGGTTATATTTTAACATCTAAATTGATTTACTCACCATTGATGTTTAAATTTTGACAACCTTATTGGGACAAAATCATAAGAATAGTAATGTATTTATTACACCTATACAGAAATATACCAATTACACAAAATTTTCTCTATGGTTATGAAATATGTAAAACAACATTTATAATCTATTTTACTTTTCATGTATCTAATTTTTTTTTATGCATCTATCTTGTTTACAAAAATCTTTTTTTTTTTCACAAAAACCTGTTAAGTTTATGCATTTAAAGAAACGTAAAATAGATACAGGACATACTCATTCATGTGCTCCTAAGAGCACTTGGAGTCACCCCGACTCTCGGGTTTTCCCTAAAAACGAAGGCATGGTGTTTTTTTGATTTCCCTGGGTCAAAAATCTGGGTTTTTACCATCTTCTATTTCGATTGAAACAATTTCTTTTTTGTTCAACCGGGGAAATAGTGAAAATCATCGATCTGAGGTGTTTTTTCTTTCACCGGGTTAAGGGCATAATATTTCCATCTTTTCTCCAGGGATCACATCATCTTCTGGAGTCGTGGGTAATCTCCCGGACTCCACTCCGTCAACCCGAACTCTATCAATATTTTTTAGTCATTTTTTTTATCAAAACTAAAATATCATACGATATTTATATCATGTTTGTTCGTTAAAACAAAGCTTAACAGCTAATGAAATACGCATTCGCGCCGCATCACACGAACACAAATACTAGTTAAATGAAAACAACCAAATCATTAATTTTGCACCGTCTGATCATATCCACCCTTTATTTCCGTTCTTTCTTCCCTTTTACCAATCATCAAGTAGCCTATGGTTTTACTCTTTACAGACAAAAGTGAAGAAAACCGAGAGTTATTGTCTTATTAATCTTGAAGTTTGATTTCTTCAAAGATTTTACATCAATCTGTATGAAGGATCAAATATCAATGATCGAGGACACAGGTACCAGCGCATGTGGATTTGCTGAACAAATTCCGGTGATGGAGGCTTCAATTTCACACCGAAGCGTTCGCCGGAGTAGAGATGAAGATGCTACGACTTCCGGCACCGGTAAGAGAAGAAGATTCGGTTCTCAACATCAGGCTAATGTTTTTCAGATTCATTATCGGTTCCGACGTGATGCTGACGTCAATTTCCGGGAGAATGTGGCTTCAACGGTGGTGTCTGGTACCTCCGATCATGTTAACTCATCGTCGTTTATGTGCTCTGTAAATGACGATGCGATCTCAGATCTGAAGGTTTGAAACTCAAAATTCTCGTGAAAATTCAACAGATGTATATGTTTCTTCGTGTAGAGTTTGATTAATGATTATTAACATTCAATTTGATTAAACGGAAATCTTCATCTCCTCCATTAATGACGATTTCAGGTGCAATATCTAATCACACCGACTTATTATCACGATTTGTTCGTCTATATACAAAATTCAACATTATTTGATTTGAATTTCATGTTTGTTGTTAATTCACATTAGAGTTACCAGCGAATCAAGTGTTGTTTGCACTGCTGAATCGGTATCAACGAAGAAGAAGAAGCCGTCGCCAGTGGCGGTGAATGAGGCTACTTCTCGCCGGAAACTGTCACCGGCGGCTGAGCAGCCGTCTACGGCGGAGCTTGAAGAATTCTTCTCTAAAGCAGAAGAGTACGATCAGAAACGATTCGCCGAAAGGTAATTAAGCACGCTTAACGTGAACCACCTCCACATGCGCATTGTAGAGTACACCAGTACAAACAGCATTTCAACTAATTTTCGTTTGTACTGTTGATCAAACAGGTACAACTATGACATCGTGAAGGACGTTCCAATTGAAGGAAGGTACCAATGGGTAAAGATTAAGCCCTAATTAACCGATCAAATGTGTTAATTTGTTGTTAATCACTACCTACTGCTACTAATTTCGAATTGTAAGTTCTGTATGTAAATAATTTCCCTTTCTGTATTCACCGTTAGAAGTTTCTTTTCTGCAACATTAACTATCACATTTTGCACTATCTTCTCTATCCTCTGGCATACTGCAACAAATCCCAACATCCCACCCATCTTTTCTTACAATCATAAATACATATTTTTCTCATTTAGTTTTCTTGATTTTCTTTTAAAATTTTGAAAATAGATTAGTCACTGTTTAAGATAACGACTACTGTGTTTCGGAGATGGAATATGTCGGATGCTTGTTTTTGAATTTTGTTCATTGGAAGTCACCTTTAATAAAGGTGAAGTCGCCATCTCTGATAGGGACTTCAACCGTAAAAAGACATGACTCATTTTAACTCACGTAAACGTTGATTTGAAGAAGCTAAAGTTGTAGTAGACGACGAGTAACTCATCTTAGCTTCGAGTTGTGACCAATAATTTTCAAATTTATTTTATACGTTAGTGTTTATATCATACTGGTGTTCTAAAATTTTATTTTAGTTAAAGTCGCTAAGTTGCTTTTAATAAAAGCGAAGTAGTTATTCGAGATAATTTCTTCAATGCAAAAAGGGAAAACCCATTTCTCACTCACACCAACGTTGATTTCAAGAAGCTAAAGTTGCCACATAACACAATGATTAATCCATTTCTCAATTTTAAAAACTAAAAATAAAACTTTAGTTGTCATTACTAGCTTTCAAAACATCCTACTTTTCAATTAAAAAAAAAGAATCTTAGAATTTGTGTGATCATAAAAGAATTATTTTTGATGGAAAAGGTAAATACTAAAAGGTTACATTATAATCATAGTTTCACATGAAAGAATATCCTACCGTATAGTGATGGGCTATATAATTTTCTTTTTGGTAAAGGGTCCTTTGCATCGAGACTTTGGTGTGTTAAGTTTTCTTTTATATCATATCAGTAGCACTTTATTCGGCCCACATTCGTTGCTTTTCCATTTTTAGTATTTCTTCTTTTGAGATTCATTCCATTGTAATCTTTTTGAGTCTTTATATCACTTTTATACATATAAGACCAATTTATTCGGCTTGTGATGTCCGGTCAGCCGGTCCGAGTTGGTTGAGCTTATATTCACCTTGAACCATCTCGTCTAGACGATGAGTTTTACACGTTTTTCTTATTTTCGATGATTTTGTATATATCTACTTATACGAGTCTTAAATATATGGTACTAAACAACAAGTTAATACAATAGCAAACTATACAAATGCATTTACACGAAGAAGGAACACTATTAAAAAAAACAGCAACATTTACACAACGGGCCAACCACTAGTTATTTGCCTAAAAAACTATCTACTGTCGTATATAATTTGATCTTATAACGCAACCAGCCAACCGCTACTTATTTGACCAGCCCTGCTCTATTTTATTAAATTTGATATTATCAGTTGTAAAATTGGAGTATATATATTTAGAAATTTATTTACTTTTTTAACGACAAATGTACGACTCTGCTTTGGAGGATATGTGTTATTTTAATCGGGCTCATCTACCCGTTTTACAGTTGGACTGCACTGCTAACCCCCTCATTAGAAAACCCACAATTAAAAAAATCCAATGACTCAAACCTAAATATTTTTAGTTAAAATGACACTTGAGTCTAAGACCATTTTATATTTACATTTACGTGCCTTGAGTACTAAAGCTAAGGATTGTTAGTAGAAATTAATTTATTTATTGAGAAATTAGTTGTTAAATGATGAAAAGAAGCAAAGGCACGTGGAAGGTGGGGTGGAGTGTGCCGCTAACTTTGATCGTGTGCTTTGGATCTGCACCCATGATTATTACTTCCAATGCTTCAACCGCATAGTCGAGACCCTGAATAAAACAAGAGAATGTTGCTTACGACCCCCGATAATTAAATTTTTTAAATGTTTGTTCTTTAAAAATTTTAAAAATTCATCTTATTTAAAATGATAAAATTATGTTAAAAAATGTATTGTTGCTCAATAGAAAATTTTAATATGTTAAATTTTTTGAATTTATAATTGAATTAGAAAATTATATAAATAACCTACAAGAGCAGCACATATATGTGAGGCGCTTTTAGTGATGATGATAAAATGAGTTTGTAGAAATAATAAGTAAAAAGCTGATATGACAACTCACTATACTTGTTCGTAAGAAGAACAAAATGTTAAACACATTTTAAATGTCCTTTAAAGATGGATGATAACTATTAAAAGTCATCACTCTCTTTTCTTTGCCATAACCACATTGTTGTCGTTGTGTAATTTCAAATTCTACGTAATGAACGTGACATTTTCTCAAGTACCATAACTCTAACGTAATTATCATCATGAAAGATGTTTGTCTTAGACTTTAAATTTTTGGGCCAGTTTGGTTTAAATTGAGTCAACATCACATCACTCAGTGTCTCCTTTGAAATGTTTGTTTCCCCAGTCTAGTTTAGTGATTACGATAAACAATGATTGTGATGTAAGAGGGGTGTCGTGTATAAATGAAATTAGTGGGAAAAGGCATAATTGTTTATTTTTATCAAGTTTTTTAAAGCATTAAAATATTTTTTTTAGTAAACTCATTAATTATATATTTACTCAAGTTAAAAAATTAATTATATGTGCATATATATTTTTAAAACATATATATTACATATTTACTTATTTTATTAAAATTATCTATTCAATGATATAGTATTTATATAAATTTACTAATTTAATTTTACATATTTTCTTTTAAGGACATCAATCATATATTTTCATCAAGTTCAAGTCTTCTATAAGAATAAAATTACAACTCCAAATACAAAAGTTAAAATTTTATTTCAAACAATAATCATCGATAATTAAAGTTATATATTCAAATTCAAAACAAAATTGTCAAAGTTTTAAACAATTACAATAACAAAACATTAATATGTAATGTCTTAGTAAAAACAAAATAAAATAGTCATTTGATACGTTAATTTTAATGAAATTGATAAATATGTAATATATGTATTTTTTTAACGGTCAATGAATAGTTTAATCTCGGTCATCCGGGTAGACACATCGGTAAAAGGCCACCCACGTCCGGGAACATAGATAGCACTAGTGACCCAGTCTACCCATCATTTTAATGAAAACCCACCACCAAAGGGCTATACTGGTACCTAACCCACTTGAAGCATATTGTACCAAGTGAAACTCAAATGCATAACCTCCACTTTAGAAAGTCATAGGGTGTCTGCTCTCAAACCAGTTTATCTAGGGCTCATTGCTTATAATATATATGTATTTGGATCGAGAAATATGTAATTAATTTTGTGCCTTGAGCAGATATGTAATTTTTGAGTTTAGGAAGAGGAAATATGTAAAAAAAAAAAAAAAATTTATTTAAAGCTCAAACAACATGTATATTTTATTGTCTATATTTTGGCTAGTTGGATTTTAATAATTCAAATTGTTACTCATTAGTTGATATTAATTTATACTATTAGTTTGGTTTGTGACCGTTTCAACTTTCACTTTTATTATCAATAAAAATCTTAGTAGCATAATATCATTGGGTTACACTCGGGTTGCATTTGTTTTCCACTTGATTTGGCGTGTATGTCATTTCGTTTCATTTATTATCATTAGAGGGAGTTGCATATATCTCCATCTTTATCTGAAAAACTACATCTTTCTAAAACACAAGTGTTAAGTGCATAAAAAACAATGCTCTTTAAGCATGATTTGAAAAGAAATATTTAATTTTATAAATAAGAAGAAGAGATATGCAACTGCCCATCACATGTCACAATTCTATTTTCTCAAAATTATTTCCCCGCTTATTTTTATTTTTAATATTATTATTGAATTACTTACTTAAAACGTAAATAGCATTTTAAATTTCTAAGTTTTATTAATAATTATTTATTTTTTCTTTCATTCAATTCATGTTATTCATTAGTTTATAGTTTAATTGAAAAAAAAGAAAAAGAAAAAAAAAAGTTTTAGTGTGTAAAGATTTGTTGGATTAGTAGACATAAAGTTCGCTTTGTTTCAGTGTTGTAGCCTTTTCCCATCCCAATGACATTTCACCTAAAATCATAATTATACCTCTTTTTAAAATTAAGTATATCTTCTAAAACGAAATTTTGATGAGATAATATGATATATTAATGAACGATCTACCATCCAATCAAAATTTAAAATGAAGAAAATCAATTACGTAGACTAGAGTTCAAAGTTCAAACAAACTAGATATTCTTCCTGTCCCGTTGCGACGGAAATTCTATCGCAATCTCAAGTATCAGAACGCAAACACCAAAACATTATCAACGACGGTAATTCCAGCATAGACCCTAAAACATCAAGAAACCTGATTACAAACACAGGTCACAATAATACACATACTCTTATAAAAGAAAACCCAAAACAATAGAAAAAGAACCAAAACAAAAAAGCACAAAAATCTGAGTTGGGCATAACCTTGAGGCCGAGCCGTCGATAGCGACATGGTCCTAAGTGTCAATACACAAATAAAAAACACTTCGCAACAGCCTTCGCTACGCAGTAAAACCGTAAAGCGTACCCAGTCATAAAAGTGAACGTCACTCGGTTGTAAAACCCGAAAGTGTATTTCGTCATAAAAACTGTTCTCCATCGTACAATCGATTATCACTCTGCTGTAAAACCTGAAAACGTACTCCATTGTAAAAGTGTGCGTCGAAAAAACGACTGTCACTCCACCGTAAAACCCGAAAACGTACTCCGTTGTAAAAGTGAACGTCAAAAAATCCGAATACAAACACAGATGCAACGATGAAATTCAAAAAACAACAAAAACAAAAGTTAAACGAAACTTTTCTAACCAAAATAAAAATAATTAAAGTTTTGGGGTTAAAAACCTAAAATAGAAAAAAATTAAAAACTTACTATTTATCAAAACTTTCTATTCATATGTATATAACTAGGATTATGCTCGCGCTTCGCTGCGAGATAACATGTTTTTTCAATCATATCAAATGTACTAACATGATAATTAACTTTAGCATATGAAATTGCATTTGCATTCAACCGAAACATACAAATAGTTATAAAATATGCATAAATAAACATACCACATGCTCGTAATGAAAAACCTAAGAAAAACTAATGCAAATATTAAGTTTAATAAGTCATGTAAATAATCTTCCCGACGTGCATTGTGGAAGAAATTCCCCATGAGTGCAAAAATAAAATAAATGAAATGTGTATTGATTCGTTTAAACGAAACCGTATCGCAATGTATAAAAAAATTGGATGCGCATGGATATATGTTTTATAAAGGCAGAACGACCAAATACCAACTTATTTAGAAAAGAGAATAGGAAAAAAGAAAGTAAAAATAAAAAAACACTTAGCTTACATATAGATACACACTAATGTGAATTAAAACTCATTTTAGCTACAAATATTTTTAAGTGTATGATATATGGTATTATCGTAGGTGGAGTTTAAAAGGGGCATAAGTGTATGTATTGGTATAGTCAAAGGATAAAAGTGAAAATTAAGAATGATCTGACATGTATATATGATTTGTCAAGTTCCTTTCATGAGTCATATGTAATTTTAAACTAAGTGATTTATTTAATAGTAACTCATGCTTAAAAACTTACACATTACTGTAGACGTATCTTGTAAATGTTATATAAATGTATAATTAGACGGAAAACAAAACACCATATATAAGTAAATCATTATTATACCCGAGGCTATGCCAGATAAGTTTTACCTCTATGGTTTTTTTTCTTTTTAAAAAAGAAAATTCTCTAAATATCATTTTTGTCTCTTATTTCTTTCAAAATGTCCTTCAAATAATTTATTTTCAAAATGTCTTATCTAGACAAGACGTCGGCGCCTCTTTAGACAGGGTGCGGATCCCTGTATAGCGGGCCACTCAAAATCGCATGTTACCTCTTTCAAAAGGTACTTGGGTTCGATCCTAGTCAACATCACGAACTTGATGAAGGTTGAGTGGCGACGGAATTGAAAATTGACTAAAAGTTGGGCCCATATCATCAAAAAATTTAACGGGGGTTAACTCTAAGTTGGTAAAGCATCGTTAGATGAAAATAAACTTAAAATTATGAGTATTTATAAACAATTTTTTGAGTTGAAATTAATCTCGGTGAATTAATAAAATATCCGCTTAGAAATTAAAACTAACGTGCCATCATCCGAACAAAGAGAAAGCTTTAGTATTGATCCTTTTGATATTGGGCCCATACCATACCCAGCCCACGGACTAGTTTTGGGGTTCTCTTGTTGCAAGTAACAAAATAATCCATATCTATCTAACTTATAATCATAGATCAAAGAGTAAATTACAAATATTATCTTTTAATTATGCTTAAAATTACAGATCTTGTCCTTAAATTTTAATAATTTCACTGGATGTCCTTTATTTAAAAAATTGTCACATTTTCCGTCCTTTTCACTAACTGAAGTTAAATATTTCTGTTAAGTTTATGGTAAATGATATTTTTGCCCTTGTCTTTTAAAGGACAAAATATGTAACTTATACTAATCATCTATTTTCTTTCTTTCTTTTATTTATTTACTTACTTTTCTTTTTCTTTCTTTCTCACCACTTTTATTTTACAACTTATCTTAACTATAATTAATAAATTAATTTTAATGTAAAAAATTAATTTCATTTATTGATTTTAATATATTACAAATTTGTTATTTGTTAAATTTAGTTAAATACTTTTCTGCTATAACAAATAAAAATTTAAAGAACACCTAATAGTTTTTCTAAAAATAAAAAATAACATAAACTAAAAATATAATTTATAGAAATTAATAAAACATGTGATTAAAACATAAACTAAAACATACATGGGTTTAAATAACACCGATTAATAGAAAATTTAAAGAACACCTAATAGTTTTTTACTAATATATTATTTTGTTTCTTTATGTTTTCATTTACTTTACTTAACTTTTCTTTCTTTCTTCATATAAATATTTTTGTTTTATAAACTTATCTTAAATATTATTAATTAATTAATTTAAATATTTTATTAAATTCAAAATTTATTTATAAATTATTAAATTATCTATTGTTTTCATTTGTTTACTTTAATTATTTCACATTAGATAAAAATTAAACTAGTAATCGGTTTGTTACACCGTCGCTTTTTAACCCTTTTGGTATAAAAATTTCAACTATATCAAACAGTTTGTTTTACGTATTATATTAGAAACCTATCGAATATCGTATGAAATTGGGTTATGACTTTTTATTTTACTTAGTTATAATTATTTTATGTTAGGTCTTATATATGATTAGGCTTTGCTTAATATATAAAGTCTTTAATTGTTCTTATTGTAAAGTTCGCTTCCGTTTTAATTTTTAGTGGTTTATGTTTGATTTATAATAATTAAAACCCATTAGTAACCGTTTAAAAAAACCTAAAATAATAGTGTGTTTAATTAAATAATATTTGTATTTTTGTTTAACAAAACTTTAAAGTAGTTATTTTGACTTGTCACTATTGTGAACTTTTAAATAGGTTGGTCGCTATTTTATAAAGAAAAAAGAGAGAGAAAAATGTTAAAAGTCAAAACGATGCCACGACCCGACGTGTAGAACAACCCACTGACCCATGTTGCCACCCTATTTTCTATTTTTCTAAAATTAGTTGGGCCAATAATATTTTAACACCTCATAATATATTTTTTTAATTTTTTATTAGCATACTTAAGGCTTGAATTTCTTCCCCGGTCTATTTGCTTCTTTTATAGAAAATTTTAATACATAATCTTTATTTTTTCTAAACATGTTTATATAAATCTTATTGAAAATGGATTTTTTTAAAATATATTTTTATTATAAAATAAATATTAGCGATCTCATGAATGTTTTAAAGTAGAATAGTAATTTATTATATATTTTAATATAATAAAAACTAATCATAACTCATATTTGGATGATTAAAAATAACTAGTTAATAATATTTAAGATAAGTTCTAAAATAAAAAATGGTTAAAAATAAAGAAATAATGAAAAGTAAAGTTAATAAAATAAGCACACAAAGAAAAAAAATAAAGATTAATAACAATTACACATTTTGTCCTTTTGAGGGTTAGGGGCAAAATGGGCATTCACAAAAATGTAACATAAAAAATTAACTTCTGTTAGTAAAAAGGACAAAAAGCGTTACAAATTTTTAAATAAAGGATACTCAGTGTAATTATTAAAGTTTAAGGATAAGATCCGTAATTTTGAGTATACTTAAAGGACAAAATTTACAATTTACTCTAGATCAAATTAAGATATTTATCTTATCACCACTCTTTGTATGCAGTACGCACTCATAATAATAAACTAATCTTATCAATCTTCGGATAGTATTTAAAGAAGGAAAATTAGATTTTAATAATTTATAATAGTATGTATTTACATCTTGGTAAATAATAATTCATACTATTAATTTGATCGATAACATTTTTCAGCTTTCGTTTTTATTACCAAACGTTATCAGATTTTAAAGAAAAACATCATTACAAATTTAAAAGAAAACTCATTAAATACGAAGCGGATTTTAGATGAAGTCTTAGGACCACTTAAATAACATTATTTTTAAACATTATGAATTATGATGGGTTGGTTCTGGAGATAGATATTTGATATATGTTATATATTCACAATTATTGTAAGTAATATAACTACAAAATAAGTACAAATCTATGTTTCTTTTAATTAAAGTTAGATATATAATTTCAGCCATTCAAAAAACAAAAGGTATTAAATACCATATGTTTCCTTTAGTTATCATAATTAATAATTTTACACTCATTTAACGAAACTGTTTAACTGACATTTATTGTAAGGATTAAAAATGTTACGTTTGTCCAAACTGTTAGACCAAACTTGTAATTTTTTAATTCTAGGGACGAAATAAGAAATTTGAGCAAAGTTCAGGGACCATCTATGTAATTTACTCTAAAATTAAAATAACTAGTTCTTTACTCGTTGCGTGTTGCGACGTCATCGTACACAGTGTGATAGAGTATAGACTACAGTAAACCCGACTCATTTCCGAACAAAATTTACGACAAAACGTAAAGTAACTCGAACTTATGCCGTTGACACAAATTTTTTTTCAAACAAATTTATGTTGTTTTCAAACAAATTTATGTCGAAACGTAGGCCAACCCATAAAAGTACATGAAAATGAAAAAAACACATGTAACAATACCGTATGGGACGTGATAATGTTAAAACGTATTCACACCGTCGAATGAAACGTATTACAATTTGTGATTTCAAAGTGCATGTGAAATTAGATTTAAACCATATTCTTAACATAGAATTTATCGAAAAACATTATACTTTGCAAATTATTTCATGTGCAACGCATGTGGGAGGTTTTGGACATTAAGGAAGCTAATTACATCATGCCCAAATCATAAACACAAAGAAACCGCATCAAGAGAGAAGAAAATAAAGCAAATGAGTCAAAATAACACATTTGTCAGTTTGGCGTATGACAGAATGTTTCTGATGTATGGCTGGCGAATAGGCCTTGTTTTTTGCATATGGTACACCGGATGACGTATCATACGCCATGGTGACGGCTTAGCGCAGTTTTGGACGGCTTATAATGGGAAATCAACCAAAATTCGAGAGAATGAAGCCTTGGAGACATGGAAACAAAGAAAGACATGGAAACAAAGAAAAAAGTGATTTTTGAAGTTCAAAGTGGAAGACTATCAACACTACTTGCAAATCAATCACCCAAATTCAATGAAGATCATCTTTGGCTAAATCATTTGTAGTCACAACCAGTGTAGGAGTTCTATCACATTTTGTAAGACTTGATTTATTTTTGTTGCGTGAGTGTTGACACAAATTGAGATATTTGTTTATGAATGTTTATGTTTGTGTTTGCAATTTCATTTTCTATATCAATTTGAGTACAATTCATGTGTAGAAATCTCCTTTAGTGTCATTTCAACCTAGAAAAACATTAGGCTTGTTGTACATGTTCTAATTACTTGGAATTTGTTATGATTTGTGATGAAAAGTTTAAGGTTACACACTTGTATCATTCCACTTTAGAGATACTCTAGATGTGTAGTAAATATACATGTGATACAATCGTATTTTATCATTCAGTTGATGTAAAAGATGATTTAAGTTATGTCTATGTAATCTTTCAAATAATAAATAAGTTAACATGTTTTGCTAGTTGATGATGGAGCTTTGAAACCGAAAGTGACTACATTTTTATTTATAAGTAACTATTCCTAATTTTCAAATTGTTTATGCAATCTAAATTCATTAATCAATCAATCAATCAATCATATTTAAATATGTTACGTTTAATATTTGCAATTCAATTTGATTTAAGCACCATCCACTAACTTTTTATGATTCGACACCCTACTTATTCTATCTAGTTAAGGTAAATAAGTTCATATTCTCTTTATCTTTGATTGGTTATTCGACACCGATCATATTATAATTGACCCAACTTGTTTTCAACTACATTTACGTTTAAACGTACTTATACCGTCGAATGAAATGTATTATAAATGACCCAACTCGTTTCCATACTAAATTTACGTCAAAACATATATACATTGAATGAAGTATATTAAATACGACCCGGTGCGTACACTTACGTCGAGACATATTTATACAATCAAATGAACGTATTATATTTGACCTGACCCGTTGTCTCAAACAATAAACAAAATTTTCCAACCAAAAAACAAATACAATAAAAGACAAAATAATTGTTTATTTAGTTTCTAAGTAAAAACAGAAATAATAAAAAGTCTTGTGGCCAAAAGTCTTGTAGCAAAAGTTGAAGAAAACATTTATGAAAAAAAAACAGAAATATTAAAAATTGTTGTAGCTCAAGTTAAAGAAACCAAGCATCCCTATTCACTTTGTTCTATTAATATTGTTATATTATTAATAATAATTTTGGTTTGTGACAAACAACTGTTCGATTATAAGTTTATATAGAATGTTAAAAGTCTAATTAACTGGATATTATAACATGACGGACCGAACTAATTAGAAGCGAAAAGTATCGTTGTGCCATTGATATTATCTTGACTATGATTTTCGACTAGCCGAAAAAATAACGACCAAACTCACGTCTTATAGCTTTGAGAAGAAAAAAAAAAAAAAAAAACTATGGTCGCTAGTGTGTTAGAGAAACAACTGATTTATATTATATTTTTTACTTCAACTTTAGCAATGAGGTCATGAATCACGTGGGCAGTTATTTTGCTTTTAAGATTTATGGATCAGCTTTAAAGAAAGATCTTGAGGACCACTTTTTTTAAACTTTTAGGTTTTTATTTGAAATATATTATCAACTTTTAAATATGTATGTTGTGATTAAACAGTATTTGGCTTAAGAAGCTCGGATTTACTATACCTAAGCATTAACAGTTTAAATTCGACCAATTTTGATGAAAATTAGAAACTAAAACTAGTTAACCATGATTTCAAGAACAACAAACAAAACCGGTATTTGAGTCAATTGTACGATCGGGCAATTTATTAATTTGATGGTTTGAACCAGTTTTTTTTTTAAATTACTGCTTTTTTATTAAAGTTTTAAAATAATGAGGTCATGAATCACGTGGGGAGTTATTTTGCTTTTAAGATTCATGGATCAGCTTTAAAGAAAGATCTTGATGACCACTGGTTCTAAATTTAAATTCATACTATACATTTAAACTTACAAACTGTCTAATTCAATTCGTGAACTAATCGTTTGGATCAACTGTAGAGGAATCGTACTATGATGGTCAATAATTTGGATGAACAGAGAGTTACGAAATCGCTTCCAAATTGAACTATTTGATGGTCACTCCAAATATTCAATTAGATAAAACCAGTTTAAAGAACAATGTATGATCTATGTGAATTTCGTGAACTAGAGATTATGAACCAGATAACCAAAGTTGCACTCGAATTTAAATTTTGTAAGGATTAGGGTAAATGCCTTTGGTAGTTATCATCTTCAAATTTGACTAATTTTATCCTCGAGTTTCACATTTGAAATTTTAAAAAAATCAAGTTTTCAACCCCGAGCCAGGGGCTCTTCCTTTTGGACCCCCCTAGAGGCTCTTCCCTTTGGATGCCGTCAGGAGTTGTCGCCCTTTAGACTACCAGGGGCGCTGCACCCTTGGAACAACCATTGCTTAAGGGCTTCGTCCCTAAGTAGGTTTCTAGTATTGAATTTCACGATAAACTCAAACAAATGTATACTCTGTACCTACTGATTTATTCGATAAATATTATGATCACATTTGTTGTTAGTCAATCCAATTACACTAAAATATCTAACACCAACCTAACAAACCAACTTGCTTATCTTTTAATGGTTCGATCGGTTCAAAGATTTACCCTAGGTATCTTGATGTCATAGTTCAAGTCATAGAAAACAGCATTACATAAATTATATGTTAACAATTTACACGTCAGATCATGAAACAATGCAACATTTGTATAAAACGAGAATTAAATCAAACATGTACTCATAAAATTCTTTTTTATGGTATTATAAGAAAGAATCTATATATTATATGCACATAAACGGAGCATGTTAGCCACGCGTAGGAAATAATACTCAAAAACTCACCTCCACCAATAACCTCCAAACCCTCAATGTCAATGATCCACCACCAAGAGAGTTAACCCAATCCCCCTTTTGTGTTTCATCTTCAACATAATCATCGCCTATGTTTCCACTATCCCATTAGGGTTTGATTTAGGGGATAACAGTATGCTGACTGCCGGAGGTGGAGGAACCTTCTATTGGTTCAAAAATGATCAAGACACGAATTCCTCATCGAAACTCCAAGGGATTGTTGTACTTTTCGCTTGGGGTTCGATTCGTGAGTCTCAATTGAAGGATTACGTCCATCTTTACTCGTCTTGTGGGTGGAATTCTCTTCTTGTTCTTTCAGATTTTTTCAATCCGTAAGTTCGTCGTATCTTTACTTGTACTGTTTAAAGGGTTTTTTTTTTTTTTTTTTTAATAGTTTAGTAGTGTAGATTCTGTGTGGATGATAGTATATTCTGAAATTTTAAAGCTATAAATCATAGATGCTGTCAAACAGTTAGAGGTAGATTCAAAGGATCCCTGCAATTTGCCCTTTTCAATTTGGGAATTTGTATTTAAATTTATAGAATTTGTTGTTTTTCTACTATGTGGGAAGTGAGATAGGTTATTTATGTTTAGGTAACAATTGTATGCATATATATGTTGTTCATGTAATGCTTCATAGACCTGTATCTTGATAATTTCTGATTTCATGCTGGAATGAAATGTGCTGGTTAGCATTTTAGGATTATTAGATTATGATGTGATAAGCTTATTCAAAACGCACCGATTACCACCCATTTTTATCAGAAGTGGTGAAATTTTTATTATTGAGATGAAAGATTTACCTTCCTTTTCATTCCTTACTAATTGTATACACAATTTTTAACCATCCAAAAATTGTGACTAATTAGTGTTTTGTATACTCTACCAACTTCTTTTAGGCTTGTTTGAGTTAAAGAGCTATAATTTTGTGTTACTGTTCTGTTGATATTCATGATTATCTCTAAAAAGTAACACCTGAGATTAAAATTATGCTGTGTGGATTTGCAATTTACTTTTTAATTAATTCATTTACTGTGTAGGTTTTTTCCTGAGAGAGCCACATCACTTGCATTTTCCATCGTCAATGAGCTTCTGGAGGTCAGTTACACTTTCTTCTTTGATCTGTATTCCGCCAAGTAGAAGCTTTCTTCTCTTAGAAGATGGGTTCAAGTATATATACTTTTAATTTATTAAGTTAAGTAGTAAACCTACTATGCTTTTGAATTATGTTTGTGGGTGCAGGAGTTGAGGCCTACACCATGTCCTCTAGTCCTTGCATCCTTTTCTGGTGGTTCACAAGCGTGTATGTACAAG
Organism: Flaveria robusta; assembly: GCA_025506415.1. Taxonomy (NCBI): domain Eukaryota; kingdom Viridiplantae; phylum Streptophyta; class Magnoliopsida; order Asterales; family Asteraceae; genus Flaveria; species Flaveria robusta. The sequence goes on from CM046460.1 coordinate 20,167,511, forward strand.
GTTTTTCAGGTGGATTTTTTTAATCCCAAACAAACTTAATTTTTAGTTTTTATGATCAAACAAGTAAACTCTCTACTTATGATTTTTAGATAATTGAAGGTACATGCGAAGCACATCTTAATCCGGTACGCATTGTGTCTCTCTATTATTATAGAAGGAGAAACTATATGAAGTTAAAGCGATTTTTACAATTTACACATTTAACTGTAACGTGCATACCACAAGATCGTATAATTACCTCTTTTACTATGTAGTATGCACACCATCACTTTATTATTTTTGCTTATTTGTTCCTATACCATGTGAACTTGAGAAACATATATTGGTGGTGGTAAGGTAAAATGAATCAATATCTTTGAGGCGTATGTGTGTGTAGTGAAAAATGGTGTACAAATAACCTCATGAAAAAACAACAGGGTTTAGTGGTTGACTACCTTTCATTTTCTTATTCTGTTTTCTTTCCTTTTCTTGTGAAGGATGATAATCGTTTAATCATGACCTGCATCTCTGGACAAATGTATGACTCTGGTCCAGTCAATGTTACCGGTGATTTGGGTGCTCGATTTGCCTTAAACTCCTCCATTCTCAATGTGCCTGGTTCATCAAAATTGGTATCAATGGTTGCAAAAGGTGTCACATCAGGTCTAGATGCCCTGTTTCTTACTAGATTTGGGTCCCACCGCTCTGAATATTGGCAAACACTTTATTCCTCTGTTGTAAGTTTTTTAACATGTGCTATTTTAGTGGGCGTTTGGGATTTTTTTTTTTAAATTAAAACTGCTTATCAGCTTATGTACTTACCTACTTATTGCTTTGAAACAATCAACTTTAAACTGCTAATTTTTCTTACAAATAAGGTGGTTTGTACACAACAAAAGATTGTTATTGGACTATTGTACTCTTAGAACAATAGAAAAAGGACGATAAGAGGTGATTGAGATGTAAAATGATAATTGTATGTTGTGTTCGGTACATTTTTTGTTGTGTATAAATCACCTCATGTTTTTAATATATGCATTTTTACTGAGTGTTTGGGATTGTTTCTTTTTTAGGAATAAGCAATTGGGATTTGGGGATACAAACTTCAAACTGCTTATTCAACTTATTTCACTCCCAATACTCAAAGCATCTCATTGTTGTATAAAAATGCAAATATGCAGCTTCAATTTAGGAGGTGTGTAGGGTTGATTATGATAGCTGTTTTTTATGCTTATCAGGTGATAGGATCAGAATATAGTAATCATTTGAAAGTAGATGTCAAAACACAACCAACAACTGAAACTATGATGTTACAACCATAACAAATTACTGAACTTGAATGCTTTCTATTTAATAGTATATTTCTGTAGCGTTATTGTGCTCTTGCTTATTGCGTTTTAATAGTACAATAAGTTAAGACTGTTTGAGATTGCTATCCAAAATGTTTATCTGATTTTTTGTGTTAAATAGGTTGTGATGTATCAACAGTTCGAAGATGCTTATTACAAAAGATAAAGCAATAAACGGATAACAGTTCTAATGAGCAATTCCGAGCATTCCATTTGAGTTATTCTAACATTCCTTTTTGTCATGTTAATTTTAGGGTTTAGGGGCCCCATTTCTCATATTGTGTTCAGAAAATGACGATCTTGCCCCTTATCCTGTTATATGCTCGTTTGCCCAACAAGTACAAGGATTAGGAGGGCATGTTCGACTTATTGGATGGAAGGACTCTCCTCATGTAGGTTAGTTTTGACTTCTAAACTCATATGACTCACATAAGCCTTTTTCTTTATCTAAACAGTAAACACTAAAGAGTTTTTTTTTATTCAAAAGGCAACAAGCTCTCAAATACCCCCTTGCTAATAGTTTTTGTTGGTATAATGAGAAGGATTTTGCTGAGTTAGTTGTTGTCACTCATTCTACTGTTGATTACAGTCTTATCAGAAAGCTACATTATTTGTTCATTGCGCATTTCAAAAGGGTTAAATTAGCTATTATGCAATGCATTGGTTATACATTTTTAAACTGTGTTCTTTCATCATGCGGTCATTTATTTTGAGGTTTTTTTTTTTTTTTTTGGTTGGGGGGGGGGGGGGGGGGGGGGTGTTAATTATTATCAGACTAGCAGATGTCAATAATCGTATGCATGGGACAACCCAACGTCTCTTGAGTGGTCCTAAATTTGTTGATCGTGTTTTTGTTCTGTCATAGGTCACTACAAGAACAATCCCATCCAATACAGAGCAGCTGTAACCGAATTTCTTGACCACTCAATTTCAATATTCAACCAAAAACATCAAAAGCTCGGGGAAAGAAATGGCATGGAAGGAATGCATGATAACATATGTGAATTAATTTGTGACCTCCAAAAGGCGGCGGTTGACTCGAACCAAAGCCTCAGAAGGGTAGCAACTGGGCCAGGCGACCACTTTTTCTTACCAAGTTCAGCCGAGTGTCAAGCCACTAAAGAATCAGGTTCTTTACAAGATGAAGAAAGAGAACGGAAAACAACGGTCCATTTAGCCAGCCCACCGGGCCTGAACCCACATAGTGTTCTTGGTCAAGTGTTGTTTGATGTATGTGTGCCTAAAAACATTGAAGGCTGGGATATAAAATTTGAAAACGGAAAGCCGTTTGCAACTGCAAGTAAACGTTCGGTGCTTTTAAAACGCATGAGACGATCAAGGTTATGAGGCAGTGAATCTTAGGGTGAGTTTGTAACATTTTATGACAGTGTATATACGAACTGGGTTGGCCGGGCGGGATGCCTCTTCTACTGTAAGATGTACGGTTTGGTAATTTTGCACAAAATGTACAGGTAGCGTGAGGTTTGGATGTGTCTTGTAATAGATTGTATGCTATATGAACTTTTGGAGTTTTAATGATATTTCGTTGCGTTTGCATACATAACTTTTTCTGACATATGATAGGAATGTAGCAAAGTTAACATTGTATAATCTTTTGCATACACATATAATGAAATAACACAGTCCCTATGATTGTTCTTCATATTATGCCCTAGAAATTGCAGAACAAGGGGCAACTTCGATTGGAGTAGAAGGGAAAAATTAAGATGGTGATTTGTTCATGTGGCTACCCAACATTGATTCTTACGTAATGGACGGCAAGAAATCCGGGTTGCTGGTTCTACCATTGTGCTAGAAAAAAGAAAATGTGTGGTTTTATTGGATGGGTTAACCATGTGTCCAAGAGCTGCGCAAATCAAGCCTGGATTGTTGAAGTCCATCGATAGTCATGTAGGCAGAGCAAGTGCAATTAAAGAGAAAAGATTGAACTTTATGCTATGAATAAGTTGGTGTTTCTTCATATATTGATATTTTCTTAAGTGAAAAAGAATGTTACAGTAGTTTATGTAATTCGCTTTTGGTATGTTTAGTTGGTATAAAAAATTGTTTGTTTGGCATTATAATATGTTAGCTTGTTATGTTCAGACCTCGCTTATGTGGCACGCATACGTGTACATGCCTCGCTTGTGTGGCAGCTAACGTGGTTAAGACCACATCATCAGAAAGTTAACGTCGTTAGGGTTCTGACAAAAGCTGGGTGATACAGACATCGAAGTGTTTACTTGTGAGTTATATTCGCCAAAATGATACTTGGGGGTGCAGCGGCCAATTCTCAATAGTTGGGAGTATTTAAATCCATTAACCCAAAAATAAATTTAAGGTATATGTATTGGTATGTTGATCGTGTGGCAAAAAGATAAATTTAAGGTATATGAATGGCGTACAAGAGACCCTAAAGAGCGTATGGTTTAATTGAGGTCATACTAATTGTTGCATGCATATGGTTTCATATATAAAAGTTGTTAAGTAACAAGCTGATTCCCAAATGTGTTAACATATAACAATTGCTTTCCTACAAAATCAAGCGGTACAAATATAATAGCAAAAACATAACAAGGGTTCTGATATAAAAGCAAAAGCATAACAAGGTTTCATATAAAATCAAGCAGTTAATACCAAATCCATAACAAGGTTTCACACAAAAGTTTCCACAAATAGCATTCAAAATATAAAATCAAATCCATAAAATTTTTCAAAAAATGACCAAAAGACCTAATCGGTTATTTAATAACAGGCTGTTCCTCTTTACTCTTGAATTACCATGAGAAGACACTCCGCTTGCACAAATTGAATATTGACCTTTGCATGTTTTTTTTATTGTGCCTTAAAAGTAAACAATTTATTCAATTTCATCAACTGTTTTGTCATCTTACCATTGTGTTCAATTTCATCAACAGTTTTGTTTCTCTCTTTTTTTGGTCTTCCAACTGGATTTTGATGTTTAGTTTGAGATCGTGGAGTTAAAATTGTTGAACAAGGAGATTTGGGCCATAGCTGCCAATCAACTTTATTCATATAAATCCTCTTCCATGTATCTAACCAATAAACTGGATCAACCCCAAATTACAAAACCCCAACTGATATTCCATTTGCAGCCATGTTGAACATACTTGCCGGTGCATGTTTACATGGGATTTCGGTTGATTCCATTTCCTACAAGAACATATCTTCTATCGTACATCAACAACATATTGGCTTTCCCAAACAATAACTTAATCCCTTCTAAATTACCATCCATTTCTTCTTGTTTTTCTCTTCTAAGCTTCTTCAATGCTCTTCTTTTCTCATCATTTTCTAAATGTGATCCACTTTTAAAATCATCAGGATCAATATAAGCATCGTCATCATTCCCAGGTTTATAGTCGTCTTATTGTTTTTGACTGTTTCCAACCCATTCAACATTCATATGAATGTTGAACATCTAAGTTTGCATGTTAATTTGCTTCAACATCTTCAACTAAATAATCTTTATCAATCATGAAATCACTGTCATAATTATTCTCATGCTCATATTCAGACTATTTCCTAAAAAATGGATCAAAATCATCAACTTCATAGTAAATATTTGGTTTTTTGCCATGCTATTCAATAAAAATTGGTTGAACATGATTAGTATCCAATATTGAACTTCCATTTTATAGGTATAACCCAATTACTTTAAGCTTGGAAACATATTGTAACATGCTGATGGTATTTTTATCATCTGCGATTGGTCTAATACCATTATCAAGGTCACTATCAGAAATCCCATAATGATAGTAACTAGTCTTTTCACTCGAATAACCTAAACCTTGATAGTATCATCTTACTCACACGAAAAACTGATCGACATCTACTAAATCAACATAACAAACCTTTCCATTGACATAACTTCTACGAGTAAGGTTCGTAAACATCCCACTATAATTATTTGTAATGAGGAGAACGTGAGGGCCATTTCTAGTATATAAATTGGTTTATCATAATCCAAGCACCATTATGTAAACAACAGTACAATAAAAACATACCATAGGCTTGGAGAGGATCAAAATCGTCTATGCCTTTTTGAATAATCCACTAGTATGACCATTGTTCTTGATTAATCTAGTTCTCTTGTGCCTTTTGGAAAACTCTAGATCCAAAGCTCTTGTGTTATTTAAATCGGTCAGATGGTGGTTGAAGTTCAACCGAATGGTTTTTAGTCGGCATGCTACATGGGAGGGAATAGGCAAAATGACAAAACAAAAAAAGTCCCTGGTGTGCACCTCACGTGACCTATTTAACAGGTATACTAATCGGGTTTATAATCAGAGACATTTAGGGACTAAATCCATTAAAAAAATAATTTTAGGTACCAATTTCAAAACTTGCAATACAAGGACCATTTGTGTAATTTACTGTATAATTGTATATAGTAGCTTGTTATGTGAAAGAAACGAAGGAACCATGTTAACATTTGAAACAACTAAAGAGTTAACTCCACCGGTCGAGGCCGTTTTTTCATTTTTAAACCCCGTCACTGCTGATCATCTTTCACTAGATTAAAAGTAAATTCCGATAAATAAAAGAATGTTACAAAAAATATTATATGGGTTGATTGTGTGTATAGTACTCCATATGTGATATTGCAATGGCGCGTGCTACTTGTATAAATGGGTTTGTATGTTTTGAATGGTTTAACACAAGCTTAATTTATGGTTTGTTTGCCATTTGCATGATGTTGGTTGAGTTGTGTAGGTGCAGCACGGGAACAAGAAGAGCATAAGAAAGATACTAGATGGAACTTGGGAGCAATAAAATTAAAAAGGTGTAGCATACACCACTAGTGTGATTCCTATTAAATTTGAGGACTTCCATTCCTTTTTATCCTACGAGCACAGCTATGAACTTTATACAAAATCTAATGCAGATGTATAAGAGATCAAAGCTTCAAAACCCAAGAGGATAGAATTAATGCTCAAAATTAACTAAAACTCCTCATCTAGGAAGATCCCAACAACAAGTAGGTTTCAATCGCCACAAAGTAGCTAGGAAACTTACAACTTAAAGAAAAGATAGTTACAGTATGAAATGTAAATTAAAAGAAAAAAAAGATAAATCCCATCTTCAATAAAAGCAGGTCACTCCATCTGTGTTCATTGGTGTTGGGTAATAGTGTTCAAGGCGGATGCTCCCGCATCAAAAATCATAATAGGATTTATTAACCAAAACTTCCAGTTTCGGTTGGAGCTCAAACTGAACCGAACCACCTCATACACACCTCTAGTGGATTTCCATCTTTGATATCCATGCATTCAAATCACAAAAAGCAATTCCGATTCAACTTCCGGTGAAGTCAAAATAGTAAAGCTAAATAACTAGAATGTTTTGAGTTTGAAATCAAAGTAATTACCAAAGTCATAATTGAGTAAGTTGAGAGCAAAATGTAAAACTAGACTCACGAGCAATAACTATATCACCAATACTTTTAAAATACCATGCATCTCTTGCTGTATCATATTTAATGATCATAAATCTTCATAGCCAATATGCACATTTAGAAGGTTACAAGTCCGTTATTGAAACTCGCATGCCTTTTTTATACCAATTCAAGTGTTTTTGCAGGGAGCATACGAGACAAGACCGTGGAAAGCAACTCTCAATATTCACTGGAGAACTCTGGTCTTAAATGGAAAAGTGCAACTCTTCTAATCAACCGATGAGTGAAGTAATCGCTACTATAAAGGCAGTCGATTACGAACGTATAGCCATCGGGGTGTTAAAGATTGACAGATTGAGAGAGAATCAGATTAGAATACTAAGATGCATTACATACAAATGATGATTACATAGGGTATTTATACCCTTGAGTTTCTTAGGGGTTAAGGCACCAATTAACTGCCATAACTACCTTACTTATGTTATGTAACAATAATACAAACAATTAATTAACTTATGTTAAACTAATATAATTCTTAACTTAGGATAAACTAATATTAAACTAACATTCTCCCCCCTAATTTTGGTTTATCCTTTCATACTTCATAGTAGGATGGGATCTTCTTCTTCTTCTTCATAAATAAGAAGAGATTCTTGCTCGTTCTTTTCTTTCTTGTTGTCCTTTCATTTTGTACATTCATTCGCGAGATGACCATAGTTTCCACAATTGAAACATCTAAATTTGTTTTTGTCTTTGTCTTCTTGCGTCACATTTTTCTCGTGATCTTTTCTTTCTTTGGTGAAGTCTCTTGCTTGTCTTGTGTTGAAGTTTCTTCCTCGTCCTCTACCATGACTTTGATTGTTTGAACTTGTCATTTAGAAGCTTAGTTTGATGATTTTCTTCTACTTCATCATGACTTTTAAGACGTTCTTCAAATGCTGTTATTCTTCCAACGACTTCCTCAAATGCCATTTTATCTATTTCTGAATATTGCTCGATTGATGCTACTATTGGTAGAAACTTTTTAGGAACAGAGTTAAGTAGCTTTCTTACAATTATCTTATCTTAAAGAGTAGCGCCAAGACTTTTGAATTTGGCTCTTATGCTACTTAACTTGCTTGCGAAGTTACTTACGGTTTCATTTTCTTTCATCTTCAATGTTTCTAACTCACTCCTTAAGGTTTGTAGACGTGCCTTTTGAACTAGATCGGCTCCAAGGTTTCGAACTATAATTTATTCCCAAACTTCTTTTGCACTTTCACATTGTGCAACTTGCATTAGAATATCTTCGGGTAGTGTTTGGAAGATCATTGCTTTAGTCGTATGCACTTTCTTTTCATCTACATCTCCTTTAGCATCAATTGTTTCCCAAAGACCATATGCCTTCAAGATTGTTTCCATTAATAATGCCCATGAGGTGTAGTTTGACTCAGTTAATTTGGGACATTGGAGTGATTTATTCCCTTGCTCTCGAGTTGATGTCAATGTGCTTCCTAATTTTCCTTCCATGCTTTCTTGCTTTATTTTCTTGGATCGTTTATCTTGCTTTCAAATTTACTTTAACTTTGCTAATCTCTTTGCTTACTTACTTGCACTTTGCTTCTTGCTAATTGATTCAAGGATGAATCGTCTTGCTTTTATACTTGTTGCTTTGATTTTCCACAAAGGTCTTCTTTTTTTTTTTTACTTTGCCACACATGTCTACTTGCTCTGCCACATAGGTCTTCTTTCTATAAACGCCACATAGGTCGTCTTTGATTGTTTTGCCACACAGGTCGAACTTGCCACACAGGTCTTCTTACTTGTTTCGCCACAGATCGAACTTGTCACACAGGTCTTCTTACTTGTTTCGCCACACAGGTCGAAATTGTCACACAGGTCTTCTTACTTGCTTTTGATTTGAATGCGTCTCTGTTTCTATTTGAATTGCCGGACTGTCGCCAGATATCGGTATCCTCCGATTTGTTGAAAAACCGATTCTGAACTTCTAAATCAATGATCCTCTTGATCGATTGATAACTAAGATGATCTCTGAATTGATATCCACGTTTCTTGTTTATCGATTTGGTTCAATTTTGTGATTCTGTGTAGATGCACAAGAACAGGGGATGAACTTCAAACGATGCGTTCTTCGTGAATTCTTGAAAATGATGGTTTCTTGACACGATTTCTTCTTCCCAAGAGCCTAACGCTCTGATACCTGTTGATGATCACAGGGGGTGTTAAAGATCGACAGATTGAGAGAGATTTAGATTAGAATACTAAGATGCATTACATACAAATGATGATTACATAGGGTATTTATACCCTTGAGTTTCTTAGGGGTTAAGGCACCAATTAACTGCCATAACTACCTTACTTATGTTATGTAACAATAATACAAACAATTAATTAACTTATGTTAAATTAATATAATTCTTAACTTAGGATGAACTAATATTAAACCAACATGGTATAAAACCATAGTCACATGTTCCAACCTACGAATTAGACCAAAAAAACTTGACGCGAGTAATGACGGCAGGGTATCAAGCCAAGCCCGGTCTGCTTAAATACACATGAATCCTATTTCTGAATGATATGAAGTGCCTAAATGGAAACAAATCCACTTAAATCACCATTTTGAGTGGATTACTCCATTTGACGATAAAATCATTCACATGTTGTGAAACGAATATGCAGATATTGTCAGGTTCTCTAGACGAGTACCTGAAAATGGCGGTAACATTCAAATAACCACGATCCACATATTCTACGATATAGTGATTATCAACTTTTAGGTCTTCGCAAATCCTTAACCCTCTTCTCAAAACAACATCAGTTGCACCTACACGCATGTTGGGAAATAGTATATGTCTAACTGCTGCCGTCCAAAGGTTAATAAGCAAAAAACATTATCCAGGAATCCCAAAGACGAAATTTTTAAAAATTGCACTCTTATGCATGCATGCATCACAACAAAGAAAACATTAAAAAATCGCAAATGAATTATCGCACTTCCTAAGTGTGATCTCTAGACAAGAAACATAGACCTATTAGACAATTCACAGTTGCACACTGACCAAGTGGAACTTCTCCACACTAGCTACCACCTCAGCAACTTTTTGAGAAATTGCACTTGTCAAGTGCATATGTTAAAGACATTACCCTACATAGAATTATCAACTCCAAAAACTACATTACACTCTATTGGTAGTCCCCATAAAACTTGTACTTATTGTAGGGTAACTGTGGCTTCTCCAATTGACAGGTGAAAAGTGTGAGTTTCCAGACGCCATCTCTCGATCAATGTAGAGATCACACCACGGTCAAGTCTGTGCCACCCACATTCAACAAAAGCCATGAAAACCCGCTACTCCTATGAAATACATAATGTTTTTAGGGATGCCATTCGTTGGATATATTTCCAAAATGCTTAGTCACCACGCCTTATGTTGAGTGTTCCTTTATCAAAGTCTAGTTTTTAAAAATAGTGATCTTCCCTTTGATATCCACTTAGAAATGACAAGTCATTTACGAGAGGACCAGTTGTGAAACGAGCACTCTTTTCTTTTTCAAAATTACAACACATATATGGTTTCGAAGGTGAGTAGGTTGTAAGGAGGTTTGCTTATGATGAAATCGTATATATAAACTATGATATTTGAAGTTGAAATGAGAAATCAAATAAGTGGTTGGTAGGTGTTGTAAATATGATAGGTAAGGTAGTAAAAGTTTGCAGAGATTCTTTAAAGCATTCTAACAAGTTGCACATAAAATGTGAGATCTATAAAAAAACTCCACCAATTTACTATAATGTTGGACTAGAAAGTTATTTGAATGTTATTCTTAAAGTGACGCTTTATATTGAAGTGGCATGTCTTAGAAGTTGCACTTGTCGTGTGCGATTTTTGTAAAAGTTAATGAGATGGGAATTGGTTGCGAAAAAGTTACACTTGATAAGTGTGATTTTCGTGGTCTATGTTTCTTAACTAAAGATAGCACTTAAAAAGTGCACTAACCCCATTAGTTAGAAGCCTTATGTTTTAACCCTTGTTGTGATACATGCATGCATAAAAGCTTTTTTTTTTTAAAAAAAATTCTAGTCTTTGGGATTCACGACAGTGGTTTATTGATTATTAACTTGTGGACGATAGCAAGCAGACGTATATAATTTCTCAACATGCGTCTAGGTATAACTCTTGTTATTTTCAGAATAGGGTTAAGGCTTTATGAAGACCTAACAAGTGATAAACACTGCAGCTTGGAATATGTTGATCATGATCATTAGAATGTTACCGTCTTATTCAGGTACTCGTCTAGGGAACCAGACAATACCCGTATACTCATTGCAAAACAGGTGCATGATTTTACCGCCAATGAATGGAGTGATCGGCTTAGGATAGTGATTTCAATGAATTTGCCATATCTAAGACACTTCATAGCTTTCAGAAATGAGATTTTTGGGTACTTAAACATACCAGCTCAATTTGATGACTTACCACCATTACCCGCGTCAGGTTTCCTTAGCCTAATTCGTAGGTTAGAACAGGTGACTACGGCTTTTCACACCACCGATGGTGATACGACCGTAGTCGACTGCTTTTATCGTAGAGGTGACTTCACTCATCAGTTGATCAGACGAGTCATATTATTCTATTTAAGATCAGGCTTCTGTAGTGGATATTAGGAGTTACCTTACACGATCCCGTCTAGGATGCACCTTACGAAAACGCTTAAATTAGTACGATATAGGCATCACCTAAGTTTCAATAACGGACTTGAGACCTTCTCAATGTGCGTATTGGCGGTGGGAATATTTGATCCTTAGATATGATGTAGCAAGAGACGCATGGTCTTTTAGACATATACGTGGTATAGTCATTGCTCATGAGTCTAATACTACATTTTGCTCTCAATTTACCATCATGCCTTAGGTAATCATTTTGATTCCAAACTCAAACATACTAGTCCTTTAGTTTCACTATATTGATTTGACTGTAAGTTGAGTCGGATTGGTTTTTGTGATTTGAATGCATGGAATATCATAGGTGGAATTGTGGAAACTTACTAGAGGTGTGTACGAGACGATTCAGTGCAGTTAATTTCGACCCCACCTAAGATACTTGTACCTGATAAAAACTTTAAAATATCATGGAAAAACAATTTAAACAAACAAAACCGTCTTAATTATATAATGGAAAGACAAACAAACGCCTGTTATCATTCATATTAAACGTTAATACGTTATCATTCAAATTAAACGACATTTGTTTCCACAACCAGCTTATATGGACCTCTAACAGCCATTATGTTATTTTCCATCTTACATTATTTTTCTTTTTTGTTAAACTCTGAAACTAATGACACAAAACGCACAACATCACATTTCCTTTTAACTCAAGAGTCAAGAATATGCATTAAGAAGTTTTAGAACACAAATGATCGAGCGAATTTCATTATTACCTGTTGAGTGCTGATGAATCTTTGGCAGGGCCGGTGTGGATAATCAGCCACAAAGATGGATCCTCCTTTCACTTAATTCAGCATTGGTACCTATTAATTAAGTATATATAAATTGTTAGTAGAAGTAAACAATAGAAAGAAAGATGATAAAACAAAATATACGTGGTACAAAGTCATATAACATGCTAATTGATCAAAACATAATTTCATACATCTTGACAAGTTTTAGAACCCAAATGAGATCTAGTGGATTTCATTTGCTGCAACAGGAAATAATGGTTTCCACTTGAGCTTTTCTGCTATTACTAATTAACAAGATAAGATTGCATTTGACCCATATATCTGGTCAAACAAACTAACCGCTATAAGAGTGAATTTTTTAAGCCATGAATCTAGAATCTACTATTGTTCTATTTATTTTAGTCAGTTATGAAACTTTAACTAGTGTTTATCCGCTACGTACGTAGCGCGTCAAAGAATTGGATCCGTATACAGGTAAGGATTTTTATCGGTTGAGGTGGTACACCAAAAATGACAGCTAATGCAATCGACACCATTTATGTATATTACAAGTTGGCTTAGAACAGACGGCAAGTTGCATTGCGGCTGCAAGCTAGAAATGGTTGTCAAACCAGGACAACTAACATCAATATCGGGACATGAACAAAAAAACTACCTAACAGCCATAAACGTCAATAAAATGCTAGTCTTGCCACAGACAATCGATATCAAACTCCTGAAATGAACAAACTTGTTATGTGATTATTTTGCAACCGTGAAACATGACATACATTTTAGTATATACAACCTAAACAGGTTTTAAATTTTAAAACTGTATGATACCTTTTAAAGTTTTTATTTTAGTCATTTAAAAGGGTATGGTACATTAGCCTAAACGAAATCCAAATTCAAGTGATACGCAATACATCTTAATTAAACTTAATGTGATTTCAATTTATGTTTGTAATTTAATCGCCTGTATTGGTTTGCAAGGCGTATATAAAGCATACCCATGTAATTTAATCACCTGTATAATAATGCACCGTACCTTCTTTCTTTAGAAAATACTTGGAGCCAGAAATACACCTGCAACATATAAAAATTAATCAATTTTATTTTTATGCACAAACATGATCATATATAGCATACCCATGTAATTCATTATGGATCAAATCAACAATAAAAGAGATAAAAATGCTCAATCAGAATGTCATGAAACTAATTCATGCCACTTAAATACATCTAGCCATTCATCTGCCATATCTCACCTACCCTCCTTTTATTTATTGGATTAAGATTACATTCGCACACTCATTGTAGAAATTTCACTTATGCATGGACATATAAAGACGATACCTTAAATATTGGTTAAGTACATGAACACTATAACCCTTGATCACCTCAAAAACAAAAAACAACTTAAACATGAAACACAACAAAATTAAGATTACCGAATATTTGTAGTAAACTTCAATTTAGAGGGCACAAAGGTATTCCCACCTGCAAGCATAAGAAACTAACATTACATGATTACTTGTGGCCTTTAAATGTGGCCTTAAAATGAAAATAGATAGTAGCAAAGCTAAATCTTGAACCTCATAGAAAACACTATAGAAGATAAAGTAAGGCAATTGTCAAATCAACTTACGCTTCTTTTTCTGAAAGCATTACAACTCCCAGTTCACCGCAATAAAATTACACCAACCCGCCTTAGACGGTGCTCGAACCATTGACCTCAAGGAGGTAATTACGCGACTCTTATTTCAATGACTTTGTTATTGGACCTAACCCGTTAAATGTTATCTTGGCTGGTTGAAGAACCCCCACCACCATGACTATGAAGCAAAGAATCATCAGCATAACTAAATCCATATTGTTTGTTTAACCCTTTGAAGTTTTTAAGGCAAAGAACCTTAAAACAAAAACAGACATTAACAATATGCTACCCCGTACTTTATTGTAACTTAGCCAAGGATAGTTTCTTTATATTTCTAAGTTTTAGAAATCCTTGACTAATTTAAACATGACACCATTTAGCTAATACAAAATTGGGGGAAATGTCTTGATAGTGGGGTCCAAGAAGTGACAAATTTTGATGGAGCCAAGAGGCAAAGCCTTTTGTTGGGATCAAAAAACTAATACAGAATTGGTAGCCTGATAGCATGATGTCATATGGCATATAACATATAGTGTGCTGTGTATAATCCAAACAAATACAAAGGAATACTAGTTACGAGTAAATGAAATGTGACCTGCATATAGCATAAAGTGACGAGAGGAAAACTATAGTAGTGTAATAGTGACGATAATGAATTAAATCATAGACATGAATAAGGTATAGCAATTTCATATACAACTATATACACTCCTCTAACTAATCTGTATGTCAAGGCCGCACTAATGTGTAGGCTACGCCAACCAAAAGTCCACAAAAAGCATAGTTTCTATGAAAGATGCTAAAACAACTATATATACATTTCAAAATGTTCATATGTACCCGGCCAAATAATGAATCCAAATAAACAATGTAGATCAACACAACAATGAACTTGTAATTCATCAACTCCACACAAACAAAAGAGCCCAACTGACCTTCTCTTAAGTTTTTGAAATAAAAACTACCAACTAATGATTAGTGGAACAAAAATACAAACATAACTGAACTATTGATACACTAAAGAGGAGATTTTGGATTCAAAACAAAAACTAAATAAATGGAGCTTGAGATAATTATTGAAGCTAACAACATGCATGCGATGCCAATGATGATGATGATACAAAAAAGGACACAATGACACATGATACTCATATAAACCTATTCGTTGAGGTCTCCATGAAGAAAGACCTTTTTGACATCGAGCGCTAATTCAAGTTCCTCTTTCAGTGGAATAACCGGTATGAAATTTTCATAGTTCATCTCATACAAAAGATGGTTTTGTAAACCCTTTCCCATGGTTTTAAAAAATCCTAAAACAGTAAGAACACGAAACCCACATCAGATGAGCAAGCTGATAGCAGGGCTCACATGCCCTAGACCGACAATGACATGCAATGCTCGATCGAGCTTTCAAACTGATTCTACTTACACATCATCATCGGACTGGCTACACTCTTCAGTGCCATTCTCACAACCGCCTACGATTGCCTGATTCCCCACCACTGTTGGTTGTAGAAAATCGACTCTATCTACCAACGGCTTCTGGCCGGAGGACATGGCAGGAACCTTCGCCTTTCTGCTCTCTCTCGCTAACCTCCAATCGGTAGGAAGGGGAGTAAGGTGAAATCTTTCTCATACCACCTGCACATAACATAAAGATGAAGGTATTTAAAGATTAGAATTAGAACAAAATAAAAAAAAAAAGAGAACTTTTGTGTCCAACTCTAAAATCTACAAAAATATTCTGCTCATTTCCCTTCTATATTAATATATTACTAGTGTTATCCCCCGGCGCGTTGCGCTAGGGTTCAACATTCTTGTAAAATAGTTATCTGGTAAAGTTTTGTCTTTAGCAAGCTAGGATAAGACATAGAAGTCTTCGGCAGCTTAATATACATCAAAACAATTGCTCCATGGTTTGAGCTACCAGGGCATGATAGAACTTTTGTTTTACTCTATTGTGAAGCTTGATAACAAAGTATATAAAGTATCTTGGATTATGACTAACATTTCTTTTGGTAAAAATCAAGAATATCTACCTATTGCACCGCCACAGCGATCGCTGCATGGCATTAAAACAGCATAATCTGTCTCGTACTTATGTGGCCTGTTCTTTCTAAAGCATCTAGTTTTGAGAAAGAATCCCTGCATCACATCCAACACCAATATAAGCATGTTTAATACAATTGTATTTTTAGCAAATAGTAAAATCAACAAACAACATATAAAACTTCAACAGGCTTGTTGGCATAAAAGTAGTATCATTATAATTCTTCTGATTTCATGCACTTAACATTCAACCACATGTTGAAAGACACGAATGCAATTAGCTTAACAGAGGGTTCATAAAATCAATACTTGAAGAGAAGCTAAACTATCTTTTGTACCTTCTTTTTAAGTAATAATATACCTCCGGTCTGAAAGGCCTGCATACTTTTAGTCGGCTATGAACTCCTGTATTTGTATTTAATTAACCATATTGAGTTTTCGCAACATTTCAAACTCCTCAAGAAACATCTAAAACCCAAATAACCGAACAAAACGAAAAAGACACATGGTGGTCCTGATATTGAATATATAGCAAACCATGTCCGACGTCACATATACATTATTTACATAATAAAATCAAGTTAGAGGCTAATAATATTTGTTAAGTGATATAAGCTTCTGATAAGATGTTTGTTGTTGTTTTAGAATCTATAAGCTTTATTGGGTGTTAACTATTAACATCTAAGAGAGTTATGTTCAAAAATCAAGAACACTTTTATGTGCAGTAAACATGAAAAATAATGGAGGCAGGGAGAAATGCTAGAACGAAATTGATAACAATATGATGAGAGGAAATGTTTAGGTTAATTGTTAAACTATAACATACTTAGTTGTGCGCTATGGAGTAGTAGATTCTAAATTATATTTCTTTATATAATAAGTGCAACAACAAATGATTTAGAGAGAGCCCAAACAACTATAGTGCTATTTTACAGAACTACTGATGATATAAGTCGCAAAATAATCTGTGCATAAATGAACAACTGATGTACAAAAGGGACTTGTGCAACAAAAGAGTATGATTAATATAGTCTTGCAACTGATGTAATAAACCGTTAGTACTTGCACTTGATGTAAACCATTCAAAGAGCTCCCTCAAATAACAGATGGGTCAAAAGCTGATGTATAAGACTAATGACATCAACTACTGAAGTGAACTACTCACCATACAAATAATTGTCTGCTCGAACAATTACTAATATTCTTTGACCCATCTTTTGATAAAAAAAGATTGTTGCTGATATCAAGGAACTGGTGATTGGTTCTTTGTAGCATAACTGATGAGTATTATATGGAACACACACAAGACAACAACTTGCATATGTGCTTTCAATTTTCAATGGATGAAAGTAAAAGAAACTTTAAGATTATAAAATTTGTTTTCCATTCATAGATTAACAGAGATCAACAAAAGGAAGGTGCTTCTTACGCTTCGTACCTCTTTTGAACCTCTCACCAAAGCAACACGCATATTATATATAGTAATTAATTTACGTATATGGGTAAACTTTGCCTTCACTTTAACCTTTTCATTTCTGCTTTTAAAATATGAACCATGGACAATGATTTAGTTGCACATGAATTGCCCTAAAAAGGTTCTTAAACGCCCATTTCTTGAAGAAATTAGACAACAATTTCATCTAAATTACAAAAAGAACATTTCAAATATTTGAAGCAAAGGAGCCTTGAATCCAAAATTAAAATCAACGAGCACACCATAGAACATCACAAAGCAAAGGAACTTACTATGTTTTTAACCGGATAACACCTAAAAATCAACAAAGCAAACACAGACAACCTAGACCTCTAAACGAAGAAAAGTCGTCGTCGTCGTCGTATTATTATTGTTATTATTATTATTACTATTATTATTATTACTATTATTATTATTATTATTATTATTATTATTATTATTTCTTTTCATCTTTCAAGAAAAACAAAAAGCCCTATAATCACATCTTAATGACTTGTGGTATTGTTATCGTTTGTTGGATCATGAGCTTTAGGGGCAAATTGCCCCTCAACTTTGCATTTTAACGAGGGATCTTTTGGAATTACACAAGAGAGTTTATATTAATGTTACTTGTTTTGTGTCCGTGTTGTGCCAGACCCGTTTAACGTGATTAAACTTGTTTTGTCAGCCATATACTTATGTTACTCACATGGCTTGAAACTTAAAAATCTTGAATTCAGAGAAGTTGCCCATAATATTTCACTATTTGCATGTATCTTACTCATGATGATGGAAGTGGTATTCTCAATTTATAATTATTTATATTTTACATTTAATATAAATATATTAATATCTGTTTGAATTTTTATTTATTTTTTAATATAAACTAATTTTTAATTATTTAATATACATTTATGTTAATTATATATATTAATATAATTCAAAGTAATAAAATTAATACTTTGATTTGTAAACCGCAGTTTACATACATATTATATATATTTAATATAATTAAAAGTAATAAAATTTAGGGGTGTATGAATCCGGAGCCTGTTTTTTAAGATAGATTTCTTAAAAATTATGAAAGATTTTTAGACAATAATTAAAATCATTTTAATGTAAGTGATCCATAAATGCCACTTAAAGATAGTTTGTAAATTTTAAAAATAAAAGCATGTGAGAATCACATTTTATATCATATCTAAACATATTTACGGATCTCATGTCACATCGTAAGAGCATTCACAACCCGTTTCTTAAATTTATGTGAATGTATTTTTTATATTATATGATATGGTTATAAATGGCTGTGACTTGTGAGTAAAGAATATGAGAAATTTGCTGTTCAATCTGTATTTTTGGGAAATACTGTTCAACACCTATAATGTTTTTAATATATATTAAGTGGTTATAAAAGAAGTAGAAAGAAAAAATAAGAGAAAATTGCAAAAATAGTCCTTGTGGTTTGATCAAATTACAAGTTTGGTCCCCAGATTTTAAAAATTACAAATTTAGTCCAAACATTTGGAAGTTTGTTGTAAATTTAGTCCCCACCGTTAGTGTCTGTTAGTTTTTAACGATCTGGGGACTAAATATGTAATATAGTCAAACCACAGGGACCAATTGTGCAATTTTCCCCAAAAATTAAAAAAAAAACTAAAAAAATCAAAAAAAAAATTTAAGAAATTAAAATTAAAATTTATAAGATTCAAATAAACTTTAATAAAGAAATTCAATAATCATTAAAAAATAGAATAAAGGTTAAAAAATCCAACCAATTTTAAAACGTAAATAAAAGTAGCAATAAAATGCATATAAAAATAGAAAATGAGAAAATGAGAAGTATGCTTAAAATTTTATTTTTTATAATTATTTTTGATGAAGTTCATATGTCATGTTTAAATCGAAGAATCCAAAAACCTTGTGAAAGTATAAATCCAAAAAACGGAAAATGAAATCGAACAATTTTTCTATTTTTTTAACTTTAATATGATTTTTTCAATATTTATTTTGAATTTTATAAATGATTATTTGGTTGTATTTTTAATTTTTTTTGGTTTTTATTTAACTTTTTACTTTAATCGCTTACTTCTTTCTCAATACTTCTCGTTTTCTATTTTTACATGCGTTTTATTTTTACTTTTATTTAGTTTTGAATTTGATTTGATTTTTTAACCTTTATAGTATTTTTTAAAAAATTATTGAATTTTATTATTGATGTTTATTTGAATTTCCTATGTTTGATTTTAATATCTTTTAAATTTTATTGATTTTCAAATTTTTTTTAAGTTTTTGGGGAAAATTGCACAATTGGTCCCTGTGGTTTGACTATATTGCATATTTAGTCCCCAGATCGTTAAAAACTAACGGACACTAACGGTGAGGACTAAATTTGCAACAAACTTCCAAATGTTTGGACTAAATTTACAATTTTTAAAATCTGAGGATCAAATTTGCAATTTGATCAAACCACAGGGACTATTTTTGTAATTTTCTCAAAAAAATAATGATAAAATTGAAAAGAAAAAATAATAATTTTAATATAATTATATCAATAAGGATGAAGAATAAGTTGTGTATACTGTATGCTCTAACATCCGTAAACACCATTTAAGAATCGAAAACCCAAATGATTTTTATTTTTGGTAGAAACAATGCAAATAGGAAAAGAAGGAAAAAAAACCTTAGTTAAAAGAAAATTCCACAACGGGTGTTAGCATTTTTCTTATCAAACTGAACTCATGTTCAAAAATTGGCTCCAAAATCAACGTTTCATCTCCCAAGATTGTGCTATGATTTTTCTGACAATCACCAACAACATCCCTTCAATCATCTCACCCTTTACAAAACCCTAAATCCATATCTTTTGTTTCATTCAAATCGATGATCTTTCTTCCATTTTTATCCACTCTGTTTCGTCTTGTTTCAAGAACATCTTAATGGCGATTGCTCCCCACTCATCACCCACCCAAAAAGCCCCTTTGTCTTCCAAGGTATTTGCAGTCGATTAACTGCGGATTCTGATAAGCTCAAATCGCATCGGATTTCTTGTGTTTTGTTTTCAATTTGAATATTAAGTGGATTTGTTTGTTTGCTTTGTTTGTAGTGGAAGCAGACGAAGACAGTGATAAAGAAGAGATTATTGCAGAAAATAGCTACGAATCTGAAGCAGAGGGTCAAGAAAGTGAGACCTTTTTCTCTCTTTTCGTTGTTGTTTTTCTCATCGTTTGTCAGAAAGCTCTCATATGTTCAACCCCTTTTATTCCAAAAGTCAATCAATCAACTTGTTAGTATTTTCAACTGTTTGATTTGGTTAAAGGTCAATATCTTATGAGTATAACGTTAGTATTTCAAATATCAAACTTGTTATTACACTTGTTTTAATCATATTTATCATTTACTGATCATGTGATCTTTTATGATTATCATTTATTGCAATAATCTCTTATTACTTGCTAATTTTCTTTGACTAGGTGAGTTTTGATCTACCATCCAACTTAATAGTAAGGTTAGTTCATAGTCTGTAAATGTTCACTAGTAGGTTCAATTAGGGCGTGTTTAAGATTGCTTATAAAACTGTGTATCAAGGTCTTTAAGGCCACATATCCATATTGCTTATCTCAGAAAGCAACTAACAGAAAAATAGTTTTAATAAGCAATCCCAAACAGCCTATTAGTGATTGACTATTCCTAACTAAGTGTTTGGTTTTATTGTGCAAAACCTTAAGCTATGATCCAAAATCAGCTAATTCGGCTCAAATCCCTGATTCGAGGGCCAAGTCAGCAGCTATTGAGCGAGCCAACGCGGTTCAAGCAAGCCTACCATCCGAATCACCTAGCTTTGTTAAACCTATGCTCCCATCACATGTTACTGGTGGATTTTGGCTTGTAAGTTTATTATTTTTTGATAAATTTTTTTTCAAAAACTTGATTATAAAGTCTATGCATTTTATATTTAAGATAAAAGCTCTTTTTTTGGATGATTAAATATGTAGTTTATAGTAAATTTATTGAACATGACCTTTTTTTATGTAAAGTCCCTAAATTTTATTGAATGGATTATCCTCTTAAAATTTAAGTGTCTCTGAATTTAATCATACAAAGATTAAATCCTGAGACCTATAAGTAGAATTGGCGGAAGTATGTAGGGATGTTTTGGCAATTGCCCTAAATATAGGGATATCATGCGGAGGCAATTCATTTTGAGACATGTATTGAAACTACTTTTTATAGGTTACGCAAGTGTGTATATTATTTTTGTCATATCAAATGTGGCAAAAACCATACCTAGTGACAAATACGCCCCTAAGTTTTCTAGAAAGTTTTTTTTTTTCACATTATCCGACTATCAATTAACAACTATTCACCATAAAACATAGTTTTTTTTGTCATTTTACAATATTCCAGCATGTTTTTAGCTGGATTTTGTATAAATGTAACCAAATAAATACTTGGATGACCTACAAAGTAGTTTGAAATATGTGGGTGGCCTTGATAAAAAATGTTAAATACTCGGGTGAATACATGATAACTAAAGCATATAACCCTTTAAAAATATGTAAATTTTATCTGTGCTACATTTGACAGGGGTTTCCCAAGAAATTCTGTGATGCGCATTTGCCAAAACATGATGAAACTGCTGTGCTACTTGATGAAAATGGTGAAGAATTCAACACAAAGTTTCTTGTTGATAAAAGTGGATTAAGTGGTGGATGGAGAGGTTTTTCTATTGCTCATAAATTGCTTGAAGGAGATGCTCTAGTTTTTCAATTGATTGACCAATGGAAATTTAAGGTAAAAATATGAACAATATTCAGTACAAATGTTTGCTTACTAAAGAAAGAATGCAGATATGTTTCTTATTAGTTATCAGAATGATGCATACATAGGTCACTCATTTCTACTAAAGTTTACACGCACACACACACAGTATTTGTATAAAAGATTGAATTTAAGCTACCCTAGTATCATTTTGTAAATAGTTTATCCAATTAATTTTTGACACCTTGTTAGGGGTATTTTATCATTTTACAGTTTAAAGGGTTAAAGTTTCGTGCTACATATTTTTTTGCTGGATTTGGCCAAAACATAAAACAAAAATTTATTCTTTTCATATGGCTTGACATGGCATAAGGGTTATTTCTTTTCTTTATTTTTTCACAAATTTGATTGTAAAATTATTTTCCTGCAACATTTTTCCCTAGTTTGGTCAATCTTGAGTGTAAAATCATCATTTGCAACTTTTTTATATATATATATATTTTTATCTTTATAATTCGGGTGGACGAACTTCTAATTTTTCAAAAGGTGTTATTTGCAGGTCTACATTGTAAGGGTAAATGAAATTGATGGAAATGAAATTGATGGAGCTCTTGCACTTTTAAATTTAGCTCCCTGTGTCATGAATATCTGTAAGCTGCTTTACATATTTTCTACCGCTCTTCATTATTTCTGGATAATGGGTCAGAACAGGGTCGGGTTGGTTTGAGCTGACCCACAGACACTCTTTTGTCTAATTTGTAATTGATTTTTTTTTGGCGAGATAATCTTACTTTTTAAATAAAGTAGTTTGTTGTATGCATGAAAATAGACTTGCAACCCTTTTGATTTGTCCCCTTGTAACAATTTATTGTTCTTGTTTGAGCTAAACAAAACCAAAACTGACCCGTATAATTAGTAATCATGTTGGAATAACCACCTTATCAGTTTCATACATATGATGCTTATTATTTCTTCTCTTTTTTCTCTTAAACTTGATCAGACCAACATGGGATTAAAAATGACTCCAAGAAACTTCTAAATGCTGATGATATGGATATAGATTTACCTAAACAAAATATGGATAACAGTTTAGTAGTGTTTGATCAATCAGAAGACAGCAATGATTATGCAAGCTCATCAGTTTCTGAAGGACTCAGATTCTCACAATCGGTTCTTGAGTTCAAGGAAATCAAGAACATCGATGATTTCAGTATCGTTTTGGACAATTTAGTCATAGATTCTGAAATACCAAAGCATTTTCAAATCAAATACTATGATTTGTGTCATAGTCAAAACACATATCTTCATGAGAACTTGTTAAAAGGTCTCAATGTTAAACTAGCAGTTGGGATAATTCATGAAACTGTTACAATAGCTGATGCAATCAGAGCTTGTAAAATTGACATTACTCGTGATGATTTTGACACCTGGGATAAAACCCTTAAAGCCTTTGAAGAAATGGGTATGAAAGTTGGGTTTTTAAGAGCACGGATTAATAAGCTTGTTGGACTTTTGTTTGAATCAAACAAGCTTTTGGAAGCAAAAAAGAATGATCAAGTGAAAGCAGAAGATGAGATGAGAGTTATCAGTAAAAAGCTTTGTGGGGTTAGAGAAGCGATCAAGAATCTTGATGTTGAGATTGAAACTCTAAAGCTAAAAGGCAAGAGTCTTGAATCAGTCTTTTCTCAAGAGGCTAATGCACCTTGGTGATGATCTTCTTTAGACATGGTTTTATACGCAGAAAGATGTCAACTTTTTGTGGATATTATCCAATTTTGATATACACAACTTGCACAAGGATGACATGGATAGTCTGATGTGCTTTATGACTATGACGACTGATGTGGATCGTTGTATGTATTAAGTATCATGAGGTATTTAAACTTTTTAATGCTTCTTTTGTTACTATATTCTCATGTCTTTGAGTAAAGTTTATTATAGGGGAACTCTTTAATTGGCCTTGGAAAAGAAGGTAGAACAATAACAATAACTGCTGGAAAGTGAGTGCTTGAAGCTATTGAACAATGCCGGTTTACTAGAAGGTAGGATTAACTGGTTGTGGTTAGGTGATGATTCCAGCACCTTTGGTTTATAAGCGTATATTATATATAGTGCAGAGGGGTCGTTCGTTTTTTGGATCAAGACATTGTGTGGGTTTGTTTTTACAATCCATGTTCATACCTATGAATGTGAAAAAACGACATTTTTTTGGCTTAGGAGGGACTGGGGTGGGGCCAGGTGGGTTGGTATTTGAAAATAAATGTAAAAAGTATAAGAATATTAAGTTAAAATTGTTGTGATAAAGTTAATTCCCGATAATCTCAAGCTATGAGATTAAGGGATAAGACTTGGAGAAGATTATCTAATAGAGTTAGTATTAGATAACCATAATTAAAAGATTAATAGATAAGAACAAGTTGATTTCAATGTTTATCTTTAGTATTTGATTGAGCGTATGATCTGGGCATGACAATTGAGTCGAGTTTTGAGTTAGTTTCTCAAGTCAATAATATTAGAGACTCAATTCTAAATTGTGTTTGATTGTTGTAGTTAATTTTGAACTGTTTTGAAAAATAAAAAAGTTTTATTTAAAAAAAAAGGACAAAAAGATTGGTACAACCCATTAAATCACATTGTACAACTGGTAATACATATCAATGTTGGTATTTAGTATATATTAAATATAAAAGATGTGATGACGTGATAATGTTTATTGTACCATTAAAGAAGAGGTTTTGAGGCTTCCACAAAAACTACCTAAATCTTGTTTATACAAGAAAGGAATCTAGGCGGCTAACCTGTTGGCGCACAAGGAACGACAAAGTACTTAATAACAAATCAAAGTCAGAAACATTGATTCTGTAAGATATCAAGACGAATACATATTTATAGCTAAAACACAAAAGAAGTCTAGCTATCTTAGAGTGTGAAGTGTGGTGCAACTTTGATGTTATTTTTCCTCTAACTTAAATATCAGTTTAAGCAAAGATGTGGGTAGCTTGCTTCAACCTAGTTTATAATTCACCAGACATTGCTGTTAACTTTGGTGGTGGATCTGTATAGGTGTGGCATTTATATGTTTTCTATTTGGTGGTCTCAACCTATATGCAATGTGTCTAGCTTCTTGCGGGATTTCTTTGTTGGAATAAAACTTTCTACGCATCCAAAAATAAAGTAAAACTTATATTAATACAATTTGAGAAGTTAAAGACAATGCCTTTAAGGGTGAGCTAGAGATATGTAGCAGCACAAATATCATGAGACATTTCCTTAGTAGTGTTTGCGATAACCTTAGATGTTTAAACGGTCTTACAATCTCATACTAACTTTAGATAATAAACTTCTGGTTGTCGTCACATTATAAATGTATAAAACACTTGAAAATTACATCTATTTAAAACCTCAGAAAAGTCTTCACCAAGAGATCAACAAAGATGGTATATTATTAAAAGATCACCCTCTAGTTTTGTAAACATATAGTATATTTTAATAATTTAAATATTATCACATCTTTGTAGAAACAGAAAGCTACAGAACTATTTAAGAAATAAAGACCTTGGTATAACAAAATTATAGGTTTCGTTTGTCTAGTTCCTTTATATGATATGGTTTCGGAGATGGCTTCGGATAGTTGATAATTTTGTTTTCATTCCAGCTAGTTGTCTGTTAGTCGATTTTTATAAAACTTAGCTGTTCAAAAATATTGTTAAGAGGGGTGTCATCTAACACAAACCCTTTATCTTCTAAGGTATATAATCACCCGGCTACAAGGTATCTGCAATCAATTGATTGTGATCGAGTACGAGTGTACGGCTATCAATCTTACATTGTTTATTTGCTCTATTTACAGTCTAAACAAACAAATGCAATGGTCCAATGAAGATTAAGGAAAGGGTCATGAAGATCAAAGCTTCAAATCCTAAGCAAAGAGTTAAAATAATGAAATACTAAAACCACTGTTCTTTTCTTTGTTATTTTCAGCTAGATATTTTGGTGAACACCTTTCATGCATTTTGACATCTGAATCATTAAGCTTGTATTCCTGTAAAATTAAACTATTTATGTTATGTTAGGATGAATATCATGATTCCCAGTTGAAATCTGCTGCGATTGATCTCACCATTGAGGTTCTAGCGAGCCGCCATCCAATGATCATGTCTGCATGTGCATTTATGTATGTATATGAAGTATATTTGCTCAGAATTTATATCAGGGGTAGAAAGAAGTAAAGGGAGGGAGATATCATGTGAATCATTTAGAATTCAAGGGGAATAAAGCTTTTTTTGAAAAAAGTTCCTTATACACCCTTAGGGAGATGTTGGTTGGATTAGGCCCAATGGCTAATCCCTATGTGGGTTCAATGGGCCGATCCTTACATGGGTGCCATCTAGACGTTGAGCTCGATAAGATAAGAGGTGGGCGTTTAGGGTTTTGGGCCCAACCCCAAACCGGATTTAGTCCAATAAGGGTTTTTTTGTACCGGGTTTAATTGGAACCAAGTATGAATCCGATTCGGGTACAACTACACGAAAACCCTACTCATTATAACCGGGTAGGGTCGGGTATAGAACTAGGTCCAATACCGGGTTTTTGTGTGGGTTTGGCAACTTAAACGTTGATAGCTACTATAACAATATTAAATAAACATAAAATTCATCATTTATTTATTTTAAATAAGCTATTAGCAAAGCTCCACAAAACTTGCAACGTGTCTTTACAGACCCGTCACTCGACTCAACCAAATCTCAATTGCACCACATATCCATCATAAGATTGTGTGCAAGAACCCAAACAACGCTTGGCCCGGTGGACGAACCTTGACCAACAAAAGATTGTGAGTGTGACATTATGTGTAGAATGAGCCTGGAAGTGTATGACGAGAGTAGAAGTGCACAATGAGAGTGTTACACCCCAATGGATAGCGAAATCATTAGGGCGGACGAAATGTGAATCGATTGTTAATAGCACATGAAATTAAATAAGTTGAAATAATATTAAATGTCATTTTCATTGAATAAGATTAATCAACAATATATTACAATCAAATATAAACTCAAGTAAACATAATGGAATTTGGGGTATGTTTGATATGAGGTAATGGAATGGACGAAAGAATGGAATGAATGAGGGAATAGAATGGATAAGGGAATGAAATGAATCATTACATTCCATTGTCCTGTTTGGTTACCCTAATGAATGAATCATTACTTTGTGTTATTTGTTATCTATGAAAAAACGAAGGAATGTAATATAAAAGTAGTTATGGTGTTGATGGCAGGTGGTGGTGGCAGCCTGCGGTGGCGGCCAGCGGTGGTTTCTGGCGATGGTGGTTTCTGGCGGCGGTGGTGGCCAGCGATGGTGGTGGCCGGTGGTAGTTTCCGGCAGTGGTGGCCGGCGGTGGTTTCTGGCGGCGGTGGTGGCCAGTGATGGTAGTGGCCGATGGTGGTTTCTGGTGGCGGTGGTGGCCGGCGATGGTGGTGGCCGGTGGTGGTTTCCGGCAACGTTGGTGGCCGGCGATGGTGGTGGCAGGTGGTGGTTTCTGGTGGCGGTGGTGTCCGGCGATGGTGGTGACCGATGGTGGTTTCAGGCGGCGGTGGTGGTGTCTAGCGGTGGTTTCCGGCGGTGGTGGTGGCCGGCAATGGTGGTGGCAGGTGGTGGTTTCTGGCGGCGGTGGTGGCCGGCGACGATGGTGGTTTCCGGCGGCGGTGGTGGCTGGTGATGGTGGTGGCCGATGGTGGTTTCAGGCGGTGGTGGTGGCCGGTGATGGTGGTGGCCGATGATGGTAGTGGCCGGTAGTGGATTCCGGCGGTGGCGGTGGCCGGCCGATGGTGGTGGTTTCCGACGACGGTGTTGGCCGGCGATGGTGGTGGCCGGTGGTTGGCGTTGGCGGCGGTGGCGGGCGATGGCGGTGGGTGAGTATGTGGCGTTGGTGACTAATGATGAAAGAAGGGATGGAATGAAAAAAAAGAAGGGGTGATGGATGGAATGAATTTGAGGGAATGGAATTAACTATGTAATGGTTCATTCCATTACCTTCACCAACCAAACATGTCTTTATTCATTCACCCTTAATGGTTCATTCCATTCCATCCCTCATTCCTGCTTACCAAACGCTACCTTGTTTTTAATATTGACTAAGTGCAATCCCTAAATGTGCATATAAAAGTCCTTTAAACTGCAATCCTAAAATCATGTGAAAAAGTAACGAGTTAGCTAATGAATTAGCAGGTGAGTAAACACACGTTTGAATACATATATAGATTGATTAAAAATGATTGAAAAATAATTCAATTCACATGACAATGTCACGACTTATAAATACATAGTGTATCATAACAGACAAACCAAACACAATCAAAGCAAATAATTGAATTGACTCGGTCCGCAGACGAAGACTTATGATTGATTAAATACGTTTCCAATCACCACTCGAATATTCATACAGGGTGGGTTTGTCAAACCAATAGATCTATCATTGTTTGCCATGACTCGAATGAATACATGATTGTGTTATCATCTAGTTTATCTAACTATGCATATATAATTGCAAGTAATAATATAGCATGTTTTGAATTGAATATTAAAATAGAATAACTATGAATAACAATGAATGAATATTAAATTATATGATTTCCCCAAAACATAAAACATATAAAAATAGGTTATGAATACTCATATTGATATATAAGGTTTATTTGAATACTAGAATATGAGAATAGACACCAACAGATTGCCTTACGATTAACCTAAGAGTGGTGTATTAAGATTAGAATGATAATATAATTTATGGGCTAGATATGTATTAGGGTTTTGATTGGGATTTGGGTTTAAATAAAATAATGTTATCAATTATAATTTTATTAAAACAAATGAAATAAATTGTTTAAGTAATTAAGTTTGAAAATGATAATAAATCATTAGTAAAATTGAATAATTAAATATTACTTAATATATAATAATTGATTAAATAGAGATTGAGTTTCAAAGTGTGAAGAACAAATAATTAATTTAATAATTAATTTAATAATTAATTATTTAAAACTTGATCATTTATAAAATTTTCATATAGAATGATTTGAAATAATTTGGATTTAATTTAAAGTTATTTTATAAAATATAAAACTTATAAACAATTTTATAATAATTATATATGAATTTTTAAACCTTTAGAATTTTCAGAAATTCATTCATAATTTTTGAAATGTATTTAGTTAACATATAATTTTTACATTAACTTAGTATTATATATAGAATTTCTACAATTTAATTTAATAAAAGAAAATGGTTTTAACAATAAAATGGGGATGCTCGGGGTCAAACCCGAGTCTTTCCTCCTTGAGCTGTGTAACTTAACAGGTTAGGCTACAGCCCAAATCTGTTTAGATTTGGTTTGAAAATTATAAAAGATCAATTAAATAAAATCCCTAAATCAACATAAACCCTAATACGAATTTCATCCAATTGATCATGCGATCGGTATTTTTAGCAACAATACATATGGGGCTTTTGTTCCCCATATGAAATCTAGTGCATAGACATGATCAATTACCTTAATTGGTCCCTGATTCGATGGCAACACGACAATAATAGTTGTAGCTGGACAACAAATAGAAATCAAGATGCTCAGGATGATGGAAAGAGGTTCGAACCGGCCGGTTCTTGAAGGCGGAAACATTCGCCCTTCCTTAAGGGCCAACGTCCTCGTTGGTCACGGCTGGCTTTCTCCAGGCCGCCACTCCCTGGGCCATTACTCCTAGTTTGGCATTGATACCATTGTTACAGACCAAACAAAAGAATTCAACCCAAAAGACTAGTTTGATGGGTGAGGGAACCCATTTAGCCTATAAAACCCACATTAGTTGCGCATACAATCGATGTGGGACAGATTCCACATATTGCAATGATTTTAGTTCATAACATTCGTCCTTAAGTTAAGGTCCCAAAAAATCCAAGCCACCACTCCGTAGGCCATCATGTTGCAACAAGAAGAAAGAAAACAGAAGAGAAGTTCTTACCCAAAATCATAACCCTTTCTCATTGTTCGATATTATGTATAACTAACTGAGTTAGTTGGTCATTGCAAGACTATTACAGAAAATACAAGTGACTCCCTTCAACATTTTTATTATTACATTTATTGCCCCTCAACTACAAAAAACAACTAAACCACGACATATACATGCATTACTCCCATCTCAATTTACACCATGGATCATATGACCCTCCTTCAACGCTAAGGCTTGACGGCCAGCCTCTCACTTTACACTTTTCCTTTGGCCGGCGCCACTCCTGACTCCTCTTCTCGCGGAACCTTTATGGTTGTGCCAATCCTAACAAGCTACACCTACGGGTTTCGTCAAAAAAAACTACATAATTTCAAATCTATGCAGGTAGATTTTTATATTTTTTTAGTGTTAATAAAGTTGAGGTTGGGTCCTAATAGCAAGAGGTGAGTCCCACAACTAAGAGGTTGTGGATTCTAACCTTGTCCAAGGAAAATTTCTCCTAGAAAATTTGTAAGTGTAGCGGGTAAAATAAAAAAGTTCATAAACCATGTACGTGCTATTTAAACATAACATAATGATTGTTTTTGTTTTTTAATCAGTTAAATTTGAGGAATTAACTAGTTGTAATTACATATATGTTTGAATAAAATATGCATTATCTAAAGAGTTTGTAAAAAAATAATACTAAGCCTGCTAAAATGGGTGGGTCGGATAGTTGAAATGAGTTGTTTGAGTTCTCTCGGTATATTTATTTTTATGTTGAAGGAAGTGGTTGTGGGGATAGTGGTGGTGGTGACAAATAGCGGTCGTGGATGATATTAACCCATCTGGTCTAATGTTAAAAAACCATGTTTTATAATTGTAATATATTTTCACCTATTATGTAATTTAAGTGACTCAAATTTACCCTTTTATATATGGTTAAATACCATACAAAATCAACGTACTTTTAATTATTTTTTACAAAAGTTCTTGTACGATTTTTTGCACATAAAAAACAACATACTTTCGGTTTTGTCTCATAAAAGTCCATCAAGAATTTTTGCACATAAAAAACCAACATACTTTTTTGTTTTTCACATAAAAACCTCTCAACAATTATTTACACATTAAAGTCACTTTAGTTTTTATAATAAAGCAAATTTTAAAAAGATATTAAAACAACTTTTATACCAATTGTATTGTTTGCTTGCATTTTTTCCCTACATGACTCGTAAGTTATAGGATCTTGAGTTCGGATTATTTAATTTATGAGAGATGGAGCTTGACTCGTTTAAGTTATAACAAGTGAAGTAAAATTAATGGGTAAATAATTGTTGAGAGGTAAATTTTATGTGAACAAATAAAAAGTATATTGATTTTTTATGTGCAAAAATTGTTCAATGACTTTTATGAAACATATTTGTTTTTTATATGCATAAAATTATACAGGGACTTTTATGAGAAAAAGTTAAAAAATTTTCTTTTTTTTTAATGATATTTGCCCTTTATAATTTGCATACATCTAAATGAACCCATAATCGACTTGCATCGTCTCAAATTGTATCATTTTTGAAAGAATGCGTAATGATTATCAGATTTAATGTTAGTGTTACACTGTTACTAGTAATATCATATAAGTAAATAACACATGTGTATACTTAGCAATGCATCTTTATATCATTGGAATTTTATGAATTATTCATGAAAAACAGAATCGAGCTGATGAAAAAAAAAGTATAGTTAGCAATGCATCTTTATATCATTGGAATTTTATGAATTATTCATGAAAAACAGAATCGACCTGATAAAAAAATAAAAAGAGTTGTTAGCAATGCATCTTTATATCATTGGAATTTTATGAATTATTCATGAAAAACAGAATCGACCTGATAAAAAAAAAAGAGGTACAATCAAATAACAATAATCCAATGTGATTCAAGATTCAAAAAACCATCAACTTTTTGCCTTCACCATAAGATAGGTGAGAATGTGAGATATCATTCTAGATCCAAAACAGTTTACAAGCGTGTCTATATTTATTGCACCATTTATGATCTAACAGTTGTATTCAAGATTTGTTTAGTATAAATTCTCTTGTAAGAAGAAAAATGCCAGCTTCCTTGTAATTTCCTTACTGAAGGAAGCAACAATCTTTAAGGATCAGTTATTATTTCTTTAATGGTGTTGACTATTCAAATTGAGATCTGAACTGATTCTACTTTTTTATCCCATTAATATATTTTCATTCATGTGAAGTACAACAAGATTTCATGTCAATAATCATTTTTTATATATCTTTTTTGTGTCAGCGTCTGTATCAAATAAATGGGGTTGGGTAAACGTAAATATATCCTCTCTTTATTTGATACAAGTAAAGAGATAAATATTACGAATTTAATAATACATGATGGTACGTTCAGTAAAAGTAATAGGAGTGACGTACTTTTAGCCAATCCAACAGGTTTAACTTCTAGAGACATGAGATACGGAAAAAAAACTCGCATAACTACTTTATATACACCTATCACTAGTAATATCTTGAAACGTTTAAACATGACTAACATTATACTTTCTGTATTTATACATGAAATTTATGTCGAGTGTATACTTTATTTTCTTAAAAACTTCCATAACATGTATGATGATATCTGAACATATAGTGGATTTTACGAAATATTCAGGACTACGGAGGTAAAATCTTGTGTGACGACATATGAGTATTTATTTTCTTAGAACAAAACAAGATGCACAAAAAGCTGATAACAACAATACATCTTTTTAACATGTAAACAAATAACTTGCCAGCCAAATTCTATACAAAAAATTGTCGATAATTGAAAATAACTTAACAACTATAATCATAACATAGGTCGAGCTAAATGAATACACACGTACAAATCTAAACATCCATGACCGAATTCAAAGCCCTAAAAAATCTCTAAAATAACCTGATCATAACTTAAACAAAAATAAATAAAATTGAAAAATAAAAATGAAAATGAAAATCCACCCTCTCGCTTGTAGTCGTCGTTCACCACCAATCCCAGCAATCATTTCCTGCAAAAACAACTCGTTTATTAAAAATGGTTTACGGATCCAAGATCATCATGATCAACATAATTACTACGTTGTTATAGGGTTGACTAAGCGTACTCATTAAATTTTCATTGTACCAATTGAAAAAAATTAAATAAGTGAATCTTTTTTGTCTTTTACTAAAAGTAGGAGAATTTTACTTAAGTTTAGAGATGCCACAAGTAAAATAGAAAAGAATACATTAGGCCCAAGCCGTTGTTATATTTATATTTTATGTGATGCTAACAGTTATATTCCTTTTAAGAAAAGAAACTACTTCATATATATGTGTCATTCTAAGAGTTTAAAATTTCACATATAACCTAGCTTTTAAAACTTTAGATTCCGGAAATTGATATTAATTAGTTTCACAATAAATAAAAGAAATCAGTTATAAAACTACAGAAATTAATAATCTTATAGTAAATCATGTCTAACAAATAATGTTTTCTTTGTTTATTGAGTGAAACAAAGTATATAATGAGAGTGTTTGAAATGATAAATGTGATAGTATGAAATTTAGAAATCTGTAATAACTAACCTGATATATTGATTTGTTTCATCAATGGTGTCCAAACCACCATGATTCTTATTATCACCTTTCTTTGCAGCCAAAGAGCCAATGTGATTCAGATTCACACTTTGACTTTGACTTTGGCTTTGAGTTTTTCCAAATCTCCACCACCCTGAGCTTTTTGGGCAGAAGATATCATCATCATCATCATTGGCTGCAAGAAGCTCATCCCTGAGTGTTGTGACATTCAGCTTCTGTTTCAATGGCAGAATCTTGGTTTTAAAGAAGAGTTCATCAGCAGAATTTGAAGCAAAAGAAGGTACAGAAAACTCAAATTCAGAAGAAACAGGAGCTTCTCTATAAGTGTTGTTCTTCAAGTTTGATGATGTTGTTTGTTGGGTGTCAACAAAATCATTTGAGAATGAGATTCTTGGCCCCAAGAACCCACCTTGTTGTTGCTCATTCATTTGCATGTTTAAGCATGCCATTTTTTTGTATTTTTTTAAATAAAATTTTGGAAATAAAAGAGAGAAACAGTGGTTCTTGTTTCCTCTAAACTCTATGAGTAGCTGCAACTCACATGCTTGTGCTCCTATTTATACAAAGAGATGCCTCTTATCCATGTGAAGGCATGTGTTTTTGGAAATGCAGATAGACACTACTTTACATGTCACCCAAGTATGTATCTGGTTTTATTTATACCGATTGACACGTTACGTGTCTAATATCTTTGTATCGATCTATCAAAAGAACAACGATTCAATGTTGTGGTTTTGACATTTCATAGTATTCTGACATGTATCAAGATGTATTATGTGTACTTCTATAAACTATAAAGAAGTTGTAATATGTTAATAGGTTGTTACAGCTTTCACATCTTATTTCTTATTTTTATTTTTATAATTACACTAAAACTCATTATTTTTTCTTATTTTTCTAATTAAATAATACTTTTTTTTATCCAATCAGAACAAGTTTCAAAAATATTAAAAAACTTATAGGAGTTGGACAATGTATTAACAAATATACAAATGAACAATAATATTTCTTTCTTCCCTACTCACAATCATTTCATATAATATAAGGATTACACTCACAAGATTATAGAGAACGGATTTGATACTCAATTGTTTATTATCGCAAAAAAATATGGAATTTGAAGTTAAAACCTATTCCCTTGATTTTGGTTCAAAAATGAACATTGCTTTAAGATTATCAACGACGAATTACCAAAAAACTACCGACAATGGTAAACTCATATTTGGTCGTTGTCCGTGGGGATAGACTTCCCACAAACTAGCCCTCGGTAATCCATCGTTGATATTAAGAATAAGATTTCAGATAAATTTATCGTCCTGGCCTTTCACACCATTTCTCAAGGAGTACAATATCCGACTTACTAGTTGGTAGCTAATCCGTTGAAAATTTATACTACATATAGCAACAAGACTTAGCATAATTCGACCACATCTTTCAAACATATATATAAAGTATAAACACTAACACAAATAGGTTATATCATCTTTGACAATTTGATGGGAACCATCATGCTGGACTTGATTGTATCAGAATATAAGTGCACTAGATTAAAAACCCATGTAATACATGGGTGTAATAAAATTTAACATGTTAAAATTATTATTTTTTATAAAAGTTTTGTATCTTACATGTTATTACTTATTAGTCATTGGTGAAATTAAAAATAATAATAATCTAAGAAATTATAAATAAAAATAATAAAAAATAAAAATTTTAATATTATATTTTAAGATAAGATATAATATAAATCATATGGTTTAGTATGTTTTAATAAATTATTAGAATAAAACATTTATAATTTAAATATTTTATAGTGTAGTTTACGTATTTAAATTAATTCTCATTTAATAGGAGAGAGACGCAGGAAACATAATTTAGAGTTAACCAAAAATTGTCAAGTGTCCACTTTAAATCTTATATTAT
Organism: Flaveria robusta; assembly: GCA_025506415.1. NCBI lineage: Eukaryota > Viridiplantae > Streptophyta > Magnoliopsida > Asterales > Asteraceae > Flaveria > Flaveria robusta. Next base: position 20,203,162 of record CM046460.1, read on the forward strand.
TATAATAGATAGATTTGAAATCAGCATATATACGTCTCTCGTTATCAATATTTTTGAGTATAACAACGTTGGAGGGTGAGGGAGATGGTACTTCTGGAGGATTATTTTTTTGGTGTACAATATTTTTTTTTTATTATTTGTACATTTATTTATATTTAGAAACATCTATTTTTTATATTTTATTTCAACTAAAATTAAACTAATTATATATTTCATCTTAAAAAGTTAACATCCGTCTGTGATTCATTGTGAAAATTTTGTTCACAAGCACATCAGTGATGCTTCCATTGTATCAAATGTTGGGTTTGTAAATGTTTTGGGCTCGGGTTCATATTTAGTTTTTTTATTAACTAAGTTTAAAACCATAATCAACCTCTCTCTCTCTCTCTCTCTCTCTCTCTATATATATATATATATATATATATATATATATATATTCATGTCATGTATTTATAACTTTTTTACTGACCAAATAAAAAAAACCTAGTTGCAGCCCATGGACGTAGGTCGCACCGACTGAACCATGTTAAATCCTTATGTTGTTTATTAATAGTCTGCCTGATATTCGTTTGTGCTTGTGTGTTGGGTCTGTTACGCCGCTTAAATCCTAACAAGTGGTGTTAGAGCTAAGGCTCATTGAACACACGATAAGGATAAGATTTGTCTGCAAAGGTTATTTTGTTGGATCAAATTGGTCAATTGATAGTGTTTAGTAGAACAGTCATCAAGTTCACGTTCGTGCCATTGTTGTGTTTGTTCACTGTTTCAAGTTGCTTCTTGTTTGCATTTTGAGATGGCTGAAGATCGAAAGGTTGTGATCGAGAAATTTAATGATTCTGATTTCAATTGGTGGAAAATGCAAGTAGAAGCATTGTTATGTCATATGGACTTGCATGTGGTACTAGAAGAAAAAACTAGGAAAATAAATCAAGCTGATTGGAAATCAAATGACAAAAAGACTCGTGCGGTTATTACATTGGCTTTGATGAAAAACATTTCTTTTAACATCATGAAGGAAACCACGACTCGTGGTATGATGTCTCCTTTGTCAAATATGTATGAGAAAGCGTTTGCGGCTAATAAGGTGTTCTTTATTTGGGAGCTTGTGAATGTAAGGATGAAAATAGGTGGCTCAGTTACATCTCACACAAACAACCTTAATTCAATTTTATCAAGTCTACTTTCAGTTGGGACAAAGTTTAATGATGAGATACAGGCTCTAATACTACTATCTTAATTGTATGATAGTTGGTCGGGGATAGTTACTGCTGTTACGAGTTTTTTGAGGGCTAGTGGTATGACACTTAACAAGATTAATTTGTTTCTTAGCAAGGATATCAGACGCAAGAATCAAGTTGGATCATCTTCTTCCTAATTGTTAAATATGGAAAAAAGTAGAATGAATAGTAGGAACAGTGGGAGTCAGGGAAAGAGTTCGTCTAAAACTGAAAAAAAATTTAAATGTTGGAGCTGCAACGAGGTGGGACACGTTAAGAGTCAATGTCCAAATAAAAAGAAATTGAACACTACTGTTAGGGATGTTTCTAATGATGATGCATTGATACTCAGTGTGGATAATAGTGTGGACTCTTGGGTCATGGATTCAGGGGCTTCGTTTCACACCATGGACAACGGGGAAACGATGGTGAATCTAAAACATGGCGATTTTAGAAATATAGGATTAGGTAATGACAAGATACTTGAGGTAACAGGCATAGGGGATATTGATCTGGTTACTTCATTAGAAACTACATGGAACCTAAAGAATGTTCAGATGATTCTAGGGTTGAAGAAGAAACTGATTTCAGTTGGTCAATGGCAATCTTGTTATTGCTCGTGGTATAAAGCATGGGTCATTTTATATGGTTGAGGTACCTTTTGAGGGATGTATGACCGTCCCGGTTAAGCACGACAAAATCTGGTTCGCTAAATTTGATGTTAAGAGAATTCATTTTGCAAACGTGAAATATGGAGTAGGGATGTTAGGTGAACAAGTTTAAATGTCTAAACCATTTAGGGGGTTCGATGACACTAGGAGCTGGGAGCAGGGGACGGGTTCTGGGTAGAGTTACAAAAACCGTTGGGTTTTGAAAGACTACGATTAAAAAATTCTCTCCTGGTGATTGTTTGCTAAATTTGGAGAGTGATGGTAATCCTTGGTGTATCTTTGAATCCGGTGGAATGTCAAAACTGGTTGAGATGGAGGGCAAGTTATTGGTGGGACAAGCCACTATTGAGTTGGAGTTTGAGAGAGCTTCAACTGGTTTTTCTAGTACTTGATGATGGGGGTTGCTGCAGCTTGAAGATGTGACGAAGTCTTAGGTTGTTCTTTGAGAACTAGAGGCTTGGAAGACTTGTTTATAGATTATTGAAGTTACTGGACGACTAGATTGCTTTGTGTGCTTGAATGGCGGGCCCATGTTTAGTTTTCTTATTAACTAAGTCGAAAACCTTAGTTAGTATTTATATATATTCATGTCATGTATTTATAATTTTTGCACTGAGCAAATAAAGAAAAACCTAGTTGCAGTCCGTGCACGTAGGCCACACTAACCAAACCACGTTAAACCCTTATGTTGTTAATTTTCTGTCTGCATGGTATTCGTTTGTGCTCGTATGTTGATTCCTCTGCGCCGCTTGAATCTTAACATCAATAACCAACTATTGTCGGCAATTCGTCGCTGACAATATTTTAACTATTGGTGATTCCTCAACAAATTCTGTTTGTAAGGCCATGTGGTGTAGGAACCGGGGTATCTATGCGGGGATACGGTGGCACGCAGGGAAAAAGCACGGATACCATTCTCTAGACCTGTGACAAAAAAGACCCGAACCAAGTAATTTTTACTATTTCTGCAGTTGAACAAAAAAGAAATCAAATAGCGTCCGCGGAATTTGACATGCCCCCCCCCCCCCCCCTCTTTTTTTTTTCTTTTTGAAAGCCTCTCATTTTTTAAACAGAAACAAGTAACAGAGACTTTAATTTCTTCTCAGATGCAACTCTTTTTTTTTATAAAAGCAGAAAAGAAAAAAAAGACAAATTTGAATAAATAATAAGAACATGGAACTATGAGAATCATTGATCGAAGACACGGACTTGTTTTAATTTTTCTGATAATGTAACAGTAAAAGTGAATGATTTGTATATTTTCACCCTTAAAAGTTAAATATTATTGTACTTTTACCGTCATCGTTTTATGTTTGTAGTACTTCTATTATTTAATCGATATGCAACTTTTTATTATTATCTGTTTAGTTGTTGAAGTACATGTATTATTTTTGCATTCTAACAAATTGTAATTTTATAATTGAACTTGGTTTCACAAAACGATATTTTTATGACAAGTTTACATTGCGTTTAAATTATATCTCCTTAAATTATTTGTTGAGAGGTTTGAACCTGAATCTACTTTAAATAGACTGTCTTTTACAAGTAAACTGTAACCCAAAACAAAAATAAACACATAAGCTGCTTTAAACTAGTTGATATAATTATTCAACTTTTAGATAATAAGTAAATAATTTATACGTTTCATTGAAAATGTGAGTTGGGTAGTTCATGGCCAATTCATTCCCCACGCAAACTAAAGTGAAAACTGAAAAGGCTTCAAGAGGATCTAGTACGTGCTTACTTAAAAAATAGATGTTTATAGAAAAAACATTAGGCGAAAATTTAAAATAATATGTAACTGCGTTTATCAAATATCACATCATGTTGGTCTATCAACAAATTAAATGATTTTAATGGTATGTAATTGTAGATAAATAAAAATCAAACTAGTTGATCATTTCTTATTATAGCTGTGAAATACTAGCAATCAAAGAAAAATATAAAATTATGTAGCATTTTTCATATATAATCATAATAAAATTTCAAGTTATTGTAACAAACCTTACAGTAATCCGTTAGGTGTTTGAGTCGTCAAAGATCCACAACCCTCGGTACTTGTTTCGTAGGTCTCTTGGGTCTCTCGATCGTCTATCGGATTCAACACTTGACATGTATTTTTTTACTTTTAAATTATTATGACACTTTTGCTGATATACATATTCAGAATCAGAGAGAAGATTACTAATACAATAATAGTAATAATAGCAATAATAATTGAATATTATATCAATTGTTTAAGATAAGTAATAAGACAATATAAGTTCTTAAAACATGAACTAATTTATTTAAGGAAAGATGGTTTAAACTTTAAAGGAAGTGGTACTTTAGTAATTAAGGAAAAAAGAGAAATAAAAAATTAGAAGTGATACTGAAGTGGTAATGGCTGAGCTGTAGAGTGTTTGACCATGCAATTAGTGGGTCAAAGGTCAAACCTAACCGTATCACTACTCTATTGTCATATCTCATCAATAATTCATCTCAACTTCTTCCATTAACTCCATATATTTCTACTTCTCCAACAACTAAGGAGGTGTTTTGTGTTAAAGAATGAAAGATGAAATAAAATGAACGATTAAAAATGAATGAAAATAACAAATTTGGTTGTCAAAGTAAATGAAATGAATCATCACACAAGTAATTACATTCTTTTTAATCACACAAAATTCATTCCATTCATCTATTTTCTTTTTTTTTCCACCCGTTTCATCCATTTTATCCTTAGTCACCATTATCACCACCCACTCACCACCACCGGCCACCACCACCACCATCATCGGCCACCACCACCTTCACCACTGACCACCAAGATCGAGAGCCACCATCACCGCAGCCAATCACCACCGGCCACCACCACCACCATCATCGGCCACCACCACCTTCACCACTGACCACCAAGATCGAGAGCCACCATCACCGCAGCCAATCACCACCGGCCACCACCACAATCGGCCACCACCACCATCTACATCGGCCACCTCCACCATCAACACCGGCCACCATAGCCACCATCGCTGGTCACCACCACCGTCCGCTACAGCCACCACCAACCACCATAGCTACCATTGCCGGCAGCCACCATCGACCACTGGAGCCACCACTGCTGGCAGCCACCACCGTCGGTCACCACCACCTTCACCGGCCGCCACCACCACCGCCACCAGGAACCGCATCACCACCATAACCACTTTTATATTGCATTCCTTGTTTTTTTACAACTTAACAAAGAACATAAAATAATGATTTATTTCATTATTAAATGATAACCAAACAGGATAATAAAATATGATGATTTATTTCATTTTCTCATTAATTCCATTCTTTTGTTTATTTAATTATCTCATAACAAACAGATCCTAAATACTTATTTTTGGTGAGAATGCTAAGAATTAATATTATTTGTTGGATGATGATCATTAAGGGCTTCAATTGTTAGTCTATAGTGTCAAAATTATAAATAATTCAAATTTTCTTTGTGATGTATCATAGTAAAATACAAAACATAATCCTCACGCTTAGATGTTTTGAAAACCAAACCAAGCGGTTAAATAGAGTACCAGTGGTACAATCAGATTTTTACGAGCTAAAGAAAATAACATGCACAAAAGAATGAGATGGTATTGAAAATCACATAAAACCGGTATAAATTATTGATAATTACCTCATATCTCTAAATATATTAAACCAAACTATATATACTTGTAACATTTGTCCTAACATAGTAGACTTCAAAAAAAGATGTACAATACAGTGAAGAGTTTTCTTCTTTTGGATTTATACAACTAGAAGACAAATGTAGAGGACGTGTACAACAAAATTACTGTGCGGTGGGTGGTTTCCAATAATTTACTAGTTTTTTTTTAATATCAATTCTGATATACCTGGATCCCGTAACCTAACTAGCTTAAACTGATCTTATCATGTGAGAGGTAAATCAATCTTATTGAACAATCTGTTCAAATGATGATTCAACTAAACTGATCCAACTTTTCATACATTAAATTTTCAGACATATCAAGCAAATTACCTTGAGTCATTTATTGAATTCATTATCTCTGGAAACCAACACGATTAGAAACCGAAGGCAAAGTTTGTCAGCTTTACTTGCGTTTCGCCCTAATAACTGTTCAAAAGACAAGTAGATATAGATATCTAAACTTTTTGGATTAAAAGAGAAAATAAATTGAACGGAATTTAAATTGTAGCAACTCAAAGCATTTGATCAAATCGTAAGAATAATGCTAAAATTGAAGCAAAATAGTTTAGTTTTGGCTTCAGTTTTAACTTGCTAATCATTTTCTTTAGTAGATTCGATTAAACTTTATTTGTTGGTGGATCTATGAATATCACATCTATGAGGTATTCCACATGTTCTCGTAATGGCTTTAATCAACACATCTCATCAAGCATAGTAATAGCAATATGTTTGACTCGAGTACAATCAAATCATTATGTTTTATTGCATCACGAAAATGAAACATTTAATCTTTATCATATATTAAATGGCTAACAAGCATAAATACACGTGAAATTAAAACAACAACAATAATAATAAATCAGCAATTGATGCTCACATGGTTTGGTTAAACAGTTGGTTGATTCTCTCCACACACCCATTGGTTGTTAGTTGTTACCCCACTACACGAGCGCAATGTGACGGGTCAAATGTCTGAAGTCGTAAAGTTACGATGAATAGTGTGAGTTTTGGAGTACTCTTTATATTTTTCAGAAGTGTCTGAATGATTGATTAAGAGTATGAACTAGAAGTGTCTACACTTGTTGGATATTGAAAGTTGAGTTGGTTTCTTGATGATTTCATGATAGGAAAAATAATCTACTAACCGGTTTGATTACTTTTTTATTTGGTTCGCCTAAAACCGTTGATTCATTTATGTTTGATCGTTAGTAATTAGAGTTGTATGAAAAAAACCGTGGTTTAGAGGAAAAAAATGGTGAAAAAAACCGGTCTGGTTTAAAAAAAATCGGTTTTATCCAAACCAGTTCGAACCGCCGGTTTGTATACCGGCTTGGTATCCCAACACCATTTAAACCGGTTCATAAGGGAAAAAACCGATTAAACCGGTTTAAAAACAGGTTTCTTTAAAAAAATCGATTTTAAAACCCGTTTGATAGGTTCGAGTATCTGGTTACAAAAACCGGTTTGAAAAATCCAGTATTATCTTGTACCAAAAAAACCAGTCTAGTTTCAAAACCAAACTGGTTTGGAGAAAAAAAAACCGGTTTATACACCTCTAATACAACGACGATGTATGGTGTTTGGTTTTAACCGACAGGTTTGATTTTCAAAATACGGGCACAAATTTAGCTTATAATGAAATATTTGTTTTTGTTAATTAAATGTTATACTATTATATATGTTTGGTTTATATAAAAAGACCATAAACAAATTTAACGTTGTAAGATATTGAGAAAAAATTGTTTTTTAAAATGTTTCTGTTTTAAACCGTGTATTATTGAAATTGTTATATATTTTACTTGGCATACAAGGCAGCATAACTTTTTAGTATAATAAAAAGGATAATAAAAATTAGTTTGATAGGTATGGTGCATTGCATGTTCCTCTTCATGAATTTGCCAAAAGTACTTTTTTTTTATACCCAAGCATATGCAGCCCATGTTCAAATGGCAAATTATTTTTGACAATTTAGTAGGGAAAATATGATTCAAGATCTTAACTTACATCATTTCGCTTTAAACAAATAATCATATTACAATAAGTTACCTAATATTAAAGGACCATAACTTCTCAAAAAAAAAAAAAAAAAAAAAAAAAAAAAAAAAAAAAAAAAAAAAAAAAAAAAAAAAAAACCAAGTATTACCATACTTTGTAACCGGCTCACGACGACCTCGTCCAAAAACATTGTAGGAGGCAATCGACTCACAATTCTAAACCAAGACAAGGGGTGTGGGTTTGAACTGCTATCGCTACCCCACTATGGCATAACGCTTGGACTTTGACCTGGTATTTCCTAATCATCGTCGTGAGCTGCCCACCCAAGATGTTTACTTTGGAAGGATCGAACCTGAGTCTTCACTAGAGAACCCAAACTCCTACCATCATACCACCTTGGAGTGGCTAAATGACCATAAGTTCTTGTATCAAAACACAAGTATTTCACATATCCATGAAAAACATGTCAGGCCAGACGTCAGGACTTATGACAAACCTGCATATATGGGCCAAGCTTGGTTTCACTCAATTCCTTCGTATTAAGCTTTGAAGGTTTGCTAGTTCATGCTTACTTGCTTAATTAGTTAAATGCAAATATAACTTTAGTAAAATGGTTAAGTTATAGGTGTCATAGATCGTCTTCTTAACACTGTTTATATTTGATATAACATTTAGCAATTAGTTGTTTTGAGGAGTTTTGGTTTGTCTACCCAAACTTTTTATGAGAGTGTTTATAAAGTAAAACAAGATGTTTAAACTTGTAGTTGAAGTTATCAACTTTTAAGTTGTTGTTCGATATGAACAACATCACCACATACTTTTTTGCCACGTGGCATGATTATTTACATTGTAGTTTAGTTAAATCTACGATTAATACCTCAGTTTTCTATTTGCTTTTTTTTCACGACCAACTTTCAACACATGACACTCACATCTTTTTGTTTTTCATATATAACTTTTAAAATATCCTATCTTATAAAATTCTAAATATACTATTGTCTGTGCTCACTTTTATCTACTTTTTTTATTCAAATTTAACCAGACCCGAGTTAGACGTGATAATATACAAGTCTTGGAAGTATGATATAAGCCATCAAATTGCCTCTAATGTTTTTACAATTTTTTTTTGGTCATATTGCAACTTTTTAGAATTAGTGTTTTATGTTTTGACGTACTTCTTTTACCAACATTTTGATTTTTTTTTTTTTGGAGTATTGTGAACGTCATGGAGGAACAAATGTATCTCCCAATAAAGTTTCAAAGTTTCATTTTTACTTATATAATGTGATTTTTATTATTCTTAATATGTCTTTGCGATGGATTTTTTTATCAATGCCTCTACGTAAATTTTAGTCAAAACCACAGAGTAAATACTTGTATTTACGTGCAGGTCATCAAAACCAAATATTACAAATTTCAACACTCCTAGCGCAACGCGTAGATTTACTCACTTGTTTGTGAAATAAACTTATATAACTGGTAAAAATGGTTATATATTTTCAACTATTGTTTTACCAATCGCGCGTTGCGGCTGAATCATATCCAGCGCAATAAAGTATAAACTAACAATCGACCCGACTTGTCTCCGGATTAAATTCACGTCAAATCGTTAAGTAACAGGAATTTATAACATCGAACGAAAACGTATTATATTTCACCCACTTCTTTTCCTAACAAACTTACGTCAAAATGTAGATCACGTCAAAGCATACACCAAAAAGCACATAGGTTGCAATCGTCCCGACTTGTGCCAAACTAAATCTACGTTAAAACGTAGAGCAACTCAGATTTATACCGTCGAATTAAACATTTTTTAGCCCGACTCATTTCCGCACAAAACCTACATCAAAAAGTAGGCGAATATCGAAATGTAAATCATCTTAAAGCGTATACAAAAATATGCATGGAAATGTTTTATACCTGACACAATACATAACGACACGTACCTAAAAATATGAACGTAAGAAATTAATTTTCTTAAATGAAATTCGTACCGAGGTAAACCGGAACTTTACAAACTTAAAAATATCAAAATGATGTGTCAAAGCTGACCAAATAAATTTGAATTCAGTAAACAAATTTAATTTAACAAAACATATATAATTTAATAAACAAATTTTATTATAATTATATAATTATTATATCATTATATCATTCAATAAATAATAATAATAATAATTATTATTATTATTATATTATTAGTATTACTATTCAATTCATCTCCAATTTATGTAGGACTAATTAATATAACATTTTAAATTAATATAACATTTTTAGCCACCTTTAGTGGTGGTTAATAAACAATCATAAATTTTAGTTATAAAGACAATAACCCCTTTTGAAGCGGTTTTAGTTGAAAAAAAATTACTCAACATATTTTGAGGCGGTTATCAATAAAAAAAAAATTATTACTATTTCTTCATACCTGCTTTAATATATAGGTAATATCTAAATATATTCGAATAGAAAATGTTCACCTAGATAGTCTATGTAAAACTTTGGGAAGTGAAGGAACGGTTCGAAATTGGGTCAAGTCGGTTTGAGCCGCTTCAACATTTTCTTTGCATATTTCCTAAATTTTATAGAAACTTTATTGCTAAAACAATAACCTTGATTAAGAGATTAAACATCACAAAATAGTTTAAGCAAGTACTAGCGGGTCAAACCATCTTTCAAAGTCTATGGATCAAAATGGTTTAACTTACAACGACAACCATACCCGACAACTTTCACTCATATTAATAAGGTGTGGGAGAGGTGAGATATAAACAAACATTACCTTTATCGGTTGGAATAAAGAGTGCTTTCAATGAAACTCCCGATTTTAGAAAATGATACACACAAACATAAAGTAACATGGAGTATAAAAAGCCTAATTTTCTCTGTTTTAACATGTGTTTTTATACCCTTCTTATGACACCATCCATACACTCTAGCCACATTAACTTTTTAGTATCGTTTAAAGGTCGTTTTGAACAGACAAACTGAACTCAATTAATCGAGACAGGTAAACATATCATCAGGTTCTCAGCCCATGACACAAAATCTACTTGGTTCTCCATCTGGTATGGTAGTCGTCCATTTCAAACCCGGTCCAAACCAAGAAATGCATCTTGAATCGCCGGCTTGAGTTCAGTTTTAAACCAAACCAGTTCTAAAGCACCTGAAACAACGCCGGACCACTGCTATATGATCGGGTTCCTAAAAGTTCAGTTCAGCTCGATCCGGTCTTTGACTGTGTGATGGGTCCAGGTTAACAGAACAAAACAAAATAGTTACAAACACGCATCCATTTATCAAGCAAACAATCTAAAATGCGGTTCTCCTCTACACAAACAAGTAAATATCAGCTACTTCAATCGTTCTTTCTTTGCAAATTCACGATCCAAACCTAACAAACAAAATAAAACATTACCACTTTACATCTGCAAATCTTTTATAAACAAACAAAGAAAGCACGGCAATGAATTAGTTAAACATCATGGGTCTATCTGCGTTTTCCTTTTCCATCAGACAAACTGAACGATGTCACTTTCTGGGGTGTTGCCACCACTAACGGTGCTTCAGGCGAGTCACTAACAGCAAATTTCTCATGCATAAACCGGCTTTCAATGATGGATTCATTTTTGGTCATGAGTTTGTAGCAGTAACAGCTTTTAAGGCCTTGCTGATTTCTGTAACACTCGTGTGAGCTGTTCTTCACTTGCTGGAAATCCCAAATGACACTGAATTTGCCTACCGTTGCAACGAGGTGGCGTTCTTGTTTACCGCTTTCTGTCACCTGTAAACATAATATTATAAATGTTATCTACGTATGTTTGATCAGGAAATGCACAAGACCAATGATTTCTGCATGTTGTACAGCTCTACTATTGGGGTGTTTGGGATTCCTTATTAAATCAGCTTTTTGCTGGAAACAAATAATTCACCCAAAGGGTAAAATTGTAAGTTCGAACCCACCAAAAGGGTGTCTGGGATCACTTTTAAACTGCTTATCTACTTATTGTGTTAAGAAAATTGCAGACAAGTAACTTCAAGTGTTTGAAAAAAGACGTATTTTTGAATCCAAAAAAGAGGGTGTTTGGGATTGTTTTTAAGCTAATTAAACAATTTTGAAATCCAACAACAGGGTGTTTGGGATTGCCTTTAAACTGCTTATCGTGTAAAAAAAGTGCAGACAGGTAGACTAGAGTGTTTGTAATAAGCACAGGTATTGCTTTTAAGCCCTTCTATATACACAATCCCAAACACCCCCCGAACATATTTGGTTTGAAATAAACAATCTATAATTGCACAATGTACACAAGCTTATTACATCCTAAAAGAGCAGATAAGTTGTTTAAATATGCAGAACCTAAACACCCCCTATATATGTCAACCAAATTGCGCTGTGGGAATGAAAAGGTGAGCCAATGCACATCTTGCTATCCAAGGTAGGTTCTTATAAACTTCAATAAAGAAGCAAAATACTTTGTCAGTGTATCTAATAAATTAATAACAGAATCAATAGGGGTGTCAGGGATTGCATATAGTGTTTTTACAAAGCAATAAGCTGTTTCGAGCACGTCAGAGATCTCTTATTCAAAGTGCATATCTAATTATTTGCGAGTGAAATAACTCAATAAGCTTGTTACGAATAAAAAATTCCAAACACCTCCTGATTATAAAAGAAAAGGAGGAAGCTTACCCATGAGAATCTGCCACAGTGGAACTTATTTTGTTTCCCAGCCGTATGCGCATCCACAGGAGTTAACTTTAGCAGTCTTGGAGCTGGAATCTTATTGCCCATTCGACCACTAAACCCTGTTTTTGTTTTCCCATCTTTATCAGTAAACAGAGTACAGATTAAAATCAAGTAAGTATCAGTGGTGCCCAATATCCATTTCCCATCATAAGTAACATCAACATGAGTAATCGGGGAACCAAGCCCTGGAAAAGCAGTCTTAGCCTGCCTCATAGAAGTAGTCGAGTATAACCGAATCTTCCCATCTAAAGAACCAACCACAATTGAACCATCACCGGTTGTAGCAAAGCATTGGAAATTTGTACCCCTAGAGAACTGATGCCCTTGAGTCCAATGTAAAACTGGAGAATTAGAGTGTGCAATGTTCTGAACCATCCCCCTTCTATCTCTCATATCCCATTGAGATAGCCTATTATCATCTAAACCCAAGAAAGTCGATTCAGAAGGATCCAATTGTGACCCCTTCGTATCGTTTGTGATGTCCCTCATTGTGATATCAGTTCCATCTTTTTCAAACTTCCATTCGGTGACAATCTTTCCTGTTTCTATATCCAACTGGTTTACACCAGTCGCATGAGGCTTTCCCTCATTTTCTGGGACCATAAGCAGCATATTGGTCTCACCTCTCATCAATAAAGCTTTCTGCGGGGTTAGATTTGAACCGGAACCACCAACTCTCTTACCCCCATTATCAAACTTGACATAAACACCCTTTCCATGAATCCCATGTCTGAAATTCTTTACAACCTGCACACCTGAATCACCCACCAAGAAACTGTTGTCTAGTGCACCTAATGCCACACTCTGTATTCCACCATCAGATGCAGCTTCTTCAAACTCTTCCAATAAATCATTACTACCCCTAACAGGTGTCCTCCATATCTCTTCATCTTCTTTCTCCCACATGGAATCATCAGCAACCTCCGGTTTCGCCCACCCGATAAAATCCTTACCGTACACCTTCACCTTATTCTCATCACTAGCCTTCAAACCATACACATTCTCAAACAAACAGTTCTGAAACCTAGTCACAAACTCACGATAATCCTCATCACGAAAGAACCTCAACGCCCAAACTCCACTATCAACGAAATCAACACGACGTTGATCTCCAAACATTTTCAATTGCATATCAGTTGAAACCCTAGCTTTAATCTTAGAACCTACTTTCAAAATCCAAAAACCACCACCACTCTCATGATGATCATCATCATCATCAAATTCATCGTTATCATCATCAGCGTTCTCAATTTTACTAACCTTAACGAACTTATAACTAGTGATTTTTTCAGAAACGATCCACTTAGCTTTAGGAGTGTTACCACCGACATGAAGATAGAGCTTCACGGCGTTCTTCAAATTAGGGTTTTGCACAGACGAGTATTTGAGCTTCAGTTCTTTGAGCTTCGAATCGAGTTCGTTTACAGAATTGATCGGAGTTGTTTTATGATCCTCATGTGCATCTTCATATCTGTCTTCTTCTTCTGATTCTGCTTGTTCTTCTCTATCTTCTTCATAATCATCTGAATCGGAGAGATCAAGGCCTTCACGACTGTGAGAGCCACCCATGGCTGTTGTTAAAGATGATCGGAAGTTGTTTTCCGGTTAACTGGAGATCAATCGCGTGGGATATCGGAACGATCGGAATTTGAAAGAGGAAAGCGGATAAATTGATTTGATTCGAATGTTTATGAAATTGAGGAAAAAAATGCTTAGAAATTGGTGTTGGAGTTAGGTTGGGGTTATGCTTGGGTGTTTTAATGTGTATGATAGGATTCCCGTGTTAGCTTTAATCTGACGCGTACACGTGTATGTCCTTTGCTTCTTAGCCAAGGAAAATGTGGTCCACGTAGCAATGACGGTTTGTAGTTTGTACCGTACAATATATTAATAATAGTTTAGATGCTACACTTACACTTTGATCTTAGCCAAAAGATAGAAAAAGTACTGATAATAGTTTACATGAGTAAATTACACGGACAGTCCCTGGAGTATACACGTATTGCAACTTTAGTTTTTACTTTCAATAAATTACAGATGCTGGCCTGTACTTTGCATGGTATGCACATCGGCAGTCCCCGACACTAACTGAAGTTAAGTTTTTCTGTTAGTTTTATAAAAAAGACCAAAATACCCCTTATTTTATCTTCTTCTCCACATTATAATTCTTTACATTCAACCCACCACCATCGCCGCCTCTACCCTCAACCCACCACCACCGCCGCCTCTACCCTTAACCCACCACCACAGTTGCCTCTACCCTCCACCCACCACAGCCGCCGCTGCCATACCCTCGATCTACCACCGCCATCTCTGCTACGCCGTCGACCCACCACCGCCGCCGCTGCTACACCTTTGACCCACCACCGTCGCGGCTGCTAGACCCTCGACCCACCATCGCCGCCGTTGCTAAACCCTCGACCCGTCGCCGCTGCTACACCCTTGACCCACCGCCGCCGCCGCTGCTTCACCCTCGACCCACAACAGCGCCGCTGCTACACCCTCGACCCACCACCGCACCGCTGCTACACCCTCGACCCACCACCGCACCGCTGCTACAGCCTCGACCCACCACCGCGCTGCAACAGCCTTGACCCACCACCGCGCTGCTACACCCTCAACCCACCATCGTCGCCGATTTAACTCCGATTGTAAAAACTCAGACCAATAGTAGTGCTTGATTTCTCAAATGGTGATGGAGAGGTGGTGGTGATGGTGATGAAGATGAAGATGGATGAAGAAGATGAAGATGAAAGAAGAAGATGAAGATGGAATAAGAAGATGTAGGGTTGGGGAGAGATATGGTGGGTGGGGGTATATTGGTAATTTAACATTGACTTAACAGAGAAACTTAACCTCAGTTAGCATCGGAGACTACCGGTGTGCATATCATGCATAGTTCAGGCCCTTATCTGTAATTTATTGAAAGTAAGAACTAAAGTTGCAATACGTGCAAACCCCAGGGACTATCCGTGTAATTTACTTTAGTTTACATACTTGAAAAATAAATGGTACTTGTTATATAACTTTTTTAAATGTTGTTTACAACATCATACGTAATGTATAGCCCCTTGATTAATATATCTGACATTTCAATCCAAATATGTCGATTTCAAAAACTTTATGTGTTGTATAGGGTCATATGTAGCGTATGGTTTCTTCAAACAACAAAACTGAACATTACCAAATCAATCATTCAAAAAAACTATATGTGGCGTATAGTGTCATACGCCATGTATCTGGCATGGGTAAGTAACCTATACGTGGTGTATAGACCTATACGCCACCAGTGGCGTATCCAAAAAAATTTTTATGGGGGCAAAAGTGGTACGGTTACATAACTTTACGGGGGGGCGCTCGGGATTTTCACACACATATAACACTAAAAAAAATTTTTTTACGGGGGGCGGCTGCCCCCCTTCGTTATACCTAGGTCCGCCATTGCACGCCACATATAGTTATCTAGGTGACCAAAAATGTTGGTTGTTTGAGAAAAAAATAACCCACACGTGGTATATAGTGCCATACGTCACGTATAGTTTCAGCCACCAACTTGATTTGAAACCTCGTACGTCAGGGAATGTTTTTTACTCCTATGCGCGACGTATGGTGTTATACGACACATAAATTCCAAGAGTAGGATATTTTAAAGTGTAAGTTGTAGGTTTATAAATGGTTAATTAAAAGAATATGTTTTTATAGGCCGTTGAAAATATATAAATGTGTTAACAAACTATTAAAACCAACAGAACAAATTAAATTAAAGCAAGTTAGGTGAGTTTGATATTCAAATGATATGGTTTTATGCTTTAACACTTTGGTCAACTTTGTTACTTAGAGGTTAGAAATGACCGTTTAACTTTTATTATTCTGCTTATTTCTTGTATGTTGTTACGACTATGTAATATAAATATAGTTATGAAACTGTTTTTATTGTTTTAAAAGCTTTAGAGCATTCACATCAGCTTTCATATCTTTATCCTTATAATTACACTAAAAAACATTATTATTTCCCTCTCTTTCTCAATTAAATAATATTTTTTATACCTTTATCGTTGCTTTTTCTCTCTATTCTACCGTGAATGCTCTAATACAAGCTAGTGATTTGTAAAACAAAATGGATTCAAATCATCACTTCATGAAACCATATGTTTGACAGTAAAACCAACCAGACAAGACAAGTCAAGACAATACACTAGCCAGTATGGTTATTCAATCTGTAAAACATTGTTAACAGCTCGACTAGTAATTTTATTAAATTTAATTAAACCATAGTATCTGGCTCTAAAACGCCCCAACTCAAAAGATCAAATGAGTATAAATGTCTATTTTTCGAGTATAAATATTATTTTTATTAATAAGAAAGAGAATAAAATCACAAAGTTAAATTGGAGGTCATATATAATCTCTTTAGATCTCCAGCTTTTACATATTTTTATTGTTATTAAATAAACGATACAATCATCCAAGAATTGAAGATATATGTGTGAATCTTTGAACAGCATGTAACTTGCACACCTCTTGGCAATTTTACAACTTTCACTTTCAGTCCCTCAATTTAGTTTAGATGTACACTTGTTACCCATACACTAACATTCTTTTCATTCTTCCCCCTCTCCTCTTTCCCTTCTTACAGCACCAAATTTGTCAACCAAAATATCCACTACTAAAGGCACTAAGTCCTTACAAGGGACACCTTTCTTATAAATATCACCCAAATGTGAGTCACTTCCAATCCTACCCCCTATGAAAACATCAGCTCCTTCAACAACCTTCCCATTTTCATCCCTAGTCATGCATCCCATAAACCCTATATCCGCCACTTGAACCTGCCCGCATGTGTTAGGGCAGCCCGTCCAGTGCATTCGTACTGGACGCGCTACAGAAACAAGTCTCTGAACTTCTTCCGTAACTTTCAATGCCCGAGCTTTTGTCTCAATAATCGCCTGCCCGCAAAACTGGTTGCCCGTACAAGCTACTAGCCCTTTCATCAATATAGGTGGTTCGGGTAAAAACTTTTCTTTTAAAAGTGGCTCGTCAAGTAAAGCTTTGACTTTTGAATTTGGCACGTTAGGGATTATGATGTTTTGTTCCACGGTTAGACGAAGCTCTCCTGAGCCATACTCATCGGCTAACCGTGCCAGTTCGTCCATGTCATCGGCTTGGACTCGACCCACAGGAATGTGAATGCCCACAAAGTTAAGACCTTCTTGTTTCTGTGGATGCACACCAAAGTAATCCCTTCTTTCCCATTTCGGGTCAACGAGGTCTTCGGGTGATGCTCGCTCCAGCGTTTGTTCGGGCATTCTCTTGACCACTTCCGACCGAAACCCTTCTACACCCTACACCCCAAAGTAACACAAATTAGCAAGAAAGATCCTTCTGCTATAAAAATCTACAGTTTTGAACTAAAGATTAGAAAAAGATGACATACAAGTTCATCGATCAACCACATCATTCTAGTCTTTTGCCTGTTCCCTCTCGTACCAAGATCGCGATAAGCCTCAAGAATCGCTCCACAAACCGGGATAACGTCTTCAGCGGGGACCCACGCGTCAAGAGGTATAGCCTCTTCACACCGCTTCGGGCTAAAGAAACCCCCAACCAACAAGTTGAACCCAAACCTACCATTCTTGGTAGCTGGCATGTATGCTAGATCATTGATATGAGGATGCTCATAGAGATCATGTGAACCGATCACACACACGTTCCACTTCCTCGGCCTACAAAACCATTCAAAAAAAGTCAAATTCATCTCTTTGTCACAACCAGAAAGTAAAGATCATATCAATTCAAGATCCAAGTATCTTACAAGTTGGTAAATTCAGGATTTCCTCGCGAGTTTGCAGTGATGAATTGTGATAATAAGTTTGTATACGGCCTCGTGTCCACAATTTCATATGGATCAATCCCTGCAATTGGATTCCCAACCGGGTTCCTAACATTGTCCATACCACTTTGCAGGCTTGTCAACCCAACTTCATCAAGACCCTTTAAGATTGCGGGCACATCGGGCAGTGTAACACCGCGAATTTGCCAGTTTTGGCGTGTGGTAACATCAGCACAACCTTGCTCACCATACTGCTTAATCACACTAGCTAAGTATCTGGTTTGTGCACTAGTTGTTACACCATTTGGAAGCTTCAACCTCATCATAAACCTACCATCTACACATCAAAAGCCATTGATAAACAGAATTAGAGCTTCAAAATTATGAAATGAGGATACAAGATTAATGGGTATTTCTTGTTTGATCCAAAGATCCCAGAATAAACAATTTTGAACCGTTTTTGAATCGAAGTTATGATCTTTATGATCCACAAAGTGACCAACTAAAATTCGAATATTGAAAATAGCTTTAATCCTATAAACAGTAATCAAGATTTAAGATTATTGGGCACTTTCTTGTTTGATCTAAAGATTCCAGAATGATCGATTGTGAACAGTTTTTGAATCAAAAGTTATGATCTTCATAGTACTACTAAAATTCGAATCTTTAAAATATGTGAAAAGGCATAAACAGTAATCAAGATTCAAATTGATGCATAAAAGCCATTGATTAACATTAAAATTCCAATAAAAGATTAATGGGTATTTTCTTGTTTGATCCAAAGATTCAGAATCAACAATCCAAATCAGTATTTGCCAAATCAAAATTCAAGATTTTTATGAAATCAAAGTTCAAATCTTGAAAACATGTTAAAACAAACTATAAACAGCAATCAAAATTTTTATAAAAAACTGTTCTTACATTGATGCTTCCTTCTATGAAACAACCCAAGCCATTTGAGTCTAACATCAACATCATCTTTCGTATCCTTCAATTTATCAATTTCTTCAAACGGGATCTTCGCAAGATCTTCAATCCCATTCTCCATGAAGAGTTTCATTGGTTCACTTGCAATTTTAACCTTTTCATGTGGATTAATCCCCTGCCGGAACTTTTCTTTTAGCACAAAATACCCACCTTTCTTTTCAACCCTCGGTTCCAATCTGTCGCCGGAGATGTCCTCCGGCGACTGAGCAGGTGGCGGGACGGCGGTTTGCGACGGCGTTGCATAGAGTTTGGTGGATCGGAGATTGGTTGTGGGGTTGTGAAATGAATTGGGTGTGATGAACTTGACGGAGAAAGATGACATGTCGCCGGAGATTGTGGTGGTGGTGGTGGAGGAGAGAGGAGTGTGGGCATTTTGTAGGGCGGAGGAGGTGGTGGATGGTGGCTCTTGGATATGGGTAAGGGTTAGGGTCGTGTGTTTTAACCATATGGCTAATGGGTGTCAGAAGTAGAAACAAGACAACGACAATTTAGATCATATTGGTTGATGAGTTGAATAATTAATTGTCACTGTGTTTGGGTGGGTGTTTTTTCTTATAATAATTATACAAGTAAGATAGGACTTTAATAAAATATGTATAAAAGTTGATAACACTGTTATTAGAGAATTCTAATGGTATCTTTATTTGTTTTCAGAGATGAAAGGTTTGAAATTCTATATAAGTATAGTTATATGATTGTTAATAAAAATAGATTAAGAACTGTTCGAGAATAATATATAAATTTAATTGTTAAGAAAAAGAAAATATGCAACGTGTAATTAATTACTAGACTAAAATGACAAAATCAACGTGAGTGCGTGACCCAAGTAAACTGAACTCTTATACGATGAATAACAGATGTTTTAGTTTTCGAGAAGAGAGAATGCACGATTGCATGGTTTTAGTTTCTTGTTTGTTATCCAACTAATGTGACATAGCTGAACCGAACCAATCCAATGCTAAATTTGTGTATACATTTTTAAGTGTTTTTAACTCTCACTCGGCTGTTTAAGAGCATGCCTAGCATAAGCTCATCTTGATGTGTATAGCTTCTTAAAGATCATGTGTCACGAGCATCCTTCAATTTACATGATCTCTTGTGATCTTAATATTACATAAGCATCTTTAATTATGTGCAATGGTCACCACTTACATTTACTTTTTAATTTTTATTCAAATAATTAATTTAATAAGTAATTTGAATTTTCTTTGATAACTAGTAATATTTAATTTTTAATACAATATCTAAACTCATCGTTTTACTTGTAATATTTAATTTAAAAATATATAATTGTGCCATAAATTTGGCGGGTGTGGTGGATATTCACCGTAAAATTCTATTTTTCATGCCCAAGAGTGAAAATGTTGTCGTTGCTTGCCGTGCGCCATGTCAACCCCCTCCCCCTCTTGGGATCTGTGCGTGGTGACTTTTGGGATAGGCCTTAAGAGTTAATTTGAGTGTTTCGTATGTCGTACACGTGATAACCTTAAAGTATTTTGTACAAGCTGGCTCTGATTCTGAATCTCTTTTGTGAAACTATCAATTTGTAAAGGCTTAAAGCATATTATGCTCCTAGATTAATGATAACCGAACCGAGTCCACGCTAAAAACCAATTAACCAAGAAAGAATTAGTAAAGGCTTCCAATAACCGAATATTTGGTTTTAGTTTTGTTTATCTATTTATCTTCTTTACCATCTAATTAGGTCCGGATCGGAAGTGGGTTAAACCAAATGAAACGAATAGCTTTATGGTAAACATTAAAAAATAAATTGGAGTTATTTGCATAATAGATCATATATAAAAAAATTTTAACAGCAAACTCGTGTACTTTTTAAGTTTACTTTAGTTGATTATAAGACTTAAATCTCTAACCTCTTGCGAAAGAATGTGATACAACACATAAATAATACCAAAGGCCCCGTGTCTATATAAAAAATTACTTTGTTTTAATAATGTCTCATGTATTGAATGTATGATTTAGTATTTTTATAACGCTTCGTGCTGATTTCAGTTATAAATACATATCTTTTGAGGAAAACTACAAGAATTACTTGATTGATGACTATGAGATTAAGCCCCCGTTTGGTTTACGGAATTTTTAGGAATTGGAATTGGAAAATTTTCCATCTAAAATCATGTTTGGTTGGTCAATGGATGGAATTAGAATTAGAAAATTTTCCCTTATTTATTGGAATTCACATTCTTTCCACTTAACCATGAAATGTTTAACAATCCAATAGAATATTCAAAATTAACATTTCAATTTCACTCAAAATTAATCAACCAAACACTTTTTCAATTTTAACAAGATTCCAATTCCAATTTTAATTCCAATTTCAATTCCAATTACTTTGCAAAACATTCTGCGAACCAAACGGCATATAAAATTGCTCTTGTATGTCATTAAAATTAAATTAATTATCATATTTCAGTTTGTTAATCTAGCATTTAACTATCGATAGATGCTGTATTAAAATTATTCCTTTTTATTTTTGCGTTACAAAAATATACTAAAAAGACAACTATTGATAAACATGTTCAGTAGTTTCATTATTCACTTTGTCATAAAGCAAATAATCTAAACATAAATATATAAATAAAACACTTATTGTTATAATTCTTCAATATGTTTAAAGATGAAGTAAATGAACAGTGCTAACTGTTTGTGTTGCTTGAGGTACAACCATTCATTGCACTACCGCCTTTTCCCCTCCTTTTATATGTGGCTTTGTGTCATTTTCTTGTGGTTTAGAGAGAGGGACTATTGGGACGGTGAGCTTTATGCCGTGGTCATCGATGGTTGCTTCGCCGTCGTCCCTCGTTGTTGCTCTGCAGATATCCCTGTTGTTGCTCGACACCCGATAGTTTGTGTGTGTGTATGTAGTGAGAGAAAAGTGTTGATTCACCTTCTTCTCTTTGCCGCCGCTACCATGCATGGTGCCGCCAGTGTGCCGGACGATGTCCACCTGTACTTTGCCTAGATGGAGGCCTTCCTTTGTGTCGATGCATGATGGGTATGTCGGCCGGAGGTTAAGCGCTGCCTCTAGGAGGTTTTTTTTCTAGCCTACCAAGGCCTTATGGGGTTTCGATTGGTGATGACGGTGGACGATCACTCATTTGTTGTTATGAGTCCATGATGATGGGGTAGTTCATTTGAGGCCTATCATGAACGCATTTAATCGAATCCCCTTCTTCATTTGTTATTTCGACTTCAACTATTTGGTTTTTTCTGATCTTAACCCTGAATTTTGTTGTTTCTGTTTGTTTGTATATTTTTTTGGTGCAATTTATGGGTCGATGATGATGGGCAAGGCGACCCTAAACCCCAATATTTTGTTCCTTGTCTGTTACAGTGGTGGATGTGTTAGTGTTCATAGCTCAATGATCATGACACCCTATCATCTAAGACCCAAGTCCCTCTGTTAGTGTTAGTTGGATTATTTGAACCCATCGGGGTCTTACATTGAACTGTTTCTGCTTTGTTGATGGTGGCTATGATACGTCGATGATGACGTGCTTCGTTGACCTTAGCGTCATTGACTCGGTTATGATTGCAGAATCTCTTTTTTGTAAAAATTGCTGTGATGACTGTGGTGGAGATGGTTTCTTGGTGTGACATAATAAGTGATGGCAAGTGTGATGTTTTGCGCTAGCAACCTGTGTTGCAGCTAAGGCTATCCAAAGCGCTCGACGCTTGTTCATGCTTTGCTCGAAAAATGTTCGTTTGAACTTCTGCTCGGTTGTAAATGTGTCGATCAGCTCGGATCAGTTTGTAAACGAGCCAAGCATGAACAAAGGTCCGCTCGGCTCGGTTCGAATTATTTTTTATTTTTTATATGTATAGTTTATACATAGCACACTAGTATATTTGGTCTATATATGTATAATTATATTTATATATATTAGATCAATCAACCTAATAAAAAAATTAACACTAAGCATTAAAGTGAAATCTTAAAATGCTATGAGAAAATTTTGATCCCGCTCTTACTATTAGTTGATCTTCTCTCACTCTCACGTATCGTTCTCTACAATATGTTTACGGCCTCATCGGCTACAGACTTAGCCTCATTGCTAGCTACAACGTATTGTTATTCATAAAAATGTTATGTTAAAAAATGTAGCTGCATTTTAAGTCATTAAAACCTAAGATCGAACATTGTCACCGTCTCTCATTGCAATATAAATTAAATGACACACTAGATAGTTGAGTTGTAAAAATTGTCCGCTGCTCGTTTGCGCTTGCTCGACGCTCGATCGAAAAATTAACGCTCGAAAAATGCTCGTTCGAAAAATTAACGCTCGAAAAATGGTCGTTCGATTTTGCGCCCGATTGTAAACGAGCCGATCAGCTCGGTTTGGTTTGAAAACTAGCTAAGCACGAGCAAAGGTTCGCTCAGTTCGACTCGGCTCGTGAACGGTCCTAGTTGCAGCCATGGTGAACCAATAGTCAAATCTGAGCTTAATAAGCTTTCTTTTGAGATAACTTGTTTTATTTTTTACTTGTTTTATTAACATATCATGTAAGTCGAAATCTATAATTTTTTTCGCTAATCGTTGCTATGAATTTAATTTGGTCTGGTTGTTGTTGAAACTCGATTTTTTGCTTGATGTGAGTTAAATTTGGTTGGGGTGTTGTTGAAATTGGTTTTGGCCAAATTAATATGTAGGTGTTAACCGGGTGTGTTATTCGGTATTAGTTTTCTTGAACACGTAGCAACTTTTTTAATAAATAAAAGTTGTGATGCTACTAACAATTTGCGTTAATCTAAGCTTCGTTTTAACCTGTCTGGCACACACGCAACGCGCGTAT
Organism: Flaveria robusta; assembly: GCA_025506415.1. NCBI lineage: Eukaryota > Viridiplantae > Streptophyta > Magnoliopsida > Asterales > Asteraceae > Flaveria > Flaveria robusta. The sequence continues at coordinate 20,227,118 of CM046460.1, forward strand.
GGGAATCAACACTAGTTAATTATAAGCGTTACTTTTTCGAGCGGCTAAACCTAAACTAGCTACTCCACTACATCATTTGTCAGGTTTAAACTATAATCTCTATATAAAAAAACTGAAGCGATTGTTTCTTATTACTATACAGCCATAGTGACAATTATAAACATCACTAGTAACTTATTATATAAGTTGTCACTTATTTATTAAAAATACGATTTTTTATATTATAAAATACTGCATGTGCGTTAAAAATAGTAAGATGGTATATATGCGGATTAAGTGAACAGAAAACAGATGAGACTAAACTAAATTGGGTAATACAACAATAAGATGTTAATTAACAGTTTAATAACTATATGTTGCAGCTATAGGACAAAAGTTAGTAAAAATTTTGTATTATATAATATTCATTCTTTTTGATATTTTTAGCAAATAAATTTTTGTATCGTATGTGATAGTTTTATCATATTCCTTAAGAAGCAAGCATCAGTTTGGTATTGAACAGATAGATACGAGGTTTTAAAAAATAAATAAAACGACAATAATAATAATAATATTAATATTGTTATTTGTCATTTATTATTATTGATGTTATAGTGTGTGGATATAAACGTGCTGGGGTGTGGCCATAGAGAATATGGAACAGGCAGCGAGGGGCCCGCCTACACGAATGGGAGCCGAGCCGAGCCGAGCTATTACAAAACCATGTTCTCCTTTGTTACATTGAACTTGAGCAGAAAGTTATTTCTAAAATTCTAAACCGATACACGACAAACAACTATTATGTTGAAATAAAATAATTATAATAGGAAGTGTATTTAACCTAAAAAATTTAACTAGGCTTGGCGTTTGTCGTTTTATTGTTTTAAAGTTTATTTTCTTAAAGTAGTGTGTATTTTGGTTATTGTGTTTAACACGTCAGATTATTGTGTCAAATATTTTTCATTATTTGTTATATCTTTATCATTATGTTTTATGTTTTAAATCATTTTCAGTTATTTTTGTTAATGTTTTATATATTATATAAGTTTGTTGTAATTTTAACTTTGTCTTTACAATTATAAATACACAACGATGCTATTTCTTTAATTTGGTTTTCAAAACTCTTCATTTTAGAAAAACAAATTTATATTATTCAAGAAAACACAATAAGAAGTAAAAAAAACACAATGAGATATTCTATCATTGTGTTTTATGTCTTATATCATTTTATGTTATTTTATCATTGTTTTTAATGTATTATATAAATTAGTTGTTATTTTATCATTTGTTTTACATACTAGAAATACACAAAAGTGTTATTTCACCATTAAATTTTTTAGAATTCATCATTATAGAAATGTAAAATAGTGTTTAGGAAAAAAAAAATAACGATCAGAAAGACACAAGAAACTGCAGGCGAGACTCAATGATGAGCAGAAATCATATAAGATGAAAAACATAATTTTTTTATTTTGTATATAGCGATATAAAAATGCTCATTTTATGGTGTAGTTTTTATAAAAATTAATATCGTACATAAAAAAGAAAAATGGGAGAACTTGAAAAAAAAAGTTCACCGAAAGTGGTCATACCTATAATATCTTTCTAGTGAACCTTTTGCCATATAATTTTACATTTAAGAAAATTCATGGTTAATATTGCTTCGTACACTTTTTAGATTAGAAATTCTTTTTATACTTATTTAATCCTACTGTTTAGCAAATAGAGTCATAGTTCAACATTTTTGGTTGGCTATATTAATCGAGTTAGGTTCTTATTTTATTTAGGTTTTTAGAGTTAAAATTTCCCAATGATAAAGTTTTTTATTTAGCCAAACTCTTGTGTTCTACATAACCTTTTCATACTTGAATTGGTATCAAAACCCCGTTGATCAAAATGCCTATGAACAGACAAACACGGTCGAGCAGGAAGACAATAAAGGGGATGACCAATCATAAACCTCCGTCACAAAATTCTAGAACAATCAACTCAAAGCTCGACTAACCAAGGCAGCATTCGAAGGTGTTGTTAGAAACAAGCAGCCGAGAATAAGGGTCGAATATTTCACCTTCACCATGAATATCATTAACCTATAGTAGAAGAAAGACAATAAGGGGGATGACCAACCATCAACCTCTGTCACAAAAACAAATCAACCCTTGTTCTAATGTCCTATGTTGACAACCACAAACACACAATATGGGCCATACGAATAAGGGTGATTATGAATGTTTAAAGTGCGGCATGTAATTGAACCTAATTCATCCGACACTAAGAAAGACAATACCATGATGGCGTAGTTATTCCAGTCGATACCCAAAGATCAAATTTTACAAGTCAGTAATCTGAGGACGGCTAAGGAGATGTGACAAGTAATAAAGACCTAAAATCTAGGAGTTGACTGGGTAAGGAAAGCTAGACTTCAAATGTTGCTAACCACATTGAAGGGCTAAATATAAGAAAAATTGATACCATCGATAGCTTCGGTTCCAAGATAACAATTATATTATCCAAATCGGCATCACTCAGTGAGACCATGCATCAAAGAAGAGAGGGTATGTAAGAAGTTTCTTAAAAGCCTACTGATACATTTTATCCATGTGGTTGGTTCAGTTGAGCAAATTTTGCATTTCAAGACAGCAGGATACGAAGATGTGGTAGGACAGTTGAAAGCTTATGATCAGCATATCTGACAATGATATCTAAACTAGAAGCCATGGAAAGTTAATGTTTACTAAATCTGAATCATTTTGTAACTAAAGTCATGAATATAAGAGCGATCAAGGACAAGGTTCCTTTGAAGGACGAAGAAGAGGCCGATCGATGAACTAAGAACATGCCCATCGAAAACCTTCCAAGATCCGAGAAGATAAAAAAACAAAAGGGTAATAATATGTTAATAATACATAGTCGTTTGCATTTTAAGTTATTTTTATTACAAATCTAGGGAAAAAAATATTCTTGATGAGAGTTTAGGCTACTTTCATATATCATATGTAAAAAATAATCTCACCTCAAGTTTGTACTAGTAGTTATTGCTAAACTAAATGGAGTCGAAATCTGAGTAGTATCTTTTATTGATTGTGTATCTTCGTCTTTATTTACTTGCTTTGTTAGTTTAAGTTGCTAAATATTTTATTTAATTTGAATATTCACAATTCCAAACTTAATTGATCGGTTAAATAATGATGGCAGTTTAGTATTGAGAGTCATTATCTCTATGAATAAATACTCGGTTCTTATCTAAAACTATACTATTATTAAGTGCACTAGCCTATGGTGTGTGTAGTTAGTCTATACATTATAATTGTTTTTTTATTAAAACAAATTATGTGAGTGTGTGTGGTGTTTAGTGTGTGTGAGTTTTAAAATGAGGGTATGTAGGTGCATGCACATATTTTATATTGTGCATAAATGTATATATATATATATATATATATATATATATATACACACACGCATGTAAAAGGAGTATGTTTATGGCTACCATGGGTATGCAATGGAAAGTGGAACTTGCGATAACTCAAGCCAACCCTAAGATGAAATGGGCAGGGCCGGCTCAATAATTTTGGGGCATAAAGCGAAATAAAATTTTGAGGCCCTCGTCTATATGTTACCTTTAAACATCTTTGCTTTCAATTGGCGACATAAACAAATTTGTTTATAGTTTAATAGAAAACAACTTACAGTTGATTAAGTGATAAACATGCAACAATATATTGCAAATGTAGATTAAAATTAAAAAAGATAACAATAGATTAAACTGACAAAATAACAATAATAGATTAAAATAATTAAGCACAAATATAGATCAGACAACAATAGTAGTAGATTAGGTGATTGATTGCAAAAAATAATTTAGAGTTGATAAATCTAAAAAACTCTCAGACATAACAGTCGATAAACTTTTGATAAACCAAGTTTCATAAGTTGACCTTAATTAACCACGTTTTATAAGTCGACTATGTTAAACCTTCAATCATTTTGTTATCATTTCTTTATCTCTAAGAACACAAATATTGATTAGATTATAATATATATTTCAACTTAAAATATAGATAAACATATTAATTTTCTTTTTAAATTTGGAGGCCCCTAAAATTAGGGGGCCTAAAGCGGTTGCTTTAGTTGTTTATACTGTAGAGACGCCGCTGCTAACGGGAACCGGATGGTTAAGAGAAAAGGTTATTTATGTCATAAATGATTTTCATAGGTAATTAGGCTCGTGTTTGGACCGTGCTCTGGTAATAACTTTCAGTTTTGGGACGCAAGTATTTACACTAAGGTGAGTTCTAGTTCTTTTATTTTCATATGTTTTTTAATTAACTTTGGGGTAGCATGCAAACTCGTATTAAACTAGTTTTTAAATAAATGATTCTAAAAACAATTTTAAATGTTAAGTGACGAGCTTATTAGTACATACATATGTTAGTACGAATGGTATTTTGATCATACTTTTTTAAAGAAACGATTTTTTAGTATGGTTTAGAAATATATGACAAGTTTATTGATACGTATGTACATTCGTATGCATTGTATTTTGATCTTATGTTTACATTATCGCTATTGTCTACAAGTGTGATCAGGGTCTTGCATTCATTACTATAGCCGATCGCGCGGTAGAGGTCTAGCACATTCACATGTTATAGTTTACCCACGTGGAGATTTGACACTATGTTGCTATAATTCACATATGTGGTAGAGGTCTAGCAAAAACAATGGATTATACCTATATAATTGAAAGGAAAAAGGATTACTATATGTTAATGTATAACTGAAATATAAGCTATGGTTATATAACTATGTATATTACTGATACGTGTGTGTATCATAATTATGTACTCTATGGTCAGATTAAGCCAAAGTGGTTAACAGATTATGTGTAATGCGATATGTATGTATGTTATGTGTCAGATGATTAGTTTGGATTATGTTATTTGTAGTTAAATGATTAAATGCTTGTATTAAAAAATGCATGTTTATATGTTATTTAATGTTTTCTCAAACTTAGAGGTCAATCAGCTTTGTTGATTTTAATTTACATTTTTGAGTGACGTAGGTTTAGATTGTTGATGTACTAAAGACCGTTTGATATGGACTAGCTGGCTACCCAGCATCAAGACTTAACATTCTCATATTAAATGTTTTTATGAAATCTGATTTTTTACTGTAGTTTATGTTCACTTGAAGATATGGTTTGAATGTTTCTACTGCAAATGATTTATGACATTCTGTTTATTTATGTTTGAGGCCAACTGAGAGACTTCTTGGTTTGGGGTCTTTCAAGACTCGGTCGGAATTAGTTCATATATGTACTAACAATAAAAATTCACAAAATGTGAATGACTCCAACTAAACCATTTAGATCCGCCCCTGCTTAACGGGAAACATCAATAAAAGATGTAATTATTTATCCATCACCATCGTTCCTAAGGTACACGACCCACTCGTTTTTGTTGATTTTAGACATTAATTTACTTGATTGTATCCATAAGGTCATTGCCAAGGTCCTTATAAATAGGCTAAAAGGTGTGATCAATTCGATAGTTAGGGACACTCAATCGGCATTGGTAGAAGGAATATTTTAGACAGTCCATTAAATATTAATAATGAGGTATTATCGTGGCCTAAGTTTTCAAAACTAAAGGCTATGTTTTTTTTAATATTGATTTAAAAAAAGCTTTGACACTTTAAATTGACAATATCTTATGTGAATCATGGGGCAAATGGTTTTCCTCATAGATAGTTGACTAAAGAATGGTGGCCTCACAATAACCCATTTAGCCGTCCTTTTGAAATGTTAGGGAGAAAAAAGACAAAAGAGAGAGTATGACTGACTATCCTTTTCAACCTCCTTTCGAAATATTTTTGAGTTTATATTTGAATTATTTATAAGGTAATAGTTTTGGAATTTTCGATATGAATATCACAAATAAAAAAAAGTACCTTGTATTGGTTTGTAAGAACAACAAAGATAGAATACAAAATTCCTAAACAATGTTTTTTATTTTTATTTAGAGAAAATTGCATAAGTTGTAAGAACAACAAAGTTAGAATACAAAATTCCTAAACAATTTAAAAGTTAGCTGTTTAGGAATTTTGTATTCCTAAACATGTGAGCGTTGCATTTTTGATGCTTAAAATTCAATTTAAAAGTTAGTTCAAATTGTATGAAATGTATAAAAATTAAATGAATTTAATGTTAGGGACCAAATATTCAATTATTACATAAAAGTTTGGACTATCTTTATAATTTTTAAAGTTTGAGGACCAAACATACAATTTGATTAAACTACATGTATGTAATTTTCTCTTTTATCTATTTAGAATATTACTTTATGCTTATAACCTAGAGTTATTGAGAATTGAACTAACATCCTTAAAAAAACAGAAAAATTAATTTGTCCTATAATAATAATTTTAATATTTTAAGTTACATTTCTTGAGAATTATCATGTCATATTAACTAAGTTTTCTAAAAATTTGATGTGTTCACTCCTTTGACTTAAAATAAAGAGGTTTAGCTTATATATTTAGTTAAACTTTTATTAAAATGAGATTTACTTTAGTTGTAAAGCTTTGGTTTTAATTTAAAGATTTTTTTGGTAGCCTCGTAATTATTTCATTAAAAGAATCAATAAGAGATAAAGCTGTTCGGTTGGAAAAAAATGACTCTTAATCATTCAGATATCTCCTAATAAGGGTAACTAGTTTGTTATATCTACGCAACTTTACCTTTTAACGTTTATTTTAATAAAAATAAAATTTAGGAAAAAAAGAACAAACTAACCCCCCACCGGTGTGTTCTTTGTTCCTTTCTTGTTAGGGAAGAGAGTTCCATTGTTTATTGTGACAGCTAAGAAGTCTTGGTGTGTTGGTAGGATTAGATTAAGTTTTTATTTTGATTTTTCAAAATAAAGTTAAATTGGTAAATTCCAATAGATTTAACTGAAAAGTTAACATTCATTAATCTTTTGGATCATCCATGAAAGTAAAGAAGATAGTTAGAAATTACAACTGTAATTTTTAAAATTTAAAAACCAAATATGATCAAAACCATTGGGAACCATCGGTGTAATTTACTCTTAGTTTAAATATAATAGATAATGATTGTACAACTTTCTCTCTTTCTAACTCTTACGTCTCTTAAACACTGCGTATCTATAGTATCTAATAAAAAAGTTTTCTTTTGCTACTTATCATTCTCTTAACCCATCTTTTTGACACTTGTTATTCTTCTAAACATTCTCATTTTATTTTCGCTCCAAAAAGGTATTATAGTAATTTAAACACTCAAACTAATTTTTATCTGTTAATAAAAATTAATTTTATTTAATTGATACATTTCTCTCTCTCTCATTTAGATTTTTTAAAATCAAGCTATGTTTTTAATAATAAAATTTACTAAGCAAATTAAAAATCATAGCTTTTTTTTAAAATAGAAATAATAAAAAATAAAATTTGTATATAACATGAAATTTTCTAAAACACTAGACCTTTTCTAAACAAAATATTTTAAATCGGTATTTTTTTTAAAAATTATAAAAAATATGAAATTTTCTAAAAGCAATTTTATTAAAACAACCAGAATAATTAGAACTCGAGTTTTTAATAAACAAGATTTTTATAAACAATAAATATTTTATAAAAAAATCTTAAAATGAATGTTTACAAATGAAACTATTTAAATAAGAGAGTTAAAAAAATAATGTACTTGTTTTATTTCTTCAACTATTACGTATATAATTTTAATCATATATTATATTAAAATATTGTACTATAACTTTTCATTTTTATTACAAACTATAATCCGTTTAATAAATGGTTTCTAGCTAATCTATTTATAGTATATCTATCTATCTATCTATAACAAAAAAAATCTAAAATAAGATTTGATATAATTGTAAGTTTTATCATACTAACTTTCTCATTTTTTTTTATTAACAATATTGAATATTAATAATATTACTCATACCATTTTCAAATTAAAAATTATATAATTTAATAAATTAAAACCTATTTTTTTATTAAAAACACACTTTCTAAAAACAAAAGTTTTTATAAAATATAAAATACAAAATACAACAAACTTTTTTTAAAACAAATTTATTTTTCTTGAATCAAAATATTTAAAACCCACCTTTTTTTATAAAATAAAAGTTTAAAAAAATACATTATTGTTTATTTACTTAAAGTAATTATACTTATGCAATTATAATCATATTTTATTTTCAAATATGATTTTATAATTCATATATTTTTATTACTAATTATTTAGTATTTTATTTATTCAAACCGTTTAACACACGGGTATTAACCTAGTATGTATATAAAGCAATTACAAGTTTAAATTTAGTCACATCCTAAGAGTTTTAATGTGCCTTAACAAAAAAAGTTAAATTCTTAACTTCCCTTCGCATACACAGTAAACCTCTACAATTCTTGTATTTTAACATCTCAATATATTCTTGTCAATAGTAAAAACAAATGAATACAGAGAATCTAATATTAAAGTGGTATAATCTCAACACCTACAATGATGATTTTAAGAGTAGTGGATGTAAAGTAGATTGTCTTCACCGGTTAAAATAGTAGTAATAATAATAATATACGATAAAAAAGTTTGTAAAACCATAATAACCCACTTATGGCCAATCCGGCCCGATCCAGGTTTCAGTCGGTCTCTCTCAAGTAGAGGTGCGGGAAAAGATCAGTTTTGGAAGCAGAACCACCTGCCCAAACTGGAACTGAACAAAGAGTCGGCAAAATTTCAAAACCAAGCCTCAACTCGGCTTTAACGGGTCCTTATCAGACTTGAGGTTTTTAATCATTTAAAGATCAAGTACTACGATTTTACATAACAAATAGTCAGAAAGACCAGAAAACAAAAACATATGAAAGTTGCATATTCATCTAACCTCCCTAATCACTCATAGTACCTGCTACCAGCAAATACCATCAAATACCTTGTTGATACGCTCAAAGTTGCTATGTAGGATCGACGATTACAGATTATGATTTCATTCTAGAAATCAAAATTAAGGGAGACCAATGGGCTCAATTACACAAAAATGACCTCAAATTTAGGACACGGGTTACTTTTTATGTGACTCGTTAATGCAGTATGAGTTTTGAAACTAAATGTGTATAAGGCTTGCCTTTGTGTCATGCCAACAGGGTATACTTTGTAAATTTTGAGGACGTTTGTGTCACCTCTTATACTTTCGGGCCTTTCGTTTCTCCAAATGGGTTCGTGTTTTAGAGATTTGAATTTCAGCAAAATAGCAGTTTCTAAGGCTTCCATTGTCAAGTTCCCAGACCTGCACATTAATAACGAAAGAGAATTTCAGATTTATTGTAATAAAAATAAGGGAATATGTATAGATAGGTCACCCAAGTATTCAAAAGGGTAAGTTAAGGCCATTTGAATATCAAAACAAGATCGTAGGCTATAAATTTGGTCTCTAATCTTTCATCCCTACTTTGGAGTTCATGTTATGGATCTAGTCCCAACATGGATTCCTGTTAGCATTCAACCACAAAATGCTATCATGGCTTTGCACATGAGGGCATCTTTGGTCCCTTTGGACATTTGATGGACCAAAAGAGACGAATATATCAATGATAAGCACAAGATGGCACTTAACCGATAAATGCTAGTGGCATCCATGCCACAGACCAAATCATAACCAAAACTCAAGGTAGGGGCAGAAACTGTAAGTGATGTTTAGGGACCAAATCCATAATTTTCATTATACCACATAGAGTGATAGACAGGATTTACTATTGTCATTCTGCAATTTTCAGTCTTTTATCAGAGCGAAACAAATTGATATGCTCCCTAAAAATAAAAAAATAGAGTATAAAGCACGTTGCAGATCACTTTAAGCATTTTGTTTTGGGATTTTTCTATAAAATACCAATGTACTTTCACTTTTGTCTTGTTTAAGTCATTGTACGTTAAACATCATTCTAATCTTTTTTGTCCCGTTAGGGTCACCATGCAGACTTTTTCTACCGTTTGGGTCATTATGTGGACTTGCAGTAATTACAATGACCCAAGCATGGCAAAAACCCATCTTTTTAACTAAAATGTACAAAACCATACAATGAAAAACAGGGGGAAAAAAAGTAATTTTGATGGCATTTTATGCAAAAAAAAAATCATCTGATTTTACCTTATAAAAACAGACTCCATCTCGAACCTCCCTCTTTCTCTTACATAGATGTGGTATACAGTTTCAGCCCCTCTTTTACACTTGCAAGGGCGTTTCCGGGATAAAGAAGTTTCTTCTTTCTCACGGATTCTTGTTGCTAGAAAAATGCATAGTCGACAAGATGAATGAACAGCAGCCATGTCTACAAGGGCCTTGAAAGAATCAGAGGGCCCATCATATTTCCATCTGTATAAAAGTTTAAGTAAAATACAATGTGGTCATGAACATATGTCATATCAATCCCACAATAACCATCACAAACAAGTTAAATAACTTTCAAATTTTCTTGTCTAATTATTTTGCAAGGATAACATATGTAGATAGGCCACCCATACATTTAAACTACTTTATAGACCGACCAAGCATGTATCAGAGTATCAGATTTCATGTATACCAATTCAAACTAAGAAAATATCAAACAACAAAGCATAAGAAGAGAAAAAACTCATAGCTAAAGCTAAAACCTAATTTTTTTTTCCTTTTAGGGATAGCGTATGTAAAGGCCCCCCAAGTATCCAACTTTTCTCATTAAGGCCACCCATTTATTAAAACTGCTTTATAGGGCACTTAGGTATTCTGTTTATACCAAATGCACCCTAAAAACCACCTGATGACAAAAATGCCTTTAAAAGTGGCATTTAAAATTTCTGGAAAGACAAAAATATCCTTATTTTTTTCCACAACAATTATTCAATTTACAACAAACAAGGGTGTTTTTTTGTCTTTTACAATATCTCAGCATAGTTTTGGCTAAGCGAAAATGATGCATAATTGGTTGTGGTATAAAATTAAAGTGGTTTCAATACATGCCTTAAATGAAGATGTTGAATACTTGGGTGGCCTCGTCATAAATTATCCCAATTTTATGTGTTACATAAAAAGTAACTACAAACCAGAAAAACTAAATGTTTTTAATAAATTAACATGAAAATAAACAACTTGCCTCAGTGATTCATTGTAGGCAATGGGATCCTCTCCAAGATGTTTCATGGTCTTTGCTACTGATGCAACATCTTTTAATTCCTTAATATGTAAAATAGAACCAGGTGCAGGAGCAAAATCTTGAATATTTGGAGCACCAACAACAACAGGAATAGATCCTGCAAATTACAATTTAGCTTTAGTCTACTATCATGTATAAAAAAAAATTCTCTAGTCTATAATTGTATCATATGAATCCATGATTTCATCAATTTCAGCAACCAACCTCTCTCTAAATAATTTTAAATGTAATATGCCAATGTAGCATTGGTAGATGCCATGCCAAGCACCAAATCAGATGCACATATGCAAAAATGCTTTTGTGAAAAACTATAACAATAAATGTATTTACAAGTTTGAAAAGGTGACCTTTTTCAAAACCTATATTAGAAATGATGGCATATACCTATAAACTAAAATCACAGATAAGAATTAGGGTGCCGCCATGCCGCATAACTGATTTTTTAAAAATCAGAAAGAAAACGATTTATTACCGATTTAACAGGCCATTGTAGCTACAATTGACCATAAGATAACTTGGTTGCTAATATCACTAATAGAAAGTAGCTTGCTTGCTAAAATCACAAATGTAAGTTGGTCTTTGTTTTACACCTAATTTATAGTTGGTTACTTGGTTGCAAAAACCTGAAAATGTAAATTTTGGTTTCATTTGAGCGATTTGCACATAATACTCAGGAAGTCACAGGAAAATGATGAGAAAAACTTCATGATGGGTTTTCTTTAGCCTAAAATAGAGAGAATATTACACAAATATGATTTAATTTATATACCTGCAACAAGGGACTGGAAGAATTTTTCAGTGACATAGTCTTCTTCATTGGAATTTTCAAAAGCCAAACTGAACTTGTAACGCTTCAATGCTTCAACTTTGTTCACTGCCAAGAAGCAAAAATGAAAGAATAGCATTCACATATGTATCAAACTGAGTTTTATTGACTAGATAGAAGATAAAGAACCAATTATATAGTAAATAAAATAAAATAGAAAATCAAAGTTATCATGCTTACCTATTCTATAATACTATAATCAATAAATAGAATCAATTACTTACAGCAGCAACACACTGAATAAACAAATAGGAAACAACATTATTGTTGTGATCATCTCAACCAATAATGTTCTCTATGTTTATACAATGATATATTGCTGTAAGCCTGTAACTAATTTTCTTTTAGGGTTAGTTTAAAGATATCCTTCTAAATTTATTTCATAATATCATATTTACCCTTTCAAAACACTATGAATATCATATCATATATATGCGTACATACACACACGCAGATACATATCCGTTCCATACTTGTTACAGTATTTTTTTGCGAATAAACAAGTAGGAAGTTAAACCATAAAGGTATTGTATATTAATTGTGTATAATAGGGCTACATGGGGGCTCTATATATAGATTTGATATTACACATAGAAACCTCCTAGATTTACAGAAAATTACATAACTAGTCTAATATAGGAAAACATAAATATTACCAGTGAATCATCTCAATGCGTTATGATCTATCTGTTCATTAGATGAAACAACTTGATATAAGTATCTGGCTTTATTTATTTACAATGGGATGTGTAAATATGGTACTTCAAGTGATTTGAAATGATAAATATGATTTTTTAGTGTTTTGTAAGGGTAAATATGATATAATGAAATTTTAAAGGATATGTATGAACATTGAAAACTTAACGGGGTGTTTGGGATAGAGGTATGGGTTTGATGGTGTTTTAGTATGTTAAGTTTCAGATGAATGAACTTGATAACTATCCCTATTATTTATCAAAACCACATCCATAGTGATTCTCGGGTGCAAACTAAACACCACCTAAATGCTTACCATTCCCATCACGATTACGGTGACAACCACCATAAGAGTCAATCTTGATATTTGACTTTTCAAGTCCTTCAAGGGCTTGTAAACGGAAATTACGAGCCGCACAATTTGAAATAAATGCAGCTGCCAATGCTTTTTCAGTTTTGGGCTGAACTGGCCCCATTATATCATACTCCGCCCATGAAAAATAACCAACGGGGACATCTGAGGAGAGACTGGTTGTCATAATGATGTTGTATCCTTTTCTGAAAGATAATAAATTCTATTAACCATATAAAGCAAGAAGGTAATATTTCGTATACAAGTATACTAATCAGACACATTTATATGAACAAACTAGACAAATAGAAACCAAGCTCACATTTAACCAACATTAAATGATGTATAAAATCGAAACCAACTTACAATTTATTACTAATTTTAACAACCATGTTGCATTTTATTACCGATTATAATAATGAGTGATCTGTTGAACAAATTTAACACAAGTCATTTTTTTCTGTTTTCTCTTTTCAGATTTTGCTGAGGTGGCGACGTAGTTGTCAAGTTAGCGTATATGCATATGCCAAGCATCATCGGATGTGATATTTTCTACATTATTTATATGAAGCGAGAAGGTAATATATTGCATGCAAATATACTAATCCAATATACTTACTATGAGCAAACAGCATGAATGGAAAGCACCTTACATCATCGGATGTGATATTTTCTACATTATTTTTATGAAACTAACTAAACACTTTTTTTTCCAATTTCAGCAACCTACTTGACACTGGGTGCAAAATAGAAAGCACCTTACATTTTATCACCGACTGTGACAACAGTGAATGACCTGAACTGGTAGCAGATCATTTTGTGCTAATCATTCAAGATTTGGTGACCTAGCATCTTATTTGTCATTTAGTGTATCTGTATATGCCAAGCAATATCTAGTGTGAAATCAGACAATTGATCAAGATTGTTACAGGATGACTAACATGGTTATCAAAACACATCAATACCTAGAAAATCAACCACTTGAGCTTGGTTTGACGACCTTTTACCTATTCATCATTAGTGTTGTCCTTAACTTTAAACGAATTACTAAAGTTATAACCTGAATCAATTTACAAAATAAAAACACTTATTGGTAGATGTTGAGATATTAGCCAGCTGTCAGGTGATGCCTAATTTAATTCTTTCACATCTTTGAAAAATCAGATTCCAGCGTAATTCATCTACAATCCCCTAGGCCCTAACCCACTAATATAGATTTTTCATAACAATTGCTTGTGTCATAACTCATAATAACCAGAGTGGGCAAAGCCGCACAAGGCGCTGACCTAAGCACTTGGGTGAGGTGAGGCCTAGGTGCCTCTGTCTGTCCCAAGCGTTTGGGCAACCAAAAATGAGTCTGAACTGACTAAAAGCTGGTAAACCAGCCTGAAACGAGCTTAGCCAACCTAAAAAAGGCTTGAACCAACTTGTGCTTCCTTGTTTTGACTTGGCTCCCATTTATAGCCATCTCACTTCTCAATATTCTTTACATGAAGCAATGTGGGATCAATTCAAAGGTGAACCATCTGATCTTTAAAGCTACTCGAGGATCATATACAATAATATAATTCATTGTTTTTTTGCTTTCACGTGGCAATTGACCAAAAATAAATTATAAGGTGAACCAGGTTTCTAATCATGCAAAAAATGACTTTTATGTTAACAATAAAGTGCATCCTGACTTGTCATTAGGTTTTAAAGACTAAAGAATTTAATGATGCAAAAATAAAGTCCAAGAGCTTATGATGGAATTCAACAAAAGTCCATAGGTTTTTTTTTTTTTTTTAACAATTGGTCATTTTCTATTAGTGACATATTCACGTTCATAAAATGTTCAGAACCACTGCCTATTGCCTGACTCAACTTACATGCCTTGTAAATGTGACTCCTAAGGACTAAAAAAACTATAAATCCTAAAATAAGTTTCTAGAGATTATAAGGTTAAAACAGTGTCGATTTAAAGATGAGTTATCTCAGATAGTTCTTACCCACCGTCGTGCCAAAGCAATATTGTTCTCAGGGTAGTATTGAGCTGATTCCATTGATCGAAGAACGCCAGCAGTACCAGCTCCATGGGGCAACCCAAATGCCGCATCAGCCTTTTTATTGTCAAACCCAAACTTGCATTCCACAGCACAAGACCTCCACTCCTTCCGGAAACAAATTAGCAAACAATATTAATGTGTCTTTAAAAACCACTAACTTGTAACAAATTTTGAAGCAAAAAGGTTTCGAATCAGATTTAGCTAAGATGTCTAACAAACAGAAACAGATTTTATCCTACATAGATTGAAAATTTTTGGATCCTATCAATAGCAGATTCCTGTTCAGTAACAAGCATGAAACTTGACAAAGTAAACTAATGGTGCTAAATAATGTTGCACTAAAAATTTACAAAAAAATATTTTGAAGAAGATTAAAAAGAGAAGCTTATTGTTGGTGTTGCAAGTTGAGCAAGAGCAAGACCTTATCGCAAACCGAAATCTAATTTAAAACAATAATAAGAATAATAATAATAATAACACTTCTAGGACACTGGATTCATCTAAATGGACTAGAGTAAACAAAGTAATTCACATGATTAACATCTCCCAAGCTTAGTCTATCTTTCAGTCCTTATTTTCTAGATATACACTCACAGAACATCTATACATATATACATACGACACGTAAACCTACTGTATAATCAGTATTCCAGAATCTGAGAATATTGGTATTTACAGATCACACGATTGGACTCCCCCATGTTCTCGTAACATTGGGTTTGACTCTCTAAAATGTATTTTGACATTCACATATGGGGATAATGACTTCAAATGTCAACATAGGTCCAACAGGACAACTTATAGGTGTGAAGCATCATTTGATCAAATCAAGCTATTGAGGAAGGTTTCTCTCTAAAAGTTTTAACGCTGATTAACTACAATTTCTTATCATTACTCAGACAATAAGATCAAAAACCTGAACCCTAACACCACCGATTACCAAAAGAACATGCATATGAACTGCATCAAGTAAAAACACTAAGAAACACAAACCTGCTCAGCACCAGTAACAAGCACAGGTTCCTTTTTAAAATCCCTAGAATACACAACAGAGTCTACTCTCTCCAACCACTCTTCACAACTCTCTCCACGATCGCCGGAATCCACCAAATCAACGGCACCGGAAACCCCCACAATTGAACCCTCATCGGCAGTATCAACAACAGAAGATGAAAACGAAGATGTCTGAAACTGGTAGAACGATTCAGTCCACGAATTGAGGAGATCAGCATTCTTACTCAAATCTAATCGACCTAAGAAACTGATCTCGGCTATAAATACTATAACTAGAAACAGAGGCAACAGATTGGACCATTTTCTCCTCGAATTATGAACAATGCTTGATGATGATGATGAAGAAGTTGATGCGGTGCTGGTTGAAGGTACATGATGATCTAATGTAGTGCCTCTTGATGGCCTTTGATTAGGGTTTAACAAACTCATAATTGATATTGTGAATCAGAAGATTTGAAGTGAATCTGCAAAGCAAAGATAGAGGAGAATTGGGGTTAAAGATTTGAGATGATCGATCGGAGAAAAAGTCTACGGGTCTGCGGTTGGTTGAAGGTAGAATATTCAATGGTGTTCGACCTAAAAGATGAGCCCAATGTAGAATTTGTTGAACAGAATTTTTTTTTTTTAATTTGCGTTGAAATGACTTAAATTTGACACTTGTGTAGCGATGTGTAACCAATTTGAAATTTTAGTGTTGAACTCGTCTCGCTTACAAACCAATCTGATTCAAGATAAACTGACTTATTCGCAATTAAGTCTATTTCAAGCAAACATTAAGTTTTGAGTTGTTCAGTTTTGAACATGCTCTAGTTCTCGTTTATGATATGTAATACCTATATGTTGTGTTAGGGTTGTCAGTTGTGCAGGAAACAATAGTAACTGAACTGTAACAAAAAAAACCGACGAAATCGAACCCAAAAAACCAAAACCGAACCCAAAAAACTGAAAATAATAAGAAACCGACGATTTGGTTTGGTGGTTTTTTAAAAACTGATTTTTTTTTTTTTTGTTTACGGTTTGCTTGTTACAACAACTGAAAAAATCAAACTGAATCCATACAAACCAAACTTGTAAATTTATAGGTGTATTCATATATTTATAACATGATTATCCTAGTAGTTATTTATTTAACTTGTGATATATTTTTTTTTAACTATTTATGTTTCAAGAATAATCTTTAAATTTATTTGATTGAATTGACAGATTAAAACGTTTTATTGAATTTTTTGTTATAGAATTTATAAATTGCAATTCATTTTAATGTCAACTAATTTATAAAAATATGTGAATTATATAAAATATCAACAAAATGATGCAAGCCTAAAGTTTTTAGTCTAAATATTACTTTGAACAGTTTTCTTTTTATTTAAAAAACTTGAAGCCCAAATGGTAAACCGAAAATAAACCAAAACCGAAGTGAAAACCGAGAACCAAAAATCGCAAAAACAAAAGCGAATGGTTTTAAAAACCTAGAAACCGAAATATCGGTTTTGATTTCGATTTTAGGCTATAACCGAATCAAACCGAACAATGCACACCCCTACATTGTATAGCTTAGCTCTAACTAGTTTTGTACACAAAAATTGTAAGTTGATATTTCATCTTAAATCATAAATAATTAGATGTTTTTCACTAAAAAAACAATATGAAAATGGACTAAAACTATTCAAACTAAAGAGGTTTCGGCTGTTCGATTTTGAAACAAAATCAATCCATTCGATTTAGAAAATAGTTATTGGTTTGACCTACATTTTTATATCAACATACCGCCTAATTTTTTAAATTACCACACTATTGGGTCTAAAACTCAATGTTTTCAGAACCGGATCGGACTTCGAACCGGACGCCTTACTGGTTTGGTGGTCGGACCGGTCGGACCGGATTTAAGAACTGGATGACGTCATTATTGTATATATACTATATTATATATATAGTTATATATATAATTAAATATAAGTAATTTATATATGTATTTTATAGTTATATATAAAACTTAACTATATTTTTATATCCAACACACTAATTTATGGTTCAACACCCCGTTTTTACCCATTAAAATCAAAAAAATTAAAAAAAATACAAAAACCGGTCCGAACCGGTCCGGTTTCCCGGTCCGACTAGCGGTTCGGGACGAACCGGCCGGTTCGACAGTCCAAAACGAATCGTACCGAACCGGACCGGCTAGATGGCCGATCCCCGGTCGAACCGGTCTGACCGGCCGGTCCGATCCGGACGTGAAAACAATGCTAAAACTAAAACCTACAACTATTTGATAGTGAGACACACCACTTGTCACTGAGACCCAACTCCTCATCCGGTTTGACTAGCTTTCTAGGCGCATGCCCAACCGTACACATCTTTAATTTTGTATATATGATGGAAACTGTTTATTCTTCTAGTAAATTATTATATATTAAAATGTAATTTGTGTTACAGTAACCTTTTTGTGTTTATCATTTGAAAAATTGGATTTTAATAATCAAATCTATTGACTATTGACTAATATTAATCGCAACTAACAATTTGATCAATATTAATTTCAACTTTTGATTTTGTTACTTATAATAATCTCATTTTAAATGTTCGTTAACTAAGTTAGTTTTCGATGATGTGGCACATAACTTTACTTGTGACGTGGCATGTGACATGCCGTATTACATAATTAAAATAAAAAATATAAATATATCACTCAATTTTTACGTCTTTTTGTCTCCAAACTATTCAACCAATGACAAAGTATTACGTTGAATAACTTCAAAAAACGATCTTCTATAAAAAAATTTTGAGTAACGTATTTATATTATAAATTATAACTATGTTATAAAAAAACTAACAGAGTTAACGAACAGTCAGATTGGACTGTTAATAGTAACAAAATCAAAAGTTGAGATTAATATTAATTAATACTCAATAGTTTGAATTATTAAAATATAATTTTTTTTCTCTTTTTCCTTTTGGGTCATAGAAGATCCTTTTTTTTTTTGTTTTTGGCATCTAAATTTAGCTGAAATGGTATTTTAGGTCCCCACATTAAGATTAAGATAAAAGAATAAAACAACTCACCCAACACTTTTTATGGGTTTTGACCGGCCACGATGCTTTCAAGGTTTATTTATTTATTACTTAATTAAAAGTGTTTGACATATACAGTTTTCTTTTATAACTTTTAATACATAATGTTCTGTTAATTTTGGATATATCATTACGATGTGTTTATTTTTGCATCGTCTTGATATAAAAAATTTGTAAACATCAAGTCGGGTCAAATATAATATATTTTTATTTTTTTTCTAAACTTTTTAGGTATAATGTTTTCTCGAATTCCGAATATATCGTTACGCAGTGTGTGTTTTTATGTGTATTTTGATATAAATTTAATTTAAAATGAAGTCATGTTTTTATTAAAAATCAAGTCAGGGCAAAAATATAATATATTTTATTTTTTCTTTTTAACTTTTAAGATATAATGTATCTTTAAATGTGATCGTACTTGTTTTGTGTACTTTTTAATGTAAATTATATTCAAGGCTAAGTAGGGTTTTTTCCTAGTTTTTAACATTTATTTTTACTACAATGCAATGGTTTTTTTAATTTTGAATATATCGTTATAACTTGCTTATTTTTATCTAAGTTTGGATAAAACCAAGATGGTGCAACACGCGGACGTAACTCATTATTTAGATATTATATTAAAATAAAAAGGATCAATTTTAGGCTTGAGCTTTAAAGCAACTAGAATTTGAGAATTGAGATCTGCGTTATCATGGGTCTCTTTTGGTTTTGGTTATTTTTTACAAAACTATGATCCATGCGTTGTTGCGATAAAAGAAACTCCGTTAGATTACGAAGAGTTAACATCTCAGCCGACACCATTTAAAAGACGACAATAAACATAATTTTAAATCAACGCAAACGAAACCATTAAAATTAGCGAAAAGTTAGTAAAAAAAAAAAGAATTTAGGTTTTTCTAAATAGCAAAAAGGTTGAAAAAAATAAAAACAAAAGAATGAAATCAATTGAATCATTGAAAGAGGGGAGTGGAGGGTGAATCTAAACGGGTATTTAGTGAGCGCAAACCAACAAATTTAATTTTCTATTTAGTAAATCTTATGACTTTTATTGTTTAAAAACTCAAATAAATAGAACTAAAGAAACAAACCTATAAATTTTAAAGTATTTTTTTAGTGATTTATTATTAACAATATTTCTTCACCCAAATAATAAATGTTTTGTATAAATAAAAGAAAAAAAAAAGACAATTTGCAAGTCTTAAAAATTTGCTACAAATAAAAGAAACTTGCTGGTGGTGATATTGATAGAATCTCATATGATAGGGAGATGCTATTTTGCAAGTCTTAAAAAAGAGAAAATTACCAAAATAAACATTTGATCAGTCTAAATTACAAATATAACCATTAAAAAATAAATTTTACAAGAAAAACCAATAAAAATAAGCCACGTGTTCATTACTCGTCACGTGGGCGAGAAAAATCCATAAACCCTAACTGAAAAGGTGACTGGGCAAGGAAATCTACCCCCGACGTGACGAAATTTCAATGGATCCTTACTGACTTGTCCCATTCCTCGCAGATTGGGCGAGAAATCATGGGTTTCTCGCCCATAATTACCAAAATGCTACTTCTCGCTTAAAATTTTTATTTTTTTTAATACAAAATTTTTAAAAAAGAAATTACCAAAAATAAAAATAGAAAAATTTTATTTTTTATTTTTTGAAACCCACATCGAGAAAATATAGATTCGGCCAAAATTGTAAAATAACATAATTTTTTTTATGTATATTAATTAAATAAAAAAACTTTTTATAACTAAATGAAAAAAATATTATTTCCGTAAGTTAATACAATTTTTATAAATTTGTTATTATAACTTTTTATTATTTCCGGAAAAGATGTAATGTAATAATGTACAAAAATTTTCAATTCTAAAAGATAGTAGTCATCATCTATTAAAAAAATTATGATATGATTAACATAATTATATAATTGCGTAATTTATAAATAACAATTAAACTTTTGCGTAATATTATATAATATATAATATTATATAATTGCGTAATTTATAAATATCTATTATACTTTTATGTAATATTATATAAAATATAATATTATATAATTTCGTAATTTATAAATAACTTTTATACATTTACATAACTTTTATATTTTTATGTCATACTTTTTAAAACTTTATTGTTTTAGAAAGATAGTAGTTATTTAACAACAAAAAGAAATAATTATTTAAGAGATAATAACTCAATCCTCGTCTCTTTAACGTTTCCTCGCCTCGTTTAGCATTTTCTCGTCTCGAAAACTTTGTGCATGGTGTCAGACGAGATGTAGGTCACAATCCCTCGCCTAGAGACTTTTGTTCCTCGCCTAGACCACCTTTTTAGCGAGGATGTTTCGTCGCCTAGTCAGCGAGGAAATGGTCAAGTCAGCAAAGAAAACATTTAAAATTGGTCACGTCAGCGAGGAAATATATGTTTTCCCCGCCCAGTCAGCGAGGAGTGACTTTTTGGCGAGTAATTATATGTTTTCCTAGCCCACTAGACGAGAAATGGACACGTGTCTTTTTTTCATTGGTTTATTTTTAAATAAATTTTACTTTTCAATATTTATATTGGTAATTTGATTTGCTCAAATGGTTATATCTGAAATTTTCCCATCAAACAATTATAGTGGCATGTAGTTACTGAACATGTTCTACAAAAGAAGTGATAGTTATTAATATTAAAAGTAAGGATATATAGACTTAATTAGGATTTACAATATTTAATTACTATTTTTTATTCTAAATTTAATTTATATGTATTTAAAATGATTTAATAACTCTATATTTTTAGCGTCAACTCAATTGAAAATAAAAATAATGTTAGAGTTGTTATTTTAAGGTAACTTGTTTCTTTTAATGTTAGATACATTCTCTTTTCTCATATTCACACTTAATATTCTCTAATGTTTTCAGAACCGAACCGGAAAGCGAACCGGACGACTCAAAGGTTCATCGGTCGGACTAGTTGGATCGGTCGGTCCAGATTTAAAAAACGGGATGACGTTATAACTATATTTATATATATACTTGTATTCAACAAATATTACATAGGGTTTAAATATTCTATTGTAAAATTTTGATGTTATATCTAAACAAAGTAAATAATGTTATTTATAAAATCATGATCAGTACGTAGATACTTATATTTTCTACAAGAAATAACATACAACCACCTTTTTAGATGATTTGGTAAGTATATATGGCTTCTCATCAAAAGGTCCTATGATCAAAACTATTTAAATAAAATTTTAAAATCTATTCTCTACTCCTTTCATGATCTCACACTCTCTTTGGTTATCCCACGTTGCTCCAACATCAAATACAAGCCTATCTTTCCACTCTATATATTTGAAACTAAGATAGCATCCCACATTGGTAGAATTAGAAACACAAGAGGTTCATCTATCCTTATATATTGAAAGCATATTGAAGAATTAAACTTAAACCGGATGATCATTGAACCGAACTGGAAAAAAAAAATCAGTGGGCCGTTAGAACCGGCCGGTTAACCGAAAAAGCGGTTCAAAGGCAGTAAACTGGACCGGAAAAAGAGACGGTTAGCGGTTGGGCCTACCGGACTGGCCGGTTAGGTCCGGTCTTTAAAACATTGATATTCTCTCTCTTAGACAGACATTTTCTTTTTAAAGTTCAACGCTTCAATTTTCAAGAAATTAATCAACTCTTTCTCTCATCTTTCCCTTTTAATCTAGCGGTTCGCTGCCACAGCCCTCACCACCACCACAAAAAAGTCAACTCACAAGTTCTCAGCCGCTCTCCAACTCTCCAACTTAAAGATTGTTGTGATAGGGGCATCGACGGCGGATTTGTTCTTGCAAGTCCCTTCCTTGACCAGATGTTCAACAATAAAGGTATGTCTCGTTCAACTTAGATTTGTTTTTTTGTTAAGGGTTAACTAACGACTTTTCGGTGCTAGGTGAGGGTTGAAACTACGTTTTGTGACGTACATGGTGGCTCCGTGAACCAAAATGAAACCATTGAAGGCCTAAACATGATGGTTCGGTTATAGGGTTGATCGGCGATTTGGTGCTGAGTTCACTTTGGGCGTTGCATCTTCTTCTCTCAACTTTTTTTTGGTGAAAACATATGCTCGAACATTGAAGTGGTTCAAATTGACTTGATACCATCAGGAGCAACAAAGCAAGGACACGTGGTTGAGAAAGCATTTAAACCTGCATGCATTGCAGTGTTGTACTTTCTACAACAAAATGTGTATTCTACTACTGTAGCAACCGACCGTTGAGAATTACATATATAATGGTAAAGTTGCTATTTTATGACTTGAAGGTCACAAGTTCAAGTCGTAAAGTAGTCTCTAGCAAAGATTAAGGTAAGTTGTGTTCTTTAGGCTATAGTTAGCCAACACCTTCTAAAACCCCACATATCAGGAGCATTGTATTTTTAGGTTCGCTTTTATTAGAGGCCCTCCATTGGTTAAATCACTCTAAGGAAATGTTTATAAGACTCAGATATGGTTGGGCGGTCTCACCTGTCAAACATAGAACCGACTATATAACCGACGCGATTTAGTTTATTTTAACTAACCCTATATATCGACAACTAGGTTTGCAAGACTATAGTTTCGCTAACTGGTGTAGTTATGAAAACATTACTACCAAGTAAAATCTAACGAAAATAAAAGTAAATATAATGGGCCGCAACCAAGAGATAGTGCTAAAAGTGACACGAGACGTCAATTCATATCTACTGTCTACATCATTGAGCGCATGACCGAGTAAGTGAAACCAAAAAACCAAAGCCAAGGTTGACTAAAATATGTGACGAGCACAAACCCAAATCTAAAAACCAACTCTCAACAAATTAGAGCCGGTGTCCATATATAATTACACAACTTGTTTGATCACAATCTGATCAATCATTTTCAATTTTTCATCCTAGTTTTATTCATCATCAAAGATAAGATAATATGCGTGTGTGAGGGTTCATAGTGGTTTTAAATTTTGACATTGACATGTTTAAAACCTGAAAGTCTTAATAACATATAAATATATATACATATATAACAAAGCTTCATTAACATTCCAAGGTTAAAATGATTTACACATCCAAATGTATAATGTATTTAAGATGAGACTGAAATATACTTTAACGAAATACATAATATACATATTATCAAGGCTCAACAAGTTACTTGAGAAATTAAATATTACATCACAAAATCAAAAGAATAATGAAAAAAACTAGATCACTCAATTCAGTGGCGGAGTTTGAACACTCTCGTAGGGGGGGCGGGGGCGAAATTGTTTTTTTTTAGGGGGGGCGAACTCAAGTTTTATATAAAAATTTACATTACCGGACCAAAAATTTACACTACCGGACTAAAGTTTAACACTACCGACGAAAAAAAGAGGGGGGGGGGGCGGGTCCCAACTAAGCTCCGCCCTTGGTTGAGCACCTGAACTGTAAGGTGTGAGGTGAGAAAAGGTAAGAATAGAGTCAGATATTACTTATTAAATTTGGGCTTAATTATAAAGATTTCATCTAGCTAAAGGTGGGTTAGCTCAAACTCGCCTCACGAACAAATCAATCCGATCTGAGTCGACTGAACTCTGACTCAGTTGCAACCAAGCCTATATCGAGCAAATTTCAAGTTCCAAGCTATTTAAATAAACCCTAGTTATCATCGTTCATGATATTAATACCTAAATGTTGTGGATTTTATTTTCAACTACTTTTGTACATGATGATGGTAATTTGATTTTCATCATAAATCATAAATGATTAGATGTTTTATACTTGAAACATGATTGACAACACTAGTTTCGCCGGGCCTGTTAGTTTGGTTTACTTTTATCAAGAATCGTAACTACCAATTTGGTCTAAACTTCATCGAAACTAGATAGACCAGGCGATAAACACCCTAAGTTTTCATAACTTCACTGGTTATCGAATGAATTGCCTCATTGTTCAACTCGTCAAACCACTCAAACCGGATTACATCATAAGCACTTGAAAACTATTTAATTTTTTGATGCAGATTTTTAAGGCTAAAACATGTATGAAAAATGAAATAAACAAAATACGAAAATTTAAATAGTAAATGAATTAATATATAGTCCGTCATGGTTTCGATTTGCCGGCTTAACAGATCGACATCATAACCAGCCAACTTAGACAAACATGGTTTAGGAATGCTTGTGGTTGGTCCGATTGAGTACGTAGTTTTTGATGGAGTCAGTTCAACCTACTATTCTAGTTTAATTCATATATTATATTTCTATATTTAATAAACCCGTGTATTACAAGGGTTAAATAAAAAAAATATTAAATATAACAAAACTTTTTAGTTATAAAACGATATTTTAAGAAAAGATACGATTGAAATACATATGAGTAAGGATTATAAGTTTTAAACAATGACATCAATTTTTTAAAACTTTTTTTGCATTTTCAAAAAATAAATTAAATATTTTATTTCAAAACAAACTGTTTTAAAAAATATCAATTTTAAAATTTCATTATTATAGATCTCAAATTTAATTATTTTTGGTTTATAAAAAATTTTATTTTTTAAAAACACTAATTTTAAAATATTTCGTATGTTTAAAAAACTTTGATGTTTTAGAAAAATTTCTTTTTATAAAAATTTATTTCTTTGAAATAACATTAATAAAAATATTTCTTTCTTAATTTATATAAAACAATTTTAATCTAAAAAAATTAAATAAAATTACTAGTAATTAATTTAGTTATTTAATAGAATTGACAAGTGGATTTCGATGAGGTGAATGTGATTGTGCCACATGTCAACTCTAGTTACCCTATTATTAGAGTAAAAAGATGTTAGTAAAATTAGTGTTACTGTACATACCCCTTCACAATATTTTTATTTGTTATATCCCTCCCTAACTTTTAAAATAACTATTGTTTTTTAATATTTTTTTATCTAACATATCACCCTTTTAGTATGTTAAATCAATAGTTTTCTGATTTTTTAAAATTTATTTTGTCTTCTAAATTTTTTATTTGGTGTTTTATTGTTTATACTTTTATTAATATTAGTATAATACTATTAGTATTAATATTATTACCTGTATTTAAAAATAAAATTTAAAAATATATTAAACTAATCAATAAAGAAGATTAAGTGCTAGGGGTGTAAACAAAATAACCCGACTCGTAAGCTATTCATAATCAACTAGCAAAAGCTCAAATCAGTTAAGCATAAATGAGCTCGAGCCCAAGCCCAAGCCCAAGCCCAAGCCCAAGTTCATATTATGGCTCAATAAATAATAACCTCAAGCTAACTCACAAGTTTAAACGAGACTCTTTTTATTTATTAGTGAAAGATTTTAAATTAGAGTAAATTACATGAATGATCCTTGCGGTTATGTTAAAATTTTAAATTTGATTTTTAAAGTTTAAAAGTTCTGAATATAGTCACTAACATTTCTTTATCTTTCATCTATGGTCCCTAGGTATGTTTGTCAACAGTTATCGAGGTTAAAAATTATAAAAAATAGCATTTTACCCGCATTAACCATCCAATTAATTTACTTTTTAAGCTACATTTTTATTTTATTAAATAAAG
Source organism: Flaveria robusta (assembly GCA_025506415.1). Taxonomy (NCBI): domain Eukaryota; kingdom Viridiplantae; phylum Streptophyta; class Magnoliopsida; order Asterales; family Asteraceae; genus Flaveria; species Flaveria robusta. The sequence goes on from CM046460.1 coordinate 20,253,890, forward strand.
CATTATATTTATGTTTCTTATATTATTTTTATTAATTTATTATTAATATGTTTATTATTTAGTAAAATATGTTTTAAATACACAAACAAATTAATTCTTAAAAATATATATTTTCAAAAGGGTTATTAGATTTTAATAATCCCAACTTTCATTTATTGGCCGGGATTAATCCCAACTAAAGAAATGTTTACAAACACTCCCAACTTTGAGCTTATTTTCCTTCAACGATCCCTTACTAACTGAAAGTTAACATCTTTAGTTTTTCGATAACGTGTACTATTTATATGCCCAAAAAACTAAGTAGAAGGTTGAAATCAAGCATCTGGTCCATCAATCTAAAACTTCTGCACCCTAAAACCCGTCAATCTTTACCTTCTGATTTGAACCACTTAACTCACTGGAGGTAGATTTCAGTTGTCGTTGAAGGCTAGACACCAAAAAAAAGACTTGATAGAGTCTAGGCGGTGGCGTAGTTGAAAAATAGCTTAATGTTGACCCCATTTCATCAAAAAAACTAACGGATGTTAACTCTCAGTTAGTGAGGGATCGTTGGAGGAAAATAAGTTCAAAGTTGGGAGTGTTTGCAAACATTTACTGAGTTGGGATTAATCCCGGCCAATAAATGAAACTTTGGATTATTAAAATCCAATAACCCTTTTCAAAATGTTCGGTTTCTAATGTTTTTAAACCGTTCATTTTTAAATGTCATTCTTAAAATTGAATTTTTGAAAACTTTAAATGTTTTTAGGTTCAGCAGGTCGTGCATTGTTATTTGTCAACTTTTAAGTTTCAAAACTTTGTTTTTAGTACAATTTGGTTTGCTATTCAAAAAGGGTCACGCCGCAACTTGTTGCTCGTTTACCAGCCACTCTATTGTAAACATTTTATTTGAAGATTAAATAAATGAGGCAAATGTCTGTTTTCCTAGTGTAAAAAAAAAAGTTTTAGAAAGATTTTTTTTTAGTTTTTGAAATCAATTTATATTATTTTGTATAGTTTTTTTTAATAAATACGTTTAATGTTTTTGGACCTTTATTTTTATTAAAAAACACTTTTTAAATTTCAAGATTTATTTTTATAAAAAAACACTTTTTAAAAGTAAAGATTTTTCTCGGGGTAAAATACGACAATTTTTAAACTACTTTTTAAGAGGGTGGGGTATGAGAGGTGGGCAAAAAAACCTGTTTGGGTTTTCAAACCGGCACCGGTTTGGCCCTAAACCGGTTTGACCTAGAACCAGTTCCAAACCGGCCCAAACCGCCGGTTCACCCTCGTTTTGACCCCCTTACTACACACACCGGTTTAAAAACCGGTTCAAAAATTAAAAAACTAGTTAAACCGGTTGAAAAACCAGTTTAAGCGAAAAAACCGGTATCATAACCGGTCTGGACCGGTTTGGGAGTTTCGAGTATTCAGCGAGCAAAACAGGTTTCTAACCCGAACAGGTTTGAAAAACAAAAAACAGTTTGCCACATGTTAAAAAAACCAGTTCGGTTTAAAAATCTAACCAGTTTGAGAAAAAAAAAACCGATTTGTACACGTCTAGGTATAACAAGTCATAAGATGGTACATATAATCCAAGGGGCATTTATGTACTCGATGGTTGTGCTTGAAATTTGTGGTTAGGTAAAAAATAACATTTTTACATGTATTTTTACGGACACACTTTACTTTACTTTTTAAAATATCACATCTGCATTATATATGATTTAAATTCACAACTTCTAATTGAGTTTACACTAGCAGGAGATCTTGTTTTTCACATGATTTCTCGTTACTCATGTTAACATCCTCACTTCTGATGTCTCCGTGTCTTGTCACCAAAAACCTTTCCTGATTGACAAAACGTTCCACTACTCTCACTTGAAAAAGCTGCCCATCAGAGTGTTCTCTTTGAGACCAAAGTCTCTTTTGTTTGTTAGATGCTTCACGACTTAACCACAATAACTAAATGTAGGGAACTACATTTCATATAAATATCAAGACCTTTTTTTTTTACTTATTCACATCAATAGATTACAAGAAACTTGTTTGTTTATTAAACAAGATTTTGAATCCTACTAAGTTTATTTGTACAATTGGATATAAAGAAAACTTTATTTTAATAACATATAAAAAACACATCTCAAATTATAGAGAATAACAAATAAAATATTAAATCACGATATTTTTATGGAAAAGTTAACTGACGTGCAAATGCGTGACACATTTTGGCAACCTAGAAAGGTGAAAAGAAAATGAAAATTTGTTTTGGAATTATTTAAGGAAAGCAAAAAAGAAGTGGTCCTCTTAATTCTTGGATAATAATTGATTAAATACAAAAATAAATGAATTTTTGGCAACTATTTTCACGTGAAAGTGAAAATACCTTGCAATTCTTGTGTAAAAGAAAACTGTTTTCATTTTTAGATGTCATTTACTCAAGACAGTTGCCTGTTTTTGTGTGCATAGTACACAATTGGAAAACATGACTATTTAAGGATGTAGACCTTTGACTATTGTTAATCCATTTAACTTGATTATAACCGATTAACTCATTAAAATCTTGTTATAGAGAAATCACTTAATTCATTTAAAATATGATTATTTTCTTATCTCTTCTATTTGTTTAAATAAATTGATTATCCCAGTGGTAACTATCTTACATGACTTTAAGCATGTCTAGATCGAAATCTTTAACATAAATAAATATGTGGATGATGTTCGAGTTCATCAATTTCAAACCGTAAATCCTAGTTGCCGGCTCTTACAATTTTTAATAAGATTATTGAATAATTAATGGATGAAAATATATCCTCGATTCCTAGTTTTTAGGCTTTAATGAAAGTCCAAATTGATTTAATAATCCAACAATTACTTATTGACAAACAATAATCCATACTATTAATTTGTCCGATAACACTCCCAATTTTCAATTTCATTATAAACAACAGTCCTAGTGACATAATTAACAAATATTTACGCTCTACTTGTATTTATTTTAGGTTTAATTTATCTTGTATATTTTTTCATTTTGTTTCTAATCATTAGTATAAACGAAACTAAGTGCAAATCAAACATAAATATTTGATAATTATGTTATTAGAACTGCTGTTGGTAATAAAAGTAAAAACTAGGGTCCTGGTGAATTATAGTAAAATAACAGTATTTAATAATTCAATGGTGGTGGTGGTGTGATGGAGATGAGGGTGTGTGGTAGAAATGGTGATGTGTGGTGATTGCGACAAGGAGTGATGGTGGATTAGTGGAATGGTGGTGGTGATGTGGTGGTGGTGGTGGTGGTTGAGACGAGGTTGATCAAAAAAAATAATAATAATAAAGAAGAAGAAGGGTAAAATAATCAATTTACAGCTGCTTAATAGAATAATTTAATATCCATTTGATCGAGGGATGAAACATGTTACGTTTTTTCAAACCTCATAACTAAACCTGTAAATTTTTCAATCCCAATGACAAAATGTAAAATTTGATCAAACCTTAGGGACGACTCGTGTAATTTACTCAATATAATATACTAGCTTAATAACCCGTGTATTACACGGGTTGAATATATAAAATATTAAATAAAATAAAATTTTGTTAATTATAAAATAATATTTTAAGATAAAATACGGTTGAAATTATGTGTAACGACTATAGGTAACAAAATAATGATATCAAGTTTTTAAACTTTTTTTGTTTAAAAAAACTAAATATTTGGTTTCAAAACAAAAGGTTTTATAAAATTTATTTATAATTATTTTTTATTTATAAAAATTTTACTTTTTAAAAATATTGATTTTTAAAATATTTATATTTTAAAAAAAAAAGTTTGATGTTTTTGAAATGAAAGATTATTTTATAAAATTTTATTTCTTTATAAATAATATTGATTAAAAGATTTCTTTCTTAATTTATCAAAAAATATTTTTAGTCTATAAATAAATTAAATAATATTATTAGTAATTATAGTAACTACTAGCTTTAGTAAACCCGTGTATTACACGGGTTGAACAAATAAAATATTAAATATAATAAAATTTTATCATGTATAAAACAATATTTTACGATAAAATATAATTGAAATTAGGTAAGTAAGAACAATATGTAATAAAATAATTATATCAACTTTTTAAACTTTTGTTTTAAAACTTTTTTTTCAAAAAAAAAAATAAATATTTTGTTTAAAGCAAACCGTATTAAAAATATCATTTTTAAAAATTTTCTTATTATAAATTTCAATTTTAATTTTTTTTATAAAAAATTAACTTTTTAAAAAAACTAATTTTAAAAAAGTTTGATTTTTTGTAAAAGTTTCGTATTCTATAAAAATTATTTTTAGAAATAAAATTAATAAGATCTTTTTTAAATTTATTAAAAAAACTATTTTTGTTCTAAAAAAAGTTAAATAATATTATTGATAATTAAGGTAGTTATTTAATATGAGAGAGAAGCGGGAAAATTTTGGTGATAATGAATATGGTGGCGCCATGTGTCACCCAATGTACTCTTTTATTAGAGTAGAAAGATTTTTTTTTATAAAAAATTAACTTTTTAAAAAAACCAATTTTAAAAAAGTTTGATGTTTTGTAAAAGTTTCTTATTCTATAAAAATTATTTTTAGAAATAAAATTAATAAGAAGATCTTTTTTAAATTTATTAAAAAAACTATTTTTGTTCTAAAAAAAGTTAAATAATATTATTGATAATTAAGGTAGTTATTTGATAAAAGAGAGAAGCGGGAAAATTTTGGTGAGAATGAATATGGTGGCGCCATGTGTCACCCAAGGTACTCTTTTATTAGAGTAGAAAGATTAAGTAGGAGAGAGAGGCGGGAAAATTATGGTGAGGATGAATGTGGTGCTGACACGTGTCCCCATTAATTACTCTTTTATTATAATATAAAGATCCTAATTGTAAAAGGATGATAATAATAATAATAATACATGCAAATATTATAGAGAATTATTTGCAACGATTCTAATTAACATTCTTTCTTAAATAATGTACATTGGCATCTGTTCCCTTAATCATAAAGGTTATCAGTTAATGACAAAATCTTCTAATAAGAATAAACTTAAAAAGTTAATCATGTTAAATAAACAATTTATTCAATGACTGAAAGTTTTGGGAGAAATATTCTACCAGATTAGGTAGAACATTAGAATCTGATTATGTTCACCCACTTCTTTTTGCAAAGTAAGTTCTTCGTTAATATCTACAAAATCTGTTCTTCAAGTACCTTAATCACCTCTTTAATCTATTCTGCAACACTTTTGTTATTCATTAGTTGTGAAGAACTTTCTAGAATTGAACATGAAACCACCTGCGCCCATTGTTTCAACTTCGTTTTCACCTTTTGCGGTTCATCACCTACATAGAATCAATTCAAAACACAATTAGTTCAATCGAGAACTGAAATTTGATCATCGGAACGAGATAATCAGCAATTTAGCATTCGAATCACGTAATTCTGATGTTGTTTTGAAATTTGATCATCAGAACGAGTTAATCAGCAATTTAGCATTTGAATCACGTAATTCTGATGTTGTTTTGAAATTTGATCATCAGAACGAGTTAATCAGCAATTTAGCATTTGAATCACGTAATTCTGACGTTGTTTTGAAATTTGATCATCAGAACGAGTTAATAAGCAATTTAGCATTCAAATCACGTAATTTTGAGGTTGTTTTAAAATCGATCAACAGAATGCATCAATTAGCAAATTAGCATTCGAATCACCAGTTTTTTGATGCTGTTTTGAAATTCGATCAACAAAACTAATCAATCAGCAATTTAGCACTCGAATCGCATAATTTTAACGTTGTTTACTTGGATCGATGAAGGCGGTGGTCGGAGTTGACGAACTTGACGACGAATCGGAGCTTAGAGACGACGACCTTGACAGGAGTCTACTGTTATACTGCCGGTTAACGGCAGCGTAAAGTTCAAGTGCCGGAAAAGCTTGCGAAAGCTTCGGATCCAGATTACTCAACGGATCGAAGCCGAAACCTAGATCGAAGCACGCTTTTAGTTCCTTCACGTCGTCCTCGGTGACGTCGACGTCGGTAGCGGCGTCGGTGCTCTTGCTCCGGCGGTGGCGGTAACGACGTCGCTGGTTGTTCTTAAGCTTCTGCCATTCGATGTCGCGGTGGATGTCCGGCGACCACGAGCGTTGTTTGGAGAGAGCCTGAAGTGCTTGTTTTGAGTTTTCCATTAGATACACAACTCCGTCGTCACCGCCGGTGGGATCTCCGGCGAAGTTACAGGAGGTATTTAACGATGAAGAATGAGGGAGATAGTGATAGGGTTCCCCGTGGATAGGAGGGAGAAGAGGATTTTAAAAGTATGTGGAGTTTGGTGGGTCCTTTCGAAATATCTGAGTTGGCATATTGTGGGCCCAATATGTTGTTAAGTTCACATTGTGGGCCCAGTTTTTTGGTTGGGCCTCCAATCCGTTTATTCACTTGTGCTAGCAAAGTAGAACATATATAGTTCTAACTTCTATGTTGTATATAACTAATTTCTTTTTTTTGAACGACAACAATGAATAAATTTTATTCAAGGAAGCTAGCGGGGAACTAGCACACCAGATACACCAAAGAGAAACAAATTACAACGCCAAGATTAGCTTAAAACCTCCAGAAGGATAAGAAACAAAGATTACAAAACTACTATACCATTTTAGCTACACAATCAGTAGGTTTCGATAACCACATTTCCCAGTTGCATGTTATCTTGTAACCGCGATTGTCCACCCAAGTGAATGATAGCGTCTTTATTTCGTCCAATATGTTGTCCACCTTGAATGGTTTTTTGTTAAACACCCACTCATTCTTGCATATCCAAATCTTCCAAATAGCAGCGTAGATGATTGATGTGATGGTCTTCTTGACTAGAGGTTGAGCACATAGTCTAGTTGAATAGGAGATGATCTCAGATATTGACTTAAGGCTTGACACATCCTCTTCAATCCACCATGATATGCTTCTCCAAATTTCTTGAGTCACCGGGCAAAGGCAGAAAAGATGGCCCGTATCTTCCGTGTTCTGCCTACATAATGAACAAACGAATGAATTAATCATAATACCTCTGTGCACCAAGTTGGATGAGATTGGAATGCTATCAAGTAGTAATCTCCACACGAAGCAGATGACTTTAATCGGAATCCATTTGATCCATGAGACATTTATGTGCGAGGATGAGGAATGATTGTCGATCCAGGAGCTGCAAGATGAAGTGGTGAAGGACGCCGAAGTATCACTATACCATATCCATCTATCTTCACCCAATATAAACTGATAGCAGTTTATTAAGTCTTGTAACTCCATGATATCTTGGGCCATCTCGTTAGAGATGTGTGATCTATTCCAAGCCCAATTGAAATCGATGGAGTTGTCATGGGAACGAAGAACATGATGTGAAACCAGCACGTTCTTGCATGATTCACGTTCATAAAGGTTTGGAAATATATCCTTTAATGGCGCCAGCCCAATCCACGCGTGTTTCCAAAATAAGGTTCCATATATAACTTTGTGTTAAGACATATATATAAAACTTAAAAAAAAACTAATATTGAAAAGTTGTTGCGAACTCATATTTTAAAGAAGACGTTGATTGTATATTTAATTTTATATAAGAAAAACAAAATATTTGAAACCGTATATAAAAAAAAATTGTTAAAAAAATCACGTCGAAACATTGATAATAAGCATGTCGCAATGGAAAAAAAAAACGCTAAATATATTAATAGTGATAAAAATAAGTAAGTTGTGATGACAAGTTAGGATTTTAAAAACATCAATAAGCATGTCACAATAGTGTATAATGTGACCTCACCAACAGCTTAGTTTCAAAGCATATATAAAAACAAACACGTCGTCGCAATATAATCAAAATTTTATAAAAAAAAATTATATTTAACTCTGGTCGGTTTCAAAAAAAATTTATGCCGGAACGGAAATAAAAATAAACACGTCACAACGTCGTAGTCGAAATAATAAAAGTTATATTTAATAGTTATTTGAGGAAAAGAAAATATGACCAAATTAATTATGATATAAAAATAATAAAAAATAAGTCCTCTATAGCTTTTGTTTGAAGAGTTGTACTTTTTGATGCTTGAGTCGTTTGCGGGGCTAACAATTTTTTTACGTACTTATAGTCGTAGTCGTTTATAAAATGAAAGTGTTATATTCTATATTGTTTAAAAAAAAAGAATAATATGTTTTTGGCCCTAAACCTTATGTCATTAAAATAAAAACATTAATTTAATTTAAAAAACAACCGACAGTGAATCAACACTTTTTACCCAAATTTAAAATGTATATACTTATAAGCTTATAGTGTGTATAATTTATATAGTTCTATTTTCTTATCATATACATAATTAATCTTCACAATGGTAAGACATACCACTAAGGGGCTATTTAAAGTTACTTTTTAACAGTAACTTTTATTGATTAAAAATTAACTTTAATGCTGAATGGTTAAAATGTTAAAATATTAACGGTACCTCTTAACTATTTAGTATTAGGGTTATTTTTTAACAATTAAAAAGTTTTGAATCATTAATAGCCTACCAAACAGCCTCTAAGATCAGCTGATGTTATTAATGATGGATGAAACAATTCTTTTTCGTCAAGTCAGAGTTTTTCAGTCTTGTAAGTCTATTAGCACTTTTACCAAGTCGGATTCCTAACTTTTTCCTCAACTCGACATCGACCCAAAATATTTTAGACTTTTGAGTTAGATTATAGCGTTGATTTAATTTGTATAAGTTTTTAAGATGATTCCAGTTTCAATTTCTCAATTGCCTCTAATGACTATAATTTTTGTTTGGTGAAGAAAATGTTATTAGTACACGTTTAAAGTTGTATCTTTGAAACCTACCCAACTTACAATAGTTAGATTTTGAAATTTCGGGCTGTAAATACAAGAATGAGAAGCTACGATTCAAACTCGAGTTGTTTCAATGAAGGGGCGATGTGTTTTTACCGATCCACCCATGTGACTTTTGTTTTTCATCACTCAAATTATTATATCAGTCATCAAATAAAACGTAATTTACCGGCAATCCTTAGCCTAAGTGTTTGAAGTGAGATACTCAAAACAATTAAAATGTGAATGTCTTGGGTTCAAGTCTCAATCTAAGAAAAAACGCTCAAGGTTAAATCATAAGATTTTTCTACTTATGAGTTTCCTGCTGATAGTGTTCGGGGTGCGGTCCCGGCAGGAAATGAATAGGTGGACCCCATATAGATAGCACCTAACATTCGAAGCATGGTCGTACATTTGTCGTTCCCAAAAAAATAAATAAATGAATAAACGTTATTTAATTTTCAATATATTCATGCCAAGGTGTTGTATAAAATAATAAATATATCTCCGGTTTTTGTAAATGTTTATAATATTAAGGGTGTGCATGGGTCATTTTTGTTCGGTTTTAGTTTAAAACCGAAACCAAAAACCGATATAATGGTTTCTAGGTTTTTAAACCGTTCGGTTTTGATTTTTTCGGTTTTCACTTCGGTTCGGTTCAGTTTCGTTATTTCGGTCTCGCTTTTTGGGCTTTAAGTTTTTAAAGAAAAAATTGATCAAAAGTAATGAATTTAAGCAAGAAACTTTGAGCTTACATTATTTTATTGATGTTTAAAAATAATCTATATATTCTTATAAATAACTTGATATTAAAATTTGCAATACATAAAATACAATAACCAAAAGTTCAATAAAACAATTAATCAACCAAACAAAAAGGTTTAAATATTTTTTCAATAGCATAAGTTAAATTAAAAACTTACAAGCTAATCATATTTATAAGTGTATAAATACACCTCTAAATTTACAAGTTCAATTGTATGGTTTCGGTTTGGTTTTTTCAGTTTTTGTTACAAGCAAAACCAAATCTGAACTGAAAAATTGATTTTTGAAAACCATCAAAAAAAAAAAACGATCAGTTTCTTATTGGTTTCATTTTTTTCGGTTCGGTTGCGTAATTATTTCGACTACGGTTCGGTTATTTCGGTTTTCTGCACTCCCCTAGTTATTATTAAAAATTTAAAACAAAAGAATATAGGCTCACATTGTTATCAATCACTTGAGAAAATCCAAATTACCTAAGATAAATGATGACAATAAATCCACATATAAATCGCATACAAATTGGGTTCCAGTTTAGTCTGGTCAGATTTTGGACAGCAGCAGACCCCCAAAAGAATGTTGAATGATGGACATCAAATAATAAAATGCAAGCACAAACGATAAACAACTGCAATAGACACATTCACTTCCCGAACAAAATTTCAATACAGAAAACGAGAAACAAACCCTATCTTAATCTCTAGAAACCATTAAACTTGTTTACAACAAAATCTCTGAATCTACAATGAATAATATGTTAACATCTAAATCACTGCAAATTAAAAAATAAAAAAAAAAGGAAAAAACCCTGCAAAATAGTTCATGGAGCTCAGCATGACGGGAACCGGGTTCTGAGCATCACGAACATTACCAAATAATGAAACCATCTGACGGTGATTCATGAGTGTACTGTGCAACTACCAAATCACCGTAAATGGATGGTGTATATACCTGTTACCAGCAAACTCACAGGAATCGTAAATATCAAACTAACGGGATCAAGTGAAACACAACTTGTGCTCAGTGGGTGGCATTTGGTTAGAAGGAGTCGAGCGTTTACTACAATTAATGTCACCCTGTTGAAGGTTTAAATGGATGGTATATTTGAAGGAGATTGTGGTGATCCGGGCTCGAGTAGAAAACTTCTACTACAATAAGACCGCGAAGTACTAGAAGAAGATGCTAAACCCCTAGCATCCCAGCTTTGGTTTAACCCGTCTCTCCTGTGCAATTTACCTTTACTTAGTCTCCCTTTCTCATCTTCTAAAGCTTCAGTAAACCCATTATGCATCGGGTCCACACATTCGTATAAAAGCCTTAACACCTGTTTAATCGAAGGCCGGGCCCGCCCTTCTCTTTGGGTGCACCATTTCACTATTGTGACTAGTGTTTGCAGTTGGTCAAAGTCAAAGGAGTTGCCAATAGTGGGGTCCACTAGTTCTATGATTCGTGATTCTGATGTCATCAGGGCTTGACATGATTCCACTAAGTTTTTGTTGTCTTGTATGGCTCGTTTAGAGGTTATTAGTTCTAGTAATACAACTCCGTAACTGTAGATGTCACTTTTTTCTGTTAGTTCTTGTGTCACCACGTATTCTGGATCCATGTAACCTGAGTTTAATGTAAAATTTAGAATTGTTGAAGTATGTAATTTGGCTTGAAAAAGTCTGTCAACCAGATTCTGGGATATTAATGTCCCTGAAGTTGTTACAATTATACAGACTGTAAAAATAATGATAAATGCTGGTTGCTGCACACTCAACACAAAAGTAGACACCATGTAGGCTCTTTTATTAACCTGGATACCATGTAAACTCTTTTAATGGTGTAAATACTTTTTTACGTTAACAAAAAAGCCCCAAGTGAGGTCCATGCATGTGCTGACCATGTGTTTATCATTAGTTTCACAAGCATGAGAGTACACTGGTTTTTCATGGTATTAACCATATTTCTAGGTAAGAAGCTCTTTTTAGGCTAGAAAAAGGTAATCTAGCATATGTGATCCATGAAAGCTGAGATTTTATTAAAAATATTTAGACTCTTTAAAGCATGGGATAATGGTTGTAGAAAAGTGACAGCTGCATAAAAGATTACCAACTTAGGTAATATTTTACTGGGAAAATTTCCAAAAACAAAAAAGGTGGCCTTTCGCCGAATTCGCAAATTCGCCCTAAGGGGATTTTGTTTTTTGCATGTTAAGCACCTAGATTTGAAAACATCCTGAAAAGGTCCTTTCAGGGACTCAATCATGCAAAAAAGGACATATTGTTAAAAATAGAAGTCTTGTGACTTTAGGTTGAGTTTTATAAGTTAAGGGATTATATCATGTATGCGAATTAAGTGAAAATACGAAATATCCTTTTAACATGGCCAATTTTGTTAGAGGTTTTCTATGCTAGAAAAAAGTTTTAACAATTGAAAAAAATTATAAGGTAAAATTGTTAAAATAACATGGTCAATATTATGTCATGTCATTAACTTTGACCATGTTGACCATTTCCCTAAGATGGCACCTAAAACCGGTTAACTTGGAAAATGACTTTTAATTGATAAAAAACGAGTGTTTTTCCTAGCCTAGAATAGGAATTTGACTGAAGTTGGTTTCCTTCTTTAAGCTTTTATGCTATATAGAAAATATTGTTATTTTTCCTAACCAGGAGTTCCTCTGATTTCTGTGTTAACTGGTTCAAAACAGATGGATCCATCCTTAGATGCATATGCAAGGCCAAAGTCTGCAACCTGGATCACAAATATTAGAACATGAAACTTTTATTATAGTATAGAACTTTATATAAACAAAAAGTCAAGACACCTGGGAAATTCATACAAGTAACCATCGTGTCCCAATAGTTATATTTCAGGGGTTCCAATTTATTTTAACAAATAAGACATGAAGGCCACAAAAAAGGTGTTCTTAATAGTCTTCTGGGGCTTTTATCAAAAGTTTTGCTTCCATATAAGCACCACAAAGTTGATTTCAGAAACAAACTTTACGCTTTTTCCTAATTGTAGCAACCAACTTTATTAAATGCAAATTGGAAAGCAACTTACAATCTATCACCTATTGTAGAAATGAATTACCTTCAACTCGTAGAAACTCTCTTGTTGCAGATTATCTAAAACTGGTTGACGTGGGATCTTATTTGTCATTTCAGTGCATGTCAAGTGACATAGACCTTTAATAATTATATATAAATCAAAATTTAGAAAAGGCATCGTTTTTTCAAACTTGTAAATATATTATTTATCCAGAAATATTCTCAGAAGTATTGTTTAACTATGTGGCATCTAATGTGACGTAATAAATGGTAAATTTGCTTCTATTTTGTGTCAAATAAGAAAAAATGTAAAGTTTGTTTGTTTCTCTTTTGTGCAATTTGCCCTATATTATTTGGAGGACATGTTTGTCAATTTGCCATTACCTTTCCTACAAAATTCTCATCAAGTAATATATTGCTGGACTTGATGTCTCTATGGCACAGAGGAGGATCACAGTAGAAGTGAAGGTATTCCTGAAATGCAAAATCATAAAGTGAGGACAACAATATATGTTTTATAAAAGAGGACATTCACTGACAAATATAAATTAAAGACTTTTAACTATTTTTGTTGTTACCAAAGCGTTTGCCACGTCAATTGCAATTTGAATTCTTGTCTGCCAACTTAGCCGAGGCAAACCAGGAGCTGTACATAAGCATAAGGATTTTTGAAAGAAGAAGAATTAAAGATTTAAAGAATCAACAAAATAAAATAACCTACTGTGAAGATGATCTTTTAGGCTCCCATTTGCCATATATTCATACATGAGAAATCTGCCCCAAACAATCACACAAACTCTTCATTCACAATATCGATGATAAAAAGAGGTGGCAAGGCAAGTGAGTGGGAAAATGAGGTAGATAATGGATAGGGTAGACCTTCAAAAACTTTTTCATCATTTTTAAATTTTAAATTAAATAGTAATAACTAATATGATGATTTTGATTACAAAACTAATAATCTTACTATAATATTCTAAATTTATGAATAAAACATTGAGCAAATGTTGGGGGCTAAAACCATGATTTCGCCTATAAGTGTCTGACTTTATTTTTGCAGTTACGTTCTAACTTATAAAACCAAATGAAAGGTCCTTTATGTAAAGTTAGGACTAAACAATTTATCATTGAAGGAGCTTTCTGTTGAGTGTTTTGAAATATCTAGAGACTTAATCATGCAAGAAAGCTCATATTTTTTTAAACAAAATAAAGTATCGGGACATTCTCGTTGGGCTTCATAACTTAAGGAGTTTAATTTTTAACCAAACTTTTTTGATTTGACACCTTTGAGATAAAGCACAAACCAAATGTGCCCATTCATAACTAAACGGGTTGAAGTAGCCATCTATAAATTAATAATAAACAAAAAGGTTGGCATGTGGTTATGTATGGGTAATTGGGTGTTAATGAATAGAAACAAGAAATTTAATACCGATAAATGATTTGTTTTAGTTACAGCAATACTATTACAATAGTGATATGAATTTTTGAGCACTACAAATTTACAAAATACTTTGGGTGACTTGATCTGTTACCCTGTTGCAATTTCATTTTAAATTTGATCCGTCTGAGATAAAAACCAACCAAATCGACCCATTCATAACGAAATCACCACCTCTAAATTAATGATAAGCAGAAGAAAACACATGGTGATGTACATCTTTTAACAATAATAATTACCTTTCATGTTTTTCAATGCAAAATCCTTTTAAGGCAACAAGATGACGATGATGAAGTCTAGCAAGAAGCTCAATTTCTCTGCAGAATTCTTCTACGGCCTGTTCTGAAACTTTATCCATATGTTTTACTGCTACCACTGAACCATCATTTAATTGAGCTCTGTATACAGTCCCAAATCCTCCTTGTCCGATAACAGTATTAAAATTGTTGGTTGCTTTTTTCGTCTCTCTATAACTGAACTTTTTAAACATAGATGATGGGCCTGCATAAACTTCCAATTCCCTTATAAAAGAGATCTGAGAAATATGAGAGAGAGAGAGAGAGAGAGAGTGCATAGTCATTTTAGACTAGAGGTGGCAATTTAAAGCCATTTATGTTAAACAGGTCAATGCTGGTCAAAATTTGCAACTAATGGATCAAATGGTTAACGTTAATGGAAACATGTGGACTGGGGGGAAAGTCACGTAAAAGGCATAAAACCTCCTAAATTATATAATTTCAAAAATTAGATTATCGAGCTTTGGGATAATGTATGTGGAGGCCATCCCAGTATTCAACTATTATTTATTAATGCAACCCATATATCGAAATTATTTTATGGGCATATATCTAGTTTCATTGATGATAATTTTGGCCAAAATGTTGTCCCGCTGACAAAAATGCTTTTGAACTTTTTGAAAATACCTTTCATGAGCTGTTAACGTTTTATAGGTTGAACTGTTGTCTAATAAAAAAGGTTTCTTCTTCATTAGGCCATTTTATGATTGAAATTTGTATAAATGAAACCACATACATACTTGGGTGTCCTATCAAGTGTTTTTATATATGAGTGGCCTTAAAGAAAGTTGAATACTTGAGTGGCCATAGTCCCTTAAGTTTTCCCATCATAACTTGTAACTTAAGAAAAGATAAAAGTGTAGCCCAACAACCCATTTTGATCCGTTCTAAAAAGTACCATTTTACGAACTGAACATGTTTTGACCCGTAACCCAACCTGCCCACATGAACTGCTTCACTTGCCACCTGAAGATTATACAGTCAATTACCTTCTTGGAACTTTTTTGTTGGCTGAGAAGCTATTTCCATTGAAGTTTTATCGGTTGTCATGCCATGTCCTTCAAGTTCTTTACTTTTTCTGCGAATAAGGAAAACCATAAATACCAGCATCATAGTGGCTAGTGCTGTAATTGCAATGCCAACAGCAGGAACCAATGACAGATGGTAGGAATGGTGTCTAATTTCAGGTACGGTCAAAGAGAGTTGGCTTGGTCCAGTGGCAACAAACGGGCTTGGAGATGACTCAGGTGAAAATGTAGGCAGAGAGGATCCTGTAAAAGCAACAAATACATGCAAAAATCATCAGTTGACATGACAGTTGTCCACAAAGCAGGAAAGTTAGGTGGTGTTTGGTTTGTACTTGAGAATCACTATAGGTATGGGATGGAATGGGAATGTGTTATGGAACTATCAAATTACTAAACCCAACGTCCCAACCCTTTAGATGGGAATGGGGCACACCCAAAGATGGTTATTTAGAAAAGAATCAGATCAAAGTTGCTTCAACTTTTTAAACAATACACCCAACATAGAACAAGGGTAAAACTTTTAAGATCTGTGGAAAAAAATAATGAAATTTTCTCCGAAATAAGCCTTACCTGGAGTGCTGCCGAGCCCTTGAACTCCAAAAAAACACTCAGCGATCTCAACAGCTGCTACATCTTTAACTTGACTAGCAACAGAAACAAATGTTGCATCCCTACAAGTGCTCAATGTGGTATTATCTGCAGCTCCCACTAAATTCCTTAGAAACAAAATTCCAGCATTCAAACAATTTTTACAGCGTGCGTCACCTAATGGTGCTCTACAATTTAGAGTGACATTAGAAAATTTTGGAGATTGATGCATCTGATTGACTGTTGTTATTCCAAGGCACTCATAACTGACAGGA
The DNA here is from genome assembly GCA_025506415.1 of Flaveria robusta. NCBI lineage: Eukaryota > Viridiplantae > Streptophyta > Magnoliopsida > Asterales > Asteraceae > Flaveria > Flaveria robusta. The sequence continues at coordinate 20,270,177 of CM046460.1, forward strand.
ATTTTTGTCCCAAACCCACAAAAAACTGTAGCATTATTTGTCATTCCATATGTTTCCAAAGCTTGGGATATAGTTTGGAGACAGATATCAGATAATTCTGGAGAAACTCCTAGGTTGTTAGTTGTGTTTGCATAATGAGCAACTGAAACTGCAACAAGGGCGTTTATATAACGACAACAACTTGCTCTAGATTCTGTATCAGAACAAATGATGGCAGCACGTGTAAGATTAGAGCGAGTTATATTCAATGGGCAACCTGCTTCAATGAGTGAAAAAGGGAGCAAATTCAATATGAGACCAATTTAATCCTTTATATGAAACATAAAGGTGTCAATAATTAAATATAAAGTGAACCAATCACCAGGTGGAGTTATCAATTTAGCACTTATCGAGTCGTATTATAGAAAAATAAAGCAACACAAAAAGCTTTTTAATTCTGTTCTGAAATTAAAGATGTTTCTTTTTCTTTCTTCATCACACATGTCATCATATTTGGATCTATAATTTGCAAGATTCAAAAATTATTTTCAGGTTCAGGAATTCTGTGGTTGCTAAACTCTATTTTCTTCCACAACCACAATCTACTTGTCAAATTTTCAAAGATCAAACAAGAAAAAGTCATGCTTCTTCAATTTATAAAGTCCCTTTTGTTATTCTGAATTCCATATATCTATTAGTTGACTCTGTATATGTTTCTATGATGGCCCAAAAACACACTCATTCTTCATGTTTGTACAAGACTATAGATAAATATCATAATTACCATCATGAGCTTCATACATATCAGCTTATTTTAAGAAGTATATGCATTTCAAAACATTCTGGAAAAAATCTACTTGTACCTCATATATGAAAAAAGCCTTAACAGTACTAAAAGGGAAATACTTGATTTAGGTAGTCATAAAGAAACAACACTGAGATCAAATTACTTATAAACCAATAACCACAAATGCATATTCATAAACCCTAGGGAAAGAGCTTGGATCAATCTTATTTTTTGCGCCACAAATATTTTATAAATTGAAAATTACAACTGGTTCTAAAACATATCATAACTTGTACAGTACAACTGACCAATTCTTTTTGACACCTTCTTTCTTTTTAATCGTTAAATGTTACCCTATCTATCCTACTCCACCTAATCTAAACAACTTTTTTCTTTAACAATAATACCTTATTTTTTGGGCCCTTAAACTACTCCTAGTCAGGTTTGAACCTGACGGTCTCCAAAGAGTGTTTGCATTGGACAACCAATCCAAGTGACAATAAATATATTATTTTAGAACAGCTCCTAAACTAAGTTTGAACTCTTGACCTCAAGAGACAAGTCATCTTCCCAATAGGTTGTACCCTAGGAACCATAACTAATTTACACATTACACCAACGTGTCATAGGCGAAGCTTGAATCTTTGACCGTAATGACAAAGCTTGACACCTTAACCACTCTATGTCCAAATGACTTTGCCATCGGACCCAAACCCCTCCCAAAAGTTCAAAACTTACTCAACAGATTTCCAGATGCGACCAAGAGGCCAATTCAAAACCCTAGTTGATTCTAATACTAAATCTACACATCTAACAAATAATCACGAACATTTATGGCTAGACTAATCTCAAGTAATCAGCAGCCGGAAATAACTACACCTCAAACGCTCTGATGCATAAACATGAACATAATCAATAGTTTGAAACTGATCAAAGAAGAAACAAATTAAACAACTATTATATAAATTCAAACCTTGAAATCGAATAAGACTAGTTAACAAGTATAGAGGTTCGTAAGAGGATTCACCTAAAGATGCCATTGCAGAAGATACCTGCATTCCTACAATCAACAGCAGTAAGAGTAGTGTCCACCTACATTTCGCCATTGTTGTTCAGAATGAGGTGCAGAAGACAATGAAATCGTGTCTGCGTAAGTTAGTAAATAAACAAGGAAGACTGTGGAGTTGTTGGATGCGTAAGTTAGCATGTAAGTGAGGAAAACAACGGAATCGTGTCTGTGTAAGTTAGTAAATAAATGAGGAAGACAATGGAATCGTTGGATGCGTAAGTTAGTATAAGAGACGAAGAAGATGGTGAGGTGGAACCGGGGGCGCGTACGTTAGCAAAGCCCGCGTGCATGAGCACGAGGTATGCTTTGACTGCTAACTCCGTGACTTTTTGTTCTTTCTTTTTCTGTGTGTTCAAAAGAAAGAAGACCAAAAATGTTAGCGTAATTACTATTTTACCCTGAACTCCTTTATCATTGATTTTCTAAAAACTCTATTAATTCAATATATTTACTTTAATCTTTGGGTTATTGTGTACTTTTAAAACTTGTTTTTGTATGCAATAAGTATACTCCTAACCGTCCAACATGTACGTGAAGGCAGTGACAAAACCACCATCGCGGGCCACCGCCGCTGCCGGAAACCACCACCAGCCACCACCATCGCTGGCCACCACCTCCACCGGAAACCACCATCGCCGAAAACCACCGCCGGCCACCACCGCCACTGGAAACCACCGCCGGCCGCCACCGCAAGCCGCCACCACCACTCTCCATCACCACCATAACTACTTTTATATTTCATTTCTTTGTTTTTTCATACCTAACAAACAATATAAAGCAATGATTCATTCATTAGGGTAACCAAACAGGACAATAGAATGTAATAATTCATTTTATTCTCTCATCCATTCTATTCGCTCATTTATTTCATTCCTTCGTCCTTATCATTACCTCATACCAAACAGACCATAAGAGTTTTTTCTGGTCGAGTAGAAAGTATGGAACCGATATGAAACCAATAATTTTTAAAAATATGGTACCGGGTAGAAACAAATTTTGAATGCGAACTTGCACCACTTTGGACCAGGTAGGAACCGGAAGCGGTTCTGGTTTGATTCGACGGTTCGGTTTGGATCCCGTTTCCTTAGAATGACAATCACAACGGCAAACCACGCTGGGCTTTGTTCTTTTTGCAAAATAGCCCTGGGTTGGGCTTTTCATACTAAATTGTCAAAGGCCCAATGAAAAGAATATGCTAGTAGACATTAGTCTTCTATTTTATTTTATTTAATAAGGATATAGGTTTATGCCTTTCACATTTAGCAGTTTCAAACCTAAATTGACTCGACATTTATAAACTAACTCAGAGTTTTCTTTTAATTAAAAACAATAATAAACATTACTATAACTTAAAAAGAAAGGACGGTGAGGTTTCTTACCGGCCTTTCTTCCCCTCCTACTTTCAATATTTACATTTTTAGCATCTGGTATTTTTTAAAAACTTTATAAAATGTCACTTTAACCCCCTTAAGTTTTTAAAGTTTCGAGCTTACCCCTATGCAATATAAATTCAAATCTGTTTACATTTAGACGTAATTAAAAATGATTCGGGTCAAATATAAAATGTTCCCAGGCTTAACTCTTTACACTTTAAGATTGCCTACGTTTCGACATACGTCTGCGTTTTGACGTAAATTTTGTTCATAAATAAATTGGGTCAAATATAAAACGTTTTAATGCTTATTTTTATGTACGCTTTGAGTTGACCTACGTTTCGACATTGGTTTGTTTGGAAACCCGTTGGGTCAATATAATACTTTTTCATTTACTATACGTTTGGACGTAAATTTAGTCGAAAAAGGTCGGAGCGATTGTAAGTCTATGTTTCGACATTAATTTTGTTTGAAAACAAGTCAGGTCAAATATTAAACGTTTTTGTTCAACGGTATAAATTCGAGTTACTCTACGTATTGACGTAAAATTAGTTTGAAAACGAGTCGGGTCGATTGTAGTCTATACTTTATTACGTCACGTACAATGTCGCGGCAACGCGCGACGTGTAATAAACCTAGTATATATTATTATCAAGTAAAAGACATGAATTGAACACATATTCATTAGACATTTATTTAACTATCTAAGCATATTAACATGCTTTCCATCTCACATATCCTAGTAAAAATGAAAAAAGCAATAACCAAATATATACTTTTTTTAAATCACATACATGAACGGACTATATAACTAAGATGTGCTGAACGGATGAGCGGAGTAGGAGGGACTAATATGTCATTCACATCGTTTTTAGTAAGACCAAATACAAGTTTGTTGGAATTCTTATTTCTTAAGTCGTTTACAGCTACGACTTAATGTAATTGTTATTACTTGATCCGTTTTGACTAAATTCGACCTGATTTTGAATTGTTTTTTTAACAACCAAGTATTTTCATTAAACTAGCAATGATGAGCTAGAGATAGAGTACTAGAGAAATTTAAAAGAAAAAAATTACACCATAAATTCCTCTCGAGAGCTCTCACATTCCCTCTACCTTTTACCTATCAAAAAAGAGATTCTACATTGATCTCTTCTGCATCAATGGATTTGCTTTTGAAAATCTTCTCGTTCCTATTTTCCAATCCATAAACACTATAAGAAGGTCAAAAGGAAAGAATGAATCATATTTAGTTCAAAATTTTTATTCGTATTGAGTCCGCCTCCTGATTTGAGTGTCTTGACTTTTGACCCCCATATACGTTTGTGAAAGCTCCGCCACTGCCAATGTGCAAGGGAGTTGATGGAGTTACCTACATGCGCTAGGGGCAGAAGGCATCAAGGCACATAGGTATGAGAAAGGTTCAAATACAAAGATCTTTAAAACTAAAAAGTATAATAAGTAATCTTAACCATCAATTTTCTTAATCAGTGGTTGAGGTCAAATACAAAATAACATTAAACGATCTAAAATGTGAAACATAATAATGATTACATTTAACAAATGATGTAGAATATATGACACAATGAACCGATATTTGACGCAATAAACGTATAAGATACAATGAGCTGACTTATTTGATAATGTGATGAAAATGACCTCATTTTTAAAACATTAGAAGTAAACGTGTCAAAAACACAATCATTTAAAGTTTTTTAGGTTAAATATATATATTTTTTATTATAATCCTATCCCATAATTATTGTACAAATTTATTAATTAAATTTCATTAACTAAATTAAATCCGCTGTTAATTATTTTGTTGTTGCAAAGTGCAAGGCTCGAGAGAACTTTATTTGCTCCTTATAAGTCAACATAGTTAATATAGACTAGTTATAAATTATACCTACGCATGAAAGCTATAATGTTAGAATTTATTTTAGTAAAATTATACCTATGCATGAAATACGTGCAAAGTTTCATAGTCACAAACATATTAAAAGAATCACGTAGTAACAAAAAATTCCATGTACTATAAAAAGTAAACCTGTTTACATGTATTTCTTTTATTGTATAGAGAAAAACTTATTTGACATGAATATAAAAATAAATATAAATTGATATGTTTCTATTTTCTCTTTATAAAATAAGCACACCTGGTGCTTCAATTCCCATTTTGTGCAGAGTTTACAGGGGCATCGTATTGTTTTGCGATCTAATGCAAACAGTCTTATCTTATATTTTATGTAAAAGTATTTTTCTCACGGCTTGAATTTATAACCTTAATCTAATAAAAAAATAAACCATTAATTTTACCGATTACTTTAAGACTAACCTCAAATCAATAAAAAAACAAATGAATAAAATATTTAAAAACCGGCAACATAAATGTTTTGGTGGATAAGAAAGCACGAATATCAAAATTCGAAAGTAATAAAAAAGTTGCCTAATTAAATAATTATGATAATTGATAAGAGTAATTATGTGCAAACATAATAAACAAACAAAATGGTGCGGAGTTTGTAGGGGGAATCTGGCGCAACATATGTCTCCCCGTGAGAAGATACCAACCCGTTTTTGGTGTATTCCCCTTTTCTAATTTTTCTAATTAATTTTTCATCAAGTTATATAACGAGTTGTTTTGTACTGCTCTGATGGCATATCTTAAAGCGTATTTTAAATATGGTTATTAGATTTTAATAATCCTAATTTTTATTTATTGGTCGAGATTAATTTCAACTCAAAATATATTTACAAATACTTTCAACCTTGAGTTTATTTTCCTTCAGCGATCATTACTAACTAAAATTTAACCCCTGTTATTTTTTTGATAAAATGGAGCCAACTTTGAGCCATTTTTTTAACTCTATCGCCGCCCAGCCTCCATCAGGTCTATTTTTTGGTGTTTATTCTCCATTTTCTCTTGAAATCTACCTTCAACAATTCAAGTGGTTTAGATCAGAAGGTAGAGATTGGTGAGTTTCAGGGTGCAGAAGTTTTAGATTAACGGACCTGAATATTGATTTTAACTTTTTTGTTTAATGTTTTGGCTATATAAGTAGTGAACGTCATCAAAAACTAATGGTGTTAACTCTCAGTTAGTAAGAGATCGTTGCAGGAAAATAAAATCAAAGTTGAGAATGTCTGTAAATATTTCATAAGTTGGGATTAATCTCAGCCAATAATGAAAATTGAGATTATTTTAATCCAAAAACCCTTTTAAATATTAATTTAAAGTATTTACTAGGTTTAATAATTTATTAATTACAAGGGTTGAATAAATAAAATATTAAATATAATTAATTATAAAACAAAATTATAAGATAATATTTGATTAAATTACGTATTAGTAACAACTATAAGTAATAAAACAGTGATATGAACATTTTAAACTTGTGTTTTTAAATTTTCTTTTGTTTTTTTGAATTAAACATTTTGTTTAAAACAAACATTTTTAAAAAATATTATTTTTAAAATTTTTCTTATTATAACTCCCAATTTTAATTATTTTTGGTTTATAAAAATTTTATTTTTTCAAAACATAAAATTTAAAATATTTTGTATTTTTAAAAAAGTTTGATGTTATAGATAATTTTCTATTTTATATATATTTGATTCTTTAGAAATAAAATTAATAAATAGATCTATTTCTTAATTTATTAAAAATTATTTGTAATTTAATGAAATTAAATAATATTATTAGTAATTAGTGTAAATATTTAATATAGAATCATAAATTAATTTTGAGAATGACAAAAACGTATCATGTGTTAGTAATTGTTCACTAAGGATAATCATATGCCACATACATGTTACTAAACGCTTAGATAATCACAAGCATATCTATAGATTCTAATAAAGCAAGTATTATAAAGCCACATGTCATTCTCTTAACATACCTTTTTGCCGCTTGTCATTCTTATATACATTACTAGCTATAGTAAACCCGTGTATTACACGAGTTGAATAAATAAAATACTAAATATAATAAAAATTTAATAGTTATAAAATGATATATTAAGATAAGATATGATTAAAATTATGTATAAGTAAGGACTATAAATAATAAAATAATGATATATACTTTTTAATCTTTTGTTTTTAAAAAAAAATTAAAAACTTTGTTTCAAAACAAACATTTTAAAAAATATAATTTTTTAAAACTTTTTTATTATAACTCTTAATTTTAATTAATTTTTATTTAAAATTTTTTACCTAAAATATCAATGTTAGAATATTTAAAAATTTTAAAAAAGTTTGATGTTTTAAAAGTTTCTTCATTTATAATTAATTATTTATTTATTTAGAAACAATATTAATAAAAAGATATATTTTTTAATTTATTGTTTGTAATTAATGTGATATTAATAGGAGAGAGAAGCGAAAAAATTTTGATGAGGTGAAATGTGGTGGTGCCATGTGTCTATCATAGTTACTCTTTTATTAAAGTAGGTAGATCACCCAATTTTCCCTTCAAAAGAGTATTATAGTAATTTAAGCATTAAAACTAATTTCTCTCTCTTATTAAATACTAATTTTGTTAATTGCAATATTTCTCTCTCTTATCTAAATTTTTTTAAATCAATGTATCTTTTAAAAATTAGATTTTATTAAGAAAATAAAAATCATATTTTTTTAATTAAAATAGAACTAATAATAAAAAGATTTTATATAATATGAAATTTTCAAAAACACTAAACCTTTTTGAAATAAAATATTTTAAATTCGTCCTTTTTTTAAAAAAATATAAAAAATATGAACTTTTCTAAAAACAGTCTTATTAAAACAACCAGAATAATTACAAACTAGAGTTTTTAATAAACAAGATTTTTATAAAAATAAATTCTTTTATAAAAGAATCTTAATACGAATGTTTAAAAATAAAACTATTTAGATAAGAGAGTTAAAAAAATAATATAATTGTTTTATTTTCTTGAACTATTGTGTATATAAAATTCATATCTTATATTAAAATATCGTATTGTAAATCTTTGTGTTTATTACTAACTATAATCTGTTTAATAAATGGGTTTCTAGCCTATCTATCTATATATCTATCTGTCTGTATGTCTATCAATTTATCTATAATAAGAAAAAATAAGATAATACGTGACGCAATCGTAAGCCTCATCATACTAACTTTCTTATTTCTCTCTATTATTAAAATTAATATTGAATACTAATAATATTACTCATACCATTTTCAAATTAAAAAAATATATAATTTAATAAATTGAAAATCTATTTATTTTAAATTAAAAACACACTTTTTTAAAAACAAAAAAACAACAAACTTTTAAAAAAAATCATTTTACTTAAAAAAAATATTTACAAACCATAAATTTTTTATAAAACAAAAGTTTACGAAAAATATATTTTTATTTATTTACTTAAAGTAACTATTTATAAGTAATTATAATCATATTTTATCTTTAAGCATAGTTTTATAATTCATAAATTTTTTACTAATTATTTAATAATTTATATATTCAACCCGTATACGTAATACACGGGGTACTAACATAGTCATTAATAATCCAAACGAAGAACAATGATAAAAGAATGAAGTTCTTATCTAATGATGCACACGTGAAAAAACGAACAAGAAAAATGTTAATAAAGAAGTTGAAATATTCATCTCACTATTTGCTTAAAATAAAGTCAACAAGTCAACCAGAAAATTGATGATATAATAAAAACAAAGGAAAAGAGACAGTGCAATACTAATATTTTTAGAGAATGTATGATTTATTATTTTATAATATTTTTTGGGTTCTTTTTCTCTTGTAAAATAGTTAGTGAATAGATTTAATAAATAAATTGAATCATCATTATTAAATTAAAATAGTAATTATCATATGCAACTTTACTAATTATCAAAATTTTATTATTAAGGGTGCCTTCAAGCCTCTAAATAGCTTTAGCTGGCATGCATGTGTAAAAAAAATTTAAAACTGTTTCAATAATAGTAAAACAATTTAGTAATTTTGTAAAATTCAATATGATGAATCAATTTATTTAGTAAATTAGTAAATAAGATTTTATAAAAATAAACCTAAAAAAATAATATAAGATAATAGTTCATCACTATGACCCCGTAATTTAAAGTCATTAGTAGACGTAACAGCCGATCTGGGCTGTAAAAGTTCATGAATTAAATGATTTAATATTTTACAGACCAACTAATACATGTCATATTGGGCCATATGATGTCGTATTCAAGTGTCTAGATAACAATGTTTGTGTATACGTATATCTGGAGCCATTTTTGAATCATTTTAATAAGAAGTTTGTAAATTCTATTATATATATATATATATATATATATATATATATATATATATATAGGGGAAGGAACGGTTGTTAACCCATATTTATTGCGATAACCCCGTTAACACTAATGTAACAAATACTTACACCATGATTATGTAGTATAACTAACTTTTACACTGTTCACACCACTGATGTAACAATTTTCCCTCTATTTTTTAAAAAAATTCCCCCTTTTTTAAAACCGTCTTAACTTTTTTGTATGATATTATTTTTTTTTACAAATTACATCATTAAATAGATCATTTTAATATCTTTAATTTGAGTATAATCTTGCTATATTTTAAAAAAAAAAATTTAACGTTTATTGTGAACCACTAGTTTACCACTGTAACTTGTAACTTAGAGTTACAAAAATTACTAGAAAGTTCAGGACAAAGTTACAAGTTACAAAAATTACTAGAGTTACAAAAACTAGTGGTCCACTGTAACTCTAAGTTACAAGTTACAGTGATGACGTGGGCCTGCTGTGGACCACTAGTTTGGTTAACAGGTTATCGCAATAAACATGGGTTAACATTCGTTCTTTATCCTATATTATATATATATATAGAAAGTTCAGGACAAAGTGGAGGTGAATTATTACACAAAAAGAATTATAATTGTGTAAAATTATTACATCTACATAAATATGGAATTATTATGCAAGAATACCCATTACGTGATTATTTCACCATTACGTAATAATTTATTCTTGTATGACAACCCCATCCATACATATTCTTCTTGCGTGATAACTTTTATAATTTATACTAAATATAAACTTCATATTATAACTTTCCTCCATACATGGTTCATAATTCTTAAAACCTAATATAGTCCAAAAATTACCAAGGAACTCTCCTATTTGCACACAAATGTTGGTGGCCACTAGTAGTGGAAGACTAGTGTGGATGTGGGTGGGAGGAGAATCCTTTTTAATTGACTAAAAAAGATAATGAGAAAAAGTTATATTCTATTTTATGAAATCTTTTAAGGTTATTTTCAGTATTATTATATTATCTAAATGCACTAAATGGTTTAACTTTCATAAAATTAATATTCTATTGATCAAGATTATGATATTCTTATTTTGGCAATTAAAGTGGACATATGGATAATTTTATATTTGCATGTCTTGTACGATATTCAAATAATGATATACATGTATACTTTTATGTATTTACCATAAATAAATGTATACTTTTATGTATTTACCATAAATGTATACTTTTATGTATTTATCATATGCTATACATGTTTTGTAATTTATATTTACCATTAGATGTATATTTGTTATGTAATAGTCTAGAACATGATGCATGTCGTATAATTGGCGACACTAATTTTTTGCATAATAAAAAAACATTGTAATATTAATATTAGAAGAAGCAGAAAGTTCTCTTTAACAAGTCCTTTTAACTAAAAGTTTGATGTGATCTCATAATGACATCCTCAAAAGCAATATGCGACTACGAGAGGGATTCGTCAATGTAAGAATAAAGTTAGAAAGGTTAATTCGTTTTGATATAACTGAGTGTGATGTATAACATGATTTGATGCCATATAATCTATTACCTTTTGGTAAAGTGAAGATGATACATATTTTTATTGCTATTGTGTATAATAAAAATGCAAACAATTTTTTTTAATTGTGAGTGGGATGGAGAGCCTTTTTAATCAATTTCTTCTCTCATCAAAGTAGGACGGGGATATGTTTTATAGATATTTTCTTTAACTACACTTTCTTCCTCTGTGACTCATGAGTCTATATGACATATTTGTTTTTTTTTTTTTTTTAAAGTTTACAATTTTTTTCCTTATTCACCAATATATGATAACTAAACCTATAATCTATCATAAAAAGATAAGAAACTAAAGTTTTGTTAAACACGATATAAGGTGTCTCCCAGTATCAAACATGATGTGTTTGGGTCTATGTTTATTATATGAAGGTGCTTTTGTTGGGTTTGGTCATCGAGTTAGGCTTTGTCAAATCAGGTCGGGCCATTAAAATCCGCTTTAGATTAGTAGATTTGATTGTATTGGTTTTAAGGGTGATTCCACTTGTGTTAAGTTGATTTTGATTATTTTAAGATCAATTTCAAGATTATTTCAATTTAAATATTTTCATACCGACTAAAGTTAATACAAGTTAATATAAATCAGTGTAACAAACAAATGTAATCTTATGCATTTAACAAGTTAATATACAATAACCTATGTAGCAAACAAATGTAATCTTAAATTTATAAATCAATCGCATAATTTTAATAATTATTGAAAAAGTATAAAGGTTTTAACAAAGAAGAACATACTCAAAGAGTTACATTGCCCCTGCTAAGAATCTTAAATGAGGTTTGTGTCTCCATTTACAAGTTCAGACATTACAACAGATTAGGTTAGTGTCTTTATTTCTTGAAACAATAATAAAACAAAGTAAATTAGATTGTAAGAGAACCTCATACAAACAAACAGGGAGAAAATTAACATCTTGGTACGATGATTTGTTTCTAATGTTGTCACAGTGCTAATATAATATAAAGATTCAAATTTAATAAAATCCTAAAACCAATTCATACAAGTTACTAAAACATGAGCACGAACACAAATGAATTTAATCAAACAAATTAAAACTTAAACTACAAATTATTGAACTAAAGTTGATAAGAATGCATTAAACCTCATGATACAGAACAAGTGTTGTAGCGAGATATGGAGTAAGTATAGCCATTAAATATTTGAAAGCACTTAGAGTGTTTGTCATTGTCATTGTCATTGTCATTGTATAGTAAAAAAGAAGAAAAAGTAAAATATTATGCTATGTTGAAACATTCTGTGCGACAACAGCTTGGATGATAGATTGTAGTCATGTTGATATGTATTTTATTGTATTAGAATGTATAGCTTTCAGTTGTCAAAGTCTGCAACAATTCGCTTGAAAATTACATCAAGTGAAATTACACTTACACATGTGTACATCAAGTGAAATTACACTTACACATGTGTAATTTCACTTACACATGTGTAATTTCACTTGATACAAGGAAAATTGGTTAGTTCACTTGAGGTGCTATACCATGCAGACTTAGATTAGGTTCTTCCTATAAATAGCATGTTGTGTGCTCATTGTAGGTGATAAACAAGAGAGAGGGAGGTTGTCGAGCAAGGTGTTTGTGTGTAACCTTTGTACAATCTCATTTATGATTGAATAAAAATCAAAGTTTGAATTACGTTAGTGTGTTGATGATCGACATTGATTGTATATTGATTGTGATTACATACATGAGACATCAAGCATGAATTCCGCACGTCGTTCGGTGAATTTGAATCAAACGTGAAGATTCAAGATTGCAACCGGGACTTACATGCTACAAATGATGGTTGATGGTTGCTGCCAATGATGATTCACAGTTTAGGATTACTATTATAAACCAAAAAATTAGATTACTAATTAGAAATTCTATAGTGAATTAGGGATTTTGGATTTCTAACTTGAGGCTTGTGCTTAAAAATTCAAATTATCCGTGGCCTTATTGATTTTTGAAAAATGGGAGAAGGGTTGGGCTTGTGCTTGAGAATTTAGTTTTCCTTAAAGAGGCCTAAAGTACAGAAAAGATCACACAAAGTGTTTGAACTCATGATCTTGGTATCTTGAGGGGGCGAACAATGTCAAAGGTATAAACCACTAGGGCAGACTTTGTGATTTTTAAATTCTTTCACACAAGTTATGTTTACTTGGTCAACCTTCAAAAAAGATTGAGATCATCCGAGTAACTCGTACCCACCTCCCCTAGGTTTTGGGACTGCAAACGTTAAGAGATTCAATCATAATTTCATAGTTTAACATGGCTAACTGGAAATAATAATAATAATATGAGTAACCTTTTAGAATGAAAGATTCTTATGGTCAGCCGCTTCGTTTTGAAGTTTTTCATACCATCACAATATGTCAATATTTATAACACTGTAACTAAGAAATTTATACTTGTTTCATATGTATTTTATTGTAGTTTAATTTAACACCTTACAAGGATGTGATCAAACACCTACCAGATATGTAAATCTGGCATCCTTAGTTAGACATGTGAAAGTTTTCTAATATTTTGGGTGTTGCATACGATCATGATCCTAAAAGGATTATGAGACAGTTTTGATGGATTTAAAACATCCTCGCCTAAATAGGTGAGGATTTCAATTCATGTTAAACTTTTAAAACAAGATTAACAACTCTAAAAGATAGGAAAATATCTATTAATAATAACTTGTTAAGGGCAAACGAGGATGATTTTATGTGTTTATAAGAAAACAATGAACAGTTAAAATTATATATGTGATGATTAGTTTTAGTTCTTGTCATTGAGTTTTGTAAATTGTTTTTTATTTGAGTACCAACTTATAATTTGTCTTTATTCTTGGTCTATGTTTTGCAAATCGTTTCTATTTTCGTCATTTTGATTAACGGTATTAATTTTTCTGTTAAATGACTACAATACCCCTCATTCATAATTAAAAACTAAATATTAAAATATAGATATTTATATTTATATTAAATACACCCGCTCTCCATATGGGAGTGTTCAAGCTCTGCCACTGAACTTACGTGCTCTACTTTTTTCTGCTATCAGAAGTTCACTTATGTAAACGTTTTCTAAATTCTAAACCTTTTTAAAGGTACAAAATAAGTTTAGTTGATACAGTCCAAATCGAAATGACTTATAAGTTTGATGAATTATGGATACAAATGAACACGTTAAAATTGTTTGATATTTTCAAAATTATAAAACTAAAAGTTTGCATGACATATATATGACAATGACCTACATTGGAATTACAATGTGTATGACACACATACCAATCTATGCAATCATATAATATAACATGTCCCTTTCCAACAGATCTATACGTAATTCTAATGGATTCAAAGATTGACGCAATCACTCCTGCTACCTCGTTATAGTAATATTTATTAAATATTGTATAATTTTTGTGGTTTCTATTTAGACAAACAAGGCACCATAAATCCTCACACATTATTTTTGACCATACAAAGTGGTGGTTTTGATTTTTGAATGGTAGCACACGCTTTGACAACATGTGGTGTAGCAATGGTCAAAGAAAACAACCATGGCATTTATTTAAACAGGAAATATAATATAAGATATGATATGTACGTTCCCCAAATATGAGTCAAAATTATTGCATTTAATTTGGTCAAGAAATACGGTCTCCATGTTAGTATGAGATTATGTAATGTAATAATGTCAAAAAGAAACATCTTTTTGCATTTAAAAGAATTGGTAAAGGTGTAAGAAAGTGTTTCTGTCGAAGATTATGAGAAAAAAGATGTAGATTTACAACTAATGTTAGAGATTAAGATTGTGTGAGTTAACCATTCAAGTGTAGAATTTATCCATGGACAGTTGGAATTTAGTTATTAGTTCGTAATTTTCTCTTCTTTTGATATCATTTTCAAGTGTGGAATTTTATCCATTTTGTTTAAAGATTTTGTAATAACGATCAATATGACTTTCTTTATTTTTAGTGTGTATAACCAGAACATATTACAAACATTTAAAAAAGGTCCATTAAAACACCCACAATGGTCTCTACCACAAACTCCATCCTGTTGGAGATCCCCCATTGAATCTCCCCTCTCCCCCTCCCTCTCTCTTCAATATAAGGTCTCTCACATTCTTCCTATGTGGTCACGGAAAAAATCCGTCTCTCCTTCCATACGCCATGAGAGGGATTCTCCTTCATAGACGGACCCATAGATCACCAACTACATATGTTTCTAGAATCGATTTTGACATGGAAACATCAAAAACACACGTGCGACAGTCAACACGGTTTTAGAAGTATTGAACTAATGGGAAATAGTCTTATCACACCATGACCTTAAATCAGTTGGGTAACAACCCTCCGGTAATTTTTTTCTTTGTTTTCAGCTATGGAATGGAAAATTTTGTGCATATTAATGTAGTTTTAAACAAAGATGGAGGAGGGGGAAAGATAATGTTGAAAACAAACACATCCCATAATCTAAAGTCTCTAGTGAACAAAGCAATGAAAATGTGGATTCACTATTGATATAAGTAGTATATAATATAATGTGTATCTTATGTTTTAAGCATTTACTAAAAGTTTAAAACACATGTTAGGAGTGAGTATCATTAGATGAGTCTGTTTAAAGTTATGAAAATATTTTCTTCCAGCATGAAAGTGGGTCCCAGTCACCTTTGACTGTACCTCACTCCATTCATCAACTACGGTTAAGCCTCAAGTTAATGGGTTACACACGTGTGGAGAACGAAAGTACCACCATGATCAGATAAAAGGGCCATACCCTTAACCCAAACATATAACCAATTGATAATATTATCAACTCTTTCCAAAACAGAAAGCATAAAGGTCGGGAAACATGCCTGTGAGCTTAGAACCCTTGGATATTGGCGTTCAGATCCCGTACCATTTCCGATGTCCGATTTCCCTTGAGCTTATGAGGGATCCGGTGATCGTTGGCACCGGTCAGACCTACGACCGCTGTAGCATCGAGTCATGGGTGGCCACCGGCAACACCACATGCCCCGTCACACGCCTCCAGCTAACCGACTTCACTCTCATCCCTAACCACACCCTACGACGACTCATACAGGAATGGTGTGTGGCGAACCGGTCGTACGGCGTTGAGCGGATTCCGACGCCGAAGCAACCGGTGGATCCGGTGATGGTCCGGTCGTTACTCAGCCAGGCTGGCTCTGAGTCTAACCCTAGGTTGGCCAGGCTGTCTGCTCTTCGTCGTCTCCGAGGCCTGGCACGTGACTCGGAGAATAACCGTTCGGTGATCTCGACGCATAACGCACGTGAGGTCCTGATCGGAATATTGTTCTCGGAGATGAACGGTGAGTCACCGGAGTTGAATCTGGAGTCGCTCGCGATTCTGTCGTCGTTTTCGCTATCCGAATCGGAGTGCGTGTTGGTTTCATCAGATCCGGATCGGATTTCATACGTGATTTCTCTTCTATCGCATTCGTCGATTGATGTTAGGGTTAATTCGGCTTCGCTGCTTGAAAACCTCCTCGCCGGAACGAGATCGCCGGAGATCAGAGCAGAAATCAGCAATCACAACGAGATCTTCGACCGTGTGGTCGGAATTCTAAACTATCCGTTAACGTATCCGCGTGCGATGAAAGTCGGAATCAAGGCGTTATTCGCTCTATGTCTGGTGAAGCAACACCGTCATAAGGCGGTGGATGCCGGAGCGGTGGAGGTGCTGATTGACAGACTTGCAGATTTCGAGAAATGCGACGCCGAGAGAGCGCTGGCGACAGTGGAGCTTCTATGCCGGATAACGGAAGGATGTGCAGCGTTTGGTTCTCACGCGCTTACCGTGCCTCTATTGGTGAAAATCATTCTGAAGATTTCCGATCGAGCGACGGAGTACGCTGCCGGAGCTCTGCTGTCGCTGTGCACGGCGGCGGAACGGTTGCAACGGGAGGCGGTGGCTGCCGGAGTGTTGACGCAGCTTTTGTTGCTTGTGCAGAGCGATTGTACGGAGCGTGCAAAGCGAAAAGCGCAGATGCTGTTGAAGCTTCTCCGCGATTCGTGGCCGGAAAAGTCCGCCGGAGATTCGGATGATTTTGCGTGCAGCGACGTCATCCGGTTTTGATTGCTTTTTTCTTTTTTATTTTATTTGGAAGAAAATTAGTTTTAAGAAAAAGGAAAAGATAAATTAAAAAGAAGACGAAGGTTCTAGAAGGTTGTGGGGTATATAGATTAAAGATGGAGGGAGAAGTGTATTTGGGATTGAATGTAAGAAATTCTGGTGGTAGGGTACTTTTTGGTTAATGGAAAACTTGAAGGTTGATTTTGCAATTTGCTCTTTTTGTAATTTTATATATATATTTTTTGTCATTGTTTTTTTTTTAGTTTGATTGTTGAATTGTAACGACTCATAACTGAAAAACAAAAACATGATAACCGAACCAATTGATAGGTTTCTTTTGGACCGTTTCAGTATCATTGAAAATACCAAAGCATAAAAGGTATTGATACCAAAAACATGAAAATGAATACCGATATTGATACTGGTGATCTTTGGTCGATATTAGCATGCTATGCTACAAGTACTCAGAAAAAAAAAAAAAAAAGCGCTCATCTCGGTTTAATACTATACGGTGCTATAGTGGTGAGATCTTACTACTATAATATAAGAGTAACTTGAGATGTCACGTGGCAGCACCACAATCATCTTCACTAAAATTTTCCCGCCTCTATCTCCTTTTAAATAATTACCTTAATTACTAATAATATTATTTAACCTTCTTTCACATTTAATAAATTTAAAAAGAGATCTATATATTAATGTTATTCTTAAATAAAGAATTTTTTATAAAATAATAAATTTTTCTAAACCATAAAACTTTTTTAAAAATACGAAATATTTTATAATTGGTATTTTTAAAAATTCAATTTTTAATACCAAAAATAATTAAATTTGAGAGTTTTAATAAGGAAATTTTTAAAAATGACGTTTTTATACGGTTTGTTTTAGAAGAAAATGTTTATTTTTTTTGGAAAAATGGTTAAAAATAAAATTTTAAAAAGTTGATATCACTGTTTTATAGTTATAGTCATTTCTTACACGTAATTTCAGTTATATCGTATTTTAGAATATAATTTTATAATTAATTAATATTATTATATTAATATTTAATTTATTTAACCCGTGTAATACACGGGTTTACTAAAGCTAGTATATTTATATAAAGTTTGTAGGATCCACATCAGCGATCCCCCTTGGAACCATGACCTTCTCATGCTCCTATTTGGATCAGATTTTCTAGTTATTCAGTTTAATCAATGTTAGACTTTTATGTTGTGAGAAGAATGAAATGATGCTATTTGATCAATCCGTACGCAATTTTATAACTTAAGACTTGTACATCTTGGGACATGGTCAATTTACGATCAAGTTGCTAGGCAACCTTAGGTTTTAAGCTTCTTAGAAATTTAAAAATTTGCTAGTATTGGATGGGGTTAATCTTGTGATTAGACCCACACTCTCTTGATTGAGTTTTTTTTATTAGAGTTGAGCACTAGTGTAGCGATCGGTGTCTTTATTTATATATTTTTAGAATTTTGGTTGTAGTTGTTTAACTTTAGACATAATAAGAAGCATATTATGTGGTCATTGTCATCCAAATCACATATTTATAATTTCCATAATCATAAGATGATATAAATTAACAATGTCCATTAACCACTAAGCTTCCCTAAGCTTCATCAATATTATAGCTAGGCTCGTAAACACCTTTTTTTGATAGTAGGATAATACGAGACATATGTTAACTTTAGTTATCAGCTTGCATCAATTTATTTATTATTTTTTTCAATCACAAATTCAAAATTCCTATCACCACAAGTAGCATTATTTTTAATTTTTATGATTTTACAAGCGACAACAAAAGGAAGAAGATTAATTAGAGCAAGAATTAGGTAGATTTAATTAAAAACAATGCATTATGTTTATAATCATCATAGTTTATAATAATTATTGTGTTAACAAAATTGTGCATTCTTCCAAACACCAACCATTATTCATGAAGTGCTCAAATGCAATGCCATATATTAGAGTCAAACAAATGATAAAGGAAAATGAAACTTTAACCACCATTGACCAAGAAGATTGTCCCAACAATGATAGTATATGAGACTTCTTCACAATAAAGGTGTGTCTTTTAAGTATGCCAACAAAGTGCCTCGAACACTCACGATTCATGTTCTCAACGTGACTATACACCAAACCAAAACTCATGACTGGATACTTTTGTCTTTTTACTACATTCATATATGATCTTAAATGATCATATGATGCTTACCTAACACGATTTAAAAAACATATGGATGTCTAGTGTAGTTGGCAAGGCCTAGATCACTAGTATAACACGAACATGAGGCAGAGATTAGGGGTGTTCAAATTCGGATATCCGAAATTCGAATATCCGAAATTTCGGATTCGGATATCCGTTCGGATATCCGAATTTCAAAAAAAAATTGTATTATTTAATAAATTTTATAAAAATATAATAAATTTTATAAAAATATAATAAATTTTATTGAAATTCTTTTCATATATCCGAAGTTTTTATTAAAATATCCAATATATCTGAAAATATCCAAAATATTTAATTAATATTTAATATTTTTAAATTTTTATAAAAATATTTTGGATATTTCGGATATTTCGGATATCCGAAATATCCGAAAATTCTCAAAATCACTATCCGAATCCGAATCCAAAATTTTGGATATCCTAAGTTCGGATATCCGAAATTTCGGATATCCGAATTTCGAATTTTCGGATATTTCGGATTCGGATATTTTTGAACACCCCTAGCAGAGATAGCAGTTTGAACCCCACACCTAGTATCCTTTTTGAGTGTGTAGTCTGCACTGACCCTTGTGTCTTGAGTTGGGGCGGTCTAGCAGGCCAGTTAACGAGTCTGATAATTCTTTGTTTTTTTTTTTAAGTTTATAAAAAATTAACATTATTATTCTAAGTTTTAAAATATATATATTTACCTATAATCTAATACTAATAAAAGATTACACTATGGGACACGTGTCACTCTCTGCTTCAATCTCATTATTGTTTTCCCGCCTAAATTTATTTAACAATTTACCTATTTATGTGAATCTTATGATTGTTTTTAAGACTTATTTTCAAATTATAAATTGAGTAAGGGGTTTTCTAATTACATCTTATATTATTTTTTAATTACACCCTACTCTATTCTATATATTAATTAATTATGTTTGACCAAAAAGTTACTGTTTTTTCATCAACTTAACTATAACAAATGCATGATTGATAATCTTCTATGAGTAATTTAATTTAATTTCTATGTCAAAAATAATAATAAAGTTCTTATTATTTTAAAAAATTTTGTTAGTAAATATGAGTTTCAGTTATAATTGATTTATTATTAATAACTGGTTTATATTTTTTTACAAGTTTCAGGTCAACAAATACCTATTAATTACCCTATATTTGGCTATAAAAAATAAAACATCGTAGTTTCTCCTTGATAACTTATGAATGCGTTAGGAAGAAATAAAATATGTAATTTCATATATCAAACAGTTAATTTAAATTAATGTGTTCATTTATTCTTTGTTTTAAAAATATTGAAACCGGATCCTATACTAAAACATCAAAAGTACTTATTAAAATTGAAAGATAGTAGTTAACATATGACTAAAAATGTGCTAGAGAGTTATATAAAATTTTTATTGTATAATCCCGTATAATACACGGGTCTATAACCTAGTTATATAATAAAAATTTACATCCTAAGTCATTGCATCTATAAAATATGTTCTTCCTTTGAAAAAGAGTTAAATGCATTTTATATCTCTAAGGTTTTATAGAAATTGTCATTTGAATTCAAAAGTTTAAATTTTGTCATTTGCATCCAAACATTTCATTAAAATTACCATTTGAATTCATTCGCCTACACCTAACTAATACGGTTAACTTTTTACGTTAACTTTTCAACGTCAGATTTATTTCAGTCAAAACGATTACAAAATAAAGAACCAGCTCACGTGACGGTTTTTATGCAAACGATTACAAAATAAAGAACCAGCTCACGTGAGGGTTTTTATGCGTTCAATCTCTTTTGATAATTTAGTTATGTTTTGACTTCGTGATAGTGTTTTGTTGGTTTGTCTTGTTAATGTATTTTAATTTAGTAATCATGTTACTATTGCCCGTTTTATTATCATAGATTTCTTTGGTTTATAGTTAATTATGGTTACGATTATTGGTATTTTATAATTATTATTTATGGACTATTAACGTAATATTGCTCATTGTTTTCATACTTTTAGGATAATTTGTCTTTTATGGTTATGATTCAAATAGTTTGTGTGATATGAATTGTTTGTTTATTTATATTATTTTGTGATGTATGTTTTATAAATTTATAAATAAGTCAATTTTAGGTGAGTATCCTTATATTTTGTTTTATTTAATAGGATGTCAAGAGGTGTTTTTCTGGATGGAATGATAGAAATGCCTGCCTATCATTCCTAGTTATCCAAATCATATTGGTGATTATCAAAAGAGACTAAATGCGTAGGGCTAATTTTTTATTTTATAAATTGTTTTGACTAAAATACCTCTAATGTAAGAAACATAACGGAAAACTTAACAGTGTTAATTAGATTTAGTTAAATGGATTCAAATGGTAGTTTTAATGAAACATTTGGATGCAAATGATAAAATTTAAAGTTTTGGATTCAAATGACAAAATCTATGAAACCTCGGGAATATAAAACACATTTAACTCTTTAAAATGAGTTGGTATTATCATAGTAAAACATACTTTTTTTAGTGCATCTAGTAGAGGCTAAGTACACTTATATAAGCATGTTATAGCATCTAACTACTTAAAAAACTACAGTTAATTTTAATTTTTTTATCTAAGGTTTGACAAAAGTAACTATTTTTCTCCAAAAGTTTCAAAACTTTAATTTTAGTCCAAAAGTTTCATTATTTGTATCAATTTCAGTCCAAAAGTTTTATTTTATATTCAAGTTGAAACAACTTATAAAACTTTTGGATTGAATTGAAACAACTTATGAAACCTTTGAAGGTAAATTGATATTTTTTAATCTTTTACAGAAAAATGGTTATTTTATCAAACCCTAGAGAGCAAAATCGAATTTAACTCAAAAAAACTAAAAGAAATAATGGCTTCTTGTTTTAACACATTTCAAAGAAATGATTTTATAAAATAATAATCAAGTTTTAAGATTGTTCTAATAAGGTCACTCATAAATTACTTTATTCCAATCAGATAACTCATAATTTTTTTTGTCTCAATCAGGTCACTAAAGTTTCAGTATTGTTATAGTTAAGTCATTAATAAATTGCAACATATTTTTAAAAAATTTGAAATGCTTAAAAAGTTAACAATATTTATACAAAATTGAATTATTTTTAAAAAATTGTGAATTATTAAAAAAAATAAAAAAAGAAATATGAGTGACCTAATTGGAACACATTAAAACTTTATTGACTTAATTGGAAAAAATAACAATATTAGTTTGCCGATTGTAACAAATAAAAATATGAGTAACTTAATTGTAACACTATTAAAACTTACCATTTTCTCAAGTTTTCCTCATTCGAAATACGAAAACTTAGTTCATATTCATTACGGTGTCAATTGGACACAACTTAAATTATAACAAGAACATGAAAATACACGAGTTTTAATATCGTCTGATCTTTAACAATTCAACTTCAACGGGACCAATGTAACAAACAGGTCGGCTTGTTAACTCGTTAGAGTTTTAAGGTTTTAAAAAAAGTTAAAATTTAGATTTTAGAGGAGGTTATATTTTAAGTATTAAAATTTAAAATTCGATACCTTGATTTTAGTTTTCACGAAATTAATTCTAAATATACAAATCCAAATTTGTTAGCTGAGAACCAAAAACAACTAGAAAAACATTAAGTACATATTCACAAATGAACATGAAACATGCTAACTCAAAAAGCAATACGAGTAATACACAATTTTAAGTGTTTTAAGTTAATGTTTTAAAACTAGTAAACATGACTCGTGTTAAATTTCACTTGATCAACCCCCAACACATCGACCCGAGATCCTTCGCCCACCTACCCAACATGATTGATGCCTTTAATATCTTTCCCCCATGAAAGCATTTCAATTGACATATTAAAAATAATAATTTTTTCATATTTAAGCACTAAATCTATTTATGACCGTATCTTACCCCTTCTTTATGAGTGTAACAAAAATGAGGGATCCAAAAGGATATGTAAAGGCTACAACAATATTTCTGCCAGCCAAAGCATAAGATTAAATTCAAATGTGACATCTTTTTGGGTAGGTTTAGGGTAATTATCATCTTCTTTTCTGATTAATTAAATTAAAATGTAACATATTAGCATCTTTTTATGTGTTGGCCCTTTAAGAAGTCAAACAAGGCATCTTGCAAATGGGGCAAATGTCAATCTGTGTGAAAGTCATGTCCCCAATCCAAGCTCTCATTATTGTCACCATTGTCATAATCTTCCTGCAAAAGTACCAAAAACACAAATAAAACATATGTCTAAAAAATTACAGAAAAGGGATCCACATGGTAAGAGTTTGGAGTCGCTTTCGTACTGGACTGAAACCAGTTCGGTCTCAACCAGTCTTTGAACCAGTTTGGTATTAGATTGGAGCAAAGTCCATACCAAGAAGTAGTTTATTTTTATAGCATGGACCAACAATTGGATTGTGCACACCTGGTGCCAGTCTGGTCACTGGTGTGGTTGATCTACGTTGAAAATCACAAAGCTCATACATAACGATAACCAATATCTCTGTTTTGATTTACAATTTAAAAAAACAAAAAGGAAAAGCTATTTGTTATATAAATACTTTAGAACACTTTATTAAACCTTGATATATGGACTAGAAGTTGAAATTTTTAAACAATACAAAAAGGGCTGATCGCATAAAAATGGCCAACATTAGTACAAAGTCTATTCTGGGTGATCAACTTTTCTATTTTGAAAAACCAACGAAGTTTCAAAATATATATAATTGGGAGATTTTGAACCGTATGAAGTTATGAACTTCAGTTGAATCCGCAGATAAGTCCCTGAACATCCAAATTTACATGATTAAATCACTAACGTTTTAAAGCTGTACAAAAAAAATATAGGAACCGTTCACATAAAATTATAAATAAACAATCTTTATTGATATATACAATACAAAGAAATATAAATTACAATTACAATTTTCTTTACAATTGAAAACTTTACAGAAATAGATGAACAAAATGTAAAAGCTGAGGATCGTGTTTAACACGGGGCCCTTAAAACAAATTCCGAGCCTCCCAGGAGAACTCGTTTTGTTTCCCACGGTACAACAGCCAAAGCAGATTGTACTGCCGGGATTGATCTAGAACCCGAATTTGTTTGTAGAAGAGAAACCAGAGAGATGGAGGATGTTCAGAGAACCTGTTTGCTGTAGATTTTCATGTTGTTTGGTGTGCGTTTCTACTAAGCCATCCTTAGTATTTATAGTAGACTTTGAACTCCGTAACCGCCCATTTAATTCGTCATTAACAGCCATCAGTTTCGGTCAACACGTAACCGAAACTGTTACGAGTCGCGCACCAAGGTCAGACGCACCTGACCGGACCCTCGAACCAACCTTCAAAAATACTAAGGCGGCTCTCGGCGATGCGAGTGTGCGAAGTGCAAAGTGCGCCATCAAAGCGCCACATGCCCACGCCGCGCGCGCGCGTGTGCGAGTGCGAGCTAAGGGTGCTTCGCACCCTTCGCGAATCCACTTAGTGTGAAACCTTAGGAAACAATATAGACAAGAGGTTATAGAATATAAACCATTTTATATTCTTTCTTTCCTCCAATGTGAGACAAATAGAATATAAACCATTTTATATTCTTTTTTTCCTCCAATGTGGGACAACTTCCCACACCCATTAATTCCTAATGTCATTCAACA
Organism: Flaveria robusta; assembly: GCA_025506415.1. Taxonomy (NCBI): domain Eukaryota; kingdom Viridiplantae; phylum Streptophyta; class Magnoliopsida; order Asterales; family Asteraceae; genus Flaveria; species Flaveria robusta. Next base: position 20,295,257 of record CM046460.1, read on the forward strand.
CATTAATTTTCATTCAACACATTAATTTTATTAACTAAATATTAATACTCATATTAATATTATCAATAAATTTCCAACCAAAAAAATCCTTTTTAGCATCATGATTAAATCCATGAACTTCACAAAAAGACCTTTTAATTAGGTTTAAATCCACAAAGTTTTAAATATTTAATCATGTAAAAACTAAAATCCAACTCAAAAGTCGATAGGGTTTATAATTGCCCTTTTTGATTTAAAGTTAACCAAATTATTACATTTTTTATTCAAGAAAAACTAACCCAATAAGAAGTGAAAGTAACAGTGTAGACTCCTTTTTCTAACGTGCTACTGAAGTGGCTTTGACATGGTGTTCAAAATATAGTTATCTTATGTAATTAAAGAATTGAACTAATATGCTACGCTAATAATGCATACTAAAACTCTATTACCCCACAATCTCATAACATAAGCAACATAAATAAACCTTCCCTTGAAGCAATGTCAAATATGCTACGGTCATTATAAAATGATAAAAAAAAAAAAAAAAAATGAAAAACCCAAGTGTGCCCAAGAAACCCCACCCAGGCAGGTTCATAGAGGCAACATGCAAATGCACATGTATGTCATATTAATTTAGGTTGAGATTTGAGAAGACAGGAGTGCCATCGACAACATTGGATTCTAACTAAGGGTTGTTTGGTAGCCTTTTAATGATCATTAAGAGTTTATCTTTTAGTGGTTCATAACCTTTTAATAATTAAGAGTTAACCCTAATAGTGAATGGTTAAAAAATACCATTAATTATTAGCATTTCAATCATTCAACATTAAAGTTAACTATTAACCATTAATAAATTATGATCATTAAGAGATATCCTATTAATAACCATTAAACAACTACCAAACAACCTAACAGTTCTATGTTTTTAATCCCACACTCACATCCAAATTCTATATAATAACGTATGCGGAATACAAAAACGCATGAGGTGGAAAAGTATATTAAAAGAGTAAAGTTGGGAACCTAATAATGTATGACGTTTTCTCATAACTTTAAGTCAAATATTTGGAAAATACATTACGGGATTTTGAAACAAAGTATGAGAACAAATAAAGTATTAGCTCAAATCATGCTTTACCACTTAGAAATTAAACATGTTTGTAATATAAATAGATTTGATAATCTAAATTCTTGCTAAGTAGAAACATGTACATGAACACCCTTAAAGGTTAATTTTAATAAAACCCAATGAACTTAATTTCTCTAATTTTGCACATAAGTCCCTCACCATTCTTGAACCGATACTACTACCCCAAGGAAAATGATGTGCATTTCTTGGAATATTTGAAACATCCATTAACGGAGGTTGTTGGTATATTGTTATTAATAGTATTGTTATTAATATTATATATTATATTAAAATAGTATGTCCGTGTCTATATATTATATACAAATACTATGGAAGCTTGCACTAAAGTGCATGTAGATGGGATGATCGTTTGTGTTTTAATATACCTATTATTAGTCATGCGCAAAAAAACCGGTTCCCGAACTGGTTCAGTTGAAAAAACCGGAACCGGTTTTAAAGAAAAACCGGTTTGGCCCAAACCGGTCCCGAACCAACCCAAACCGCCGGTTTCTATACCGGTTTGGTAGCCCCGAACTCAAAACCGGTTTATAAACCGGTTTAAAAGTTAAAAACCGGTAAGAAAAACCGGTTTCAGTAAAAAAACCGGTTTCAAACCGGTCCGAATCGGTTTGACAGGTTCGAGTATTCGGTAGACCAAACCGGTTTGTAACCCGAACCGGTTTGAAGAAAAACCGGTTTGACTCTACCACAAAAAAACCGGTTCGGTTTTGAACCCGAACCGGTTTGGCCGGAAAAACCGGTTTGAACACCTCTACCTATTATCAACTAAATGGCGCAGGTTCAACCTGCAGCTCCAGTTTTTAGATTTTTTCATTTAATTCACACATATATAATTTTAATCCCCTTTACAAGTAACTAAATTAGAACTTTTACTAAATTTAAATTAACTTTAATAACAACAAATTAACGAGTCCCTTTTTTTAAAGTCAAATCCATTATTATATTTTTGTTAATTTAAGACTTATTTAGTTGTGGTACAAAAAAATCTTTTTTGAATTTCTAATAGAAGAAAATTTCTCTAATGGTAGTTTCTAATACCCCATATCATTTTCTTTCCATATATTTTTACAAATACATAATTTGATATCAAAGTATGTTTTTACGGAAGTGTCATTTTAAAGTTGATCATTGTTATAGTTAGATGTAAAAAAAATCTATTGTCAAATGCTCAAAACGAGATTTTATATTTTATTTATAAAAAATATAATATCAAAGGTATGTGAAAGTTGGATAAAACTTAATCAAAATAAGAACCAAGCATAATCACAATTGATTAATTGAATAATCAACTAACAAAAACAACCATAATAATTAATCAACTAAAAAAATTAAACATGATCAATAATCAATTAAGAATGGTATAATCATAGATAAGAAAACACTATAATACAATAAAGGCCAAAAGTAATTACCTTTAGGTTTTTATGATGAGGCCGAAATCCGTAAATGGTGAGCAACCCCTTTTAGTTTATTTGGTAGCTTAACCTTATTGATAACAGGCTAGGCCCAAACCGTAACTAATGCATACATAAAAAGGTTTTTATGATGGGCCCTAAAAATCGGAGGCCTAAAACAGTGGCTATAGCACTAGGCCCATTGGGCCGCCCCTAGACGACAATGGCAGTGATAAAATGAAGGGAGAGATGAAGAGAGAAAGAGAGAGGGTAAATTGGGTATGGAATTTTCATGGGAAAGAAGATAATTCGTGTTATGGTGGGTTTACGGTGAGGTATGGAATATGCTTACCAACACAGCTTCAGATTACCTTTGACATGTTGGATGTAGCGCTGTAAACGAGCGAAAACAAGTCGAGTCAGGACAAGCTCGAGCTAGAAACCTGAGCTCAAACTCGACTCATTTTTAGTCAAATGCAAAATAGATTCAACATATTACATAACTTATATGTGGTCTAAATCAAACTTTACAAAATATAAAACAATTAAAAAAACTAGGTTTTTAATTAACAAGATACAAATAACTTCATGTGTATATAAGATTAAGATGAAATACATCATTAGCTTGATTAGCTTGAAGACTTTTAAATCCCACATCCCTGATGGGGATGTTTAGAGGGATACCTTAGGTAAATTTCACATCCCTGATGGGGATGGTGGGGCAAACTTTATCGAGAACGATGAGTTCAAAGGGGGAGTGATTGTAACACCCTAGGCAAATCTCACATCGACTGTGGACATAAGAGATTCTTGGTTTATAAGAAAAGTCCTGTCTCTAATATTACAACGTGTTTTGGGCGTATTGTATGTGGATGAGAGGAGAACTCCACAGTTAAGCATGGTGACAGCAATCCAAGGATGGGTGACCTCCCTGGTAAGTTTTCACCCGAGCAACGAAAATCAAATTCGTGAGCTACTTGTGGTCAAAACGGATAATATTGGTGGTATGAAGGCCGTAATCTGGTAAACAGGTATGCTTAATCAGGTAAGCGGGACGGGTAAACGGGTATACAATACAATCCCATACCCACGAAAAAAAAAAGTTAATCACATACCCAGTTTCTTACACGTCTAAAATGTCTAGGGTTTTCAAGTATCTCATTAGGTCCGGGTTTAATTGCCATACCTAGTCCTCAATGCTTGTTTTCACTTAACTAGGTTTTAGTCCTGGTCCATTTTTTAAACTTGTCAGTAGGTTACTCGGCTTATGACCACCACAGGAATAAGCATCTTGTGTGATGAATTGAGAAGATATGTCAACTAACTTAAACCACATAAAATTGTTCTACGCCTTGGTGTTTTCACAGTATTAGGTTTTGATCATAGGTTTGTTTCGTCTAATCATTTACCACAAAAAAAAAAAAAAAAAAAAAAAAAAAAAAAAAAAAAAAAAAAAAAAAGACTAAACATTATACTGCTTTATCTTTAGTGTACAAATGATACTTTTTATGTAATTAATATCCCCATTCATAGGTCCGAGATCTACATCTATGAATTGAAAGGTCCGAACGATCCATAGTTTTTAGAATCATAGGTCTTCAAATCGTTCATTTGAAAAAATTGAAACCCTTCTTATTGGATGATCATGAGACTTGCCAAAAATCGAAATTCTTGATCAATGGAGGAACAATATCACCATCTTTGTTCAATAAGATACGAAAGTAGATGATTGACTCATTCCATACTAGAAATAATCGTAGGAAATCCTTTGATAACACGGATTCCTTAAATCTAACATTGTTGTAATTATAAATATTTGTATTTTAAAATATATGTGTTTCTCATTGCAACATATGAGTAAAAGAACCAATAGTATTATCTTCAAATGAGTAGTTTTTATCAAAATCAATCTCGACCCGAGCCGTATTGTTCAAGCTAATTAAATTAGACTATAGGTGGTTAATTAAATTAGCCATGTTGTACTAGTCGACATAGTACAAGCATAAAGATCTTAAGATAGAGGTCTCAATTTCTATCCCAAATAATATGTAATTAAAAGTAGGGCTGGCAAAACAGTTCTTATCATGTTTAACAGGTTAGATGTGACACGCACAGCACACGTATCAAACATGAAAATGATTTGTTTAACTACCTATATATCATGTCTATAATTTTAAAAAAATGTTTTTGTGAACCAAGAATAAGAAATAAAAGAGTCTAGCCTTCTAATTTTAATTATTTTTAAAAACTTAGAAAAATAAATAATATAATTTTTATTAAACAGGTCTAATCGTGTTATAAAAAAATCAAAAATTGCCAGCCCTAATTAAAGATCGAAAATTGCCAGCCCTAATTAAAAGGTGAAGGTGTTAATTTCTCTCCCCAACAATGCATACTTAAAATAGTTCTAGTTATAAGTAGTTAGCGTAGGAAAAAAAAAAATATATATATATATATATATATATATATATATATATATATATATATATATTTGACAAAAAGAAAAAAAGCAAGGGCAAGTAATATTCTTACCAAATGATCTTTAGCTTAACTGTTTAATATAAGGTACCCATGACATGTAAATGTTGGAAGGTCATGGGCAGGGGCGGATCTATGCCTACGTGAATGGGGTCAAGTGACCCCATTGATTTTTGAGCCGGTAGTGTAACGTATAATACCGAATTTTTGAGTGAACCCATAGTTTTTCAAGAGGTAAACCCATTAGTATTTTTAGTTTCAGATTTTAACTTAAAAATGTTTCTAGTTCGCTGGTTAATGCGTGTGCATTTGAGAAGGAGGTCACAAGTTCGAGGCTGCAAGTCCTATTCTTTCTTTTTTTCATTATTTAAACTGTAAAATTACAATTTTACCATTAATTTAACAAAATTTATAACCCTAACTCTAAAAAATACCCCCAAGACTTCATTGCAGCCTTGAGTGTACTTGATGTTTGTAGCATAATCAAAACCCAAAACACGACACAACAAACTTACAACGATAAGTTTAGGACCCATTTTTAGAAGGCTTAAATTGTTCAATGCAATTTAATTATGCATATTCCGACCCGGCCCGACCTGACCCGATCGGATAACGCGGAAATTTTTATGGTATTTCGTTACAAATCTAATCACCAAAAAATAGTGACCATCCTAAGAAAATATTCCTGATTCCGTCACAGTTATGGGTTCAAGTCTCACTCTGAGCAAAATGCTCAGGGTTGAGCCAGAGGATTTTCGCAGCAATTAGTTTACTCCTGGGGGGTTGGAGGTGCGGTCTCGACTGGAAAACGAATAGATGGACCCGATTAAAATGACATGTATTATATGAAACAGGGTCGCACATTTGCCGTTAAAAAATAATAATAATAATAATAATCTTACCAAACGAAGCGAAGACCGAAGACAATTGACATTGTCCCCTGACACACCCGCTCGTGTTGAAGATTCCATTCAACTCACCAATCATCATCCCCAATTCTCCTTCCCATCCCATGGATAACAGGGCCCTGACGACGGCCCTACTTTCATCCCTCCTGTCGGAGCTCCTCTTCCTCCTCCTCCTCATCTCCGGCGACCACCTCTCTTCTCCGGCCACCCTTCTCTCCCCTCTCTTCACCCACCTCCTCTCCGTCTCCGTCTCCCAAACCACCGTCGCCACCAAACGCCGCCGATCCCCCTCCCCGGAGTCCGATCCATCCTCCGCCCCCTCCAAACACCCTCGCTCAGCCGGGGAACCCGATTCCGCCATCCCAACAACCCCTGACTCATTCAACCTCTGTTTCAACGTGAATTCTTCAACCTTTCAGTGGCTCTCGTCCCTCCTAGAACCCCTGCTCGAGTGCCGTGACCCGGTCCACTCGCCCCTCAACCTCCCCGTCGAAACCCGGCTCGGTGCCGGTCTGTTCCGACTCGCCACCGGCTCCGATTACCCCGAGATCTCTCGACGGTTTAAAGTCTCTGTACCCGTAGCCAAATTCTGCGTGAATCAGCTCTGTCGTGTCTTGTGCACCAATTTTCGGTTTTGGGTCGGGTTTCCTACGCCGACTGAGCTCGAACCAATTGTCGAATCGTTTAAATCGCTCACCGATTTGCCCAATTGCTGTGGGGTTATACATTGTACAAGGTTCATGGTTCTGAAACAGGGGTCCGGTGATGAACATGAACATGAACCAATTGCTGCTCAAATTGTGTCGGATTCGTCGTCGAAGATCCTCAGCATTGTTGCTGGATTTAATGGTAAAAAGAGTAATCAACTGATTCTCAAATCATCATCTTTGTACAATGATATTGAATCGAATAGGGTGTTAAACTCGCCACCTGTGGATGTAAATGGTGTGTCTGTGCCTCAGTATTTGATCGGTGAACAGGGGTACTCTGTTCTTCCGTGGCTAATGGTTCCATTTGATCCCCCGGTGGCGAATTCAAGTGAAGAAAACTTCAATTTCGCACATGAATTGATGATGGTTTCTGGGTTTAGAACAGTTGATAGTTTGAAGAAATGGGGTGTTCTGAGTAGACCAATTGAGGTGGAGATCAAGACTATGGTGGCTTATATTGGTGCTTGTTCGATTCTGCATAACGCGCTGTTAACTAGAGAAGATTACTCGTGTTTATCTGATAAATCTGATGAATACTTGCGATTTAGCCATAACTCGAAAGATCGTATTGGTGTTGATGTTAGTTTAGAGGATGATTCGATTGAGCAAAAGGGTTTCGAAATTAGAAATGCATTGGCTACAAGAGCAAGAAGATGTGAATAGCCATGGAGGTCAATTGATTGGTTTTTTCTGGTATATGGTGATCGGCTTTGATCTAGTTCTTTGGGCGATCCGATAAAATGATATACATAAGGTTTGATTAATTATATGTTGTTTGGAGTCGTGTGAATTGTTTTTGGTTAAAGTTGTTAAAGTTAGAATTTTTGATTTTATCTATCACTATTAGACTAAGTTCTTATTCCACTTTTAAACAATGTCGAACAGCGGTAATCGGATCGGTTGCTTACCGATTTATCGGTTCGACCGGTAAAACTGATTTTAAAACTAGATAAACTATAATTTATTTAAAAATTGTTAGAGGTAACACATATATTAGTGTCTAGATTTAACATTCAGTGTACAAGAACCATGTTCCTTCACACAAACTAATAAAAAGATAAACAAATACACTAGAAAATAAACTACATACTAATAAAAAAAAATAGACAAAAAGAGTAAACAAATCAAATAAAACAAAAAGTTTAAAACCCTTTATATCAAGTTAAATAAATAAATAAATAAAATGATTCAAATTACCTTTTAGACTTTGATTTTTATAGGCTTCCTTGTAGTGCTCCATCTCTTTTACATGAAATAATCAAATCAATGTGGTGCCTTTTGGTTAAATATTGGGCTATGGTTCAATCTTATTTATTTCTTCTTATATTAGTATGCTATCATTATAAACAAGGTGTCTAATTTTGCTCTTTATTGACTACAATTTCAAACTTAGTTCTACAATCTTATGATCAAGTCATGAGTAACATGTCAACATTTTTTTTTCTCGTAGTTTTTTTCTTAAAATAAGTTCAACATTAAACGCGTCATTGACAGTCGAATACATATGAAAGAGACGGATTAGATTTTATAGTTTAAACTTTAAACATCTCTAAATATAAAAATAAGCTCCTCTTGTTAAAAGTAAAAATAAAAACCACAAGAATTTGAGAAAAACCGGGTAAAGTTGCGTATGGCCGGCTGGCCCTATTATTGTCAAATGGGCCTAATTTTATGGTCAAGTCACGAAGTTTGGGTTTATTTACAACTTAACCAAAAGCCCATTAACTCCAAACACAATGTATTCTATACGACCCTAAATCGAACGCACACCCTAAACCTAAATACATAAACTCGCAAAGTCCTCCGAAACCCTAACTGATTCAATCAGCCCCTCGTTTCAGTGATCACTAGGGCTTCTCACACCATGGCGGCAGCACCACCGAATTCAGTACAATGCTTCGGGAGGAAGAAGACAGCGGTGGCCGTGACTCACTGCAAGGCCGGCCGCGGCCTCATCAAGATCAACGGCGTTCCGATCGAGCTCGTTCAGCCGGAGATCCTCCGTTACAAGGCCTTTGAGCCTATTCTTCTTCTAGGTCGCCACAAGTTCGCCGGAGTCGATATGAGGATCCGCGTCAAAGGCGGAGGCCACACCTCTCAGATCTACGCGATCCGGCAGAGTATCTCGAAAGCGCTCGTGGCGTACTACCAGAAGTTTGTTGATGAAGAGCAGAAGAAGGAGATTAAGGATATTCTTGTTAGGTATGATCGGACTCTGCTTGTTGCGGATCCGAGAAGATGCGAGCCGAAGAAGTTTGGAGGTCGTGGTGCTCGTGCTAGGTTCCAGAAATCTTACCGTTGAACAAAGAGTAATCGTTCTGTCTTTCGTCCAACTATATTTGATTTGCGTTTGTTGCGTTTTGTTAGAGTAATTTGCGACTCTGTGATGGTTAATTTTGTTTGAATGTTGTTATGGTTTTCTATGGATTTCTGCGTAATTTCATATGGAATCTAGTAGTTTAAACTTGATTATGGCTAATAATGTCGCTTTTGGATAGTGCTTTTGTTTTTGTTACTTTCATTCACTTGTTACGTGCATACATTATTATATGCATACATTATAGATGCTAGAGCAAGTTTTGTGTTTTTGCTTCTGTTTTGTGCTTTAGATGATACCATGAGGGGTGCATATCAGTCTTTGCTCTGTATTGTTAGAACCTAGGTGTTCTCAATAGAGTAACCTGCTGCATAGAATCGCTTAATCTATCGCGTAAGTGTAAAGAGTGATGACAGTCATGTCGAGCATACATCAAAAGTAAGATATCTTTATTGAGATTCAGTGATCATTGATGTTATATAGTGTACTTTCATCAATTGCCTGATTCTGGCGAGAAATTACTTATCATCTGCGGGCGCAATGAGTTGATTGATCATTTAACATTACAAACCAGACTATGGAGATAACTACACCAATGTTTCAACTTTCATGTGGTGTTTATTTTGTAGGTCTGGTTTTTCTGTGCTCTCATTGGTTGCTTATTTTAGCACGTTTGTTTGACGTTAAGCTAATCTATTCAATGCTTGCTAATTGATCATTACACCCTTTGCTCAGATATAACACAAAACAGAAAAACATATAAACTCCCAAAATAAAAAACATATAAACCTCCTAAACGCTCATCTTTTTGTCACCTCTAATATGTCTCTATATGGAGTTCTTCCTTGTTGGTGGTTACCTCTTTCTCGCCACCATTATATCTTGCTTCTCTCACAGTTTCATGAAAGAATGCTGGATTGAAGTTCCCAAAAGTCAGTTTATGTTGCCCTCTTCCGAGTTAATCTCCTTTCCACTGGACATGGCCCTCACATTTTTTAACTTCTAGCCGCAGCCATATTACAAAGTTATGTTGATCTGAGAGTTCAATTCATATTCTGTCATTAACACATCAACAAATGGTCTAGCTACCAACATAAATGGAGGTTTATGTTGTGAGAATTGATGAGTCAGTAGCAGCTTGCGGCCAGCATAGACCGTGGCGTTGGGATATACAGTCAGCTGATGACGACCGAGTTAGTGCGTAGTGCTTCGGCAATAGATTTGAGGTCTTCCGCTGCGGGATAAGAGCTATTGTTAATTTGTTTAATAATATGTGACATGATTATAACAAGCCTTTAATAGCAGGTAGTGAAATTAAACATGCAATATGAAGGTACGAGATAAGAGTGTCATCAAGTCTTAAATATATTTATGTGTTAGTGTTTATTGTGATTGTTTTCTCACACATTTTATGTATACAACCTACTTTTCCCGTGTCTATTTTTACAAAATTCGGACCAAGTGACATCTATTTTGATACATCAACATAAAACAGAATGTACAATATTTGTTAATCTATTTGGAAATAACATATCCCCTTGACATGGACAATCTGATATAAATACTTATTCTTTGTGATTTTCTTGTTTTTGTAAACCTTAAACCCACATATCCGTCTTATTCAACTGAAGTCATCCGATGTTGATAGTCATGGGCTTGGTCACGACAACGATACTGCAACCAACTCTTCGTTTTGTTTTTCTAATTCATATTCAATCGAAGTCAACTGATTCTATATGCACTTAACACGTTAATGAATTGTTAAATATATGACATGTATTAAAGCGTGTCATTCTATTTTTATGCAATTTGCATTTTGTTACTTTTAATACCCCAAAATTTCATCTTCTTTCTTCTATCTTCTCTTCAAGCATTCATCAATGGTAGCCTTCATTATTTGCAAAATGATCTGCTGCACCTTAAACATGCTATTAAACATTCTTTGTTGTTTACTACGTGAAGTCACTGGCTGCATTCTCGTAATCGCAATCAAAACATTAAAACTCCCCGGAGCAGCCCTGCAGTCTGCATTGGAGCAAATCGGTGGTCTGATTAGATGTTGTTTTGAGCACCTTTTGGTGTCGATTTTGAAGAATGCTCTGAATTCAATACAAAAGGTTGCCGATTTGTTCTTCAAACTTGCGGTGGACGTTGTTTCTAGATTGGTGGCGGGGGCCTTGGAAGGAGTGGGTCAAGAATCGATGAAGAAGATGAAGTCAGCGTTGATGGAACTAATGTCGGGTGTTTCAAAGATTGCTATGAAAACCATGATTACGGGTGTTCGTTTATTCTACAATCTCTTGGTAGATGTCATTTCTAGTTCGACCGGAAAGATGGGGGGGAAGACAATGGCTGTTTTACTTGAGTTGATGAAACTAACGGTGTCTTTGTTGAAGATCCTCTTGGATATAAGTGACAATGTTGTTTCATTCTCTAATCTCGTGTTAGAGGTTGTTCCTAGGTGGTTGGTGGTGGCCCTGGAGCTGATAGACCAGACAACGTCGACTTTGCGTGAGTTGACAGAACTAATGAAGAGTGTAGCGGAGATCGTGAGAGGTCACATTGAGCAGCTTTCACCGGAGATTTTGGAGTTGATAAAGAGGATTGTCGGTTTGTTATATGATCATGTGGTCGACTTTGTTGTGGACCATGTTAAACAGCTTGTGTTCGGGTTTGTTTTCGGGTCGGTGGTGATGTCGGAGTACCATCAAATGATCGAACGAGTGTTGGAGAGTGTTGTGAGGAGTGTGGTCGAGAATTTTACGACAATGGTGATGTATTTCTTCAGCAGGAAATTTGAATCGATCCATATTATACGAGATAATAATACATGATAATGGTAAATTCAAAATGACTTTTTATTCTTATAGTTTATCAAATGTGATTGACATAAACGTGGGAAAAGAATCGAGCCATCCAAAAGAAAAGTTTACTAGAACAAAACTTAAATGGGCATAAGTTTAAACAGAGATAGATTAGGTTTATGAGACTAAACAAATAAACCAAAACTACAAATATTATCCCACTCGACTAATAGTGTTTGGCGAATCTATTAACTATAATAAAAGAAAGTTTTTACATGACACGTGTTAACATATTAAGCATTTTCACTTTTGTTTTCCCGCCTCTCTCTATTAATTAATGATAGTAGTATATATAGTAAATTATATTATTTAAAATATTTCTAAATTATAAAAAATAGATATCATAACAATAAAAAACTAGATTTTTAATGGAAAACACACTTTAAAATTGTATAAGACACGAAAAAACTTTTAAATACGAAGTATTTTACTTTTTCAAATCCTGCTGCAGCTGCACGAGCCCTTCCTGCATGTAATGGGGAAGAGGACCGAAACATGCAACTGAAAGACTCTACTGCACGGCGGGGGCCACTGAAAGACTCTACTGCACGAATACTTTCTGTTTTCTCTGTCTCATCTGTCTTAGAACTCTGGGGCCTCATTGGTAAGTGCTACAAGATCTCGTGCATTGGAACCCATGGTTATGGACCCGAATCCATTAGTATGGAACATTTTCTTTTCCACCCCATTACTTAGAAAAAAGTGAGCCACCGGTTCAGGTACAAGATACTATCATTACCGCAGCAATGAGAAAAATGAATGCAATAGCTAAATGATGATGAGCCATATCAGTCAGCCATAAACTTCCCCGAGGAGGGATCCTAGAATTCCGTCTGTTTTCTGGGTTTGGAAAAGTGTGTCCGTTCTAATACTCTATCCGAGAGTTATCAGCCTGTGAATTGTGTGAAAGTAGGATACTCCAAATCTTTTCTGGAGATATCCATTTTCCTGGATTCCAAAAGAAAAAAAGATCTATGAGAGTTCTTTCCTGAATCCGAAAGAGAGATTGCCGATACTAAGTAGCAGCCAAAAATTTGTATTTTTCTAAGTTTTATAAGATGATTAGTTTTTTTAAATAAAATTAAAAAAAACCAGAATGTTTTAAAAAACAATTAAAAAAACACAATCTTATAAAACAATATTTTAAAATGATATTATTGTTGTTTTTTACTTAAAATACTTATATATACATAACTCAATCATATCTTATTTACAAATATTATTTATAATTTTAAATTTTATTACAAATTATTTAATATTTTATTTATTCAACACGTGTATTACACGGGATACTATACTAGTGTGAAATAAAGAAAAAAAGTACCTCATTAACATGAGCTTTTTGGGTCTGAGTTTTTTTGGCAAAATGATTGGTGGCAACCAATTCGAATGTTCAGATCGTCGTTCCGTAAATACATTCTTCAAAATTCATCGATTCTTACTCTATTGTTAAGTTCATTGTTATTCAACAATCATTCGTTGTTCATCGAAATAGAAACGGCCTTGGGTTTCCGTTTGTTCGTCATGAAGAACCAGAATCGATCGCTGGAAACCGACCTTTAATTTGACGACGAAGCCACAGTGATTTCAGTGAGAGAATCATTTTAACCTTTTAGTATTGTATTTCTATGTTACGAACACAATTGGTAATCAAGCATCAAGATCGATTTTAGAGAAGAAGAAACAAAAAGAAGAAGTTTCTTAAATAAAAAATTCAAGTTCCATTTGTGTTAGAGACTACGGGTGTGCAAAACAATTGGTAATCGTCATTTTAAGGGTATTATGGTTATTTCACGTAAACTTAACTCGTTAAGTTAACCTATATTTGTGTTAGAGACTACGGGTGTGCAAAACATGCATATTTTAGGCCCTCATCTGTAATTTATTGAAAGTAAGGACTAAAGTTGCAATACATGCATACCCCAGGGACTATCTATGTAATTTACTCTACAAAGTTATGAAGTTAAAGTATCTGTAAAAGTTGTAATACATGCATACCCCGTGTCACGTAAGCGTCACGTAGATAATGATTTTATCGTATTAAAAGGTGTAATGGTGTGTGAAATTGTAAGATTTTTCATAAAGGATGAGATGTAATGTCATGGTTGTTAATGAAAACTAAAAATAAAAAATGTTTTTCTTTGCCCTCTGTCCATGATAAAAATACACCTTAGTGCATCGCCTCCCCTATCATTTGATAGAGGGTGGTGATCCTAGCATGACAAGGGCCTCACATAGACACGTAAGGCCCCACTACAGTGGGACTTAGATAACAATACTAAGATTTCTTTTTAATATAGCAAACATTAAGTGAACTACTAAATGTCATTGTGATACTAGGGGTAACAAATATAACCAGTCAGCTTTTTAAAGGGTTAGCAATATACCGTAACAAGTAGTTAAGTAGTCGAATATAACTGAAAGCGAAAGATGTGTGTTACTTATAACAAGACTATTTGTCACTCAAGCTTGCTTCGTTATCAAGGAGTTAATGCAAACGAAGATGTGTGTTACTTATAACGAGACTATTTGTCACTCAAGCTTGCTTCGTTATCAAGGAGTTAAAGCAAACCTGCCAGCTTGAAAATAACACCCATCAATAATAAGTAAATAAAATCTTAAATAATTACTAACAAAATTTGTTTAATAAATTGTTTTTATTTAAAGTTTTTGTTTTAAAAAAAGATTGTTTTAAAATGTTAAGTATTTTCAAGAAAGATCGTTGTTATAGAAAAATTTCATATTTTATAAAAATATTCTTTTTTCAAATTGCATATTTTTAATAAAAAGATTTGGCTTTTAATTTCTTTAAAAAAACCTACTTTAAGTAGTTCTTATTTTGAAAAAGAAACAATGAGAGAGAGAGAAAAAGAGTAATGTAATAATTAATTATATATATTTTTAAGAAGATAGATAAAATAATATGATTAATCGAATAATTTATAATACATTTTTAAACGGAATAATTAATTTTAAGATGCTTAAAATGTAACACGTGACACACCTAATTATTTATTTATTATATAATATAGATATCGATTAATATTTTTGTAAAATCAATTGAATAAAATGAGTGGAGATTTTGAAGAAATATTCCCTAAAAAGGTTCTTTGAAAGGAACTTCTCTAAAGATAAGTTTTTAAATTAAACAATAAGTTAAAGAAATGCATTTTGACAAATGAGAAAACTACCATCAAACTGATAAATAAACCAATAAACCAAGACTCATAGTGTATGATCATTTGGGCTTTAGTCTATATTCTATCTCACGAAGCGAGAAGCTCACAACCAACCAATATGTGGTAACTCGTGCATATTTTTGATCTTTTTTATCTTTGATAGTTTGATAAAGGAGGGAGGGCATCAAGCACGACACGACACGACCCATGTGTTATGTGTACACAGGGGAGAGCCGGGAACACTGTCCCACGTACTTGCGCTAGCGATACAATATTGGGTCTTCAAGACTCGGGTCACGCAACGAGGGAAGGTGTAGCCGTTAAAGTGTGACAGTCGGCATCCCCATATAGCCGTTCAACGTCATTATTTAAAATTTTTTAAAATTTAATTTAATATTTTCACCTTATCTCTATAATTATTTAACTCAATTTCCCAACCTACTAATTCTCTAATTATCTCTTACATTATCTAAGCAACATGTTGAACGACATCTATACAAATTTATTAATGAATCCACGTAGATGAAATCACATGTAAACTTGTATTGCATGGCACAAATGCAATATAAAGAGGCAAAGAACGTACTCTTTAATCACGATGGGGCATGACAAATCCTTAAAACTCATCCTAAACAGTATATGGTTCCTCTAATGGACGATTCAAGTCTAAATCATAAACGAGCACGACACCCACCGTGATCTTTAAAACTAATGGGAGATAAAAAGTGTATGGTTCCTCCAAAAATATTTTAATATAAATATTCAGATAATATAATGTGTAATCTTAAGTAATGCAAACTCGAACGATTGTTCAATCCACTGACTTTGGTACTTCATTGGTTTAACATGACACGCTGGTCTTAGAAACCGGTTGATTGTGAAATACTAGAGAAGTCATTTTATATTAGTTTACTCTTATTTTCATTGGTTAAGAAGTAAAAAGAGAAAAAAGTTGATGGTTTTACAACAGTTTTATCCAGTTTACTAAAAATATATATACTTATTTATATTTATTATATATTTACTGATTATCAACCTTTATATGTATTAAGGATTGTATCATATGCTTTATTGGTTGTAGCCATCTTTTTTCTTTTTTCTTTTTTACTCTTTAACTTTTTTTTATTCAATACTTTTATATTTTTTACAATTTAGTCTCAACATATTATTTTTTGGTCACATATACCTTTTATATTTTAGAAATTTTCCTGTTAATATTTCGGTCTAAATTTTGCCGGTTAATACGCCGTAGTATGTATGTGCGATTCAATGTTTTTACGCTATCGTAACACGCTGGTGTTAGATCGACTTACTTTTTATCTTACATGTTTTATATTTTGAATGTGTGATTTAACATTTTACGTCTACTTTTTCATTCGGTTTATTTTTTCATTTTTTATTTTTTAAATATGAGGCTTTTCGGTGTTGATTGTCGCTGGTGTGATGTGTCAGGTGCTACTTCGTATGGTTTTACGTCTCTCATTGCAACATGGGAGGCTTAATACTAGTTTAGTCTATTTATTAAGATCTACTATGTCTCTCTGTCTAATCTTGACATTTTTTCACTATCCTTAATCCATAAAAAGGACATTAACTTAATTCATCTAATATCTCTTTCGTTCTCCTGATCTTATCCTTAAAGATTCTGTTATTTCGAGTCTTCCATATACACTATAACGCAAAGAGAAAGATCGCATGTAGAAGATTTTTCATCTGCTTTGAGAAGGGTGAGTTTTCATGCATACTTAAGATATCTTCTAACGTGATCACTAGCTCTTTTGGAGCTTTCAACCATCTTAGCATCAAATCCCACACCCTACTTGCTAGGTCACACCTTACAAGTAGATGGTTCGTATTTTCTGAGTTTGAGTCACACATTGAACACATTACATCCAGTGGAATCCCCCACTTAACCAAAGCTTCCTTAGAAGGAAATCTATCCATGCCCGCTCTCCATGTGAATGCCTTTACTTTAAGAGGCACCCAATAACCAAGGGATTTAACCGGCTCTAGTTTATCTACCGCTTCGGTTTCCATGACTTCAATCATTTGTAACATTATATACATACTCATTTAGCAATGTCGGTGGTGGGTCCCACCGGCCTTGCCATGTGTCACCCAACCATTGGACTACGCCTCTCTTTTTTTCTTTTTTTTTGGTTTCTCCACATTTACTTTCTGTATAGATACCCGCATTTCTGATTCAACACTAAATGTGTGTTTGTCGCAGTGGTTAGGGATGTTTGATTTGTGTCTTAGGTCTTGAGTTCGAACCCCATGATAAACATCTTTTTTTAATTCTTGTTTTTAACCTTTTAAAACTTTGTAATATATCATTTTCACCTACTCAAGTTCTTAAAGTTTCGGTTTATCTCTATACAAGTTTACCTGAAAAAATATTTTCTTACGTTCTTATTTTTGTGTGCGTGTCGTTATAACTTTAATCCGTCTCGGTTTGGCGTAATCGAAAACCATTTGGATCAAATATAAAATGCGTATGTACCTATTTTTATATACGTCTTACTTACAACCACTTATTTTCATATTTTTAATTGTCTCTATTTTTAAATTCAAAATTGAATAACTCGATCAAATATAAAACGCCTACGTGGCTATTTTTATATAGGTCTTACTTTCAATCTTACATTCATATTTTTGTATACGTGTCACTATATATTTAAGTTAATCTATGTTTGAACGTAACTGAAAACGAATCGGGGTATTTACGTAAATTTAGTTCGGAAACAAATAGAGTCGATTGTAGTCTGTATTTTATCATGTCGTGTACGAAGCCGTCGCAACGCACGGCGGGTACATATACTAGTTACATGTGAATTAAGTTACATTAATTGTCTTTTAAGGCCATTCAATAAACAATTTTATTAAATGTTACAATCACAAAACAATAAAGCTGGTATGGTCCATTAATGAAACGTTTATAATATAGTTGTCATTAAAACCACAAATAAAAAGAAGAGAAAAGAAAAAAATATGTTACTAAAGTCATCAACCTCATACCAATTCAATTCAATATGTAGGAGGCAATGTAAGCTATACATGTTTAAGGTGGCAACAAAAAGTCTGAATTACTCATCTCACCTATAGATGTAAAAACTAGTTTTTTTTTTTAACTGTTTTGGTTTTAAATCGGTCTTTCACTAAGAATTCTTAAACCGTCCGGTTCGGTTTGAACCGGTTTTTTTAACAACTTTTATCCTGGTTTAACCAGGATTTTTTAATTAAAACCTGTTTTGGGTGTCAGGCTATCAAACCGGTATACAAACCGCTTTTCGGGTCAGTTTGTAAACCGGTTTGGCTCATACCGATTTTTTTATCAAACCGGTTAGGGGTTTTTTCCGGTTTTTTTTTTTTTTTTTTTTGAAACCGGTTTATGTGTATATCTCTAGTCTCACCTCCGCTCTATGCTACTTACACTGGCATTGAAGGAAAAATTAGAATTAAAAAAAATGTATAGAAAAAACTTAAAATATTACAACAAAAATAAAACTATTTTCTTAAAGTACTTTCGCGATCAAAAATAAAAAATCTATAATTTCGGTATTTTTCGAAGAAATATAAATTAAAGCGCGCACAGCACTCCAACCGATCACCATCTACCTCTCCTAAATGAATACCGAGTCCGACGAACCACTATCGCCGGCCGGCCGGTTGTTCGTACAACCGGCGACTCACCAGATCATCAACTGCGCCCTCGGCCTTCACCAGCCCCTCGGCCTTGATGCCGCCATAACCGTCGTCTCCGATTCTCTCATGATCAAACACCCGAGGTTTTCAAGCCTCTTAGTCACCGACGATCACGGCCGTGAGTACTGGCGGAGAACCGAACTCGACGTCAACCGTCACATCATCCTCCGGCCCGATCCCGTCGGTGAACAAGCCGACGACGATGAATCTGCGATCAACGATTACCTTGCGGAACTCGCCGTATCGTCTCCGTTGAACACCGATAAACCGCTGTGGGAGATCCACCTTCTATCGGCGCACAAGTGCGTGGTGGTGCGTATTCACCACGCTCTCGGTGACGGAATCTCTCTGATGTCGTTGATGTTAACTCTGACGAGGAAACTGGATGATCCGGAGCAAACGCCGACGATCGAACCTCTGGTTTCGTCGACGCCGAAACGTGAATTAGGAGCCCTAGAAAAGTGTTTGAAAGCGTTGAGGATGATCTGGTACAGTTTGATCTATGTGTTTGAGTTTGTGATGAGGGGAGTGTGGGTGAGCGACGGGAGGACGGTGGTCGGAGGCGGAGCAGGGGTGGAGATGTGGCCGAGAAAAGTGGCGACGGCGAAGATGAGGGTGGAGGAGATGAAAACGGTGAAGAACGCCGTCGCGAACGCGGTAAGTAAGTTTTGAATATGTGTCTGTTACGTTTTCCGTTGGGGCTGTGAAAAGAAAAAGGGGAAATCGTCCTTATGGGTTGGCCAACTAAAACGCATCAAATGATCAAATTCATTTGTACGCTACACCTTGCCTTTTTTTTTTAGTGGTTCCTATGTAACGTCATATTAATCTGAGCAAATATAAAATAGTTTTATACATAAACTTTTTATTAAAACGGATTACAATTAGCCGTTAAAACAAAAAAAAAAAAACGGATAACAATTTACTTTATTATTTGTCACTAACATGATATGATATAAAGAGTATCTATAAAATATAATAAAATAATGTTTTTTTTCCCAAATATCATTCTCTTAAATCATTTTTTTGCCATTTGTTATTTTTTTAAACACATTTATTTTATTTTCCATCCAAAAGAGTATTGTAGTAATTTAGATAATCAAATTAATTTCTCTCTCTTAATAAATATCAATTTTATTAATTGATATAATTTTCTCTCATCTACATTTTTAAAATCAAGCTATTTTTTTTAAATTTAACTTTATTAAGATAATTAAAAATTGTATCTTTTTATTAAAATAGAAATAATAAAAAACAAAATTTTTATATAATATAAAATTTTCTAAATTAGTCCTTTTTTAAAAATAATATTTATAAAACCTTTTTGAAACATAATATTTTAAATCGGTTCTTTTTTAAAAAAATTATAAAATGTATGAAATTTTCTAAAAGCAGTTTTATGAAAACAAACAGAATAATTCGAAACCTAAGTTTTAAATAAACAAGATTTTTATAACAATAAATTTTTTATAAAATAATCTTAAATCGAATATGTAAAAATAAATTATTTAGATAAGAGAGTTAAAAAATAATATAATTATTTTATTTCTTAAACTATTACGCATATTTAATTTTAATCGTATCTTATATAAAAATATCACAATGTAATATTTTTATGTTTATTACTAACTATAATCCGTTTAATGAATTAGTTTTTAGCCTATCTATTTATTTATATATCTATATATATCTATAACAAAGAAAATTTAAAATAAAAATTGATATAATTGTAAGTTTTATCATACTAACTTTCTTATTTTTTTATTATTATTAACGATATTGAATACTAATAATATTAATCATACCATTTTCATATTAAAAATTATATAATTTAATAAATTAAAACCTATTTTTTATTAAAAATACACTTTTTAAAAAAAAAGTTTTATAAAAGACAGAATACAACAAAAATTTTTTAACATAAATTCAGTTTTCTTAAAATAAAATATTTGAAACCCAAATTTTTTTATTAAATAAAGGTTTAAGAAAATATATTATTATTTATTTACGTAAATTAGTTATTCATATGCAATTATAATCATATTTTATCTTCAAACATAGTTTTATAATTCGTAATTATTTATATGTAATTATTTAATATTTTATTATTTAACCCGTGTAATACACGGGGTACTAACCTGGTACATATATAGTTCAGAGACAAGGCACCATACTTTTATAATTCTTCGTTTGTGACAATTTCTTTTTATATACGTAACTATATGAAATTATTTTATGAGAAAAATTGACTTACTATAATTAAGTTTTCTATGTATTTTAAGAAGTTTTTTTTGAAGTTTTTTTATATTTTAATATTAACATATCTGGATAAAATATAAGAATCTTTGTTATTATTTTGTGGTTTAATTTGAAGTATGACATGTGCTGAAGAAAAGTTCATTAAACAACCACCAAGTTTTGTAACTATTTAATATAAGTTAAACTAGAAAAAAGAAATAATTATTTAATAGTAATTAAAATTTATATATGTTCTATTTAAATTCTACAAATTAGTAAAATAAAAATCCTTATTCTGATTATTAACAAAGAAAACCATGATTCTAATTAACTTAAGAAACATATTATACCTTTAAAATCATAAAGAATCAAACGGTACCTTTATAGCTATCAAAATGCCAAAATATTTCATGATAAGGTTTGTTATTGATACACCAACTAATCTCTCATTTTTTTTTTAAAAATTTTTATTATACATACATATCTATTTTATCTATTTTATTCTAATAAATCAAGGTTTTTAAGTACAAGTGTCGCGATCCTGTGTATTCTCGGGTTGGTTTTCCCGCCTAAACTCATAATCATATTCTTCTTTCCTTAAAAAATTTCTCATTTCCTTTCCTGTATTTTTTTATTTCATTTGGGATTAATAATTTCTTATTTCTCTATACAATTAAGCGACCTAAAATTTTTCAATATTAGTTACAAAGTCATTTGCTTGATAGTAATTTTCTTAATTACTGGTAAGTTTTTTAAGATACTAAATGATAATGGTTTGAAGTAAATAAACTAAACAATTATATATCTCAAATATAAATATTCTTATGCTAATAATTTATTAAGATTTACTAAATTATAAGATTTCAATTATATCATATGTTAAAATATAATTTTATAATTCTTAATCTATATTATTTGTCACTTAGAATTTCTTAAATATTTATTATTTCTTATTTTACCAATGGTTGATAACATCTAAGATATAAAATTTTCATAAAAATTAATGATTTCAAAAAGTTAAATTTATTCCACCACCCATGTGATACATGGGTTCTAACCTAGTAAATACATAAAGAGAGATAGATAGATGTGGGTGTTTCAATAATAAATTTGGATATTCATGTAACTCAAGCTTTTCATGATTTGTCATAATTTTCTACTAAATACAATATTTGAGACACTTTTTATTTTTTATTAATATTTAAATTGTTGTACTTGCAGATCCCGAACGTACAATAATCAACTCACTAACAATTCGTAAAAATATTTCATGATTTTTATAAGTATAATGTATATTAGTATTCTTAAACTGTGTTTCCGAGTTTACCTAACGAGATAAAAAAAAGTAAACACTTACTTTCTCTTCTCTTATTTTCTCTTCTTTCCTTTTCTTTTCTTTCCTTCTATTTCCTTTCAATTTTGAGGGATTGATTTTAGCCTTTATTTTCCTTCTATTTCCCTTCTTTTTTCTCATTAAGTAAAGTCAGAAACATAACTTTTTTACTTTTCTTTCATTTCCTTCCATTAAAAAAACTCTGAAACACAACTGTTTTTTTCTTTTTCTTCCACTTTCCTTCTTTTCTCTCATTCAGTAAACTCGAGAACACAACATTAGGGCATTCACATCCTGTTTTTTAAATTGATGTGAGTGTATTTTTTATATTATATGGTATGGTTATAAATAGTTATGAGTGCAGTAGAGAAAAATATTACTATTCAATCTGTATTTTGAGAAAACATTGTTCAAATTTTTATAAATATTATTGTGAGTAGAGGAGAGAAAAAATTATGACAAACTTATAAAAAATATTATTTAATTAAAAATAAAAAATAACAATAATTTTTAATGTAATTATATGAATAGAGATGAGAAATAGGATGTGAATGCTCTTATATATATCGTAAGTTTCTAAAATTGACCAAACTTTTTAATTTCTTTTAATACCAGCTTTAACCATATTCTTATTAATGATGTAATATATTAGTTATTTTATGATATAGTCACGAAAATAGTTTTTTTAAATAAAGGTATATAGCTCTATATATCTGCACATGTAGAAAATAAAGTTATAGATAGAATAGATACGTGCAAGGTAGATAGTCAAGAATAGAAACACGAAAAATAGATAAGCAAAACTAATATAAATACATGTAGTTTATTCTTGTATTGTATTGGATAGAAGTAAAGAGTTAGAATCATTTGACAACTCATAAATATACTAAAAACTATAAGAACTAATATTAATAGCAAATATTTTTTTGAAATCTACACATTTATGTATGTTTATATACCTTAAAAACAATCAAAGTAACATAAAAGACCATAAATGTAATGCTTTCCTATGTTTTTAGTTTTTTTATTTGTTTAGCTACGCATGCGTGGATATTGTAACATACATATGACTTACACATGTGTAGATTAAAATTCCATTCATTATTTTCTTTTTGAGTTTTAATAGATATGATTAAACATTATATTTCAATCACTATTTTGTATAAAACATAAATAAAATTGTGTGTTGATAGGAGTTCTCGCGTTCTGAATATATTTGTAAGTTTTTAAATTATCTTGATATTACTTTCTTAGAGAAAATTACATAAATAGTCCTTGTGGTTTGATCAGATTGCATGATTGGTCCCCAAACTTTGAAAATTACAAAATTAATCCAAACTTTTATGTAGTTATTGCAAATTTGTTCCCCAAAATTTACAAAAGTGCAAAGTTAGTCCAAACTTTTATGTGGGGTTGCGCTTTTGGTCCGTACAATCAAATTTAAAAGTTAATTTAAATTTTATGCAATGCATAAAAAAATAAATTTAGTGTCAGGGATCAAACATGCAATGATTAAATAAAATTTTAGACTTTTTTTATAATTTTTAAAATTTAAAAACCAACCATACAATTTGGTTATTTATACAATTTTCTCACTTTCTTATTTTTGTATTTTCTGAACTTTTATGCCCTTGGAAATGGACATTGATTGATATTTCTTTTTAAAGGCATACATCAATGAGTAGGTGAAGAATAGTAGGATGCAAAACCACCGTTTACATGGTCCACCGTCCATATGCTTTATTTGATATATAGGGAATTAAGGTTGAAACTAGACTCTAGAGGTTAGGTTGCCAAAATAGTTTAATCATTCTTATTTTATAAAATGATTTTTACCCTTTCTTTTGTAATATCACATCAAATTTTTAATAAAGTAATTGTTTTGATTGATTCGGTTACAGGTCGACTGTATAATCATATTCTATAGTTGCAAGTTCTAGTTCTATCTAGTCATTTTATGAACAAGAATTTAACAAAAGAATGATTGGATCTATGGTGTACGTTAGAGAGAACTTTCACCCGCGAATCTATGTGTAAGTTAGAGAGAACTTTAATCGTAAACATGTTTGAATTTTCTCATCTTTTGTTGTTTTATAAAATTTTGTAAGACAAACCGTCAAATTAAATTACTTTATCCGGTTTGGTTTGTATTTTTCTAAAATTTAGTTTACCAATCATGACACATTAATCGTCAGTCCATAAATACCATGCTCTTTATTCATCATTTTCTGCATCCTAGTTCTCATCAAAACTCGAATATTGTTAGATGATATAGGAGGAACTAGGATGAAACTCATAACTAGATCTTTATATGCTGTTACACCACAACTAGATAAAGGAATATGTTGCAACATTAGATGATGAAAACGTATAAAACATCATGATTGTTTATATGATTATCCATATAGGATTAATTAGTATTGATCTTTGAAAGACTATAATTTCCATTGTCATAGCCTCATAGTTATAAATTCGGGAACATATTATTGAATGCAGACGATAAATGATGTACTTTTCGGCGTGATATCATCGGGACTATCAAAATATTTGAGCAGCCGATCCTCTGACTGTATGTCTTTTTTACATCTTTCGTTAAATTGTAATGAATCAATGTCGAACTTCTAGTTCATCATTCATGTTTAACATGTTAGATACTTGTCTTTTGTAGCTCTTGAGGAGGGCCTTCAAATCACCGGTGTCGCATTGGTTAATCTAAGACCGTCGCCTGGACTCCAGGTTACATTTATTTAACCATCAACGACATATCTTGAAACATAATAGTAGTACATGTGGTTTATTATACATCGAGAATGTTCAGTTAGGACTCAAAAAATGGACATTCACATATGAAAGAAAATATCTCTCAAACACATTCAGTAATCAGATGTGAAAGGATTGATCACATTCACATGTGAATGAAGGCTTAACATATGCATGGGTCTATTCACATGTGATTACTTCAATGGGGCCACTCATATTTCTAATTTAAGGGCCCATTTTTATTTTATTGTCCTCAGGTTTTTATGAGGCTTATGACTTTATGTTACATCAAAAATATAAACAAATTAATATATATTTTCGTGTCATTAATGTACTGATCTATTTTATACCAGACCAAACCTAAACCAAAATTTTGATATTTTGAAACAGGGAACCTGACTCTATCGTATATTGGTATTGGTCTAGTGACGGTTTAGAATCGGGTCTGTCCCAAATGGAACTGAATTAGTGATTCAAACTCACTTCCTTACCTAAATAATGTTCTTTCAATAAATGAAAAAAAAAAACAAATTGAGTTTCGAACTAGGCAGAATCCAACCATTCTAGACTAATAACTAAATGTTTAGTAGTCCGAGTCGGTCCGGTCTATTTTTCCAGTTTAATGGTTTGTACAGAGTTTTGCACACCCTTATTTGATGTAACATTTTTATTTCAATATAATTTGATGCAATTATGTGTAAGCAGCTGTTGCCACATTACTTTTTCTCCATTTAGGAGATGGATTGCATTAAATGGTAACGGAATCAAAGTTTGTGATATTGAATTATTAAAATTTAAACTTCGGTGAATAGTTTTAGATATTTTTATGGTTAAACTCTGAGTTAATTTGTAATTTTGGCAGGATATAAAAGAATTGATGAAGAAAAATGAAGGGTCAGGGTGGGGAAATAAAGTTGGTATTATGCTACTGCCAGTTTACTACCATAGAAATGGGTCTGATCCACTTGACTATTTAAATAGAGCCAAAAAGATGATTGATAGGAAGAAATTATCTATGGAGGCTTTTCTGTCACATCAGATTGGATACTTTGTCATGAAGTTTTTTGGACCAAAGGTGATATATTCTGTCAATACCCTTTTCTTAATTTCATTTATCTTGCTATTTGTAGTTTATTCACCCACGTGAATTTTTAACATGTCACGAACTTAACATGCAATTCATAAGTTTGGGTTTAGGTTAAATGGTTTTGGTTAATTTCGACTCAAACCCATGAACCAATTTAAGCTAAACTAGTCTTATTTATGTCAACATGTTACAAGATAGGTTCGCAGATTGACTCGGTTATTTAAAATAAATCACAGGTTAATTTTGCCAACCCATGATCAAGGCCCGTTTAGCAACACTAGTTATTATGACCAATATTGTAATATCAATATGATTGCACTTAAGGAATTCAGTTCAGTTTTCAAAATTTTCATCTGGTTCGGTTGACCTAAAATATTTCTTGTCCACTATTCTTTTTTACACAATCACGTGCCAAATACGATTAAAAAGATTATGTTATTTTAGTAACTATATTTAATTTGTGTATTAAGTTTATATTATTAAAACCTTTTGGGTGGTTCAACCTTTTTCACTGTTAAAGATGGAATATTATTATCCATGTCAAGTCATTTACAAGCAAATGGGTCAAAATTTTGATCTTCATTTTCAGAGTTTGGAGTGATGATCATCATTCTTATATCTGTAGGTTGCAAGTTTGCTCAATTACAGGGTAGTTTGCAACACTACTTTCACAATTTCGAATATAGTGGGCCCACGAGAAGAGATCACGGTTGCAGGCATTCCGGTTACGTTCATAAGGACAACGTCATCAAGTTTATCCCATGTACAAATGCCTAAACGACTCATTAACTCTTTTAAATTCAAACATATGATGACAACATCATTAAGTTCATTTGTAAAATATGTTATGTTGAACTTGGATGCAGGCAATCACAATGCATATGGTGAGTTATTCAGGAAAAGCTGATATGCAGATTCTAGTCGCTAAAGACCTCATTCCTGACCCTGAAAATCTGGCTAAATGTTTTGAAGATGCACTACTCGAAATGAAAGAAGCCGCTATACGAATATGATATAATTCTTTTCGAATTTCTTTGAAACTCGTATAAAAAGAATACGTAAATGTACAAGATCCAAAAACACGCGCGAATGTAGAAGATCCAAAAATTACACGAATGTTTAAGATCCAATATTTTTTGCTACGCGTGTAACGTTTTCTATTAGTCACTTGGCAAATACATGTGTGTAACATAAGACATATTATATGATGTGAAACACAACTACTAGGATATTAAGAAGTATATAAGTATTGGAAATCGTGTTCATTAAATTACACTCCTACTGCCTTAGATTTGGGTTGTTTAACTATTTTAGTTTTAAAAAATATCATTTGATATATTATTATATCATGTTATGAGGTTATATCTTATTATGGTTTTGATCCCTGACATTAATTTTATTAAAATTTTCTATTAAATTCAAAGGTATTGTAGTAACTTCATGTTTGGGAGGCTTGTTATGTAACGTTAAAATAATATTGGATGCTTCGAGACTATTTGGGTAATTTATACAAGCTAAAATAAAAATATTATAATTAAAACAATGAGAAATTTCTCCCAATCTCCTTTTTAACAAGTTTTTTTCTCAAATGTCTTTGATTTTCAAATCCCACAAAATGTTTTCATCCCGCAAAACATCCCCACAAAAACAGATGTGCCGACCATGTAATGAGGCCGACCACCAATGTTTAGGTTCATTATCATCATGACACACGTGGGTCAGGTTCATTATCATCATGACACACGTTCAAACATAGGCTGCACCAACCGTTTTTTACTAACATCAGCGACTCGGCGGTTTTTGTAGGGGGTGTGTCACAAACAGCAAGTTAGCGATGTTATTCTAACATTCATGCCCCGATCGCTACCAACAATGTATGTTTGTTTAAGGTATTTTTTTAAAAACTAATTTGTCTACACTAATGTTACACCATGACCTGCTGGTGCAAATGGGATGGATACAACAAAGCTAGTTTCATCAAATGATAACCGAATAACAGTTTGTCATATTGTAATAACTAGTTTTATACCTGTTTGATGGATAGGTTTTTTAAGGTTGTCATGACAGCATTAATAATTCATCGACTAATGGATTGTTTGATTAGCAGAGTATAGTACGAGCTTACGGATAATGTTTAAAGATAATGAACCAAAAACATAAACAAACAAGCCCGCAAAAATTAAATTAATCCCAAGGTTAACAAAACAACCAACAATCTTCAAAACATAGCAATCCAACCATTCAAACACACAAATCAAATCAAATCAAATCAAATCAAATCTCTTAATGCTACCCAAACTACATAACAAGTCACATTACAAACCATTCGACCCTCCTCAAGGAAGACTAGGAAACAGTACCATCATTCTAATGCGAGACCCACCAATTGGTTAGCGGCAGCACTAGCCGTCGCCTGCTGCTGCTGTTAAGAAACATTTCTCATGGCCTCCTTAGCCTCTTCAGCCTTTGTTTTCAGAGCATCAGGGGATTCTAGCAAATGAACAACTTTAATACGATCCATTTCTAAAAGCATCCCTGTTATCTTTGCTGTTGTGTCTAGTTCTAGCTGTTCCACCAATGGGTATACATTTTTCTCTCAACATCTGTGTTGAAAATAATATATCTCACCAACAAATTACAAGCGTATCCTAATGTGGGTCTTGATTTTGAATAAGTTGATGTAAAAAAATATAGCAATATTACTACCTCTTTTACAAGTATCCTAAAGTGATTTTATTTTAGTCTTTTTTTCCCTTAAACTGACTATAACACTCATAGTGATTCCTGACTACAAACCAACCGCTACCTTAATGTGTATTTTAATGAATATAGAAATGCATACTGTCCTCTGCTCACTGGGAGCAGAATATGCAAGGGCGGAAGCTAAAGCACCAATAGGAATTGGTTGTGAGATTGCAGCATCACGCAAAGGAACAACTGGTTGTATTTATATGGAAGAGAAACCATGCCTCCACCTTTAATGTCGGTCATGGAAGGATCAGGTGCATTGCATCCAGGGGGTATCGGTACACCCTCCCACATGGGTGTAAAGAATGGAAAAATGGAAGCAAATTAACACTTTTGAACAGAAATAAAATAAGCATTAACTTGCCATTAAAATATGACACGTGATGGAGCAATTTGCCGTAAAAAAGCATCCATATACAAAGTCTATGGGAGAATATGGATAAATCCACTAAATTTCTTTTAGAGATAGAGAAACACTATTCATTCCTCCTAAAAAACTAACTTATCATTTTACATTATTTGCTTAATGAATTTATACTGTATATCATTATCGTAATTTGATTATTTTATACAATCTATCAAATAAACATCATAAAACTCGAATTAATTTTGCACAAAAGATCTAAACTATAAATACCTTGTGATGTTTAAAAACTTTGACCTATATCAAATATGACATTTCGTGTTACTTTAATATTATTAACTAGTTTTAATAAACCCGTGTAATTACACGGGTTAAATAAATAAAATAAAAAATAGAAAAAAATTGAGTAATTATAAAAGATATTCTAAGATAAGATATAATTGCGTGTGATGAAAGATTATAAGTAATAAAACAATGATATCAACTTTTAATTTTTGAAATATCATAATGTATTCATGTCATTCATTGTCCATGGATTTTTGAAAAACCCTGAATGGTATATTGACGCAACAACTTATTAATCTCGAAACTATACTCATTGGAATTACCAGAAAGCCCTCCGTAGAGGAACTGAAAACCCCTCCTACACAAGAATTGTAAGACCCTCTGGTTCACGAATCGAAGAGCCCTTTGGTGCATGTACAAAAATTCTTGAATGCATGTAGCGGTACCCCTTCTGGAAACTCGGTAACAAAAAATTATTATCTCAATGGTAGCTCGTTTTCGATTCATTCAAAGATGACCCAACTGAAGAAGATGCTCGCTTGAGTCCTAAGTTTATGTTATTTAATGTTTAGTATGTCTATGTACTCATATACTTAAAAACCTAATAGAAGATGATTATTATCTCCATGGTAGCTCGTCTCCAATTAAAAAACGACTCGACAGAAGAAGATGCTTGCTGAAGTCCTTAGTTTATGTTATTATAATGTATGGTTTATTTATGTAATTTGTTATCTTTAGTTTATTTAATAGTATTTTTTAGCTTATTTGATATTTAATGAAATTAGAATTAATAAGTAACACATAATATTAATTTTTAGAAAAATGCAATTTATTGATTTGTTTAAAGATTTATAGCTCTGTACCCTCCCGTTGAGGCTGCGCATGAGCAACAAGTTCCACATGTCAAACAAGGAGCCATAATGTCGCAACTATGGGTGACGAGGTAGTCATGCCCCGCCATGGGTCAAATAGGAAAGACGCGTAATTTCGACACCACTACTACATACATCCTTAGGGTGGATGCCATGGAAGTCGCGCATCCCGTTATCCGATCCTCCATCTTGCCTTCTCATTTTATTTTCTGTTGAAGATTTAATTCAACGTGGCTCTTATGCTTCGGTTCTGATCTTGCGATACTTATAAGTGGATGGGTGATATTCTTGCATGACACCCCTTGCCATTACTACCACGCCCCACTTGTCCCTGCATGTGTTCCATTTGATCTTAAAACATAACTCCACTCATGAGCACCCATCCATGATCTTTTATATCTCATCCACCTTACTATTATATCTTCTTATCCACCGCATATTGCTTAAAAATAAGGTATGTCCAAGCAAATCACGTATATGCATTTAAGTTATTTGAATTGATATGTGAATAAATATGTATGTTAATAATACATATCTTTCCCCCATTTTAAGTGTTTGTTTGTTACAAATTCATCGTTATCGATACTTAATTGTGATTAATTTGGATTTTGTAGTTTTGGATGGTTGTTTGATGATTTCAAAAGAAAAAGACAAGAAATTCATGAAGATTTTGGAAGTTTAGAGGCTGTTATGATCATGTTTGATTCTTTCATGACCATAACAGGCTTCAGGCCCCTCTTTTCTGCGCATTATGGTCATGACCGATTTTGTCAAGATCATAACACATATCAGGAACCCTTTTAAGCCCTTCTTCTTCACCACTTTGGGGAAGACAAATTTTGCAAGAAAAAACCCTAGTTTCTCTATCATTGTGGTGACTTTGAAGGAAGTTTTTCAAGAGTTCAACTTAGGTTGAAGATCAAGTATTTCAATGAAATATTCAACTCCACACAACCCACCTCTACTCATCTTTGGTTTGAAAATCTCTAGATCTATCATGTTTTCTTCTATTGTTATAAGTTTGGTTGTGGTTTTAGTAAGCCTCGTGGGCTAAACACTTTTTATCATTTAGATTAGATGAAGCTTAGCATACTTTGACATTTTACATATGACTTTTGGTGATAGTTAGGTTAATGCTCATTATAAGGTTATGAATGTTCTTCAATGATTTTGTATGTTTATTGAACTTGATGAAATAATGAATTTTATGGGTGTTATAATCATATATTATTGAAAAACTTTGTGTTTTAGAACATCTTTTCATGAATTACATACATTAGCATGTAGTTTATGGCATTTGACTAGAAATGGTAATTGAAGATTGGTTATTTAGTAAAGTTGAACAAGTATGCATCCTTATACATATGTTTATGAAAGCCATTGTGTTTGTTATGAATATCTCCTAACTTTGTTTATGTGTAACTATAGATGATGCGTAAATTTATGTTTCTTGTATTCGTGTTAGGACATTTATAGATTTTGTTACATCACGTGAATTGAGGTGGTTACCATGTGTTCATCGTGTTAACTTTTCAAAGATTTGTGGGTTTGGTATCCTTGACAGGAGTCCAAACCATTTTTAACGTTACCCTAATTATATTGTTAGTTCTTCATGGAATAACTTTAGGTGTCTATTATGTGTTTATCGTTCTAGCTTTTCAAAGAGTTATATAATTAGATAACCTTGACAGGAATTTAGTTTACATCCATGTTTCATGTGTATAAAATGATCTCACAATAGGTTCATGTATGTTGCCATTGTTTTACTAAGCAGATTCCAAATCTAAGTGATATCTTCCTTTGATTGATTATCTTCATATTCGTTTACGTTTTTCAATTAGATTAGTTGTTGGCTAAATTAGTTAATCATAATTTTCATAAATTATCTTTCATCGGCTAAATAAAGAAAAAGACTTAGTATCAGAAGCTCTCGTGTCCACAAATCAATACTTGGTTTTTACCAAAAGCTATACTACTATCTGATAGGTACACTTGTCTATTGTGTGTGTAGTTCATAAGGTGAGAATCATTTTTATAATTTTAAAGCTTAGTTGTGTAAAATTCATTATTATATATATATATATATATATATATATATATATATATATATATATATAACACATCATGAATCATAACTCGAGTACGACTCTTTATTTTCGGTAAGCAAATTCGTCAAATCATCGTTTAACCTTGCCCCCAACCATATAAAAAGCCTATTAGGTATGCTCTTAGTATGTCACACTATAACTAAGAAAAACAAAATAACTTCAATTAAGCTGTGATTCACAATTTGTCGTCTTGACCGCCAAACGCTCTAACCAGACCGATACCAAAATGACATGCAACTATGTAAGTACTCAAACGAACTGATGGTGTATGATGCTCTTGGTCCGACATACCAGTCTATTAAAACATTGTTATTTAGGACAAAGTAATTCCCATCAATGCGCAAGAGAAAGTGGCAAGGCAAGGCTCGAACCACAAATCCAAAGGATGATTTAAGATTAAACTCTGATAATACTTTTCATTTTCAGATAACCCATAAGCTAGTGTAATAAAATTTTATAGCACAAATTCAAGCAATGCGAATCCGTTCCGTTCGGATATTGATCGGTCTTGGTTTGACATGGTTTACGCGTTACTGGTTCCCGGAAGAGTTAACATCTCCATTAGCTAAACCCTTTCTTATTCTTACCTTGCCTTTGGAGTCGTATTTTGTTCGTACACAATCAACGGGCTTCTCCGATTGCTCAAGATATCTCTTTTCAACCGAGGAACAAAACAAGATCATTTCGCTCCATTTTTAGTCAAATAGTGATCCCGTCTTGCTGGATCCTGTACCTGCTCATCACTGTGCTCTTGGTAAGGGGGCTTTAGTCTCGGAAGTTTCCTAGCATTAGAGTTTGATCTCTCAGTCGTTCATTCTTCAAGGCATAATCTTTCGTGACAAGCGGAGGAGCAAGCAACAAGAGCAAGTAAAGTGAAAGTCTCCTCATGTCGCTTAGAGTAGTGAATCCTGTGAAAGCCGAAGACTAAGAAGAAGGGTTTTAGCGAGCAGGGAAAACTACTGAATACGATAACGATACATTCACAGCGGAACAAGAAGAATCACTGTCGACTCAACTTGACGAGTCAGTAGCTGCGAGGTTTGATGGCCTTGACTTTCCAATTGAAAATTGTAAGCGGAAAGAGGCTAATCCTAATTAGGATAGGCTGAGCTTGACTAAAAGTACGTGGCTTATCGAATAGTGATTCTTTTGGTATTATATTCCCTGTTACACCCCTACTTTATCCGTGGGCGAGGGCTAGGGCTCTAGCTGCTCTGATGAACCACCTAGATGGACGGAATGAAAGGCGCAAGAACACAAACAGAAGATTCAACAGAGTATGAAAGCCTTTTTCTGGGAAGGTCAGTTGGGTGAGTTGGCTTTAGGAAAGGAGTTTCATTCTTAGCAAGATCCCCAGCTATTGAATCTGTTGTCATCGGCAATTATATATAAGCTCATGTAGGATTATTAACTTTATAAAACTCAACTTTTTTAGCGTTGCTTAGAAAAGTCAAGTTTTAGATAAAGTTGAACTTTTAGCGAATCAAACTCGAGCAGTTTTATTTGTATTAGTAAGTGAGCGTGGATTATAGCATAAATAACCATCACCTAAGAGCCAATGTATAAAGTGCTTATTTGGGATTGTTTATTTTATATCTATTTTTGACTTATTAACTTTTGAAAGTTAATTAGTAAAAAAAAAGTGTTTGGCAATCTAAAAGGACATTTCAAATTGATTTTTTATTTAGGGTAAAAAAAATATTTTGAAAAAGTAAGAAAATACTTATTTATTAACTTTTGAAAATTTTTTTACTATAATTTTTTATTATATCATCTGATATCTCCTATTAGCCCCTTTTTATTTTTAAAAGTATGTATATTTTGGTATTTTTTTACAACTTCTTAATGTATAAATTAATCCAAAAACTTCTCCAAAAATTTATTTTAAAAAATCATAAGTTAATAACTTTTTTTTTTCAAAACTTCTTTTTAACTAAAATAAATAAGGATCAATTGCATATATACTCTTATAAACATTCTTTAAATGCATATATACCCAGACAAAAGCTTTAATTGCATATATATCTAATTTATTGTTATAACAATGTTACCCTTAAAAAAAAAACGAATAAACACTTACAGATAAGTATATATGCTATTAAAAAGTTTTAGAGTGGGAAATATACTTTTAATCCAATAAATAATCTCAAACACGACAAAAGAATCAAAAATTGGGGACTTGCCAGCAAATAATAAAGTCCTTGTTGAGTCCACGTATGGTTTAAACTCATCGTCACTCCACGTTGACGTCGCCGCACATCGAAATCGAATTACCGCAGACCGCTGCCATCACCGGAAACCGTCAATCGTCACCGTTAGCAGCTGTTCTCCGCTACAAGCCTTCAGATTTTGAAATCTTATCTGCTGCTTGTTTATTCAGTAAGCGTCAAGCTAACCCTGCCTTTTTCCTGTTGTTCTTTGTATAGTTGTCTATTTCACATATCTGAAAAAGCCTAGATTCCAATTTCGAGCGAGTGAAATATGTTTGTTTTACTCTATTCGTCTATTTTAAATTGCTGAGGTTGCAGATCAGAAGAAAGTTCTTAGCAGAATTTGCTAGGAGAATTTTAGATCTGAATATTGGGGAAAATATATCCCTCTGATCCTGTCAATAAATTGAAATACTGCAACTGTTATCGTTTGAGGAATTAATCTCAATACAACTCAGTAACTTGGAATTTGAGGGTTTTATTTGAGTACTATGTAGTATGTACAATTGCATATGCCAGTTTTGCCGTTTAAGTTAAACAAGAACATCTTATTTATCCGAAGTAATCACTATCTCGATAGTTTCAGAAATCACTAACATATCTTTGTTTTATAATATGACTGCTCTAAACCAAACAAAATTAATATACGCTGTTACGCGGTTTAGATTAAACGCTCACTTGGTGGAAACAATGTTCCTGCACCTTAATCAACTCTCTACTTGGGTGAATTTAATAACTGTTTTCCTTAATCCAGTTTATTCTAAGAGTTCATTGTAGGGTTCTCTCTGTTAAGTTTGCACACCACCAAAGTAGGCATTAGTTACCTAAGTTTGATCTGAACTCACGAATGCTGGTTTTGTTTGTGGTAGTATCTCATGGCTGTCATGAATTAGATGGTATTCTTGATTGATTACCAGAATGTTTGCCTTCTTGCATGATATCCAAGATAGATTCGTTATGTATGTTAGTTAAGATGGTCTTGATTGTGGAAGACTTGATGGTTATTAACATCAAAACCCCACTTTCACCGTCTCTTTGACTTGTAAACATTTGACTTATTTCGATTCCCATAACCCTTCAACTTCCATAGACCACTATATAACCCTAAAATGAAATGAATTTTATTCATCTATATAAACAACATATTTCTAATCATCTATTACTATTGGAGCTTGGTACGCTAGAATATTCTAGCCTAATGAAGATGAATGAACTCAATTATAGTTTTTTCTCCACTACCACAAGGTAATGACACAATTATATTATTTCATATTTGCAAACATGGATTTACATAAAATTGGAAGATATTTAAGCAGGGATACATCCATGAACCGCCATCAAGCATTAGATTAGTTAACATAACATTTTGCAGGCTTAGATAGCTATCAGTACAAGGACATTTATTTTAAACCTTAACAACCTTGTTTGTATGCTCTTGTTTTGATTTGATATCAAATCAAGGTAAAATTGTTATCTAACAACTGATCATTAATTCATTATATTGTTGGAATTTGGCAAATATATGTGGAGGTACCCAAGACCCAAGTATGTATATGGTTTCATTTACACCAACTATAGCCAACTACATGCTAGATGATGAACACAACCTAAAATTTTTTGAATAGACAAATCCCTTTTATGAGGTGCGAGCATGCTATAGGTTGAAATGGTTTTCTTCTAAATAATAATGTATTTTCGCCATCCAAGCATGTTTTTGATCGACATTGCTAGAAATGAAACCTGGCCTGTAAAGTAATCCGTTATACAGGCGGCCTTAATAAAAACAAATTGAGTACTTGGATGTTTTCTGCATGCATTTTCTTATAGTATCTTATATGCATCAACTAATGCATACCTTGGCCATCCAAGTATTCAAAGTTTTTCACTAAGGCCAACCAAGTATCAATTTGGTTTTGTTTATGTTGTTTTTGACTAACTACATCCTGGAATTGTATAATAAATCCCCAAGTTTGAATCTTTTGTCACATCCAACGTTGTAACATGACAAATCATCATGAATTCATACAAAAGTATCAACCATAGATGATTTGTCAAAATACAATTGAGTAGATTCACCGGCGTTATTGTTTTACAAACTTTCCAGCAAAGTACTTGTCATGAAGCCAAATTGATAAGTAGGTTGCCTCTAAAGTTGTTTTAGTATTTGGTAGCCTTAGTGAAAATTTTTGAATACCTGTGTGACCTTAATGAAAACTTTTGATTACCTGGGTGGCCTATGTATACTTATTCCTAAACTCGAAGTTATGAACTTATGATGCAAAAAGTCATTGAGGATTTATTTCGTCTGCAATTCAAAAACAAAAGAAGACCGTTATAGTTGTGGTTGAAGAAAGATGCACTTACATGCTTACTTGTCTACTTATGTTAAAGGGGCCTAAAAGGAAAAATGGATGTTGAATCTGGCAAGCCAAACGTTGATCTGGAAGCTTCTATTGCTGTAGATAGTGGACATGATAATGTTTCACAAAATGCATCATCAATGTTCTCTGCTTCTAGCCTAAGCACATGGGCCAAAAATTTTAAACTTCCTCAACCTCTGGGGGGCACACAAGCTGAATCTTCAACTGAAAATACTAGAAAATCATCATTTTCACGTTTGACTGGTGGCTTTGGGTTGCGGTTATCTCCAAAGGCTTCCCAACAAATTGATGAACCTGTTGAAGCTTCAGAAACCTCGCAAGTTGGCTTCATTGGGACGCTCACTAAAGGGTTTGTTGACACATCTAAAAGTGCAGCGAAGGCTGTGCAAATAAAGGCTCGCCATGTTGTATCACAAAACAAAAGAAGATATCAGGTACTCTGTTTATGTTACTGAATTCCTAAATATATGATTATCATTTTCTTTCTAAATCTTGTAGCTCAAATACTCAAATCAAGGTTTATTTCATATAGCCAAATGCTCAGAAAGAAAATCTTGCTAGTCAACTCTTTTGGTTATACTGATTTAGGTGGTAAGTGAAGAAAAACTGTAGACATGTCACCTAGCATTATTACATATATAAAAGAACTCTAGTGGGTTCACCTTAGTTAGTTGGGAGGTGACTTGTACACTTCCTCTTTTAGCAATAAACCATAAAACTAAATGTTAGACTATTTTACCCATCATCACACTCTTTCTATTTACAAGTTCAAATTGGTCAGGGGTAACATGGTCAAACTGTTAAGCTAGTCAGCTAGTGGTTTACGGAATTACAGCTAGTGGTTTATGGAATTATGGGTAAAAGAAGTGGTGTACAAATTATTTCATTAGTTAATTATATTGATTTAGACTACCAGAGGAAAAAAAACCCAGAACATCTAACTTTTAGAATTTAGACATATATATTAAGATGGTAAAGCATTACTCATTTCAATCTTCGTGGCAGACTTATATAAAAGTAGATCCATATATGATACCTTCAAACTGCTTTAGTGATTATAGTTACGTTTGTATCATTTTCATAGATTATATAACACATCATCTCATCAAAGAAGTAGTTGATTCTAGACGATTTATTTAATTGTTTTTACTTTTGGTTTCAGGAAGGAGGATTTGATTTGGATATGACTTACATAACTGAGAATATAATTGCCATGGGATTCCCTGCGGGTGATATGAGTTCAGGTTTCTTTGGATATGTTGAGGTGAACTGCAGGCATCTGCCATTACTTTTGTGAAACAAGTCATTAGTATAGTTGAAACTTGAAACTCCTTTTTTCCATAGTAATTCATTGAAACTTTCAATATTCTTTTTGAAGGGATTTTACCGTAATCACATGGAGGAAGTTATCAAGTTTTTCGAAACCAAGCACAAGGTAGCAACATTTTCTTATGTGTTTTATCTTGTAATCTCTAATCGTATTATGGTTTTATAACGACACAGGTATTGGTAAACTCAAGTTTATGTAAATCCAATGATATTTGGGCGAATTGCACAAAAATAGGAACAAACATCTACACTTTTTCCCTCAAATTTAGCAACCAGCTTTAGACATCCAACATGCAATTTGTTCGCGTTTTAGTAAGCAACCCATTTTAACCAATTTTCACCATGTAAATCTAATAATATATGGCCAACCTGCACGGAATAGAAACAAACTTGATAATAGCAACCAACTTTTAATTCATGTGAAAAATAAAAAACAAACTTGCAATTTGTTACAAACTTTTTCAATCAACATAGTTTAACCGATTTTACTTGTAGATGCGCCGTTGGTTGACTTGATCCCTGTTTCCATATTAAATTCCACATATTAAAAAAATTCTTATGTGTAAATAAAAAAATTGCTTTTAATGTTTGAAAAAGTACATTCTTTTGAAATTATATTTAAAAAAACAGCATACACACTCAGCAATATTCCATTCATAGTAGAACTATTGGTAGGGTCTAGGGAGGGCGGGATGAGGGCAAACATTTCCTCTATTCTAGGGGATATAGAAGCTGCTCCCTTTGAGACCCCTCCCACTGAGACCCCCTGGGTCTAAAAACCTTTTTTTATGTGTATCAAAGTTATATCTAAAAAAATAGTTAAATTTGAAATCACGTGACACATAAATTTGGTAGTTCAAGGTACTCAAACTAGGTTTTTTATAAGAAAAGGAAGGGATAATGGTATATTAGACTTGTGATTTTCAATAACAATCATAGGCGAGATAACTTTTCCCCCTTCCATAATTCCATGTGCTATAAAAGTCATTTATAGGTGAGAAATTCCCCAGTTTGAAACAAAAAGTTCACTTTCATGCCAATAAGGTTACCAACTTAACAATAATACCCCATGAACTTAATCTATTATTTCAGGACAAGTACAAGGTGTACAATCTATGCTCTGAAAGGCTATATGATGCATCACTGTTTGAAGGGAAGGTATGTTAACCTACATTGTTCACATGGACATGTTTTTGTTAATGAATTTATGTAATTTTACCAGCTTATAATATATTTTACATTAAAGATAAAATATTAGTTGTTGCTAGTTAAACAAGGTCAAAGATTGTATATTGATTGTGATAAA
Organism: Flaveria robusta; assembly: GCA_025506415.1. NCBI lineage: Eukaryota > Viridiplantae > Streptophyta > Magnoliopsida > Asterales > Asteraceae > Flaveria > Flaveria robusta. The sequence continues at coordinate 20,334,962 of CM046460.1, forward strand.
ATAGAAGAATACAATAGAGTTATATATATAGATTAATACAGGAGTACTAGGGCCGGCTAATATATGTCTAGGGCCGGGCCCATACGACTTAGGTATACTGACTATTACTCCCCCTCAAGCTAAGGCCGGGGACCAACTCTTAGCTTGGACTTCAAGAATAGGAAACGCTCTGATGGCAGTGGCTTGGTGAACACGTCAGCAATTTGATCATTTGTAGAGATAAACTGGACAGATAACTTTCTTTGAGCAACCTTCTCTCGAACGAAGTGGAAATCCACTTCCACATGCTTAGTTCTGGCATGGAAAACTGGATTTGCAGATAGGTATGTGGCTCTCAAATTGTCACACCATAGGATTGGAGCCGAAGGCAGTGGGACACGAAGTTCTGTCAGTAGTGTTTCAAGCCATGTTAGTTCAGCAACCGTATCGGCCAAGGCCTTGTATTCAGATTCAGTGGATGACGGAGATACAGTCTTTTGTTTTCTAGCTGACCATGAAACCAGATTGGACCCAAGATAAATAGCATAACCTCCCGTGGATCGACGGTCATCCGGGCAACCAGCCCAGTCCGCATCAGAGAAGGCGGTTACGGGCGGTCCAGTGACATCCGTATAAGCATGCAAAATGGGAGAGGATGAGCTAGAGATTAAGAGACCATGATTAGCAGTCCCATGAAGATATCGTAGAATGCGCTTTACAGCTGACCAGTGATTGTCAGTAGGGGAATGCATGAACTGACAAACTTTATTAACTGCAAATGTGATATCTGGCCGTGAGAGGGTAACATACTGCAAGGCGCCAACCATTTGTCGGTATTTGACCGGGTCATCAAAAAGGGAGCTATCACCCAAAGATAGAGAAGCACCCGTAGCACATGGGGATGGAACTGATTTGGACTGAGACAGGTTGGCACGGTCCAGCAATTCAGTGATGTATTTCCTTTGTGAAAGAATGAGATCAGAACCTTTACGAGCCACCTCAATGCCTAGAAAGTAAGATAAGGGCCCCATATCCTGTATTGGAAATAATTGACTAAGGCGATGCACCACATGATTAATGGCCTGGTTGTTGTTACCTGTCAAAATAATATCATCGACGTATACTAGCATGTACATAAGCGTCCCATTAGCAGAATAAATAAACAGAGAAGGGTCTGTTTTAGATCCTCGAAACCCGAGAGCAATTAAAGCAGTTAAAACCTGTCAAACCAAGCCCGAGGTGCCTGTTTGAGACCATATAAGGATTTATGTAGGAGGCACACATGATCTGGTTTTTGAGGATCAACAAAACCTTGTGGCTGCTTGAGATATACTGTTTCCTTCAAATCTCCATGCAAGAAGGCGTTTTGAACATCAAGCTGACGAAGGGACCATTGGTGGGTAACCGAGAGGGAAAGAACAACTCGGATTGTGGTAGGCTTCACTACAGGACTAAATGTTTCGGTGTAGTCGATACCGGATTGTTGGCTAAAGCCTTTTGCAACCAAACGCGCCTTGTAGCGCTTAATATTCCCATGTTCATCACGTTTGACTTTGTATACCCATTTGCAATCAACGACATTGGTGTTTGGAACACGGGGAACCAAGGACCAAGAACCATTACGAATAAGAGCGGAATATTCATCCGCCATAGCCTTACGCCAGTGAGGTGCTCGGTTGGCAATGGCAAAAGTTGTAGGTTCGGCGTCAGGTGCGGTGGTGGACGTATGGAAGGCTGAGGGATTGTAAGGTTTGGTCTGGTGTGGGTTGGGTCTTAAGTTAGGTGGGCGTTGGTGTTGTATGGGGGGCTGGGGTGGGGGTGGTGATGGTGGTGGGGTGGGTGGAGAGGATGGTGAAGAGGCTGATGGAGTGGGTGAGGGTGGTGGTTGGTCAGGTTGGGGGGTTTGGGTATTCGGGTGGTCAGGTGGAGAAGGAGGTTGTTGTTGGGTGTAATGGTTAAAGGCTGGAATAGAAGATGTCGGTGTGGTTGTGGATCGACGAGAGTAAGTATGAGGTGGTTGAGTAGGGACTTGAGTTGAAGCAGGAAAGACGGAGTCGGAGGTAGTCCTGGGTGGAGATTCCATGTTGGGGTGTGGAGGAATGGAATCCGTTGGGTAAGACGAAACATTGGGGTTGGTGGAGGGCGGAGGGTGAAGGGTCGGGTGGTTTAGACAGAAAAAAGGTACGTGTGTTCATGGAACCGAACATGACGAGCAATATAGATACGTTCAGAGACGGGGTCAAAGCAGCGATAGCCATGATGAGAGGTGCTGTAACCAAGAAACACACACTGGGTAGACCGAAAATCCATTTTGTGTGGATTGTAAGGACGAAGATGAGCGAAGCATAGACAACCAAAAACTCGAAGGAAGGAAAAATCTGGTTTTCGCTTGAGCAGGTGTTCAAAGGGAGAAGTGTTGGAGTTTGTACGGGAAGGCATTCGGTTGATTAGATAAACCGCAGTCTCAAAAGCATAGTGCCAAAACGTTGAGGAACGTGAGATTGTGCCATTAAGGTTAGACCGGTTTCAACAACGTGTCGGTGACGTCGTTCAACGACACCAATTTTTTCACTTGTATGAGGACAAGAGATACGGTGAACTATGCCCATGGAAGCAAAAAAGGAAGAAAGGTTGCGGAATTCCCCTCCCCAATCAGTTTGCACAATTTTAAGTGTGGTGGAGAATTGTCGTTCCGCCATAGTGACAAATTGTTTAAATGTTGCAAATGCATCAGATTTTTTTTTTCAAAGGAAACAACCACATAAATTTGAAAAAATGATTAACACAATAAAAAATAGGTATGACCATCAAACGAGGTGACAGGAGCTGGTCCCCAAACATCACAGAACACTAAATCCAAAATATGATTACTTTTATAATTAGAAGATAATAAATGAAGTTTGGAAGACTTTCCAACTAAACAAGAATCACAATGAAAATTAAAATCCTTTACAGAAATAGGTAAACTATATTTTGAAAGCATAGTTTGAAACAACGGAGAGTGCGGATGTCCCAAACGTTGATGCCATGTGGTGGTTGTACCACGTGTTGTGGAGAAAGCAACTTTTGGAATGGACTGAGTTGTGGGAAGGTGGATCGAGTACAGTCCGCCGTCACTTGGACCCGTGAGGAGGGTAATGTGAGTAGACGTGTCCTTCACAGAAAAGAAATTGGCATGAAATTCAAAATAAACATGATTATCTTGACAAAATTTTTGTACAGAGTGGAGGTTTTTCTTGATTTCAGGTACATGGAGAATATGGTTTAGGTAAAAAGTTTTGTTGGGTGAGAAGATTTGTGAGGTACCGATATGTAAAATGGGTAGGGCCTTACCATTGCCAACGCGTAGAGTGTCATCACCATAATAAGGCTCGGCGGAGTCAAAACCAGACATATCCGGTGCTACATGGCTATTGGAACCCGTGTCCGGGAGCCATGAAGTAGAGGCTTGTGAATGATAGTCAGCATAATTGGCAGATGGTTGTCTTGACCGAATGGTAGACGGGTCTCTATGCGGGCATTGAGATGGTACTTGTCCAATACCACACCTGTTACAAGTGCCATAAACAGTGTTTTGGTTAGAAGCCCAACTAAACTGACCTGGATTGCGAGTGTTGCCAAGCTGATTAGTTTTGTAACCTCGGCCACCACGGGTTCCTCTACCACGACTGAAGTTGGAAGGGCCAGATTTGTTGGTGTAAAAAGCCTGAGGAGCAGTGTTGTGGGACAAGCTGGAGGAAGGTTGCAGAACCCGAGACGAGCAACCAGTTGTTGAAGAGCCTGAATAGTGTCATGCTGAACAGGAGAGGGGCTGGCTGCAGTGACAGCCGTGAAGGCTTGAACAGGTGGGATTTCAGCAGCTGGTTTGTGGATCAGAAAGTCATGGTCTGCAAGAAGTGCAGGTAATTCAGAAAACACAGCAGTGAATTGGCTCGCAAGAAGGCTTTGTTTGACTCCATTGTACTCGTCACGAAGGCCTGCCACAACTAACATAACAAGGTCTTTTTCAGGCATAGGTTGGCCAATATTTGCAAGAGCATTGGCATACTCCTGTGCCCTAGCAAGATAGGCAGTTGCTGTCTCATCCCCTTTCATCTGTATTTTGAGGAGTTGTGTTTTCAAGGTGAATTTTCTTGAAGCCGTATGTGGGGCATAGGCTTGTTCAAGGCCAAGCCAAAGCTCACGTGAGGTGGTACCTTGAACATGTTGAAAAGATTTTTCAGAAATTGTTGAAAGAATTAACATGCGAACGTGGGCATCATTACACAACCAGGCTGTGTAACTAGGGTTTGGGGTGGTGACAACAGCTTTATCTGCAGAGGGTCCTGGAGACGAGAGAGTTGAAGGAGGACAGGGAATAGTTCCATCAACATAACCGAGCAGGCAGTGGGTAGCAAGAAAGGGCTGGATCATTATTTTCCAATGACCATAGTTGGTAGGAGAGAGGGTGAATCCAAACTTATGTGAGTTGTGTGCAGTTTTCTCAGTGGTGGTAAAGGCAATAATCGGATCAGCCATTGTGGGATCGATTAGGGAAGAGGGAAAAGAAAAAAAAAATTGAGATCGGCCCCCTTGTGTGGAGGATGACGGCAGCAGAGGGTAGGACAGAAACCCTAGGCTCTGGTACCAAGTTAAACAAGGTCAAAGATTGTATATTGATTGTGTATTGATTGTGATAAAATAGAAGAATACAATAGAGTCATATATATAGATTAATACAGGAGTACTAGGGCCGGCTATAGATCTATACTAGGGCCGGCTAATATATGTCTAGGGCCGGGCCCATACGACTTAGGTATACTGACTATTATTGCTATATATCACTATAGTTTGTCAACTCACTAATACTAGCCTACAATCTCATAGCCTCTATAGGTTGAAACTATAACTTGTTTAACTCATAGTACACTCAAGATTAAGAATTTAAGTATTGTTTAGAAGAAAAAGATATCAAAGGTTTGTAGAGGTGTTTGTCTTCTCACCCGTGTTCAAATTCTACCATTCTACTACTTATAATAGCCAAATCATTCAATCACGCCCCTTATATCCGTATCTTTAGTTTTATGGACAACTAAAGTAATTAAATATGAGTACGAATCTTGTTCAAGGAAAATACATTTTGGAAGTCGATTTGACCTGTTTCACTTTTAGGCAAAATTTTAAACTTACACATTGGAGACCCCCAATCTGCTCACTTTTAGTTAAATGAGTCAAAATTGCCACCTCTATTTTTAAATTATATTTTATGATTCGCTTGTAGTGGTGGAAATATTTCTCCACCTCTCCATCTCCACTTTTAGACAACATCCTTAATTTTTAAGAACAGCACAACTAATCACACGTTTACCTTTTTGTGATTCTCATTGATCTGATTTGAGGAGAAGCAAGGACAGGACCTACAGTGGTGATGAGAAGTGGAAGTAGTTTTTGTGTGTAACTAGTAATAATATTATCATTTACTGTATCAAATAACGTTTTTTTTGTTTAAATCTCAGCTTGCTAGCTTCCCATTTGATGACCACAACTGTCCTCCAATTCAACTTATAATATCATTTTGCCATAGTGCCTACTCATGGTTAAAAGAGGATATAGATAATGTTGTGGTCGTTCATTGTAAGGCTGGAATGGCGAGAACAGGCTTAATGATCACAAGTCTGCTTTTATATCTAAAGGTATTGTTAAGTATGTCATTATATATTTTCCTTTTGATGTAGAAATGTAAAATAATATTATTACATTTTATTTCAGTTTTTTCCCACAGCTGAGGAATCTATAGATTATTACAACCAAAAAAGATGTATTGATGGGAAGGGACTTGTTCTCCCAAGTCAAATTGTAAGTTCAGTTCTGGAGTTTTTATAATGACCTGAGACTTTCTTCTAGGTTTATCTGAAAGGCAACTGTTTTATTTGATATAGAGGTACGTCAAATATTTTGAACGTGTTTTAACACACTTCAATGGAGAAGATCAGCCTGGGCGCAGGTATGGCTTTTGGTTCATCTATGGAACTTTAACACTACATAAAGAATTTTTGATGTTGACTTTAGAAGTCATAAATCATAGAATTAAACTTATGATGAAAGTTAGTTTAGGTTGTGTTTGACTGTTTATGAGTTTTCTATCATCTCACTGCTTGTAGGTGTATGCTTAGAGGAATCCGTCTTCATAGGTGCCCTTATTGGATCAGACCATCTATTACTGTCTCAGATCATAATGGTAATGCTATAAGGGCGTAAGGTGTGGTTTTGGTTTTCCCCATTTTCCCACATGTCACATCAGTTTCACATCAACAATCTTTCCCAACTCTCCATTTTCCCCAAAATGGTCACCATATTCCCCAAACTTACCAAACCGTTTTCTCAATTTTGATTGGCTCAATTTACACGATAAGTAAAAAGAAAAATAAATTTAATACGTCATTCAGGAGATGGTTCGGGGGCTCACCACCAATTGAATGAGTTTTTTCTCGGCCCCAAACCACCCGGGGAGTCGGCGGGGAGGTGATCCTATTCGGCCCCAAGCCCTCCCTGAGCGTCACTCCAAATGCCCTAATGTTAATGCAATTGTTTAGTCATAATAATGGGCTATTTTAGAAAAAAGGTTTATGGACTTTTGCTAATTTCACACATAAGTCCCTGAACTTTGTTTTTGCATGATTAAGTCCCTAAATTTGTATAACTCAACGAATAGGTCTTTTTTGCATAAACGGACTTTCTCGTTGAGTTTATGGGTTTATGGACTTGTTCATGCAAAAAAGAACATGTTTGTTTGAAGTAAAGTCCCTTGCATAATTAAGTTCTTAAAGTTGTAATAACTCAACGAATAGGTCTTTTTTGCATAAATGGACTTTCTTATTGAGTTTTTATAGGTTTATAGACTTGATCATGCAAAAAAGAACATATTTGTTAGAAATAAAGTCTGAGGACCCTTTGTTGAGTTTTTAAGAGCTTCGGGATTTAATAGTGTGAAAATAAAGTCTAGGGATTTATGTGCAATTTCATCAGAAGTCCATAGTGGTCATTTTTGGCATTTGCCTTACAATTATGCGTGTTATTCTTCAACAAGATGCATGATATTTATACTAGTGATCTTTCTTTTCATACAGGTGTTCTTTTTTCAACCAAAAAGCATCCTAGAACCAAGGATTTGTCAGTATGTATCATCTACAATTATTTATTGCAGCAACTATGCTTATTTGTATTTCTTGAATCACATTTCAGTATGTAAATTAGAAAAAAAAAAAAAAGATGGTTTATTTTGGAAATTTACTTATTTAAGGAACAGCAGTTGCACTACTCACAAAAAAGATCTTAAAACTGCATCTGCATCGGGCCATATGCCATGTATGATAATCTACCATAAAAAGCTCTCTCTTTGTGTGTGTGTGTGTGTTTGTCATCTCGTTCCTTTAGTGTTTCGATAAATGTAAGTGTAAGTTCATTATGTTAATTCTTGATTTGGTCTATCAGATGTTAAAGTTTGAATGTTATGAACTAAATGATTGACTATACAAGTACAATGGCAATGATCAAGAACGCTGATTTATACTGTTTTTATGATTTTGTTCATCTGTGCAGCCTGAAGATTATTGGTTTGCTGCACCTAGAAAGGGTATAATGGTCTTTGCACTACCTGGGGAGCCTGGTTTGACAGAATTATCGGGTGATTTTAAGATTCACTTTCATGATCGTCAAGGAGACTTCTACTGGTATGTCAAAGTCAAATCTGACCTTCCACAAAAATTATATACCTGCGTGCTTTTACTGTTGTCTTGTTTAGTCCTTGTACTTTCCTTTTGTACATTTAAGTCATGGCTTATGTCCATTTGGTTCGTTATACAAACTCTTTTACCAATTTGGTTTTTGACCTGTTTGGATCATCATTAGAATATCATATATTGACAACCCAAAACGGGACTGAAAAAACATCTTCAACGACTCAAATGTACAAAACAAAGTACAATAACTAGAACATGAGAAAACTCATAGTATGTTGCTAATCAAAGCAAAAATCCCCAAAAAGTTCATGTTTCTGCAACAATGGGTTATTCGCGCACACGGGAATGTGAATAATCATAATATGACTTTCCGAAAATTATCTTATATATTTTGCATTTATTATGATCTTCACTATTTTTTAATTGCCGTTTTTGTAGCTGGTTAAACACAACGATGATCGAGAACAGGACGCTCCTGACCACCAGTGATCTTGATGGGTTTGACAAGGTACCCAATAAGGCAATAACTGATCATGCAATAAAATATTTGAATTATTTTCTTCCTACAGTTGGGTATAAATAAATTTTACCCTTAGCGAATCTTGAATTAGAAGTGTCCTAATAACCAGAGATGGCAAATGGCAGGCCTGAAAGGTTGTGCATCAGGTCAAATTTGGTTCAATTAGGTTGGTTGACACAAAAAATAAAATACTTCATTGTCTATTTCTTGAGACGTTTTTATAAATAATCGTGTTAAATTTGATTACAAAAATTATATCACTACAATAATAATACAATTTTGTTAATCAATTAAAATCTTTTAAGAGGATGGTGCGATGGTAAACGCTTGAGTTCCTCTAGCAGATTTCTCAGCTTTGAATCCATCTTCAATTTTTGTCTTTAACCCCCTTGAATGTTATGTTTCTCACAGTTACCAAAATTAAAATCTTTTAAGAGGATGGTGCGATGGTAACCGTTTATTGGTTCTTAGTTTCTCACCGTTACCAAAAAATGTTATGTTAATTAAGAGATTCTAGAGATTGTATGTATTAACACACTTTTAGAGACATTCAAACTCGTTTGATCCTTTCCCTTTCTAAGTAGTTACATTCAGATCTTTTAATTGTGTATCCGCAGAGGAAACTTCCATCCCCAGGATTTCAAGTGGAGGTCGTGGTTGTAGACGACAACCCTGCCGTTCAAGCAACAATGCAGACAGAAAGTACAACTAAACCAGCTGAGAGTACAACACCAAATCCTCCCTCTGAAACCTCAACCATTCCTAAAGATTCTGGCACAATTGAAAATTTATCAAATGAAACCAAAAATCTCTCTCTAGGAAGTTCAGGGTCCAAGCAGATCGATAGCACCAGTGAGCCTAAACAGGGATCTACAACCAGTGCTGAAACATTGGGCTCAGGGCTTGCTGGCTCGAGCCCAGTTGGGGAGGTAAGTGATTTTAAGGCAATGGCTGCTGATGCATCTGTATTCACTTTTGGAGATGATGAAGACTTTGAAAGTGACTGAGAATAAGCGACTCCTACATGTACTTATGGCTTTGATCCTTGTACATAAGATGAATTTTAGACGTTTTAATTCAATGGTTTACCGTTTATTTCTTCGTTTTGAGACATCATAGCATAAGAGGGATGTATCTTGTTGTATGTTAAGAACATAAACTGACCTGAAATATTTGATATGTTTGTATGATTTACAGTTGAATAACAAATATAACTGTTGGAAATTTACATTTGTTTGTACTTTCAGCGCTTGTTTAAACTTTTAACACATTTGTTTGTTCGTATAGCTATAAGACAATCCGCAGCCGGAGATGGGAAGGTGTCTCCATCTTGGCGCTACCTGTGTGGACCGTTCACAAACTGACCTCTCTTCTCTCTACAGCCCATCTCTTTGTCACAAACCGGCCTTCCTCTCCCATGGGTGCGCCCTTATGCACGCGCCCACTGCCCTCTCTCCTAGCCATGTTTGTAGGCGGCTCACCTCTCTCTTTCACCTCATCTTAGAGTCCTGGTGCATCGTGTTTTGTCAGGGATGGTTAAAACTACTTTATCATTTAAAATCAGTTTAGAGGGGTTATACATTTAAGCAATTATATTTTTGACCCGCAAACTTTCTTGATAAAATATAATAATATCAAAATCATTGTCTTTTACTCCTTAAAAGAGAATGTGTAACTATTAATCAATGTTTTGAAAATCCGACCACTCATAATACCAACTCACTACTCGGATTCTAAGACTAGTTAGACCAAACTCAAAAAATATATATTGTTTTGTTGTTTACGTTTAAAATAAAAATAAAAAAAATTTAGAACAGAAAAAAAACCAAAATTTGAAGAGATATTTAAAAAGGATACTAGATTATAGCTACTCGCGAATCAATACTCATGTCTTCTCAGATTAGTTGGGAATACGAAGCACATAACACATTAAAAATGACATAAGATGAAAGGCAATGCATATATGATGTTTATGTCGTTTGATCGAACTCTGTCTACACAAAAATAATTGTGTTATGAAGTGATTTATCTTGACGTTACATGTTTAATAGAGTTATTACCTAAGACAAAAGATTCCTAATGACGTAATTATTAGTTAAGTTATATTTAATTAGACATTTATAGTTGTACACGTTTCACATTGCACACATCAAGGCCCGTTGTTTCCCGTCTCATGTGGAATAGAAAGTTGTTAGCCATTTTATAAGGTTAATTTATATCATCCACCTCATCTTTAGTTACAATTTTTATTTTAAATTTATAAGTAACATACAACGATGTATAAATACTTTATATATTAAAAGATAGAGAGTTGGTAACAAGATATATTACTGTGCTTATAATTCTTTTAAATTTATAATTAACAACGGTTAATGTTACATGATGCATGTATATATGATTAATAAAGAGTAGATCAATAGTTTTTAATTTAAAAAAAAATCATAGTTTATGTTTGTTATTTCACATAATGACATAAAGTTTATATTATTATTTTTTTTAAATAACTATTTTCTACATTAGGGTAATCTAGCAAAGTTTTGAGGCTAGAATGGGAACAATGTATAAATATTTCATATATTATAAAGATAGAAGGTTGGTAACTAGATTTATGACTTTGCTTATAATTCTTTAAGATTTATAATTAACAACAGTTATTAAAAAAATAAGAATTAATAATGTTACATGCATGTATGTGTGGTTTATAAGAGTAGATTAATAGTTATTTTATTTAAAATAACATGATTTATGTTTGTTATTTCACATAATGACATAAATTTTATATTATTCATTTTTAAATAACTATTTTTTCATTTGGGTAATTGGGTTAGCAAAGTTTCGAAGCTAGAATGATGAATCTCCCATTCAAATAAATTGTTCGAGCCCCGCTTATGATGTGTTAGGTATAAATTACTTTATGTTTGGGCAATTGAATTTGTTTTATTTTGAACCTTCAACCTTATATGAAGTATAAGTGCATGTTTGATTTTCTTTTGACTCTTGACTTATTAACTTCTAATAAGTCAAAAAAAGTGTTTGGCAAACCCAAAAAAACTTTTCAAACTGACTTTTCATATAGGATAAAAAGGAGGTTTTGAGAAATAAGAAGGGGGTTACTTATTGATTTTTGAAAACTTCTTTTGATCCAATATTCTATTATATCCCTTTACTATCTCCTTTTGATCCAAACACTTTTTTAAAAACTCGTTCTAAAAAGTCATAAGTTAAAAAGTCTTTTTTATCAAAAGTTCTTTTAAATCAAAATAAGCAATCCCAAACATGACCTAAATCTTTTGCCTTCTCTCATGCCTTTGGTTTTTCTATATTTTCTATACTTTAAACTTTTCTAGCTTAATTATATATTATCCGGTATATAAAACCAATCCAACAACAAACTTTTTTATTAAACAGACAGCTTCTTAACCTATTCACTTTTCGAAATATTATATGCTTCAAAATTTCCTACTTGAACTCAAACAAGCGTTTATATTTTATTTTAGTTTTTAGAAATAAAAATAGTTAACAAATTTTCAAAAATATGTGTTTAGTTGACTATATTAAAAAAAGGTTTTTTAATGCATCAAATATGAATAATCATAATAGTTTAGCTCAAAGTAGTTCCCGCCTTGAAATTGTTGGGATACACAACTAACAACCGTGTGGTTTTTATTTATTAAATGGAAATCACATCTATGATTTAGATCTCACTAATTCGTTTTATAATACTTAATATCAGATTTAAATACTAAATTTGCGTATTAGTATTCAGAGGTCCAATACAATATAAAGATTAATTCTTTATCACATGACTAGGTTTAGTAAACCCATGTATTACACGGATTAAATAAAAATAATAATAAATATAATAAAAAATTAATAGTTATAAAACGATATATTAAGATAAAATATGATAAGTAAGGACTATAAATAATGAAATAATGATATCAACTTTTTTATCCTTTGTTTTTTAACTTTTTTTTTTATTTTTTTCAAGAAAAGAAGTTTTAAATTTTGTTTCAAAATAAACATTTTAAAAATGTAATTTTTTAAAATATTTTTATTATAACTCCTAATTTTAATTAATTTTTGTTTATAAAAAATTTACTTAAAAACATTAATTTTAGAATATTTAATATTTTTAAAAAAGTTTGATGTTTTAAAAAAATTTCTTATTTTATAAATATTTATTTATTTAGAAAAATACTAATAAAAAGATGCATTCATTATTTATTATAGTAATTAATGTGATATTAATAGTAGAAAGAAGCGAGAAAATTTTGATGAGGTGAAATATAATGATGTCATGCATTCATTAATTTATCATATGCTAAATAAAAATAAAAATATGGTTTTTCACTTTTCCCGTGATTACTTTTAGAATGTTAAAATCTTTTATACGCAATAATTTTGTGATGTGATATACGACTTTAAACAATCAATTTATGATCCACTTTAAGGAAATGAGTAGAAAAATAGTTTTTAACTTTTTATTTTTTTATTTCATCTCTGTGTATACGAAATTAAAATTCCCAAATAGTTTTGGCGAAGCATATAGATTTGTACTCGCCCATCCAACCCACCAAAATGTCGATCGAAAAGAACCTGACTCGTAGGCTAGCACCGGAGTTGTTGATCATTAAATATTGAGTTAGCCTTCTCGTTAGAACTTGTTATGTTACATAAAAGAAATAAAAAAGAAATTGGTTGGAGAAATAGGACTTTGTCAAGTTTCTTTATTTGTGAATGGTTTTTGGTTATGGGTAAAAGAAACAAGAAGAAATGAAAGGTCGTTATCGTGGGGTCCAAATGTAGGTTTCGCCCCGCCAAAGAAACACACACCAAAACCACACCCATTCACTACTAACCTCACCCCCTTAATTCCTATCTCAAACATTATAATAATAAAAATAAAGCAAACTATTTCTTAATAATTCAAGCTATGTGTCAATACTCACTAATCATCAATAATTCATAGTGATAGAAACATAAATCATATTTGTACTTAGTTTTTACTCCATATCTTAAGAACAATTATATATTAAAAGTTACCTAACTACAAGAAACTTGTCGGAGACAAAACCAATTACTTGACAAGAACATGATTTTTTTATCCAATCCAGCTAATTAATTTTTACCTTACAGTTTCTATTAGCAATTACATAATATTAATTTTACAAGTGAAATGAATAGTGGGTTTGTTGTGGTTTTATTTTGGCCACAAAACTTTTGTAGTTTTTATTTTTTCCCTTGCTCAAGTTTATAAAGAATGAGTCTCGGAAGAGACAGGGTTTGTGAGGGTTCCGCTCGGTGTAGTCGGTCGCCGCTTGATTATGCAAGTTATGTTAGTAGTAACAGTTAGCATCAACGATTGACATGAAACGATAATGAATAAATATGTCATGTTTAATGGGGTGACAAGTGACCGTCTGCAGCCACTAATAGTTGTTTTGACGTGGTATACAAGTGTTCGCAGCCATGACGACTCTTTGTTTCAGAGCCCTCTAACATAGAAATATATCGTTACGAAACCCCGCCGCGAAGCACGGGTAAAAACTACCTAGTTTAAAGAAAAGAATAATCAATAATCGTATCAAAGCTACTCTTCCACGATTATTTTGTTAGAAGATTATTTTGTTACCCGAAATTGTCTCATTCTAAATTCTTCATAGAGTTCACCAAGTCAATCTCACAATGGCATTAATGACATTCTCACCATCCTTGGATAAAACCAAGGCATCGATCTACGTCCATTGTGAATTTGTAGGTAAATATTTGATTATAAATTGTTCTAAATAACTAAAGTAAAAGTTATAATTGTTATTGATCAAATTGTTATAATTAATTACGATAAGTGAGTGAGTGACATTTTTTATTTTTAAAATCTAACTTGCTTAATGAAAATAATATTTTAAATAATTATAACCAATCTTTTTTCTAGTAAATTGATTAATGTGATTTATGTGTCAAAAAATCATAATACAATTTGAAAACTTCATATTTATGTGTACTTCAGTACTTACTGTCTTAAAACTTGTTATTCGTTAAGAAATAAAAACTGTATAAAATAAACTTAAAACATATATCATTTACTAGCTAAACATATATCATTTACTAGCTTTACTAACCCATGTAGTAGAATAAATAAATTTTCATTCTATTTAATATCTTTTTATTTATAAACGACATTCTAAGATATGATATGATTGAAATTACGTATGAGTAACGACCACAAATATTTAAATAATAATATTAACTAAAAAAACTTTTGGCTTTTGAACTTCTTGAGTTTTTTTAAGAAAAGAATTAAATATTTTATTTCAAAGCAAACTGTTTTAAGAAAAATATTATTTTTAAAAATTTAATTGTTATAACTCCCAATTTTAATTATTTTTGGTTTATAAAAATTTTACTTTTTAAAAATGCTAATTTTAAAATATTTCGTATTTTAAAAATTTTAATGTCATTGAAAAAAAATTTTATTTTATAAAAATTTATTTTTTTTTGAAATAACATTGATAAGAAATGTTATCTTTCTTAATTTATTAAAGATATTTTTAATCTAAAATAAATTTAAATTATTAATAGTAATTATTATAGTTATTTAATAGAAGGGAGAAACGATAAAATTTTAATGAGAAGAAATATGATGTTTTCTGTGTCCTCATACTTATCATTTTATTAAAATATAAAAACTTTTAAGTATCTTTCATAGAAATTGAGATTTGATTTCACTTTTTAGTTTTTATATTTCATAACTTAATTCATATTGTAATAATGCGCTATAGTGTACTCTAATAAAATATATATTAATTACTATATTATACAGAAATATTTTAAAATATAATTAAAATAAAAAATGAGATAAAAAAAAGTCGGGCAAGCCATCCGATCCCGAACCACTTTTATAGTGACATGTTCCAAATTTATGGAAAACAACAAAAATTGGAAAACAAATTCAACGTCTTTTTAAAAATATATTCCAAATTTTAAAAGCCACAAAAGTAAAAATAGGCAAAAAGAAAAAGAGGAAAATTATTCATGAATTTCGTTTCTATTAAAACTTTTCATGTGTAACGAATATATATATATACACATATGTGTGTATATATGTATGTATAATAGTAAAATTACATAAATTGCTTTACATTTAGTGTAAATTATTTTGTGATTTTTGTACTATAAAATTATTGTAGGTAATTGGCAAAGGATCAAGGATATGCTTAATTAGACATCCTTGCACAATATAGAATGCTTGAGTGCATTGAGTTTGAGAGAAAAGCATCCTTTATAGTACAACAAACCCCAAGAAGTAACGCGGAGGCCTCAAATCACTAGTGGCAAATTCGAAACATAAAGAAATGATAAGACGACGTATAAACTCATTAGAGGAACGATTAATATTAATATGAATGAGATAATAATAAAAAGAAGTTTTGGGCATGAAGATATATAAATAATGAAGAGACAAAACGATTTTTTGAGAGCCATATACTAATGCAGGTAGAAAATCCTAATCCTATGCACGAGTAGTTTGTTTACGATCATATTAAGTATCAAAGAGACGACGATATAATCTGGGTGACTATAGTCCACAAATCCTTGAGGTCAATGCATGTATATTGTCTTATATATTATGCCATGAAGGAAAAACATTCTTCACGTCCAACTGATTTGTAGATCAAAAGCAAGATACTATCAAGCTAAGAACATGCGGATAATGGCCCATTTGACAACCATGCTAAATATATCTTCACAATCAATACTAGGACGTTAATTTTTCCATTAACAACCAATAACGAGTTCAAAATCCATAATCATTAAGCTTACACTTATATAAGCACATCAATTTAACCACATTAACACCTCTAGGTCTAGGGATGAGAATCCAAGTATCCGTTTAACAAGAATAGCGTATTCATCCTGCATGGCGACAACTAGTGTGGATCTTGTAAGGCTTGGGTAAAGGGTCAGGGTTCCTTGTTAGCGAAGCTTGTGGGCGCATAGGTCGACCTATGTTGAAATGGTTGATGACATTTTGATCGGTCAGAGTCTTTGAAGACGATGGTGATGGCTTCGTCATGCATCTCGAGTCATAGGCTTCTATATCTACTTCTGAGAATAAAAATTGAAGCAATTTTAGCGATAGAAAAGCAGTGGGGGATGTTGCTAGAAGGCAAAACTAGGGTTTAAAAAAAAAAAAAAAAGGTAATGACCTTTCATAGTCCAAATATGAATATATTTTCGTGTGCCCCAATACAATTATACACACAAATACTGAACCATGTATTATGATATATATATTATTGGCATCATCATTTATGCATCTACCATTACAATGTAATTTAATATTGTACAACATTAGCAAAAAAATACTTTAATATATAAACAAACAAATAGACATAACAACAAATATCTTGCTCATACAATAAGGTATGTTTAGTATGACTTGACGCCTAACCTTACATATATTTCATGAGATAAAAAAAACTTGCTTCTAGAAATACCTCTTGTTTAAAGCAAACTTATTATTTTTTTTTAAAAGAACAAATATCATAACAAAATTTACTAGTGCAGAAAAATAAAAAACAAAAATTGAAAATCTGTCAAAACATAATTTTAACAATCGACTATAAATCACATATTTAAGTAATCGATTGATTGTAAGTCACAAATACACAAACTAAATTAGTGCATACTAACAAAAATGAATAAATGCATTCACAATTCATTCCAAACCATAAACTTAAGTGTTTGATTTGCTTTTACTTTATAAAAATTGAACTCACGATGTATAGACTATTAAAGGAGGCTGTTATGGGGAGTGTTGTTTGTTTACCTCAGAGCGTGTAACGCAAGTGGTTGGGGAGGAACGAGGGATGGGGGGGGGGGGGGTGGATTGAGCGTGGTTTCGTCCCCGACGAGCATACATTGCTTCCATATTCTTGAATACAAGACAGACCATTAACGACTAGTTATCATGTTTAGTGTGTTAACGTGTATATAAAGATAAAAGAAGGGGTCTGTTATAGATACACCCTAGGTGTTATCCAGACGCCCTTCTTACGGCCCATAAGAGCCTTTACGGGCCGTAAGGCCTGCAAAATATCATATCAGTCATTCAATAGTTTAACGGGCCATGAAGCCTCTCACGGGCACAAATTTCACGGCCCGTAAAGAATATTACGTGTCGTATGTATTAAAGATAACGGCCCGTTAAATGTTTCACGGGCCGTAATGTTTGTCGAATTTTTTTGATTTTTTTTGACTCGATGTAATATTCCTCGATTACGGTTTAATTTTGTATTTATTACATTATTTGACGTGATCTAATATTCCTCGATTACGGTGTAATTTTATATTTATTACATTATTTGATACGATGTAATATTCCTCGATAATTATTTGAGTCGACGTAATATTCTTTGTAAAATACTATATAAATCGTCAGATTTTAATTAATTTCATATCGATAAATTCAATATTTATATACATTTTTAAGCGATTTAGTTTATTAACGATGTCAATTTGGGATAGCAATTATTTATTTGGTTTCGATTCTAACTATTACCCCGTCGAGGGTTATAGTTATTACGGTGGCGAGGGTGGTAACTATGCTGAACAGTACGGCGATAATGTTGGAAGTTTCGGCGGTAACTACGGCGGTGATGACGGTGGCAACGGCGGTGATGACGACGACAACGGAGGTGATAGTAGCGGAGATGAGTATGGTGATGGTTCTGAAAAAAAAAGGGTTATACGACACGAATCAGATTATTACGTAATTATTAGGTTTTTCAAGTTATTTGATAATAAATAATTATTAAGTTTTGTTATTTGATAATAACTAATTATATTATTTAAAATTATTAGGTTTTTTCATCTCGTGAAGAATTGGTTGATTGGATAAGTAATATAAGTCGTGAAAATGGATATGTTATTGTCACGAAACGGTCGAAAAAAAACATAAGTGGGTTGGTAGTTAAAATATGGTTAAAATGTGATCGCGGTGGAGTATATAAAGGAGCACCCACTCTTAGAAACACTGGCACCAAAAAAACAAATTGTCAGTTTGAATTACAGAAAAAGTACCAAATAAAAAAAGATGGGTGGATCCTAGTTGTTGTAGACGATTCTCATAATCATGAAGCCGATAAACACCTCGAGGGGCATGCATACGCAATGGAAGAATCGTCCAACGATCATTACCCGGCAACTCTTCTGTTCTACTTATTTCTTCAAATCGCCAGATCATCAGTCTATTTGTCCACACCCGAATATGCTATAAAGAACAATAAAATATATATTAAAACAATTATTATTTTTTTTTACAATTTCTAATTTAAAATCTTACATCTGAACACAAAACCGTGTTCCCAAGAAGCCCTCGCCAAAATTGTAAGTGGAGATCCACAACACCCATGTAATATACCCTACACAATTGAGCATCTTCGTTTCGTAAAAAGTGCATAATATTCCGAGACCAATTTTTGTCATTCTGTCAATTATGGTTATCAATTGGTTCCGGAATACTTTCAACAATTACACGTGAGTTAGAACCAAATTCATTCGCACGCCTTCTATTATTTCTCCGATTTAACATTTTACTTATCTCGATTGAAATTGTTTCATAAAAAAACTAACATGTATCCCTATATATATCGTTAAATATAGAATATTATATCAAATCAAATAATTGATACACGTTTTACGAGGAATAATACGTCACGTCAAATAATTATAAAAAACGAATAATTACGAAAACCGATAAATAATTAATAAAAACAAAAAATACGTGAATAACCTTTACGGCCCATGAACAGTTTCACAGGCCGTGAGTTACTTCTTTCATGGCCCGTGAAGTCTCTCACGGTTGTGATTTTACGGCCCGTGAGTCACTTCACGGTCGTGACTGGTTAATTCAAAATTTTAATTTGCCGCAAACCTCTCACAGCTCGTAAAAGTTTTCACGGGCCGTAAAGAGAAGTGACAGGGTGTTTATATAACACCTGACTGGATGTTTATATATCCCACCCCTAAGAGTATTCACATCTCATCCTTCATCTCCATCTCTATAATTACATTAAAAAACACTATTTTTCTCTCTTTTTTTCAATAAAATAATATTTTTTTATACTTTTATCATTACATTTTTTCTCTCCTTCACTCACAACCACTTTCAACAAATATTAAAAAATTAATAGAGATGAACAGTGTTTTATCAAATATAAAGATGAACAGTAACATATTATCTATCCTCCACTCACAACTACTAATAACCATTCTTTATAATATAGAAAACACACTCACAGATTTATGAAGAGCCTGCTGTGAATGCTCTAAAAAAATTACCCTATATATTTAAAAAGCAAATGGAATGAATAGGAGAGTTTAGTTTCTTTAATTTTGGTAACAAAACTTTTCATTATTTTTATTTTTAACCCTATTCTATGGTTTCTTTAAGTTTGATCACAAGCAAACTTTTTAATTTTTATTTAGAATAGTTATTTTTTCCTTTTATTGTATTTGTTTATTGTTTGAGAAAACGAGATTGGATCAAATATAATACGTTCATAGGACGGTATAAATATGTTTCGACGTAAATTTACGCGCATGCTCATATATAATATGTTTCATTCGACAGTATATACGGTTTGACGTAAATTTAGTTCTAAATTCGACGGTATAAATACATTTCGGCGTAAATTTAGTTTTATATATATGTTAATTTAGAAACTAAATAAAAATTATTGTGTTTTATTTTTTTTTCTTTTATTGTATTTGTTTATTGTTTGGAAAGATTTGTTTATTGTTTGGTAAAACGGCTCAGGTCAAATATAATACGTTCATTTGACGCTATAAATATGTCTCGACGTAAATTTATGCGTCGGGTAAAATATAATATGTTTCATTCGACGATATATACATTGCGATGTAAATTTACTTCAGAAACGAGTTTGATCAAATATAATACGTTTCATTTTGACGGTGTAAATACATTTTAATGTAGAGTTAGTTCAGAAATAAGTCGAGTGTGATTGTAAAATATGTTTTTTTAACGTCACATACGGTGTTGATGCATTTACTTTTTTCATGTTGTTTTGAGTTGGTATACGTTTCGACATAAATTTGTTTGGAAAATAGTCAGTTCAAATATAATATGTTTCCATTCAATGCTATAAGTTCAAGTTACTCTACATTTTGACGTAAATTTAGTTCTGAAACAAATCGGGCCGATTGTAATCTATAATTTGTCACGACGTGTACGATACCGCCGCAACGCGCGGCTGCTAAAAAACTAGTTAATATTTGAAGTAACACATGGAATAAAGTGTTGATTTGATCTTGTAGACTTGTTTCCACCAAAAACAGTGTGAATAATATATAAAGAAAGGACAAGTGTGACAACCCCCCTCCCTCCCTAATTCCTAAACCTATACGTATAGTGAGAGAAACACAGTCTTCTAGAGAGAGAAACACAGTAGAGAAGATTTCAAAGACCAATGGAAGAAACTTTACTTCTTTTCTCCTTTCTGTAATCAACCATCACCAAACCCAATGGCCATTTTGTCACCATATTCATCTTCTTTCTTGGACACACTCTTCTGCAATGAAGAACAAATTCATCAGTGGAGTATAGATCATGAAGATGAAGATGAAGATGAAGATGAATTTACACAAACCACCCTCACAGATTCATCTGATCTCCATATCCATCCATTGGACCTACAAGATTTGTGTTGGGAGCATGAAGAACTTGTATCTCTTTTCACAAAAGAACAAGAACAACAAAAGCAAACCCCCTGTACTTTGTCTTTTGACAGAACAGACCCCTCTGTTTTTCTTGCTCGCAAAGAGGCTGTGGATTGGATCCTTAAAGTCAAAGGTTACTATGGATTCACACCTCTTACAGCCATTTTAGCCATCAATTATCTTGATAGGTTTCTCTCTAGTCTCCATTTTCAGAAAGATAAATCATGGATGATTCAGCTTGTTGCTGTTAGTTGTCTCTCATTGGCTGCTAAAGTTGAAGAAACTCATGTGCCTTTGCTCCTAGATCTTCAAGTATGAAACCATGAACTTGTACTTTACGCATATAAACTTGTATCCCACTATCAAATTAAACATATCTGGGTTTTCAAAATCTTGGGACTTACTGATCTGGGTTTTCAAAATCTTGGGACTTACTGATCTGGTTGTACCTTATGCATATATACTTGTACCCTACCATCAAATGAAACATATCTACATTATGGGTTTTCAAAATCTTGGACTTACTGAACTGGGTTTTCAAAATCTTTGGATATCTTGTACCTTATGCATACAAACTTGTATCCTACTATCAAGTTAAACTTAACATATCTACATCGTGGGGTTTCAAAATCTTGGACTTACTTAAATGGGTTTTGAAAATCTTGAGTGATTTCTTGGTCTAATCATATGGGATTTTGTTTTTGTTTTTTTTTTTGAATCTTTATTGCAGGTGGTGGACACTAAGTTCTTGTTTGAGGCCAAAAACACACAAAAAATGGAGCTTTTGGTGATGTCAACACTGAAATGGAGGATGAATCCTGTGACACCAATCTCATTTCTTGATCACATTGTAAGAAGGCTTGGATCATTGAATCATGCTCATTGGGATTTCTTCAAGAAATGTGAATCTATAATCCTCCAGTTAGTCTCTGGTAATTATAAATTTATAATGATCAACTTACGTCTCTTTGAATTTAGGAAACATTAAACTCTATAGATATGTTTTCTTATTTTTATAATGAAATCATTCGAGATGGTATTTTGGTATATTAAAGTCTCTAAGCATGATAAAATCATTAAAGTATTTTTGTACACTAAACTTTTCTTATTTTTATCATGAAATCATTTGAGATGTTTTTTTTTATCGGTCAACGAATACTTTAAACTCAGCCACCAAGGGAAACCCATTGTAGAAGGGCAACCAGACCCGCGAACACAAACAGGGTTGGTGATCCGGCCCGCTCGAATTGCCATGAAAAAAATTAACCTAGAAAATATCTACGTATTGTTAAAAAAAACCCTATTAAACTCTACTTTGTAAACTTTAACCAATTTAATAGCTAAAAAATATCTTAAATTTGTGTGTTTTAGATAAGTTTACATACTTTAATATATAAAGATTATTTCAATGATTTTTTCGTGTATACTTTACAAGTTGATGGACTTTAATAGATAAAATTTACATGGAGTTTTTTTTTTTTTTTTTTATAATAAAAAAGTATATCTTTAACTCACGGTTCTGGAATTCTAATTTTGTTTTTGTGTTGTTTTGTTTCAAGATTCAAGATTCGTGTGTTATAAACCATCTGTATTGGCCACAGCTACAATGCTTTGTGTTGTAGATGAAATCGATCCTACCAATTCGATTGGCTACAAAAGTCAACTTCTGGATCTTCTCAAAACCACTAAGGTTTGTCTTCTTTGTTCTTTCCACTGTCATTTGATGCATGTTTTATGTACAACCCTAATTTCTTTTGGTACAACATGTGATGCAACAAATGGTAGCAAAAGTACTTTCTTTGAAAAAGTCATGGTTAGCACCCTACGTCATTTAATTGTGTTGGTGGTTTCTTGTGCTTAAAAGTTAGAACATGTGCTTTGTGCATGCTTTGATGTACTCAAACAGAAGAGTGATTTTGTCTTTTTTTGTTAATTACTACAATACTATTTGGTCCAAGATCATGGTGTGCATTTGACACAACACAAGTGACAAAAAGATCAAAATGCACGCATATGGAAATTGTACTTACATGCATTGTAACGTGTACGCAGGACGACATAGGGGAGTGTTACCAGCTTGTAATGGATCTATCCTATAATATTCACAATAAACGAAAACATGATGAACGAGAAACAACAATGCATCCGGCTAGTCCAGCTGGCGTTATTGGTTTTATGTGTGATGAGAGTTCAAATGATTCATGGGAGTTCAATGATCATGAATCCTCACTCAAGAAAACAAGAATTAATCAACAATTAGGGTTTGGTTCACTTGTAAGCTTTGAACCATTTTCCATCAATCGGTATCCATAACTTAATCTATGGTAGTTGGAAGCCGCAAGCGCACGAATAATAGTCTTTATAAACTATCTATAAAATGTTAGTCAAAACGATCACTACTTATGTATGCACTCTATTATATTGTTTTAGGTCATTTTTAATGTGAGAGAAATCAAATTCGATCGGTCATGTAATGTCTTTATCAAGCAATTAACATATATTAATCGTTGATGTTGAAAACCAAATTCAATGAGAAATTTGTAGTATGAGAGTTGATCGAATTGCTTCACTAAGAAATTTATGTTGTGTAGTTCTCATGATTGTATGGTCCACTACTTTTAAATCTTCATGGCTTCTGGCTGTCATGCAGTGCACGCCATGCACGACGCCTAAGAAAATGCCAAAGTGTATATTAGAAAACTATTTTACTAATGCACATGATACATATTGTATATATTTATAGGTATGTACTTTTTATGGCTTGTAAATCATCATTTTAATTTTATTATAAGTATTTGATTGTATCACAAGTCGTTTGACAATTCGGCTATGATTGTAATCATTGCGATATGAATCTCAAATACCTTTTCTTTTAATTAAAGTTGGTTTATTTTATATGCATGATTTTAATCATTGCCATATGAATCTCAAATAGATTTTCTTTTAATTCTCACTCTTGAGTGAGTTGGGGGTACGGTCTCGGCTGGGAAACGAATAGATAGGCCCTCCTGAGTGAGTTGGGGGTTGAACCAGTGGGTTTTCTCAGCAATGGGTTCAAGTCTCACTCTGAGCAACAATGCTTTGGGTTGAGCCAGTGGGTTTTCTCAGAAATGGGTTTCCTCCTGAGTGAGTTGGGGGTGCGGTCTCGGCTGGAAAACGAATAGGTAGGCCCGATTAAGATAACATCTATATTGATTTATATTATTTTTATTACTGAAATATAGGTTAAAAAGTAAATTGATCATCACGGAGAAGTTAAAGTTAACCATTCAATTAAGTATATTTTTATGCCAACTAACCATATATTGAGAGGCCCATTATCAATTTAAAAAAAAAGAGTAGTAATAATTGTATGAGGTCTTGTATATAAGGCATGAAAAATAATAAAATGTTGTGTGTGAGAGAAAGAGATCGAAAAGTTTAAAACATACTCTCATGTGAGGGTGTTCACTATTGTGAATTTTTAATTTTTGATTTAGTTTGTCTTGATTCAAAAGTCGAATTCAAATTATACATATAAATTCTATTTTTATTTTTATATATACATAATTATATAAACGTCAAAATTATGAGCATCCAACATCTAGACCTTTACACTTAACAATTTTTTGTTACTTTAAAAATCTTAATACCCCAACGCATTGAACAATTAGCAAAGTCATTGAATCTTTAAATAAAACACGTATAAATCATTTTCAATTTTCAACTACTCACGACCTCACCTCGTTTATGTTTGTTGCTAGCCTTCACAATGCTCAATCCTTCATTGAACTCTCTAGTGATTGGTCTTCAATCTCAACTCGAAAGCCCTCATCACTCATTGAACTTCATGTGCCACCTCATCACCATCTAGGCACAGGCTACATAGCTGCTCGATAACTGCATTCAATTAAAATTAATTCGAATTTGATTCGATTCGATAATCACTCCTAGTAACCCACGGCAACACCATAAATTCTTATAAGAATTGAAGTGTTGTTAAAAGAAGTTAAAATGAGAGTAGGATAGGAGTTGTGTCAAAATTTTGCTCCATCTCACCACCTTTCTTTTTAGTTTGCTACTTTGTTGGAATATATTGCGACATTGTTTTTCCGCACTTTTACTTTCCAACTAATAATCGAATTGAAATATTAATTAATTTTTTTTTTCTTTAACTTTTTTTGAACAGTTAATTCAATCACTCACGGGCCACTGATCTACTAAATTTTCTCCATTACTCAAATACGAAATTTGATACACCCTCTGGGGGAAACTCACATTAGGTGAGAAAACACATTGGTCCACCTAGAAACCTCCTTTATTTTTGTCATATATAAGATTTGAACCTAAAATCTTCACCTATTTTTATAAAATCTTAGAATAACTCAACTTAACCATTTGAACTACTTTTGCTCTATCTATAGTTGGGTTTGGTCGCCTTTCATTGTTCTTTTGAGGTAACTACTTATATGGTAAACTAAATTGACATATGCAATTTTCAGCTTATGTTTTCGATTAAAACCAGTTAGTTAATAAAAACAATTATTAGTATATTAGTTTTATTTAACTGCAAATATTTTATCATATTTATTTTGTTGTGAGTTCTTAAAAATATAAATATATTTTTGTAATTTTAAAAATATCTTTTATTTTTCTTTTCTTTTCTTTTTGACGGAGTGAATACTTTTGTTTGATGTGGTTGGTCTTCAAAGCAATGCAGACACATCTTTGACACCAGACCACTACAACATGGCACCAAACCTTATACCGACCCCTGGCAGTTTAATAATTAGCCACAAAAGTATACAATTAGTGTTGCTAAAAAGATTCTCATAGTTAGACTTGGATCCTGGTAATGATGAGGAAAATGATATTCATATTATATTGTTGTTGGTGGTCGATCTTAGGGAGTTGTTCTTGTTCCTCCGGAACCGGTGTTAAAGCTGTAAACAATATCATATCAGGACGTCAAGATGGTCTCGCGCGGGGCTGAACTCTTGGGGCCCCCTTTTATCATTAAGTTGGTGATTATGGCTACAATTTTAATTGGAAATACGTAAATAATTGAAAATATCGATCCCAGGAGAGAGGATGTCTTTCGAATGGGGTTAAAGTTTTATATTTACAAGGATGCGATTTCGCCTAATTCTAAGTGGTTAGTTGGTTATATGTCCGGGTCATTAAACTAAGATTATAATAAGAATATTATTGTCTACCATTAACGTATTTGTTTTGCATGCACCGTGATATAATATTAATTTTTATCTCTGAAACTAAACTTTTATATTAAAGTACTTCAAAAAATATTTGGATAAGAGAAGAAGTGAATAAAACTAAAGGTGTTACACAAATAAAAATTGAGAGTCAGTTTAAAGAAAATTTAGTAGTGGTCATTACATTTTGTTTTTATATATGTTTCTAAGTCTTAGATCATAGATATTATGGACTTTTGTGAATAAAAATTAAATACAGCTATCCTTTATAATACATTAAATCATCTTTTTTGAAAATTTGGTGTTATAAGTATAAAATAAAGATGTCATGCCAATAATTGTAAAATTATATGTTGTTATGCTAGAATAGCTTAATAACTAGGTTTTACTTGGTTGTTGCTTTCACGAGATTGTATTATGTAAAACCTTACAAATTAGCTTTAACTTTTAAACTTTTGTTGTTTATCGTGTGATGGTAGAAGTTTATGGTTTGCATTGAAGAGAAAGGGGAGGAAGGAAGACATGTGAGTCTACTGTTGCGAGGAGCGATGGAGAATGAAATCTGTCTAGAAAATGATGTCCTTAGGTGTGGATTGTGAAGAAGGAAAGAGAGAGATGAGCCACCCATGGGAGAAGCTTAAATATACTTAATATTTAAGTATATTAAATATCAAAGTTTTGACATAACATTGATGATATACATTTTACGAAAATATGATTTTTTATATAAATTATTCCACTATGTAAATGATTTTAAAACCCCAAAACAAACGATCGAAACAAGCGACCAAAACCAACATGTCACATGACTCGGGAATGCTGAAAATCAAGGTTTGACAACCACACTTAGAGCACCCGAATTAAGAAAAATTGTTTAAGTCCCTAGATCCTAAACCAGACTTATCCTTTTATACTAGCGACTTAAGCTTGACTTTTATACGAACACTTCGTTTACATCTCTAATGTTGTAGGTGTGGACTTTGTTTGTGTCGAGTGTGTAGTTGGAGGTGGAGAGTAGGGTGGTGGAAGGGTCGACTAAGTTTTTGGCAGTGAAGAGATAAGTGTAAAAGATTTGTGCATCGTATGTCTTAAATGAATAATATACATCAATGTATATACTTAGAAGAAACCATAATGCACAACCTATTACATAACCCTACTGGACTTGAATTTAATGGGCTTAACATAATTACACGATCCCAATTAATATATTTACAATTAGGATATAAACCCCGTGTATAATACGGGTTGTATAAATTCAAGACTATA
This sequence comes from Flaveria robusta, assembly GCA_025506415.1. Classification (NCBI taxonomy): domain Eukaryota; kingdom Viridiplantae; phylum Streptophyta; class Magnoliopsida; order Asterales; family Asteraceae; genus Flaveria; species Flaveria robusta. The sequence continues at coordinate 20,362,387 of CM046460.1, forward strand.
TTCTTAGTAATAGAGATTTTCATATTATATATTTATGAAATATTATATAGTTTTTAACATATATTTATTTTAAAATAATAAAATACTTTATAAAAATAATTATAGAAATCATTTAATAGGAGAGAAACAAGAAAAAATTATAAAAATAATTAAAGACAATTTGTATAATTAACATGAGAGAGAGGCGGGAAAAAATGTTAAGGATACATGAGAGAGTGACACGTGTCGCTTAAGATTTTTATTTATTAGTATTGATACGCAAAAGTGGATATACAAGTATCTAGACAACCTGATCAATCAACGTAAGAATATGCCATAAGACAAAATGTGGATGATACTTATAGAAGAAGCCTATAGTCTAAAGTGTGTTTAACGTAACTAAGAATACAAATCATGAATATATAAAAACATCCATCCAACTTTTTTCTTGAATCGTGTTTAGAACAACTCTAATACCTAAGTGAATTTTATTGAGATGGGATTCCAACTGTCCATACTGATTTTGACGTTAAAAGTCTGACTACTCAAGACTCATTCAAGAACACTATCAAAAAAGAAACTCATCACTATGAGAAAACACTCTTGAGTCGAGTTTGAACCTAAGGGCTGAGACTTTAAAGATTAAAAGCTCCAATCATCACACTTACGTCATTGGACGAGATAATCAACTGCATATCTGTCCAGTGGCAAATTCAAAAAAAAAATGCCCCCGGCTTGTTAAAAAATATTATTTTTTCAGTTAAAATGCCCCCATTTTGATCAGTTTTAGTTTTAGGCTTCAAATAAATAGATTTATAAAATTTTTACACTATAAATTATTAAAATTTTTGAATGTCCCCATAAAAACAAAACAAAAATAATTAATTACACGGTGACAACAATTCCACGTATCGGACTTATTACGACATTTGACTATAAATTATAGGACTTAATATTATTATATCCGTCGTTACTTGTACTTTTAACGTGCAATAGCTTACCACCAACAAGATATTGCGTCTTAAATCTCACCTCCGATCACTCTAAGCCTCTGCCACCGTCACCGTCACCGTCACCGCCACCGCAGCACCGCCGTGACCTCCGGCCTTAGTTATCGTTCAGAGAATCATCTGAATGTCTACCACTGTGCTTCCATTTAGAACTTATCACTTCTCTCAGCCCCTAAATCCCCAATTCAGAAAGCGGTCTTACATCTTATCGGTACCTCCGCCACCGCCTCTATTAACATCCAGAGGTCCAAAATTACTGCAAAGGAATGGAGTTTTGGCTCGTGCTGAAGATAAGGCACGTGGAGGTGAAGGAAACGCATCTTCAATTCAACAGCAACAGCCTAAGCCTAATTCGGATAAGCAGTTTCAGGTCTTACTTAATATTTCGCTCGTTTGTTAAGTTAGATCTGTATTACGGTTAGTATTTAGTCATTTGATCAGTTTTATTGTCAATTGGATGTTGAATAGCTGAAAAATGGATGATTAGGAGAATTTGATTCGAAGTTCTGTTAAATCCTTGTGGAACACTATTTTATTACCAATACTTTTCTGGAACTATTACGGTTTGTAACATATTGATGATAATATGGAAGATAGATGATAAAATACGACACAAGAGAATAAGGGGTAACGATTACTATCAGTTTTGATGAATTTAGACACTTGTTTGGCAATTTCCTAAGATCTTTCATTTTTTACGTCAGGATTTAACATCCTCTGGAGCTTGTGATCCTTTATGTTCAGTGGATGAAACAAGCTCATTAGAATATGAAGCTACTTACCAGCCAAAAACGGATTTACTAAAAGCTCTGGCAGTATTTGGAGCTGCTGTGACAGGGGCAGTTGCAATTAATCATTCATGGGTGGCTGCAAACCAGGTGTTTGTTATAATCTCAAAGCTTGTTAAATATCATTATAATGTAATTTTACATAATTTTAGTGTACCTTCTGGTGCAGGATCTTGCAATGGCATTGCTGTTTGGAATAGGGTATGCTGGCATAATTTTCGAAGAGTCACTCGCCTTCAATAAAAGTGGAGTAGGTTTGCTGATGGCAGTTAGCTTGTGGGTTATTCGGAGCATTGGAGTAAGACATGAACTTCCTCAATTTGGAATTTTATTTCTTTGGGCTAAAAGCATGCAATAGAAACAAGCTTTTCACTTTGCTCATGATTTTAGCAACCAACTTTGCAAAATAGAAATCAGCTTACATTTTAGGGCAAATACCATAAAAAACCAACATACTTTTAGTTTTTTCTCATAAAGTCCTTATACAATTTTTTGCACGTAAAAAATCAACATACTTTCTGTTTTGTCTCATAAAAGTCACTGAACACTTTTTGCACATAAAGACCAACATACATTCTATTTTTTCATATAAAAACCACTCAACAATTATTTATACATTAAATTCACTTCATTTGTTATAACTTAAATGAGTCGAGTTTGACCTCCCACAACTTAAACAATCCGAACTCAGGATCCTATAACTTAAACGAGCCATGTAGGGGCGGAAAATACACGCAAATAAAACAATCGGTGCAAAAGTTGTTTTAGTTTCTTTTTAGAATTTGATTGAATTTGAAAAGTGAAATGACTTAAATGTGTAAATAATTATTGAGGGGTTTTTATGTGAAAAACAGAAAGTATGTTGGTTTTTTAAATGCAAAAAGTGTTGAGGGACTTTTATGATACAAAACAGAAAGTGTGTTGGTCTTTTACGTGCAAAAAATTGTACAAGAACTTTCGTGAGAAAAAACTGAAAGTATGTTTGTTTTTTATGATATTTACCCTACATTTTATTACCAGTTTCAGCAACCAAGTTATTTTTTATCGCCAATTGTATCAATGAATGACCTTTTCTGGTAGCAAGTCATTTTCCTTTGCTGATTTTTCAAAACTTAATGACTTGGCATCTGATATAATACTTAATAATGTTTCTTAATACAAATTTTTTTTAATAAGTCATGTTTTTTTTTAAAGTATATTTAATATTTAAGTTTTTGTCACATAAATATAGTTCTGCCTACATGGCATCTGATATGGTGAGTCACCTAGCATCAACCAGTGGCACATTACACTTTTTTAGTTAAAGTCGGTTATATAGAGGACTAGAGGTTGGTTGGTAAAATAATAATAAACTGTAAGTTGGTTTCTATTTTCCACTTAACTTGAAGTTGGTTGCTAAGATCATGAACAACTGTAAAGTTCGTTTCTATTTCATGCACCTTGTTCTTTGGTTAGTATTATAGCCTATAGATTTCTTTTTAGTTTATGTTCTTAAGTTTACATGCATGTTACATGACATGCATAGGCAAAATGTACTGAAACCGCTTCCAGATTGATTTGTCTTATGATTCATGTATCATCTCTATTTTCACAATACCCATGGTAGATATCTAGCAATTCTCAATAAAAATTCAAGTGATCAAATTTGCTTGTGGATTATAAATTTAGAAGCCTAATAGGAGGTATGGATAAGACATGTATGCCTTCTTTTGTTAGTTTATCATTTGGTAAACCTACTCGTGGCTTTGGAGAGCGTACAAAATGCATCTCGTTGTTAGTTTATGCGTTTGATTACATTTATTTGTGATAAAACATGTGGAGGCCACCTAAATATTAAAATTTTCTCATCAAGACCACCCACATACTTATACTAGTTTATAGGCCACGAGGCACCCAAGTATTTATTGAGTTTCATTTATATCGAGATCAGTTAGAATATTATAAAATGAGTAAATGACAAAGGGGCTATTTCATATATTCCCCTCTAAACTTGCAAAATCCCCAAATCATGCTTGAAGACCATTGCACATTATGCATTGAAAACTTGTGTTTGAGGAAATATGTAACTTTATATGTAACTTTGCAAGTTTATAAGGGAATATATGTAATTCTCCCAATGACAAAAGCATACTAGAACTTTTACGTCGATTCGTTACATATAGATTTATACAAGGGTACTTTTGAATTTTCTAAATTTTTGGTACAATTTCCGTCATCAGGCATGTTTTTGGCAAATTTGGCATAGGCGACGAAACCGGATGTATATTTGGGCGCCCTGTAAAGTTATTTTAGTGTATATGTAGCCTCGGCATACTTTACCATTTATTTTTTGATAAGTTCTACTCCTACATATATATCTATCCATATTATACTTCTTTACATTTGTTGCCCAAACACTGCAAATTTTTTTCATGCAGGCCCCTTCAACTGACATAGCTGTAGCAGAGTTGACACATGCGTCGGCAGAAGTCAGTGAAATAGTATTTTTCTTGCTTGGTGCAATGACAATAGTGGAAATAGTTGATGCTCATCAAGGATTTAAGTTGGTTACTGACAATATTACCACTCGCAAACCACGTTCCCTCCTTTGGGTGGTTAGTGCTCCATCTTTGTTAAAAAGTCATAAACTTATAGTATTCATTTCAATCGTTGAAGTTGTTGCCATTCTCCTCGTATATACTTCAGTTATGATAAAACAACGCTCCCTTCTCTTGTTTATATTAGAAATTTTTTGATAAATTGTTATTCATCTTTCTGTTATCTTATCATACTGGCCTGTTAACCCATGTGCCACCTAGAGTATCCTCATTTAAATGTAATTAATATAAACAAAAAAACATACCCAGTGAGTCCCACTCAAATAGTATGGTCGGGGGAGGGTGGGATGGGGGCAAACCTTACCTCTATCTCATAAGATAAAGAGGCTGCTCCTAGGGTAAAATGTAATTAATATAAGGAATGTTAATGAAAGTTGTATAGTAAAATAGTTATGAAGGTATCCTTTACTTTTAAGGGATAATATATGTAGAGGCCACCCTAGTATTCAACTATTTTCATTAAGGACACTCATGTATTAAAACTATCATATAGGCCATCCAATTATCTATTGTCTCTTATATTGATTTCTACCAAAAACATGCCATATGAAGAATAAGACCAGAAGTTTTTTAAAAATTCTGATTTATTGTTGATAAGGTGTTGACGATATGTTAAAATATTTTCAATTAGAATCTTATGGCCATTTCATCATTCGACATGGTTTTGGTTGAAATTGGTGTAAATGACACATAGATTAGTGCGAAAGTGTCCTTTTGGATGGTTTTTTAGCTACACTTAAGAGTATATATCATTTATTTACTTACTAATAGGAATTTTATTTCTATCCATTATATAAATATATATCATCAAGTTAAATCTACTTGGTAATTGAAGGTCGTCTGTCTAAATGATTAGCACGTGCCCATTTTATTAAATTGGATGTCATCACGAATCATCATTCTGCTTTACCATATATAAAATTTGATGATGATTTCAGGTTGGGTTTGTGACTTTCTTCCTTAGCTCGGTGCTTGATAACCTCACATCTACAATAGTCATGGTTTCTTTATTGAGGAAACTGGTTCCTCCATCAGAATACCGAAAGTATGTAATTGTAGCTAAATGTTTTGTGCTTTGTTTTTTTACCACGAAAAAGAGTTGCACACAAGAAGTCCTTATTTATAGCTTTTTTTAGATAAAACTCCCTATGTGTATATTATTCCCTACCTACTTTTTGTTTCACTATTTCTCTGATGTCAATGTATCTAGCTCTCGCTAGTTTTTTGTTATGAAATTGTTTGACGGATGTTCCAAAAAAAATATGAAAAATACCTACTCTTTGTAAGAAATATATTTTGAGTTACTAAAAAGGGCAATTGTCAAGAAAACCCTATGAATTTTTGCTGATTTCAGACATAAGTCCCTATATACTTTTGCTGAATTCAGATATAAGTCCCTTCCCTTTCCTTGCATGATCAATTTATATAACTTCTAAAATTTAACTAGAAAGTTTTCTGTGAAACAATCTGTTATAAGTAACTGATTTTATTTTACTTGGTATGGAATGGGTGATTATGATTTTCTGGTTTTTAATTTCTATAAAGGATGTATATGGTATTATGAAATTTAGAAGGATACAAATGAATTTTGAACTTTAAAAATACATGTGTGTGTTATTCTATGAATTTAACTCTTTTTGCAATGGTTCCACGTGTAACTGATTAGTGCAGTGTTTTAACAGGTTACTTGGTGCTGTAGTTGTAATAGCAGCAAACGCAGGTGGAGCATGGACTCCTATTGGTGATGTAACAACTACTATGCTTTGGATACATGGCCAAATATCCACACTGCCAACAATGACGGTGCCTCCTTTTGTTAAACCTGGTTTTTTTGTTGACTGTATAATAGCTAGTTGATTAAAATACTTTCATACACAAATTACTAATCTTGATTTTGTTTCTGTTATTACAGGGCCTATTTGTGCCTAGTGTCGTTTCTCTTGCAGTGCCATTGGCCCTCATGTCATTCTCAAGGTATTCCTTTGATACAAAACTGGTTTTTGTTTGATAATTGATTTCTACAAGAAGCGTGTTCTTCTCTGTTCCATGAAAACTGCAATGCATTAGTGGTTAGGATGTCCTGTAAAAACTGCAATATTATCTTTTCTGGAAGGATTTGCAATTTAAGTTTACCTCCTTGCTCATCGCCGTCATTATTATAAAGACATTTCATTAGGTATGACAAAAGGAAAATGAAAGAAAAGTATCCAAATTCCAAAATGATAAAGTCTCAAAATTTTCAACTTGTACAACACATTAATTTGCCAACGTTTGCATGTGTTTTTCCTCATTCAGCGAAGTTGATGGAAAGGGACAGAATACAGATGATGTTTTGGCTTCTGAACAGATGGCGCCACGTGGGCAACTTGTTTTTGCAGTGGGGATCGGAGCATTAGTGTTTGTTCCTATTTTTAAATCTTTAACGGGCTTGCCTCCTTATTTGGGTATGCTTTTTGGGCTTGGAGTTCTTTGGATATTAACCGATGCTATCCACTATGGAGAATCAGAAAGACAACGGTTAAAAGTACCTCAGGCTTTATCACGTATTGATACTCAAGGAGCTCTTTTCTTCCTAGGAATTTTGTTATCTGTCAGTAGGTATGCCCTAAGATCACTTTTTCATAAACCTGATAAATGAGTCTATTCTGGTATTTTTCTAACAGTCCAAGTGGGTAAAATAAAAAATTCAGATTTTTTCAACTGGTAAACCTGGTAAAATTTAAAAAGAGCTAAAACTAAATTGCTCCAAGATCACCTTTTCAAAAATGTGGTAAATGTGTCGATCCGTGTTTTTTTAAGAGGCCAAATGTGTAAAGAAAAATGGGGTTAATCCTGGCAAATTTAGCTAAAAGGAAAACTAGTCAAATGGGTGTCAAGCATCATCCAAAATGTTCTCATAATCATATTCAAAAAAAAATTTATCATATATTTTTAATCATATTTGTACCAAATTATTTTTCAATCTGTTCTAAATATAGACAAAGGGTGTTTTTGGTCAACATGAGCCGTTTTGACCCGTAATAATATTTACATGTTTTAACTCATCACTACCTCTGCTTTTCTTCGTCTCTATAGGAAAGAACTTGAAAGATTTTAATGATAAAATGAGAAACTAGCAAATTTTATAACGACCAATTTATTTGAAATGGACATTTGGGGACAAATTGAAATAGAAATGTGGACAGTAGTTTTGGGACTGGGGAAGTATCAGACATCTGACTTTGGCTTATTTTTAATTGACATTTTGAATTTTAGCTTGGAGGCAGCAGGGCTTCTTAGAGAAATAGCAAATTACCTCGATGCTCATATTCCTAGTAGCGAGTTGATTGCAAGTGCAATAGGGGTAGTTTCAGCAATTATAGATAATGTTCCACTGGTGGCTGCAGCCATGGGCATGTATGACCTTTCATCGTATCCCCAAGACTCTCAATTTTGGCAGTTGATTGCATTTTGTGCCGGCACAGGTGGGTCCATGCTTGTTATTGGATCTGCTGCTGGCGTTGCTTTAATGGGAATGGAAAAAATCGACTTTTTTTGGTACTTAAGAAAGGTATGTTCTTCCTGCTTTAACACTTCAATAGGGTAAGTTGCCAAAAATAGTACTTAAAATGCCAAATTTTCCAATGCAGGGTATATGAACTTTCATTGTTCTTTTAAATAAGTGTGAATTCAATTCTATAAAATTCCTAGGAAACTTAGCAAAGTTGATGTCCTAAATTCATGAGGATTTGAACTGGTAAGGTTTTTTTATTTTTTTAGGGGAGGGGGGGTGTTAATATTAGAGCGTGGGCCTTGGAGCAACTGGTATGATTGTTGTTTTGAGATCTTGAGGATATGGGTTCAAGCCATGGGAACAAACCTCATGTACAATGTGTTGGGTAAGGCTGCGTATACCAAATCACGAAGCGATTCGTTCCCTCCCTAGACCCATCGCAAAGTTAGAGCTAATTCAAGCACCAAGTATACCTTTTTTTAATTTACCTTTGTGGCAATTTCCCCATTAGTAGCACGTGTACTTTTAGTTGGCAGGGGCGTATAGACTTTGTTTTTTGTGACTATTACACCTCGCAATCATGATCCATTCTCTAAGTAATGGGTTGTTTTGGGTCGACCCAATTATACTAATGGATCAAAATGGTCACTCTATGGAACTAGCTAACTTTAACGGGTCCAAATGGGTCAGCACCACCCACTGCTGCCAGCGTCTCCAAGTCGTAGCTGACACCATCATCACCATCGCCGCCACATGAACATTGTCGCCGTCACATGAGCATTGTCACCGTCATTGCCCCCCACCTCTAGCATTACGCCCGCCTACATGCCACTAGCCGTCGTAACAATAAATATGGTGGGTGAACCCATCTTCATACGTTTTCTTAGAGTTAATTACATGAAAGGTCCTTTTGCTTAGGTTTGTTTTCACTTTTGGTCCTCAAGTTTAAAAAATTACAAGGTCGGTCCAAAGGTTTGTCAAAACGTAACACAAAAGGTCCCTGTCATGAATGGCCGTTATCTTTTTCCGATAAGTCCTTGTAAAATGACCAAATACCAATAACTTAAAACCAACCACCAATATTCTAACAAACCACAAGCATTACCACCACCATCCTACCAAGCCATCACCACCATCAATTCACCTGCAACCACCAGTCCTCTGAAACCCACCACCTCCCACCATATACGCCACAAACTCGACACCGTCGCGCACCATCGTGGTTGACCTTTCATCGTATCCCCTAGACTCCCAATTTTGGCAGTTGATTGCATTTTGTGCCGGCACAGGTGGGTCCATGCTTGGTATTGGATCTGCCCCCTCATCATCGCAGCCCCTTACCGCCCCTCATCACCGCAGCCTCCCACTGCGGCTCACCACCGTAGCCCCCCATCGCAGCCTACCATTGCAGTCACAAACGCCATATTCAACCTAACATGTTGTTGGCCACCAATCGTCTACATGAGAGAGAGAGAGAGAGAGAGAGAGATGGATGGTTGTTATGGTGGAGAGAGTGGTTATGATGGCTTTAGTGTCAAAGGAAAAGAAGAAGGTGGGGGTGGTGGATTTTGGCTTAGATATAATTTGGGGCATTCTTGTCATTTAACTGACCTTGTAATTTTTCAAATTTGGATATCAAAAGTGAAATCAGACCTGAACACAGACCTTCCATGTAATTAACTCTTTTTCTTTTCTTAAAACGATCCGTCCCAATGTGAGCCCATTCTTGTGAGAATCCGTTTTATCCAAACCAATGTGACATGTTTTTATGTTTTCATGTTTAGGATGACCCATTTTGACCCGTTAGCTTGCCTGTCTCGCTTTTTTTATTAGGGTTAATCACTATTTTAAACTCTAGAGTTTAAAGGTAATAAAAACCCCATATTTAACAATTTGGGGTATGAGTAATTTTCTAACTCTTTAGTTCAGGGAATTGTTGTCAAAATTGAACTATTTTTAGGTCTCTAAATTTCTCATAATTTAAACTCTAAATCCTAAATATGTCAAAGCTAAACTTTAACTAGATAATTTGTCAAATAATTCAACTTTCACTCCTTTACACTCGAGAGAAAATCACTCATACCTCCTGATAGTTAAACTATCCTTGGACATCTTTTTGGGTGACGGTCCTGATCTCAAATAAAAGGAAGAGTTTTGCTGTAAGGTAACGACATGCATAAATCATCGTACTTTAACCATTTATCATCAACCACCTCAATGTAGCTATGTTTAAAGTACAACAATGTATGCATGCTCTTAGGTCTTACCTCTTAATCATAGCCAGATAGCCACTACAGCTATGTTTGTGAAAACTCAAAAAGAATAGCTAAAAGGGGAAAGGCTCAAAATGTTAGATTGTTATTGCATTTGTATCGTCTTTGTAAACGTGCTAAAAGGCCACTCAAGTATTCAGGCCACCCGTTAATTAGTATTTCATATGTCATCCGAGTATGTATCCAAATCTCCAATCCTGCTATAAATTGACATTAACACAAGTTTTTCTGGGTTTCAGGCAAGTGGTTTTGCTTTTGCTGGTTATGCCGCGGGAATTGCAGCGTATTTAGCGTCTCAAAATCTACATTTCTCTCCTACAACCATAGCTAATATTCCATTCATCTCGGGCTCGTGATGCAAGGTCGTTGGGACTTGGGAGAAAATAGAAGATAGAAGCTACTGCGGCACAAAATCCAGTGCTAGAAGATGTTAATAGAACTTGAGGTCTTAATAATATTGGCCTGATTGTATTAAGTTTTGTTCGACTGTGAAGGAGAATAATTATGTTTTTCTTTAGATTTGGTGTCCATTCACGTAATGGGTAAATTATAAACGGATCAAGATGTAAAGACCCAAAAAAGTTTCAACTCCTGCAATTGTTTGAAGCCAATTGAAGCCCTAGCCTAAATAATGGAGGTGAAAATTTTGATGAAATTCAATGTATGATGTACTTTATATCTAGCGGGTCAAATGAAAACAATTAGAAAAATACTATATCATGTTGGATAACCTGAACAAATGGAAGTGTCCAGAGGGCTCGAGGTGCAAGTTTAATTCATACAAAATATAAAATCATGTTATAATCATATGTAACACGTTATTTGTTAAAAAGAATATAGAAATTATCCCAAAACAATGTAACACATTATTTGTTAAAAAGAATAAGAAATTATCCCAAAACATTGAATATGTTTGCATTCAAAATTTTCACACCCTCAAAAACGACTATCACTACAGCCAACCGATAAGCAAAAGATGGCAGCAGCCAAAGCATATGAAGTAACAGGGTCCACACGTGCAGATTAACAGCAATTTTGCTAGATGTGTTACCATGATGTTAGGCATATATCTAAAACAGCCACAGCAAGATACCTGTAAATGTATTCTGTTACAGAAAATGTTGATATAGGCATAAAACTTTTTTTAACCAAAAACATGTCGAATGACTAAATGCCCATAAAACTTAGAAAAGACCAAAGTACCTTTGAAGAGGAGTCAACATGTCGTAGATTAATTGTTATCTTTTCAAAAGGTTAAGGACTTCCGTTATAGCTCATGTTTTTTGGCCAGAACCCGTATAAATGAAGCCATATACATACTAAAGCAGCCTTTATAAGGTGGTTTTAATATATGAGTGACCTTAGTTAAAAAAAAAAATTTTGAATACTTGGGTGACATCCTAGTACAAACATTATTTTAGATTAAGGACCCATACTAAAATCTTTTCAACAAATAACTTTAACATGAACCATGAATAGAGTAGATAGAACAGAAGAATCTTACCTTCTTAAACATTGTATGCATTAGCTACTGAGTCTTTTGTTTCTGGTGCATTGATGGGATCATCTGTAAGATGACGTTAGCTTGCCTGGAGATTGAATGGGCGATCTTACGTACTGTACTTAACTTCTCATCCACTTGAGTTTGAAACTTGTCATATACAAAAGGTACTGATAAACTCAGAAGTACCCCTGAGATAAAATCAAGAATTATAAAATGTTATGGGAAGGTTTCAGTAGAAAATAAAAGTACTGCATATATAATATATATATATCCTTCTAAAACCATATCTAACATTCATCCATTCCACATTAGTAAATAAAATCATATGCTTATAAGGGTCTGTTTTATCAGATAAACAAATGGGAAAACACTGTACTCTGACCATCTCAGTGCATAATGTTCTCGTTTCATCACTGAAACACGTTGTTAGATGTAACTAATTTTATATTATCTATTATGAAAGGTGAAAGATGATGATATTTATAATGCTTGAAGAGAGTGAATATCGATGTTATTAAATGTAAAAGGATAATCATGAAGCTTTGAACTTTTAGGAGGATATATACATGAAGTTGGCCCAAAAGAGAAAAAGCATAGCAACTAGCTCACCAATATAGATCAGAGTAAGGAAGTTAAAAAAGCTACCAATATAAGAAATCAGCCATAAGCTAGAGACAACCTGAAGAATCAGTCATAAGTTTCATCACTGTTTCATGTCCAATCTTTGCAAGTAAACAGAAAACAAATGGGAAACTGCCCAAAACAGAAATGAACTACACACATTTTCCATATTAAGGAAGCTAACCTTTAATTAAGTGCAATATGAAAACCAACTTACAATTTATTACCGGTTTTAGATACGAGGTCTCATTTAGTTACTAATTGTATCAACAAATGACATCTTCAAGTGGTCGGTGGTCATTTTTGTATGATTTTCGAAAGTTGTTGAAGCGACATCTTTTTTGTCATATTAGTTGTATAGGTGTGACTTTTAATGATTATTTAAAAAAAGTTTACAAAAGAAAAAAGAAAATCTAGCTTGTAAATAAACTTTTAAAAAAAATTATGATAAGAATTGCATATATGGCATCTCAAGTGGCGGTTGGCTTGGAAATGTAAAGTTCATTTCTATTCCGTGGAGTTGTGCTCAAAACAATAATCTCAAGCAAGCAATCATCATGAAATAATATGAAATCATACTGCAATCAAAGTTTTCAAGTTTCCATCAATTGCAATTTCATGTGCAATCGAAAAGGCATGATTTATCCACACTTGCATCTCCTCAGCAGCAACAAGAACCGATTCCTCTGAAATGTCCAATTCGGGGATAGGAGGCAGAGGTCTACATCGATTCAGGTACCCAAATAAATAATTGTTATCTACTTCTAAGTATATAGGATTGTTTATCCGAACTGTTTATGCGGTTATTTGTAAAATTTGTTATACTGTTTGCTGTGTAATTTGATATGCACAAAGAAATCAATATACGATCAAGTTACCTATTGAGAAGAGATGCAGATTTAGCCCAGAAAAAGAGTATGACAACCAAAAGCAGCAGATTATTGGCGACGAAAGCCAAAATGTTATAACCTCCTCTTTCAAATAACAACCACAAGAGGGTGGAACAGATCAGCACAACTCCTCCTCCGTAAGAATTCCTCCATAGCAGTATATCAGCAACTGCACCACCAAAATTCGCAGCCAACACTGAATCATAAGATGCACAAATACATATATTCCAATTCGAGATCTCAATCGAATTGCATCATAAAAACGCATACACCAGCTATACAACAATACATCAAGGATACAAGTATTATTATCATGACTATTATATTGGAATGAATCATTTCTGAAATAGATTAGAATCAAAATGATGTGTGTGCGATGAGATCGAGATCAAAAGTGGAAATCGGAGAGAAACCTGCGCCGCCTCCGAGAGCGTCATGAACAGAAGTCCGGCCAAAATCACCCATACCAATAAACAATTAAGGGGATGATGATTGATGATTGATGATGATGCTGATTGATGATGATGAAAGACGGATTTTGATCCCTAGTTTGGGTATCCTTTGCTAACCGTACTTTACTTTTAAAAATAAACGAATAGCGTTAATGCTTAGCTTAGCTTAGCTTAGCTTAGATTTTGGGTCCTGTTATCTAATATACGACTCATATGGTTGGATTAGAGATAAATGCTATCAAATTTGCAATTCTATACGACTCGGGTAAAGCTCAAGTGTGCCATTTTCGTTACACGACTTGTATGTTTTTGAAAAATTTGAATTTCGTTCGCTCATGATATGATTTATAGATTTACATGATAGTTATTTGACATGATAAAAGATTCCTTCAACTAACATATAGATTATTTGATATTGATTCCTCAATTAACATATGGATTATTTTTGAAATATTTGATATGATAGCTTTTTTTTTCAACGCTTTGATATAATTTTTTTCTTCAAAATGAAGTATTCAAAATCGATTAATTTTTTGTGTTTTAGCTATAGCGAGTGTGATAATGGTGCGATATTATGACCTCCCGAATCAATTATGAGCAAACAACATCGTTGCCAGTATTATAATGATTTGAACCGGTTTCAGTATTTGTTTCTATAGTTTCCGACGATTCTAGGCAATAACAACAAACTCTTGTCATATAGCACAAAAAAATACCAAAATTCCGTCGCGTAGCGCGGAGAGAAAACTAGTTCTTCACTAAAAACCAACACATTACAAAATAATAAGGAAAAACTTAACAAGTACTAAAATAATAATAAGAATTAAAAAATTAAACAAAAATAATCAAAACAAAATTATTCCTCTTCCTCAAATTGGTGAAGAATATTGGCTTTAAACTTCTCAATCCCTTTCTACAAGACCTCTCATCAAGGTGATATGTGTCCATCAAGATTTTGAGAATCTTATCATCTTTTTATAACCAAAGTTTATTTTTTAGTTTTCGATTAGTTCATATGTGGTGTTAAATTTTTAAACTTTCTCGTTATAAGATCCAACTTTTATTGTGTGTTAAAATGATTCGGTCCATTTTGCCTTGTCTCTTCCGATCAAGCCCTTTGGTTTCGATGGTATTTCATCAGAAGTGAAAAAACCCAAGTTACAACCAAAACTAGGACCTAAAATATCAGCATGATAGCGGAGGTTTGGGGGCGGGGACATCTGAAAGTGGGGTCCCAAGGGCTACAACCCTTGATTAGGGTATTTTTTTTTTCATGAATAAGCATTATAGCTAAGAAAATTGAATAAAATCAAATTTTGAGGAAATAAGGATGATGCAAGCCGCATCGGAGAAGAGATGTGGGGAGCATCAACTAAGCTAAGGAAACAATTTGGAGGTAACACGTGGTTGATGACTAATGGGCAACTTTTGACGCGTGGACCATGATGCGGATCGAATCAAGAGATGGGTGTAGGCCACAAGACTAAAAAGGGCTAAAGACAATGCATGCGCGACACATTGCACGCAAAGCGGGTTGCATCGACTAGCTGGTCTTACTAATAAATAGTTGAGTTCTCAGCTCATTTCTCATGCACTCACACCTACATATACACTCACTTACCCCTAGAATCTCGCCTACGTTGTAGGTGTGTACGTACGTACGTAGGTATGCACTTATGTATGTACATAGGTATGCATGCATGCATGTATGTTTTGGTTTAATACACAACTAACTTTATCCGTTACTATTAGTTAACATATATCCTGTATTCGATTTCACTATAAAGGTGCTATCCTATCATGTAGTGCGAGTATAACTCACAGTTGAAAGACATTGATAAGAGACTATCTCTTAAATGTTAAATGTTTATTTTTGATAAAGTAGATTATTGTAAGGTTTCTTAAATCATATATTTACCAGCAAAACTAAAAGTTTTTAATACGTGTTTCACGGTGATAAGTGATGCCATATTTTCGGTTATCTGACAAAAGTAGAAGTTAAGGAGTCTTATAGAATAATATTTCATAGATATTACCTTGTGATGAAATTATTTGACATTTTTAAGGTCTTTTGTTGTGTGTAATGCATAAATCCAACATCAATATGCTTTGGGTATATATGATCTTTGGAGAGTTTATAAGGGTATATATGATATTTAAAAAGTTTTATAAGAGTATATATATGATAATTTCAATTTAATTTGGATAAATAAAATACTTGAAAAGTTTTTAAATAGTATATCTATACTACTATATAAAGCATATAAGGAGGATACAGTTGTAATTTTATTCAAAGTGTAAGACACCTAAGACAACTTTTTAAGCATAATATACAAGTGTGTTATGCAATAGTTCCTAAATTGCCCTTATTAAATATACTTCTTCTAACTAATGCATTATTTAATTCCCTAAATTAAGTATTATCTTATTAATAATGCTTTTAAAATAATAATTAAATTTACATTTACTATTTATATATTTAAAACTATATATTATTAAAATTAAGTATTATCTATACTACTATATAATACATATTAGAAGGATAAGATGGTAATTTTATTTAAAATATAAGACACCTATACAACATTTTAAGCATAGAGTACAAGTGGTTTATGCAATAACTCCACTTTTGCCCCCCATTTAATTAACTTTTTCTACTTATTGTTTTTTATTTAATACACATTATTAATACATTATTTAACAATATGATATTATTTGATTCACTGCATTAAGTTTTATTTTGTTTATAATAATATAAATTGACATTTAAATTTATCTATACTACTATATAATACATATTAGAAGGATAAGATGATAATTTTATTTAAAATGTAAAACACCTATACAACATTTTAAGCATAGAGTACAAGTGGTTTATGCAATAATTTCACTTTTGCCCCCATTTAATTAACTTTTTCTACTTATTGTTTTTTATTTAATACACATTATTAATTTATTATTTAATAATATGATATTATTTGATTCACTGCATTAAGTTTTATTTTGTTTATAATAATATAAATTGACATTTAAATTTATAATTACTAATCATACTTTTAAGACTAAAGTTTTATTTTATTTATAATAATATAAATTCATATTTAAAACTATAATCATTGATCATATTTTTTTAACTAACTACTATTTAAATTAAGTATTATTTTATTTAAATACTTATATCTATACTACTTTATAATAAATCTCTCTAGATAGAGATGTAATTTTGTCAAACATACAAGTTTTGAATCAACATGTACAAAGAAGTGTAAGACATTTAAGAGGGCTAGAATAAAGAATTGATTAAGATTCTAAGATACTTTACGGGGCAATATGGTAAATTTATTAATTAAATTTTATATACCTTGGTATTTTTACCTTTGTCTCTTTCATGTATTTAATAAACATTATTGATACATTATTTAATAATATGATATTATTTAATTCACTTCATTAAATTTTATTTTATTTATGATACTATAAATTGACATCTAAATTTATATTAGTAATTATATTTTTATAACTGAATATTATTTAAATTAAATATTATTTTATTTAAATATTTAAGTATATAACTTATATATATATATATATATATATATATCTTTATGTTTATAATAATTATAATACTAATATTTTTCTAGAGCCATATTGTGAGTTTAATAATTTTAATATTTATCTATATCTTTTATAATAAAAGTGAAAGCAGGATTGAATTATAATTTTACATATGGATTAAGACACCCATATGAAAAGTAATGCTTAAATTTTAAAAAATTAACCATTTTATTTCATTTATACCCTTATAATAAAATATAATATATGATGCTTATAATACAAATGCTAAAGCATATACACGTGACCAAACAAAACCATCATTTACTTTCAATTCGGTTCATCCACTACGATTGAGCGGTAATCCCTCTTTCCCTTTTTATTGCCGGTTGTTAAAAGCTCAATAACAATAAAGATGCTAATTGGTTATGATAATTTCTCCATTAACTTGCTCCGGTCTATGCAAATCACCACCGAAAGTTGTCTCCGATGATCATAAAACTTTAACCTATATTAATAAAACGAAACCCCTAAAGACTTTTGTAATATACGTAATTGTTTTCTTTCACCAATCTTGTTGGGATAATATAATTGTCTTAAAGACTTTTGTAATATACGTAATTGCTTTCTTTCATTCAATTTTTTCAATAATTATATTTTGATTTTTTAATTTACATCATAACGCACTGAGCCGATACTAACTAAAATCGAATTCCCAAAAAATCACGCAACAGCCGTACCGCCGCAACGCGCGGGCATTACCACTATATAATATTAAAGAAGCTTATAGGAGGGTGTGTGTGTGTGTATATATATATATATATGATATTGTGAAAGCTTATAAAGATATATATAAAATTTTCTAAAAAAAATGCAAATGGTAGACAAAATTCAAGAACCATTGAAAATATAAAGTTGTTGCCGAATTGAAAACAACTCTCAAACGAGAAACTACAAACCATACTCGATTGTAAGGGTGGGCGGGGCGTACCCCGGTGCCGCTCGGCACCGCCGCCGCCACCCACTTCACGCGGCACATTTCCATTTTCACGGCATCTACTCACCGGGACAATGGGACCGCCACCCACTTCAAGCGGCAAATTTTTTTTCAAAAAGTATAAATACAAAACCAATTATTTCAATTTTTATACACCGATCTTAAACATCTCTTCTACTCATTTGTAATTTCAAATATTATGAAAGCCAACAAGAAATCCATAAAATCCTGAGCCCGAACCAACAAAAAACATAGATTGAAGGTATTTCGGGAAACTTTGCTTTGGGAAACACTAGAATGGAACATAGAGATTTTTATTAAATCGCATGACAATGTTCCAAAGCAGATGTTGAAAAACGTCTTAGAATTCAAACAACACATTGTCTGGCTATGTGGTTAGAAGTTTGATTAATAGATTTTTAGTCTAGATATTTTTTTTTATTTTTTAATGTTTTTATTTTATGTTGTTTTTATTCTAATGTAGTTTTCAATTTTAGTTTGTAACTTTTAAAATTTTATGAAGTTATTGTTTTAAAAAATTTGTGACATGTCATGATATGAGTGTTCCTTTCAAATTTTGTAGTGTGATGTGGAATGGTATGGCATGAGTTAAGTTGGCAAATTGAGATTGGTGGATTTATGATATAACTAGGTTAGTATTTCGTGTATTACACCCGTTGTATAAATAAATATTAAATAGTTAGTAATAAAAATTTATTAATTATAAAACAATATCTTAAGATGTGATATTGTTAAAATTACGTACGAGTAATGACTTTAATAATAAAACAACGATATCATTTTTTTAACTTTTATTTTTAAGTTTTTGAAAGTTTTTTTGTTTCAAAACAATATGTTTTAAAAATGTTATTTTTAAATTTTTTTCTTATTAAAAGTTTGAATTTTAATCATTTTTGTTTCATAAAAAATTTATTTTTTAAAGACACAAGTTTTAAAATATTTCATATATTTAGAAAAGTTTAATCTTTTAGTAAAATTTCTTATTTTATATAAAATTATTTATTTAAAAATTATATTTATAAAGTGATCTCTTTTTTTAGTTTATAAAATATATTTCTAAACGTAAATGAATTAAATAAAATTATTAGTAGTTAATGCAATTATTAATTATAAGAGAGAAGCAGGAAAATAAGCTTTAGAAGCTTTATAATTACGGCATGTGTCACAAAAAAAAAAAACTTTATTTTATTAGTATGGATTGATAGATGAGAAACTCATAATATGAATGATAAAAATTTGTTATCGGAAATAAAAATTGAAAATTAACAAAAGAATAAATTACACGGACAGTCTCTGGGGTTTGCACATATTGCAACTTTAATCTCTACTTTCAATAAATTATAGATGAGGGCCTGAACTATGCATGATATGCACACTTGCAGTCCCCGACGCTAACTGAGGTTAAGTTTCTCTGTTAAGTCAATGTAAAATTACCAATATACCACTAAATTTAAAAAATAATAATTTATAAACAAAACCTAACTTACCCCCCCCCCCAAACCCCACCCATCACACCTCACCCCATCCCTCCATCTTCTTCTTCTATCTTCTTTTTCTTCATCTTCATCTTCATCTTCATCACCATTATATCACCACCACCTCTCCACCACCATGAGAGAAATGAAGCATCATTACTGGTCTAAGTCGCTTTATCTCTCTCTCCCCCCTTTCTCTCTCTCTCTCTCTCTCTCTCTCTTTCTTCTAAGACTCTCTCTCTCTCTCTTCAAATCCGATGAATCAACTTGTTATCGTGTTTAGTGGCAGCCACGGGTGGTTGTCTGATTGGTGGTGGTGGGTCAAGGGTGCAGGTAACAACGATGGTGTTGAAGGGTTGGTGACGGCGGTGGTGGGTTGAGGGTGATGCGAGGACGGTGGTGGTGGGCTAAGATGGTGGTGGGTTATGGAGGTGGGTTGAGGGTTTAGGGTAGGAGGTGCAGGCGGTGGTGGGTTGAGGGTGCAGGAGGTGCGATGGTGGTGGGTTGAGGGTAGAGGCAGCGGAGGCGGTGGTGGGTTGAGGGTAGAGGCGGAGGAGGCGGCGGGTTGAGGGTAGAGGCGGCGGCGTCGGTGGGTTGAGGGTAGAGTGGTGGTGGTGGGTGTTGAATGTGAGGAAGAAGATAAAAAAGGGTATTTTTATCTTTTTAAAAACACTACCAGAAAAACTTAACCTTTGTTAGTGTCAGGGACCATTAGTGTGCACTCTTGGCATAGTTCAGGCCCGTATCTGTAATTCATTGAGAGTGGGGACTAAAGTTGGAATACGTGCATACCACAGGGACCGTCCGTGTAATTTACTCTTGACAAAATTAATGATTTGAATCAAAGCTTGAGGATAAAATAGGCCATTGAGGGAGAAGAAAATTTAAATTTTTGCCACATGGCCGTTAAATAGGCCGTTAAAGCCTTGGCAACAAATTTAAGTATTTGAAGTTTTGAAGACATATGATATATCCTTCAAATATAGATAAACAAAAATACATTTCACATTGTAATTCGCGTTGCAAAATAAATGGTGGCGCCCGCACCCTTATAGACACCAACAATGATATAGTCAATTTTTAAAAATCTTCTGAAAAACTCGTTTTTTGTTTTATTTTATTTAATAATTGGTATTTTAATTATTTTTTTTTGTTCTTTTTTGGCAAATGCGTGACAGAATATGCGGAACACAACTTGTTTGGTGCGTACAAACACTATTAACAAATTTACAAGGGATTAAGTATTTCTAACCAAATATATCAAAACTAGGTTATAACCCATGTATTACACGGGTTAAAAAGAAAAAATACTAAATATATTAATGAAGAATTAGGAACTGTAAAACGTCAAATATAAAGGTACTTTGATTAACTAATAAAACACTTTTAATATTTTTAAAACTTTTGTTTTAAAAAGTTATTGGTTTGAAAAAATTTTGTTTTGTTTATCAATATCTCACTTTTTAAAAACTATGGGCTTGTTTTGTAAAAAAAATTTTTATGTAAAACTTTTATTTTTTAAAAAGATTGATTTTAAAATATTTCATAATTTAAAAAGATTTTGCTGTTTTAGGAAAAAATCATAGTTTTAGACAATTTTTATTTTAAAAAAATATATTTTTAATCAAAATACTTAGTTTTTATTTAATGAAAAAATATTTTTTAAGAAGTTAATGATTTAAAAAGAATGTGGATATATAATATAGAGAGAGAGAGAAAGAGAAAAAATTAAAAATTAGTTATTTGACTTTTTAAAATAGAATAAATAGTTTGGGCGGAAAGACTAAGATGAGATGGCTTGTGGGAATGTCATGTGACATCACATGTAAAGGATTATTAGGTTAGATTAACAAATCGTATATTTCATGATTTATATAGCAATTTCAATTAAAACATGTTGGATGATACAACACTGGTCGACTAAATCTTTGCTTTGTTTATTCCCTTATTGAGCAATTCACGGTCATACTTTCATTTCTTTTGTTTTTTTAACACAATTGTACGATTCTGTTTCGTAGTATATGTGTTACCTTAATTAATTGGGTCAACATATTCGTTTTTTAACGTGGACAGCACCCCCTGCTCAGTCCAGAGTATTTTCGCCCCGCGTGAGTTGCAAACTAACTAACTTATATTTGAAAAGCTATGAGACTATCATTAGGCCATAATGTTTTATGGCATTTCGTTTCTTTTGTGCATGACACTTTAATATGAAAAATTGAGCGCACATTGAAAATACGAGTTTGAACTTTTTAAAGAGCTTAAAAGAATTTATGCATGAATAGCCACTAGATTAGATTAGATTAATTACATTTCACTTTAAATATTAAGTTGGTTCATATTATTTGTAGTAGTGATACGTCAATTTGAGTGAGGAGTTATGTTAATAGCGTGTGTGCTTGTGAAACTACTAAAACAACAGCCGAATTCCTTAATAGACATGACGTGTCGAATGATGTTGTTCATTACGATATTTTTTCTATTATATTTAGTACGAGTAAAACTAATGAGTTGTTTGGTTTGCTGATATGTTAATAATTATATAAATTTACAATACATATTTATTTGCATTTTAAGTAATTTTTGTTGCAAATTTCATAAATCAGACACTTATATGTGTTATATTTGAATTTTGTAGTTGTCGGATAAAGCGTGATGATGTTTGTGAAGAAAACCCAAGATTTGAAAAAGTTCAAAAAAAATGTTTCTGATATTACCATATTGAAGTTGAATATAATCATATAAGCTGTCAAAATCCAAATAGTTTTTTTCTGAAGTTGAATATAGTCATTGATGTGTGTAGAGTTATATATATTTTTAGTAATGATTTTTCACACAATTGAGTTTTAATTTAAGAAATGATTATCACTCTTAAACAAACTACACACAATAGACAAGTACACCTATCGCATACTAATATAGTTTTAGGCAAGAACCAGATATCGATCCGTGGACACAATGGCTCTCAAAACTAAATCATCATCATTATTTAACCGATCACTTGAGCTTGGATTTGAGAATATTAATATTAAGTAAAATAATTAGCAAATTAAACTAAAAAGCAAGAAAATAAAGATGAAGATACACGATCAATAAAAAGATACCATATGGATTTTGACTCCACCTAGCATAGAAATAACAACTATCACAAAATCAAGGTGTGATCATTATTACACATAATACATGAAAGTAGTCTAAACCCTCGTCAAGGATATCTAAACATATAATCATTCGGAAAGCTAGAATGATAAACACACAATAGCCACCTAAAGTTATACCATAGAAACTAATAATATAATTATGTCAATGTTAAAAGTGAATTAGACTCCCGTTAGGGTTATCTAATTTCACAAATTTTTGAAAAGCTAACGCGATAAACACATGATAACCACCTTAACTTGCGTAAAATAGACAAATTACAATTTCTATTCAACTTATAAACTTCATACTACAAAACAATTCATAACCAGGGGAATTAGAATAAATTGGATTTGAAACTTAATATTTTTCAAATGATTTTAAATTCAAGGGAATTAAAATCTATCAAATAAAATTTAAATTTCAAATGTATTAGTGACAAAATAATTTTAAAATAATTGAAATTTATCACTCATTGCAAACCGCCACCACTTCCGACTCATCACCACCATTACATACCATTGACCATGCGTCGCCCTCGCCACCAACAATCGACCACGGCCAACGATCGCACCCACCACCAACAACCGAATGTACACCGCCACTACCGCTGCTGCCACCAACCAATCACACCCGTTGTCAAAAATTGACAGTTGCCGCCTAGCGAGTCTAAAACCGAATTGGTTCAGCGACGACTGTTAGTGGTCGGACAAGCGTGGTGGAGACGGGAGTTTGTCGGCGATGGGCGCGGTCAACAGCGACTATCGATTGTCGACAACGGTGACAGAATGATTGGTTGTCAGGGGCCAGAGCGATAGGCGGGAAGTGGATAGGGCATCAAACGTTTTTGGGCAATCGATGGCGGTCATCGATGAGGGTCGGCAGGCTCTTGCGGAGGTTGGTGAATGACACTGCTAGTTGGTGGCTAAGGTCAGCGGTGTTAAGAAGAAAATTTAAATTATAATTCTAACAAATTCCAACCAAATAAGCACACAAACTAGTGAAATTCAATTACATTAAATTTGTTTGAATTCCTACATATGTCTCCTGTAAATCTTAAATGAATAGTTGATGTGATAACGAACAAGATGTACTTACCTATGTTAAACTTTAAAAGTTTGAATCCTACATGTTGAGAAAGAAAGACCGAAAGAGTGACTATAAACATAGAAAGACTGAAAGAGTGACCATAAACAAATCCTACAGGTTAGAAGGCTTTCTAAAAAAAATAAAACTATAAACTTAGAAGTAGGGGTGTTAAAAAAATCCAATATCCGAAATAAGATCCGTATAAGAAATCAGATTCGTATCCAAATTCGAATAAACCGATTCGAATCCTTATTCTGATATTCGGATCGGATCTCATGCGAATTTCTTATTCGGATTTCGGATATCATAAATATTTTTGTTCGGATTATACGGATATCCGATTAATCCGAATAAGAATTCAACTATGTTTCTAAACCAATACTCATTACCCAACTATCTATTATATTTTCACTTTAATATTCAAAAATATTAACATATTTTAGTCCTCTAATCTTAAACAATTATATAATAATCGATTTTTATTTTAAATTAGAGATTATAATATTCAGGTTCCATATAATTAACTATTATGTTTCAATTTGGGTTCAAGTCAAATTTATATTTTCAGGTTTTATATCTTTTATTATGATTTTAAATTTATAAAATGTTAAGAATAAAAAATTAGCAAAAAAAAACAAAAAAATAGAAAATTTTGTTAATTAGTTTATTCGGATATATCCGAATCCGATTCGAATTGAATTCGGATAGATTCGGATCAGATAAATTTCGGATAGGATAATGAAATTTTCAAATACAAATAACATGAATAATGCGTTATCCGATCCGATAAACACCACTACTTAGAAGGTGAAAACATTAAAAAAGAAAAAAAAAAAAAAAAAGAAAGACTGAAAAGAGTGAGCGGTAAGAGGGTGATTGAAAGGGAGTTGGGAGGCATACAGCTGGCGGTGCCAGAGTGTCAGTAATAATCCATGAGATGCGACCATTTGTTTGTCGTTTTCTTCCACGTGGGTGCCTTCCAGCCTGGCCTTCCATAGTCAATCTCCTCCCTCCCTCACGCTTTAATTCAATGCTTATCCCCCCTCTACTCTATTTCCCTTCCTTTTTTTTTTTCTTTTTTTTTTTTCTCACTCTCCACTTTAATTCAATGCTTTTTATGTGCATCCCACTTGTCTTATTCACAAACTTTACAAACAATAACAACATTTCAATGAGTGATTTGACATGCTTGTAACTTATCAGTTAATATTGATTTAAATATGGTTCTAATATAAAAATATCTTACATTACAAATCGACACTTTTATACGTCATGTATAATGTCATACGAAAAAAATTCAGGGGGTTGTCAGAGAGCTATACGCCCTATATAACCCTATGCGACCTCCTATACGACACATATAGGGTATACGATGTGTATAACAAATTTCGACAATGAGTACGAAAAAAAATTTATGGGGTTGTCAGAGTGGTTATACGCCACGTATAAGGCTATACGACCCCCTATACGACACGTATGAGGCTATACGATCCGTATAGAAATTAAAGGTGTTAATTTATAATTTTGGTGTGTCTCAATATCCACGCCCTTTAAATAAGCCAAAAACTACATTTTTATCCTTTATGCTTTTATAAAATAAAACCAGCGGGTAACTATTTTTTTATTTAATAAATTGTAACATATTATCTTTTAATCAAATTTATGTTTATTTAATCAAAGACATAATATTTTTTTGTAACACATATCCCTTTTTATTTTATCCGTCTCCACTTTTTCCCGCTTTTCTTATTCTCAAACATCAATTTGAAGGGAAAAAAGTATATATATGTTGTTTAAATAACGAGTGATTTGATATGTTTATTGTTTGAAATTAGAATAACTAAGGTAATTTATGAGTTAACACTGATTAAATCAACTATTTTTTTTATTTTATAATTACTTTTGTTAATTTATTTTTAATAATTTAATCTCTATATTTCATGTTACAAAAATATATTTATTAGAAAATTATTATTTAAGCCTAATCGGTAACACTTTAAATACAAGAAGATTTAATCTATACTATATAATAATAGAATAATTAGATAAGATACGTGACGATTTCTGCTTAACTCTAACTTTGAGTTTCCCACTTCTTTTCTCATATAAATTTTCTTATTCTGATAATCTATTAAAACATACTAACTAATAATTTTTATTATATCTTATCTTAAAATATAATTTTATAATTTATAATTTTTTTTTTATTTTTATTTATAATTTCTTAGACATACATAATTTTTATTTCACTAATGGCTTAACATGTAAGATACAAAACATTCATGTAACTAATGGTTTTAATCTTAAATTTATTTCACCCATGTAATACATGGGTTTTTAACCTAAGTAAGAGTAACATTATAATTATATATTATCTTTATCAATGCAGTTATAATAGTTAGCGTTCTACAAATGTTTAAGTACCCTGTACAAACAACTTTGGTAAAATTCTTTCATGACTTTTTAAAGTTATAGATATTACACCATTAAAATTAAATAGACTTACAACGATATCATGTATTTTTGTATCTGTTTTTTTTTCTCCCAACAATATTTGAAACATGTACCACCCATAATTCTTTTAATGTATAGTTTTAAAAATATGATTTTTAACAAAACTTTAGATATACAGTTGTGATATTTCTTATTTTTATTTATTTATTTTTTGTGATAATTCATTCAGAACCGTGTTTTAGTAAATGTCCTCAAAACTAATTTAAGGTTTTGACTTTTACATGTTTTAGTACAACTATTAAAGTATGATGTTTTATAAAAATTAAACTTGTCGTTGCGACTTGTTTATTTATATCATGAATTTTTTTCAACTATTTCATTAGTTTTAATTAAATGTTTCTAATGTTTTTAATGTCCTTGCCGCAACGTACGGATTTACAATTTACATCATGGTCTCGTTAGTTATATAAAATACCAAATGTTATCAGCAATTATGTTATAAGGTGAAATTATACATCTACTAGTTTAGTAATACAATTACAATTTATTAATGTAATATGACTGACATTAAAGTCGTAAACTGATTTAATTATTTTACAACCATTCAACAAAGCAACATACGTGATGTACAACTGTTTCTCATACATAACTATCAATAATGTGAATTTAACTAACTTCAACCAACAACATATCAATATATCATTCTCATCATAAATAATGGTTAATTGGGTGACATGGATAGTTACTTCCATATAACCAAAACACATTTTATTGTTCGAATAACACAATTTACATACGAATGAACTTATTAAATGACAATCATGCATTAAAAAAGTGTTATAAAAGCAAGAATATATTTTATTTCAAAAAAAAAAAATTTAAATTTAAAAGTTGAAAACTGAATGTCAAAAGATAAACACAAGAATAACTTCCAAAACCGTACGGGTCAAAACAGGTAAGTTGAAAGTTAGGCCTCCCCCGATATTTTACAAAACAAGCGAGATTTTCGTGACACAAGCCACGCACTCATATCCCGACACGTGTCACCTTCACAGCTGTACTCCAACCGCCCCCCGTAACCATAACGCCTTCTCACCCGTTGAATTCTTCACCGGCTCCTTCGGTTACCCGTACACCCTCCACCCCTATATAAACCACCACCACCACCCTCTCCCTGTTCATCTTCCCCAACTTCACCTATGGATTCATCTCATCGAGATTCGGATCGGATCAAAGGTCCATGGAGCACCGAGGAAGACGATCTCTTAGGCAAGCTGGTGGATCGCCACGGTGCGAGGAACTGGACCTTGATTAGCAAGTCCATTCCCGGGAGATCTGGTAAGTCGTGTCGGTTGCGGTGGTGTAATCAGCTGTCGCCGGAGGTGGAGCACCGGTCCTTCACGCCGGAGGAGGATAAGGTTATTGTGGAGGCGCACGCGCGCTTTGGGAACAAGTGGGCGACGATCGCGAGGTTGCTTAATGGACGTACGGACAACGCCGTGAAGAACCACTGGAACTCGACGCTGAAGCGGAAGTGTGCGGTGGTGGACGCCGGAGACGAGAGGGCGGCGAGAGTGCCGCGGCTGACGGGGAGTGGAACCGGAAGTGGTGAGGTGGCGATGACGGTGTCTGGTAGTCCGTCGGGATCTGATGTGTGTGATTCCGGCAATAACGCTCTGATTCCGGTCGCAGGAGGAGATCATACGACGTCGTGTGGAATCAAAGCGACGGTTGAAACGCCACCGTCGACGGCGTTGACGCTGTCGTTACCGGGAACGAGTTCGTACGCTTATGAACAACGTGTTGAAGAAGCAAGCATACAGGCTAATACGACGGCGTTTGGTGCTGATATTTTGTCTGTGATGCAAGAGATGATCAGGAAGGAGGTGAGGAGATATATGGAAAACGAACATGAAAGCGTGATGCAGGTGTGAACGGAATCAAATCACACAAATTTCTTAGTTAATTAATTAAATCCATGGGGTTTAACTTAATTAATTAATCGCAAATGAAATGAGATTGTACAGAATTAGCAATTAAACATTGAGGATTAGATCATGAGAAGGTATGAATTTGGGAAGTGATTGCAGTTGAGCCTCATTTTGAATTAGAGGTTAAAATATATTTTCAGTTTCAAATTTAAAAATATCGGAAACGGACGTTATTGACGTCGTTTGCTCCCGATCATCGTGATCTAAAACGAGAGTTAGTTAATGAATGTTGACCTGTGGTTTAGTACGGATTGTACGTTGAGTTGTACTGAAGGCTGATTTGATTGTACCGTGCTTAGCTGTCACGATAGTGCACGGGGCTCCAGGTTGGCCGTTTTCTTGGATTCTTCTTTTTATCCATTGGGTGTATTCCCTAAATTAAGTAATAAATGGATTTAAAATTAATGTCTGGTTAAAATACAGATGAACTTTCTGTGTTTGTATTTTAAAATGTATATTCTTATTCAACACTTGTCTATGTAAAAAGTATAAAATTGGTAATTCTATTGTAATGTTCAACAAGGTTGAAGAAAATCGTTCGATTTCTACGGCAAAAGGAAGACAAGAACAATATATGTTTTTAAAGTTTGCCGTATGCTTTACTTTTAGTTTATGTGAGTATGACATTGGGGTGTTTGTATTCACATTAGAAAAGGATATTGTTATGGATGAGTTAGAATCATGCAAGGATGCTTTAGAGAGTAAAGAAACTTCACGTGTTTGGTAGAAATGAATGAGATACTAGATCAGTACTTGAAAGGAAGGAATAGGCTTCAACTTTACTACCTTTATTGAAAGGAACAAAATCATTAGGATGCTAGTGGATCTTTTCTCACTCGAGTAGATGGAAGGGTTCAATGCAATAGTGGACGGGAAGGGTTTTCACATAAAGTTTTAATTGGTTATCATGTGGTGTTCTCACTAGTTGTAAAACACAAGACCAAGTGGCCGGTTTTATTTAGCAATGGTGGGTACGTAACACACGATCATGCCATCATCGTCTTACAATGTTGGTTGTGACATGTGCTCTTATGACACATCACTGGATCTGGATAGAAGTACCCAACTTGTGCTTAATTCAGTGGTTTGAACATTGGTATTCACCGGGGCGTTTAAACCTACTTTCTAAGTTATTTGTGATGTATTTGGTGTATGGTGGGTTTACTTAGTAAAACGAGGTGTGCCACAATAAATACTCTAGGTTGTTGAAGTTATTTTTGATGGTGAGCTAGTCGAAATGGGGGACTATTGAGGGAACCCAGGAGACTGACATTGTAAAGTAATAGTTTTTTTAATTAAACATTAGTAGCCTATTTTAAAAATATCAATTCATGGCTTAAAGTGAGGTTAGGAGATGTAGGATGTTATATGTTAGAACAATGGTTTGTTGAATCATGGGATGGCTTGTTGACAGGCATCATATGAAATTGGAAAAAATCAGAGCACAAGAACAACACTTGAAGATTGATTTGAGAAGTTAAGATTAACAAAACTTAAAGAAATTGTATTGCATCAGATTTGCTTAATATTAATACATCAGGAGCTTACAAATTGATTTCTAGGATTTGAAATGGCGTGTTGGACGAGACACGTCGGTTGGTGATTGTAGTTTGTAAACAAACCGATGAAGTATCCGACCTAATACCATTCCAAACCTACTTACAATACTAAGTTGCACGGACCTTATTTATTAATTGTTCAATTACTAATAAACCCAAATTCAATACATAATAACTACTTTTTTTGTTATAAACCAGTGATTATAAAGTCATCAAGGTCTTCAACATCATTGAGCATATTTAGATCAAAGTCATCTTCTAAGCTTGAATCCATTATTTCCTGCAACAAAATTTCATCAACAACATTTGGCAATTCGCCATCTTGCTTTTCATCTTTACTTTCACCTGCCTCAACTTGTTTTGCATCCACTTGAACATCATCAAGAGCGATTATTGAACTTGAACCAATATCATCCTCGGTCACTTTTCTAGCATCCTGGACTTCATTTTTGGAACAGTATAGTAGTAGTGGCTTCACTTTCGATCACCACTTTTCTTGTTTAACCAAATATGTCTTTTTTCGGGTCATATTTTCAAGCCTTCAATCTCAAATAACCAAGATATATGATTTTTATATTGGGACCATAAGTCTTGTTCTCAAACCGAGCCTTTAGGCTATTCGGGTCACTTGCCTTCACTAAAAATATTCTTGTTTCCACTTGATTCTTCAACAAACATATAATATAGATCAAATATCAATAGGCACACCCTTTGGTAATATCGTGGGATCGAAACAGTTTTCTATGCTAAATATAATCTTAAAAGTGTTCTTCATTGAATCGTTTTACAAATTTAGCATTAAGTCTTCGTTGGAGGCTACATTGTTGCTGCCTTTGTTTTTGATAGGGATCAAACTCTAATAAAATTACATTACTACGTTAGATGATGTTCTAAGAATGATGGGTCACATTCTAGCAAAATAACACAACACATTAATAAAGTTTCAGCAAGATAACAAACTAAATGATGATAGCTAAAATATGTACATATGTTCCTAAGAATTAGGGGTGTTCAAAAAAATTGATATCCCAAAATATCCGAAATCGGATCCGTATCTGAATTTGAATAAACCGATCCGAATTTTTATTTGGATATTCGGATCGGATCTCATCTCATCACATATGAAGTCCTTGCATTCGGATTTCGGATCGGGTTTTTCGGATTATTTGAATATCCGATTAATCTGAATAAGAATTTAACTATATATAAAGGCCAATACTCATTACCCAACTAATTATTATATTTTCAACTCAATACTTAAAAATCTTGACACATTTCAGTCTTTTAATACTAAACAATTATACAATAATCGATTATTGTTATAAATTAGAGATTTTAATCTTCGGGTTCTTTACAATTACATATTATGTTTTAATTTTGAAGTTGTGTTTAAGTCAAAGTTGTATTTTATGGTTTTATATCTTTTATTGCGATTTTAAACTTATAAAATGCTAAGAATAAAAAAAAATTAGCAAAAAAAAGGAGCAAAAAAATAGGAAAAATTGTTATTTGGATAAATTCAGATGATTTGGATATATCTGTATCCAATCCAAATTGCATTCGGATTGAATAGTAATATTCTTATTCGAATCGCATCAGATTTTGGATAGGGTCATGAAATTTTCAAATCTGAATAATCCGATCAGAATAATCCTAAATAATCAGTTATCTGATCCGACGAACAACCATACTAAGAATTATCATTGAGTCAAAGGGATAACAAGTTTATGAAATTGGAATATTGATACATGCTTAAAAAGTGTCAAAAGTCACTGTTTCTGCCATGGGTCAAACCATAAAATATGAATAACAAAATATCAAATTCTTAGTCTCTTGTACTTTAGAACTGCAACATAAAAGATAAAAGACGAGTCATAAAAACAAAACAAAAAAAGGCATGACAAAGATAAATTTTGTATTCAAGCTTTAGGTCACATGACAAAACAATGTTTAAACTTAGTAATAGAACTCAAGAATTATAATTTGAACATTAGAACAACGTTTACCAGTTAACTAAATAACATAAAACAATCAAGAAATCAAAGTGTGAAAAAACAAACCCGAAATCAGTCTCTAACAAGAAGAGATCTAGCAAGAAGCAGAACCATATTGATAAACACTCAAAACAAAGTGGTTTGATCGAATACAAAATAACAATCAATTAATAGAACAATTGTCATGTAACTCTCAGAGTTCATCGATCCATTTGCCGAATAGTTCGCTCCCTTCCAATCGTTATTGCCGCTACTGTTTTCATTGCTGTTTTATGCAACTAGTAAACTATAAAACCAAGGTCCAAAATTAGTTTAAATATACGGAAACGGTTCAAATGCAAAGTCTTTAAAAACTACAAAGTATAAGAATGGTTAAATGTTAACACGTTTCTTTTTAATCAAGAATAGATTGAGGGCAAAATTGGTCTTGTTCTCCTTCTCAAGTTCCATCTATCTTTTATATGCCCGTAACTTTTACCTACAACATTATTATTTTTTTTTAAATTACACAATAATGACGAGCATTTTTATCTTTAAAACGTGTGTAGTATTGATATAAAAACAAAGGTTTTTTCGTGTATTTTAGCTCATTGTGTAATTTCGTCAGGTCATTATATAATATTCTGAATTGACGAGGATAACACAATTACCTGATGATAATTACATAATGAGCTAGAAACGTAAAAAAATTTACATTTTTTAGCATTGCATTATTCAAAAAAACATCATTTTAAAAAAACACAATGCATAACATTATGCACAACATTAGACGAGATGATCAGCATTAGATATAATGGATAACACAATGAACAACACTAAACTCGATGATTACACGATAACCCGATTAAATTACACTGATCAAATTGACCCCTTAGGTAATCCTTGCTTATGATCACATAATCGGGTATATGTAATGTATCAAGAAATGTTATCCACAATTCCAAGTGTTTTCAGCCTAGATAGAATCTAAATGAGATTGTTATATTCCTCACTAAGCCTGGAGATAATATAAAGAACAAGATCTTTGTCTTTGACATGTTTGCAAGTGAGTTGCATGGTCTTGAGCACAAGTGTGATAAGTGAAAGGTGTTTCATCTCCTTTCATTTTGAGCTTAAGAAGTTAGTGTCTTGAACGTCTACTACCTAAAAGCGAGTGCCAAAGTTCTTGTGTAGTTGTGCCTTGAACATTGAAGAATGAGGTTTCAGAGATTGTAGAGATGATGATCATACAAACATAGGCATCATTAGCCACTGAACTTAAAGTAATGGATCGTTCTAGACAAAATCTTTTTATAAATTATTTTTTATTTTTTATTAAAAAATTTGGTTGATAGTTATTTTGGTTGTTTTAATAAGAATGTTTTTAAAAAATTTTGTAAGAAGTAGGTTCACTTTTATATTAAAAATAGTAATTCTAACGATACTCTCGTTAGCCATGGGAAATATTATAGTACAATACCGTTTACAAATACGATTAGAAAAATAAATATAACAATATTTATGTACCAAACTTGATTCGAACATCCATATTTAGTATATACTCCAACGAGTCTTCATATATTATTCTTGACTTGAGTCTTCATCACGTTCGAATATTCAACTATAACTCTTGACTGCAACAATTAACAAACAAAAGATTGACGGTTGTGGCTGAGGATCGTGTTATACACGGGTCCCTTAAAACAGATTTCGCGTCTCTACTCAAGACAACGCGTCTGTCTCCCAAGGTACAACAGCCAAAGCAGTATGTACTGTCGGAGAGTGCCTCGGGCCCAAGAGATCACCGGGTAAAATATGTGTTATGATGTTATATGGAAAATGGTTAAAGATGATGGTGTAGGAAGAACAATTTAGAGAATACTCATCTCTAAATTTCTATAAAACTTGTTGACACTAAAGAAAATAAAAATTTCTTATATACTCATGCTAAAGAATTCACATTAATGTGAATTTTATGACTCACAACCAAAACTTCCATTTGATTTATGAAATGTTTTATGAGACCAAATTAAACTCTTATTTCATTCATGACATGTTTAATGCCAATTTTAAAAACATAATAAACATCCATGTTAGTCAATACATGGTTTTATTAGTATTATGCAAGAAATTTCAACAATTCTTACTATAATCACCCAAGTTTCACTTTCTTCATTTCGATCACTCAACTTCGAGCATCGATATCTAATTCATCTTAGCTTTAATTTGGACATGGTATTGTTCATTACAAAACGGGAACTTAAACCAATAAATAAATAAATACATAAATATAATTATTTTGTATCCAAATTTCCAACAAATTTCACCTTTTTATAATTTTTTTAAAAAAGTATCGATTTAAAATATTTTATTTCAAAAATGTTTGGTGTTTTAGAAAATTTCATATTATATAAAAATTGTGCTTTTTATTATTTCTATATTAATAAAAAGATGTGATTTTTAATTTTCTTAGTAAAATCTAATTTTAAAAAGATAGTTTGATTTTGAAAAATCTAGATAAGAGAGAGAAATGTAGCAACTAATAAAATCGATTTTTAATAATAAAAAAAGAGAAAATTGTTTCTGTGTTTAAATTACTATACTACCCATTTAGGAGAAAAATGATGTAATAATGTCTAAAAAGAAGGACACGTGACAAAAAGATGGGTGAAAAGAAAAACAAATAACAAAAAAAAAATCATTCTTTTATTAGATGTAATAGATTAATCCAGTTACAATTTATAGTATCTAATAAAAAAAAGGTTTGTTTTGCCACTTATTATTGTTTTAAACCACATTTTTTAGATTTGTCATTATTTTAAAAATCCTTACTTTATTTTCCATCTAAAAGGATATTATATTAATTTAAACACTCAAACTAATTTCTCTCTCTTAATAAAAATCAATTTTATTAATTGATATATTTCTCACTCTCATCTAGATTTTTTAAAATCAAGCTATATTTTTAAAAATAATTTTTATTAAGGAAATTAAAAATCACATTTATTATTAAAATATAAATAATAAATTTTTTTTATATAATATAATATTTTCTAAAACACTAAACCTTTTTGAAACAAATTATTTTAAATCGGTACTTTTTAAAAAATTATAAAAAATATGAAATTTTCTAAAAGCAGTTTTATTAAAACAAACAGAATAATTAGAAGCCCAAGTTTTTAATAAACAAGGTTTATACAAACAATAATTTTTTATAAAAAAATCTTAAAACAAATGTTTAAAAATAAATATTTAGATAAGAGATTTAAAAAAATAGTATAATTGTTTTATTTCTTGAACTATTACGTATATATAATTTTAATTATATCTTATATTAAAATATTGTACTATAACTCTTCGTGTTTATAACTAACTATAATCCGTTTAATAAATGAGTTTCTAGCCTATCTATTTATCTATATATCTATCTATCTATAACAAAAAAAATCTAAAATGAGACTTGACACAATTGTAAATTTTATCATATTAACTTTCTCATTTCTTTTTATTATTATTATTGTTAATAATATTGAATACTAATAATATTACTCATATCAGTTTCAAATTAAAAATTATATAATTTAATAAATTAAAACCTATTTTTTTTATTAAAAACACACTTATTAAAAACAAAAGTTTTATAAAATACATAATACAAATAACTTTTTTTAAAATAAATTCATTTTTTTAAAACAAAATATTTAAAAGCCAAATTTTTTTTATAAAATAAAAGTTTAAGAAAAATATATTATTGTTTATTTACTTAAATTAGCTATTTATATGCAATTATAATCATATTTTATCTTTAAACAGGGTTTTATAATTCATAAATTTTTATTACTAATTATTTAGTATTTTATTTATTCAACCCGTGTAATATACGGGGTACTAACCTAGTTGTTCTAATATAACCCACCCCAATATTTGTTAATATTTCATTGTTAGAGTACTTATAGTGAAGATTGTGTTACACGTTGAAGCTGTCAAATAAAAAAAAGGACCTCTAGTTCTACTACAAACTAATTAAACCCTACTGTTTTTTCTACCGTTATTTCAATTTCTATCATATAGAACCCTTAGGATGAAGAGAAAATGAAATGATATACATGCTTGTTTGAAAATATGATGTCATTAGAAGTAGGGGTGAGCATGGTCGGTTTGGTTCGGTTTTAACCTAAAACCAAAACCAAAACCAAAAACAAATATTTCGGTTTCTAGGTTTTTAAAACCGTACGGTTTCGGTTTTTTCGGTTTTTGGTTTTCGGTTTTCATTTCGGTTTCGGTTCGGTTTCGGTTCGGTTTCGTTTTTTTTTTTTTTTTTTTTTTTTTTTCAGTTTTACCATTCGGACTTCAAGTTTTTAAAGATAAAATTGTTTTGAAATAATGAATTTAAGATAAAAACTTTAGCCTTACATCATTTTATTGATTTTTAAATATAATCTATATATTCTTATAAATAGTTGACATTAAAATTTAAATGCAATACATAAAATATAAAAACAAAAAATTCAATAAAAAATTTTAATATATTAATTCAAGCAAAAGAAGTTTAAAGATTATTCTTAAAACCTAAATACTCAAATTTTTTGTAGATAACACAAGTTAAACAACTAACTAATAGGCTAATAATATTTATATGTGTATGATTACACCGCTAAATCTACAAATTTGGTTGTATGGTTTCGGTTCAGTTTTTTCGGTTTTTGTTACAAGCAAAACCAAAACCAAAACAGAACCAAAAAATTCGGTTTTTAAAAAATATCAAACCAAACCGTCGGTTTATTAGCGGTTTCGGTTTTTTCAGTTCGGTTGCGTCGGTTATTTTGGTTACGGTTTGGTTATTTCGGTTTCTTACACACCACTAATTAGGAGTCAGAGAGATAAAAGGCTGTGACGGAAATGGTGCTATTGTAGATAATACTGTGGAAATTTTAAAGAAGTTTGCTTGCAAAATTGGGGAGGACCACTAATCATATTCTAGCGTGATTAAAATATCAACTTTAGTCCTAAAACAGGAATATAGGATAATTGAACATGAGGTTATAGGCCTTCTATAGGGGCGTATAGCCCACCACGGATCAATGACAATCCAAACTACCAGACGATTTTTTCACCTTGAGAGCACTTTGTTTTCATTGGGCCATATGTATAGCCCAAGCCCAACAAAGAATGCTATGCGATTTTAACTTAACCCACCATCAACATTCGACATTTTATTGAGCCTTGGCTAATTTGATGTTTTTTTGACCCTGGGCTTTGCCTATAACCCCAAACAGTAAATCACTGAATCAGATACAGACTTACAGGTGCACAAAACCGGTTCTCGAGGAACTGATTCCGGTCGGGCCGGTTCCCCGGATTTTTTTTTTTTATCGATTGGACTGGTTTGTCCGTGGTTTAGAATAAGTTTGGGTCAGGTTGATTACCGCTTTGTACAAGAAAAGGAAGAACCGAGCTATTCTTTTCCAGGTTGGGACGAGTTCCTATAGATACAGGTTTGGAATCGCTTCGACCAGCCAGGTTTTGTTGTTTTCTTTTCACCTTTAGTCAATCAGTTACTTACAATTGATGAGGTTATTCGAAATGATCCATTGACCGAGCGATTGAAACCTCGAAGGACCTTGAGTTCTGAAATTGTACAAATCGACAATTGGAAACTAAATGTTGTTGGTTCAGGCCCCTTTAATAACACACACAAAGATACCAAAACTTACGTATGAAAATGGTGAACTTGAAGAAAAAGAATTCTGGAACTATATTGACTTCAACTAAAACAAAAATATATATAAAACAAACTCATGCCGATTAACCCAACAATGTTACTCATGATCGGAATTTGTTGGTTACAGCTCCTTCTGAAAATCTCCATCCGTACATCCATAGAATAACTAAGGTTCCAACATTTCAACTCGCTACAAGAAAAAGATCCTATGGCGACGACATGGTTTTGTTGCTATAGGTCACCCTAATGCGACGACAAGTCTTGGCCATGGGGTCATTTCGTTTTTTGCTATCCTAGGCTTGTCACCTTAGGGTAATCTATCGTGACAACACAATGTCTTCATTAAGGGTGGTCGTCATAGATCTGTTTTCTTACATTTTGATATATTTAAATAATACTGGAATTTCAAAAAAATGTGCACACCATATGACAATGTCATGTCATCGCCATAAGTAAAAACCTTTATTTTCATTTTCTCCTCTAAAACAAATTAGAAACGTCGCCATAGGTAACAAATCTTTCTCTTAATTTCTTCTGAATAAAACTGTTTTCAACTTCTTGTTTGGTCCTCTTACATAAGGATTCACTAGATGGGTTGTTAATTCTGGGGCTAACCAACATATGGTTATGAATGACAATGTCATTCTTCAAGATATTTTTGTTGTTCTAGAATACTATGTAAATCTTCTTTCATATTCACAAACTTGATAGAGATGGTGACCGTTCGCTATGTTTTATGTCTAGCAGTAGAAAATGACTAGCCACTACATGAATTGGATATCAATAATGCTTTCCTGTATGGTCAATTAATTGAGAATGTATATATGACACATCTTGAAGTATATTTATCTGAAAATGAATTTAAAGTGTGCAAATTAAAAAAAAAAAAAAAAAAAAAAAAAAAAAAAACCTTTATGGCCTCAAACATGCCCCATGAATGTGGAACAAAAAGCTTGTAAGTGTTTTAACTGAGCTAGGTTTTGAACAAAGCTGGTGTGATTATTCGCTATTTGCAAATCCAATAATTCAGTTCTAACAGTGTTGCTCATGTATGTTGATGATATAATTCTTATAGGAAACAATCTTGATGACATAAACAATGTCAAATAATTGTTGTAGTATAAATTCATGATTAAAGATTCAGGAGAACTCAAATATTTTCTTGAAATTAAAATAATTAAAACAAAGAATGGTTTGTGTTTATCCTAATGAAAATACTGTGTTGAACTACTTGTTGAATTTGGAATCGCTGCATGTAAACTAGTAAATTCCCCCTTAAAACAATATCATTTTGTGTCAAATACATGTAGTAATGATGACTCGGTTCTTAAAAGCCGAGCTGAGTATCAAAAGCTTATTAGTAAACTGATTTACTTGTCTCATACTCGTCTAGATTTATCAAATTTTGTTTAGTTTTTAAGAGCATTCACAACCCACCCTTCATCTCCATCTCTATAATTACACTAAAAAACACTATTTTTTCTCTCTTTTTTTAATAAAATAATATTTTTTATACTTTTATCATTACATTTTCTCTCTCCTCCACTCACAACCACTTTCAACAAATATTAAAAAATTAATAGAGATGAACAGTGTTTTATCAAATATAAAGATGAACAGTAACATGTTCTCTATCCTCTACTCACAACCACTAATAATCATTCTTTATAATATAAAAAACACACTCACAGATTTATAAAGATCCTACTGTGAATGCTCTAAGTCAGTATATGCATCAGCTCTCTATGTCACACCCTCTATCTCACCACTTATACAGATACCCGTAGATCAATGATTGGGTTTTGTATTTTTCTAGGAAACTCTTGTCTACTAGAAAAGCAAAAAGCAACCTATAATCTCTCGATCCTCTAGAGAGGCAGATTATCATGCCATGTGTGTAGCCACTTGTGAATTCAAACATTTTAAAAGAATTAAATTTATCAATTGTCTTTCTAGGTTGAAATTGTATTAAAATAATAATGTTGCTGTTTCTATAGCCCTGTTTTCATGAACATACAAAATATTTCGAACTAGATCTATTCATCTTCGTAAAAATTAAAAAAAATTTTTTTGCTAGTATCATTCAAACTATAGAAACTACTTCTAAACAACAACCAACGAATCTGTTTACTAAAGCTCTCTTTTTTAGTCATGTGATTTTCTTTGTAATAAACTTCAAATGTTTGATGTTTTTCGATATTGAGGGGGGGGGGGGGGTTGTTAAAAATGTATTTCATATTCAAATTTTATTTCTTAATTGTGGTTGTTTATTTTTTCATGTTGATGTTGCTAGGTTGCTGTTTATTGGGCTTGTAATGGGTGCTGTGCTTGTTGATTGCTATGGTCGGGTTGCTATAAAACTCGCGTGTGACTTGTTTACTCTCTATTGTACACGTGGGTCTTGGATTAGTGGAGTCCGCCCATTTATCTCTTGGTTTGTTTATATAGCAGTCGAGTGTGTGTGTTTCATCAGATCACAACCATTTTTATCTTCTAGCATACGCTCTCTAGAACTCTCAGCTCATATTTCTCTTATGTTTCATCATTTTGATGAATCTTACTTTACGCTTATGATTCTCTTATGGATCAACTTTATATTTATGTTGTTGATTAAATCACACACAATTTGGCTATTCAAGATTGCTTTGGTGCAAGGTTTGATTTCACTATGATCTTCTCTGGTGTTTGATTGATCTTCGTGACATTTTGATTGCTTAATGTATACATTAGTTTTGATCATTACACAGTTGATCTGACTTTATATTTATGGATCAACTTTATATTTATGTTGTTGATTAAATCACACACAATTTGGCTATTCAAGATTGCTTTGGTGCAAGGTTTGATTTCACTATGATCTTCTCTGGTGTTTGATTGATCTTCGTGACATTTTGATTGCTTAATGTATACATTAGTTTTGATCACTACACAGTTGATCTGACTTTATATTTATGGATCAACTTTATATTTATGTTGTTGATTAAATCACACACAATTTGGCTATTCAAGATTGCTTTGGTGCAAGGTTTGATTTCACTATGATCTTCTCTGGTGTTTGATTGATCTTCGTGACATTTTGATTGCTTACTGTATACATTAAAAAATAAAAGCTAAGATCACCATGAATATGTAAATGCTATTTCCGACTAAAAGGAATCTTGCTAAACATACCTTATTTATAATTTTACCTAAAATACAGGCATATAATAAGTCAAATATATGCATGGTCGGGTTTATTAACACTTTATCAAAAGTAACCAGCTCTAGTAAAATAGTGTATTACACGGGTTGAACAAATAAAATATTAAATATAATAAAAATTTATTAAGTATAAAACGATATTTTATGATAAAATATAATTGAAATTACGTATGAGTAATAACAATATGTAATTATCAACTTTTTAAAATTTTGTTTTAAAACTTTTATTCCAAAAAAAATAAATGTTTTGTTTCAAAACAAAACGTATTAAAAAGTAACATTTTTAAAGTTTTCTTATTATAAATTTTAATTTTAATTATTTTTTGTTTATAAAAAATTAATTTTTAAAAGCACTAATTTTAAAAGAGTTTTATGTTTTGTAAAAATTTCTTATTTAATAAAAATTATTTTTTAGAAATATCATTAATAAGAAGAACTTTTTCTAAACTTATTACAAACTATTTTTATTTTGAAAAAAGTTAAATATTATTATTGATAATTAAAATAATTATTTAATAGAATAGAAAAACGAAAAAATTTTGCTTAGAAAAAATATAATGCTATCACGTGTTATCTCAAGTTAATTTTTTATTGGATTAGAAAAATTACATAGAAACAAATTTATGGAATGAATATAGTAAAAGGGTATGTGTATTGTGCAGCTAATATCGACTAAAACATGTGAATATGTGATGATATTAGGTTCAACAATGTCTTTCGAATGGCCCCACATTTGAAGATGATATTGGATCTTAATGTAATGATTTTTAGTGCGTGGCAGTACTCCACATCCTAGAATAGTCCAAGATTTGCAGCTGTCGTCATGCCGTTCACACACTTGCCCCCACTTGGTCTGCTATGCCATATTTGCTGTTAATCTATTTATTATTACATTGCTCGTGGATCATTTTAGTGATGCGATCGAATTTAAAATGCTATTAGTTTTGGAACGATATGAAAAGATGATGTCATCGGCTACGTCATGATTATATTTATTACTTTTTTTTTTTTTTTTTTGTGGGTGGAGACACACTGAGAAATATTTAGCACATGTGTCACTTTCTTGACAAGTCTTTATAATCTTATAGCCATAAGAGTGTTTCATGGACGGTGACCCACAATCTTTTATGATGTATCAAATACTTTTATGGGTTTGGTGAGCAAGCGAGACTTGATAATGTGTGGCAAATTGAACCTCTTTAATTTTACATCACAAATTAAAGAAAGGTATGCTAAAAAAACGACTTCTTACAAAATGTGAACATAATATTATATTAATATATATGCAAGTGTATGCAAGACATGATTGATGATTGGTTGATAGTAGTTACATAACACCAATATTATCACACCATGACGTAATATATATGTTTATATTATGTGGAGCTTCTAATGCATAGAGCAGAGAGGAGATCCAAGTGAGTTTCACCTGAAAGCAGTATTTGAAGAAATTTATTTTCAGATATTATGGATGACAAAGAGGTTATGCCTTGTTTTCAAGAAGTCGGCCGGGGTGATTTGATTTATGCCAACAAAGATGAATGAACATCCCACCCAGTCTGGATTGCATAAATATATGTAGAAATGGAAAAGAACGAGTATGAAACGAGTTTTAGTAATCCGTGAGTTTGGATTTTGGGTCGGCGGATAAAAAAAGTCCAATCCCACTATGATGTTAAACTTTTTGAACATAACATTTTAAAGTTACAATTTCGCCTCTTATGAAGTTAGAATATGCCCCTAACTCAAAGTAGACATATTACTAAACCCTATAAATTTTCATATGTTTTTTTTAAATTGTTTTTGCTGAACCTAAATTTGACACACAACCTACTCATAACTTATATTTTTGTTTTTCTCTTTCTTTTAAAATATGATGTTTTATTAAGTTTCAAATATTGCATTAGGACATTCTTATTTTTATCTACGTTCGAAATAAATTTTATTCAAAATCTAGTTGTATGTGATCATGTACAAGTAATCAAATTATAAATATTCAAGTCACCAAAGGTGCTTTAAGGATTGTTTGTGTTATAATTTTTTTTGTTTTCCTCTTACAACCGTTAAACATGATATTTATAAAATCGGATTTACCATTGTGCCATGCTTATTTTTATCAACGTTTTAACATTATTTTTTGCCTATGAATGCTAATTTATAAGTTGTCAAAACTGATTTTTATAAAATTTAACAGTCCGCCATATTGCTCATGTTTCGCTCCCTAATTTACGATCAAAAGAATACATTATGTCAAGTTAATGTCATACTAGACACTACAAGGATAAATATAGGTTTGTTTGGATAACTTTTAACATATAATGTTTTATAGAAAAACGAATATGACGTTGTAATTTATTTATTTGTATCTACATATAATTATAATTATAAATATTATCAAAAGACGAAGCCGTATAAAATATAAGTTGTGTCCTTAGGTATATTTATTTATTTGTATCTATATATATATATATATATATATATATATATATATATATATAGGAGGGATCCTAAGAAAACCACAAAGTTATGAAAAAACTAAAGAAAACCAATAAAAATGGTCACATAATTTATAAATTTTTTATCACAACCATATATATATATATGTATGGTCAACATATATATAACAAACACTTAAATAGCATTTTAATAATTAAAATAATAAAAAAAAATTAAATTATGTTATTGCTTTCTGTGGTTTTCTTTGGTTTTCACATAACTATTGGTTTTCTCATAAACCCTCCCCTATATATATATATATATATATATATATATATATATATATATATATATATCATAATGCCTTGCTTTTATTTAAAAAATAATTATATATATAAAGTTATTAAAGAAAATGGTTAACTGAATTTACTTCATTTGATGCAATTAGTAAAAAGCTTGATGCAAATGATTGAGCCCTTTTATTTTTATAATTATACCTATACGAATGGTTCGTATTGTGTTTGTGTTTTGTAAACTTGATCTTTAAGTATGAAAGATTATTGATCCCCGCAATTTACTAGCAGGTAATATATTTGGTCTTCTTTTGGATGGATAAACGACGTTAAATCATCTATTAATTTTTTTATATAGAAAAAAAAGACTATTTTACCATTTTATTAAGAAAAACCAAGCATTTTGATATAATCACATGTAATCTAGTAAAACTGGTTGATATTTTTCAAGACTTTGGTGACTTGTAGTTATAACTATAGTGGAATATTATTTTGATAGAAGAAAATTTTGACAAGGGCAGTTACTTTCAAAGTAACAAAATAATAGAGACGATTTTTTCAATAATGCGTGTTGATTTTGTATTTATCCATCTTTTAAATATTAAAGTATTACAACATGATAAGATCATATGCTATTGTCATAGTTACACCTTATGAGAATTCCATCTATTTATCATTTATTTATTCAATTACTAATTGAGTTGGATATTGCATGATTGGTTGTCAGTATGTGGTACTAACAAGTAACAAATTAAAAATTGTATACAATCCTTTTTTCATCCATTAGGATTTTATACTTGTAATAAAGTTACATCAACCGAATAGAAATTCATAGCATTTGTCACACTCTTTGTCAAACGAATACAGGATTAAACATCTTTGTACTTTCTTTCAGAACACACAATG
This sequence comes from Flaveria robusta, assembly GCA_025506415.1. Taxonomy (NCBI): domain Eukaryota; kingdom Viridiplantae; phylum Streptophyta; class Magnoliopsida; order Asterales; family Asteraceae; genus Flaveria; species Flaveria robusta. The sequence continues at coordinate 20,406,801 of CM046460.1, forward strand.
TCGTTTATTCATTTTCAAGATCGCTACCAATGACATCCACGACGAAACGGTATCTAACATCATTCTTGGCTAACCTCTCCATCGCGGTGTTGACATAATCCATCTTCACCACCTCGATTGTTGACTTCACACCTTTCTCCTTGCAAAATTCAAGCATCTCTTGAGTCTCCTTCATGCTACCGATAAAAGTTCCCGTGATCGTCTTTCTCCCTTTTAAAACGCACAAAATTTATATATGTTACACCAGAATCAACCTAACAAACATAATAACTAACAAAAATTATTAGAGTCTAACCGATCATGAGGAGAGGAGACACGAATTGCAAGGGGACATTGATTACACCCATAATAATCAATTTCCCATCAAGTTTTAGTAAGGAAAGACTAGGCTCAAGGGCGTGATGAACTGGTACGGTATCAATAATATAATCAAAAGAGTCAGCCAACTCTTGCATCCGCTTAACATCGGAGCTGATGAGATAATCATCAGCTCCAAGAACATCAAGAGCCTCCTCTCTCTTCTTATCAGAAGAAGAGATAACGGTAACATGATGTCCCATCGCTTTAGCTATCAAAACGCCCATGTGTCCAACCCCACCAAGCCCAAGTATGCCTCCTTTTAGCCCACTCCCTTTCAACCCGAAGTGGTTCAATGGGCTGTACACCGTCACCCCGGCGCATAATAGTGGCGCCACCTGCTCCGGCGACATTCCCTCTGGAATCTTAACCACAAACCTATATTCAAAAAGAAAATATTTATAGTCTTATGATTGTGTAAAAAGCAAAGAGAATTAGAATTGAAATTGGAATTGGAATTGGAATTACTTTTGGTGGACGACCATGGAGCCGGCGAAGCCGCCTTGAGTGGGCCTGCCGTCGGTGTAGACGTCGTTGTAGGACCAAATCTTCTTGTTACAGTATTGCTCCACCTCGGCCTCGCAGGGGCGGCAGCTACCGCAGCATCCGACGAGGCAACCAACTCCGACGATGTCTCCCACCGTGAATCTGGAGACTTCCGGCCCCACCTCCATCACCTCACCCACCACCTCATGTCTGCATCCATATATATATATATAGTATAGTATGAAAAAGGCAGGGGAGGGGTGAAGTTGAATTATTAGAAATGAATGAATCTGACCCAGGAACCATGGGGTAATTAGACATTCCGAGGTCATTTTTGATCTGATGTAAATCGGTGTGGCAAATCCCGCAGCAAATGACCTTTATGAAGACATCTTCTGCACCTATATTTCTGTTGGATACATATATGAATAGAAGTTTCAGTTGATGATGAGATAGAAACATATAGATAGATATATGTATGTATCATTTATCATGTATAGAAGAAGGAATTGAAGAATTGAAGAAGTGGGGTACCGTACCGGAGAGTGAAGGTGTAGGGAGAAAGGAGGCCGGAGGGGTCTCTGGCAGCCCATCCGGTTGCCTTCCTCTCTTCTTCTTCTTTCATGTTCCCCATTTCCGATTCTGCCTCAATTCAAGGCGTCAGTTAAGTTAAAGCTCCGATATATATATATATATATATATATATATATATATATATATAGCCCTTTATATTTTCTACTTTCTAGAGAGAGAAAGGATGTGTCTCTGTGTGTGATGAAGGTCCAAGGCAGATTTATATACGTGTATAAACTGCCAAACAGGTTTTTCTTTTCTTTAAACCAAAATAACTTGCTTTCATATTTTATTTTTTAAATAGTGACGTAAATGAGTAAACATCTTGATCAGTTTGTTGAAACTTTGTACGAGTCTAACTAGTCAAGACTTGGCTCGCTTTGTTTACATTTTTAACTTTTAAATTAATCTTTATATTACTTTCTTTCTTTTAAAAACAATTTTAAAGCTTTCTATCATAAATACATGATAACCTAAAGAAGTGAAATTTAACCTAAAAACCTTTTGGTTGTCCGTGACATCGTTTAAGCAGTAGAATGTCTTTTCGATTTCATCTATACATTTTTAGCGGATATTATTAAGCGTATATATGTTTTCCAATGCTACCAAAAAAACCATGAAAACACGTGTATCATACATGTAATTAGTTACAAATATCTTGGTAGGTGTACCTACAATTTTTATCAATATATTCTTTATATCATACAAACAAATACCAGATAAATGCATAAAAATTTTCTTCGAGGTAACTTGGTGGACAGGCAATCCCAAAACAATGGGAAAATATTAACTCGGCTCTTATGTACTCTAACTTTCTGGTTTACATGAAAAACACAAAAAGGTCTGGTGTTTAAGATATTAAAGATCTCGCTCTCAAGGATGTCAAAAAAGATTAAATCTCAATTATTCTTATGGATCAATCACAGATATAAAAGTTTGAATCTTTGCTAGTTGAGATTGTATGATTACCCGTCTTTGTGTTTTTGAGCTTCTTACAAATTGTTCTGTTTGAAATTTGAATGATGTAGTAATTTTAGTTTCAAGTTCTCTTTGTTCTTGTTTTTCTCAAAGCTCCAGCTACCCGTTGGAGTTTTTATCTTAATGCAATGACAGTTCAAAAAGAAGTTGATCCGAAAGCTTTCTACCTAGGTAGCACGTAGTGTTGGTTAAGAATATTATTTAACTATCTTATTTTCTTTTTACCTTACACACATTGAATAATTATAGTGTATGACATAATACTCTCTATAATGTAGGTAAGACAAATAAATAAGACAATTAATTCAAACTCTATTGATAAGTTACTAAGACATGTTAAAAACCACATTAGCATACATTTTTCGTGGGATATCAGGTGTATGTCACAAGAAACACTTCAGTATAAAAAGAATGTGTGTAAATCTTGGTTCATATTATTAAATACTTTTCTAAGAAATATCAAAGTTTTAATCCTGACATGTGATAAATTAGGAGTTGGTATACTTTTGACAAAAAAATTTTTTTGTTAAAACTAATAAGTTAAATTGAAATAGGACGGTTATCTAACATTGGATCCTGGTCTGTGGTACAACACAATACTTCGGTCTTCAATCTAGTCATTTTCAGAACCATAACGATTCAGTTGGGTTTGGTACGTTATTATACTGGATTTAACTTTTCTATTTGCAAGAACCAAGTCTTTCAAGAAAGTAATTAGCCTTGAATTAATAAAGTCGTATGATATTGATCAATTGATGCTATATATATATATATATATATATATATATATATATATATATATATATACTTGCAAACTTTTGATCGGTACTGCTCCACCTTTGACCGTTGCAATACCTTCCTCGAGACGTTGACTACCACCAGCCATCGGTCCATCACACAGCCCAAGTCATAGCAGCCTGTGGTCACCCTGACCCCCTCCCCTCCTTCAAAGCCTCCATAACAAAAATAATGTCATAATGCATCTCCTTTAAACTTAGTTTTTGGCCAACCACTGAAAAATCATTAGAAAACCCATATAACAAATAGCTACGAGTGTAAATCCGTTTACATAACATATTTCTAATAATAAACTATATAAAAAACAACATATAAAAATTAATTATGAGAAACAATAAATGTTAAAAATATTTAATATTATACTATGAGTAGTTTGAAAGTTATATTTTCTGTGACAATTGGAGGTGGCCGGGCAAACTAAGTCATATCACAATTATAACAACTAAACGTATGATTAAAGAATATTAAATAATCTCCTTAATGCAATCAATTCAAAACATAGTTAATCACATGGATGGTGTAATTAGTTCATATTGCAATTCTAATTTCATATTTTAAGTAATTGTATACACAGTCGTTACCATTCATTCAACTGTAAAACTATTATTAGCGTTTGACACTAACTTACATTAACATTTCTTTTACGTTTATAAAAAACATCGTTTTAACCTTACTTTTTTAAACAAAAAAAAAGAACGTAAAGAATAAAGAAACCCCAACCTTAATCGATGTTGCCTTTCCCTTTGTATTCTTCCTTCCCCGGCCACTCATAGCCGTCACATCGCCATCCTTCATTGTTCTCAGCCAACAAGGAATTTGCTAGGCTTATATACCTATGATTTTACAAGCCCATCTCCTTCACATTTGTAGCATTTTCAACAAGTCCAACATGGGTCATCTGTACAAGCTAGTCGGACCCATCTATATATTCTCCTTCAACTTTCCAACATTTCTTTACGGGAATTGATTTTATTAGCGTAACCAGTCACTGTGTGTATACTATAGTCAGTTGTAAGAATTCATACATGATTTGAAGATGAGTACATGATGGATCCGTAAACATATTCAAAATCATCATCAAAATAAAAGAACGAAACAATAGTATTCTCTTTTTTACATGGTTTTCTTTAATATTCTTGAGTGGCAGTAATTAAAATGGTAATATATTTTGCTTCTATACTAAAGATTAATGGTTTAAATTCTTAAAATGACGGATAAGTAGTTTAAAAGTATATTAGAAACTGTTTTTAAAAAAAATAAAACTCAAAACATGAACATAGAGGTGGGAAAGATGTAAGAAATGAAAATGAACTATATAGTGAAGATATGATACAGGTGGAGACAGCTTGATAGGAGGGGGGAAGTCCAACCTATGAAGTATAGACGGTGAACAACATTGAAAGTATTGCAAATCACGTTTTTCTTTAAAATTTAGCAGGAGTTTAAGGTTTGCGATTTTAAGTGACTTGTTATCTTTAATAGGAGGAATAGAGGGAACTATTTACCGTCCCCAGGGAAATCACATAAATACTAAGGTTGGAAGGGATACTCACGCCTTAAGGCCTGGCGTGCCTCGGCGCCGCTCGGCAATACCGTCGCCAGTCCCTAGCTCTCCATGTCGTATGGCGCATACAGTTAGCGAGTTCTCATCATGGCCACACCTCCAAAATCCAACGGTTTTGGGTCAAATCTTCCCCCTTGAACAATTATCTCAACATTTATAGAAAAATTTCCCAATAAATATTAAACTATCACAACATGTTAACGGGACTTCAATATAAACGTGGTTACTACCTCATTGATGGTATATATCCTTATTGGTCAACTTTTATGAAATCATATTCTTATAATGTTTAGTAGAAAGAAAATAAATTTGAAAAAAATGCAAGAGTCCGCAAGAAAAGATGTCAAACGAGCTTTTGGTGTTTTAAAGCAAAATGTCATATGCATGCACGACCAGCAATGGCGATGAAGATAGAAAAAATGATAAATCAAATATATCCATGCATTCTACACCACAATATGATTAAACAAAGATGGTAATGTTATTTCACCGGTACATATTGGAAAACCACCAACCAATCAAATTGAGAACAAAAACACAATTTTGGAGTTGAAGGACAAAAACACACATTCTAGGCTTAGATTTGATCTTGCTGAACATGTTACAGAAAACGTGGATGTCACCGTTTCAAACGACGAAGATTAATTTATTACTTTAAGTTATTCATTTTGTGACTTTTTAATTTAAGAAATTTTGTTGTTTTGAAAAAGTTATCTTTTTGTGGCATGATTTGATGCGAGTGCCTATTCCAAATATAAGTGTGTTGTGTAGTTTGACATGCTACATTGTAATTGGTGTGTTTCATGGTGTAGTGGTAGTTAATGACATGAGCACTCCTTTCACCCTAACTATGAATTTTTATTTCATATTTTAAAAAAATTAAAATAGTTTAGTATGCCTCAATTTTCTTAAATTTCATAGCTATTTAATACGTTGATGCATAAACAATTATAAAAACATTATTTATTAGTATTTTTTATTAGTATTTATTGCTGTTTACCCTATCTATTTTTGACTTGGTCGTTTTGTGTCCTTACAATAAGTTAGTTGTAAAATCCAAGATTATGTTTGAAATAATTGTAATATGATCGATCTCAATTCATTAAACACGAAATGAATGATGATTGGAGTGGTAAACACATAATCACAAGTCAAGATCAAAAGCGCTATCCTAAACGCGAATACGAATTTTCGCTTTGACTACTGAATTGCATCAAGCATTACAAAACTGAAATTGACGATTGTTACAATGTAATGCTACGAAACAACTATTTATACGAAACCACAAAATTTTTTCGCTCCAAGTCTTTAAGTTCTCGCTCCTTAATGTTTTCGTATGGACTCCAGAGGTTTCTTTCTTGTGATGTTTTCGTATGGTCTTATATTCTTCACTGTTATGAAGAGGTGCACGAATGACCTGACCCGTTTAAAATGAGGTGATAAGGTTTGAAACTGAAATTTATTTATAACCCAAGTATTGTTGAACCGATGACAGACTAGAAGCGGGTCTACATTCGAAGTTCCGAACCCATAAACATAAATATATTGGGTGTTTCAACCACATTATGTATGCATCAAAAGGGAAAAGGGTACCGTAATAATGGTAAAAGAATAGAAAAATATCATAAAATAGTAATCAAATTTCAAAAGTGTTTCAATTAAGTTATTCATGTATATTTTGTTCAAACTGAATTATTAAATCATCAAATTGAGTCATAATTGAATTATTTTTGAGTCAAAACAGAAATAAAAAAGATGTGATGGTCAAAACTTTCAATATATGTAATTATATTAATAATTAAAAGAAACATACAAATTGTATTAAAAAATTTATAAAACACCTAAAATAACCCATAAACTTGATTAATGATCCTACGTTTAAATATTATATAATTTATTATATAAAACGATGACTCGTCAAGAAGTATAGAAGGTTTGGATGTGACATTAAATCCAACTTTTTGTAGAAGAAATAGAAATAAAAACCAAATACTTATCTCCAGTCGTCCACGTACGAGGAAGAATGTGACGTGAAACCTAATATTTTTAACAATCTAGAATCTCCATTTAATGTTAACTAAAACTAGTGTTGTACATGTCGCGTGTTGTGACGGTTACATATGCGATGTGATAAAATATAGACTACAATTGATTCGACGATTTTCCTAACTAAATTAACGTCGAAACATAGAGTAACTCGAATTTATATCATCAAATGAAAACGTATTATATTGACCCGACTCATTGCAAAAAAAATTCACGTTAGAATATACATTAAAATAAGCATGGAAAAATTTTACATTTGAGCCGGCTCATTTCCGAAAAAGATTTACGTCAAAACGTATACAGACTTGAATTTATACCGACAAGCTATAAAAAGATGTAAGAAATATATTTTTTAAGTAAAAATATACATGGAGTAAATCTAAAATTTTTAAAACTTGAGAGAGGTCAAAATGACATATTGTAAACCTTTTAATTATAAAAGAAGTTAAAAGTGTAAAATTAAAAAGCCCAGGGGTGGGAATTGGCCAATGGCAAAGGCCACCCACCATGCTCTTAAAGATATATTAATATGGACTATGAAAATACTTGACTACTTTTTGATATTTTAATAGTTTAATCTCTTTTAAAGAAGATATTATAAAAACATTAGGATATTAGAATAACATTTAATGTTAGATCTATGGGAAGGTATAAAACCTTAACTCGTACACAATATAATTTGCTTGAATCGCAAGTTTCTGAAGAAGAAATCATAGCTGCTATTTGGTCATGTGGTGGAGATAAGTACCGGAGCATGGAGGGTTTTTCGTTCGCTTTTCTTAAAGCTTTTAAGGAGTTGATGGAATCAGATATTATAGAGTTTGTTCGTAAATTCTTTTTTCTTCTATTTTGCTCGTTGGATGTAATTCTTCTATTATCGCTTTGATCCTTGAGGTGTCTAATCCTATGTTTGTTATAGATTTTAAGCCTGTTAGCCTTAGTGGGATGCAATTCAAGATTATAGCTAAGATAATGGTAAATAGGTTGGCTATTGTCATGAACATATTGATCAGTAACAAACAGTCAGTTATAGCTTTCACCAAAAACAGACAAATTCTTGATGAGCCTCTCATGGTAAATGAGAATGTAGATTTTCACAAGAAGAAAAAAAAAAAAAAAAAAATTTTATGATACTAAAATCAATTTCGAAAAAGCGTTTGATTCTATTAGCTAGGGTTATCTTTTTAGAATTATAGATTTATGGGCTTTGATCCTGATTGGTCTAAATGGATTTGTTCTTGTTTTTTTTTTTCGGAAGGTCTTTGGATCTTGCTAATAGGAGTCCTATGATGGAGTTCCAATTGGAAAAAAGTTTAAGACAAGGAGATTCTTTATCTCCTTTTCTATTTATTCTGGTGGTAATGGAAGGCCTTCACATTGCATTCAAGGACAATTCTTCTTTTGGTCTTTTCAAATGAGTTCAGATCGGATCTTAGGATATAAGGTTGTCTCGTTTGCTATTTGTAGATGATGTAATTGTGATGGGAGAGTGGTCTATAAGCAATATACAAAATATTGTTAGGACTCTTAATTGCTTCTACCTTGTCGTGGGGTTTGAAAATTAATGTTCACAAGTCTAGTCTTTTCAGGGTAGGAGTTGAACAAAGCGAGGTTGACCAGTGGGCTTTGATGGTCGGATGCAAGTCAGTTAAACTTCCATTCGATTATTTTGGTGTTTTGGTGGGATTTAATATGAGTAGATTTCAAGGTTGAAAAATATATATTGATGGATTTAAAGCAAAATCTCTAAATGGAAAGCAAAAATGCTTTCTCTAAACGGTTGATCGATGCTTTCTTCTTCAGGCCCTCAGTATCTATTACATGTCCTTATTCTTCATGCCTTCTCAAGTTAATAATATTGTCTAATGTTAAAAAAAATAGCATTTAATGTATAAAAACATTATTAAAATTTTCAAAAAAAATCTTCACAAGTGTTCATTTTCCATGAACATTATTTCCCATGAGCATTATACCGACACGCAACTAACTCAGGATCGGCTAGAAAAAAACTCGAATCGAGCTGATTATAAACGAAACTCGAGCTCATATTATGACTCGTTTACTAAATGAACTCGAGCCCGAGCTTCAAATATCAAGCTCAAGCCGGCTTGCAAGCCTGAACGAGCCTAAACAAGCTTTTTGTTTATATAATATTTTTTTCATATTAGATATAAATTTATATAAATATAATATTATTATATATAAGATTATGATAAAATTATTAAATAATATATCGTGTTATATATAATAAGTATGATTATAAATAAATATAAAAGTAATTATAAAAAAAAATTTATTAAGTTATTGATAAACGAGTCAAGTCCGAGCCGAGCTCGAGTTTGAAAAACATCTGACGAGCCGAACTCACGCTTAAAAAATAAAACTACAAACAACCTGAACTCGAGCTCGAGCTTTCTAAAGTTAAAACGAGCCGAGCTCGAGCTTAGGCTCGGCTGGACTTGTTAACACCCTTAAGCATTAATAATGGAGTAGTTATGGTATTTTCAGATCTATTTAAGTGGCTTCTGAAAAGATTAATGATATAGTATTAATTTATTTCAAATAAATAATTATAACGAATTCATAACATTTCTTTATGGGGTACTTACTACAAAATTTGTAACTAAATAAATAAATCATGACGGAGTATTTATTTTTAGAGTAAACTTCGCTTTTGCTTTCTATTGTTTGATCGAAATAACAGTTTTGAACCAAACGTTTTAAAATCGTGATTTTACTCCTTATGGTTTGCAATTCGTTTCAATTTACTCCAACCCACTAACACCGTTAGTTTATTCTGTTAAATAAAAGGATATTTTAGACTTTTTATACGTAAGGACTAGTTATGTAATATTCTCTAAGTAATAAATATACTATTTAATGTAGTTAAATTTATATAATTTGCCCACCCCCAACCTCCCTCCCCTTCGTGTCACCAACACCCACCTCCACCATCACAGCACCACGACACCACCCATCTCCACCATCACAGCACCACGGCACCACCCATCTCCACCATCACCCCACCCATCTCCATCATCACACCAGCACCCACCTCCATCATCGCTCCACCATCGCACCCCACCTATTATTTTCCATCACCATCTAACCATCACCATCGCACCCCACCTGTTACACCAACCACCACACCGCCACCATATAAACCTAGATGAAGCCTTATCACTTACGGCCAACCACCATCGCCATTTGACGACCTTCATTCGATCTACCTCAGATCTCCACCATCGATCTACCTCAGATCTCCACCATCGATCCGACTCATAAATCAATTTGTTCAAGGAAAAAAACGCAAACAAAAACCCTAAATCAATTTGGGTGTGCAGAAGAAGATGGTCATGTAGAGTGTAAACTAGACGATGACGATGGTGGCAGATGAATCCGGTGATGGAACTTGCGGTGGTGCTGTAGGGTGGCGTCGGTGGTGGAACTTGCGGCGGTATATGGGTGGTGGCGGATGAATCGAGGGACAAAGTGGGAGGGGGTTTGGGTGGTAGTGGTGTAGGGGTGAGATCAAGGGTGTTGTTGCTGAATGGTGGTTTAAGGGGCTGACGATGGTGGTATGGCTGTTCACGAACCGAACCGAACTAAACTAAACGCAGCTTCGCTCGAACTCGGTTCGGTTTCAAAACGAGCGGCTCGGTTCGGTTCGAATTTACATATTCGAGCGCAAACTTCATACTCGAACTCGGTTCGGTTTTAACCAAGCGCTCGGTTTCGTGTTACAATTTAACCTCAAATCTAACCTGAAAATACCTCGATTAAGAACAAGATCGGGAAATGCAGGTCGGAAGCAGGTCCGGTCGCAGGTGCAGGTCGGAGGCTGTTCCGGTTTGCAAATGGCAACTAAGCAAGGTCCGCGCGTGGCTCGCAGCAGAATCTGAGACTGGAGGGTCGAGACTCGAGAGGCTGCTGGAGTGTGTGACTTGTGAGGTTTGGAGGCTCGCAGACTCGAGAGGCTGGAGGGTCGAGACTTGAGGGCTGGAGGCTCGCAGCAGAATCTGAGGTTTGATGATGGGCCATTGTTCCGGTTCGCAGGGGCGGCGCCGTTGGTCGGCGACCGTAGGGGGAGGTCCGGTAGATGGAGGGCTGGAGGATGGAGCCGTGGAGGCGGGCTGGAGGGTCGAGACTCGAGAAGCTGCTGGAGTGTGTGACTTGTGAGGTTTGTTTTGGACCTTTTGGTTTATTAGAGAATTAGGGTTTTGAGGGTTGTAATTTGTTTGACTTTTTAGCTAAAAAATTAAAATATTTGTAATTAATAAATAACTAAATAATATAATAAATTAGCATATATAATTATATATAATATATAAAAACTAAACTAAAAAGTAATTCAAGCGAAACCGAGCGAGCGACGAGCAAGCGTACCTTTGCTCGTGCTCGGTTCGTTTTGAAACCGAACCGAGCCACTCGGTTCATTTACAATCGAGGGGAAAATCGAACGAGCAAAATTCGGAGCATTTTCCGAACGAGTTCGAGCGAGTTTCGAGCGTCGAGCTATTTGAACAGTCCTAGATGGTGGTGGGCTGGTGGCTGTGTTGTGGTGGTGGTAGCTGTGTAGTGGTTGGTGGCTGATGTAGGGTTTTTTTTTTGGAGAGAGTTCGAGAGTGTGATATATATATATATATATATATATATATATATATATATATAAGGGTATAAGGGAAGGTTCCTAAGAAAACCAATAGTTATGTGAAAACAAAAAAAGACTACGGAAACCAATAACATAATTCATAATTTTTTTGTTATTTTAATTGTAAAAATATTATTTAAGTATTTGGTACATATATGTTGAGCATACATACGAGAATGAAGAGTCTTACATATACGTAACACTATATCGAATGAAAAATGGTTACGTATACGTAACGTATGTGTGACGTATATGTCAAACAATGCTACGGTTTTCATTTGATTCATAACCTTATTTATATATACTCACACATATATATAGTGGGTAGTGATAAAAAAATTATATATTATGTGACCGTTTTTATTGGTTTTCTCTAGTTTTCTCATAATTTTATGTTTTTCTTAGGATCTCTCCTCTATATATATATGTATATATATATTTGTGTTGATTAGAATTTTTTTTAATAAATTACATTATCAACCCTATTAGTACAATATTTAAAATACTCTTTTATTTAACAGAATAAACTAACAGTGTTAATGGGTTGAAGTCAATTGAAACGAATTGCAAACCATAAGAAGTAAAATCACGATTTTGAAACATTTGAATGAAAACCATTATTTCGACCAAACCACAGGAAGCAAAAACGAAGTTTACTCTTAATTTTTATTAAATGTCATTGGGAGCAAGGATGTGTTGTGTTAATTTTTTGTTATAATATATAAATTTCTGTTATAATACATAACGTAGATTGTAATATATAATATAAATATTAATATAAAAGAGATTATAAAAGATAACATGTCAACAGGTGTGCTAAGAAATCTCAAGTCCGCGCTTAGTCATGGGTGTTGTAGGTAAAGGTGCACTCCTAGTGAAAGTAATTGACCACCATTGGAAGTGTTCATAGAAAACCTATCTACCAACTCACAAGCTTATCCTACGTATCACATTCATTTTTATATTTATAAAAATATTAATATTACTTAACTAGTGGCGGACTTAAGAAGGAAGCGGAGGGGTCACCCGACCTACCCCACAGATTTTTTTTCCTATGTAACATGCATTGACGACTTTCGATTGACCCTGTGTTTTATTTAATACCGATCCCTATGAAAATATTTATGACCCCTAAACCCAACTTTTCTTAAAATGTTTAACCCATTAAAAACTAAATTAATAGCTTGTTTTAGTTAAGAAAAGTAATCTTAGATATAATCACTAATACGTTTATTTTGTATTATATTATTAAACCTATTTTTTTAACTAAAAACTCAGCTCATATTTCAATAATCCATTAACATTTCTTAATTTTCTTTAACATTTTTTAAAAAAACACCTTAAATGATAGTTGTATTTGTTACATTAAAAAAAAAAAAATTAGTAAGCATTATGTGGTGTCTACAAAAGCAATGGTAGATGACTAGATGATGTTGTTTATTTGGACCGTTTAAAGTTAACAAATATTATAAGCATGCACTATTTTAACCTGTGGAAATCCTTTAAGACCCAAACTAACCAATATGTTACGATAATTTTGTCAGGAAGGGGCATTAGATGATCAAATAAAGAAATGGTATTATCCAGCATTTGGTGGAAATGAAATCGAACCTAATGGTTGATTGGTCTATTGGCATTACTAGTTTGTTGTCTTTAGATTGAGTACAAATAGACCAACTAATTTTGAGTGAACCAAAACAAAACTTGTGAAAACCGAAGCAGACTAGTGAAAGAGCGTCAACTTTTTGCCTCCTTTCTTGTTGGTTGTGCGGTTTTCATGACGGGCTGCTAGTTGAACAAGCGAACCACAAGAGTTGTCGGTTTGTTAAGAAGCATTATTCAAAACATTAGGTGGCAAAGTGGTTGGTTGCGACTAACCTAAATAGAAAAACCTTTGAAGTTGGTGGCACCTCAATTTCAGCTTTGATGTATAAGGCTTGCTTTTTATTTGAACTGGAAGTAGTTATGATATTTTATATTATTTGTTATAAAAAATAAAAGTGTCGGTATATCAATTCTAGTATCAAATTAGCATTGTCAGGTTTCAAATGATATTTGATTACTATGGGTTTAATGTGTGGTCTAGAAAAGCTGAATGTTGGCTAGATAAGCTGGCCGGATCGTGATGGGCCTTATACTCCAACAATTACAACTGTTCCTAATTGAGTTTCATAATCTTTTTAAATATTAATCTATATTATTTATAAATCATTTAAAAATAACAACATTGTAATTTCATCTTAGTTTTATGACATGTAAGACAAATTTTGTCGTCTAGAATGAGAGTGTGCTATGTAATATTTTTAATTTGTCACCATTCAATAACCTTCTAATGATCAATATATTAGTTAATGCATATGAGATTATTTAATTCACTACATCAAGTATTATCTTATTTATAATACATTAATTAAAATTTAAATTTGTAATTTATAATTTTATAGCTAAATTAAATTAAGATATTGTCTTATTTAAATACTTAAGTATTTAATTAATAAATATTACATAGTTATAATAATAATAATAATAATAATAATAATAATAATAATAATAATAATAATAATAATAACAATAACAACAATAACAATAACAATAACAATAACAATAACAATAACAATAACAATAATAATAATACAAAACACAGTGTTTAAGCTAGGTCAGGTTAAAATGAGTTCTATAAAAAAGCCTCGGTGACACCATCACATCGCGAACGCCAACCCACTAGTACCATATATGTACTTTTTACTTTGCTAATACATATTTCAAAACTATTGGGATATAGAAAGAATGACACTACCTGAAAACTAAATGCTAATAGTGTTTGTGGATGTATCAGAGTAGTAAAGAGAAATCTACCTGTTAAAGACTTCATCTGATTATTTATCTGCCTATAAACCAGCACTCTGCATATCTACTGAGTATCAAAGGATGTGTTGTTACACTGCTTTTGTAGACAAGAATGTCATTACTGAAGAGTAGTGGTGATACCATGACACTACAACTATCGATCTCTTGTTGTGCTGATTCTTGTCTATTTTGCACATGGTATTGCAGCCAATTACATTACACATTCATCGTATGTCATAATATGTAGATCAATAGTCGTAGCATGCTATTGATCTTAAACCTAGAATAGATGGTCAAGATGTGTTTTAATGTTTAGCTTTCATAGTATAAATATCTTACTCTTGTATAGTTAAGAGTTTAGCTCTTTTGCCAACTTGTATTCCTATTATCCGTGAATATAATCAAATGAATACTTTGAAATAATTTACTTGCGTTATTTCATTCAAGTATTTTTGTTTGTGAGTCTGTTACTAAGTAGTTAATAGAGATTCATCATCTATTATCTGCTAATCTGTAAAATGTCTTGTTCAACCAATCCAACAAACCCCTTACATGCGTGATTATTTTATCTTTAATCTAAACCATTCATTCTATAGATCTAGGATTGAAACTATCCCCCACATTTCTCACAAAAAATCACTTTGTAGTTTGTACAGTAAATTTAATAGGTAAAGAATCATTTAACTCTTGTACTATTTGCTATATGAATTTATTAAAATGCTTGTAATTTAATTATTTTAAGATATATTTTTAAAAAATACGATATCTATAGTCTTTTAATTATGTACATATAAGCACACACATTATAGTATATATACACATTTTATAGTTTTTTAAAAAGAATTGAGTGGTGATAATATAAAAAAAAACAATAGAAAAACAACCAAACCGGCCTCTTTTAATATTATCATTTTTATTGAAATGTTATGTACATTGCTGATGCGACTTTTAATAGTTTTTACATATTTATGGTTCTTAATATAATCTTGCCTATACATACATATATGATACAATAACACCATGCAAATTTTCTAAAATAACATTTAATACTTAAAAAATGTTAAAACACCATGCATGAAAGAGCGTCAAATATGAAGGTACATCCAAGGTTAACCAAATCTAATACTGAGTTGTAATAGGTTGAACATACCCGACCCGTATAAAATTGAAAACTTTGATGACAAGAGAGATTACATTAGTCTTTAAAAAGACATTGTGATGATAAATGGTGTGTCTTACAACTAAAAAATTAAATGTTCGAATCTTACAAATACAGGTTATGATCTATATATTTTAGAAAATCTAGGAATTGTCATAAAAATAAAAATAAATAAATAAAAAGAAGAAAGAAACCACTCTAGAACTAGTTGCCACCGTGGGTATTTCCCAACGTCATGATAAATAAAGATTTAATGATGATTATTCGGTAAAGATGATTGTATGCATGAGAAGCACTAAATAATTAGAAATTAATTGGAACACTCTTTGATCATTAGATGACAGATTTGAAACAATATTTTCTATTTAAACAAATGTTAGTTATATCCAAAAAAAGCCTAATGAAAACGAAGTGCCATAAAAACATCATGTTATACACCAACAAATAAGAAAAGATACACACTTTTGCGTACTTTGAAGAGAGATTCTTTTATATACGCTATAAGATAACATTTTAAGAAAAGAATAAACGTTGGCTGCCTTCTTGAATTACACCAGAATTTATAACCTTAGATGCTGAGACTTCCACCATATTTTTCGCTCACAGTCATCTATTGTTCATTAAAAAACAAATACATGTAAGAACAAAGAAAGAAAAAGCTTTGAGGAGGGAGGCAATGTTTGAGATTGATTATTTTTTTGTAATAAGACGATTTAGGCCAACTTCAAACTGCTTATTCCGTACAGATTATTTCACCGGGATCAGTTAAGTTGGTTGGATGAGCAATTCCAAACAACTTACTGTATCAGAACACAAATAAGCAGAATAAACAGTTTTAATAATCAATCTCAAACTCTCCCTTGATCAATCGATTCTATTATTATAGTTGGTGCATAAAACCTTCATTTAAATAATGTTTGAATGCATATATGGAAACATATTACCTGAAGGTGTGGAAGGATCGTGTTATACACTTGTAATAGTAGTTTAGACTTGCCACTCAACCTGAAGCAACCACCAATGAAGAGATGCAGCCATTTAAAAAATCATCATATGTTAAAACACTCAAGATTATCATATTGGCCTGAATAAAATAAAAAGTAGGCACTTGTCACATTCCACATAATGAAGAATCACCTCACATTACAAATATTTTGGAAAGGTAAACATGAAATTTATAGTGTTTTGAAATGGTAAATATGATATTATGAAAATACTTATATATTATGAATGAAGGTTATACAAAATCAGTCACTTATAACATTATAGTTTGATGTGTACCTTCTCAAAAGACGAAAACACGTGTGTATCTCCTCAAGGTCTGATTCTAATTTCAGATCCACATATTCTTTCAAAAGTTGACACAAGCAACTAATGATATCATCACTTTCAATGGTGTTTCCACCATGACATACCTCATTTGCAGAAATACTTTTTAGTAATACTGAAGATAACCAGCAGTGCGACCCGAACCCACTATACGTATCTGAAAAGAATCTCAATATCTGCGAATCACTCGACTTAAATTTCTCAACCCATTGTGGTGGGTTCCCCACCCAAAGCTGATGGCTTAAACTGTCATCTGTTGGTTTGACCTGGTCCATAAGATGGTCATGAGCCGGTCTTTGTGGCTCCTGCTCCCGGTGTGCAAGAAGGTCGTCAATTATGTCATTTCTTATTTCTTCAGGGAGTTGTTGCAAAACAGATGGATCTATTTGACTCAATGATGACGGCATCATATCAATGTTCTGTGAAGTTGAAGCAGCAGCAATATTTTCTGATATTATTCCTGGTTCTGACTGTGGTCTAACCCCTTGTAAGTGACCTGGGTAAAAAAGTCTATTGTATGTAACGTACTTACAGTTTTCTATAATTGTATGCAAGTGACCTGGGTAAAAATGATTAATGTGACAAATCACACAAAATCAAATATCAGTACCACATCACCATTTTATGGGCTACCGAAGGTCACTTGCATTCATTGAGAAAAAAACTAAACCTATGTTACATTCACCGCCCAAAAAAAAAAAAAGAAGCATTCTTTATGCAATGACAAAAAAGGTGAAAGTAAGTTACGTTTTGGTGTAACCCAGCCATATTTTAGTGCACAAAAGCCCCTAGATTATTTTACTTATAAATTAGATTACTGTTGAAATGATTGGTTTTTGTAATCATCCTAGACACATTAATTACTTATAAAAAATTTGGACGAGGTGTTGATACGACAAGGACCAAAATTATTTCCCGCTTTGTCTTGAACCTGTTTTGACCCGTTATGTAACCTGCCTGTTTGGCCACAGCTACAATTTACCTTCAACCGTTTCTGGCGAAATAGATGAAGTGACAACACCGATACTTTTAAACTTGTGCTTTGAAATGAGATTCTTCAACTTCCCACCATAAAAAGCATTTATTTCAGAAAATATTTCAGGAGGAAGACTCTCAAGAACATCCGAATCAAGATCACTAAGTGGTGGGACATCTGAACTGTCAGCTTCCAGATTGGACAAAATATTACGGGCGTCCGAATTGCTTCTTGACCGATGATGGTGGGGACCACCAATCTGCTCTTTTGTATCTGCAATATGTCGGCTATTAACAAGCTTGTGGTTGAATATATATCATTAAATCAAAACGGTCTAAAATATGTATTATGTAGACCAGTACAATGTATGCACCAAAACAACAAAAAAGATGTGAAATTTTGAACCAAAACACCAAAATGGTGTAATCTTTGGTGCAACACTATTCATCACACCAAATTTTCATGATTCACATATTAGTTGATAATTCTACATCAAAAGTAGAAATTAATTACTGAATAATATATCATAAAAACAATCTTATTGAAACCTTTAAATAGAGTATCGTACTAAATATGGTTTTTAAGATCTTTTATTATTATTTTATCATTGTTACCAAGAAGTTGATTAAACATCTAGTTTAGATAACTATGTAAACATTAGATTAAAATATAATTTCTTTTATTTTGATTTACAGATATAATTTAACCAAAACATATTAATCCACAAACCCAATAGTTTACTGAAAAGAATTGATGTAGAAATATGGTGCATGCATATGAGTTGAAATGAATTTGGTATAAGAATATTCCAATACTATGTCCTCTGTTTAGACAAAAATAATGAACATATTTGGTGCATAACTTGGA
The DNA here is from genome assembly GCA_025506415.1 of Flaveria robusta. NCBI lineage: Eukaryota > Viridiplantae > Streptophyta > Magnoliopsida > Asterales > Asteraceae > Flaveria > Flaveria robusta. The sequence continues at coordinate 20,425,432 of CM046460.1, forward strand.
GATGCTCTAAAAAGAAAAAAAATACATAAATTATTCAGTTGTGGACTATGAAACCAACTGAAATAACGTATCTTAATTCATCATAAAAAGAGGTGATAAAATGATACAAGGGCATCGAACTTCTAAATTCTAAATGTTAATTGATCATGATTAACACATGAAAGCTTAACTCTGTCTTTCTGCATAGATCAAGTGTTTCATATATTTAATATGATAACATGCAAAAATGAAAGTACCTTTATTTTCCTTCTCTTTAGATGGCGAAACGGATGCAAGCCAAGAGCGAATAGAGCTCTTTTCATTCCCTTCAAAGCCACATGAATAAAAATGATGATGATTTAGAATAATATAAAAGAGAATAAATTGAGGTTTTACATCGAAATGAAAGTAAAAGAAGGTAAATATTCATATATATCCATGTACAAATTCAAAATTTCATATACATCCTTGCAAATTTCATGATTTCATATATGTCCTAAAACACTAAAGCTCACATACTTAACTAAAAGTGCTGTTACATTGTTTGTATATATAATTTTCATTTTCAGGCTAGTAACATATTCTTCCTGACTTGAACAAATATAATATTATGCGCTTCTTTGAAAAATATGAGAGGCTTTAAACAGACGTACTAAATTATAAAATATGGAATGATTACACGGAGGAATTTCAAACTTCTACAATGACAGATATGAAATTGCCACTAAAAGAACTTAAGCTTTACTCATCAGTAATCATATATGAAATATCGGATATGCATAAGAAGTCCATAATTATTCCACCAAAAATCAATCACAAATGGAGATGTTATTGCTGGAATACCTTGCCTAAAATTGTCTGCTCTTTCAAGTTTCGTAACCTGAAGGCCAATTCCACGTATCTCTTTAACATCTGCAAAGAGAGTTGATTACTATCAATCATAGTTCTCCCCAAATACTCCTAGATATACTGTCTTACCAATATGAAAATGACTGAAGAGCTGCTTAGTTATTCTCTGAAGAACATCCACGTCATCAGTAGCCATAGGAACCTGATGAAATACATTAATTTACTCAGAATATAGAGACCGATATCAAAAAGATTAAAAAAAAAATGGGGTCAATCAGAAGCTACTGTCAATGAATGACTGAGATTGTCACACTCCCCACAGCCCATATACTTCACTGGCTCTTCATCAGTCTTTCTCTTTTTAACCTACATTATCATGTTCATAAGTGTCAATCTCAAATAAATGTAACCTAAAAGTATGTTCCTTGTCCCTTCTATGGTCTTTTTGTATGTTTAAACATATCCTATGTAACTAAAACTCTTAACCAGTATCAATGATTAAGTTTGATATAACCTAAAAGGGGCAATTTCATAATATTATCTTAACTCTTTCAGAACACTAAAAATGTCGTACCAAATTGTTTCATAGCAAATGAAATAAATTGTTAATTATAATAGCATGTTTGACTGAATAAACGAAGAACCCTTATACACTGAGATGATTAAAGAGATAAAGTTGTTTCCCTATTTGTTTATTCAATGAGACAAATTGTCGCAAGTAACTGATTTATTTTATATACAACAGACAGCTAAAATGATAATTTAGTGTGTAAATATGAGATTATGAAATTTGGGAAAGTATAATAGCAGTCAAAACTCAAAAGCGCACAAGGCCCGGGCTAGGTGCCTAGGCGCAGCCCAGCGCACCCACACCACCTAGCGTACATCAAGGTGCACAAGTGCAAATTCCGTTCTGAACGTGTCTAAAACAGCTAAACCTGGTCTGAAACATCTAAAATAGCCTGGAATCATTATAAACTAGCCTTAAACCAGCCCAAAATATGTATAAAACCCTTGAAAATAGCCCGTCTATACTTGTGCACCTTGCCTAAAAAAGCTCTCGCGTTTTAAGCATCTTGCACCTAGGACCAAGACTCGACCTTTGTGCCTTGAGCGCACGCTGACCCTTTGACTGCTATGGAGAATATATATGATTTTTGGAACTTTTAATGGATACCTACATACATACATACATACATACTATATATATAGGGGAGGGATCCCTTGAAACCCATGTTTATAATTGAAAACCACAAAAAAAAAAAAAAAAAACAAAGAACGAAAATGATAGACAAAACGAGTTATAGATATGTAAGTTGTATGAGAAACATATACGTAACCCATAGTAAAATGGTAACACGTAGTTACATATACGTAACCAATGGTTTTCACGGTTTTAAATTATAAACATGCTTTTAATTTGGTCCCTATGTATACATATATGAAACTAGTTATCATGAAAAAATCTAATAGAAACAACCTTCAACGTGAAAGTCCGTCCACGTACTCCACATCCCTGTAGACGCAAAGATACCTCCTTGCATAAGCTTAGAAGAAAAACTTGGCTCTGAAATCAGAAAATTAAAAATAAAAATGGTTTATTTACTTTATTAACACACCATCCAACACAAACGCTTCAAAAGTTAAATTATCCTTTAAGTTATCACAAATAGTCAGAGTTAGTCTACTAACATCTTTCGAGTCTTTGAACCTCACACCCCAATTTACGTCAGCGCCAACAGACTTGCTTTCCTGAAAAAAAAAAACGCAATTATAATGGCCGGCCCACATTAAAAGTGTAACATTTTCATTTCGTGATTATTCAAATTTAAAGCCAAAAACTACCTGGCATAGCATGCTTCTCAAAAAAAGAAACATTTAACCATATTTCTACATCATTTACGACGTGCCTAACTAATTTTCAAACAAGAACACCCCCCCCCCCACAACAAAAAAACACACACGCACACACAAAATAAATAAATAACCCCAAAAAATGAATAGAGAATATGCTTGAATAATATCATTCACGGTAATCAATATTCTAATTAAAATCCAGTTCATCATAAGAGACTCGTTTGTGACAGCATTTCTTCAACGATCATGAAAGGTCACATTTGCAATAATTTAGGACAGGATAAAACTTTTAACTTTTCATAAATATCAACAAAAATGTCAAAACATGTAGCCCTCAACAGCCCTATACGCTTCAAATTTTTAAAAAGATACCAAACATTAATTGTAAAAAAAAAAAAAGATTACTTGTTATACCTGAATGATGCCAACAAGACGATTATCTATTCCCCTGCAGTAATTCCATAACATGTCTCCAGTTTTCTGTCCAAAATCCTTTTGAAGAGATTCCTAAAAAGAGCAGGAAAAAAACAAAAAGAAAAACACCCAAAATTACATATAAAACTGTCCATTTTTTACAGATAGAGGTTCTATAATTAATATTCCATATTTTCTGCACGCTACAACTTATCTATCTGATAAGAAATACATATGTATATGAAAGGTCCAATATTAATGGCAGCTAACTGTACAGTTTTCATATTAAACAAGAAAATTTGTAAAAGTATATAAAAACCTTGGGTATCAAGCGTAACTCTCCACATGTTTTAATATGTCTCCCATTCAACTTCTCCTCTAAAGCACGGCCAACGCCTGGTAGTGCCTTAATTGGTAGTTCCTTTAAAAAATCGTTCACCTGAAACAATAACAAAATTAATATTAACCAATTACCAACTAGATAACTGTATACACATATACACACATGCTGACTATGGAGTTTAAAAACTATTTAAGGTATACAAATCCTTCTCAGGAAAACAGAAATCAGACATTATCAATCAACCAAATTTTTTACCCTTGTGGTTCTTGGTTTAAATTAGCATGTTAAGCATTAGGTAGCCACTATATTCGTATGCTCATAGCAAACATTAAATATGAAATGCTAAACATTAGGTAGCCACTAATTTCATACGCTCATAACAAACAGTAAATATGTAAATATGGAATATTATTACTCCCTCCATCCCAGAATAATTGTCCATAAACAAGAATTTAAGATGTGTAATATCAAGGGCAAATGTCATAAGATAGCAAAAACACACTTTTAGTGGTGTTCCACTTTCGTAATTATACCTTTAATCGATCCGTTTTTTTTTAATTATATGTTTCTTAAAGCGAAGTTTTGAACGGCTAACCTGGGTACCTCATGTAGTTTTGTCCCTATCTGGTAATTAAACAAGTATCTTGCCCCTATCTAGTTAGTATCTTTCACATTCTTTACAATATAATTACAAAAGTAGGCTTTTCCAGATAAACTTGCAATTACCAAAACAGACAATATTAAATTATAGTTACCCAAATACAACACCACCAAAAGGCTATAGCTTATTAGACCATAATTTTAGGGTATATATATGTCAAGGATTATAATTATATGTCAAGGATTATGATTAGGCTAGATAGCAGTTTACCATAATTAGCTACATGTATTCTATATAAGAGATTCTTGCTCTTCATTGTAATCATCAATACAATATACAATTTCTATACCAAATTCTGATTTAGCTATTTTTATAACATTTCCCCTACAATCAATGCAGATATTAAACAACAGAATGCCAATTTTAACTATGATGCATTTAAGATACCAATTTAATTAGAAAAACAAATATTTAAGAAAACCTGAGGCACAAATGGCGTTAGGTAAGTACAAAAACACAATTAGATCCAAGCATAAGCTTATTTATCAAATTTAAGACACCAATTGACTTGAAAACTTGCTAGATTCAGTGACTTGGAAATTTTCCCCTATAATCAACGTAGATTTTAAACAACAGAATGACAATTTTAGCCATGATGCCTTTAAGATACCAATTTAATTAGAACGAAAAAATATTTAAAAAAAAAAAACAACCTGACGAACAAATGGTTAGGTAAGTACAAAAATACAACTAGATCCAAGCAGAAGCTTATTTATCAAATTTAAGATACCAATTGACTTAAAAACTTGCTAGATTTAGTGATAAGGGTAAGGAGAAAACTGGGAAATTTACAAGAACTTCCTGTTTTTTAGCATACCTTCTCAGGAGGAAGGTAGCATTGACCGTTTGGCTTAGCACTTCTGGTGGCTAATCGAGCCATAAGAATATTGTTCGATATTCCCACACTCGCAGTGCATCTTGTGGTATCAAATATTTCTTTTCTTATTGAAGAAGCTAAAGCTTCAGGATCATCAACATCTAAATCTGTGATATCTAAAATCGCTTCATCACAGCTCATAGCCTGCATCCAGCAACAATGGTTTTAGAACGTATAAAACCAAAAGTAAAAATAAAACAATGTCCAATATTATAATCCAGAGGTAAACCATAAACCTGCACTTTGTTGCAGTGTTTATGCAATATGCTATAGAACTGATCAGCCACCTGAAATACAAATAAGTTAGCATATTAAAAACATAAATGAAGACACAATATACATATATAGAGGTAGTGCCAAAGTATACTGGAGTGAAATATGTCAAGCCAACAGAAAGGAAAAAACGTTTGATAACAAACTAGGAATGCAAACACCATTCCATAAGCAAAGTGAATCCATCCATTTTAGGGCTTTCTTTTATTTCATTCCTTGAATAAGTAGAATGGAAGTTTATAACTAAATCTAATTGTTTCTTCAAAAATTATAGTAATAATGATTACCAAAAAAACAATAACTTAAAGCAGAATATATTATATTTTCAAAAGTAACTAAAAATATTAGTATAATCTTATTTGAGGTATTCATTAGTTTTTTTATTTTTCACTTTTATTGATTTCAAAAATAAAAATTTTATATATTTTATTAAACTATGTACCAGCTTAAAGGAGAATATATATATCTGATTACATATAACATGAAAAACTGATACATGAACTAACATGAATTTATTAAATTATAAAAATATAGAAATATTTTATCTTTATTAAATCATGTCAAGTCTAACGAAATTCGAATGACACATCTATATGTATATATGTGTGTGTGTGCGTGTGTGTGTATAGGAGAGGGATCAAATGAAAACCATGTTTATAATTGAAAAACATACCCAATCACATAATTTATAAATTATTTATTTTTTTAATTGTTTAAAGTGTATTTGAGTACACTTCAACCTTAATTTTTGAGGTCATTATATATTTTTTAATTTCAACCATGAGGAACAACGATGATGACGAAACAAGTTACATATACATAACTTGTATGAGTTACATATACGTAACTCATAGATGTACACTTGGTAATACGTACTTGCATATAAATAACCCCTGATTTTCATGGTTTTCATTCATTCATAGCATGATTTTCAAAGGATCCCTCGTAAATATGCATACATAGAAGTATACATGTACATATATATATATATATACACACACACACACACACATATATATATACATATACATATGTATATATATGTAGATACATATAATATATATATATATATATATATATTAAACAACATAATTGTATCACTATTTCCATTCTACATGCTAAACAAACATGAGAATGTAACGCAATGGATCATTAAGTTCCAATACCTCACTTAATTCCATCTAACCAAATATACCTTAACAATAGTAAAAGGGAGATTGGTAAACATACCTCCTCATAAGCTTCAAAGTCATAAGGAACAATAACAAGGTGAGGGCAACATGATTTAGCAGCTCTAACAAATATTCCAGCCCTAACTCCTACATACGTGCAAGACACCACTAGGAAGTTAATAAAAATTAGCAGATTACATGAACTAAGCAAACAGCAACTAACCATGATCTCGTGCAGGGTAGTTGGCTGATGAGATTTCAGAAGTACCACGAGGATTATCAGAATGACAAACAGCAACTGGTTTGTCCCATAATTCCGGGCGATTTCGGATTACAACTGACACAAAAAAACAGTCCTGGAAAGTAATATCATCATTGCATTATGTAAAAAATTTTAACATAGTAATTTATCCTGAAACTCACCCTTTCTATTTGGTATAATAGTTATAATATCGTTATGTAGTTAAAATCTGGAGGAGATAGGGCAAACTGAACGAAACATAAACAAACTCTAAAACTTTTCCCAATTTTAGCAACCAACTTACAATGTATTACCAAGTTTACTAGTTTATCAACCAACCTCATTTTAACTAATTTTTTGCATGTAAATTATTGGTTTGGCACCGGGTATTGTCATGCCAACCACCACTCATGCAAAAATGCTTATATGAGAAAAGTTTCAAAATTTAAATATATATATTTACAAGTTTGGAATAATCATAATTTCCTTTAAACTTATATCTAATAATAAATAGTAGATGTCAAGTTAGATGGCCATATATATGTGTGCACGCACACTAAAATGACAAATAGATGGCAAATATACACACGCACACACGTTAGGTGGACTAAAATTGGTATTAAAATGTATGTTGGTTTCTATTTTGCCCCCTAATTAGAAGTTGGTTGCTAAAATCGGAAAAATGTAGAGTTCAGTTCTACTTTGTGCAGCTAATCGAATGAAACATTTGTCCCAAAATTCAGGGCGATTTCTGATTACAACTGGCACAAAAAAACAGTTCTGGAAAGTAATATCATCATTGCATTAAGTAAATTTTTAAACAAAGTAATTTGTCCTGAAATTCACCCTTTCTATTTAGTATAATAGTTGTAATATTGTTATGTAGTTAAAATCTGGACGAGATAGGGCAAACTACGCGAAACAGAAACAAACTCTAAAACTTTTCCCAATTTTAGCAACCAACTTACAGTGTATTACCAAGTTTAATAGTTTATCAACCAACCTCATTTTAACTAATTTTTACATGCAAATTATTGGTGTGGCACTGGTTATTGTCATGCCAACCACTACTCATGCAAAAATGCTTATGTGAGAAAAGTTACAAAAGTTATATAAATTTATTTACAAGTTTGGAGTAAAGGAAGTCAGAATACCATGTCGATATGAATAATTGTATTTCTTTGACATGGAGATGAAGCACCGGAGATTAAAGGTCTAAATTCGTCAGATGAATTAGAAAAGCGTTTGCGGTACCGATTCCTCCACATACCAATGAAGTGTAGTCTAGAGTTCTGTTACACCAAAAGAAAATATCAACAAGAGTTACATCATATGTAAAAATAACATATAGTTATGCATTCATTTCTTCTATTTTTGCTTTCACTTTCTTTCCTTTTTCTCAGGACATGTATTTGTTGAGTGCCAGCTGCCATGTTAGACGACACATGCAAAATAACTGTTATGCGGAAAACAATAATTTTACACAATTGAAAAAGTATCTCTTTTTATAAAATTATATCTAAAACTAATTATTAAATGTCATGTCAAATGCCACATGGCTTATACATAAATACTAAAATGACAAAAAAATGGCCCGTCAACAACTAGAGAAAAATCAACAAAAAGTTACCTCTAACAGTGGAACAAGTCATACAATGCTACAGTCGGTTATACAATGTAACCCGGTTGCTAAAACCACTAACAAAATTTAAGTTTGTTTTTATTTACAACTAATTTGAAGTTGGTTCTAAAATTCAGAAAAAGGTTAAGTCTCACTTCTAGTACATGCAGTATACCCTTAAATAATTTGGAATTCAGATAGATTAGTGATCAAACAAACGAAAGATATTAAATTTACTAATAAGCTGTTTATAATATCATGTCACCCTCCTGACCTTGAAGTAAGTCTCTACAAAATTTGGGTCAAAAGAAGTTGAATGGCCCTTGTTAGAAGAACCTGGAATCACTGGTAAAGATTCGGTAATACTTTGAACATCTGAGCAACGACTGCGTTCATTTGTTTCAGCAACTTTGTTTTCATATTTATTGCTGCAACTCGGCTCCTTTTCTTTTGCTTCATCACAAATATCATGCTCAGAAACTTCAAGTTTTCGATTAGGTTGTTTTATATCTTTTGCAGAGTCACCTACTTCAGCAATATTAATATCTGAAGTCATGAGGGCATTGGCAGGATCAGACGGTACCAGGTTGCTTCTCAAACCTAGGAATGCTGACAATCTTGGTTGGTTGTTAGTTTCACTAGTTAACTGGTCAAGTTGGTAAGGAACCCCTACACGTTAAGAATTAAAGAAAATAAAGACAAAGTAGCTTAAAAGAACTTATTTTCATCCTTCCAAGAGCTCTGCAGTTCTGTTCAGAACTTTGAAAATGCCACAGGATAGCAATGTCCTATAGTTAGTGGTCCATTGTGGTAATTATACTAGATAATGTCTTGACCTCAATACTTTTCTGAAAGGGGTTTTGGTGATTGTACTCTTCTGAAAATGGGCTAGTATGGTAATTATATTTTATAAATATGATCAGGATGGTATATTAATGATAAGCCACCTCATCAAAAAGAGTGCCCCCCGTAAGCAATGAACTGGTTATCCTGCGACCAAATTACCAAAATACCCCATTTCGATATAGTATAATCACCAGGATGGAATATTTGAGCATAATTACCAAAACAGACCACCAACCTAAGTTGTGGCTATTCTGTGACACTTGACCTTAAGATAACTAGCAGAACTTACAGCTTAACAGCTTATCAGCTGCAACAGAATCCAACACCCATGTAGGTTTTACTACTGGAAGCCCATGACTGAAGGACCTATAACATTTATTACCAATAACACAAGAAGTATATAAAATTTAAACAAAAAAATTACAGAATAAGCTTAATGGACAAGGTGTGGACCTTAAATTCTTGACTTTGCTGTTGGGAAGATTACTACATATTATATGAGTAACACGGTGCCTTGAAAAATAATTTTCAAACCTTCCTCCATGCTTTAACATGTAACCACGCAATTCCTAGAAGTTTTTCAGTTTTCACTATTAATGTAAACGATAGATAGATATTAATTTGAGTAGATATCTAGTTCCATCTTCAAAGTATTCTATATACATATGGGTCTACCCTCACAGTGAAATAGAGCACAATTATATCTTCCTGGAATCTGCTTACAATCATACTGCACTATCACCAGCAGACAGTCGCAATAAATCATGGATATTTAAAGATGAAATTACCAAAAAGAATGCAAACCTGACTGGAAGGGACAGTATATCCATCAACAAAAATAGAAACCCCATGAAATACAGGTTTCTTAGAGGCAGAATCACCATGAGATGAGGTTGAAGCTTCAGCATCAAACTGATCATGTAGTTTTCTGTTCTTCACTGCCATATAGCTAAAGACAAAGAAAGTTCATCATTGTGTTTGTGGATATAAAAAGCAGCTGCTTATAAGCAGAAACCCATAATCAGCTTATTAAAAAGGGCATTCTGCTTCCTAATTCCAATGAGGAAAAATGAAATTTTGTTTACACCAAGAATAGCCGGTTTGAAAATAAGCAGTCTCAAAGTGTTAATTAGGAACAGGTTACTCCACCATAAACAACTAGGTAAGCATAAGCACTTTTGCACGTCCAAAAACTCAAAAGTGCTTACCTGCTTTTAAAATTGCTATAAGCAGATAAGTTGTTTAAATGAGCAATCCCAATTATAAAAAGATATCATCAACAAAGTTAATGATATAATATAAATATATAGGTAAGGGATCCAAGGTCAAGTCAAGAAACTGTATGAATTACGGGATTCTAATTTGGCAAACACTAGAGAATAACTTATAAAAAAGAATGTATACCTGCCAAAATCAGTGAAGGGTGAAGTACGAAAAGAGGTACGAGAAGAAGATGGAGAATTGGAACCCCAAGCCATGCCTAGGGTTTTTTGTCCACTGTCGTCGTCTCTCTTCTTCTTCTTCTTCTTCTTCTTCTTGTTGTTGTTGAAATTGTTAGCGCCATTGTGATTAGTGTTTGTTGGATTGAAGCTTCTCTTGGAATTGGAAGCTGATTTTGAAGAATCCAGACTCATGTTTTTTGGCGCGCAAGATCACCCCCACCGTTTGATAATGAAAACGGAGACTCTTCTCTTCCCCCTTTTCAGATTTTAGTTGTTGAGTCGGTCCCTCTCCTACACTTCACTTTTGTGTTGAATAAAAATCAAGGGTTATTTAATTTTATCATTCTCAACCTTTGTTTCTCGGTTAAAATTAATTTTAATTTGGAAAATATTTACAAATACTTTTTATTTTTAAATTTATTTATTGATTATTTACTAACTGAAGGTTAACCCCGTTAACTTTTTTAATAAAATGTGGCCAAGCTTATTTTCAACTTCGGTATCGTCCGGCCTTCATCAGATCCGTTTTCCGGTGTCTAGCCTCTATCGTTACTAGGAATCTACCTCTAACGAGTCAAGTTGTTAAGATCAGAAGATTAAAAAATGACAGGTTTTAGGATGCAGAAGTTTCAGATTGACATATCAGATAGTAAATTTCAATTTTCTGCTTAGTATTTTGGCCACATAAGTAGTTAACGTCATAAAAAAACTAATAGGGTTAACCATCAGTTAGTAAAGAATTATTGGAGCAAAACAAGCTCAAAGTTAGATGTGTCTATAAAAATTTTTAAGTTGATGTTAATCCCGACCAATAAATGAAAGTTGTAATTATTAAAATCCAATAACCCTTAAATTAATCACATATTTTCACTCTATTTTTTGTTGGGTGTCGAATCCAGCAAATAATATATTATAATTTGAACCTATATTCACACACACTAAGAATAGTAAGAGCGAAAATAGGGTTCGTGTACTCAGTAATACGAGTTAACTATTTTATTGCCAAAAACGTTTTAGCACAAATCTTTGATTTGTTGTGATCAAAGAAAATGGAGGATTTTAGTTAGAAATTAAAACTACAAAAACTTTATAAAAATTATAAATATTACAGCAAGTTGACACGGGCGTGCCAAAACAGCAAAGGAAATCCTATGAGGCCGTGTTAATGTTCTGTCAAGAAAAATAAAGTTGTTTTTTATGACGAAAATCTATTGAAACTAATAAAATGTGAAAAAAATCAAATTTTATAAAATAGTTTTAACACAAAGGTTATTTCTTGACTTGATCCGACTTACGATCACTAACGATTATGGTGCAATGATCATTTATGTAAACGATTTGTATCGATACTAGACATCACGCCGTTCGGACATCCCCTTCATCTAATGTCTAACCAAACGCAGTTCGTTGATTAGAGTCAACCCGCGACTCTAAGCTCACGCCGTTCGGATCTTAGAGTGCGGGTTTTAGTGATAGAAATATCGATTATAGTTAAACACTCATGCCGTTCGAAATGCTTAACTAGATTGAATGACTTTATAATGATTTTGGATTCATAGACAAAGACAAAATATTATTTGTTTCTTGTATTAAAAATTAAAACCTGGTTATGTTTTTAACAATTAAAAACCTTTATTAGAAAAATTAATAAGTTGATCAGGTTTATTAACTATCTAATATATACTGGAGTAGATCCGGGTTTAAGATAAATAATCATTCAAACAAACCATTCAAATAAACAGTCACATCAACGCTTCACATAAGTTATGAATGAAAATCAAGAAACAAACTCAAGTGTCAAAACCTAAAATTATTGTAGCCGGACATGTTGGCTAAATCAATCAAGCTAAATTAATAATAAAACATATAGTTTAAAAACTTTTAAAAAAAGATGAACTGATAATATATCCTTAAAAAAATCCAAAATCGCATAAAAAAAACTTTGCTTATGTTTTCTTCTTGGTGCTCCAGGCCTCAAATCCTAAAAGGGGTGCCAAGATGATAATTTTTTCATCACATCTTCATATATACCTATAGTCTATAGTATATAATAAAAGAGTAATAGGATGTCACATGACACTCTTATGTCACTTCTTAAAAAAAAAATTTCCACCTAAACTATTATATTATTTTAGTCAAGTTTTTTATTTTAATAAACTAAATTAATAATTGATTTTATTTTTAATTTAATTTTTTATATTATTAACTAAATTATGTAATTATATGTTATTTTGAATTGTACATACTTTTATAGTCAAATAAAATTATATTAAAAAAAAGTTAAAAAATTTTTTATTGATATATTTATATTTTGGGTTAATTTCAATTTAAGACAATTGTTTTTTTATTTCACACGGGTCAATTGTATGTTATGTTATCCAAAGAAGTATTTGAATATATATAATTTAAAAATACAACTTTTTATTTTTTATTGTTTTATGTAATATGTAATTTAATCATATGAACTATTTATATATTTATGAATTATATAGTTTTTATATTTTCAACCCATGTATTACACGGGTATCTAACCTAGTAATATATATTTAAATCAATTAATAGATATCCATATTTTTAGGAGATAAAGTTTTAGAATATAACTTTATAAATTCGAATTTAAATCTATTTTATTTTTAAAAATCTTCATAAACCACTCCTTGTCTTCAATATTCTTCCAAAGCTTCCATCGATTTTTGTTTTTAATCTACGCAACTGTCTTTTACCTACAAAATAATAAAATCGATTCAAAGTAGACTCTATTATACCAAAACGAACATTACTCAAAATAAATAAAAATATGTCTTATAAATGCATGATATAGAATAAAAACATATGCTAAAATCATGATTAATTATGCATAAAAGTACCATTAACACTTTTACTTAAGTAATATAATGTTATATAACCTACTTCTAATACTAAATTTATGAGAAATATAAGGTTTTAAAACTTGATTATTTTTAAATTGTATACTGTATCCGATAAAATTGTTTGTATTTACAAATTATATACATTAGTATACTAAAAACAAAATGATGTAAATTAATAATTTGACCGTTTGACTTAAAATGTAACAAAATTTAAATGAAGTAAATAATTTGTAAATACAAATTTGATAATTTAGTAGTTTGTTTACTTAGATTACATGCACGTTTGTATAAACTCAAAACAAAAAACTATGAATTGGTTAAAAATATGTACATTCATATTAATTTGTATAAATATTAAAATAAATGTATAGTAATAATAAAATATGAAAGGTCGTTATAGTTTGTATAAATCAATGTTGTTTGAATATATTAACGATGTATTTTTATATTTTAAAAGTATAACAATTTTTTAGAATTTATTTTCAATCAAAGTAGTATAAATTGTGGGTTTTGATAGTTAAATTAGATTATTGATTTTGTTTTCATTTAAAAAAAAAACTTGTCATGCATATATTAATTTTAAAGTTAATATAAAGTATTGTGAATAAGTTTTAAATTGTGATTTTGTTTTCAATTTAAAGAAAGATAATTAAATGACACACGTCAATAGCTTCTTGAGAATATGCCAAGTGACAATATAATGCCTAAAATCTTGCCACATGGCTTAAACATTTTCATTTATTGTATACTAGATTTAGTAAACCCGTGTAGTACACAGGTTTAATAAATTTAAAATATTAAAATAATAAAAATTTATTAATTATAAAATTATATTATAAGATATGATATAAATAAAATTACATATAAGTAAAGACTATAAGTAATAAAACAATGATATCAACTTTTTAAACTTTTGTTCTTAAATTTTATTTTCAAAAAAAAAAGTAAACATTTTGTTAAAAAACAAACCGTATAAAATTGTCATTTTAAATTTTTTTTTCTTATTAACTCTCAATCTTAGAGAAAATTGCATAAATAGTCTCTGTGGTTTGATCATATTGCATGATTGGTCCCCATAATTACAAAGTTAGTCCAAACTTTTATATAGTCATTGCAAATTTGGTCCCCAAAATTTACAAAAATACAAAGTTAGTCTAAACTTTTATGTGGGGTTGCACTTTTGGTCTCTAAAATCAAATTTAAACGTTAATTTAAATTTTATGAAATGCATAAAAAATAAATGAATTTAGTGTCAGGGACCAAACATGCAATGATTACACAAAAGTTTGGGCTATCATTGCAATTTTTAAAATTTGGGGACCAAACATGTAATTTGGTTAAACCACAGGAACCAATTTGCAATTTTCTCCAATCTTAATTATTTTTTGATTTTAATAAATTTACTTTTTAAAAACATCAATTTTAAAATATTTCACATATATTTCACGTATAAATAAAAATAAAAAGATAATAACTCTATGAGTTTGTTTTTAATTCATTTTTTTTATTATTATTATTATTATTATTATTATTAATGTCATGTATTTTCACTAAAAGTATCAACAATTCTCAAACGCATTTCACAAAGAAAGGTAAAAGGGATCTGTGAAGTGAGTCAATTAATGTGGTGAAGTGGGATGTAAGCTAACGGATGTTTACTTTGAATTAAATATATATATCTAATTAAGCCGAAGTAAACTACTGAAAAAGATTTGACATTACAAAAAGACATCATCTACAGTTAAACTACAAAAAGACATCATGCATGATCAAAATGCTGGTGGTTGGGTTTTGATGAGGTGGCCCGGCCCGGCCGGCCATTAGCGCAGTGCAGAGGAGGAACCATGGCGATTGACCATGGCGGGTGACCACATATCAGCACCGTTAGTTTCTGCCACATGGAGGGTGCACTCAACAGGGACCAGACATAGCCCACGGTTCCTCAGGCTCTTCTTCCTTTCTCCTCCTCCTTCCTGCTTGATCAAATGATTATGAACGATATGATGGACCAATCAAATATTCTTTTAAACCAAGACTTGTCGTTTCTATATATGCACTTTTTGTAACAAACTTTCATTTTATTACCATTTGATTTGTTGACATGCTATGAGCTGGTCAACAACTGTTTTATCTTTTTTAAATAGCAAGTAATCATACTTCTTCTACCCCTAAACCATTTTCCATCTACCACATTATCGTCCGGCCGGCCCTTGGCATTTTAATTAAAATTTACAAGTAGTGATACTTACACTAGGGGTGGGCGGGAGACGCTGCAAATACGGAGAGCACAAGACCTGCACCTGTTCTTGAAGAAATTTTATATAACCCATAGCCTCGTGTAGCACCGATGCAGTGTCTGTCTGCAATGCATGAATTTATATATATAACACCCATAATCATCTTATTAATTACTAAGAAAAGATTGTATATTAATGTGTAAACACAAAATTAATTCATACTTAAGAACATTCGAAACGACCTTCTTGAACCGACCAATTTTACAAAACAAACTTATTTTCACATAAAATTTATATTCGTAGTCTATGACTTTGTGTAATATTGACGAAACCAAGTTACCAACTAAAACTGATCATTTTTCCGTGATATGAAGACAAAACTAAAAGTTAAGAAATGACAACACATGCAATGTGGCCGATTGATTAATCACAAAAATCTGTATCTAATATAACTAACTATATGCATTAGTAATACTGATACAATATATTGACCTTTTATTAACATAGATCAAATCACCACTTGATTCATCTAAAAGAAAACACTTGTAAGACTTTTGGTCAAACCAGATCAAATTTGTTTTCTAAATCCAGCGCATAATTGATAAGATATTTGACTTCTGGTCAAAGAAGACATTTGACGATTATTACGAAGTCACTCAAACATCCATACCCTGGGGTCTCAACTTATCCCAAACCCCAATTTACACACATTCTCATGACGGTGCTTTATTAACAAATTAAAAGCCCAATTTTGTTTATCGAGATTTATATACTAGCAATAATATAAAATAAAAAAAAAAATCATGTATTTTCTGTATTAAATATCTGATAATTATTTAAAAATCTTAAGATTATTAAAAATCTGAATTTCTTTGAAATTCTATTCTTTTAATTATAAAATAAGTCCGGTTTGTAAATTTCAAGACAAGTAAAACTATTTACGAATATAAATATAAAGGTTAAAATGTGTTCAACTAATATCAATCAGAAATAAATATAATATAAAGGTAGTTTTCTGTAGAATGAATTGAAATTATATAAATTAATTATAATACATAAATCTAACCTTGCCATAAGGTGACACCATCTGTTGCAGTGCTGCGATTCTTTCTCCTAGCTTCTCCTTCCTCACCTGCAGTTTCCCGGCCAAAACACCAAAATAATAATGTAAATTTATGAAGGGTTAATAATGGATGTAGGGTGTTGGTCAAAACTCAAAATTTGAAAAATGAATTCAAGAGCTATGGGATAGGATTTAATGTTGAGATCAGACCTTTGCATGGGTAGGTGGAGGGGTCCTCGTCTTTTTACCGATGGTCTTGACTGGCGGTGCGGTGGCGGTGCCACCACTTGGGTGATGTTGAAAATAATCACACCCCGGATTTCTTTTCATCTTAAGAGCAGACAAAATAAGAGCTGTGAAAATAAAAACAAAAGACACAATCACCTCAGAATGTTTAATCTCCTTACAAAATGAGTAGAGATAGAAGCTATAAATAAACAACAAAGTTACAAATACAACCCATTAGAATAAGAAATTACAACTAAGTGATACAACAATGATAAAATACAAAGTACACTGTACTAAGAGTGTGTAATATCCCCCCTCAAGCGCAGCAACTCCCGAAAGAATTCGAACCGATGTCGGGGAAGACTTTTGGTAAACATGTCCGCTACTTGAAGCTTGGTTGGGACAAACTTGGTATGGAGTTTCCCCGAAGAGACAAGTTCACGTATGAAGTGGTAATCCAGCTCGATATGCTTAGCTCGGTTATGCGAGACCGGGTTTTGAGTCAAAAAGAGAGCACTCTTATTATCACATGGAAGAGTTGGACGAGTGTCAGGGAGGGCATGAAGTTCACGTAACAAATGAGTGACCCAGATTATTTCGGCCGCCGCATTAGCCATAGCCCTATATTCAGATTTGCAACTAGAGCATGAAACTGTAAGTTGTTTCTTGGTGCTCCAAGAGATAAGATTCCCGCCAAGGAATATTGAGTATGCATAGGTAGAGTGGCATGTCTCAACGCAACGGGCCCAGTCCGTATCCGAGTAGCCAAGAATGGTAGTTATCTTCGGTTGCGAGAATGTAATACCATAAGACATGGTGCCCTTAAACATACTGTAGAATCCTCTTGACATGCTGAAAATGAATGGTCGGGGCTTGTAAAAGTTGACTCGCCTGATTAACTACATAGGAAATATCCGGTCTCGTGATGGTCAGATATTAGAGAGCACCCACAAGCGACCGGTAGTGAGTGGGGTCGTGGTAAAGATCACCGGTAGTGACAAAAGTAGAGTTTGATGACAACGAAGTACTAGCTGGTTTAGAATCAATCATAACAACACGATCCAAGATATCATGAGCATACTTTGATTGGCTGAGAAATAAACCATTTTTTGTATATGTAACCTCAAGCCCAAGGAAATAGTTTGACTTGCCGAGATCTTTTATAGCAAACTCATTATGTAATTTAGTGATGAAAGATTGAATGAGTTGATTCTGATTACCGGTCAAAATTAAATCATCAACATAAACAAGCAGATACAATATATCCGAGCCTTGTTTAAACACAAACAAAGAGGTGTCAGCACGGCTGCAGGTAAAGCCATTGTTGGTATGAAAATCACTTAGCCAATGGAACCAAACTCTAGGAGCTTGCTTGAGACCATAGAGCGCTTTGTCAGGGCGACATACATGATCTGGAAAGTTATGGTGGTTGTTTCATATAAACAAGCTCTCTCAAAATTCCATGTAGAAATGCATTATTTAAATCCAGTTGATGAAGTTTCCATTTGTTGATAACAACTAACGACAAAACAGTCTGAACCGTGGTGGCTTTAACCACAGGACTAAAGGTATAAGAATAGTCCAATCCAGGAATTTAACTGAACCCCTAAGTAACAAGACGAGCCTTATGTCTTTCAATAGAGCCATCTTGACAATATTTTGTTCAAAATAACCACTTGCTATCAACAACATTATGATGCTCAGGACGAAAGACTAATATCCAAGTTTTATTAAGACGAAGAGCATCCATTTCTTTTTGCATGGCTGTTAGCCAATGAGGATATTTGGTAGCCATTTTGAAACCTTTAGGGTCAGTGGAGGCAAAGAGGGCCAAAGATAAACCATGAGAGGTAGCTAGATCAACAATGAGTTTAGGTTTGAATATACTCTCCTTCGCACGTGTTATCATCGGGTGAGTGGAAGCAACATTAGCGAGTACGAACTCAAGGTTGGTGGTACTCTGCTGAGTGGAAGTGGTGGTATGGGTACTCTTTTACGACTGAATAGGGATAATGGGCTGATCTATAATGGACTCGAATGGTGTTTTGAGTGGTCGTGATAGTGGGCTCAAATATTGTTTCAGGATGGTCTACAGTGGGCTCGATGAGCATTTGTGGTTGGGTTGGAACAGATAAGTTACTAGGTTGAGAAGGTGATGGAGGTGGGTGTGAAATGGATTCGGGATTGGGCTTAGGGTGGGAAAGGTGAGAAGGGTCATTTGTTTGGGCTGAGGTAACAAGTGTTTGGGCTAGATTTGAAGTATTGGGTATAGTTTGGGCTTCATCACACAACCCACAAGGCTTTGTGTGGGTTGTAATAGGTCCAGTAGAGTGGGATGCTGAAGGCCCGTTTGAGGGTCAAAAGAACATGCAGTATCATTCAAAAATCTTGTAAGAGTAAGTAAGGTGGATGGTGTTTGTTTATTATTCCCAGTGAAGGGAAATAAATGTTCATCAAATTTAACATGTCGAGAAATATATATACGAGATGTAGTCGGCTGAAGACATAGGTAACCTTTGTATTGAGGGCTATAACCGAGAAAGACACATGGGAGACTTCTCAAAGATAGCTTGTGATCAGCATAATCTCGCAAATATTGGTAAACCCGACATCCATAAAGGTGAAAATTGTCATAAACATGTGTTTGGTGAAAGATAACTTCAAACGAAGATTTGTTGTCAAGCACCGGCGTAGGGAGCCGATTTATTATATAGACCGTGAAAGTAAATGCATGAACCCAATATTCGGGGGGAACACATTAAATAACATTGCAAGACCCGTTTCAACTATACATATCTGTGGTTACGTTCCACCCGACCATTCTGTTGCGGTGTGTATGGACATGAAATAGTATGGAAAGTACCATTATCTTCAAGCATTTTTCATACATTATTGTTTAAAAATTCAGTTCCACCATCACTTTGGAAGACCTTTATTTTGCGGGAGAATTGAGTTTGAACAAATTTAAGGAACACATTAACACAAAGTAAAAGTTGGACTTCGTTTTGAGTGGGTAGAACCACATGAATCTAGAATGATCATCAATGAATATAGCATAATAGTGGTAAGCATCAATAGAGCAAACGGGTGACGGCCCCCATAAATCACAGTGTACCAGCCTAAGATATTAAGTGCCCGTTTTTCATTTGTATAACTCATAAGCTCAACTCGTTAACAAATGAACCGATTTCAAGCGAGCTAATTCAAACGAGCTTTAATTCAACTACATGCCGCATGATTTTTGAACAATGTTAATAGAAAGATTAAATGACTAGTTTTTCCAACTCAAAAGAATTATCTTAAGTACCGACGCAAACAGAGTCTCCTGATCTCCTCCCTCGGTGAAAACTTAGCATTTGTCCGAGTGATTTTAATATTTATTTATTATTGTTTTTATATTAATTAATTAATTAAGAAAGTTCTGAAAAAAGGTTGTAATATTCCTTTTAGGAAAGGAAAGAAGAGTAAAGATGAGAACGTGACAAATATGAAAGAAAGAGAGTTTGGGAACCTAGGCAGTGAAAGATGCATTTCACTCTCTTCACCCTACTACTCATGAAATACATATATTAACGTTTTCATGAAGTAAAAAAATTAATGTTTTTAATGTGGATGAGAAATGTGTAATTATGCATATAAAATATTTTTTGTTTATGTAAACGTGTTACTAGTAAAACTCCATACACGTATCTTTATTTTATATGACGAAACCTACATCGGACTTTTTATTTTTTTTCATATTCGAACCTTTTTTCATAGAATGAATCACGAGATTGTCGGTTTAATCGGTGGGGGAGGATGATGGAGCTGGTTTACGGTGGCGGTCGGGAACCCACTACGAAGAGGTTCTATAATGGATACCACCACCCCTAGTCATCATCTCCCATATAGCATGATTCACTTCTTCGATTAGGGTTATTTAATTGTAGGTTTTTTTTGTATTTTAAAGGTAATTTTGTCAATTTATATGTTTAACATTTCAAATTAATGAAATTAACGTTTATGGATGAAAACAAAAATTATTTAACACCTTAGGAAAGTAGATACAAAAAGATAGATAAAAATAATAAATGTAATCATAACACATGAAGAAAGTTATTCACGTCAGTTTTATGTTTATATTTCAGACTTCCTTACAATAAAAGCAACTTTAAGATATTATGTAGGTTTTTTTGTATTTTAAAGGTAATTTTTGTTTGTTTACTTTTACGTTGTATAAGTGTGGATTGCATATGCCACGAGCCTTACAGATCTCAGTTAAATAAATAACAAACAAACGAATAACAAAATATAAGTCGTAAATATAGCAATATAAAGATAAAAATCTAACCACACGAAAAAGAAAATACTAGTCATAAACATATAGTAATCTAAAATAAAAATCGACATGTCAGCTACATAATTCGACCACCATTTTTCATTAATCTATAGATTATAATAAAATAAGTTTTTTTTTTGCCAATTGTTATTCTTTTAAACAACCTTTATGACACTTGTCATTTTTTTAAATATTCTCACTTTATTTTCCTCCAATAGGGTATTATAGTAAGTTAAACATTCAAACTAATTTTTCTCTCTTAATAAGAATCAAATTTATTAACTGATACATTTTTCTCTCATCTACATTTTTTAAAATCAAGCTATGTTTTTAAATAAACTTAATTAAGAAAATTAAAAACCAAATCTTTTTATTAAAATAGAAATAATAAAAAAAACAAATATTTTTATAATATAAAATTTTCTAAAACACCAAACCTTTTTGAAACATAATATTTTATTTCGGTCTTTTTTAAAAAAAAAGTATAAATATATGAAACTTTCTTAAAACAGTTTTATTAAAATAATCAGAATAATTAGAAAACCAAGTTTTTAATAAACAAGATTTTTATAAACGATAATTTTTTTATAAAAAATATTAAAACAAATGTTTAAAAATAAAACTATATACATAAGAGAGTTAAAAATTAGTATAATTATTTTATTTGTTGAACTATTACGTATATATAATTTTAATCATATCTTATACTAAAATATCGTACTGTAACTGTTCGTATTTATTACTAACTATAATCCGTTTAATAAATGAGTTTATAGCTTATCTATTTATCAATATATCTATATATAATAAAAAAAATCTATAGAGTAAATTACACGGATGGTCCCTGTAGTTTGGTTAAAATTTTGGATTTGGTCCTTAATGTTTTAAAATTACGAATATAGTCCCTAATGTTATAGTTATCTTTCATCAATGGTCTCTACTCTGTTAGTTCAGTTAGTGATGTTAAATTTATCAAAATAACTATTTTACTTGTAGGGATCATCAATGTAATTTACATTTTATTTATTATAAATATTTTTATTATTTAATACACAAATAAAAAATATTTTTAAAAATGTCTTCTTTTAAATGTTTGGTTTATAAATTTTTTCAACCAATATGCGGGGTTTTTTAAACCTTTATAAAAATGTCTTCTTTATAAAAACGTTTAAAATTGAATTGTTTTAAAAAAAAACTAAGAATTAGTTTAAGAAAAGATGTTTTAAAAAATGAATGGTTTAAAAAAAAAAAACTTTAGAAAACCAATCAGATAGTTTTAGAATGCCGTATAGAAAACGAACGGTTTAAAAATCAAACATTTAGAAAACATGTTTTAAAAAGTTTTTTATTTGTGTATTTAAAATGTATTTTATTAAATAATAATCTTATTAATAAAGAAATTATAAAAATAATATAAAAAATAAAAAAATTTGAAAAACAAAAATATAAAATTTTATTTAATAAAAAAATGCTATAGTTTAAAAGGTAAATTAAATAGATGGCTAATGCGAGTAAAATATTAATTTTTACGACATTTAACATTACTAACTGTTAACTAACAGATCTAGGGACCATATATGAAAGAGAAAGAAATGTTAGGGACTATATTCAAAAATTTTAAACTTTAAGTACCAAATCCAAAATTTTAACATAACCACAAGGACCATTCATGTAATTCACTCAAATCTAAATAAAACTTGATACGATTGTACGTTTTATCATACTAGCTATCTCATTTCTCTTTATTATTATAATAATAATATTGAATATAAATAATATTTTTAATCATACCATTTTCATATTAAAAATTATATAATTTAATAAATCAGAACCTATTTTTTTAATTAAAAATACACTTTTTAAAAACAAAAGTTTTATAAAATACAGAATACAACAAAAATTTTTAAAACAAATTTATTTTTCTTAAAACAAAATATTTAACGCTCACATTTTTTTATAAAATAAAAGTTTAAGAAAAATATATTATTGTTTATTAATTAAAGTAGCTATTCATATGAAATTATAATCATATTTTATTTTCAAACATACTTTTATAATTCGTAAATTTTTATTTCTAATTATTTAGCATTTTATTTATTCAACCCGTGTAATACACGGGATGCTAACCTAGTAATAATATATAAGTCTTACACATCTCAATTCCTTATCTACATGTTTCGACCATCATTGTTCATCAAAACCGATACTGGGTATCTCTTGTATCTCTTTCTCACTTTCTGTATCATTGAATATATCCTTGATTTACGTTTACAAATTAATGTTTTGAATTTGTTATCATTTCAAAAGTAACTTACAATCGGGTACATGATTATTTTTATTGTGTTATTTGCTTTACAGATTAGCAGTGTTTTAAAATTTGCCGGTCAATAATCATTAATAGGTATAGACAAGGTTATAAATATTGAATTTTGAATTTGGAGACCGGGGGATTGGGAGAAGGAAACATGTAATTTCAAAGAGGGAAGGGCCAAGGGGAACATGATGATGGAGTATCTCCGCCTCTACAATCTCACCGGAGCCACAGATCCAGAAACCTTGAATTAATACTTACGAGATTTCCGACTCTTTCAGCTCATGAGATTTCCGAGTTTCTCACGAGGTTGGTTATTAATTAACTAACTAATGTACGCGAAACAAACATAATTAGAGTTGATGGATCAACTGCTTTACTAACAGGTCTTGACAAGGATAACATAATCAAATTAAGCAAGTACAGACAGGGTCGGGTGGAGTGCAATTCAATCGGTGCGTTTGAAACTCCAACTTTCATTTTGAACTAAAAATTTTGAATCACCACAAAATCTTAAATCAAGGATCATATTTCAGAAAAGGGATTACGGATGGTGCCTCAATCAACAGTAATGAAATGACGAATTCTCTAATAACTGAGAGAACTCGTTACCGGAAAACACACAAGACTCAAAAATACTTGTTGGTCAGCCCTACAGCACAACTCACGCTAGCCAAGTGACTTTTAAGACAAAAACAGGGGAAAGTTGGACCCAAAAGTGAAACCTGTGCTAGAGGGATTGGGGGTCAAAAAGAAACAAGAAAAAGAAATAGCAAAAAGGACTTGCAGAAGTACGAGCTAACAATCTTATATTATTCAATTTAATTTCAGGTAGTTTATTCTTAAAACATACACAAACTGATAACTAATTATATGTACAAAATATGATTGACATATAACATTAAATGATTTGATTTAGTTCTACACCAGGTTTACAAGATTTGTTTTCACGCTCCCCCCAAAGCGTGTGCTAATGGGGAATGTTCATCACTAGAGGATTCTTTATCAGCATCCTTGGAAGTCAACATGTTGACCTGCAGAATTTAGGCATGTAAGTCAAAATTCTTATACATACATGCAAGTCAAAATTCATATACGGAGAACACAATAAATTTAGTAAAGGTCAACCTTAACAATTTCAGGGCTTGAGCTTGGAGATAAGTAGGCTGCTAGTACACTCAAGTTAAAATCCTGAGAATTTTGAGGCATTAATTTACAGTTTCAACAAAATCAATATTATTTTTCTAGTTCATAGAACTAGAGTAACTTATTAGGGATAATTCATGCATAGGTCGCCCAAGTATTCAAAAGGTTGCACTAAGCCCACCCATATTTTAAACAGAAGATTTCAGGCCACCTAATTATCAACTCGGCTTGTTTTATGCCAATTTTAAAACTTGTGGGAAAGTATTCTTGATCACAGTTTAAAGGCTCAGACTTCACACTTGGAAGCAGTGTATGTTTTTTTAATTCTTGTATGAAAAGAATTAATGCAGTAAGAAGCCCTAGCTTTTATTTTACAAACTATTTCTTTTATAATTTTAGGGCATTTCAACAATCTACGATGTTTTTGATTTACAAGATCAAATTGATAATTCTGGCATGTAGAGTTATCACAACTTATTCACGTCTAAATATCAATTTAATATGCCAACTCCAGCCAAAGACTTGCTAAAAAATTATAAAGAGATAAAAAGAGAATTTCATATATACCCGTACAAAATTTTAAAATATCATATACCAAACCAAATTTAAAATATCGTATATACACCTAGAAAACTTCCTAGATATTATATACACCCTTAGAGCCGGTTACTATACAAAGTCTAATTTTCGTGCGAAATGTAAGAAGTCACCAGAGCGTGACACGTGTTTTTTGGCCGAAAGGTAGTTTCGTCCGCGCTACAATTACGCATAAAAGGTACATAATTACGCAAGTTATGTTCATAATTACGCAAGTTATGTTCATAATTACGCAAGTTATATCTATTATTACGCAAATAAAAATTACTCACGTTATAAAAAATAATCACGCAAGTTATATTTATAATTACGCAGGTTATATGATAATTACGCAACTTATGTTCATAATTACGCAGTGAATAATCAGGCAAGTTATACGCACAACATATAGACGTTTTAAAAAAAAAAGTGTTGATTTTTTTAAAAAAAGTATACAATACTATACTCAAATTAAAGAGAATAAAATGTTCGATTTTATGATGTAATTTTCTTAAAAAAATAACATCGTATAAAAAAGTTATATACGTTTAAAAAAACTAGGGGAGTTTTAAAAAAGTCAACAATTGTAGGCTATTTCCGATTTTACCCCTCCAGCAATCATTTCATGCGTGATTATTTCATCTTTAATCTGAACCGTCCATCTACTAAATCAATGGTTGGAATTACTTCGCACACTTCGCACAACTTTTCAACTTTCTACCGTAAACTCTCTCTCTCTCTCTCTCTCTATATATATATATATATATATATTATATGTTGTTTTTAGTTTGAGTATATATGATACTAGGTTAGTACCCCGTATATTACACGGGTTGAATAAATAAAATATTAAATAAATAGTAGTAAAAAATTATTAATAATAAAATGATGTTTTGAAATATTATATGATTGAAATTACGTATGAGTAAATACTATAAGTAACAAAAACAATGATATTATTTTCTTTGAACTTTTGTTTTAAATTTTTTAAATCTAAAAAAATTTAAAAAATTCGTTCAAAATCAAAATGTTTTAAAAAATGACATTTTCTAAAAATTTCTTATTGTAACTTTGAATTTTAATTTTTTTATGGTTCATAAAAAATTTAACTTCTAAAAACATTGATTTTAATATTTTGTATATTTAAAAAAGTTTGATATTTTAAAAAATTACTTATGTTATACAAAAGATTGTTTCTTTAAAAGTTACATTTATAAAAAGAACTCTTTCTTAAGATTTATTAAAAACTATTTTAATCTTAAAATAATTAAATAATATAATTAGTAGTTAATGTAAATATTTAATATGAGAGAGAAGCGGGAAAATTAGGCTTAAGAGGTCTAATATTATGACAAGTGGCAACTCAAAACCTTCTTTTATTATAAAAGAT
The DNA here is from genome assembly GCA_025506415.1 of Flaveria robusta. Lineage (NCBI taxonomy): Eukaryota > Viridiplantae > Streptophyta > Magnoliopsida > Asterales > Asteraceae > Flaveria > Flaveria robusta. Next base: position 20,452,146 of record CM046460.1, read on the forward strand.
AGATTTGAGAAGTTTTTTAAAGGTATATATGATATTTTAAATTTGATTTGGGTATATATAATATTCTGAAAGTTGTAGGGGTATATATTAAATTCTCTCAATGATAAAAATGCCCCTAGTCAAAAGCTTTGGTTTTTAACTTGGAATCACCGTGCCTGTTACTACTGGTATACAAAAATTGATGCTGTAAAAATTCCTAGTTTTTACTTTACAAGCATATTCACTTTAAAATCTTGAAAGCATTTCTTCATCCAGAGTTTTTTTTTTGGCAGAGATTGGCATAAACGAAACCAAAGTGATGCTCAAGTAGCAAGGAATGATGTTTAACTTTTAATAACAAGTCGTCTTAGGCGGTGTTTGGCATTGCTTACTATAACAGCTAATTGCGTATTTATACAACTGTAATTCTTTTTGAGGGTGTTTGGGATTGCTTATCTTATTATTTGCGAGAGGAATAAGGTTTCAGTTTGAAGTTGCTTATTCCACACAGCTTATTACAGAATGCCATAAGTAGATAATGAGTTTTAATATAATAAGCAATCCCAAACACCCCCTTCGTCCAATATTACAAGCTTTTGTACACATTTTCCAACTTTTTAACATGGAATTTGAAAAAAAAGAACTACTTACTCTAAATGGGTCCCCCCTTAAAGACTGCACAAACATCGAGGACCCCGATCTTTTTTCCTGTATACATGCAACCAACCAAACATTATAACTGATAACAAACTACCAAAACATGTTTGTTCTTCATGAATATGGTTATTTATGAGAAAGCCCAACATACTTTCACTAGAGATAAGGTTTGGCCCTAAATTAATTCATTAAGATGTCAAAGTTTATTTCTATTCAAAAAGAAACAAAACAAAAGATTTGCTTTTTGAGTGTGGTTAAGTCCTCAAACTCTGTCTTGTATTTACCTATTAAATCCTAAAGTTTATTTGTCAGGGTGAACTGCAGAAATCCAAACAAAATTTACACTGATTTCTGCTTTAGCAAACCAACTTTAAACAAGGTGCACAATAGAAATCAGCTTACAAATTATTATCAAGTTTAGCAACCAACCTCATTTTAACCGCTTTTACCTGTAAATTGTTAATTCGGTGATGTGGCATGCGTTCATGAAATGATGCCACATATGTAAAAATTGCTTATGTAAAAAACAAAAAATTAATAATAATTTCTAACAAATTTGAAAAAATGATTTCTTTAAAATCATTATTTAAAAATAATTATTAAATAACCACATGGCATTTACATATAGCCTAAAATGATAAATAAGATGTCACAGTAGCAAATTTTGAAAAATCAGCAAAATAATAACCTGGCAAGTGCTGCAATGAAACAGGTAATTTGTTTCTACAATAGGTAATAAAAAGGAACTTAGTTGCTAAACTTAGTAATGATATGCAAGTTAATTCAATTTTGCGCCTAACTTAAAGTTGGTTGCTAAAACAAGGAAAGACTGTAAAGTTCATTTCTGTTTCATGCAGTTTGCGCTATGTAATAACTGATGGACTAAACCACATATTTCAAACTTAGAGGACTTAATTAATCACGGTCCCGCATCTTTAGTGAATGCATATGAAAATCATCAGAGCTAGTAACTGATAACATGAAAAATTAGTAGTATGTTGATAATATTGACGCCAACATTTTACCTCTAATGATATATCTCTAAGCCGTCTTCCTGTTTGAGCAGAACAAATTCGTACCACATGTTCATCACAACTTCCACTGAGAATGTAATCTCTCCCATTCATGTAATAAGAACGAGTGTAATTTTGAGAGCTACCAGTTGGAGGTATACCAAAATCCAGGTGAAGCCTTCCATCAACAGCCAGCAGTTGTTTAACCTACAATAAAGAAATAATTATTATCATTATATGCTTCAGACAAAAGCAAATTTGGTATGCTTGGTTGGACGGAATGGAATGACACAGGTGATGGAACAAAATGAACCATAGCATTCCGTTATGATGTTTGGTTAGATATAAATCTAGATAGATTTTTTACTTCTTGTTGGTACATAACATACATTCATGATACATGCAATGATATTTTTTAACCCATCAGATATCTGTAAGCTTTCTAGTTAATAGTTACAGACTCATCTATTAACTTGATTTTGCGATCACAATCTCATCTAGTTGGTATATAATTTAATTGAAAAGGAAGATATTATCAGAAACCAAAACATTAAAAAGAGCAAGAACACCTCAAATAAGATTTTAAAAATATACATTCTTACTGTTAATTTTATAAGGACTTATTGTAATAATCTTTTTGAAAAAAATAGGTTAAATCATAAACTTCCAATCTTTTAATTGAAGGAATGAGAAAAAGGCATCCCTCCCTCATATATGAAAAACCTAAAACTGGAAGGAATCACATTCCATCCCAGCATGGTTAACAAGCACACCTTTTTCATTCAATCAAAATGGCGCGTTCCAAACCTACGTACCAGACACTACCTTAATTCATAAATGCTGAATGTACCTCATTGTCAACAGCTGATACAAGAAGAAAATGATCATCCGGAGAAAAACAAACCATTACATTTCCTCGGCCACTAGAAACCGTGTAACAAGGGTGGATCGGTTTTTGTCTTAAATCCCACATTTTTACTTCATGGTCAAATGATGACGTGGCAAACATGGACGGGGAATGGTTTGCAAATTTAACAACATTAATATGCTCCTGGTGCATGTTAGTGAACACCTGCAGGCATTTACCAGTGCCAATGTCATATAAAGCAACATTTTCTGAATACCCACTGGCAAGAAACAATTCATCCAATGAGTTGACATGGACAGAAGTCAACTGGTCAAACTCATCAAAGGAAACAGAAGCGCCACTTGGATATTTATCATTATTTGAACAAGGAAATTGTTGAATATCATAAAGTTTTAGCAAACCATTGTCTGAACCTGAAATAAGCTGGAAAGAAGAATAATTGTTAAAGAGAGAACTTCAAAATACCGTATCACAAAAAGGAAAAAAAGAAATCGAACAGATGGCATTAAATGCATACGCTAATATATTTATCCTTCAAGTACACTAGTAGAGGTGGAAAGATGGGCGGGTAGAGCGGGTTAAGTACTCGGTCGAAACAACAGTTTGGCTACTTTTTAGTTTTATTATGAATAATCCATGAGTTACATTATAAAAAGCAATACTAAAATATCCTAAAGCTCTAAACATATGGATTTAGGATTTGGTAGGAATTATAATTGTAGACTACTTAAACTTTTGATTTGACCCGTTTCAAATAAAATTGCCCAAATTGACCCATTTAGAAGCAGATGGGTCACAATTGACACACTTAGGTATCAGATTTACATCAGGGCCACATACCATCCTATGGATGGAGCAATAATCAGCAAACACACCATTATATATATTTTTAATGGCAATGGTGACCCAAAATGTTTACCTAGGAAAGGTTTAAAACTGGGTCTCTCGAGAGACCTTTCGGGTGCCTTACCACTAAACTATCTAGTGATGGTTAAATACAACATTATTAGTTGTATTATTTTTGAAAAATATAAATAAAACCTTAAATTGCCCAATGCATGAGGCTCATGTTGGTTAAGGTAAATGTATGCAATCCAAGACTATAACCACTATTTGCTTGCTATGGTGACGTCAAATGGAAAATAACAGAAGATGACGACACATTTTAGTCAGGGTATAGTCACGGTCAAAATAAGGGTTTATTACACCAAAATGCAACCTTATAGCTACCCCCAATACCCAAGTGAGTCTTCATGAGACCGGATGTTAACTGTCCATACTGATTTTGACACTCCAAACCTGACTCACTTATAAAACCATCAAGGAGGAAACTAACCACTATGGGAAAACCCCCCTCCAGTCAGGTTTGAACAAGAGACCTAAAAGATCCCAAGCCCAAACCATCACCCTCCCATACCATTAGACCAGAAGGCCTTTGGTAATTTTGTCAATGTATGTATGTGCCCCTTTATAGCAATTAAAATGATGACATGGCACGCTGCCACATCCTCAGAATATTGGCGCTACTGTCACAAGTTTTACCTACTATTGAAGGTACATCATACACAAGCAAAAAAGATGGTGGTGCGTTACATGCAATAGAATTCTTTTTTCTCATATAGAAAGACAGTATAGTGAAACAAGTCCCATATTGGTGTAACCCTCAAAATATTGGACATTTGTTGAAAAAACACTATGAACTTTCATTGCACACATGAGTACTTGGATTAATGTTAATTGATTTAATCCCTAAACTTTTAAACTTAATAAAATGTCTTTTATATCTTTTATATAAAGTCTAGGAACTTAATCACATAAAAAGGGCCATTTGTTAGATTTGAAAAGCTTGAAGGCCTTAATCATGTAGAAAAGGACTTTTGAACAAAAAATCCAAGTACTATATCTTTAAGTTCTAAACGAACTTATGTGTGAATTAAGTAAAAGCTCTTAAGTTTTTTCCACTATTGCCGCTCAGAATATTGAAGCATAATATGTCAAAGATTTACCTTAGTGGGATACTTTTTAAGCCAACACAATCCAAGTACACTATTCATTGCACCATGTGACGGAATATACCGTACGATTTTTCCACTCTCATGATTAGCAACAACAACTTCACCATCTAAAGTCCCAATAGCCATAAGATTTGAATTAGAAGGATGATACTCAAATTGTCGAGGACGGAATTTTCTAACATTATTACTTAATGTCATGTCTGTTATAGAAACTGGATGCAAAAAAGGCAATATTGCACACCCAACTTTCAAAGCACCAAGCGATCTTGAATAATAATAATGTGACTTATGCCCTTTAATCTCACGTTGTTTTAGAATACTGAGAACACTCTCTTTATTTGTCCTTTGGTATGGTAGATATTCAAAGTTCTCCGAATAGATGCTAGCAGCTCGATCTTTGTCAGCTTTTAGGATTGGCTGATTATCCAAGATTTTTAGATTGGGAAATGAAGCAATTAAAAATTCTCTATAATGTTTTTCATAGCATATTGGTGAAAGATGTTTTTTTCGTGAAATATGTGTGGTAGGTCTTGATATGGATGAACTTGAACATGATTCTTTTGTATCTTCTGATCCCCAAGGGAAAATCTGATATATGATAAATAATTTTGCCATGGTAAGAAATTTGATAACAAAAGGGCTAATTGCATAAAAAGGTAATCGGGTTTCCTAAAATTTCTAATTTGGATAATATAAGATTTTCATACTCGTAAAAAGATATAAACTTTCAAAAGGTTTTATGTGAGGCATAGAACTTCGTATCTTTTTGTTTTGAGCGACAAACTTTTAACTCCCTTAATTTTTTTTTTGGGTGCGGCAAGTAACCACTTACAAAAAGGGCGTACCCAATGCTTGACTTAGATCCCGCTTTGTGCAGGGTCCAGATCGCTTCGCAATCTAATGTATATAGTCTTACCCTACACTTTGTGCAAGAGGTTGTTTCCCACGGCTTGAACCCATGACCTCAATATCACAAAGCAACAACCTTACCAATTGCTCCAAGGGCCACCTTCAAGTTGCCACTTACACAAAATAGAAACAATTTGAAAGTTTGAACCTTTTTAGGAGTGAGAAAATACTATATTAGGTTGGTGATCCTTTTGTAATTATAGTCGATAATGTCCGAACTCATTATAATACTTTTTTTAAATGGGCTAATGTGGTAATATGATCACATACTGACCTATTTCTTGTATCTAAGGCATTTTGTTTAATCATGTGGCTGTGGCTTATAACTAAATTACCAAACTAGTCCATTTTAAGAAAGTATAATGAACAAACTAGTCCATTTCAAAAGAAGTAAAATGACTAATCCACTTCGTAAAGTTCAATGATCGAAATTTCCCATTTCAAAAGGGAAAAGAAAAACAACCTCGAAGTGGTTTGCCACATCATCCTTTTTACTAGCTATACTGGTTGCTTATCTTTAATTTAACAAGGGCTAATGTCAAGCTAGTACTCTAGTAGTGGTATGTTTTGGTAATTGTACCTTTTTTTATATGTTTTGGTAAATTTTAAATTTCTTTCATGGCCCGCTTCGGTAATTAAAGTTTTTCCCCCCGAATGGTTATTGATTTTTATGTTATGGTTACCAAAGTGGGCATATGTATCAAAAAGGATTATAATTACAAGCACAGGCCACCGACAAAAGAATACTACTAATTTATGACACTTCTCCAATTACCAAGCTAGCTCATTGCAAAAGAAAGTATAATACCCAGGTCATGACATTATCGAGTAGAATTACCAAGACAGGCCACCAACCCAAGTAGTTATTATTCTACTTACAAATAGCCAAATTAGAAGAAAGAAGCATAGCGATTATCAGACAAAAGACAAACTTACCTTGTTAGGAAGATCAAGCAATCCATTCCAAACACTAGATCCATAAGTGAAATCTTCCAACAAATTAATACCATGATGAGTATTTGAAAAGTCAACTTCACTATCCATTAGCTCATCAGATTCACTTACCGTCTCATGAATAGGATTATTATAATTATCAATTGGAAACACATTCAAACGTTCATCTTCCACATTGGAAAATAAATCCATGTGTTCTCTTACCATTTCATGAATTAGATTATAACTAGTGCTTTCATCTGATTTTGCCCCAAAAGATCTGGGGCAAGCCTTCGTGTCAGCACAACATAAGCAGCTTTGGAAGCGCAGTTCAACTAAATTTGGAATTTTTGCAAGTGATGCGCTTGTAGTCCATAAATTGGATATTTTTGTCTCACATAAAGATAAACACTTAAGATTTGGCATGCATGTGAAGCAATCTTTACCAAAAGTAGCTAGTGATGCACTGAAATCAAGATTGAGAGTGTGCAGATGTGTGAACTTCCCAATCATATTCACCTTCCGAAAATGAGAATACCTTAAGTTTAAATTTTGGCATGTCGAGCCACCTAGTGAGAGCCCCCTAGCAAAAAATAAGTCATAAACGGGACTTAAACATGTCGAAAGATGAAAAAACCCTTATAAGTTTCTAAAAAGCAACAAATTTACTGTATAACATGCTGACACCTTATAAAGATGCTTTCTAGCTTTTGTAGTTTCAAGATTATTCAGGGCCTTTTTAGATTAGGTTGTAAAGCGACTAAGCAAGCCATGAATTCAAGTTGTTTTACTGTTAATCATAATAAGAGGGGCAAATTGGATGAAGTAGAAATGAGCTTTACAATTTATAACTAATTTTAGCAACCAATGTCATTTTAACTGATTTTACCATAATGTCAACATTTGTCAACGTTGTTGATGTGGCACTGGTTGATCCAATGCCAAATGTAGCCTATCAAATGCCATGTACGTGAAAACATGCTTATGTGAAAAAGAATTAAATTTACATGCACTTTTGAAAAATGAATGTGCCTAAGGCACCACAACGTGATGTGTCTAAGAGAGAAAGGTTATACATGTCCAAAAAAAAGAAGCATGCACACGCAAGTCGCATGTAACTTCCCCGGATCTTTTTAAACGCCCGTAATTTTTTATGCATCATTATGTTTATAAGAAATAATGTACCAAAAATCAAGTGTTTTATTATCTTTAATGAGTATGGGATTGCTATACTTTTTAAAAAGATGCGTCTTTTTTTAAAAGCGTTGAACTGGGCATTTTGTACATGGCGTTTTACAAATTTTGTGCATGACGTTTTAGCACCATGTTGAAATTAAATGCCTCAATTGTAAAACACAATGACAAACTAAATGCCAATACGCCATGTTGAGATTGGCGCGCATGTGTAAAACACAATCATCAAACGAATTACCATGCTGAAAATTGCCGCCCAAGTGTAGTACACCATGACAAATCTAAAACGTCATGTTGAAATTGGCATCCAAAATGTAGAACACCCTATTGAAATTAGTGTGCATGTGTATAACAAAATCATCACACTAAATTCCAAGTTGAAAAGTAACACCTAGGTGTAAAACACTATGAAAAATCTAAAACACCATATTAAAATTGAAGTCCAAAATCCATATGGTAAAATGCCATGTACAGAAAACCTAAAACGTCATGTGTAGCACCCAGATCTTGAATGACCCATTTTTTTTAATATTGCAATACCATGCTCATATTAAACATTAAAAACACATGATTTTATGGTGTAATAATAATAATAATAATAATAATAATAATAATAATAATAATAATAATAATAATAATTATAATAAAATGTCATATGAAAAAGCTATGAACATTTGAAAAAAATGGGGAAATTTGAAAAAGGTCAAAAATAGTTGACAATTCCTAATCTACCGTCTATGAATTTAAGCTCCCCCCATGTGACATGGCGCAATATAATCCCCTCATTCGACAAATTAAGGGTCCAAAACCCTTAATTTCATCATAATTTCTTAGATGTTTTTATCATAATTTCATATATAGTAATTATTATTATGTATATATATATATACTAGTTTTAGTAAACCCGTGTAATACACGGGTTGAAAATATGAAAACAACATAATTCATAAATGTATAAATATTTCGTATGATTAAGTTACGTATTACTATAACAATGAAAAATAAAAAGTTACACTTATAAATTATATATATATGAATAATATAATATACAATTGACCCATGTAAAATTAAAAACCAGTTGTCTTAAAATCACACTAACTTAAAATATTTAAATATATCAATAATATTTTTTTTAGTTTTTTTTTAAATTGAATCTTATTTAGCTATAAAAATATGTATAGTTCAAAACAATATAATTACACAATGAAGTTGATAATATAAAAAATTAAATTCAAAACAAAATGAATTATTACTATTTATTGAGTTTCTTAAAATAAAAACTTGACTAAAATAATATATTAATTTAGGCGGGAAAATTTTTGTGAGGAGTAACATGAGAATGCCATGTGGCATCCTAGTTACTTTTTTATTATATACTATAGATATAATAAAAAGACATTATATAGATGATAGGCTCGTTAGGCTCAAGAGCCCTTGAGCTCAAGCTATTTTATTAAGTGAGCTCCAATAAAGGCTCGAGCCTGTTTAAGCCTAACACAAATTGAGCATCTAGGGAGTCGATCTCGAGTAGCTCATGAGCGACTCGGTTTGTTTACACCCCTAATTGACCTTGTTTTGAATTTGGTTGCTAAAATTGGGAAAATATGTAAAGTATGTTTCAATTTCCCGCAGTTTGCCCTAACAATAACACAAACAAAAGAAAAGAAATGTATGCGCAAGTAAGTATAAGACATACAATAAGAAATCCTTGCCAAATGTTTTGTCTTGGAGATCCACGACGCGTAGTTTTTGGTTAATTGCCTGCAATAACAGTAAAACAAGCTCGCCTTCTAAAGAGCATGTTGACTTTTGAAGAATGTCAACTGAATCTATCTCTGAAATGTCGATTTGGATAAACACATTGTAAAGTGGATGAAAGTCGATGGCTTTTAAGTCATCTAGAAAAATTACAAAGGTAGATTCTTCATTATTTGATTTATTTAGCTCAGCCTGCGCACCATAAAATACTACTAAGATTAAAGTGCTTCTTCGCTTTAAAAACAATTTAGAGTAGATACATTTTGTAAATTTTGATGATGCAAAAAAGAAATCAAGAGGATGAAGCAAACCTTAAAGAAAGCTGATAGAACAGCTTTATTTGGTACAGTATTCCAATCTTTGCAAGAATCAATGTACCTAGAAACAAGAATCAACATAGGTAATATGTTACTCTATTGATAAAGATAAACGAAGATAGGGCATCATAAACTTGATGAGTACTTTTTGGATAGAAGACCCAAATAGGGAACTGGTGTCCATCCACACACACGGATGAAAGCACTACATTGACAGACAAAGAAACATGTTCTGAATTTGACCCAATCGGCTGATAAAACCTAAACTCCAAAGGGCGGCTATCAATCCTAATTTACCTTCAATTTCATCATTTATGGCCTGAAAGAGGCCTGGATTTGATAAATGTAAAGATAAAAAGGATTGATAAATACCTATCTTTTAGGGCTCGGATGTCGATTGGCATGGCGACGTCGATTATCATGTCGATTGTTCTTCAAATCAACCCTCTACTTTCAACATAACTTCATCACAATCCCACCCTTCCCATTTTTCTGTGGAGACACACATCTGGTATACGTATATCAAACAAACTATTAAATCATAATCATAATCGATGTTTCTCCTTTTTGCTTTAATAAAATATTATCTAGTAAGAAAACATGCCAGCATTATATTTTTTTTGAGTAAATTACTATTTGCATCTCTGACGTTTGCGTATATTAACCACTTGAATCCCTGCAGTTTTAAAATTACCATCTGCCCCCTGACGTTTCATTTTTATTTCCATTTGAGCCCAGCACACTAACGACGTTAGATTTTTTAGTTAAGTTTAATGAAATGACAAAAATACTCTTATTTAATACCCCTCATCCACACCCCACCCCTTTCATCTTCTCTCTATGTCTCTCTCTCTCTTCTCCCTCTTTATGTCCACCACCACTGCCACCGCAACCACCGCGGTCGCCGCACCACCGCGGTTGCCGCACCGCCACCGTCGCCACACCGCCGCTGTTGCCACACCACCACCGCACCTCAACGACCAGTAGAACCACGACCACCCCTATCTCTTTTCTTCTCTTCCTTTCTTTGTGTATGTGTGTGATCGGTAGACCACAACCACCAAGATGTGAAATTGTTGTTCTAGAGAAGCAGATCTAGTGGTGGAAGGGTGAAACACGGTGGCGGCCAAGGGTGTTTTGGCAAAAATCGCAGATTTAGTAGTGATTATCGACTATGATGGTGGAGATAGGGGTTTTGGTGGTGGTGATGGGTGGTTGTGATGGGGGCTACAATGGTGGCGATGGGTGGCTACGGTGGTGGTGATGAGGGCTGCAGTGGTGGTGGGTGGTTGCGGTTGTGGTGATGGGTGGCTGCGGTTGTGGTGATGGGGCTGCGGTGGTGATGATGGGGCTGTGGAGGTGCTGATAGGGACTACGGTGGTGGTAATGGGGACTACGGTGGTGGTGATGGTGATGGTGATGGGTGGCTGCGGTTGTGGTGTGGGGGCTGCGGTGGTGGTGATGGGGGCTGCGGTGGTGGTGATGGGGCTGCGGTGGTGGTGATGATAGGGGCTGCGGTGGTGGTGATGGGGGCTGCGGTGGTGGTGATGGGGGCTGCGGTGGTGGTGGTGACGGTGATGGGTGGCTGCGGTGGTGGTGATGGGGCTGCGGATGTGGTGATGGGGCTCCGGTGGTGGTGATGGGGGCTGCGGTGGTGGTGATGGGGGCTGCGGTGGTGGTGATGGTTAGTTGTCATGGTGGTGATGAAGGGTGGTTTAGTCTTTTTAACAATAATTTTAACATGAAAACTACCGGTGTTAGTCGTCTGTACTCAAATGGAAATAAAAATAAAACAACATAGACTCAAATGAAGATAACATAAAACGTCAGGGGTCAGATGGCAATTTTGAAACGTCAGGGGTGCAAATGGTTAAAAAGAACAAACGTCAGGGATGCAAATGGTAATTTACTCATTTTTTTTAATCAAAATTTTATTTTTTCTTTTTTTATTAAATAATTATATTAACTATTAATACAATAATTTATTTATTTTTTACATTAAAAATAGTTGTTTACTAAATTAGGAAATAAATTTTTTTATTAATAAAGAGATAAATTTTTATAAAATAACATTTTTTCTAAAACATCAAACTTTTAAAAAAATACAAAATGTTTTAAATTTAATGTTTTTAAAAAGTAAAGTTTTTATAAACCAAAAATAATTAAAATTAAGAGTTATAATAAGAAAATTTTTAATTTAAACAAACTATTTAATTTAAAAAAAAAGTTTAAAAAGTTGATATCGTTATTTTATTACTTATAGTTTTTACTCCTACGTAGTTTCAATCATATCTTAATTTGAATATCGTTTTATAATTAATAAAATTTTATTATATTTAATATTTTATTTATTCAACCCGTGTAATACACGAGTTTATTAAAACTAGTATCTATATATATTAATAAAAGATTAAAAATTAAATTACAAATTATGTCCTTTATTAATATATAGAATGCATGTTATATATTTTAGTTTTAATAATTACATGGATTTTTTTTTTAAATAATTTGCACATCTATCATCCTTTAGACTAGCATCCATCCAAATTTACAGTTAAGTCAGGTATTTGCCACTCACATAAAAAGCATTTATGTATTTTACACGCCTATAATTAGTTAAAAATATTTCTACATCTCTTCATTCCTTTCACCTTCATGTTGGGGTGTTGAAACTCAAATATTCGAAATTTTTGAATAGTAAAAATTACTATCGGTATCCGTATCTGAAATTTCGGATACGTATAGCAATTCAGATATCCGAACTTTTTTTTTTGCAATCATTAAATATATGTTATTATAAAAATAAAGCAACTAAATTATACCAACTAAACGAGAATAGAGCAACTACAAACCTAGTTAATTACTTATTTTGTACTAATTTGCTTATGTAGTTCATAAAATTCAATGATACTGATATCAAATTGTACTTCAATTAAATTTAATCCCTAAAAAGAAGAAGACGATGGATTTAGTAATGTCAAGTTGTGTTTTAATTCGGTTGAATCCAAAGGATGGGGAAGGCGTTGGATTCAATTATGACTCAAGGTAGCGTTGATAATTTCAGTTGTTTTTGCCGCTCTAACTGCAGAATCCGTCTTGATGTCGGAGTGTCGTTCGTGCTTCTAGCTTCCTGTGTAGTTATCTGGGCTTCTCTGCTTCATTCTACGCTTTCAATTTAGTATTTAGAGTTTGTTTCCTATTGCTCGTTCTTAAAAAATAGGGCATAAAAGTTAGATGATTTATTAAATTCTCAATTATTTAATGCTTTATTAATTACAAATGGTTAAATTATATAAATGCCCCTCATGTCCTAATTAACTGTAAATTTGGATGGAGGTTATATAAAAAGAGACATACAATGTAATCATTGAAACTAAAAGACACATAGTGTAATTTTATATATTAATAAAGAACATAATTTGTAATTTACTCAAGATTAAATTAATTGTCATATTAATTTTTTATAATGTTTAAGATTTATTTACACTAGTTAGATTCGTCCACGCGCGTTGCGCGTGTTGTGGACGAGGCAAACCACGACTCAAATAAACCATAGCCATTGCGTTGTAAACAAAACAGTAGGTTCGAAACCAAAGTCTAGTTACGGCTCGACACTACAACCAGCCACTTCAAAATCAAACCCACAAAGTAAGTAATCCAAAATGTCCATTAAATCATACGACCAAGTTCAAAAAGTTAATACAACAAAATAATGCAAAGAAACGTTGAAACTGAAACGAAACCGTGATACAATGTTAGAAAGCAAAAAATTGAGTGGTCTCAGATGGTCATGCCATCATCATCATCGACCAAATATGCCAACACCAAGTAACACATAACCGTGACCATCATTGTGCCATTTCGTCTCAAATGAAGCTATCCCCATCATCATCGACGTTAGATCTTAGATGAAACGAACCCCATCGTCATCGATCCCTGGCATCCATTTAGGGTTTTGAACCAGAACTAAACACTCACCGACCACAATGGCGGTAACCAACTACCAAACGCTCATCCGCCGACAAACCGACTTCCCAGAGGCAACGCTAAACAGAGGGGCGCCACAGTCTAGCAAGTGGCTGAATCACAGCGGTACACGACGACGGTGTAAGCAGGAGATGGAGGCAAACCGCGAGGCATGCAATAACCCCCAAACGTGTCTGTAAGTGGTAGTGATCGACAAAGACCCACCTGTTATCGGTAAAACCAAAAACCCCAAATCAATTGTCGGAGCACAGTGGCGTTAGGCACAAATAAAATAGGTTATGAGCTCACAAAACGTAGAACACAGATGAAGCCATCGTCGTCGTGGCAGACCAAGCAATCGAAGATGACACACACCGTGAGAACAACGATCGGAAGGTAGGGGCGACCTGACACCGTCAGCCGGCGGCGGCGCCACCTACGATCGGAACGTCGGGGTGACTTGGGGCCACCATCAGGCAGCGGTGACACCACCGACAAAGCAACCCCAACCGATACTCTCTCTCTACAAAGAAACCATCGATAGCGACACAGGTTGTGCGAACAACAATCAGACAGTAGGGACGACCTACCACCGTCAGGAATCGGAACGTCGGGGCGACCTGCCACCGTCAGGCCACGGCGGTAGCACCGGCAAGGCAACCCTAACCAACACTCTCTCTCTATACAAAGAAGCCTTCACAGTGACTATAAAGGCAAATGAAAAGAAGTATTGCAAACCACAAAAACCTTTGTGACTGTAAAGTCAAATAAAAGGACAAAAATGCAAACCACAAAAACCTTTGTGGCAATTTCACAAAATGATCAAAAGCAACTGAAGATCAGCATTGCTTTTTTCATAATATATATATATATATATATATATATATATAATGATATCATCACAATAAACATATTAGTTAAAATAAAATCAATCACGTCAAACTTTCTAAATTTAATTCTAAGTTTCTAAGCTTTACAAATTTGTTTACCATTTTCAAAATAAATAAATTTTTATTTTAAACATCATATCCTAATGGTCTAAATATTAGAATTTTTTAACAAAATGACAACTCAAATTTTAAGTTTACATATCATATAATTTAGTTTGATAATAATTTTCTAAACTGCAACTTGGTTGAAACCGGTGCGCGCGTTGCGACGCATTAAATCGCCTTTGTCTATTTGACTGTGTATACATTCGAGGAAAAACAATGTTTTACATCTAAGAATACACAACAAGATCTAGGGGTCGGTTTGGTTCGGTTTTAGCCTAAAACCAAAACCGAAAACCGATATTTCAGTTTCAAGGTTTTTAAACCCATTCGGTTTCGGTTTTTCGGTTTTGGGTTTTTAGTTTTCACTTCTTTTTCGGTTTGGTTTTGGTTTTTTCGGTTTTGTTTTTGGGCTTCAAGTTTTTTTATAAAATTAATCCAAAGTAGTGAATTTAAGCTAGAACCTTTGGGCTTATATCATTTTGTTGATCTTTAAACATAATCTATATATTCTTATAAATTCCTTAACATTAAAATTAATTGCAATTAATAAAATACATTAACAAAAAATTCAATAAAACAATTTAATCTACCAAACTAAAGATTATTCTCAAATTCTAAATATCTATCTATTTTAGATAGCATAAGTTAAATAAGTAATTCATAAGCCAGTCATGTTTATAAGTTTATAAATACACCTCTAAATTTACAAGTACGGTTTTATGGTTTTCGGTTTTTTCGGTTTCTATTACAAGCAAACCTTTGGTTGCTATGGACTTTAAAGTAATCAGGTACAAACAGAAAGTGTTGGATAAAAGAACAGTAAACCTTCTGCTGCTATGGATTTAAATTTGTCTCCAAACTCGTAGCTCACCCATAAAAAAACATAACCATAATCACTAACAAAAAGGTTAATTTGGCCCCAAACTGATGTCCAGCTGAAGCTGTACATCAGAAAAGGATGGCAAGTCACGACAACCGACAAACAATCAATTATAATTTGCGAAACACAAAATTTTCAGATGAACACGGGTTCATCATCATCGACCCATCAGTCTTTGCAAGATAATCGAAACCACAAAATCAAAATACAATCTTACACAACAACATAACACCACATATAAAACATATTGTCTTTTATCCAACCATCAAGTCCACATTGATTGTAAATGAGAGGCAGAACAACCATTAGAACATACAGATGAAAAACATGAAGAAACCATAACAACTTCAATGGTTGATGCCAACCAAATCGAGGCATTGAAATTAAAAATTTTTTTGCTATCAACACTACCAATGAACTTGGCCACAATCAGCATACCCTTGCACCAAATCCATTCAAAACTAAACAATTTAAACAACCTTAGTTTATACAAACACATAAACCACAGACCCAATAAACTAATAACAAAATGAGTTATCATCCTTAAACCGCATTAGTAAATACCAGAATATTGTAAACTAACTTTGATTATAAAATATAAAAGCCTCACGTACACAAAAACAAAAAAAGGGAAAACAATCTCCTTCGCAAGCCGGTAATAACAACTCAAATCGGAGAAGAAACCCACAAACAGACGGAACGACATATAGCTTACCCCAAAAGATATTAGATTGCTAGGACCATAGAGCTAAATCAAAACTAACAAGCTAAGATCTACAAATAATTACCAACAAAACTAACAATCAAAACTATCATGCCAAAACAACATAGATTGAATTCCAAAGAGAGGTATATCAAAAGCAATATGAGCATAAAATCTTTAAAGAAAGGCACTAATATTCCAAAAGAAAACTCTAGCACTCCAAAAAAAACAAAAAGTAAAAACAAAATTGAAATGAGATTTATAAGTTTTTCAACTAACATATGCAATATTTAGTAAAATCAAAGCCCATGCAAGCCACTAATTATCTAAAAATCCTAAAGGGTCTCTGAGAAAATAGTGGCCTCACCACCTTGAAGTCAAGTACCAGCGGGAGACATAGCAACGTCCGCGACAACCACCGCAGGCAGGACTACCACCGATGACCATAAACCACTGCCTACTTTGAAAACCCTAAAGGGTACGGCAAGCGGGAGGAACAACCTCACGTAGGACGCTAGGCAGAACAGAGGCAGCGCTGAGAACCATGTGAGGCACTTTGTCGTTCTTAAAACGGGTGCAAAAAGAACATGAAAAGTGAGTTTTATATAGATGCAAGGGCTAAATATGTAGAACCACAAAAAACTATGGCCAATACCTAAGAAACAAAGAGACACTATTCCTCCACTTGGTTTTTTAATAGTACTAGTTATATTAACACCGCGTGTTGTGGCGGCAGCGTATGCGACTTGATAATATGTAGACTGCAATTGTCCGGACTCGTTCGAACTAAATTTACATCAAAACATATAATAATTTGAATTTATACCGTAAAATGAAAAATATTTATTTGACGTGATTCAAAAAAAATTACGTCAAAACATAGATCAACTCAAAATATACATAAAAAATAAGCACATGCGGCGGAGCCGGGTGTGGTGTGATAAACTATAAACTATAATCAGCTTGATTGTTTTCAAATTAAATTTATGTTAAAACATAAAGTAACTTGAATATACCGTCGAATGAAAATATATTATATTTAACTCGACTCGATTCCAAACAAAATTTATGTTGAAACGTAGACCAACTCAATATTGCAAGACCTTAATCAAGACAATACGTATTGAATTAAATGAATTAATGTTATTTAGGAATCAAAAATATAAAAGTTAGAGTAGAAAAGTCAAACCTGTGAAATTAACAGGAATTTAGGAAGTATGTCGGTTGAATATAATCCTTTAACCTAAAGGGTTATGATGTACGACATTTTGTGTGAAATATAGTGTATGTTTGTGGGTTGTTATTTTCTTGTCACACGGATTCACTGCACAAATATGTAGAATCCATATGTTGTACATTATATTTGTAACCGCACATTACAAATGTGTAGAATCCATATGTTGTACATTCTATTTGTAACCGCACAAATGCGCGGAATCCATATCTTGTTCATTCTATTTGTAAAGAACCCATACGTTGTTCATCCTCATAAAACCCTAATTGCAAAATCTATCATAAAACCCTAATTGTAAAATTGTATCGATCCTGGGCAACACTCAAAACAGACTTAAAAATATGGAAACATTTTATATTTGACTCGGCTTGTTTTCGAACAAAATTTACGTTAGAACCTAGACCACATGTCCATGAAAAGAAAAACGTAAAATATTAGTTTTATTTTATAGACTCTTAAAACTTAAAGAGGGATCAAGATGATATTTTATATACTTTTTAAGATAACAGTAACCTGTTTTAAATATCTTTAAAAGATTAAAGAAAATCATTTGTTTTATTTATGTAGATTTAGATAATCAAAATATTTTCTTCATTTTATAATTAATAGATTTAAGTTTAAATTAGTCTATTTATAAAAAAAGTTATTAGGTTGGCATCTATCATTATTTAATTGATCGAATTTTTGTGGCCACTATTCCATCAACTTAAAAAAAGTTAAAATTTTACTATAGGCAATAGCCATGCCTGTTTCATGATTTTACTTGAGTTGTTTATTGATTTTTGTATAAAAATTAATCAATTATACATGTTCTAATTGGTTGGGACGTTTACATGATGCATACGGTATAACCTTCCGATTTAATCACCGTGAAAAAAGAAAACATGTTTTGTAAATTTGGGAGTTTATTTTCTCTTTATATCTTTCTCTCTCTTTATAGCTTTTAGATCACGTATTGAAATCAATCTACTCTTCTAGAGGGTCATTGCCGCACCATCCTCTTTATCTGACGGCCGCTCCCATGGATAAACCTCCTTTTACTGTTGTTGTTGCTCCTACATCCACACTGACCGTAGCTACATCTCCACCGGCTCCTTTTACTTCCCCCACTCCTACTAAATTCTCGCTTCTTCTTAGCCAAGCCAACGGACGATAAATATGTTTCTTGTCTTCTTCTTGCTACATACTGCACGGAGCTGTAACTTCTAGAGTCGGAGAAGTCTTCAGTGCAAGAACTGGTTCATGAACCGGAATTGATTCAGTTGGCGTTCGAGGAGCTACCACAGAAGCGTTGTAGGATGTGAAACAACAGAAGGTCGGTGACATGGCAGGCGTCGTCACAATTGATTATGTGCATTCGTTGGTGAAGAAGTTGTGTAACAATCATCTTCAAATATCTATTGTTTTAAGCATGAAGTCTATGTACTGTTTAGAGAGAGAAAGTGAGAGGGTGTAGAAAAAAAGGTGGACATAAAAGTATAAGTAGTCGTCATGCCACAAACACACTCATAACATGTATTGGTTTATCTTACCACGTGTCAAGTTTTCAAATAGGCCAGATGATATAGTCTTCCATGTAGTAATTGCTATCATCACATGGAACTGTTTGTGACAACTTCCCGGACCACAAATGTACTGTTCATTTCCTTTGATTTTTAATAAGATAGTTGTTCATTTCCTTTTTAATAAGATAGTAATTTTAATAATGATTTTTATAATTATATTATAAATATTATATTTTGGTTTTAATTTTAATAATAATTTTCTAAATATTATTTTAATCATATTATCAATATCTGTCTTGACATTAAATCCTTATTCTACATATGAATTATATTATCAAAATAAAATATTTAACGGTGTCTCTTATTCAACTCGTGTAGTACATTGTCGTGAACCTAGCATTTATATATACAAATTAGATAAACATATAATTATATTTTCAAATAAACAAAAGAAAAGGATATATGTTTGTATTATTGATAAAAGGAGTGATGGTTAAAGTATAGAGTAAATTGTCATTTTCGACATGAGGTGTCATATATTTTGTCATTTGCATTCAAAAATAACTTTTTCCCCCTCAGAGTCCCCCTGACATTTAAAAAGCTTATCATTTTCGTCCATTTTCGTTAACCCCGTTTATTTTACCTATTAAGTATCTATCACGTGCACCTCATGTGAGGGGCATTTATATACTTTTACACTTTACCGGAAAAAAAAAAACTAAATAATATTTGTTCAATTGCCCCAAACATGCAAAGTATTCAATTGCTTTCAATATTTAAACATGATGTCCACTTAACAGATAAAACAGACAGGATTAACGAAAATGAATGAAAATAACAAGTTTTTAGAAAGTCAGGGACGCAGAGAGGAAAAAAAAGTTTTTGGATGAAAACGGTGAAAGGCATAACACCTTAGGGATGAAAGTGGCAATTAACTCTAAAGTATATATATCTATATTTACAATACTGGTACCGGGAAAACTTACACACTTTAAAAACTTGGCGATGAAGATACTTCAGCAAGTGGAATTATGGTTTGTTCGGTGGAAGATATACGATGAAACAGATTGTATCTCTATGTCATATACACATGTTAGTGTCAGATTACAATGTTTTTCGTTTGTTGTATAGTTAATTAGCTACTTAGACTTATATATTGATGCACGCAGCTATATATGGAGACAATACAAGATCTTCTTGATCCAACTATTGATAATTTATGCATAGTGGAAGATCCAAGAAGTGGAGATATTACACTCCCTCGTGCTAGCTTGAGAGACCAACAAAGCTTTGTTGAACTGCTATGATTAGCTGAAGCACATCGGTTTGCTGCTAACAACAAGCCCAATACTGAATCTTCTCATAGTCATGCCATTTTGATGGTGAGATCCCTTGTTAATATTTTGTCGATTAATATTAATTGTTCCATATATCAACTTGCCACTCATATTTCATAGTACTCTTTAGAAATGTTCATCAACTGTTTTAAATCTTAGAGATTATGATATAATGATAGGAAAAGAGTACAAAAATATCAGTGATATTCATATTCATTATTTATAAATCAATCTTCCAGTCATTCATCAAAAAGGAGATACGTGCTTCAAATTTGACCAATTGAGATACATGGACACCATATTTTTTTATTTGTTAGTCTTTTGATTGCTACCTCTTGTAGATTTAAAGTCTAAACAAGAAATCATATACAAAACAGAGTAAATGGATACATAGGATTGATAAGTTGTAATACAATCGCTGCTTGTGCGAAGTATTAAATTACATGCGACATTCATTAACATGATGAAAAAAGATTCGGGGTCAGAACATGTATATCTTGTATATTAGAGGGGAGTGCGTAAAAAATTATAAAAGTAGCTATAGTAAATCTATATATAATACCAAAAGAGTAACTTAGGTGGACACTTGGCACATTTCTAGGGCCCCTAAATTTATTTTTCCCACCTCTCTCTCCTCTTAAACAATTACCTAAATTAAAAAATATTAATAATCTTAATTCTTTTTTAGATTAAAAATAAGTTTTTAATAAATTAGGAACGATGTCTTTTTTATTAATGTTATGTAGAAAAATCTTTCTACTCTATTATCTTATTTTATTTAGAATAAAAATATTTTTTTAATAAATTAAAAAAACTATCTTTTTTCAAATGTTATTTTTAGAGATATAAATTTTTATATCATAAGAAAATTTTTCAAAACATTAAAAAATTTTAAAATTTACAAAATATTTTAAAATTTATATTTTTAAAAAGAAAAATTTTCATAAACTAAAAATAATTAAAATTTGAAGCTATATAAGGAAATTTTAAAAAATATATTTTTAAAAATGGATTATTTTGAAACAAAATATTTTTTTTAAACAAGAATAGTTTAAAAACAAAAATTTAAAAAGCTGATATCATTATTTTATTAATTATGGTCCTTACTCATACGTAATTTTAATTTTTTCAACCGTGTAATACATGGGTTTTAATAAAGCTAGTCTCTATATATAGAGGTTTACTATTCACCCTCTATAAAATTGATTCGAGTGTGTAAAAAAAAGAAAAAATAACAATAAATCAAAGTAGGATAAAGATAGAGATATATAGAGAATGGGATGTGAAAAGTTTTTAAAAATATACTAAATTTAAATAAAAATATGTTTTTTAATTCAATTACATAAATAGACATGAAGAATGGGTTTTGAATGTCGTAAATGAGATATATTTTGGTCGATGATAATAATTAATAATACTAGTAGTAGCAAGAGAAGGAACAATAAACAAACACTTCCTTTTTGTAGTTTATGGCTTTGTTAGGGAAGAGCCAAGTTTTAGAATCTTGTTTCTAAAGCTTTTCAAATGTTTCGGTTTTACTATCCTTCATAGGTTCATAAAAATGGTCATTACTTTGGGGATGTTGTTTTTCTGAAAAATGTCTGCGCAGGCTCTTTTCTCTGCGCCGCGCAGACCACGCGCAGACATTGCCATCTGCAGACTGTTTGTTTTTTCGAAAACATTTCATTAAAAAACATCTGCACGAGCTCTTTTTGGTGCAGACTTGATCCAACCACTTCTAAAGTCTGCAGAGCTCTTCTTAAACACCACCACCCACCAACACCCACCACCACCACCACCGCCCGCCGCCACCATCGTCCACCTCCGCCACCAGCCACCGTCCGCCACCAACACTGTCCACCTCCGCCACCAGCCACCGTTCGCCGCCACCACCTTCCACCTCCGCCACCACCCACCGTCCGCCACCCAGCGCCGCCGTCCACCACCATCACTACCATCCGTATACTACCACTAGTTTATTTTAATAATCTACAGACGCTAAAAAACAAACAGTCTTCTTCTTGCAGACTGCAGAGGTTTGGTCCACCTTTTCTGCTACAGATATCTGTAGATCTGGTCCACAGATTGCAGACATTTTATCTCTTCAAAAACAAACACCACCTTTGTGAACAACCTCGTGTGTTTGAGTCATTCTTAATCCATCATATTAGAAAGGAATATGAGCCAAACTGATTCAAAATGGCTCGCTTATGTACTTGAACATATGACTCTGAATGAATTGACTTGATTTCGCTCGAGATGCTTTCTGTAGCCAATACTCAATAAGTCATAAGCTACTGGAGCCTTATGCAGCGGATTAGTCACATCAAGTAACATTTAGCCAAACAAAAGAGCTTAGCCACACGTTGCTACAATAAGTGTTTTAATGGTCGGTTAAAACAGGAAGCGTTTATTTTGGTCATTAGCTAATGGACAGTTCACAAGTGAACAAGTTGGTTTTAAGCAATACCTCCAACTACAAAATAGATCCAAAGCACTTGTCATCAACCAAAGAGTCATCTCATTGTAATGTCAGCGTCGTTTTTAATAGAATTATTATTTGTACCCTTAATGTACTCAAATTCAAAGTAACAAAGGAAAATCAAGAAGTTGGAGCTTCTGTGAGGGTTTTATGTACACTCAATGAAAGCAAATTTGAGGATGTAATCCTATAAGAACAAACCTGATAAACAAGACTTATGTATCTGTGGGTTCGTGGAGGCGTTCGGTCACTTTGCGGTTGTTGTACACATCTATACCCAAATATTGTTTTTACAACTTGAACTCATGACCCTAGGTTTGTTACGTGAATAAACTTTATCATCGCTTTAAGGTCCACCGGCAATACAATCTAATAAGATAGAACACCATATTACTCGACCATGTGGATTCTTGATTTGTTCTTCGTGTATTTCATTTTTGCATTAAAAGGGTCAAATTTTTAATCAAGTGAGAGTATTCACAGTAGGTTACTTATATTTATATTTATATGAAGTGTTTTTTATATTTTAAGAAATGCTTGTAAATGGTTGTGAGTGGACGAGAGAAAAGTTTACTCTTCAATTTGTATATTTGGGGAATTACTGTTCAACCCTTATAAATTTTTTAATATTCTTAAAAGAGGTTGTGAGTAGAGAATAGATAAAAGTTAATGATAAAAGTATAAAAATATATTATTTAATTGAGAAGGAGAGAAAAAATAGTATTTTTAATATAATTATAAGAATAAATATAAGAAATCTGACATGAATGCTCTGACAATAACTAGCTTTAGAAAATAAAACAAAAGCTAAAGTGGTAAAATTGTTAGAACTAAAACGACCATGACGTGGAACCCGCAAGGACCAAGAGGCCTTGAAGCTATATGAACACGCCAAAAGGAAACAAAGTCACATGGGTGGGTTAACCATTAACTAACTTCTTTTCATGACGGTCCCTTAACTATATTTGATATGCTATTGCCTATTTTAGCCCACTGTTTAAATCATACATGTTCTTAATTAACTAATAAAATAATTACGAGTTAATGCACTAATAGGTTATGTACCGTTTAAAAAAAAACTTTTAGGTCCGTCATTAATTATACTATTCTTTTTATACATAACTATCAATGGCAATACGACTCTTAAATTTAATCAGCTATGGAATAAGTTACACTATTTTCTTTTCCGGTTTCTATTGACTTTAATCCTTTTTGTGCTTCACATAATCTCCTCTTTAATGTACTGTTGGGATCAGTGGTATTTTGATTAGGTTTATTTATCAAAACAATTTTGATAATTATTAATCAGATTAATAATAGTTAACGTAACGAATTAATAATAAAATACCAGAATGAACCTGACAGGATCTGGGTTACAAACAATGCAAATACATAAAAATATTTACCTACTGATAAGATATAATATACCTTGATGGTTAATAAATAACAGTGTGAGACATCGAGAGTCAACGAATAGGTGCTAGATTAAACGAATCGAACGCACGCAGGGACTAGGTCGCGGACGCAAGAGGCGCGACTAGGGCCTTGAATCTTGATGTTATTTCGCGGGAACACGACAACACAACAATAGTAAAACGTGTGTTGCAGTGGTTCACGGTTATTTCTAGCAAAAGAAAACGATCGGCAACTGTGGGGTTTATGCTTGTGAATGGCGGCTAAAAAGAAACAATTGTGTTTTTTCAAAAAATTGTTAAACCGTTTCTAAAAAAGTGTCATTTTTAATAATTTATTTATTATAACTTTGAAATATAATTATTTTCGTTTCATGAGAATTTAAATTTTTAAAAGCCACAGGTTTTAAAATATATTGTGTTTTTTTTAAGTTTGATATTTTTTTGAAAAAAATTTCTTATTTTATAAAAAAATTATTTCTTTACAAATTGTATTTGTAGAAAGATCTATTTTTTTAATTTAATAAAAAATATTTTTAATATAAAAAATTAAGTAATATCATTTATATTTAATGTGATATTTATTAAGAGAGAGAATGAGAAAAATAAACTTTAGGAGCTCTAAAATTGTAACAAGTGACATACAAAAACCTTACTTTATTATGTGCATCCATAATAGGAGGTTTTAAAACCTAATTAAACATGTTAATTAACCTTAATCAATTTGCGACCTGGTTCGAATATTTTTAGCCCACGTGATGACCGAAATCCGAAACAATAACGTTTAACACTTAAATGTTTTAATTAAGTAATTTATAACTTTTATAAATTATTAAACCTGATAAAGTTTGAAAGCACCACTTAATCAAATTAAGTGGACTTTAATATTTGTTGCCCAATGTGTAACCCCTACGGGTTATAACTCGGTTGGCAACATAACTCAATCGAACCCATACATAATCCAACACCTATTACATCACCCTTCTCGTTTTCAGCTTCTAACAGCTAACTATCTTAAGATTAGCTCTCATGAAATTGAAACAAAAGAGGAAGAGATAAGTTGCACAGATACGCTAAAGATAAAAGACAAAAGAGGAATTTCGAGGTTATTTTTGCTTGATGTTCATTTAAAAGTTAGGGAGAAGACTTCGTAGGTTGTGCCAAGTAAGATGAGGACACAAATTAAATTACTTTAGAAACTGAAGTGAACACCTGATATCTACAATTCAATTATGTTACGCGTATTAGTCAATTTGTATGCTTTCCAGTATTTTATTTTCATAAACTAAAGGCTTTATTGCAAGTCAAACTAACGTATAAGAATGGGATGAGGTTGCAAGTGTGAATGCTTTAAGTGCTCAAAATTCAAAAATGAAAAGGCATGACTTTTTGTCCGGATTGGCACCCAATAAGAATTAAGAATTAAGAAACACAGTGCATTTTCCATGGTCTTTCTTTTGACCAAAACCTCTGAGCAAACCACTTGAGTTCTTTCTCCCTCTCATCTTCTTCATAACCCCAAAATCAGTCCTTGTTTGTAATAAAAATGGCTTCTTTAATCTTCCTTGTATTGATCTTGGTAACTGTGACCCCCATATCATGCACCAATTCGGAAGGTTAGCCTCCAAAAATTCTATTTACTAAGGGGAATTGTTGATAACTGAAATAGTTGAAAATTCGAGCATGGTGATGAATTCTTGATCTCGGATGTTGATTTTGCAGGAAGTGCTTTACATGCTTTAAGAAGCAAGTCTTCTGACCCCAAAAATGTGTTGCAGAGTTGGGATCCCACACTTGTGAATCCTTGTACCTGGTTCCATGTTACGTGCGATTCTAGCACCCATGTCATTCGTTTGTAAGATTTAAACACCATCCACCATTTTTTCTTTAGTTTCAACATTCTTTATTGATTACTAAAATCATTCTTCAATTTCAGGGATTTGGGGAATTCTAATATTTCTGGGGCTTTAGGTCCCGAGCTTGGTGAACTCAAGCATCTTCAATACTTGTACTTTCTCATAAATCCTTCATCTCTTTGTTTATTTGGCTTTTGTGTTCTTTTATCATCATAACAAAACAATATGATACATCACCTTTTTTCTCTTTTCTTTTTTTTCACATGGCATGTCATTATAGGTGCTTTCACCTTTTTCTTGATTAGGTAGTTATGTGAGCTATGAGTTTCAAAAGGGTATCTTGTAAATTGAGTTTGTGATAGATAGATACATCAAGAGTTGGGGGATAATTTGGGGAGAAATTAAGTTGGAATCTTTTCTTAGAAAAAACGGAATCTTGGTTTAGCGATAATCTAGCCTTTTTCTTCACGAAATTAGCTAGACTCCCGTGTTTAGGATGACTTTTGTATCTGTTTGATGCGTTCTTATACCACAAAAAAGAGGTGTTTTTTTATCCAGTTATTTGCATGTGAAATTGTTCGATTAGTTTGAAGTTGCTTATTCCTACATGCTTATTTCAATAAAAGCAACAAACAAACAGTTTTCACAAACATAAAAAATCATGTTTTTTTGTAGTTTTGTTCGAGTGTTTTTGTGTGTTTTTTTATCATTTTATTTTGTGGATGAGAAACCAGCTAAACGGTAAAAATCATGTTAAATCATAGGGAACTCTACGGGAACAAAATCCAAGGCAAAATCCCAAAAGAGTTGGGAAACTTGAAAAACCTCATCAGCATGGATTTATATGGCAACAATTTCCACGGGGAAATTCCAAAAACCTTTTCTAAATTGAAGTCTTTAAGATTTCTGTAAGCATAATTCCATCTCTTTAACAAAATTTTATTTCTTTTGGCGAGCTGAGTTGTATAAACTAACATCGTAAATGTAAACAACCAGACGATTGAACAACAACAAGCTATCAGGCCTCATTCCAAGGGAGCTCACAACTCTCTCTAACCTTAAAGTCTTGTAAGTCTGCAGGATTCACGCAACATTACGCGTATCAATTTCATCTTAGATGGCGAATGATTATTTGGATTTGATGGTTTTGATTCGCTATATATGATCTTACAGTGATGTTTCTAATAACAATCTTTGCGGCACAATACCCGTTGATGGCCCTTTCACAAGTTTTCCAATCGAAAGGTAATTCTCATCTCATATTAAAGTTCATATGTATCTTTTTTTTTATCTTTGGTTAATGGAAATGCGACTTGATACAATTATTATTACTTATTAATTATCATACCACACGAACGGGATTAGATTAATTGTTCCTTCTTCTTGGCTTTTGTTAGTTTTGAAAACAACAGACTGAACGGACCCGAGCTGCAAGGACTTGTGTCTTACGATTTTGGATGCTAAAACCGAGTAGGTACTTTGAAGTTGTAGACTGATTGTCATCCTTCTTCTGTATTTATAAGAATCACCAGAAATACTAAATAAGTTACAAAATCTTAGTATTTGTTATGGTCTGTTGAACTTTATTTTATATGATATGCGTATGCTTTATGCTTTTTACAAAACCATGGTGTGGGTGTCTGTGCCACACACACCACACCAATTTGGGGGTGGTGGCACTCACACCACACCATAATTTTTTTTTTCAAAAATTACTCCATTAAACTTAAAACTACATTAAAATAAAAATAAAAATATTATAAACTAAAAAAAATACAAAATAATAATAATAATAATAATAATAATAATAATAATAATAATAATAATAACAACCCAAAGTATTATTCGTCATCCGAAACCGTGATATCCACATTCTCTGCAACATGTTCCACAAGATCGAATCTAAGTCTAAAACGTGTGTTCTCATCGCGCAACTTCAAATTGTATTTTTGTGCGCTTTAGTTTTTTAAACTGAGCTTAACATGCTAACGAAGTAAGCAAACCAAATACAATACCGATTTTGTTGGTTCGGTAGCGATCGGTATCAGTGCATAGACAATATTGAATAATACCATATCCGAATGGTACCGATGCCGAAAACCAAAAAAACCAATGTCGGTACTGGTACCGGTTTGGTACGAGATCGGTTCGATACCTATACTCGGTAAAAATTGTTCTCCCTATGCAGGTAGTAATAATTTTAATCTAGAAAATCTAGATCTTGCTCATAAATATGTAGTTAAAATATTACTAAGACTTTTAATTTATGTGAAAAATTGGAAAGGATATGCTATTTGGTCTTCATAGAAGTGAAATGATATCGTTTGTTCAAAGACCGATAGGAGGCATCATGTAATACGCGTAACACCAAGTCTTAAAAAACGTGAAATGATATCATTTGGCCCATGTTTGCTTCATAATGTAAAATGCATTGATATCAATAATATACCTTCAAAGAAGGTAGCTTTGTCTAATTTTTGGATTTTATCGATTTTTAGTCATTTTTATCTATAATTTCCTACCTTAACCTAAGGCTAATGAAAAACCCATAAACAGTCCTTTAAATTTGTGTGTAATCTAGGTGTATTGTAAGAAAATGTGATTATGTTCATGGGCAAAATGTGAAGGCTTATTAAACTCAATCAGGTGAATCTAGATTTAAAGTAATATAAATTTGTTTGGAAGAACAGAATTTAGAAAAATGTTTGAAAGTAAGCGAGTTTGGGTATGACCTTGAACCGGAACTAAGAATTGGTATGGGATTGGTAAATGTTTTTGTTGCCAAAAGTTTTCAAAGTTGCTTACAAAACTTTGCTTAGGAACAAGCAAAAAGCAAGTGTAGGGATGTCAACATGTATCAATACTATAGTGCATATATTATCTAAATACGTGATTTTACATTTTGATTATAGTGAAACAAGTTGAATTTGTTTATGCTTTGATCCATGGGTGTTTGGAGCTAAAAGGAACATATTTGAGAGTCAAAGGAAGCAAAAAGATGAAATTTAGGGACTAGATGTTAAATAACAAATGATATGAATAAAGAGAAAAAATCAACCAAGTGTCGTATGATATGTCGGGTGGGCGTATTTGAAAAAAAAATTAGAAGATGGGCGTATGAGTTGGCGTATCATCTGCCGGTTGGACGTATGATACGCAAGTGGCTGTTTTAGCTACGAATTTTGAGCAATTTTGAGTCTATTTATATATTTAAAAGGGGTTTTCAAATCATAACTTCTTCTAGACAAAAAAAAAAAAAAAACGATCTTGAGGTGATTTTTGATGTTCCAAGGCTTCTCTAATCATCCCAAATCATTCACTATCATCATCCGAAATGATTAAAGATACAATGAAGATCATGCATTGCTAGTTTCTTTCATGATTGCTTTCTGGTGGATGATTCTTGCTAAGTGAGAAAATTAATATGTTTAGATTAAGGTTTTTGTGTTGAACATTTGATCATTGAATGTAATTTTAGTTTTGATTTATTTAAAAGTTTTATTTATAAATAAAGTTGCTTGCTTGATTATCAGTCTTCGGTTTATTTGCATTGTTAGCTCACTAAGAAGAGTATGTAACTTGATATAAATATATTGGTAATATTATGAATGAACGAATCTTAAATTTTTGTTCCTTTGTTATCACTTAATTAAAAGTTAATATCTTGAAGTTACGTTTGTGCAAACTCTAATTCAACACATCAATTGTTGATCCTAAGGAATTTGAAATCTGTAAGTGATTACTTGTTAATTATTAAAAATCTCTTTTCGAGTTTGTGACTTTATGCAACTCATTTCTCAAAACCACCTAAAGTTTTAGTTTTTGTTTTAAAAGTCGTTCGTAAGTAGTTTAAGTCTAATTAAGTAAAACACTTTTCATCAATTCCCTATGGAGACGATCTTATTTACCACTATACAATAAAGGTAGCTAAGACCGGTTATATAACTTGTTTTTAATTGAGTCTCGACAACTAGATTAGATCTATGTACTTCTTTCTTATCTTGTTTGTTTTATGCTCGATAGTGATTTACTTTGTTTTTGTTATAGTAATTGCTTTCACTTAGTTTCTAAGAATTTGTTCTTTTGGTTTATGGTTGAATCTTAACTAAAAACCTCATTCTCATAATGTTTATTCTTGTTTTAAAAACCATACACCGGAAACAATGTATCTTAAGTGTAAGGATGGGGTAGTAGAGAAAAGTTTAATGATACGTTGTAGAAAAGAGTACCAAATATGAGAAATTTAAATTTTCTTAAAATTTTTGGAAAAACTATCCCAATCAAGCTTGAAAATATGTTAAGATCGAATTTTTAAAGTACAAATCATTGACTAACTACCTACTAAACCATGGTTTTTGGTTCTTAATCATGTTTAGATTTGTTTTGATGTTTCTAAGGAGAAAAGACTTCAGATTTTAGATGTATCTAGCCGAGGGTAATAAGGTAAAGGTGGACTTTTCATGCATAGATTACATTAAGTTTTCAAAATTAAAATAATAATTCATATGTAATGTTTCAAGAATTAGGATTTAGCCATAGGAGTTGAGAGAACTTTTTAATTTTTATTTTCTAAATCATACCTAATATTTACCTATTAGAAACCAAAAAAAAGCTAAGTTGATACACAATGATATATATGATGAAAAAAATGAAATGTAAAGCCTTTTATACGCTTATTTGGTTTTTGGTAAAATCCAAATTGGATAAGTGACTGGGTGCTCAAAAGTGGCCAAAGTGCTAAGTCTCGTTCATTGGTAAGTCGATAAGTATATTTTCAAATTATATGAAAATAGATGCCGAAAAAGATCATATCGTTCAAAAAGTTTGAGAAATCAAAAGAGTGCCGATTTTAGTTTGTCTCAAAAAAATGAAAATACATAAAATATGGGCCAATGTTTGTCTTACAATGCAAAATACATAGATATCAATAATAGAACTTCAATTAAGGTAGCCTTACCTAATTTTTGAATTTCATCGCATTTTTTGCCATTTCTATTCTTAAAATCCAACCTTAACCTTAGCCTAATGTAAAACCCACAAAATTCCTTTTCATTAATGTACAACTTCGGTGGATTGTGAGAAAATATGACTATGTGCATGGGCAAAGCATGAAGTCCTATTAAGCTCGAGTAGATGAATTTAGATCCGAAGTAATATAATTTTGTTAGAAAGAACAAGATTGTGCAATATGTTTAAAAATTATATGAATTTAGGTATGACCTTGAACTCGAACTAAGAATTGGTAAGTGATTAGGGAATATATCTGGTGATAAAAGTTCAAAAGTTACTTAAAAGCATTGTTTAGGGATAGCAAAAAAACACCTCTGATAAAGATTCAAAGAAAAGATTGAAGTTTTAATAAAGGTAATAACATTAACATTGATTATTAGGATTTCTTTTCATGAAAAAGAATCAACATAGAAAAACATCATTTACTTTATCATAAAACTAGTAGACATTCAACCCTTTTAATTGGTTTTGTACTGAAGCATTTGGTCATAAGATCTAATGCTTAATGATATCAATTTTTTCATTATCCAATTAGAAATTGTTTTGTTAAAAAAACAATATAGGTAAATGACCATATCAACACTTTTCTTAACTAAATTGTCAGAATATCAATTAAAAATTATTTCTAGTTCATGAAAATTTACGGTTAGAAAATAAAGCTATCACTTTTCGTACTACTTATTGGATTTGGTGTAACATCAATGTCTAATATTTCAGATTAATTTAGTTGGCATGATTCTCTCACTTCTAACTATCAGCACCACCTGTGTTGGTCAAGTTGTATCCTTGCAGCTTCTTAAGTGTTTACAATTTCACGATGTTACATTGGATTAAGTAGTCTATCCCACGAAAATGTTAGAAAATTTAAGTGATTTAAAATTATGTCAAAGTTATTCTTTAACATAATGTTAAAATTTCAGTTGAGAAATACAATTTAAAAGAAACTGAATGTGTCATCAACTTAATTGTTGTATCAATCAACACCATTTTTCAATCGACTATTTTATTTGTCATAGGCGTTTTAGTATATTAGCATCTCGCTAAGCAAAATGCCTTTGCTTTCAAATATTCACCTTTTGTTTTGGTATCATCTTTAATATTTCTCCGCAATTTATTATTTTGTAGTTTTGGACAAAAGTATTATAGGTTAATCTGACTCAAATTCGACTCATTTTGACGCATTACCCCCTGTAGAAAACAATTTTTAGTGGATGACTAATTAGCTAAAAATAAAATAGTCTTGCCTCCTCACCTAATTCATCCGATGTTTAGGTTAACATCTAACCTTATAACCCAAATGGTATATTGTTATTGATTCTAAGCTGAATACCATTGTAATGTTACTATTATGAGTTAACTCAAACTTCTAACTTTCAAAAAATTAATATTGTACCTTGTATGTAAGATTGAGTTCAACATAAGCAGTGTGCTTTTATACTTGCTTTCTACACGTATAGAAAAGTCTACAAAATAGAATCGATTTTGTCTTTCAGTGTAATTAAGATTACTAAATTCTTCTACAATTGTAATTATTAATAGAGAAATTTGCAAACTTAGTCCCTATGGTTTGATCAGATTACATATTAAGTCCCTATGTTTTTAAAATTGCAAACATAATCCAACTTTTACTACGCGATTGCAAACTTGGTCCCTAAAATTAGTGCCCAATCATCTTTTGGTCCCTTAAAATAATGAAAATTAATGTCAGGGGTCATATCATATTATATATATATATATATAAAACAAAGACGGTTTGTGAATGAAAAATACTGTAGCAAACAGTACACCTCTTAAAGCTTATAGTACCAGCCGCATCAACGTACCCCCCAGCCTACTGTTCTCCCGTTTTGTCGCCACCATCACTGCCCTCTTCCTTTGCCACTTCTACCACCAAGTCCACATCATCCTTACAGCTAATTAAGCATAGGGTACAACAGATTACTCCTGGTTCCTCTTTTAGGCTTTACCGATGTGATTCCGGTGACAAATTGCCATCTATGACCTCTGTGATTGTGAAATGAGGATGAAACTCGGGAAAAACTTCAACGCTAGATTAGAAAACCATAGATCCTCAGACGAAGA
Source organism: Flaveria robusta (assembly GCA_025506415.1). Lineage (NCBI taxonomy): Eukaryota > Viridiplantae > Streptophyta > Magnoliopsida > Asterales > Asteraceae > Flaveria > Flaveria robusta. The sequence goes on from CM046460.1 coordinate 20,485,251, forward strand.
AGAGTAGATGATGTGTCATAGGACTCATTTTTCACTCATCGGTTCTAGTGAGGGATTGTACTTTCAGATCTGGTGAGGTCACCGGTGTTTTAGGTCACAGGCCAATGATGTGGTGGTGGCGGTGCTGGTGCGACAACGTTATTGGTGTGGCCGCAGCAGTGGTGTGGTGGCTGGGGCGATTGCGGTGGTGTCGTGGTTGGAGGCGGTAGCCGACGGAGGTTTTAAGGTTGGAGAGAGAGAGAGATAGAGAGGGAGAGAGAGAGAGAGTAGTGAGAGAGAATAAAAACTGGGTTGTGGTCTTATACATGTTTAATAGTTGTACCTTAATTTTAATCGCTTTTTTGAAACAGTTGTGCAACACTAAATGTAAATGTTAATTTCTTTTGAACCAGCCAAATATTTTGCAAGTGAGCAAGGGAAGTGTTTTAATTACTAAAATTTTGGTAAACTACAGTGACTGAAATGACAAATTTTTTTTTTTGGATTAAAATGACAAATTTAACAAAACGTCAGAAACGAAAATAACATTTACTCTTTAATTGATTATTAAACATAATAAATGTGTCATTTATATGTAAAACTAAACAATACGTTGGAATATTGTACAATGTTAAATATAATCAAAATTGGCATAATTCTATGACGAAAAACAAACCTACTATAGATCATTGTGTTTTTATACATACCGATGCCAAATTGATTTTTTTATGCGTGTTTCCGCAACATCATAGTCCGGATTTCAACTAAATGGTGTTTCTGCCGGAACGCGTGGGAGCAAAATACTAGTTTGCAATCAAAATTAAACTTAGATTTGTAATTTAAAAAATTTGAGGATGAAACGTGGAGTGGAATGTGGATCGTACAAAAGCTGTTTGGGCTCGGAAGCCCAATCCAGATCCAAGTGATTACAACTAATTAAGGCGAACGGAAGGGAAGTGCTTCCAGAGGCATCGCATCCTCCATCCATCCATCCATCCATCCATCCATCCATCCATCGTTGTTCATCACACAAATCAAATTCATCATCAAATTCATTGAAAGTTGAAACCGTTGGTTGAAATTGCAGAGGCTTATGTCGACTTCAATACTCGTTTCACCTCCAACCGTCAGTCTCTCCTTCAAGTCCAAATTCAAATCTTCTTTCCGTTGCAGAAAACATGGTGCTAGGGTTAGGGGACCATGTATTATTAGGGCTTCTATCGACCACATACCCAAGCAGTTCAGGAAAGCAAACCTTAAAGATGGACGTCAGCCTCTTTCTCTTTTCCCCTCCTCTATATACTACTCTTTACATCTGCTGTATTAGATTATCTTTTATTTCATACAATTATGTTTTGTTACTTAGACATGACTGAAATTGTCAGCCTCATCTTTACAAAAGCCATAACTTAACCAGCTTACTCTTGTAGTGATGGACAATTTCAAGAATGTTCCTCAATATCTGTATGGTCTTACTCCTTCACAAATGGACATGTTCATGACCGAAGATAATCCAGTAAGGCGCCAAGCAGAAACTGTCACAGAGGTCTGTCTAAATCAAACTACTTGAATCATGGAGTTTACTTGGTTAATGGTTACTCACTTTTTTTTTTTCTTTTTTTTTTTTTTAAATTTAAAAAAATAAAATAAAGGAAACGATCTCTTCGTCTCATAATTACTTGAACCACGGAGGAATGTGGACTTTATCTGGAATGAATGATATGGGCCCTGCAAAATACAGTATGAGTGTGAGCATGTATCGTGGTGGAGGTAGAGCAGCTGGAAGACCTAGAAGTGCTCCACCCGATTTGCCTTCGTTGCTTTTAGATGCAAGAATTTGCTATCTTGGAATGCCTGTAAAACAATTTATCTTCTTCTTTCATCTTTTTATCAAGTATGACCTTGTATTCAAGTAGAATAATCATAATCTTTTCAATTCCCTTGTTCTAGATTGTTCCGGCTGTGACTGAGCTTCTTGTTGCTCAATTTATGTGGTTGGACTATGACAATCCGTCTAAACCTATATATCTATACATTAACTCATCTGGAACGCAGGTCATCTTTCATTTTCTTCCTTTTTTGATGATTTTGAGAAATTAAAACTTATCTTCATGATTATTTTTTTTCTCTAATTTGTTGCTTAGAATGACAAAATGGAAACTGTTGGGTCTGAAACAGAGGCATATGCGATTGCTGACATCATGGCTGTAAGCATTATTTGTGCATTTAATATTCAAAAATTTGGGAGTGCATGCACTGAAATATGTAATTATCTATGTTTGTTTGTCATAACCCACCTCAAGTACTGCAAGTCGGAGGTATATACAGTCAATTGTGGTATGGCTTTTGGTCAAGCAGCAATGCTACTATCCCTTGGAACCAAAGGATACCGTGCCTTGCAGCCAAATTCATCCAGTATGTTCTCTATTTCCGTTAATTCGTTTTTGGTCATGCATTGATGATTAATACTATTTTCTCATCTATATTATCTAAATACGTTTGTGTTATGTTCTGTGTTGCAGCAAAGCTATATCTACCTAAAGTTAACCGATCTAGTGGGGCTGCCATAGACATGTGGATCAAGGCCAAGGAATTGGACACAAACACAGATTACTTCTTAGAGCTACTAGAAAAAGGAATTGGAAAACCAAAAGATGAAATTAATAAAGATATTATGCGACCCAAGTATTTTCAAGCCCAGGAAGCTATTGATTATGGGATTGCTGATAAAATAATTAGCTCAAGAGATAATGCGTTTGAAAAACGGGTATGTTTGATTGTTTAACATATATAATCTTGGTTTCGAAATGTGCACATTATGCGTGCATAATGCGATGCGCTGTTGCGAGTGCATCGCAACATCTGATGCGTTGCGTTTCCATGATGCGCCCCTGATGTGCCAATGCGCAAGATGCGCCTTGATGCATGCCTTATGCATTGCTATGTTTTTTCTTTAATTTTAGACTCGGGTCGAATTTTTTAAACATGAGTGTGGATCTAACCTCTCAACATTAGGGTGTTTTGTTTCATATTTGTGTTCATGCTTATATATTTACATGTGCTTAACTATAGTTTCAATAGTTTGTGCATAGTGTAATAGTCTTGAATTTGGGTTTTTATGTTAAAGTATGTTTTATGAGTGCTATAACAAGTAGTTTTTATGTTGAAGTATTAATGATGCAAAAAATGCTTTGTATATTTAATTTTTGGTATTTTTTAATAATTAACGCATTGCATATGTGATGCGTGTGGATTCAAAACCAAGTATATAATACAAACTGCAAATATTAGCAACTTTGCACTTTTTTTCTCATTCTAGCAAGTAAGTTAAATTAGTGTTATATGCATATGTCATATGGCATTTGATTTGACAATTATCAACTATTCTATATATTAATTCAAAGGAATGATGATTTTTAGGGGAATTTGTCAAAATGTTGTATAGAGTCTCACTAAATTCACATACAAGTCCTGGAACCTTATATTTTGCATATCTAAGTTCGTAGACTTTTAAAAGTGAATGAAACTATTCATTTAGTATAGTTTCCTTTAGGTACTTAATCATTTTCGAAAAGACCTTTCATGAAATTTTGAGACGAAAGGGAAATAATTGTGCAATAAAGGACTTTACGTTGATAATAAAGTGCATCAACTGAAGCTTATGAGATATAATTATGCAAAAAGTTCAGGTACTTATGTGAATTTTATTGAAAAATGATTTTAATCTCTTATGCACGTGGTAATTTGCATGCATGCATGTGGATGTGTTTTTTTAATTTAAAAAAGCCTATCAGCTGGTTGGTTGATGAGTCTGAGTCGGTGGGGTTGCTAGTGGAAGTCCTAATCTTTCATTTATTCTAGAGTAGCTGTTATTTTCCTTTTCTGTTTAATGTACTGTTCTCTCATGTTGTAAGGCGTGCAAGTTACGAATATCATCAGATTTCTCTTATAAGTTCCTTGTGTATCAATAATATTCTCTCTGTTAAACCACCAATTCTGGTATCAGAGCATAGTCTCGGACTGTCCTCAATCACACACATGGCTAAAAGTTCTACTACTGTATCTGTAACTGCCCCTCTTATTCCAGTGTTCATGGGTGAGGGCTACGAACACCAGAGCCTTCGAATGAAGATCCTCTTATGCTCTCGTGAGTTGTGAGACGTGGTATATCTTGGGGTAACTGCAATAACCGCTGTCCTGGAGATTACAAAGAAGTAAAAATGAAAGATGCTCTAGCCATGGCTCTAATCCAACAAAGGGTTCATGATGAACTTCTCTCTCAAATATCTGCAGCTGAATCTACAAAAGTCACGTGAGATACTCTTCGAATTGAGTACCAGGGGGACTCTCAAGTGCAAGCAGTCAAATTGCAAAGTCTTCATTGAGACTTTGAGAATCTAACTATGAAAGAAGACGAGATGGTAGGGAACTAATTTTCTCGAGTGATGGCTAATTTTAGCCAACATAGTGCCTATGGAGAAGGAATTCTAGATCAAAAGGTGATTGAGAAAGTTCACAAAAGTCTGTCGACTCGCTTTGAGTATGTGATACCATCCATTGAAGTTGCTCTTGATCTTGCAACTGGTTCACCTGTGAAACTCATGGGACTCTTACGGTCTCAAGAGGAGAGAAAAAATGGCCTTGCTTTGTTGGATCACAAGATACCTGAAAGACCAGATCAACAAGCTTTACTGGTTGTTCAAGAGGCCCCTAGACCAACTTGTGGCCATGGTTGTAAAAATCGCTAGGCGCTAGTCGGGCGGTGAGGTTCCGACTAGCGATTAATCAGGATTACTAGGGATTAATCGGATTGGAACTTTTATAAGTAGTTTTCAGTTTTATATATCTACACACTCATTTTTATATGGAATTTTTATAAAAATGTTCATATTTATATATATACAAACACATTTGACCAAAATTTATACGTATTTGGCCAAAATTTTCAAGGTTTGACCTTAATTCAAACATTTGGCCGGAATCTGACCAAAATGTGACCGGAATTTGGCCGGAACCTAGCCGCCGATTAGTGGCCGATTAGGGCCGATTTGGACCGATTTGGTCCGATTTTGTCCGACTAGGTCCGATTTTGTCTGATTACCGATTTTATTCACCGATTACATGAAATCGCCAAGGTAACCGACCGACTACCGATTAATCATCGATTAACACTGCTTGTGGTAGAGGAAGAGGATGAGCCCTTTTCAGAGGTGCAGAAAACATGGAAGAGCCAGTTTGGATCGAATTAAAGTGCCTCAATGTTACATATGTTGGAAGTATGGGCAGTTAAAAAAGACTGTTGGTATAATGAACATGTTCAAGTGAATGTGGCAGAGAATGAAGAACATGTTGAGGGTCAGAACAAGATGACCGACATTTACTCTTAGTCTTTAGTGACATGCACTATAATGATGAATATATATTGATGACCCACACTCCACAAACAGGTAAAACTATTCATGTTTGGTTTGTTGACTCAAGCTGTTCTAACTATATGATAGGTTTGCGAGATCATTTTGTTACCCTGGATGAATCATTTAAGTTGGATTTTCATCGTGGTGACAAGAAGAAACTTGCTGTGGAAGGTTGAGACACAGTTGAAATCAATACTAGTATAGATAATTTCAAGCTTTTGGATGCTGCGTAATTTGTACGCAAACTTGAATTCAAACTTAGTGTTGGTCAATTCATGAGCTTGGTTCGTAATGGTCCCCCGCTTAACAAACGAGATACCTCTACTCAAGTATGGCACCACCGGTATGGTCATCTTCACTATGATGGGTTAAAGCCGTTGTTTGAGAAAAGAATGGTGTTAGGCCTGCCCAAAATCACTTCCTCACTAGCTTGTGAGGCTTGTCTAGCAGGCAAACAATCTAGATTACCCTTTCAGGTACATCTTGGTGTGCAAAAGAGAAGTTGGAGTTAATTCACACAGACCTATGTGGTCCAATGGAGGCACCTAGTTGTCTATACTATCTATTGTTTATTGATGACTTTACTAGAATGTGTTAGGGTATATTTTATAGCTAACAAGTCAGATGCTTTTTCAAAGTTTAAAGTTTTCAAGACATTGGTCGAGAAGGAGTTTGGTAACAACATAAAGGTGCTACGGTCTGACAGGGAAGGTGAATTCTGTTCACAGGATTTCAACACATACTTTGAACAAATGGCGTTAAAAGGGAGTTAACCACTCATTTCACTCCCTAACATAATGGTACTGCAGAGGAAAAATATAACCATTATGGGTCTTGTTTGTAGTATGCTCAGATATGCAAGGTTACCAAAATGCTTCTGGGCAGAGGCAGTGGCTATATCAATTTATTTGAGTAACAGGTCACCAACAAAGGCTCTTGTTGGACAAACACCATACCATGCTTGGACTGGACAGAAACCATCGGTCAAAAACCTGAGGGTCTTTGGATGTATAGCCTATATGGGCTAGTTCCCTCTCAAATGAGAAGGAAAGTAGACAATAAATATGAAAGAAACATATTTTTTGGCTACTCCTGTCACAGTCATGGGCCTATGGCTACAGATTATACAATCCTGACACAAGTTTTCTACTAAAAGTAGATAGTACTATCAACTCTGCCAACTCTACTACCTTTTCAGGCTCTATTCGGGTAGTATGGTTCCACTCTCATCCAGTAACCATACTTTTTCACCTAACCCTACTGAGCATACACAAGTACACCACCCATCTCCAGTTGTACCTACTACAGTTGCTCATTCTTCGGTCAATGAAGCAAGTCCATCAAAAAGAGTAACCACACCTTTTGTTTGGTTACAAGATAACCACAGTGGAAAGGGTTTATCTGATGAAGAAGATGAACTGACATCATGTCAGTTTGCTTTTAATATAGCTGATCTTGTTACATATGAGGAAGCTGCCCAGTAGAATGGTGTGAAGCTATGATGAAGTAACTTGCAGCCATAGAGAAGAACCGTACGTGGGAACTAGTTAATCCGCCAAAGTGAAAAATTGTGGTCGGTGTTAAATGGCCGTACAAGAAAAAGTATGATCTTGATGGTATGCTGTTAAAACTCATGGCAAGATTAGTGGCAAAAGAATACTCTTAACAGCAGGGAATTTATTTTCAAGAAACATTTGCTGCTTTTGCCCTATTTGAAACCATCCGCATTGTTCTCTTAGTTGCAGCAAAATGGGGTGGCTAGACATCAGTTGGATGTTAGATCAGCATCTCTGAATGGTACTATGACGGATAATATTTATGTTGCATAGCCAAAAGGCTTCGAGGTCAAAAGGCAGGAGGAGAAAGTGTATAAAATTCACGAAGCCTTGTATTGGCTTAAGTGGGCCCCTAGAGCCTGGTATTCTTGGATTGATTCTTACTTCTGTTCACATGGTTATTTGATGAGTGATAATGAGCTTAATCTATGTGCATTGATCAGGTACATGTGATGTTCTTTATGTATGTTTATATGTTGATGATATCATATGTACCTGTTCAAATGAGGTACTCATTCATGCATGTAAGAAGGGTATGATGGCTGAATTTGAGATGATAGATATGGGTCGCCTAAACTTCTGCCTTGGTTTAGAGGTGAAACAATCTGACAAGAATTTTCTTGTCGCAAAGTATGCTAAGCATCTCTTAGAAAAGTTCCAACTGCATAGGTGTAAATCTGAGCAAGTTCCAATGAATCCCACTGAAAAGTGTATGGTTGATGATGGAGAAGACAAAGCCAATGAAACAATGTACATGAGTATGGTTGGCGGTCTCATGTATCTGACCAACTCTAGACGTGATATAACTTTTGCGGTAGGAGTAATTGCAAGGTTTATGCAGGCTCCATCAAAGGTTCACTTATGGGCAGCCAAGAAGATTTTGAAGTATGTGGCAAGTACTAGTGGGTATGGGATCTGGTATAAATGACGTGCAGAGGTGAAGCTTCAAGGCTATTCAGATAGTGATTGGGCAGCTTGTGTGGATGATAGGAAGAGTGTGTCTGCCAATGTGTTTATGTCGGGACTGGAGCAGTAACTTGGAGCTCGAAGAAACAGAAAAGTGTAGCATTGTCAAGTATAGAAGCAGAGTATGTGGCAGCTACAAATGCTGCTTGTCAAGCTATATGGATGAGAAGATTATTGCATGATCTGGGTATGAAACAAACTGAAGCAACAACAATTATCTGTGCTAGTCATTTAGCAATTTGTCCTGCAAAAAATCCTACTTTACATAGCCGTTTATAGCACATCGAGTTGGAGCATCACTTTATTCGTGAGACAATCATTCAGGGAGAAGTTGCACTAGAATATTGTTGTACCAATAAACAAGTTGCTGACATTCTAACCAAGGCTCTTACAAAAGAAAAGTTTGTGTACTTGTGGTACAAGCTCGGTGGGTGAGAGTTTGAATCAAGGGGAGATATTGAAAAATGATTCAATCTCATGCACGTGGATGTGTTTTTTGAAATCAAATAAAGCCTATCGGCTAGTTGGTTGATGAGTCTGAGTTAGTAGGGTTGTTAGTGGAAGTCCTAGTCTTTCGTTTATTCTAGAGTAGCCATAATCTTCCTTTTCTATTTAATATAGTTTTCTCTCATTTTGAAAGGCATGCAAGTTACGAATATCATTAGATTTCTCACATAAGCTCCTTGTGTGTCAATTATATTCTCTCAGTTAAACCAACAAATTTTACAAAGCTAATAAGTTTTTTCCGACAATTGCCTTTTCCAAACTTGTAAATACAAAATCTTCATATTAGCATGCATGTGGCATGAGATGTGGCTCCTGGCATGGATCAATGAGTTGTTTGGCTGTTAATTCTGTATTAATTTGGGCAGAGTTTGACCATTTATATTCTCACGTTGTTTTGGTTCATTGTTTCTTTAGCAACCCATTTTTGATGATTTGTTTTTTTACTGTTTAGAACTATGATGAGATCCTTGCACAATCAAAAGCTGCTAGGAGAGCAGGAGGAGCAGGTGGGGGTGCACAGGCGGCTCCCTCTGGATTCAGGTAAAATGCAGGCGGTCCACCGGCGGCAGGCTGTTGTTAAACGTTGTTTCAGTTTGTATCGTATTTGTCTGCTTTAGCAGGGGTATAAGAATTTGCAACTGGGTAAAACAATAGCATTGTATACGGTCATCAAAAACAAACATTTGGTTTTTTTTTTTTTTTTTTTTTTTTTTTTTTTTTTTTTTTTTTTTTTTTCCAATTTAGTCTTGAATCAATTTCCAAGCACTCTTGAATTTAAAATTCATCAGACAAATCGACCCGAGCGAAACTAACTAAAATCTTGTTATGATGGAAAATCAGGATCAAGCTACAAACAAAGATTTTATAAACAGACATATTATATATAACACTATGATATTCACCTTCTTAAAACACTAAAATTAATATATTTACCTATTTCATACACCTTTTTAAACACTAAAATTATTATATTATATTTCATAATTAATATATTATAATCGTGCTCATAACAAGCATTTTCACTGAACCAATGAAAAGTAGTTCATCTGTTCGGTTTGTTTTTTAGGCATAATTGAAAAGAAACAAATTACGAATGCAATGCCAATACCAACTGAATTCAATTTGGTTTTGTTCTTGTTAACTGAAAAACAAAAACGAATTCAACAAAAAAAAAAAAAAAAAAAAAAAAAAAAACGAATTGACCCTTCTTTCTTTCTTCTTTCTTTCCTTTTTTTTTTCTTTTCATTTTAGATGTTAATAAGTTTAAGTTATTTATATCAGAATTATTTTTCATAGACATCATATCAAATATTTTAACTCTTGAAATTTTAAAATCATGTTTTCTAAATATATCAATGATTTTAAAACCGGATCAGACAGTAAACTAGTCACGTAACTAGTTGACTGGTCGAAACGGATTTAAGAATCGGATGATGTCATTACTATATATATATGTATAGGGGATGGTTAAAATAAAAAAATACGTTTGGCTAAAAAGTGTAAGAAGTGATCTTAGCATTTTATTACATAAATCAATGGTTAAGATCAATGTTGAAAAAAAAAATGGTCCCAAGGGTATTATAGGAAAAAACATTTTTGTTGACTTTTTACAAATTCCTCCACTTTATTTAAATGTTTATAACTTTTTTATACGATATTATTTTTTTAAAATAAATTGCACCATAAAATCAAACGTTATTTTCTCTTTAATTTGAGTAGAGTATTGCTGTATTTTTTTTAAAAAAGTTATTCTGTTACGAAATTGTGATGTTTTACAATAAAACAACACATTATGTGTTGTTTTATGGTAAGATAATACTTTTGTATAGTTTTAAGGTAAGACAACACGTTCGGTGTTGTTTCAGGGTAAAACACCACGTTTTGTGTTGTTTTATCTTAAAACATCATATAAACCTATTGCGAAATTGTGTTATCTTACGATAAAACAATGCATTCTATGTTGTTTTACGATAAGAAAAACACTTTATGTGTTGTGTTACGATAAGACATTAGGTTCTATGTCGTTTAGGGTAGTACATCGTATAAACAAAATACATTTATGTGCTGTTTATATTATAACGAGTTAAGGTAAAACACCACGCTCTATGATGTGTTACCCTAAAATAACACGTAACATTATTTGTGCTGATTTAAAGTAAAACAACACGCTCTGTGATGATTTGATGTAAAACGTTACGCTCTATGCTGATATAGTGTAAAACAACATGTTGTGTGCTGATTTAACGTAAACAACACACACTTAACTGATGTACCATAAAACAGTACCCTCTATTATGAGTACCGTAAAATAGCACATTTTTTGTTGTTTTAAAGGGAAATAACATGCTCTGTTTATTTTATCGCATATTATGAAATGTAGCACATTCCCTTCTCTGTTTGATCAAATCCAGCACATTCGACAAACGTAACTTAGGATAAGCACCATAGAGATGACACGCTTCATCAAAGGAAGAAAAAACCATTCGAAAGCCTGAAATTAACAAAAAAAACATAAAGAAACAAACGATCAAATGACATAGCTGATATACATAGAACATTAAGTAGCATTGTAAGGAAAACAACACAATATGGTAAATAGTACAATCGATTGTGCTAATATAAGAAACAATATAAAAATTGTATATCAAATTTTAAGAAATAGTACAATCAATTGTGCTAAAATAAAAAATAATAGATGGATGAAATAGAATTAGATCAAAACAAATGCATTATCAAAACAAACCTAATGATAGCTGAAGATGAAGAAGATGAAGTTGATGAAGAATAGCTCAAGAACACATTGATCAGAATAAACGGATCTAGAAGAAGAAATTGATTATATATTAAGATTAAATTGAATTTTGATTAAATGAAATCAAAAACTTAAATAATAGATGGATGAAATAGAATTAGATCTCAAAATCAAGAATCATGTTAAAGAAAACAAAAGAAATCAATTTTTATGTTGTTTAATATCTTGATGATTGCATAAATAACAATATTACCCTTCATACTAAATTCTAAATATTTCCACGTGTCCTTCCCATATTGCTTCTTAGGCTTTTTAGCCAAATCAATTTTTTTATTTGAACCAGCCTCTATGCATATATTATATGTATAGTTATATATATAATTCAATATAAATATTTATATGTATATTTTATAGTTATATATAAAATTCAACAATAATAATATGTCTGACACTTCAATTTGTCGTTCAACCTACCCATTAAACTCATTAATATCCAAAAATTTAAAAAAATTGAAAATCCTATCCGACCTGGATCTCATTCCCACTGCCAACCTGGTCGGTTCTTGGAGAACAAAGTGAGTTGGGGTGGATTCAACCGCTCGCCTAACCGAATCCCGGTCGAACCGGCCGTTTTGATCCGAGTCAAACAACATTAAAAAATATAACTAGTCGACTTTAACTATTTGAGAGTTGAAATTTGAGAGTGAGTTTTGATATTTAATGTAGACTCACTTTACATTTACAAATGCCAACGGTTTTTTATTTTTTTTAGTTTTTGCATTTTAACACCTCTAAATTATTGAAAATTATAATTTATTTTAAATGATTAATATTTAGACCATCTTCAAAACTATATAATTAACATAAAATATTAATAATTTTAATTATACATTTACATAATAAATAATTATATTGCGAAGTTCTTTTATGATTCAAACTCTCAAAACATAACTCCCCAAAAATATCATAGATATATAAAAATCACGAAAGTAAGTATTTATACTAATAAATGATTACATTGGATGAAAATATGTTATTATCATACTAATTCTACTATCCCCCCCCCCCCCCCCCCCCCCCAAAAATCATTTATAAATTTAAAAAAAGTCAAAATAACTAATTTTTAAATTCTCCCTCCCTTATTTAAAACATTTTAAATTTTTCTAAAATCAATAATCTTACAAACCATTTTTTTAATTAATTAAAAACTAAATATTTTGATTAAAGAAGATATACTTTTTTGAAATTTTTTTATAAAACTGAGAATTTTTAAACAATATATCTTTTTTACGCATATGAAATATTTTAAAACTAATCTTTTTTTTGAATAAAAGTTTTATATAAAACTGTTTTTTAAAAAAATTAAAAAAACAACTAAACCTAGAGTTTTTAAACAATAAGAGATTTATAAAATGATATTTTGTCAAAGAAACTTTTTGAAATACGGAAAATTATTTATAAATAAAAATAACTAAAAACTTTGTAATAATGAGATTTTTTAAAAATAACATTTTCCAAAAACAATATTCTTATAACGAAATGTTTCTTAACATATTTTTAAAAGGAAAGTATTAAAAAACACTTTTTTGAAATTTATGTTTTTAAAATATAATAAAAATATTTTATTAACTAAAGTATTTACTCACATGTAATTTTAAATATATCTTATATCAAAGTAGTGTTTTATATTTTCTAACTTTTTTTTATTAATTTTTAATACTTTTTATATAACCCGTGTAATACACGAAGTTATAAGATAGTATATAATATTATAATCTTTTACAAAAGTATAGCATCATTAAACTAAATAGTGATTCAGTAAATTCACATATGCGCCATGGTAATAGTATATCAACAGACAATAAATACTTGGGGCATATTGCGTGTTTTGGTTGGTTAATGGCGATATTTTGTAATTGAATCAATCTGGTTGAAAAAATCAATCTAGAGTTTTGATTTGTCTTTCTTTTTATCTTTATTGATTCATTTACAAAATATCGTTCCTACTGTTACACTTAAAGCATAAGAAGTCACATTATCATTTCTCATTTTCTCCGGTTTACCATAGACGTTTTTTTTCTTTTTGTATGGTGTAGTCCAAATTTTTCTTTGTTTCCTCGTTTTTTAAAATTAATGTTCTTTCAAATTTGTATTTATATTTCATATAATATAATTAAATTAAATAAAAATTGAAAATTAAAATAACTGCCATTAATTAAAAAAAATATCATAGAAATATATAAATAACATCTAGTACGGGAATAATTTAATAAAAATAAAATTAGAATGTAGTTTGGGAATTGTGATCCCTTACGTTGTCCATTTTCCCGCTTTTGTCGTAGAATAACTTCTAACATCGGCCCGGAATACGTCGATTGGTCTTTTAATATAATTTCAAGTCCATTTTTTGTTGTTTTCTCCCAACACATACTATTGTTGTCGCATCAATCCAACTCGAACTTGTTGTTCCTCTTGCATAAGACGAAGCTTCTCGACTCAAAGATGAGTTCTACGCTCGACTTCAGTTTTACTTAAGGGATTGAAGCTTTCGATCTTCGCTAAAAGTTCTTCTTGTGAGGTTGATGATTCAACTGATCATTTGACTTTTCGTGTCAGCATCTCAGGTTTTAAATTCTGATAATCTTTGAGATCGATTTTGGAAAATTGAGCTTCCGAGGATGTGATGTAGTGATCGGATTCAATGTTTTTTTATCCTTTTGTAGCTTGTGACTCCCTACCCATTGCAGAAAATTAGGAATGTGATATGACAACTCCTTAACTATTCACAAATACAACAAACTAACTAAATAAACTTACTTAGGCAATTCCCACTCCAAGTTACTATAGGTTGCAAGATCAACCCATATACTTTACAATGTGAGTTCATATCCCTCTTTTCTTATGTATTTTGAGGTGAAAACATGCTCTGTATATCAAACTAGGAATACAAATTCTAAAGTCAAAACTAGTCTTCTGCAAACTCAATGACAAATTTTGTATACTAGTAAAAATAAACTGATTATACATGTTGCTATATTTTATGATATTTTTTACTACAAAGTCTCTCTTTTTCTAAAATGTACACAACCATTAACTTCGGGGAAGCCACGAGAGTACGTAGATAGATTTATTGGCCTGACAAGCCCATTTGGTACTCGAGTTGATACATGCAAATTAATCTCGAGTGTCCTTTGAGTCAACGTATTCTTTTTGACTTGGAAGGAGCTGCATGTTCAAAAACCTTATACTAGACAAACATACTATTAGTCTGACATTTTGTGTCAAAAGGTTAGACGAGAGGGCATTCGATCACCAGGGTTGGTTGTGGACTCATGTATAATAGTTTAATTACTTGTATAGGAAAATTGTGTATTTGTTTGTACATTGTTATCTATTATATGTATACTTCTAAGCCTATATTCTTACCAACTTTTTAGTTGATATATTCTCACATTAGGTTTCAAGGATAAGTTTTAGTTGGACCTAGTTAGACTTTGAATAAAATGAAAACTTATTTGCTTATTTGGTTTATTTGTTTTTAGAACTGAATGTAATCAACAATTCAGTTTTAATATGTAATTTCTTTTAGTACTCTTTATACTTGTGATATGATTCAATTTCATCACGCCTCGGTGTTTTCGTTTTAGCCGGGGTGTGATAGATAGTTATCAGAACCAAGGTTATAGAGAATTAGGTTATTAAGAATCGAATGACCTAGACTATAACTAAGTACCTCACACATGAGTCCTTTTGTGTATATTATATGCTTAGATAGTACTTTATGTGATATGCCTTACATGATCAGTCTTATACTTTGATTACAATCAATGCACACACAATTCTCAATTCACATTCTAAGGCATTATGCCTAAATCAAAAGGATTTTCAAATTTCAAATTATTATGATTTTCAAAGTTCGTCAAAGCCTGAGTCCTATAACTGAACACATCCAATGTTGAAAGAGATGGATGCTTATATCTTCGAGAACATAAACGGGCACGACCATGCTTGGCTTAGCCATGACCGTGTTGATCAGGCTGTGCATGTGTCTTCGGGAACACAGACTGGCACGGTCGTGTCTTGTCTTAGCACGTCCTTGCCAGTTAACATTCTGTTGTCTAACTTCCAATTTGATTATGTTTTGGGCCATTATCTTCGTAATGCTACATAAACATGTAATTCGACATATTGAATATTATTAAGTATCAATTAAAAGTAATTTATGCAGAGTGTTCATAAAACCAGGGAATAATATGTATAAAAATATAAATGTTTATCAATATATCAATTATTCGTAACATATGTCGATTTGTATACAAAATATTAAATATATTTAACCGGGAGTAGAATGTTTAGAAATGATAGAGTATACTATAGATTCTTATTTGTGAATAAGCGACTCGTAGATTATGCCTTTTGAGGAAAAAATTTACACTGTGTATTTTATTCTAGAATTATTCACATACTTGGTCCTTTTTGCTAATCGGTGTTATCTTTTTTAGTAAGTTTTAATAAATGACCGAATTACTCTTACTAATAAAATACAAACACGTAAAACAAAAAAACATTGGGACAGTGATGTAATTATTTTTACTTAGGGATTATTTGTGTAATTATCCCTCCTCTATCCACCCTCTCCCAGAGTGGAACTTTTGCCAACTTTGGTGCATTCAAGTTTAATAGATCAGCTACTACATGAAGTATTTAAAGCTAGATCTAAGGACGGTTCATTGTAACAGACGAGTTTAAATGATGAGTTCATGGTGAAATCAGGGACCAAAATGGCTTCTACATGAATAATTTAAGATGAATTTAGTATATCAGGGACCAAAACAGCTAAATCAAGTGCTGATGATGAGTTCATGGCGAAATCGAAGGCGAGAAGGAGGAGATGAGCCTCCGGCAATGTTCGATGACGACATTAGGGTGGGGCTGAGTTGGGAATGAGTATTTAGGGTTTAATTTTTCATTAAAATCTTTTAACATCCACAATAGCAGACGAAGACGACAACAATAACAACAACTAAAAATAAAAGTTGGTGAAAAGGACACAGTGTGTGCAAATTCTTGAATAATTAACACAATGTAATTTAATTTTTTCAAAAAACATAATTTGTAAGTTGTCTTATTCTTAAAACCCATAATCTGTAATTGCAGGATCGGTTTTTGTCTCTCAACACGGAAATTATCTCTCAAGTTCACTAAATCTCACTCGGTTTGATGAAATCAGAATCTCTTAAGAGTTGATAATAATATACCAAGTATAACAGAACACAAGAAGATAATTTTTCAAGATACTTGTATATATTACTTCTCAACTCAAAGTATTACAAGACTCTTACTAGCATTTTACATGAGTTACAATAAGAAATTATATATACTATTACCTACAGCCGGATATACTTTGATACTAGCTGGAAACCTATGACTAAAGCAAATACTACATTGCTAAAGGTAAGGTATCTTAGATAAAATATTATCTAAGATTTGGTAGTCATGACATGTCCAAGACTTATCTTTTGTCACCAATTAAAGTTGGTAACTGTACTAACTGATAAACAATGAACAGTGGAATAAAGTATGGTCAACTACATGGGAGTGGGAAAAGCACCATGCAGTATATCAGAGATTTGCAGCTGTGACACCCTGCATATATCCCACATCGGTCGTGGACAGGGGAGATTCCTGGTTCATAAGTAATGTCTGGTTTCTAATATCACCAACGCGTTTTGGGCGTATTGGCTGTGGATGAGAGGAGAACTCCACAGTTAAGCGTGCTCAGGTGGGAGCAATCCAGGGATGGGTGACCTCCCTGGGAAATTTTCACCCGGGCAAACAAAAGCAAATCCGTGAGCTCCTCGTGAGCAAAGCGGACAATATTGGTGGTACGAGAGGCCGGGTTTTACAGAATGGTATCAGAGTCACTCCTGTGCCCGTCACGATGGTGGGACAAACCTCACCGGGGATGGTGAGGGTGTTCTCGGGCTCATCGAGGACGATGAGTCCAAAGGGGGCGTGATTGTGACACTCTGCATATATCCCACATCGGTCGTGGACAGGAGAGATTCCTGGTTCATAGGTAATGTCTGGTCTCTAATATCACCAACGCGTTTTGGGCGTATAGGCTGTGGATGAGAGGAGAACTCCACAGTTAAGCGTGCTCAGGTGGGAGTAATCCAGGGATGGGTGACCTCCCTGGGAAGTTTTCACCCGGGCAACCAAAAGCAAATCCGTGAGCTCCTCGTGAGCAAAGCGGACAATATTGGTGGTACGAGAGGCCGGGTGTTACAGCAGCGGAGTGTCAGAGGGACCATACTTATGTCCACTGGTTCATAGTAGGTTCTTCCGAAGGTTAATTGGCTTCGGAAGAACAAGTTCTTCCGAAGCCACTTATAATTCGGAAGAGGCTACTTCTTCCGAGGCTTGAGACATTCTTCAGGTCTTCATGCTTCGGAAGTCATTGTCTTGATTTCTTCTAAGTGTTGAACTTCGGAAGAAGGAAGACTTTGTCTTCGGACGTTGGAGTAGCTCCTCGGAAGCTCTTTCAGTCTTGACCTTCGGAAGCCCAGCATTTGCCTTCGAAAGTTCTGCTTTTGCTTTCGGAAGTTCTTCATCAGTTGCACGAAAATTGTCTAAGTGTTTGTTTTGGTTGCACCAGCCTTACTTGATCCAACAAACTCCCCCTAGGATGATGCTACCAAAACCTCACTTGTTTCTGCTTCTCAAAACCTTCAGCACCAAGGATAGGAGATACTTATCTGTCTCTTTGTTCTTTCCTGATGTGGTGCTGAAAAGTTTGTACAAATCATTCGTGGACAGGAGATCCAGTCTGTCACTTTAAATGATATGCACCCTTTGTTGTGTCCCTCTGAAGAGAGTTAGTTGACGGGAGTTGTAGTCATACTCCCATCTAACTATAGACTCCAGTTCCGGACCTTCAACCATTTGAAGAAAGGCTTTGCCTTTGGTTGCTGATCCTTCCTTTTCATCCTTCTCTCTCAGCTTCAACTCTTCTTCAATCTTGGCCCTTACGGTCAGCTCAGCCAGATGAAGACTGCTCAGATGATTTCTGATGTGAGCAGCTACCTTAGAGTTGGAGGGATTGGAGAATGGTTTCTCTGCTAACTCAGCAATGTCAAATCTGCTTCAAGTGTAGCAGAGAAGTGGCATTTAGCCTGTTTACCTCACCATTCTCTCTTTCCACAACAAAGTTGTGAGAAGAGTCTTCGAACCTCCACTGGATTATTTTCTTTCTAGACACAAGGGGCTGACTTGGTACCTTGTCTCCTTTCTTCGAATCCAGAAGAGTCACCAGCCTTCTTCTTAACTTCTTCTCTTCTTCATTTAGCGAGTCAGAGTTGAGACCAAGAAGTTTAACAGCCTGGTCCAATGTTCCTCTAGCAAATCAAGGAATTACTCTCTTGTGAGGGAACGTGAGGAGCCATCAACATAGGTTAGCCGTTAGCTTGATAGATCCCTTCTCACAAGAGATATCGCTCAGAGTAGTACATTTGATGAGCTTCGTCTTGATCTCCTTGAACTCTTCTAAGGAAAGAGGTTTGGATGGCTGAGAGGATGACTTGGGTGGTTGTTGGGTAGGTAATGATGTTTGGGTTCGGGGGAGTGTTTTGGGTTTGAGGATGGGGAGTTGAGGTGGTTGTTGTGATTGGGTACCAAACATGCAATTTGGTTAAATCACAGGGACCATTTATGTAATTTTCTCAAAGAAAATAAGACATTCTTGCTAATGAAAAACCGGCCCGAACCGGATGGGCAGAGCAGAGCGTAGCGTAGATCATTTCCTCTGGTATTAACGATCGTCGCACATTTCCAAATCCGTGAAGGTAGAAATCAAACTCTGCGCTAACCCACACAGCATCAAGAATTTTTATTATTATCATTATTATTATTGTTATTATCCTGTAGATCCCTCCAGTCGTCATATGGATCTTCACGTTTTCAACCTAAAACCCTAAGAGAGAGATTTCATCCAAAATCATACCCTACGTATTAAGTTAAGGAAGTTTGCAAGCTAGCCTCAAATTCAAATCGATGTTTCAGTTATAGGCTATAAGACAGCTTATACATAGTTAATTAATGCGATGGTGGTCTGCAAGTGCCGAAAGGTATGCTAATTTTCTCCTCGATGTGATTTTTGCGGTTTTTATACATTACGCTAGGTTTTCATTTAGGCAATGGACATGATATGAGCTTTTAGTTTTAGATCAAATCGATTTACCACTGATGTGTGATGTGAATCTGGGATCTAAGATCCCAAATCGAAAAGATGTTTGTGGAGACAGGAGTGTGTAATAATCCATCAAGTAGCTATCTGCAATGTGCATAAATTTCTTGTTTATTGTTATGATCAACTACTTACCAAATCTATCTGATCTGAGGTGGTGCTCACAGGCAACTAAGTTATACTGCTTCGTACACAAGGTCCCTGTTTGTGGAGAGTGCATATGCTTTCCAGAGCACAAAATATGTGTGGTAATAAATATAATATAATAATTATTCCTTGCATTCATCATGCTATAGATTTTGTTTATTTATGTCAACTGGTTGAACTATACTATTGAGAGTTGATTTCACAGGTTCGTACATACTCAGACTGGGTAATCGATGGAGAGTACGATTGGCCCCCAAGGTGTTGCCAATGCCAAGCTGTGCTCGAAGAAAACAGTGACTCTCAAACAACACGGCTGGGTTGCTTGCGTATGTTAAGAAACATGCCTCATTTCTTCTTTTAATTTTAAAACCCCGACTGTTGAAATTAACCATCCTATGTTATCTTTTTTCTATATCTTTAGATGTCCTACACACAAGTTGCTTAGTTTCAAACATTAAAAGTTATCCTCCTCACACTGCTCCAGCCGGATATGTTTGTCCGGCATGTTCGACTTCGGTAAGGTTTACTTGCATGCTTATGTTGTATATACCTGTTTATTGGGATTAATTTTGTAAAAGATTGATGTACTCCTATATTATTACTGCTCCCAACAAGATTACAAGTGAACATCAATAAGTTGATCAGAACAATTTACAGAGTCTTCATGGCATGACTTGTTACCAAATACATGAACTTTCTTCGCAGATATGGCCTCCTAAAAGTGTTAAAGACTCAGGATCCCGTTTACATTCTCAGTTGAAGGAAGCAATCGTTCAGGTAAATTCAATTTTAATGAACTGTATGCTTAAAAAATTCATTTTTGCTGTCAAGAAATTAGCGCCTGCTTCACTGAACTGTTGAATTTCCTCTGCATAATAAGGTTTGCTTAATCTGTATGTCAAAATCTGATTTTGTTCTTTAGCTTCTACTTGATAACCGTAAATATGTGTGGGATCCAATCAGAAGCATTTCAAGCGTCGTTCTTGAATTTTATAGCCTTTGGACCTGTAGCAAATGGCGTTCTTGTTCTGTTCTGTAGTTACTTATATTGACCCTGTTTTTACAAGTAACATAGAGTTAAGGTAACTACTCTATTTTCAAAGCAGCTTACCTTTTGGTACTTAGAAGAGTGTTTTCTGAACATACACCAGGTGTAATTACCAATAAAGTACTTGATATTGTTCTGAAACAGAAATATACCATGCAACAGAATTGCCTTAATCCTTGTATGTATAATATTACAACAAAATTTGAAGACATGCCCTACCATTAAATGCTTGTCAAAGATTTAGTGTGTCTTAAGAAGTCAACTCTGCTTACATTCACATTAAATTTGTTCGTAACTCCTTCATTGACCTGATGGTTGGTATCATAGTGATCTTCTTTGGTTATGCAGACTGGAATTGAGAAGAATGTGTTTGGAAATAATCCAGTCTCATTGACAGTCAGGCCTATATCTTCTGAGCCATCGATAACAAAAGATGATGTAGGAAATGCTTCTGCTAAACCTTCAAACATAGATAACGTGGAAATAGATGTTGCAAATTCAGCAAATCATCTGAGAAGCCCACCTTCTGGTGTTGTGAGTGCTTTTTATTTTACCTTCGTTCTTTAGTTTTACAGCATGTATGTTCATGTTCTTGCACACACAACTTTGTTGCATCTCTCGACTTTGCTTCTAACGGGCCCATCCTGGTAAATTTAAGAAAACTTATTAAATGGGAATGGGTCAATAGTCACCCAAAATGTATTCAAATTAGAGGTTATCAATCGTTTTATTTCAAATATCAGATAATCATTGTAATTAATATAGCTATAAATCATATATACATTGATTATTTGAATATTTTATGAAAAGGTAAGACAAAAAGTGTTTGTGGGTTACCCGTCCTGAACCTGGTTTGACATGTTACTCAACCCGGCCCTAACCCATTTTTGATATGTTACACAAGCTGTCCCACTCGTGCATTTTGCCGCCTCTGATTTGCCATGCTTACTGACCTTTTGAGAATGGAATTCAGCCTGGTGCTACCACCAGAAAGAGTGCACAGCAAGTTGAAAGGCAAAACTCTGAGGTTTCATATTATGCAGATGACGAAGATGCTAATCGCAAGAAGTACTCGAGGAGAGGTGAGAGTATCGAGTATAGAAGTCAAATTAAAATGCTGTTTTCTGCCACTTTCAAACTGATGAGGCATCCATATTAAAAGACATAAGTAGTTTCGTATTATAATTTTTATCCTATATCACACTTTTTCTTATCATGTTACCCATTTCATTGTAAATAAAATAAAATCAGGTACTTATAATAGGAAACAACTTTGTTGCTGCGAATCATCTCTGCGCATGATGTTCTCTTCATTTACTCTGTAAAACATGCTACTATAACTTATAAGTAACTGGTTTTCTTTTTAGGGACTATAGAATGGGTTAATATGACATTTTTTGTGTTTTGAAACGGTAAATATCATATAATGAGATTTTCAACTCTTAAAGGATATATATGATAATGCCCCTAAGTGATATAAGGGAAACACGAAGAAGACTGATATATTTATCTAGATTTGCTCCTAGTATTGGAAGATTATTTAGCAGCTTAATATTAATTGTAGGAAGTTTTCGCAATCAGTTTATGAAGAAATTGCTACCTTTCTGGTCAAGCGCATTGCCAACTTTACCAGTTACTGCACCCCCCAGAAAAGATGCAAACACAGATGACATCCATGCGCGCCACCATAGACCATCAAGGATGGATCCAAGAAAAATACTTCTTGTCATAGCAATTATGTAAGATTTCTTTTTACTTCATTTTTATCATTCATATCAGACCTTACCAGTTGCATTTGCTGACATTGCATATCTGCATCCCTGTATATATAAAGTACTGTGTTAGGATCCAGAATTTAAGCAGGCAATGTTGATTAAATTAACGAAAAGGGTGGCCCGATTCGAGATGGGCTAATTCTCCGATTACAAGTACTAGAAACTGGAAATTACATGAACAAGAAACAAAGATAAACATAGCTTGCTTTAGAAATCCATACATTGGGGGGGTGGGGGGAAGGTTTTATGCTTTAGAAAACTGAATTACTCATGACCTTAATAATTGTCCAAAATTCAAGCATCGATGTAAGGAATGACTGATGAAGTTATTTGTATTGGTTGCATGCAGGGCGTGTTTAGCAACAATGGGTATTTTATATTACAGAATTGCGCAACGTGGTTTTGGGGAGGAAGTAGGTCAGGAGGAGGAACAGTGATATGAGGATGCTTTATAGTCAATTGAATATTCTGCTTGTCTGCATTTCTTGTTATAATTTGGGTGGATCTCATCCCCATTATGTTTTACTCTTGGACAGATTTAAAAAGTAACCTCTTTCTTTCTTTCTTTCTTTCTTTCTTTCTTTCTTTCTTTCTTGTTTTTTCTTTTCAAAATTTGTTTGCTGTTATACTTGGTTTTGTTAGTTATTTGCACTTGCTTCAAGTAGATCCCAGTTCAGCCAAGATATTAGTGTTTTCATTTCCTTTTTGTTATCTTATGATTGTTGAAGAACCACCAACAGTTGATATTGAAGTCACTCTGGATGGATGAGTTTATTTGGTGTTTGCATAGATGGGCCAGTTAAATGTCAGCAAAACCTTTATCAACTTGTCATTCCTTTTTACTGGTAAATCCGCCAACTTTTTTTTTTTTTTTTTTTTTATCTGTTTATAACTTTAGCAAAAAGCTCCCTTTTTATCACAATCCTACTAGGCTTGGTTACAGCAGATGAGAAATTTTAAGGGTTAATGTCAAAAGCTCTAGTTCAATTGTTTTCTTTGGCAGATAGCCTTAGCCAGACGGGCTTCTTTTTTGTGCTTGCATGGGTAGATTCTTGTTTCTTATATCATTCATACTTCTTCCTTCATCCTCATCTCTATAATTTATCTAAAAAATCTCATTTTTTAAATTTATCTCTTGTTTTCTAAAAATCTTTCACATTCCATTCCCATATTCATTTCTATTCAATTATATAATATATTCTATTCATTTTTAATAATGAGTTAGTTTTCTCAAAATTACAATTCTATCATTGCATTTAAAAACAAAGAAATTTAAAACCTAATACTCCCGTCTCATCAATAATTATCTTTATCTCCAACCCAGTGTCGGTTTATCATTAATTAATATCTTAATAGAAATTAATAAATATAATTTTAAATAATCTTTTTTTAAGTTTTGTTAAACATCATATTTCATATGTCATTAGCTCTAGATATATAATTTTTTTGAAAACCACCCATCGAAGTTATGTGGATCTAATCCATTCCCTAGCGCGAATGTGATTTATGTAACGATCTCATGATCAAGTAAGTAATTGAAAAAATCGTAATGGTGATCATGTTATTAAAATCAACCATGCTAATAATGAAATTAACCACAAGAAGTGTCATGTTAAGGTAGTGATTCTATAAAAATAATATATAAAAGTGTGTTTGAAATAATGACACTATTGTTGTGTGTATTATACCGTGTATTAAACAAGCACGAGTAAAAGATATATGATCATAAATTAACTGACCGGTTAGAACATCCCGAGTCAATGATGATGTGAAATGTATTAAGACATCAAGGATTCTTCAAACTAATAAACTGTACATGTAATGTTTGTTCTGAAAGAAGGTTAGTTATTTACTAACTAGAGCAGGGTGTGAATCCTTTAATATTATGGAATCGATAAAAGATATATATCATACATAGTATGGTATTTAGTGTTTTAAATCGATGCATCGTTTATATGGTTATCAAATTTGCAACTTAACGTTTGTGTGATATGTGACGTAGCTAATAAGGTAGCAAGCACATTATTCTAGAATAACATACTTATTTTTAATAATACATGATTAATCTCAAGCCATTAATGATTATTTGAATAAGTGGTGAATATCGTATGTTTATTCATAAATTTTTTTTGTTGAGACCAGTGATGAACGTTCAATTAATAGTAAATTCAATAATTATGATAGCAAAAGGTCATGCTTAAGTTTGGAACCATTAATTACATATGGAAATAGTAATTCACATCAGGACTATTCGTTGTTGTACTCCAACACGTTACAATTGGGTTTTGGTCGGGAACCACATATATACCATCAAAGGTTATTATGTTATGCAATATATTATATAAATGTTTCATCACAATACACAGAGATGGTACCTCAAATGAGGAGGTGAATGCATGTTGAGTATAAATAACTTTCTATAGTTACGTAACTAGAGCCATTAATGAGAAATTTGCTTACGCTCAGTTTATTGATTTTCTTATTAGAGAATCTTCATTCCCTACATAAGAGGGAGATATAAGGTAGTTCATGAATAAAATAAGCTGATATGAATTATCAATGTCTCATCTTGATACTTAAATTAAATAGCGTGAACTAAAAGCTCAAAGGATAATTCATTTGAAAGATTTATGAATTGTTTAGTAGACATATTTAAAGACCTTAAAAGGGTGACTAAGTGACATGTATTAACTGCTAATGCGTCAACAAAAATTTAAGTCCTAGAAGGACAACTGCGTATTGGTAATAAGTTTAAGGTATGCTTAAATCATGGTAAACTAGTTGATTTCATAAATAAAAATCATCAAAAATTGGAACAAGCAATGAAGATGGTTAAGTCGAGATAAGAATCAAAAGGTCCCTTGAAAAGAGATTAAACATGATGGTTCTCGAAAACCTCAAGTACTTAAAAATAAAGAGATCTCAGTAAATTATATTATATCTAGAATGAAGTTAAAATCTCTTGAGAGTTTTAAATTGATAATCATATAGTGATTAGAGTGATAATAGCCAAGTTAAGTAAATATTTTTGTGAGTGGCTTAGTTGCATACAACAAAAAGGGAAGGAAAGAAGGTGGGAGTGGGTTATCAGAAAGCTAGTAAATTAGCCATTTAACACTTTAAATTAGAGAAAATCTAACGTCCGTTAATATAAATGACCTAATACGCTACAAACTTTTTACATAAATACGTCTAGTGAAATTAATAAAAACAAAAGGCATAACATGCAAGTTAGTCTATAACTAAATGATTTTATATTTATAATTGAGCAATGTTTTACAAGCAATTGAAGCATCATTAGAGTACAAAACTTCAGTTTTTTTAGGCGGTCACAAGTTCTTTTTACCTTATATATTTAAACAAGGCTTTTAACCTGCACGTTGTGGTCGGGCTGTTCGACATCATTCACGTGGTTATTGAAACGTTTACAAACTTCGTTTTGCACATTGTGATGGTGACAATAACGCATATAAGTACATAAAAAAAAGATTAACGTTACTACATATTAGTTTTAAGGATTTGAAATGTAACACAAATACAAAACAATATTATGTTTCGCCCGTTGCGACCTAATAATTTATAAGAGGTAATTTAAGCTAAAATATATAAAAAGGGTAAAACAAAAAAAAACCATAGTTAGAACACATAAGTGCTTTACAGACCTCACTTTATTTGATTATCCCTTTCGCTCTACTTCCATTAAATCATTATTAAATTTAGAACCCTAAGACGAACATACTTGCATGTCCTACGCAACGATCCAACTTGAAAATAGAAAAAAAATGTAATTCTCATTATTGAAGATAATCACATATATGACTTAACAAAGGATTTGAAGATAGACTCTTTTGTCTGGTATGCTCTCTATGTCTACCTTAAAAGTGACAGAACTAGAAACATTTGTAATGGGTCCGTCGAGGCCGGTCCGGAGAGTCCTCAAAAAATTTGGGCCCTAGGTGAGTAGAAAAAAAAGGGCTCTTATAAAATAAAGTTAATAATCTGTATGTAAAAAATTTTTAATACGACAATAATTATTTTACCAATAAACAAAAGTATTGTAGAAAAATAATTTAATTTACTTACTTAAACGAACCAAGAGACTCTCCTAGCGTTTTTGAATTGAGTTTAGGTTTAATATGTCAAAAATAATTAAATTGCTATTAGGTTTGTTAATTAGTTTGTTAATAGCCTATAGTTGTTTTTAAAATATATATACATTCATATGTAACATAATTTTTTTTTTGATTTCAGGCCCATGAGAAGATTAGGCCTTGAGCGGTCGCCCACCCCGCCCCCCTCAGGGCAGTCCATGGGGTCCATCACTGTCACTTCAAATCGACCATTAAATACTAAAACTTGAGGGACTCCGTTATTATCTAATACAACTTATTTGTTGTGAATTTTTCATTCTTTCATTAACTTGTCATCCAGATCCCCAATCGATGTATTCTCTAACCTCTCCTTCCTTATACACATCACATCACCCCCGTCTATCAATGCACCACTCCAAGTGATGATTGCCTTCATTGAAGCATGAGAAAAGTACTCTCGTAGTACTTCTTCCAAGTAAACAACCTATTTAATCGTAACATGTACAAATGGTAATACATCTTCTAAAAGTGCACAAATTCTCATAATGAAGATTAAACAGTGCTAAACAATGACTAGAAAATAACATATATATTATCATTATCATTATAATAGAGTCATGTAATACATGTAGTTGTGTTTTATTTTTGAGCGTTGGATCCATTTTAATGTCAAACTCGGTCAACCATATTGGTAGACCCGTTTGACTTAACAAAGTCAAGGAATTTCTAACACAATGTAGGTCTATTGGCTTGGCACCATAGTGACATTTTTCGGGTGCGGCCGGCCCACTTGTCGTTAACATGTTCAGTCATATTAAACTTGTTCATGTACAGTGTAATATTAGAAACTCTGTTATAAAAGTAAGCCGACGTGTTTTTCCTGAGACTCTTTTCAAAGAAATTGTGATGTAAATTCTCGTTCATAACATCCCAACTAATAGACCTTCTTTTGTATCTTTTAACCATCGAGCCCATTTCTTGTAAGCTGAGTTATTGAGGATTCTTTGGGTCATTCCACAACCCTAGTGGAAATTTGAGGTTGGCTGCTTTATGTAAAGTTTTACTGTGGTTTTGTTCGGGTAAGTTGTGAACATATTTAACGACGTATTACGTCTCTAGAAATGGAATTAAACATTGTCATTAGTTGATCAAATAGAAGACGTGTAAATATTAATAAAGGACAAACTTAACTAAATAAGCATATAGAGATGATTTAACAATTACCCTCATTTAATCTAACTTGCAAATGGCTATAGAAAAATATTTGTTTACAAGTTTAAAAATGATTTTTTAAAGATTATGTTTAAGGATAGTTATTGAATGTCAATTCGGATGCTATAGAGTATGTATATACAAAAGGGTTTGATATAGGTACACCAGCCTAGATTTAAACACCAATGCCATCATTACATCATACTAGCCGTATTGGGCAATATGTGTCCCTGTTAAATCAATAACATCTAAGAATCAATACAGGCCTTAAGAACTAATAGTTTCTGTATATACCTTGTCAGCCATACGATCTGTATGATCCAATACTACCCATATGACCCAACACTACTCATATTTGTATATATGTGTCTTTAAAAGAAGAAGAGGCAGGCTAAGTCCCAAAACTTTATACTTTATGACGGTTACCCCTATTTTTCTTGTTAACCAAGTTTCACCGACATACAACTAGCTTTTGTTAATGAAGCCCTAGTAAAGAAACTCTATACTCGAACCTTCCCGCAGTGCAATATCTGCAAGTATCATTTGGGATGAGTTTGGTACCGGTATCGTACTGAACCGAAAGTACTGATCCCGAAAATCACCAAATCTGGTACAGGTACTGAAAATGCTCGGTATAGTACAGTTTGGTACCGGTACCATTACAGTATTTGAAGGTAAAAATCGGTCAAATACCGGTACCTTACAGAAGTGAAAGTAGTGATCCCAAAAACACCAAAAACTGGGTACTGAATTGGCACAAAAAATAATTCAATTTGGGAAATTGGGTACCGGTACCGGTATTGGTTCGGTTTTGGTATTCGGTACCATTTGCTCATCCCGAAGTATCATCATCTTGCAAATGCACAGTGCCGTTAGTGCACCAATTATGATATTGGTCATACATTCAATGTGTCAGGAATCCTGCTAAGGCTTCGGTTAATGCACATGTTGTTCAATCTCCTCCTACAATTACTCACTGCTGTGTATGTTATCAATGTAGTGATTCGATCCATTTTCGCAACCAATGCCCTTAGCTTGCCAACATTGTTCATGCAGCCCAAGGGTGTGCTTTCAATATCAATTATTATCAAGCCCAAAAGAATTACGATGTGATGAAAAGTACATTCTTAGTCAATGACTAATATGCATTAGTTTTATTTGATACCAGTGCCGATAAGACCTTTGCATCTTTAAAATTTGTGTCTTTGCTTGCTAGTGCCCAAACTATGTCAGGGAAACCTTTAACAGTAGAGATAGCCGATGGAAAATCCATTACAATTCATTTTGTTATCTCAAAATGTACCCTTAATCTTAGCGAGCATGATTTCCTATTGATTTTATACCAATGCAACTTGGAAGTTTTGAAGCCATAGTAGGCATGGATTGGTTATCTAAGAACCATGCTAAAGTTGTTTGCTTCGAGAAGTTCACCTTGATTCTTTTATCATCTGGTACTGTCTTAGACATCTAGGGGCAAAGCCTTCCCAAGGGCTTAAACTCATATTTTGCAACAAAGCTCAAAAGTACATTCACATGCATTATGTGACTTTCTTAGCCCATGTTGTGAAAACGAATGGGAAATCAAATATGACTGAAGACATTCCGATCATTCGGGAATTTTCTGAAGTTTTTCACGAGGACTTAACCGATCTTCTTTTGGTTCATCAAGTCGAGTTCAGAATTGATATTGTGACTAATGAAAAACCTGTGGAAAAATCTCCTTATCGTCTTGCACCATCCGATATGCAAGAGGTTGCTACGCAACTTAAGGAGGGTTCAGGCAAACTATTTATTCCTCCAAGTTCCTCACCTTGGGGAGCCCTAGTTTTATTCGTAAAGAAGAAAGATGGTTCTTTCGTATGTGCATCGATTATTGGGAACCCAATAAGATTACTATCGCGAATCGATATCCCTTGCCGAGAATCAACAATTTGTTTGATTAGCTTCGAGTAGCTTCTCTTTTCTCCAAGATCGATCTTTGTTCAAGTTATCATCTGCTTTGATTGCATGATGATAATATTCCTAAAATAGCCCTTCGTACAAGATATGACCATTATGAATTCATGGTTATGCATTTTGCTTTAACCAAGCACCTCTTATGTTCATGGATTTGATGACAAAGCATGTGCAAGCCATACTTGGGAAAAATTCATGATTGTTTTCATCGATGATATCTTGATTTATTCAATGCCAAAATCTAATCATGAACAACATCTCGGTTTGATTCTCAAACTTCTAAAAGAGAAACTTTATGGCAAATTCTCCAAGTGCAAATTCTGGCTTAAGGAATTCCTTGGTCACATTGTGAATGATACAGGAATTTATATGGATCCTGCAAAGATTAAGGTGGTGAAGAATTGAAAAGAACCTAAAACTCCTACCAAGATTTGTTATTATTGTCATTTCATTTCAAACTTCTCAAAAATAGTTGTGCTTCTCACTGCTTTGACTTGTAAAGACAAGCCTTTTAAGTGGGGGCCTGATCAAAAGAAAGCTTGTCAAACTCTCATGCAAAAGTTGTGTAATGCTCAAATATCGATTCTTACCTATGGAAACGATGATTTCGGTGTCTATTGTGATGCTTCAAAGTAAGGTCTTGGTTGTGTTCTTATGCAATGAAGCAAAAGTCATAGCTTATGCCTCAAGCCAACTCAAAATCCATGAAAAGAACTACACAATTTAAAATCCATGAAAAGAACTACACAACTTATGATCTTGAATTGAGTGTTGTGGTTTTTGCACTCAAAATCACCGGTCAGAAAGAACTAAACATGGCACCAATCATAAAAGTCTCCGGCATATTATCAATAAGAAAGAACTAAACATGGGGCAGCGAAAATTGGTCGAGTTACTTAACGACTATGACTATAAGGTTCGTTATCATCCTGGAAAAATGAATGTCGTAGCCGACGCATTGAGTCTTAAGGACTATGTCATGATTCAAAGTGTCAAAATTCAATCCAATCTCAAAACTCGTATTCTTGAAGCCTAGCATGATTTAGGAAATGTCATGTGGTGTTGAACTTTAATTGGAAATCAAATTCGATGGTCTGCTTTACTTCTTGTATTGTGTCTGGATTGCAAATCATGATAATCTCCAAAACACCATCACGAATGAGGCTCACAAAACTCGTTATTACATTCATCCTAGCACGGATAAAATATTTCATTCATCTAGGTGCGGATAAAATGTTCACGTGTGTAAAGTTATATACATTTTTTAAGAAGATAACATAATTTTAGTTTGAAAATTTGGTTTTACTATGAGACTAAAAACTACACATAATAGGAAAGTGCACCTATCGTATAATAAAATAGTGTGAGGTAAAAACTGTGTATAAATATGTGGACACGATAAAATAGAAACTAATTAAACATGCAATTAATGTAAAATAAAAAGTTGAAATAATCAATATAATCAAGCAAGAAAGATATCATTCACCATTTTCGAATTCACTTAACTATATTTCAACGAGTATGAAACTATGGTGGTGTCTTTATTAATATAATATTAGACAAAAACTTTCGCTAGGGTTCTTAATCTTATAATAATAAGAAAAGCTAAATGAGGAGTTACACTTTAACAACCCAAGATCATGCTAAAATCACAAGAGACATAAATAAGCAATTGATATAAATATTAATTAGGCTCTGATCAAGGTCACTTAATTCTACAACTTAGGGAGAGCTAAATATGATGTAAACACACTAACTATCCTAAGAAAAAAGATTTAATTTATTTATATTAAGTTTTATAAGTATCCAAAGATAATATATATAATTATATATATATACACAGACATAATATATATAATTCCATATATATACATGGATAATTACAAATATATATATATATATATATATATATATATATACACTCTATTATTTTAATCATTTAAGTGATATATATCTAATAATCTAATTAATAATTAACTATCCTAAATAAAAAACTAACAAAATAAACTAATCATAATCCTAAAATACCATATAAATTTTGTTCTTATCATATACCCATTAAAATTATGAATTTTATTAATAAAATATTAAAAAACCTATCCTAATTAAAACATAAAACCTTAGTTTTTCAACTATAAATAGGGGTCTTATTTTTATTATTTTTCACATCAAACTTTAAATCTAGAGCTTTCATTAAAAAAAAAAAATCTCAACCCATAGCACATCTTTTGAAGATCCAAGAAGTTTTTCCTATCAAGTAAGTTTTAGTGTTCTTCGTGTTCATCATGCTCATCATGTTCATACCTTTTTCAATTTTGTTTTATCAAATTCAATCATAACTAGCTTGTATCTATGATTGCATACATATTTTGTAGTGATCACGGATCTAATATGGATCAAAGTATGAAATAAACATGAAAACATCAAAACTTTGCTTAAACATATCAAACTTGAATTTTTGGATTTTGATAGATTTGTAGGGTTAACTTCACACAACCATATCTCTCTCATAAAAAATCTTTTTTTGATGATATTTTTTTCAAAATTAAATTTAGAGAATTATCTTTCCAACTATATAAAGTATACATTCTAACTCATTGATTTGACCCCTAATAAAATTCGTGCAAGTTTAGTGTGTGAATTTGTCCAAAGTTGTCAAAACCCTAAATTTTGCAATTTTTCAATATTTTCATAAATATAATGTAAAGCAATGGTTTTTATTATAAAATAAGCAATATAAATATATTTTAAACAATAAAAATCCAAACTTTAATTTTTGTTATGCTTATCTATCAAGTTTGAATCATGTTTCTAGTAAAATTCTTTATATTTTCAATTGTAAAACTATACTATACAACTTGTTCAATCCCGTCCTTACTAGACGTATATTTACACTTGTTTCCTATACTACATAAACATACCAGATGCACCTTTTACTTGGTCTAGTATACATCTATAATCGTTTCACCCCGTATGTTGTTATATGGCAAGCAAAATGTTCTAACTAAGGAAAGATGAGGTATTTTAGTGATGAAAATCCACCAAACTTTTTGTTGGATGTGCTAATCTAAGATGATAAATATCTAGTATACGACAACCATTCTTGTACTTTTTACAATAACAACTCCTTAACTATTCACAAATACAATAAACTAACTAAATAAACTTACTTGGGCAATTCCCACTCCAAGTTAGTATAGGTTGCAAGATCAACCCATATACTTTACAATGTGAGTTCATAGCCCCCTTTTCTTATGTATTTTGAGGTGAAAACATGCTCTCTATATCAAATTAGGAATACAAATTTTAAAGTCAAAACTAGTCTTTTGCAAACTCAATGGCAAATTTTTTATACTAGTAAAACTAAACTGATTATACATGTTGCTATATTTTATGATACTTTTTACTACAAAGTCTCTCTATTTTCTAAAATCTATGAAACCATTAACTTCGGGGAAGCCACGAGAGTACGTAGATGGATTTATTGACCTGACAAGCCCATTTGGAACTCGGGTTGATACATGCCAATCAATCTCGAGTGTCCTTTGAGTCAACGTATTCTTTTTGACTTGAAAGGAGCTGCATGTTCAGAAACTATATACTAGACAAACATACTATTAGTCTGACATCTTGTGTCAAGAGGTTAGATAAGAGGGCATTCGATCACTAGGGTTGGTTGTGGATTCACGTAAAGCAGTTTAATTACTTGTATAGGAAAATTGTGTGTTGGTTTGTACATTGTTATCTATTATATGTATACTTCTAAACCTATATTCTTACAAACTTTTTATTTGATATATTTTAGCATGTTTTTAGGTAGTGAAAACTAAGTTCGTTGCTTTGCTCACATTAGGTTTCAAGGATAAGTTTTAGTTGAAACTAGTTAGACTTTGAATAAAATAAAAACTTATTTACTTACTTGGTTTATTTGTTTTTAGAACTGAATGTAATCAACAATTCAGTTTTAATATGTAATTTCTTTTAGGACTCTTTATTCTTGTGTTATGATTCAATTTCATCACGCCTCAGTGTTTCCGTTTTAGCCGGGTTGTGATAGATAGTTATCAGAACCAAGGTTATAGAGAATTAGGTTATTAAGAATCGAATGACCTAGAGTCCTAGACTATGACTAAGTACCTCACACATGAGTACTCTTGTGTATATTATATGCTTAGATAGGACTTTATGTGATATGCCTTACATGATCAGTCTTATATTTTAATTACAATCAATGCACACACAATTCTCAATTCACATTCTAAGACATTATGCCTAAATCAAAAGGATTTTCAAATTTCAAATTATTATGATTTTCAAATCCCGTAAAAGCCTGAGTCCCATAACTGAACACATCCAATGTTGAAAGAGATGGATGCTTATATCTTCGAGAACATAAACGGGCACGACCATGCTTGGCTTAGCCATGACCGTGTTGATCAGGCTGTGCATGTGTCTTCGGGAACACAGACCGGCACGGTCGTGCCTTGTCTTAGCACGTCCGTGCCAGTTAACATTCTGTTGTCTAACTTCCAATTTGATTATGTTTTGGGCCATTATCTTCGTAATGCTATATAAACATGTAATTCGACATATTGAATATTATTAAGTATCAATTAAAAGTAATTTATGCAGAGTGTTCATAGAACCGGGGAATAATATGTATAAAAATATAAATGTTTATCAATATATCAATTATTCGTAACATATGTCGATTTGTATACAAAATATTAAATATATTTAACCGGGAGTAGAATGTTTAGAAATGATAGAGTATACTATAGATTCTTATTTGTGAATAAGCGACTCGTAGATTATGCCTTTTGAGGAAAAAATTTACACTGTGTATTTTATTCTAGAATTATTCACATACTTGGGCCTTTTTGCTAATCGGTGTTATCTTTTTTAGTAAGTTTTAATAAATGACCGAATTACCCTTACTAATAAAATACAAACATGTAAAACAAAAAAACATTAGGACATTGATGTAATTATTTTTACTTAGGGACTATTTGTGTAATTATCCCTCCTCTATCCACCCTCTCCCAGAGTGGAACTTTTGCCAACTTTGGTGCATTCAAGTTTAATAGATCAGCTACTACATGAAGTATTTAAAGCTAGATCTAAGGACAGTTTATTGTAACAGACGAGTTTAAATGATGAGTTCATGGTGAAATCAGGGACCAAAATGGCTTCTAAATGAATAATTTAAGATGAATTTAGTATATTAGGGACCAAAACAGCTAAATCAAGTGCTGATGATGAGTTCATGGCGAAATCGAAGGCGAGAAGGAGGAGACGAGCCTCCGGCAATGTTCGTCGACGACATTAGGGTGGGGTTGAGTTGGGAGTGAGTATTTAGGGTTTAATTTTTCATTAAAATCTTTTAACATCCACAACAGCAAACGAAGACGACAACAATAACAACTAAAAATGATAGTTGGTGAAAAGGACACAGTGTGTGCAAATTCTTGAATAATTAACACAATGTAATTTAACTTTTTCAAAAAACATAATTTGTAAGTTGTCTTATTCTTAAAACCCATAATCTGTAATTTACTCAAAACTTTTTGAACGACTTTTGGATCACTAATGGATCGCTTGTCATCCAATCATCTCTCTTACCCGAGTACAAAACCTTGATACTCTAGGCTGACACGTGTTTAAATAAAAGTTCGTATATTAGTGTGTCTTCATCAATACCGAAATTAAAACCATCCGCAAAAGGAATAGATAAACTTTTTTTTTTTAATTAGATTTCTTATCAACCCGGTTCAGATTAAAGAAAAATAACATTTTTGCTAATGAAAAACCGGCCCGAACCGGATGGGCAGAGCAGAGCGTAGCGTAGATCATTTCCTCTGGTATTAACGATCGTCGCACATTTCCAAATCCGTGAAGGTAGAAATCAAACTCTGTGCTAACCCACACAGCATCAAGAATTTTTATTATTATCATTATTATTATTGTTATTATCCTGTAGATCCCTCCAGTCGTCATATGGATCTTCACGTTTTCAACCTAAAACCCTAAGAGAGAGATTTCATCCAAAATCATACCCTACGTATTAAGTTAAGGAAGTTTGCAAGCTAGCCTCAAATTCAAATCGATGTTTCAGTTATAGGCTATAAGACAGCTTATACATAGTTAATTAATGCGATGGTGGTCTGCAAGTGCCGAAAGGTATGCTAATTTTCTCCTCGATGTGATTTTTGCGGTTTTTATACATTACGCTAGGTTTTCATTTAGGCAATGGACATGATATGAGCTTTTAGTTTTAGATCAAATCGATTTACCACTGATGTG
The DNA here is from genome assembly GCA_025506415.1 of Flaveria robusta. Taxonomy (NCBI): domain Eukaryota; kingdom Viridiplantae; phylum Streptophyta; class Magnoliopsida; order Asterales; family Asteraceae; genus Flaveria; species Flaveria robusta. The sequence continues at coordinate 20,521,202 of CM046460.1, forward strand.
TGATGTGAATCTGGGATCTAAGATCCCAAATCGAAAAGATGTTTGTGGAGACAGGAGTGTGTAATAATCCATCAAGTAGCTATCTGCAATGTGCATAAATTTCTTGTTTATTGTTATGATCAACTACTTACCAAATCTATCTGATCTGAGGTGGTGCTCACAGGCAACTAAGTTATACTGCTTCGTACACAAGGTCCCTGTTTGTGGAGAGTGCATATGCTTTCCAGAGCACAAAATATGTGTGGTAATAAATATAATATAATAATTATTCCTTGCATTCATCATGCTATAGATTTTGTTTATTTATGTCAACTGGTTGAACTATACTATTGAGAGTTGATTTCACAGGTTCGTACATACTCAGACTGGGTAATCGATGGAGAGTACGATTGGCCCCCAAGGTGTTGCCAATGCCAAGCTGTGCTCGAAGAAAACAGTGACTCTCAAACAACACGGCTGGGTTGCTTGCGTATGTTAAGAAACATGCCTCATTTCTTCTTTTAATTTTAAAACCCCGACTGTTGAAATTAACCATCCTATGTTATCTTTTTTCTATATCTTTAGATGTCCTACACACAAGTTGCTTAGTTTCAAACATTAAAAGTTATCCTCCTCACACTGCTCCAGCCGGATATGTTTGTCCGGCATGTTCGACTTCGGTAAGGTTTACTTGCATGCTTATGTTGTATATACCTGTTTATTGGGATTAATTTTGTAAAAGATTGATGTACTCCTATATTATTACTGCTCCCAACAAGATTACAAGTGAACATCAATAAGTTGATCAGAACAATTTACAGAGTCTTCATGGCATGACTTGTTACCAAATACATGAACTTTCTTCGCAGATATGGCCTCCTAAAAGTGTTAAAGACTCAGGATCCCGTTTACATTCTCAGTTGAAGGAAGCAATCGTTCAGGTAAATTCAATTTTAATGAACTGTATGCTTAAAAAATTCATTTTTGCTGTCAAGAAATTAGCGCCTGCTTCACTGAACTGTTGAATTTCCTCTGCATAATAAGGTTTGCTTAATCTGTATGTCAAAATCTGATTTTGTTCTTTAGCTTCTACTTGATAACCGTAAATATGTGTGGGATCCAATCAGAAGCATTTCAAGCGTCGTTCTTGAATTTTATAGCCTTTGGACCTGTAGCAAATGGCGTTCTTGTTCTGTTCTGTAGTTACTTATATTGACCCTGTTTTTACAAGTAACATAGAGTTAAGGTAACTACTCTATTTTCAAAACAGCTTACCTTTTGGTACTTAGAAGAGTGTTTTCTGAACATACACCAGGTGTAATTACCAATAAAGTACTTGATATTGTTCTGAAACAGAAATATACCATGCAACAGAATTGCCTTAATCCTTGTATGTATAATATTACAACAAAATTTGAAGACATGCCCTACCATTAAATGCTTGTCAAAGATTTAGTGTGTCTTAAGAAGTCAACTCTGCTTACATTCACATTAAATTTGTTCGTAACTCCTTCATTGACCTGATGGTTGGTATCATAGTGATCTTCTTTGGTTATGCAGACTGGAATTGAGAAGAATGTGTTTGGAAATAATCCAGTCTCATTGACAGTCAGGCCTATATCTTCTGAGCCATCGATAACAAAAGATGATGTAGGAAATGCTTCTGCTAAACCTTCAAACATAGATAACGTGGAAATAGATGTTCCAAATTCAGCAAATCATCTGAGAAGCCCACCTTCTGGTGTTGTGAGTGCTTTTTATTTTACCTGCGTTCTTTAGTTTTACAGCATGTATGTTCATGTTCTTGCACACACAACTTTGTTGCATCTCTCGACTTTGCTTCTAACGGGCCCATCCTGGTAAATTTAAGAAAACTTATTAAATGGGAATGGGTCAATAGTCACCCAAAATGTATTCAAATTAGAGGTTATCAATCGTTTTATTTCAAATATCAGATAATCATTGTAATTAATATAGCTATAAATCATATATACATTGATTATTTGAATATTTTATGAAAAGGTAAGACAAAAAGTGTTTGTGGGTTACCCGTCCTGAACCTGGTTTGACATGTTACTCAACCCGGCCCTAACCCATTTTTGATATGTTACACAAGCTGTCCCACTCGTGCATTTTGCCGCCTCTGATTTGCCATGCTTACTGACCTTTTGAGAATGGAATTCAGCCTGGTGCTACCACCAGAAAGAGTGCACAGCAAGTTGAAAGGCAAAACTCTGAGGTTTCATATTATGCAGATGACGAAGATGCTAATCGCAAGAAGTACTCGAGGAGAGGTGAGAGTATCGAGTATAGAAGTCAAATTAAAATGCTGTTTTCTGCCACTTTCAAACTGATGAGGCATCCATATTAAAAGACATAAGTAGTTTCGTATTATAATTTTTATCCTATATCACACTTTTTCTTATCATGTTACCCATTTCATTGTAAATAAAATAAAATCAGGTACTTATAATAGGAAACAACTTTGTTGCTGCGAATCATCTCTGCGCATGATGTTCTCTTCATTTACTCTGTAAAACATGCTACTATAACTTATAAGTAACTGGTTTTCTTTTTAGGGACTATAGAATGGGTTAATATGACATTTTTTTGTGTTTTGAAACGGTAAATATCATATAATGAGATTTTCAACTCTTAAAGGATATATATGATAATGCCCCTAAGTGATATAAGGGAAACACGAAGAAGACTGATATATTTATCTAGATTTGCTCCTAGTATTGGAAGATTATTTAGCAGCTTAATATTAATTGTAGGAAGTTTTCGCAATCAGTTTATGAAGAAATTGCTACCTTTCTGGTCAAGCGCATTGCCAACTTTACCAGTTACTGCACCCCCCAGAAAAGATGCAAACACAGATGACATCCATGCGCGCCACCATAGACCATCAAGGATGGATCCAAGAAAAATACTTCTTGTCATAGCAATTATGTAAGATTTCTTTTTACTTCATTTTTATCATTCATATCAGACCTTACCAGTTGCATTTGCTGACATTGCATATCTGCATCCCTGTATATATAAAGTACTGTGTTAGGATCCAGAATTTAAGCAGGCAATGTTGATTAAATTAACGAAAAGGGTGGCCCGATTCGAGATGGGCTAATTCTCCGATTACAAGTACTAGAAACTGGAAATTACATGAACAAGAAACAAAGATAAACATAGCTTGCTTTAGAAATCCATACATTGGGGGGGTGGGGGGAAGGTTTTATGCTTTAGAAAACTGAATTACTCATGACCTTAATAATTGTCCAAAATTCAAGCATCGATGTAAGGAATGACTGATGAAGTTATTTGTATTGGTTGCATGCAGGGCGTGTTTAGCAACAATGGGTATTTTATATTACAGAATTGCGCAACGTGGTTTTGGGGAGGAAGTAGGTCAGGAGGAGGAACAGTGATATGAGGATGCTTTATAGTCAATTGAATATTCTGCTTGTCTGCATTTCTTGTTATAATTTGGGTGGATCTCATCCCCATTATGTTTTACTCTTGGACAGATTTAAAAAGTAACCTCTTTCTTTCTTTCTTTCTTTCTTTCTTTCTTTCTTTCTTTCTTGTTTTTTCTTTTCAAAATTTGTTTGCTGTTATACTTGGTTTTGTTAGTTATTTGCACTTGCTTCAAGTAGATCCCAGTTCAGCCAAGATATTAGTGTTTTCATTTCCTTTTTGTTATCTTATGATTGTTGAAGAACCACCAACAGTTGATATTGAAGTCACTCTGGATGGATGAGTTTATTTGGTGTTTGCATAGATGGGCCAGTTAAATGTCAGCAAAACCTTTATCAACTTGTCATTCCTTTTTACTGGTAAATCCGCCAACTTTTTTTTTTTTTTTTTTTTATCTGTTTATAACTTTAGCAAAAAGCTCCCTTTTTATCACAATCCTACTAGGCTTGGTTACAGCAGATGAGAAATTTTAAGGGTTAATGTCAAAAGCTCTAGTTCAATTGTTTTCTTTGGCAGATAGCCTTAGCCAGACGGGCTTCTTTTTTGTGCTTGCATGGGTAGATTCTTGTTTCTTATATCATTCATACTTCTTCCTTCATCCTCATCTCTATAATTTATCTAAAAAATCTCATTTTTTAAATTTATCTCTTGTTTTCTAAAAATCTTTCACATTCCATTCCCATATTCATTTCTATTCAATTATATAATATATTCTATTCATTTTTAATAATGAGTTAGTTTTCTCAAAATTACAATTCTATCATTGCATTTAAAAACAAAGAAATTTAAAACCTAATACTCCCGTCTCATCAATAATTATCTTTATCTCCAACCCAGTGTCGGTTTATCATTAATTAATATCTTAATAGAAATTAATAAATATAATTTTAAATAATCTTTTTTTAAGTTTTGTTAAACATCATATTTCATATGTCATTAGCTCTAGATATATAATTTTTTTGAAAACCACCCATCGAAGTTATGTGGATCTAATCCATTCCCTAGCGCGAATGTGATTTATGTAACGATCTCATGATCAAGTAAGTAATTGAAAAAATCGTAATGGTGATCATGTTATTAAAATCAACCATGCTAATAATGAAATTAACCACAAGAAGTGTCATGTTAAGGTAGTGATTCTATAAAAATAATATATAAAAGTGTGTTTGAAATAATGACACTATTGTTGTGTGTATTATACCGTGTATTAAACAAGCACGAGTAAAAGATATATGATCATAAATTAACTGACCGGTTAGAACATCCCGAGTCAATGATGATGTGAAATGTATTAAGACATCAAGGATTCTTCAAACTAATAAACTGTACATGTAATGTTTGTTCTGAAAGAAGGTTAGTTATTTACTAACTAGAGCAGGGTGTGAATCCTTTAATATTATGGAATCGATAAAAGATATATATCATACATAGTATGGTATTTAGTGTTTTAAATCGATGCATCGTTTATATGGTTATCAAATTTGCAACTTAACGTTTGTGTGATATGTGACGTAGCTAATAAGGTAGCAAGCACATTATTCTAGAATAACATACTTATTTTTAATAATACATGATTAATCTCAAGCCATTAATGATTATTTGAATAAGTGGTGAATATCGTATGTTTATTCATAAATTTTTTTTGTTGAGACCAGTGATGAACGTTCAATTAATAGTAAATTCAATAATTATGATAGCAAAAGGTCATGCTTAAGTTTGGAACCATTAATTACATATGGAAATAGTAATTCACATCAGGACTATTCGTTGTTGTACTCCAACACGTTACAATTGGGTTTTGGTCGGGAACCACATATATACCATCAAAGGTTATTATGTTATGCAATATATTATATAAATGTTTCATCACAATACACAGAGATGGTACCTCCAATGAGGAGGTGAATGCATGTTGAGTATAAATAACTTTCTATAGTTACGTAACTAGAGCCATTAATGAGAAATTTGCTTACGCTCAGTTTATTGATTTTCTTATTAGAGAATCTTCATTCCCTACATAAGAGGGAGATATAAGGTAGTTCATGAATAAAATAAGCTGATATGAATTATCAATGTCTCATCTTGATACTTAAATTAAATAGCGTGAACTAAAAGCTCAAAGGATAATTCATTTGAAAGATTTATGAATTGTTTAGTAGACATATTTAAAGACCTTAAAAGGGTGACTAAGTGACATGTATTAACTGCTAATGCGTCAACAAAAATTTAAGTCCTAGAAGGACAACTGCGTATTGGTAATAAGTTTAAGGTATGCTTAAATCATGGTAAACTAGTTGATTTCATAAATAAAAATCATCAAAAATTGGAACAAGCAATGAAGATGGTTAAGTCGAGATAAGAATCAAAAGGTCCCTTGAAAAGAGATTAAACATGATGGTTCTCGAAAACCTCAAGTACTTAAAAATAAAGAGATCTCAGTAAATTATATTATATCTAGAATGAAGTTAAAATCTCTTGAGAGTTTTAAATTGATAATCATATAGTGATTAGAGTGATAATAGCCAAGTTAAGTAAATATTTTTGTGAGTGGCTTAGTTGCATACAACAAAAAGGGAAGGAAAGAAGGTGGGAGTGGGTTATCAGAAAGCTAGTAAATTAGCCATTTAACACTTTAAATTAGAGAAAATCTAACGTCCGTTAATATAAATGACCTAATACGCTACAAACTTTTTACATAAATACGTCTAGTGAAATTAATAAAAACAAAAGGCATAACATGCAAGTTAGTCTATAACTAAATGATTTTATATTTATAATTGAGCAATGTTTTACAAGCAATTGAAGCATCATTAGAGTACAAAACTTCAGTTTTTTTAGGCGGTCACAAGTTCTTTTTACCTTATATATTTAAACAAGGCTTTTAACCTGCACGTTGTGGTCGGGCTGTTCGACATCATTCACGTGGTTATTGAAACGTTTACAAACTTCGTTTTGCACATTGTGATGGTGACAATAACGCATATAAGTACATAAAAAAAACGATTAACGTTACTACATATCAGTTTTAAGGATTTGAAATGTAACACAAATACAAAACAATATTATGTTTTGCCCGTTGCGACCTAATAATTTATAAGAGGTAATTTAGGCTAAAATATATAAAAAGGGTAAAACAAAAAAAAACCATAGTTAGAACACATAAGTGCTTTACAGACCTCACTTTATTTGATTATCCCTTTCGCTCTACTTCCATTAAATCATTATTAAATTTAGAACCTAAGACGAACATACTTGCATGTCCTACGCAATGATCCAACTTGAAAATAGAAAAAAAAATGTAATTCTCATTATTGAAGATAATCACATATATGACTAAACAAAGGATTTGAAGATAGACGCTTTTGCCTGGTATGCTCTCCATGTCTACCTTAAAAGTGACAGAACTAGAAACATTTGTAATGGGTCCGTCGAGGCCGGTTCGGAGAGTCCTCAAAAAATTTGGGCCCTAGGTGAGTAGAAAAAAAAAGGCTCTTATAATATAAAGTTAATAATCTGTATGTAAAAAATTTTTAATACGACAGTAATTATTTTACCGATAAACAAAAGTATTGTAGAAAAATAATTTAATTTACTTATTTAAACGAACCAAGAGACTCTCCTAGCGTTTTTGAATTGAGTTTAGGTTTAATATGTAAAAATAATTAAATTGCTATTAGGTTTGTTAATTAGTTTGTTAATAGCCTATAGTTGTTTTTAAAATATTTATGCATTCATATGTAACATAATTTTTTTTTGATTTCAGGCCCATGAGAAGATTAGGCCCTGAGCGGTCGCCCACCCCGCCCCCCTCAGGGCAGCCCATGGGGTCCATCACTGTCACTTCAAATCGACCATTAAATACTAAAACTTGAGGGACTCCGTTACTATCTAATACAACTTATTTGTTGTGAATTTTCTATTCTTCCATTAACTTGTCATCCAGATCCCCAATCGATGTATTCTCTAACCTCTCCTTCCTTATACACATCACATCACCCCCGTCTATCAATGCACCACTCCAAGTGATGATTGCCTTAATTGAAGCATGAGAAAAGTACTCTCGTAGTACTTCTTCCAAGTAAACAACCTATTTAATCGTAACATGTACAAATGGTAATACATCTTCTAAAAGTGCACAAATTCTCATAACGAAGATTGAACAGTGCTAAACAATGACTAGAAATAACATATATATTATCATTATCATTATAATAGGGTCGTGTAATACATGTAGTTTGATTAAAATAACAACTAAGTATTTTGATTAAAAAATTCAAGTCCTTAAATTAATAATTTTTAAAATATATTTTCATTAAATAACAACTAAGTATTTTGATTAAAAAATATATTTTTTCAAAAATAAAATTTTCTAAAACTATGATTTTCTAAAAAAATGAAGCTTTTTTAAACTATGAAATATTTAAATTCAATCTTTTTATAAAATAAAAGTTTTATAAAAGAACATTTATTTAAAACAAATCCGGAGTTTTTAAACAACAAAATACTGATAAAATAATAAAAAATTTTCAAAGCAATTTTTTAAAACAAAAGTTTTAAAAATAATAAAAAAATCAAAATACTTAACCATACGTAAATTTAATCATATGTTATATTAAAATAACGTTTATAATTCCTACTTATCATCAATAAATATTTACTATTTTTGTTATTCAACCCGTATAATACACGGGGATATAACCTAGTATATTATATAAAGTTTCATCACAATACACAGAGATGGTACCTCAAATGAGGAGGTGAATGCATGTTGGGTATAAATAACTTTCTATAGTTACGTAACTAGAGCCATTAATGAGAAATTTGCTTATGCTCAGTTTATTGATTTTCTTATTAGAGAATCTTCATTCCCTACATAAGAGGGAGATATAAGCTAGTTGGGGAATAAAATATGCTGAAATGAATCATCAATGTCTCATCTTGATCCTTAAACTAAACAGCGTGAACTAAAAGCTCAAAGGATAATTCATTTAAAAGATTTATGAATTGATTACCAGACATATTTACAGACCTTAAAAGGGTGACTAAGTCACATGTATCAACTGCTAATGCTTCAATTAAAATGTAAGTCCTAGAAGGACAACCGCGTATTGGTAATAAGTTTAAGGCATGCTTAAATCATGGTAAAATAGTCGATTTCAGAAATAAAAATCCTCGAAAATTGGAGCAAGCAATGAAGATGGTTAAGTCGAGATAATAGTCAAAAGGTCCATTGAAAAAAGGTTAGACATGATGGTTCTCGAAGAAACTAAAGTACTTAAAAATAAAAAGATCTCAATAAATTATATCATGTCTAGAAGGTATGAAAACGAAATAAAATCGACGTCAAAAATAATTTTGTATATAAGAGCGCTTGAATGATGTAAATGACAAGAATCAAGAAATAAGATCAGCCTATAAATGAAAATGATTGGTCAAAATGGAAAAACGTAATATGAAAGAGTTAAAATTATTTAATAAAATAGAAAGTTATTGGACTTGTTATCCATATACATGAAGTTGAAAAGTATGTTGGAGATAAGCGAGTTCTTTATGAGAAATAGTTATATGAAGTAATGAAAGAAAATCAAAGAAAAATTTATGACACAAGGATTTTACAAAGACCTATAGTAGATTATGAGAAGATATATTCTCTAGTAGTGGATGCAATGTTATTACAACATCTCATTCTTCTGATAATAGTAAGATAGAATTGATATGTGCCTTATGAATGTTGCGACTCACATAAAATGAGATTTACATGAAATCTATGAAGGTTATAAAATTACCAATCATGTAAAGAAAGTTCTCTGGAATAGTATAGATGCTAATACAAATACAGATTCGGATATCTTATTATGATTATATGTATACATTGATGACTTGTGTATGCCTGAAACTCCTCATGAGTTACTTAAGATTGTTGAATCCTTAAAAGGTGATTCATGAAAAGTTTGGTAAAACTAAGTTTTGTATTGACAAGTTAAACATCTTTAAGATATAATCCTTGTAAACTAACAAACATACATAAAAGAAATTAGAGTTAAATTCAATTTTACTCCTTTAGGTTTGTTAAAAATAACTATTTTCCTCCAAAAGATTAAAAACATCAATTTACCTCCAAAAGTTTCATAAATTGTTTCAATTTTAATCCAAAAGTTTCATTAGTTGTTTTAATTTTATCCAAAATAATGAAACATTTGGAGTGAAATTGAAACAACATATGAAACTTTTGGAGGTAAATTGATGTTTTTAATCTTTTGGAGAAAAATGATTACTTTAGTTAAACCTTAGGAAGTAAAACTGAAACTAACTCAAGAAATTATAATGTATGATTATCATGTATTGATAAACAAGATATTGGTACAATATGATTTTAGAAATAAATATAATGAAATCTTTGCATATGATTTATAAATTGACATGTGAAATGAAGAAGTTATATGTCAAATAACTCTAAAAGATGCATGAATGCACATAACTCGTCAGGATGGAAAAAGTTACATGGTGTTTGTAAATGCTTAAAGCAATAAAGTTAAGAAATATGTAAAGTCAAGTCGAATGTGCTATAAGCGATTCATTGCATATCTCGAAAAAAAGAGATAGATGCAATTGATTCATGTGTCTTTATCAAAACATTAATATATATATGTTTACAAATATTATAAGATATGTAAATATATATGATCTCATGAAGAGATTCAATGTTTAAATTAGTAAAAACAAATTTGAAATGAAAGATGATATTGCATCAATGTATCAGTCGATATATGGAGTATTTTTGTACATCACTCAATTTATATAAAAGATATGTTAAAAAATTTAATATAATTTGGTTATCAATATGCTTTGATAAAAATCATTAGTCATGGCGAATATGCATAATTGATTCAAAGAATATATCTAATAATCTCTTATAAAAGGTATAAGATTATATATTATGTTAGCAATTAGTACATTATGTTATGGGTTATCTTGTTTCTAGAAAAAAGATATTAAAATAAGGTAGAACTAGCATTTGAATACCATAAAGTTATAGAATATATGAGATTATACTTTACTAACCCACTAAAACAAGTTTGGTTAGTCTTTATGGATCTTGCGGTATTTATTTACAAGATGAGTCAATCAAGTCTTGTATGAAGATAATACATCAGTACTCTGCATAAGAAATTATCATTGAAAGATCAAGCGACGAACTGTTAACTACAAAAGTCATACAAAAAATTTCATTGAAGTTCAAAACCCATCAATTGAAGTTATATAAATCAGGGGGAGTAATACGCATTGTACTCTTTTTTCCTTAGCTATGCTTTGGATTTTTGTCCCACTAGGTTTTCCTAACATGGTTTTTTAATAAAGCAGCATCTCTAAGCGTACTGATAACCAAAGGGGAACGCTATAAGTAATTTATAAATATAGTTATTAATTCCACGTTATAACTTCTAAATTTATTATATTTGTATTAATATTATAGCCCTATGAATAGTGGCTTTATAAATAGTGGCTTTTGTATTTGATATTTTACATCAAATTGAAAGAATTCTACTCTCCGTATTTTTTTCTTCTCATGATCATATTGTCCTTATGTTTATATCTATCCTAATAAAAAATTACATCTATTGCCACATGTCATCCTTATATGCAATCTCACATCAAATTTCCCGCCCAAAGTTATTTAACCCATATATACTAACCCACGGGTCACTATACCCAAAACTATAGATCCGGCTGCTAGCCGACCTGTGCTTCACCAAAACCCTAAATCAATCTCTTAGTTTACATGAGCTACTCCTAGCGTCTTTCTCTTAAACCTTCATACAAGGTTTCTCTTCCTTATACAATTCTTTGCAATTAGGTATGTTTTTCCTTTTGATTTTTTTTTATTAAAATACAAGTATTCTTACATGCTCGATCGATTTTAAAACCTCACATACGTATTTTTGATTTGTTTTGCTTCGATTTAGGCTTTTCGATCTCTCATTCTTTATTTGCCATGCAATAATCTAACGATCAGGTATGGTTATTTTGTATATTTCAATTCTGGTTATTTTAGGCCTTTCAATTAGGAGCAAATCAAATTCTGAAATCATTATGCCTTATCTACACTATGTTTGTTTTGGGCTTTATCTGATCATAAACCTTTGTTCGTTGATGCAAAGGCCAAAGCATGTATGATTCTAAACATTTACTATTGAAATTTATTGTTTACAAATGTGATTAGGCTCACAATCCTTTTTTATGTATGATAAAAGTTTGGTTCGTTGTTGGTTGTGAAATAGTGAGGCTTTCATTGTTTCTGGAAGGAAAATATAAAATTATGATTAGTGACACTAATTAAGGACCCTAAGATTACTACAGGGGAAAAGAAGTATATAGCTTGGGTTGAATTGAACAACATATATTCTTTTTTATTCATTCACTAATGCACTCTAAGTGTTTGATAATATGCCTTATTGAACATCATATATCTTTCGGCTTAGTAAGTAGGCCTTTATTGTATGTTTTGACTGTAGTAGCTTACATTTAGTTATGTTTTCTATTTGCTTTACTTTGAGGATACACAAATTACTCAATTTGAAATAAAGGATGAAATCATCCAAAAGCAACAAAAAGGACATCAGGGAATGATGGGTCAAGCAAAACAATTTTAATAATGTGCTTGTGAAACTTTATAAGAACATGATATGAAATGAGAACTTCATAAGTACGTATAATCTGATTGTGATATAAAATTATATAGTTTTCTTCATATAGAAAGGATAATTGAATTTGTATTTACTAAGTTGTGTGCTGCAAGTGAAAGAATTAATACATCGCCACACAATTGATAAAAGTATCTATTCATTTATTACTTCACTCTCTCTCAATGTTAACACTTTATGCAAAGAGAAGAAAGTGCAGGCACAAAAATAGAAAGAGGCTGGTAATGTTGCTTACAAGAAGAAGGCTTTTTAAAACTCCTATTATGTAATGGGGATATTTTGTTCCTAACGAATAGAGTTGTAGTGTACTTGGAGATGGGAAAGGTATGCACCTATCCTAATTACATTATTTTTTGTGAATTGAAAAGTTTGAAACTTTGAATATATGATATGCCTGTGCATAATGGATTTTAGCTTAATATTATTATATTGAAATAGTAGTATGTAGTTTAAAGTGGTAATTTGATGGCTTTAGTATTTGTCTTCTATTGTATTATACCCAAATTAGTGATCTAATGGGTATGCATAAATCAGATTTTGTGACTAACTCTGTTTGCTTAACAAAGTCTTTAGACTATAGGTGTGCTTAACAAAGTCTTTAGACTATAGGTGTCTGCTATTAAGTTTTCTCTCTTATTGGCTATTTGGTTATTTGTTATGAAATTCTTTGATGGTTATTTTTACAAGCTAGATTTTTGAGCATAACACTTGATCTTAATAGTAGATCATGATAAGATGGTCAAAGAAAGCTACCATGTTGGTTGACCTGTTAAATTTTTCTAAATGTTATGTTAGTGGAAGTTGATGTAGTTATGCATTTTCAAATAATTTTCTGGAAATTCTATAGATATTATGATTTAATGACCGAGAAACACTCATATAAATATTTATAGTTTTATTTTATTTTTCTACGTAATTAAAATACTTCCAATTATGTAACTTTATTTACATATTTTAGGATTATATAATTTTTATTATATAACCGCATGTAATACACGGGTCTATAACCTAGTACTCTATATATTAGTTGTTAGTAGGTCGTTTTTTCACAACATTCTATTTATTTTTAATAATTTTTCCTTTTTTTCCACTCACTTCAACTCACAAAATATATTAAATAATTGATATAGGAATGAAAAGTGACCTATCAAATATGCGGGATAAGTATGCTTTCTTTTTGAAAGTATAAGAATTGACATGGGGATGAGGGATGGGATGAAGTAAATTTTTATGTTATTTTATAAAATTTGAAACTTTTTATTTTTTTTGTTTTACCTTTACAACTTAAAATAATATACAAGCCACTATCCTGATTCCAGCCCATATGTATTGCGGACAAAAACATTCTTTAAACTTTGTTTCTTTTATACCATATATATATTACTAGATAACCATGTTTGGTATTAAATATGATTTCTAGTTACATTGAATAACTTTAATAGTCTTATCATCACGTATGCAGTTTTAAATGGAACATAATTACTTGTAACTTAGGTTATGTTTTGAGAGGGAGCCCATTCTAAACCAAAAGTGAACACATAAGTGTTTTATAGACCTCTTTTAATTTAATTATTCCTTTCGGTCTACTTCCATTCAATCATTACTAAATTTAGAACCCTAAGACGAACATACTTGCATGTCCTATGCACCGATCCAACTTGAAAAAAAAAGTAATTTTCATTATTGAAGGTAATTGCATATATAACTTAACAAAGTATTTGGAGATAGATGTTTTTTTTGTCTAGAATGCTCACTCTGTCTACTTTAAAGGTGACAGAACTAGAAGCATTTCTAACAGGGTCGACCAGGGCCAGTCCCGAGAGTTCTTGAAAACTTTGTGCTCTAGGCGAGTAAAAAAATGACCCTTATAATATAAAATTAATAACCCATATGCAAAAAAATATATAATATGACAATAATTATTTTACCAATAAATAAAAGTATTGTAGCAAAATAATTTAATTTACTTAAGCGAATCATGAGACTCTCCTAATGTTTTTGAATTAAGTTTAGATTGGATAAATGATAGCGAAGTTAACTAATTAAAATGTTAATGGGCCCTACGTTTCAATAGTTCAATATAATTAAATTGTTATTGGGTTTTTTAGTTGCCTATAGTTGTTTTTAAAAAATATATGTACATACATGTATAACATATTTAAAAAAAAAAAAATTTCAGGCACAAGAGGAGTTTGAGCCCAGTGTGGTCACCCACCTGCCCTCCTTTGAGCCGTCCATTGGGTACATTGCTGTCACTTCAAATCGACCAATAATTGAGAGACTTCATTACTATCTAATGCAGCTTCAATGTTGCCCATTTTCCATCCTCCAATTAACTTGTCGATCAGATTCCCAAACAGTGTATTCTCCAACCTCTCGTTCGTCATACACATCACATCGTCCCCGTCTATCGATGCACCGGTCCAGGTGATGATTGCCTTCATCGAAGCGTAAGAGAGACTCTTGTAGTACTTCCTCCAAGTAAACAGCCTGTTCAACCGTAACATGTATAAGTGGTAATACATCTTCTAAAAATGCACAAATTCTCATAAGGAAGATTGAACGGTACAAAATGGTGACTAGATAATAACATATATATTCTCATTACCATTATGAGAGTGTCGTGTAATACCTTGTAGTTATGTTTTATTTTCGAGTGTTGGACCCATTTTAACATCAAACTCGGTCAACCATATTGGTAGACCCGTTTGACTTAACAAAGTCAAGGAATTTCTAACGTAATGAAGGTCAACCATTGTAATATTAAAATCTCTGTTATAAAAGTAAGTTGATGCAATTTTCTGAGTCTCTTTTCAAAGATGTTATGGTATAAATTCTCGTTCATAACATCCTACCAATCAACCTCCCTTTGTATCATTTAACCATTTAGTCCATTTCTTGTAAGCCAAGTTATTGAGGATTCTGTGGGTCATTCCACAACCCTAGTGGAAATTTGAGGTTAGTTGCTTTATGTAAAGTTGAGCCCTTTTTACTGTGGTTTTCTTAATTCTGGTAAGTTGTGATCATGTTAAATGATGTTTTACGTCTCTAGAAATGGAATTAAACATTATCATTAGTTGATCAAGTACAAAAGGTGTATTTATTTATAAAGGGCAAACTTAACTAAACAAGCATATAGAGATGATTTAGCAATTATCCTCATTTTATCTAACCTGTAAATGTCATTCTTTTACAAGTTTAAAAAACAATTTTCTATAGGTTTTTGTTTAAGGATAGCTATTGAATGTCAATTTAGATGCTATAATGTATGTATATACAAAAGGGTTTGATATAGGTATACCTACCCAGATTTAAACACCAACGCCCTCATCATATCATACTAGCCATATTGGGCAATACTGGTCCCTATCAAATCAGTAACATCTAAGAATCAATACAAGCCGTACGAACTAATAGTGTCTGTATTATCTCATCAGCCATACGATCCGTATGATCCAATACTACCCATATGACCCAAAACTGCTCATATTTGTGTATATGTTTTCTTAAAACATATAATTTTAAGAGTGATAGAAATACTATTCAAAAGTAAAGGTATATAATCATTATAATAACATCTTCTTTAGCAAAAAGCTTCCTTTTTTTATCACAATCCTATGTCTGGTTACACCGGTTGAGAAATTTTAAGGGCGAAGATTAAAAGCTAGGTTCAATTCTTTTCTTTGGCAGATAGCCTTAGCCAAACGGGCTCTTCTTGTTTGTGCTTGCATGGGTAGATTCTTGTTGCTTATAGCAATCATAGTTCACTCCTCAACCGCATCCCTATAATTTAACTAAAAATTTTATATTTTAAATTCGATATGAGAATGAAAAGTGACCTATCAAACATGGGGGATAAATATGCTTTTTTGTAAAAGTATAAGAATATGATATGGGAATGAGGGATGGGATGAAGTTAATTTTTATGTTATTTTGTGTAAAGATAAAGATAGAGTTGGAGACGAGGGAAGAGTTTAGAATGCTTGTAGGCTTAATTGTACCTTGTCAATAGGTTACATGAGGGTGTTAGATTTTTATAAATAACTAGTTTTAAGTAACTATAATTAGATGTATAATATATTATCTATAAATATATAATTTTAAAAAATACGCTGAAAACATATTTTATATAAGAGTAAAATTACAAAAAAGTTTCTTTAGATATATACCAACTTACATGCGTCGTTTGTCTTTAATAATAGGCAAATTGGATTTTAAAAATCCAAACTATTACCTATTGGCTAATAATAATCCAAACTATTAATTTAGCTGGTAACACTCCCAACTTTTATTTTTATAATCAACAATACTCCAAGTGGCATAATTTTCAAAATTTTACGCTGGATTTGTATCCATTTTAGTCTTAATTAGCTTGTATGTTTCTTCATTTCGTTCATAATTATTGTTGCAAACCGAATCGAGTCCAAATCAAACGTAAAAAAAATGAAAATTATCTCATTGGGACTGTTGTTGGTAATAAAAGTGAAAGTTGAGAGTGTTAACGGCCAAATTGATAGTATGGATTATTATTGGCCAATATGTAATATTTTGGATTATTATAATCCAATTTACCTTAATAATATCATATAAAAGTCTTCTAGCATATTTGTTCCTTTACGCTGATTGACGTTAAAAAGTTTAGTTGGTTTTCTCAAAATGACAATTTTATCATTGCATTAAAAAACAAAAAAATTTAGAACCTCCTATCTCTGTCTCATCAATAATTATTTTCATCTCCAACCCAATGTCATTTTACCATTAAGTAAAATATTAATGACATTTAATTAATATAACTTTTAAAATATTTTCTTTTAAGTTTTGTAAAACATCATTTTCACATGTCATTAGCTCAAAACATGTAATTTTTTAACTGCGAAAAACTGTAAATAAATGAATACAAAAACTTTAAGTCACGGTTTCTTTTTTTATATGAAGTTCTGGATAATATCAACGCCCTCATCGCAACGCATTAGCCTACGTCTACAGGTTTAATTGGAAAGGACAAGATTAATGTTAACATAAGTAGTGTGGTGTTTCCAACCTTTTAGCACTATTCTCAAAACAGCCGAGCAATGTAGTTAGTCCGGGACCGAGAAGCGACTGCATAATATGTTGGTTTGTGTGTTTTTCAGCCGCCTTATTTTCAAAATCTTTTTAGTTTTTTAATTTTTATTTTTTTATAACCTCATTCGATAATTTCTGGTTCGTTTTTTTAAAACAACTTTTAATCTACTCATATTAGTTATTTATATTTGTAAGCTTCGAGATTTAAACATTTGTTTTTTTATATAAAGGAAAGTAGATAAGCACTAGGATGCCCTCTTGGGGCATGTTTCATACTTTTTAACAATTAAATTAACACCAAAAGAGTAGTTAGATTCATATTGTAAGTGCTAATCAATGCAATACCTCCACCAGAGGATGCATGAGAATATATATAATACAAAATGTTACACATAGATACACAAGGAATAAACAAAATACAGTTAAGGAAACAAAGAATATTAATATGTCAATTTGTCTAACACATATTTTATTTAAAATTATTTGTCGATTAATTAGTCCTTCATTTGAAGCAACGTGCCAACACATCCATGCTTTGAAGCATGGAGCATGGAGGAATTCATATTTTTCATCATCTTTCGTCTGGGTCGTATCTATTACTAGACCAGACCAGACTAGATAGTATAATTATAGTAACATATTACGTATAATCTATATTTGTTTCGTCGTTGTTTGTAATATTGCTGTTATATATTAATTTATTAAAGATTGAATTTGGAGATCGTGCAATGGCCGCCCATTATGATTCCTTTGCCAGGAGGTTTATTGATTAATATTAACAACAACTAACTAATTTTTTTATTTTCAGTCATCCAAAAACGCAACACGTTAAGTTTTCTTTCAATGGCTCGCTGTTTGTAATTTATAGAATCTTTCTTATATTACCAACAAAACTAATGCAATTATCGATTGATCTATCTATCTATATATCCTTTGTAGAATATAATTTTTAGATTCAGTATAATTAAGCTTCCTATTATCTGCTTTTGATTGATGCTTTATCTGAAAATCCGTAATTACTGTTAACTAAGTGTGATTATAATGACGAAAGCTTGAATTCAAGTAATTCACAGAAAGCTTCATCCAGTAACATGCATATTCATATCAGATCGATCTCAACACCTACTGGGATCATTTTCTAGAACTTCACTCTCAAATTAGATCATTCTGATGAATTACAAGTGCTGGAAGTTCCTACTTAAACAAGCTTTTGTCTGGCAACTCACTGGATCTTCTAGCTTGTTAACATGATGATAACATGCCATTATCACTAAATATAAACAATCAATGTTTCTGCAAGGATGGCCCTTTGACACATAACCTTGTCAGAGAGTCCAATAATCTGTTTTAAATCCCATGAAAGGTGGTCATAACCTTGTCAGAGAGTCCAATAATCTGTTTTAAATCCCATGAAAGGTGGTCATCTTAGCTGTAATTAACCAAACATTCTAATCATTCTTTTAATTAAATTTCTGATATTAGTCTGTTTTATTATACATTCTCTGGTCAACAGAACAGACAAAGCCAACCAACTACCACATACTCTTCGCGTATATACACGTCTTTATACCTGTTTTCCCCAAGTGCATAGCTTCTCTTAATTGACACCTCATCTCCGATAACAGAAAGAAAACTTCTGTTAGTTATTCCCTTCACCTCCCATTTTTTGAGAGAAAATATGGAATTCTTTAGTAGAACATACTCCAGTGAAGAGGCTGATTTTATGTCACATATATTTGGCAGTTTTTCAACTAAATTACACAATGTTTCCACTTCTCAAGATTCTTCTGCATTTTGGCCGCACTGTGAATCAATTGATGAAGCTTCATTATCCATTTCAGATAACACGAATGGCACCATGCCTGCTTTTTCACAAGAAAACAATTGTACCCATGGCAATAATGCAATTTTTCCCACCTCATTTGACGAAAGCTATTCCTCGATTTACTGTTCAAGTGGCAGCCAAAAGGGTGTTTCTGTTATTCCTTTCATCTCAGCTGCAGAATATAGCATTCTGCCCCCAAACATGAGGAAACATTCTTGTAATGATGCAGATGTATGTTCAAATGGATACATTTTGCCAATTACTAATTTAAACGTGATCTGCTGCAATGAGTTCTGATAAATGTCGTATAATGTAGGTCCACACGAGTTGGAAAAGATCCAAGTTTACTAAGAGTCAGAAGCTTGTTTCAAAAGTTAACATAGATGGAGTTGACCATGATGTCGCAAGGCTGAACACAAGTGGCAAGAAAAGAGCAAGCGACAGCTCATCAACTGATACTCAAAGTGTCTACGCTAAGGTAGGTAAATAACTAATTTGATATGAATAAAACCTTTAAATCTTAAGCTAATCGAAACATTTTTAGTGACATAAAGCTGATTACAGTTAGCTATGCTTGTCTTCTGCAGAAAAGAAGAGAGAGAATTAATGAAAGGTTAAGAATACTGCAGAATCTTGTTCCTAATGGTACAAAGGTAGGCAGTTGATTAAGTTATGCGTCTTTTTAAAAAAAGAATATTTAAAAAAGAAGTATATATTAATTAATTTTCTGGTAATGAAGGTTGATATTAGCACAATGCTTAAAGAAGCTGTTGAGTATGTGAAATTCTTGCAGCACCAAATCAAGGTGAGTAAACAAAATCAAACAGTATTGAAACGAATTAGAAGAACCTATTCTTAGAAGCAGAGGCAGATAATTAGGTATTTAGCATAACAAAAACAAAGTATTTCTGATAGAAACTCAAAATTCAGCAGACTTGCTTCAATTAAAATTGAGAAAAATAACCCTGTTCGAGATGGGTAATCTCCAATACAAGTACAAAGACTTTTTTAAGAAAATAAGAACATAAAACATAAACTAACTAAAGTCTGCCTTTAAATTAGAAATTATTAGTAACTGCTCCTGCTATTCAAGTTCCTGCTCAATAAATGCTCCTGCTTTAGCTTCCTTCAACTTGAAAACCGCCCCCCACTCTTTCAGATTCTTGCCTTATTTATACCCATGTTCGAGTGGATCCAAAATAGATCCAAACACCGAATTAAACTGCTCCAACCCGCCTCTTACCCCTTCTAGAATACGTTTTCATTGGTACTGTATCATTACAATCCGCCCGGTAAAACGCCTTGTCCTCAAGGCGGAAAAAAGGAAATTGCTCAACTAATAGATCATAGGATTCCCAAGTAGCTTCTTCGATCGGTCGATATAACCAAGAGACCAACAATTCTAATTCCCATCGACCGGCTTCAAATACCCAACGATGATCAAGAATAGAACCCGGTTCAACATCTAAAACCCAATCCTTAGTAATAGGCAGGGGAGCAAGGGTTTCATCCACGAAGGATCCGTGCGCAGGCTTCAACATGGAGACATGAAATACGGGATGAACTTTAGCATCTGGTGGTAACTCCAACTCGTATGCCACCGGTCCAACCACCTTTTTAATGCGGTAAGGACCATAGAACCTGGGAGAAAGCTTCTCATACCTGTGCTTAGCCAAACTTTTCTGGCGATAAGGTTGTATTTTCAGGAAAACATAATCACCAATTTGAAAAGTAAGTTCTCGCCTTTTTTGATTAGCTTGGTTGCGCATCCTGTCTTGTGCTTTTTGGAGATTAATGTAAAAGCTTTAGCATTGCATCGCGCTGGACTAACTGATCCTCTAACTCTGCATTCTTGGTCTCTCCAAACACATAGGGAAACAACGCAGGGGGTTCTCTCCCATAGACAATCGAAAATGGTGTAGTTCCTGTAGCTGAATGGAAACTAGTGTTGTAAGAATATTCTGCCCAAGGTAAGAATGTGCTCCATTGTTTGGGTTGTTCACTAGCAAAGCATCGAAGATACGCTTCCAAACACCGATTGAGGACCTCGGTTTGGCCATCCGTTTGGGGATGATAACTAGTACTCAGCTGCAATTTAGTGTTGCTTAAACGGAATAGTTCCTGCCAAAAATTGCTAAGAAACACTACATCTCGATCGGAGACAATTGAACGAGGGAAACCGTGCAAACGCACCACTTCTTTGCAAAAGACAGCCACAACCCCTTTGGCAGTAAAAGGATGTAATAAGCATATAAAATGGGCGTATTTACTTAACCGGTCGATCACCACCAAAATGGTATCCGCTTGACTGGAACGAGGAAGCCCCACAATGAAATCCATCGAAATGTCTTCCCATATTTGACGAGGAATCGGCAGCGGTTGCAAGAGACCGGCAGGTGAGAGCGTTTGATATTTATTTTGTTGGCAGATGACATAATTTTGTACAAAAGCTCGAATTTCCTACTTCATTTTAGGCCAATAATAACGATTTGACAACCGCTTGTAAGTTTTAAGAAACCCCCCATGACCACCCGTGGGGGTGTCATGTGCTTCTTGAATGATCTTCCGTTTGAGATCAGGAACCTCAGGAATGTAGAGGCGACCTTTGAAGAATAGAAACTGATCCACAAGAGCATGGTTGCCCACGGAAGATGGGTCTGCTTGCAACTGCTGTATGATTTGACGGGCCACTGGATCATGTTGCAGGCCCTGTTTAATGTCTACAATCTCAGCACAATAAGGGATTACTAGTGTAAGCAGTTCACTAGTCTGAGGTCTGCGCGATAAAGCATCCGCACCACGATTTTCCCTTCCAGCTTTATGAACAATCGTGAAGCTGTAAGGCATCAATTTAACCAAAAATCGCTGCTGTTCTGGAGTGGTTACTCGCTGCTCCAGTAGATACTTTAATGTATAATGATCAGTACGAATCAAAAAATGTCAACCAAGAAGGTAATGACTCCATTTTTGAACCGCCAAAACCAGCACGAGTAGTTCACGATCATAAGCTGATTTGAATCGGTGAGAAGAAGAGAATCCTTTACTAAAATAGGCAACCGGGTGATTTTCTTGTGACAGAATTGCACCCACCCCATTGGAAGAAGCATCACACTCCACAACAAACCGCTGCGAAAAGTAAGGCAACCTTAAAACCGGGGCTGAAAACAAGGCCTGTTTCAAACGATTGAAAGCAGATAAGGCCTCTTCAGACCAACGGAAACCATCTTTTTTAGTCAATGCAGTAAGGGGACGGGCGATGATTCCATAATTTTTAACAAACCGCCGGTAGTACCCTGTAAGCCCCAAGAACCCTCGTACTTCTTTAACATTGGTAGGTATCGGCCAGGACTGCACGGCTGAAATCTTCTCCTCTTCTACCTGAACGCCTTCTGATGTGACCACGTGTCCCAAAAATACCACTTTGGATTGCCCAAAACAACACTTAGATTGCTTTGCAAAGAATTGGTTTTCCAACAGCAACTTTAGTGCCTCATCTAAATGTACTTTATGCTGCTCCATGTTGCGACTGTAAACCAAAATATCATCAAAAAACACAAGAATAAAACGTCGTAAGTAAGGACGAAATAAATCATTCATGATAGCCTGAAATGTTGAGGGTGCATTAGTTAGACAGAACGGCATAACTTTGAATTCATAATGACCCGAATGGGTGCGAAAAGCTGTTTTGTGGACATCTTGCGATGCCACTCGGATTTGATAATATCCCGAACGGAGATCTAACTTAGAAAATATCCTGGCCCCGTATAACTCGTCCAATAATTCATCAACATTTGGAATGGGATACTTATCGGCTATAGTCAACTTGTTTAAAGCACGGTAATCTACACACATCCTCCATGTATTATCTTTCTTTTTTACCAACAGAACTGGACTTGAAAAGGGGCTGTTACTTGGTTTTATAAATCCCGCGGTTAACAGCTGTTCAACTTGGTTTTCGATCTCGGTTTTTTGTGAGTGTGGGTATCTATAAGGCCGAATATTGGGTGGTACGGCATCGGGAAGCAACGGTATGGAGTGAACTTGGGTTTGATTGGGAGGTAGCTGAGTGGGTTCCTTAAAAACAATGTTATATTTTTGGAGGATTGGCTGTAATTGGGTTGGTAGTGGAAATTGGTTTCGGGCTCAATGGCAAGGTGCTGAAATGAAGATGACTTCTAGGGGCCTGAAGAAACTCCTTGTAGTTTATACTTTTTCCCATCAATGGTGAAAATCATAAACAATTCATTCCAATTAGCTTGTACAGTGTTTAGGGTTGCCAACCATTGAATGCCCAACACTAAATCGGCTCCACCTATCGAAAATAGGAAGAAGTCTTGAACAATTTTTAGATCATCCACCTGCACAGTTAGTTCTTTGCAAATTTGACCACATCGGATCACATCACCGTTCCCAATTTGTACCCCAAAAGGCGATACTGGTTGGGTAGCAAGCTTAAGCTCAGTAACCAACACATCTGAAATAAAATTATGCGTGGATCCTCCATCTACCAATATCAAAATTTCCATAGAATTTAATTTACCGAGTACCTTCGTTGTTGTCGGGTGTGGGCGGCCCAAAATGGCATGTAGGCTAATTCCCGCTGTCTCCTGATCCTGGATCAGAGTTGTATCAATCTGCCCCTCCTCATCATTGGGTTCCTCCTCCACTTCGAGTAATTTTAGCGTACTAGTCTTACACCGGTGACCCGGTCCGTACTTATCTCCACATCGAAAACACTCCCCTTTTAAGAACCTAGTTTGTTTTTCTGAATCACTAATCCGCAAGGGAGATTTGGACTGTGCAGGCGATAAAGTGTTGGCTACAGGTTTGAATTCTGATTTTGGTTGAACAGCCCAAGTCGCCTTCTTCTCTGGTTTCGTGTGATTGAGCTTGGACTCATATTCGAGGGCTAAACTAGCAGCTTTAAAGACTGACCGGGGCTTGTGTATTCTGACATCCGACTTCAATTCTTCCTTTAATCCATTGAGGAAAACCCCCAACAAATAATGGTCGGGCCAGTTGGTCACACGAGATGAACGCCGCGCAAACTCTTGCCGATACTCATACACTGTTCCTGTTTGTTTTATACTGCATAAGTATTCGTCTGGATTCTGAAACTCCGGAGGTCCATATTGTTTTTGAAAAGTAGTAACCAATTCCTCCCAGTAGGTAATTTCTTGTTCAGCTGAAACCCACGAATAAAAGTCTAACGCATCTCCCTCCAAATGTATTGCAGCAACATCGACCTTATCTTCATCAGGTGTATCATAAAACCGAAAGTATTTTTTAGCTTTCAAAATCCATCCCCGTGGATCACCCCCTCCGAATGTAGGGAAATCGATCTTATGATAGGGTCGCCGGTTATTGTTCAAAAAACTGGTCTCCCCTTCTTCTGATCGGCCTCCTCCACTGTTATGTTTTTCCCGTCTAGCTGCTTGCAGTTTCAGAGCAGCAATATCTTCTTTCCATGACTCCATCGACTCAAGTTTAGCCGCGATTGCAGCCAGTTGGTTGGCAATTGCATCCGCATTTGATCCTGTATCTGAACCCCGAGTATTCACCATTATGGCACCTTCGTTTCCCGGCAATGGAACCAAATGATAGAAACTCAAAATTCAGCAGACTTGCTTCAATTAAAATTGAGAAAAATAACCCTGTTCGAGATGGGTAATCTCCAATACAAGTACAAAGACTTTTTTAAGAAAATAAGAACATGAAACATAAACTAACTAAAGCCTGCTTTTAAATTAGAAATTATTAGTAACTGCTCCTGCTATTCAAGTTCCTGCTCAATAAATGCTCCTGCTTCAGCTTCCTTCAACTTGAAAACCGCCCCCCACTCTTTCAGATTCTTGCCTTCTTTATACCCATGTTCGAGTGGATCCAAAATAGATCCAAACACTGAATTAAACTGCTCCAACCCCTCTGCTCCGACCCGCCTCTTACCCCTTCTAGAATACGTTTTCATTGGTACTGTATCAATTTCACTATAAGAGCGAATTGAATTTTGATTCCACAAAAAGTATTCATTTTAATGAAAACAACATATAATATAACATGCCTTCATCCAAATACATAAACTGCTTATGGTGTTTGCAGATGCTGAGCTCTGATGATCTATGGATGTACGCTCCTATTGCATACAACGGGCTGGACCTCGGACTTGATGTGAAGCTACCTTCTCCAAGATGATGACCCATACAGCCTTGTTGATTCAATAAAATTAAAATAAAGAAAATTTTAATTTTTTTATTTTTAAGGTGGTCTTTTTTCAGGAGTGTTTTTGCTTGAAATATAATCATCTTTAGAGAATGGTTTGCTAATTTGGTGCTAACATCGTGTGTCTGGACGTCTCTTCTTGCTACTAGAAAACTGTCAATTTCTTCTTCATTTGTTACGTTAATGTTGTTGGATATACATGTAGGCTAAATGAGACAGTTAATGAACAAATGATCTTAGGTAGGCAGGATATATCACTTGGCTTATCATCTGTCACTATATGAAATGTGCGTAAAGAACTACTCCTAGAGGCTAATTATGGCTCGTTACATACCTTCACTCTGGTTGTCACGAGGTATGGATCCACAATGAGGATGTGGAACTGAAACAAGATTTTTATGCTACAATACTGCAGATCGATGCACCAACATTTTGGCCATTCCAAACCTTTCGATCAAAAAGGAATAATGTGGATAGCAGATATTCTAAACTGATTGACATCAGTACCTACCTGCAATACTATGAATGGCAATAATAGAATATGGAACTACTGTAATCCAGAAACAGTATTAATTTATATCTGTGTTCTGTAACATACTATATTTAATTATTTATTAATAAAATCTGAAGTTTGGGTGGGTCAGATTACCTTAATTGATTGTTTTTATGGTTTGAGCTTTTCTTCAATATATATGGAAGTTTTGAGCCTATTTGTTGGTGTAAACATAGTATCTTACACAAAGTTTTAATTAAAACTAAAGTTATTACCTTTTGTACGTTTGTAGGTTTAGGATTTCATGTTTCTTGAATAGATTTCTAAATCATGTAGACACACTTACAGCTTAAAGTATTTCGACAGGAAGAGTTGTACAAGGATGAGAATGTACTTTCTTTAAGAATTCATATTTGAATAGACCAAATGAATTTCTTTATATCGGGGTCGGGGCTGAATCATCACAATGATTGGGATGAAGCACTACAACTCTTCATTACAAGAGTACAACTGGCGGTTATAAGTGTCAATAGATGGACAGCTATATCGATCAGTGGGAAAATCTTCTGCATTAACTCTATCAGCGGAAACTTAGTTACTATTGGTGTCTTGTCTTTTAGCAAGCTGCTACTGCTGCCCGGTTGCCACTGAAGCTTTGAAGCTCAGTTGACGCTCATATGATCCCCACAAATTTCAGCACCGTAAGCAATAAGCCAGGTTAGAGATTGCAGTTGCAAATCTTCAGCATAATAAAGGTATAGTGAATGTTGTGAACTATCAGACACTCACTATTTTGCCCATATGTATGATGGACAAAAACATTCTTTAAACATTGAAACTTTGTTTCTCTTATACCATGCATATTTCTAGTTACATTGATTAACTTTAATAGCCTTTTCATCACCTATGTAGTGTTAGATAGAACGTACACACTTGCAACTTAGGTTATGTTTTGAGACGGAGTCCATTCTAAACCCAAAGTGAACACATAGGTGCTTTATAGACCTCTCTTTATTCGATAATTCCTTTCGGTCTACTTCCATTCAATCATTATTAAATTTAGAACCCTAAGACGAACATACTTTCATGTCTTACGCAACGATCCAACTTGAAAATCGAAAAAAAGTAATTCTCATTATTGCACGTATTCACATATATGATTTAACAAAGGATTTGAAGATAGACGTTTTTGTCTGGTATGCTCACTCTGTCTACCTTAAAAGTGACAGAACTAGAAACATTTGTTGCAGGGTCCACCGCCGTCACTTCATATCGACCATTAAATACCGAAACTTGAGAGACACCGCTACTATCTGATACAACTTCAATGTTGCCAGTTTTCCATTCTTCCATTAACTTGTCGATTAGATCCCCAACCGGTGTATTCTCAAATCTCTCATTCGTCATACACATCACATCACACCCGTCTATCGATGCACCCGTCCAGATGATGATTGCCTTCACCGATGCATGAGAAAATGACTCCCGTAGTATTTCCTCCAAGTAAACAACCTGTTTAACCGTAACACATACAAATGGTAATACATCTTCTAAATTCCCATAAGGAAGATCGAATGAGTACAAAATAACATATATATATTATCATTATCATTATGACTTATGAGAGTATCGTGTAATACCTTACCTGTAGTTGTGTTTTATTTTTGAGCATGGGATCCATTTTAACATCCAACTCGGTCAACCATATTGGTAGACCCGTTTGACTTAACAAAGTCAATGAATTTCTAACGTAATGAAGGTCAATTGGCTCGGCACCATAGTGACATTGCAGCCCAATTCCCATTTTGATTCCGCTATTTCCCGGGTAAGCATGAATCTCCTTAAGCTTTCTCAAGTACTTTTCAGGTGCGGCCCACTTGTCGTTAACATGTTCAGTCGTATTAAACTCATTCATGTACAATGTCGTGTTGGGATCAATATTATAAACTCTGTTATAAAAGTAAGCCGATGCATTTTTCCCCAGTCTCTTTTCAAAGAAATTATGGTGTAAATTCTCATTCATAACATCCCAACCAATTAACCTCCCTTTGTATCTTTTAACCACCGAGTCCACTCGTTTGTTTGCTGCTTGTAACAACTTTTCGGGTGAAAGTTTCTTGACCCATTTCTGTTGGTACTTAACATCATCCACAAGACGGTGTGGCCTCTAACAATGATCCCATGTTCATCAGCAAAATTCAACATGGCATCCGGGTCAGTGTAGTTTTCTTGACCCGGTTGCGGTTCAGTGTAATACCATTTGAGCTCGTTGTGGAAATCAGCTGCTGTGAACTTGGAGGAAAACCATTTCTTGTAAGCCGAGTTATTAAGGATTCTGTGGGTCATTCCACAACCCCAGTGGAAATCTGAGCTTAGCTGCTTTATGTAAAGTTTAGCCCCTTTTACTGCGGTTTTGTTCGGGTAAGTTATGATCAAGTTTAACGGCGTTTTACGTCCCTAGAAATGATGGAATTAAACATTATCGCAACTTCAAGTACAAGACGTGTATTTATTTATAATGGACAAACTTTACTAAATAAGTATACAGAGATGATTTAGCAATTATCCTCGATTGACCTAACCTGTAAATGGCTTTTTTTACAAGCTAGTTTAATTTTTCTAAAGGTTTATGTTTAAGAATAGTTATTGACCGTCAATTTAGCCACTATAGTGTATGTATATACAAAAGGGTTTGATATTGGTATGCCACCTCAGATTTAGACACCAACGCCCGGCCTAATCACATCATATAGCCATATTGGGTAACACGGGTCCCAGCCAAATCAGCTTCATCTAAGAATTAATACCATTCATATGAACCAATAATGTTTGTATTACCTTGAGACACACATGATCCAAGACTGCCCATATATACGACCTAACATTGCCCATCTTTGTAACATATATTCTTTTACAAAAAATATAATTTTTAAAAGTGATAGAAATAATATTCAAAAATTAAAGATATATGATCACTATAAAAACAGTCTTTTTTTTTTCATCATATCTCTCGTTATTTCATTACCTAATTTTTAAGTCTGGAATTTAAAACTCCGATTATTAGGCTTTGGCTAGTTTTGTTTGGGGTTCTAATGTTCCTTGGGATATATCCCAATTGTTTCAATGCCTTTAGTTCTTAGTATTTTACTTTTACTAATAAAATTAATTTGACCGTAGTACTTTTACCTAAAAAGTTTCATCTAATTCCAAAACCCGTCATCTTTTAATTTTAGAAAAAGAAAGTATGAAATATTTATTGGGTAAGCTAGCTAGTCAAAACAAATCATATTAAAATAGTATCAAAGTTAGAAATGAGTTGTTACAAAAAAAATTTAAAAAAAATTAAAAAAAAAATAAAGCTAGCGTACCACCGGTAGTGATAATATAAATGCTAATATTCAAAACATCTACCCTAGTAATCTATCGATCACTGTGTATTTTTAAAAATATAAATGCTACATGAATTACGGGTATATTAATTAAGTCTTAGACAGGCCCAGCCCAATAAGATTATTAGGTCAGGAAGTGGCCTAAGGCCTTCACATGTTGAGTGCCTCAAGTTTTTTTAGTGTTTGAGCTAGGGTAATTATAGTTTTGGGTTAGCTACTACATAATTACAGGCTTGGTATTAATTGAAAAAGATTTATCTTATGAAATTAAGTATAAAAATTTGATTGAAGAGTTTGTTTCAAAAAAAACTAGAAAAATAAGCTTTATATAAATGTTTCACATGTTTTTTAAATATATAAAAAGTAGATAAAAAAATTATTAACTCCGCCAAATACAAGCTATTTAGTTTATTTTTACCGGTCCCAAACCCAGATAAAGGAGGAGGGTTTTTATTAAAAGCTTAAGAAAAATGTCTCCAAAATTAACCTCGTCTTAGGCCATTAAAATGATTGAGCCGGCTCTGGTCTCAGACATAGCTGATGTGACGTGACTAAGGTCATAATACAATATTGGCCAATATATATATGGTTGTGCGTGTGTGGTGTCTGGATAAGTGGGGGAATGATTGAAACTGGAGATGACCTCATTTATCTTTTTCTCTTGATAGGACCTCCATTCTTGTTTAGTGTGTGGACTAAACAAGGTGTTTTCATCGAACTTTTTAACTGGGCTCTTCTCCTGCATGCATTGGTGAAATAATTACAACTTTGAATTGAAGACTTGAAGTACGTACGTAATCAATATATATATATATATATATATATATATATATATATATATATGCATAAATCCTAAAACTTGAGCTTGCCTTTGCTGCTGCATAGCTATCCTCATTGCCCTGGGCTCGACCTGGATCGAAAAATGGAAAATTACAGTAAGAATAGATAGATATATAATGGAACATTCAAGAAACACAAACAACTAAAAGCAAGCACATATATATATATATATATATATATATATATATATATATACACAAAGTACATATAGTAACCTGATTTCAGCAAAAAGCATAAATGAAGAAGAAGAAGAAGAATGATAATGGATATGGTTTTCATTATAAGTTAGCCCAGTGTGTGTTCAATTCTAAGAATAAGATCCAAACATATATAATGCCAATGGGGGTGTCATGTGGGTCTGTACCATATCTACACGAATAACTACAAACGAATCTTTTACTTCAATTATTTAGTATTGGACCCCAAATCAAAGAGAATATATATTTTAGTATTTTACCCAAGTCCTAAGTTACATTTTGCGTCCCTCTGATATGTAAAATGCTACTAAAATGGTCTCTAAAACTTTCAGATTTTCAGGTCCGCTAACACGCACTCAACACCCGGCCAGTTGTTGAGATCCATCATGTGTTGCAATTAGTGATTCAAGAACACCTGAAGACCACACACATGTTGGTCTAGAATCGACATTATAACACGAAAATAGACAGATCGTTGTGGAAACTAATATAACTCTTTCAATATTATAAAGATTATTAAAACCACACAAAATATAACATCCTAACATTTATATTTATACTAATACGTACATATCTTACAAAGCAACACTCCTTATTAAACTCAAACTAGAAAACTTAATCAAATTATATACTAATTCCTAAAATAACTCACTTAATCTTCTACCAAGATAAACATACTAATAAAGTTAATCCTACTAATCATCTCCTAATCTCCTAATACTTATAAAATAATCAAGATTAGCCTAGGGCCGGCTCAACGTTTTTAGAGCCCCCAAGCGAACTAAAATATTATGGGCCTTTAGAAAATTAAAAATAAAAACCCTCCTCTTGTGTCATTCAATTCTTCAATAACTAATTCGACCTAATTGGAAGTGAAAAACAAGTTAATTGAACTCTATGGCTAATATCCTAAGTGAATATGTAAAGCAATCTAAATGAAAGAATGTATGTACGGTACTAAGGATTGAACAAATTGTTTGTAAACTAACCTTAAAGCAACCATGAAAGTGTAAATTGACATAAAAGTTTATCTTTTTGTATCCTCAATATTAAAGTTCTTGACTTTGTGTCTGTGAAGTGAAAAGCAAAATCGTGATTGACTTTATAAGTTTGCCTTCTTTTGCTTGTGACTTTGTGAATACTGAAATCGAACATTTGAACAAAATCAAAATTCACAAAATTTTCCGAGTAGTAAAAATAAAACCAGTAAGAATCAGAACAAAGACACAAACATATGACAAAGCTCAACATCTTATTAACTGATCATAATCCACCATGGTTGTCGCCCATTGCCCAATCGATTGTCGATCTCTTTATTCGAGAATCGAGTATTCTAGATTTGAGATGATGCTTTGTTACCTTGCCTTCAAACTGTCCTTGCTCCCAGCTTGTTGCCATGCCTTAGATCAAAAACCAAATTGACATTTGGAAAGTTGATCCCCTGTCTCATTTATCCGCTTTGATACTTGGCTGATTTTTAGGCCCACAACTAACTTAATAATCCAATAAGCCCAATACACACACTAATAATATATGAATTTTTGGAAAATGGTGGCCCTATTATTTAGGGGCCGCCAAGCCCGTAGCTTCACTACAAACACACAAGAGCCGGCAATTAGCCATTTATTACCGTATATTGTTCGTTCGCCCATACAATCTTTATATGCTTATTGTAACCTTTTACAAACCACAAGGATGAAAAATGTGATCTACATGAAGGTTTAAAAAGTTTGAAAAAGAAATATAATTTTATTAATTCATAGATGCATGTGACCGAATGGGAAGTGTAGATAAATTAGAGCTCGACTCCCTATGATCATATGCATATATATAATAACAAAATAATGAGTTGTGAACTTGTTCACACCGACTAGATGTTGGTTTCAATGTTAAATCTATTGTATCTAGTTAAATCTATTGTATCTAATAAAAAGCGTATTTTTTTAACACTTTTTTTATTTATTTTTTAAAAATCAATTTTAAAAAATTATTACGTGTATATAATTTTAATCATATCTTATACTAAATTATCTTACTGTAATTCTTCATATTTATTACTAATTATAATCCTTTTAATGAATGAGTTTCTAGCCTACTTATATATCTAAAATAAAAAAAAAATTAAAATAAGACGTGATACAATTGTAAGCCTAATCGTACAAACATTCTCATTTCTCTCTATTATTAATAATATTGAATACTAATAATATTACTAATATCATTTTTAAATTAAAAAATCTATAATTTAATAAACTAAAAATCTATTTTTTATTAAAAACACACTTTTTAAAAATAAAAGTTTTATAAAATACAAAATACTACATAATTTTTTAAAAAATTCATTTTTCTTAAAACAAAATATTTAAAAACCATAATTTTTTTATAAACAAAAGTTTAAAAAAAGTGCATTAATTATTGTTTATTTGCTTAAAGTAGCTAGTTATACGTAATTACAATTATATTTTATACTCAAGCATGATTTTATGATTCATAAATCTTTATTACTAATTATGTAATATTTTATTTATTTAACTTATGTGATACACGAGTTACTAATCTAGTAATATATAAAAAATAGTTACATTTTTTTACTTTTAATGAATATATATATAGAAGGTACGTGCTGTAAACTCAACTGTAAAAGACATAAAATCATAATTGAATTTGGAATATATTAGAAAAGTCAATAATAAGTACCACAAATGCTGCCTTGTTCTTTCATTTCTTTTTGCTTTTTTCTTTTTTATAGGTGTTTCTTGTTTTTTCTTTTCTTTTCTCTTTGCTTTTTTTATTTTTATAGGTGTTTGGTACTCAAATCATATTTGAAAAATATTAGTATTTGAATTGAACTGAATTCAGATTTATAGTTTTTGTGAATTCAATTCGCGAGTTTTGAACTAATGTACCGCATATTTGAATTTAAATTCTAATCATATGTTTATTACTTCATTAAAATATTTTTTATTTATAATTATATACATGTTATTTTTTCTTACGATTCAAAATTTTTAATTCTAGCTCAAATTATGATGACCTAAGTAGCTTTTAGTTGAAAACCACTCCATAAACCCTTGTCTTAGCAATTGGCAAGGACTATGTTTAGATTTTTTGAAAGAGGCTTCGCAAAACAAGACTGAAGCATGATAATGAAAGTACTTGAATAAAACATCTTACCATAGGTCTTGCCTAACCACTTAGCAAGGATAGAAATCTCACAAGGCAAGGATGATGTAGTGTTGAAACCTAAGCCTGAGTCCCTAAATGAAACACCTTAGCACAAGCCTTGCCTTAGCTTAATTGGTAATGAAGCATGGATGGTTTGTGCCAAGAAACCATGTCCTAGCATATGCAATAATAGTCCCATACCAAGGTGTAGAACCTTGCCATGGGAAAGGATAGACGCACGCCTAGTAACCATGCATAACCTTCCTTAGCAAATGTAAGGCCAAACGTGCATGAAAAAAAGATCTAACAATTATTGAATAATCTAAAAGGTCAAAGGATATATAATGGTATTATAAGGATATATTATAACAAAGGAAGACTCATAAAAGGAGGATGGCAAGTGATCAAACTTACCTTAATTTGTATCCTCCCTCCCTCCTTTCATCGAAGTAAGCTAAGCCATGTAAAGCTATGCTGGATAAAACGAATAGCATTTAGATTAGAAAGGCTGAATGGAATAGTGTAGGGAAGTCAACCTATTACGTATACTAAAATAGGAGTCACTCCCAAGTTTAGATGCTTAGTTCTTATGTAACTCTCACACTCTATCTATCTCTTAACACTATTATTCTTCTCGTAATGGAGAGTGTGGGTGGTCTTTTAACGCACTTCCTCTCTGTTATGGAAATATTATCTCCCAACTAATGTACATAACTCTTGCTCCCCTCTATTAACACTTGAAACAATCTAGCTAGATATCTCTCTTGAGCTAACCCATGACAAAGCCTCCTTAACCTGCTCCATCACAACCTTCTCCTGAACATCTATAGTAGTACCATACTTATTAATTGTATCTTATGCATTATATCTAGTTATATGTTTTTATGCTATATATATGTTTATCTCATATACATAACTTATTTGAGCATCGGAATGGCGTAAGGGCTAATCCACCCGAGCCCTCTAATGTTGATATTTTTTGTGTGTTACATACAGCTAGGTTCTAAGTTCCAAATTGGCCGGGACAACTAGATTCAGCTTGACCTAACAACGATACTCAACCCAGATATAGTTTTAGTAATAAATTAGGTTTCAAAAATATTAAAATCGACTTAGTTGTTATAATTTAGAAAAGAAGTAACATACTCAGAACTTGTTTACTTGTCAATGAATCTTAGAGTGATTGTAGAATTTCAATCTTATCTTTGTTGAAAATAGTAATTTAAACTTAGTTTAATTATTTCTTATCTTAGTATTAGTGTTACATTTGTACAATTAGGGCTAATATAAGTTTGTTAGGGGGTGGTTAAGCAACCCGTTTATAATCCATGGGTAACTCCCTAATTTCTCTATTATTACCTTTAATTGTAATCAGATTTTATGTATCAATGTATACCTTTATTTTATGATAAAGGATTCGATTATCAAAATACACACATAATCGGTTTCAAGAGAAAGAACAAGAATGAACACAAGAGGTTTACATGCTTTGTTTGGTAGGGCATACGCCCAAGGGCTGCAACCAAAGTATTGCTAGTAAGAAATTACAAAGTTCAAGATCAATATATGTATATTTTCAGAACCAAAGAAACCATTGATTTACATAAATGTAAATTATGAATCCTTATGTACATAAATGTAAGTTAAAGCTTGTGATATGCAGGTGTTTTACATAGTTTATTGTTCATGTCTGATATACACATATGTAAAACAACTCAAGTATTAACAAACTTAATTTACATTTATGTAAATCAATAGTTCTGTGGTTCGGAAATTATAAAGTGGTTCTATAATGATCATAACCCATATATATAGGGGAGATTCTTGAGAAAACCGATAGTTATGTGAAAAACAAAGAAAACCACGCAAACCAATAACATAATTCATAATTTTTTTTGTTATTTTAATTTTTAAAATGTTATTTAAGTATTTGGTACATGTCACACCCTCAAAATTCACTTGCGGTGTTCTACCGCGAGGCGTGTGACAAACCAGAATCTCAAACACGGTCATATCAAATGACACTATATGCGCTTTATAATAAGCGTTTGACTTTAAATCAGAGTAAAACATAGTTTTCAATGTAATCAATGCGAAAGCATAAATGTTTGTAAAACCATAGGTAATGAATGCGCAAAACAAGGCACCCAGTGAAAAATAGTTAATGTAAATGAATTTGCTTTCAAATAGTATAGATGATGCATGAACGTCAGATGTGCAACCCTAGCCTTAGGCATGCCAGCGACCTGAGAGGACATGCTAAAATGTGTCAACACAAGGTTGGTAAGTTCACAGGTTTAAATTAGTAAGTATGTTTGAGCGTTGCTTGGTAAAAGTACACAAAGGTATACCATAGGTAGCTAGCCTATATATCGAGTTACTTAGCGTTTCGAACCAAAGCTGACTGTTTGTGAGTTGTTTTACCTTCCTCCATGTCTTATCACTGAACAATGGCAAGTGTGTAGGTCAATAAAACACCCGTTGACCTCAAGTCAAGTTAGCGCGACTAACATGGGTGGGGTTTGTCAAAACTGAGCCGAAATCAAAAGCTCAAAACATGAATTTTCACCCAATAACATTAACTAACATCATAGAACCATCCATTCAATCCAATTTCACCTAATTCATACAATTTCTATAAAAGCCTCAAATTAAAGTTTACATTATAAGTAAGTCTCAGTTTTTGATCAAAATAACATAATTTCACAAAACCAATCCGTACAAACATCATTATGTTGAATACTAATACATAATCAATCATCAATTTAAATCAATTTCAAGTTTTGACTTGAGTTTGGATTTCTAGGGTTCATGTTCATCATGATAATCAAAGAACATGAAATCAAATATAAAACTTACTTGAAATGCTTAGATGATGATCCTTATTACGCGTTTGATGCAAGAAACGATGAAAATCATCACCAATATGCAAGAACAAGATCAAAGAAGGTGTGCTTGGTGTGTGGGTGTCATTTGTTGCGAAATTTCTGAAGGGGAAGGGCAAGGGGACGGCCAAATGGGTATTAGGGTTGGGGGTTGGGTTTTATACTTTTATTTTTACAAGAACGGCCCCCGTCGTTTCATAAAATCGTTTTATCGCTACGCGATTGCACTTTTTCTAAAACAAAACCAAAAAATGCTCACATAATATAAAATGAACGTTATTAACATGAAATAGTATTTAGTTTTCTAGTTAAAGTCATTTTTATAATAATTAGGCTTTAAAAGCCGAAAATGCGCGAAAACACGTAAATGTTAGAAAATTCCCAATTTTTACAACCAAGCTATACATTCAGTCACATAATCATATAACACATAATTCCACACAAATTATAATTATTTGAAAAGTATTTTGACAAATCACCAACGTTTAGGGACAGACGCGTGCGCGAAGTGGCAATTCTTCGAATTACCGTTACGTGAAGGTTCGTAAGTGTTTATGCAATGAAGGACGCATTTAAGTGAATAACATTAAATGCATGAATGTATGATACGAAAACAATGTTCGTATTGATCGAAAAGCGACCTGAAAATTCCGGGTGTCACAGTACATATATGTTTAAGCATACATACAAGAATAAAGAGTATTACGTATACGTAACATTATGTCAAATGAAAAATGATTATCTATGCGTAACCTACGTGTGATGTATATGTAAAATCATGTTACGATTTTCATTTGATTCATACTCTTATTTATATATACTCACACACATATATAGAGAGCAGTGATAAAAATATAAAGGGTAGTGATAAAAAATATATAAATTATGTGATCGGTTTCATTGGTTTTCTCTAGTTTTCTCATAAGATTGTGGTTTTTTTAGGATCCCTCCTATATATATATATATATATATATATATAAGGGGAATGATCAAATGAGAACTCTCTTTTTTTACGAGAACTCTAGGAACCAATGTGAGCCACTAGTTTTTAATGGCAAAATGATAAATAATATAAACATAATATAAAAAATTATAAAACAAAAAATAAGATGAAAATGAAAAAAAATAAACACACAAAAATATTTCTTTCGTTTCCCTCTTTTATAAAAAAATAAAAAAATTATTAAAAAAATTAAAAAAAAATCGTTTTTTTTTTCCGAAATTCGTTTTACACATGTGTAAAACCAGATTTACATATTTGTATAACAGGATTTACACATGTGTAAATAACAGGTAGGTGATTTTTAAAAAATATATATATCAATATGGTAGGCGTTGGAAAGATAAAAAAATACTGAATTGTATGGTACAATTTTTTTGAAAAAATAATATCGTGAAAAAAAGTTATGAAAGTTTTAAAAAAAAGGTGGAATGGCATGTGAGTTTCATGTAAAAAAAGGTGGAATGGCGTTGAAAACCGTGAAAAGCATCACTACCCAATCACATAATTGATAGTTGATTTAACATTTTAATTGTTTAAAGTATATTTGATTAAACTTCAATATTATTTTTTGATGTCATTATATATTTTTTAGTTTAAACTCCAAGGATCGACAATGATGACGAAACGACTTACGTATATGTACCTTGTATGAGTTACATGTACACAACTCGTAGTTGTACACTTGGTAACACGTACTTATATATGCATAACCCCTACATATACGTAACTATTAGTTGTACACTTTGTAATACATAAATACATATATCTAACCCATAATTTTCATGGTTTTCATTTATAATTTGGTTTTCAAGGGATCCCTC
Source organism: Flaveria robusta (assembly GCA_025506415.1). Taxonomy (NCBI): domain Eukaryota; kingdom Viridiplantae; phylum Streptophyta; class Magnoliopsida; order Asterales; family Asteraceae; genus Flaveria; species Flaveria robusta. The sequence goes on from CM046460.1 coordinate 20,559,258, forward strand.
CCCTATATATATATATATATATATATATATATATATATGAGGAGGGATCCTAAGAAAACCACAAAGTTATGAGAAAACTAGAGAAAACCAATAAAAACGATCACATAATTTATAAATTTTTTATCACTACCCTCTATATATATGTGTGAGTATATATAAATAATGGTATGGATCAAATGAAAACCATAGCATGGTTTTACATATACGTCACACATAGGTTACGTATACGTAACCATTTTTCATTCGACATAGTGTTACGTATACGTAAGTTTCTTCATTCTCGTATATATGCTCAACATATATGTAACAAACACTTAAATAGCATTTTAACAATTAAAATAACAAAAAAAAATTAAATCATGTTATTGATTTCCGTGGCTTTCTTTGGTTTTCACATAACTATTGGTTTTCTCAGGAACCCTCCCCATATATATATATAGGGGAATGTTCAAATGAAAACCAAAAGAAATTGTGTAAATCAATAAACCAAATCTACACCTTTGATGTTTAAGATCAATGGCTTATATTTGTTTGACTTTTTCAACACATGATCCCACAAAAGTACAAACTTCTAAATTTTTTATTCAAAAAAAATATAAGGCATTGATTTTAATAAATCAAAAGTGTAGATTTGCTTTATTGGTTTACGCAATTTCTTTTGGTTTTCATTTGAACCCAATCCTATATATATATATATATATATATATATAGATAGATAGATCTCTCACTCATAAGGAATTACAAGATCTATGTTTAGGTCACATATAAAGGCCCAAAGAGGCAAAGACAGCGAATTGTATCAACGGAACTAAAGCGTCAAGAATCGGTACTTATTTAGGTGACATATAAATGCCCTGATTTAGTTATTTATTTCCCGACGACGATGAGGTTAAAATTCTTGAATAGTTAACATTTATCAAACAAATTCTTATATCACTGTATAGTTTATTTATTAATCATCTTCCACTTATTTAATTTACTAACTTATATAGATAATAGTATATATTTTAAAGAGTGTATTTTGACCTTTTTTTTAAGTATGGTTATATACATGCAAGATTTATGTAGTAATCTCAATCTTAATACTCTAATAAAATAGTAATTAACAGGGACACGTGATATTATCACATTGTTTCTCACTAAACTTTTGTCGTTTCTCTCTCTTATTAAATAATCATATTACTTACTAATGATATTATTTAATTATTTTTTAGATTAAAATAGTTTTGAATAAATTAAAAAAATATCTTTTTATTAATGTTATTTTTAAAGAAACAAATTTTTATAAAATAAAAAATTTTCTTAAAACATCAAAGTTTTTTAATAATACAAAATATTTTAAAATTAATATCTTTAAAGTAATGTTTTTATAAACAAAAGATAACTAAAATTGAGAGTTATAATAATAAAGTTTTTAAAAATAACATTTTATTAAAAGATTTATTTTCAAATAAAATTTTTATTCTGTTTATAATAAGAAAAATTTTAATCATATATTATTTCAAATTATCGTTTTATAATTAATAAAATTTTATTATATTTAATATATTTTAATTTAACACGTATAATTTATGAGTTTATTAAAACTAATTACTTATAAATTGGTTATGTTGAGCATTCTGTGAATAGCATTTAATGCAATTTGAAAAAAAAAAAAGAGAAAAAGAATAGATAACATGAGTACTTAGCTTTATAGATGGTTTATTCCGCAACCAATTTCAAATTCTCTAACGACCTTTAGCTACTGGTAGTTGCGTGTATGCTTATTTAAAGCATCTTTCTTAGAAAAATGAATTATTAAGCTATGTTATGGAATTGTTTTATTCATATTAGTTGGTGATATCAATGTTTTCAGAACCGGATCGGACGTCGAACCGGACGCCTTACTGGTTCGGTGGTCGGACCAGTCGGACCGGTCGGACCGGATTTAAGAACCGGATGACGTCATAATTATATATATAATATATTATATATATAGTTATATATATAATTAAATATAAGTAATTTATATATGTATTTTATAGTTATATATAAAACTTAACTATATTTTTATATATAACATACTAATTTATGGTTCAACACCCCGTTTTTACCCATTAAAATCAAAAAAATAAAAAATAAATAAAAAAAAATACGAAAACCGGTCCGAACCGGTCCGGTTCCCGGTTCAACCGCCGAACCGGTTCGAACTGGCCGGTTCAACTTGCTGAAAACGATTTGGGGGGGATTGGACCGGTGGACCAGCCGAATCCCGGTCGAACCGGTCGGACCGGCCGGTCCGATCCGGTCGTGAAAACAATGGTTGATATAACTTTGTGCAGATGTTAAAAAAGAAGGAAATGATTTTTCTCTGCATGAAGTTTGCATATTTTTTTTCTTAATTTTCTCTATTCCACAAATCTTGGCTCCATTTATGTGTGGTTTCTCATTGTCTATAAATTGTATAGTTGTTGCTTTTCAATTAAGTTGTAATATATCTTTTACCATTATAATGAAAGTTATGATGGTATCAGAGCATAAATAGAACAATCCAATGGATCAAACCCGAATCAAAACAAAGCAGCCATGTCCGACGAGAAGAACGACGGCAAGAATGGTGAAGACTGTGGTTTCGATCATGGTTCCAACCACAACTCTCCTTATTATATCGATGCCTCGGATTATCCGAAGCAAATGTACGTCAATGACGTGTTCACCGAGAGAAATAATCTTGATTGGTCCCAAGAGATGCTTACCTTCTTGTTGGCTAAGAACAACGTTGGCTTCATCGACGAGTCACTCAAGAAACCAAAACCAAATGCAACCGATTCATGGCTTGGATGCTATGTGATGCTATGATGAAGATTGGCTAAACACCGCAATGGAAAAAAATACGAACAAGTGTGAAGTATGCTTCAACTGCTTATGAAATCTGGGCTGACTTGAAGGAACGATTTGGAAAGGAGAGCACCCCACGGGCGTACGAACTGAACCCACCGCTAAGCTCTATCAAGCAAGATGGTCTATCAGTTTCAGGTTACTACATGAAGATACGCTCGTTGTGGGATGAAATTCAATCTGTTTGCCAACACCGACATGCAACTGTGGTAAGTGCACCTGCAACCTTGGGAAGAAACTTGTAGAAACCAAAGATAAAGAAAAATTATATGAGTTCTTGTTGGGGCTGGACTCGGATTTCAAAACCATACGAACCCAGATTTTGGGGATGCGGCCGACACCTGCCCCGGGGACAGCCTATCATCTCGTGGCAGATGACAAACAACAAAAGGCTGTTTCAGGTGGGAAAAGGCCAAACCAAAACATCACTGTCTTTTAAGATGGAGAGATTAAATCAAGGAAGATGAAAGACTAACAATGATGTATTCGTGGAGTGCCATTGAGGTTAAAGGGGTATAGTATAAATCATTAGTGGCAAGTGGATCCGAATGAAAGGTTATCTTCATCCGCATTCTTACAGAAGTTTGTTTATGGAGATGAGGGGTTTAGAAGCATAAGGCAGGCGTTTAGAAAACCAATCGAGCCGATCGCTCGGTTTACAACCGAGCCACATTAATTTTTAGAGTGATTTTGACCGAGTGACGAATGATCTTGACAATCCATAATATTGATAGTCATACGGTCAAGTTTGACACACGATTTAATTTACAAATAGAGGCAATGAATATGTTGGGTCACAAGTTTTTATATTTTAAAAACCAACCACATTTCATAGTATAATCATGTTTATAAATGACAATCTAGGTTAAAGACTATCGTTTAACGGTTTAGGGTTCTATTTTTTAGATTTAATGTTAAATTATGCATTTTTTACTAGGTTGATTCTCTATTATGTATAGATATAAATTGTATGTTTATATATAGTGAACTAATAGCCTGGTATGTATAAAACTATAAATATAATGGTATATTTGTATATTTATGAGAACGTATATATATATATATATATATATATATATATATATATATATATATATATATATATATAAATTAAAAAAATTCGAGTTGAACCGAATCGATCGAACCTTTAATCGTGCTTGGCATTTACAAATTGAACACAGTTGATTGGCTCATTTACAATCGACGGTAAATTGAACAAGTATTTTTCAAACATTTTACGAGCAAGCGTCGAGCGATGTGGACAGCCGTAACCAAATTTCTTTGATCTTGCACCTCCTCTGGTAGATACCATCAAGTGACTTGAGTACTTCTATGCTCTCCTTGTGGCAGAAAGAACATTCCGCTCAAACTTTACAACGCCGAGGAAAATCCTAGCATCAAACACCTAGAATTCTCAATGTAAGGAGGTATGTAAGGTTTTTCTTTACTTAAATTCTAATATATATATCAACAATGCTGAGAGGCTCTATTCTATTTGCGGGAATCTTTAGTTCCACATCAAGCTTTGCTCTGGTCGAGATCAACAACATGATCTCTGGAGGAATCATTGTCAAGAAAGAGAAACCCACCCCTGTGATCCCTAAGCCAAGTGCACTCGTGCTTCGCTTCAAGTCGTCAACAAGCAAGAACAAGAAATCTGTTGAGGTTGTGGAGGTTATGCCCTTCTCTCGAATAGATCATGCTGATACTTGCGAGAAACTGGAGTCCATCTAGCGCTCAGTAAGTTAATTCCGTTATCCTTTGATCCACTATCATGTTTTATAGCTTGAATCATATTTTATTTTTGTAGGGGCTGGGTTGGAGCACATTAGTAGTTGCTATGTTGAGGCAAAGAATAGGGCCAAGAAAACTATAGAGATCATTGAGGTTCTCAAAAGAATAGTGGCAGTCAAAAGCTTAGTGATGGAGAAGGAGGGTAAAGAGCTCACTTGTTTGAAATAGGAGGTGGAGCAGATTAAGGTTGATCATGCCTAAGAGTTGGATCTCAACGAATCTAAGAAATTTGTTGCCATGATTATTCTTCAGTTGAAGATCTATATTGCCAAACAAGCCACAGACTAGAGCTTTGATGTCTTTGCTTGGGATCTTCTAGAATAACAGAAGGGGCTCGTAAATCTTGGGAGAGAAGTGACTGAAACGAGCGAGGTGTAGGTAGATGAGCCAGCAGGAGAGGAGGTTTCAAACGACAATGAAAACGGTGATGCAAGGGCTTGAGCCCTTTATTTGAATGATGATTTGTTTGTCTTTGAAAAAGTTGGTTGGTTTCTTGAACAATTTACTTTCTAAGTCCTACATGTTTAGGCACAAACAAAAGTCCCACCAGTTAGGCATGAACAAAATTGCCACATGTTTGTCTTGATTTTGATGTTTGTACTGTGGTTGTTTGCTTTAGTAAACTTAAAATAAGGATCTTTAAGTAGTAAAGCTTTAAAATATATAGGAAAACATATTTTAATATCCTTAGCATGATACTGAAATCCCAATAGATGGATTTTTAAGTAAAAGGTTAAACACTTTTTATAAAAATCTAAAGTAAAGAGTTTTTGTGAAGCATGTTTTATATTTAATCTTCATAATTCTAGGATCCTATATGAATCAGAAATGGGAATACTTTGGTATAAAAATTCACAGTAGATAGACATACCACATACTAATTCATCGGTAAGATAATGATAACCTTTCAATAGCTTTGAGCACACGCTTCGGTTCATTGATAATCCAAGTGTTTTAGAATAGAACTTCAAGATTCTTAGGAATGTCCCCACTATAATGATTTTTTAGTTAGGGTTTAGACGCTAAATACTTGGGCTAAGCCAATTTCTTTTGTTTATACACGTGGGCTATATCCAATATGACATGTTTATGCCAAAACCTAATGTTAACATGTTAATGTTAAATGTTAGGGTCTTTCCCGGTGTATAACATGTCCATGTTATGCCATTGGAAATATCCGTTAGGATCCAGAATATAACCAACAATAGTGAGGTTGTCGGCTACGTAAGTGTATACTGATCCCATTATCTTGAGCTAAACCTGAATATCATGTGTTGAGGCTGCGTGTATAAACTCATCACCTTAGAAGGTTCTGTAATATATTAAAACTTGGTAAAATGGATAGTCTCAATCTCTTTAGTCATGATCCATAGAAGTTTAATATGCAAAACATCAATCCTTGGTAATAGTGGGTGTTAGCTTAGTTAACACCCTTTTGATGCTTAAGTTGGTAACTTGATAGAGATAAATAGTAGAAATTGAAATAGGTAGGGATAGGAAATACACACGCCTGGTATAAATTTTAAATTTTGACTTCTATGAAATATGTTTTGAGATGAATAGCATTCCAGGATCTTGGGAGGATTTCTCCTTTTAAAATGGCAAGCCAATATGCACCCTTGCTAGCCTCAAAATCTATTAGGAATGGTCCTTCCCACTTAGGTGCCAACTTCCCTTTATTAGGGTTAATGGTATTTTGGAAGGTATTTTTTAAACACCCTATCACCTATCTAAAATTTTTTAACTCTTAAAATTTTATTGTAGGATTTCATTATCCTTTGTTAATAAGCTATAATCTGGATCTTGGTTAGATCCGGATTTCATTGATAATATTAAGATCCTAAGCAAGAGCCTCATTATTAGTTTAAAAAGTCTAAAGCTAGATCTAGTAGTATAATTGACGGGATGTTGAATTTTTAAGGATATATGTTTTATGAAGGATATCCTTTCCTTGTTTCTCACTTGAGTGAAAGCTTCAAATTCGATTTATTTGGATAACTAGTCGGTAATTGCTAACATTAATACATTTCAGCATGGTGCTTTAGGTAGCTTGCTCATTATGTTCATTCACTATTTTATGAATGGCCAAGGGTAAATGATTAGATGCATAGGTTTTGCCGGTTCATGAGGTACATTACTATGTCTTTAGCAGCATCATATTTTTGGGCTTAACTTATAGTATTCTTTCTCATAGTTATTCAAACGTATCATATCCTTATTACTTTAGAAAAAAGAGCTCTACCCCCACTATCATTACCACAGTCTCTTTCATGTATATCCTTTAAGACTTCTCGAGTTTCAAGATCCTCCTATATTTGAAGCATGGACCTGCCACTAAATATCGATATAAATTATCATGTAAAATAACAAAGAATGATACAATATGCGGAAAGCTCTATGATTTTTTTCATCTTTTGGGATTTCGCCATTCTACAAGTATCTTTTGATGGGCAAGATCCATGATCCTCTGCCTTGTTCAGGATCCTAATCTTCAAGATTCTTTGTATCTAAATCTTTTTCTCCTTAAACTCTAACATATCAATTGGTGACTTATGATATGTATTATAGGTATTTTACCATCTAATGGTAGCTTGAGGGCTAATCCAAGATTTATTAAGGCATCAACCTTAACATTATTTTATCTAGGAACCTGTTCCATAATGAAAGTTTCAAAATATTTTGCTAATTTCTTAACTATTTCCAAGTATTGTGCCAATTTTTCATCTTTTGCTGCATATGATCCAATAAAATGGTTAGCAATTAATAGGGAATCAACACATACTTCAAGATACCTGATTTTGATATATTTGGCTAATAGTAATCCTACTGCTAAAGCTTCATATTCTGCATCATTGTTTGTTACTTGTAATGCACAACTAACTGATTGGGGTATTATATCCCTATATGGCGATTTTAGTATGATACCTAGTCCTATACCTCTTACATAAGATGTGTTTCAAAATAATGTATAAGTTTAGTGGATGCCATGAATGAACCTAAATTTAACTTTTCAAAGTGAGAATACCTGGCTACCATATCTAATAGACTTTTACTTACATAGTAGGCAGGATATTACTACCCTTCATGATCCTTGACTAACACAACACTTAAAGCATTTTCGGATACCGATAGATATAGGGATAATGGCTCATCATTTTTTGATTTCATTAGCAAAGGTGCCGATGATAGATACTTCTTTAAGGCCTGGAATGCTTCTTCATGGTTTTTTGCCCATTTGAATCTTTTACTCTTTTTAAGGATATCATAAAATTCTTTACATCTTTCTTAGGATTTTAATATGAAAATGTTAAGAGCCATGATCCTTCCTCTCAATCTTTGCACATTCTTAGTGTTTGATTGAGATTTTAGGTTCAAGATAGCTTTGATTTGTTCCGGGCTTGCTTTTATTCCTCTTTTGGTTACCATATATCCAACAAAATTCCCTGCTCCCACTCCAAAGTGGCTATGTAAAGAGTTGAACTTATCGATGGGGGAAGAGAGTTCACCTAAAAGAAACCCAAAAGTATTCTTAAGGAAATGGAATCACTCATCACCTTAGGGCACCCTACATACCAAAAGAAAATGGTGATGTAGAAAAAAGAAATACGATGCTAATGGAGATGATGAAAATAATCTTAAAAGGCATGCAAGTACCACACTATTTATGGGGAGAAGTTGTGAGACACTCAACCTATGTGATCAACCGAATACCAACTACAGCCTTAACCAACAAGACTTCAAATGGAACATACAATGGCAAGAGACCAAATACCGAGCATTTAAGGATCTTTGGGTGCATCGCCTTTGCAAAGAATCAAATACCAAGTTTAAAGAAATTAGATACCCGATAAATCCCATTGGTGTATCTTGGAACTAAACCAAGATCTAAAGCTTACCGGCTCTACAACCCAACGACAAAAAAAATAGTTGTAAATAGTGATATGATCTTTGATAAAACAAGATGATGGAACTAGATCAACAATATTAATGATGGAGGTACCCATGTAAGTTTAAAGTTGTTTGAGGTAGTACAATTGATACTGGTGTTGGACCCATATTATAACAAATGTTTAAGCTCAAATAATGAAATCAATGTTGGTGAGGATGAGTCTAAATCTCAACCAGGTCTTATTAATGCCCCAAACAATAACGCTGATCCATCTGAAGGCCCACAATAGAATAATACACAAGTCACCAGTGGGTCTGGACTAATAACAGCTTAAGCAGTCCAACCTACAACTAAGCTTGTAACGTAAACCAAAGCCTAAAGTCTAGTATAGGCTCCTGTTCAGTTAACAAGCACCATGGGGACTTTACGAAGATCAACCCAAAATGTGGTAGCCCCTAAAAGATTAGAAGACCATGTTTTACCAGTTGAAAAAGAAAGCAACCAAATGCTCCTTTTGATAAACAGTGAATCGAGTTTGTTTAATAAGCCCCAAAAAAAATCAAGTGTGCCTTAAAGCTATGAAGAACGAAATCAATTTAAATGATCAAAAAAAACATGGAAGGTAGTCGAAGCATCACAAGGCATAAAATCAATCGGGTTACAATAAATATTGAAAATAGTACGTAACGCCGATGGAATGATAAACAAGTTCAAAGATTGATTTGTAGCCAAGGGGTGTGTTCAAAAACCCAATGTGGACAATGACAAAGCTTTTGCACCAATAACTCGTATGGAAAGTGTGAGACTTTTGATTGCGCAGCAGCATCAAACGATTAGAAGATACATTGCTTGGATGTAAAGACAGCCTTTCAGACATGGAGAGTTAAAGTAGAAGGTGTTTATAGAACAACTCAAGGGTTTTGTCAAGAAAGGAGAAAAAAATAAGGTATACAAGCTATTTAAAACCTTTTTTGATGTAAAACAAGTCCCATAAGCCTAGAATACAATTGTATTTTAAAAGAGATGAAGTTTCATAGATTCTCCAAGGAAAAATCCATATATTAGAAAACCAGAGGAAAACATTTACTTATAATCAAGTATAATTGGAGAGTTCAAGAAGGGAATGGATTTCAAGTTTGAAATGATGCTTCTTGGTATGGTTACATATTACCTCAGCATTGAAGTTAGTCAAAGCAAGGAAGGTATAACTCTAAAACTAGAAGGATATGCTTGGAAGATAATGAAGGAAGCAAGGTTGCACGATGTAAATCCCATAAATATTCCATTGTAACCCAGAATGGTGTTAACCAAAGCCGAGGATGAACCATCCATCCATGCCATAAACCTTAGAAAATAATGGGTTGTAAGAGGTACCTACTTCACACCAGATTGGAATTATCATATGAAGTTAGGTTAGTTAGTCTATACATGCATGACCCAAGAACCTTGTATGGTCAAGCTGTGAAACACATCTTACAATACACACATGAAACTTTGAATTATGGAGTGAAGTATGATTGAAGAAGCAAAGTGAATCTTATAAACTATAGTGATAGTAGCCATAATGTTGATAAAAATGATGGTCAAAGTACAACTGGATATATATTCTATATAAGGAATTCACCAATAACGTGGTGCTAAAAAAAAAGCATTGTTGCCCTCTCGTCCTATGAAGCGGAGTTTATGGTGAGTACAACAGCAGCATGCCAAGCGATTTCGTTAAAAAAAAACAAATGACAAAATTAAAAGGGTGGAAAGTGCAAAAGGTGATCATTTGAATTAATAATAAATCAGCAATTAGTCACTCAAGACACCTGGTATTTCATGGGAGAAGCAAACATATACACACCCGGTATCATTTCATCCAAGTGTGCATTGAAAATAACCAAGTTGAAGTGGAACATGTACGTACCCAGAGAAGAACAATTAGCTGATGTACTAACTAAGTCGTTAGTTCGAAACAAGTTCAAGGAGATAAGTAGCAAGATTAGTGTTGAAGACCTCCAAAAATCCGACTCGAAAATCAAGGGGGAGAATGTTGAGTAATTTCTTGTTCAAGGGCCCAAGTGGGGCCGGTCCAAGTAGAAGTCAAACAAGTTCGTTTGAATTTCTATAGGGATATATTAGTAGCTATTTGATAGGGAGTTATATCCTAGTCTAATTGTGATTGCAAGTACTATATATACATAGCAATTTAGGGTTATGAAAGATAGAGAACAAGATATTGTAATTGGGTGTTTGAGCTACTGTTCAAGTTATAATACAAGTGGATTCATTAGTAAAAGGGTGTTTACATTTGTGTTTTGGTATCAATTCTATACTTGAGTGCTCAACAAGCTTCAAAGATTGATTTGGTCACAAACAATTTGGGGAAGGGGCTTGGTGTTCAAGGAATAAGGTGTTGGGTTTTAATGTGTTAAAACTATGAAATGATGAAAATACCCTGACCAAATAAAAGTTGTTAACTTCTAAGACTATCTTTGAAAGCAAATAATAAAATTAGAGACCAAATCCATAAGAAATAAATTTAAAAACCAAATCCATAATTTGCTCTTAATCGCAACGACCCTATGTGTAATTTACTCAATAATATATCTTAAGAGTACAAAGTTACTTCTAGATTTACAACGCTCACAACAGAATCTTATATTGCAAAGATGAATTGTTTACACTTTAAGATGTCATGCCATAATTTTGCATAAATTGTAGGCGTATATAGTGGTTTAACGATGATCTTAAGATTTCTTTTTGAAACGGCTCATAACTAATATAAGTGTGGGGTTGCTTGCATGTTATATTCATTGTTTTAGAGGGTTTGCATTTTACTTTTACTGTTTTAGAGGAGCCGGAAGTGTAAAATGTAACAAAATTATAGCTACTAAATGAATCGGTAGTGAGTTGTTGGTTATTCTTTCCTCTTAGTTCTTCTCTTATCAATAATCTACCTCCTAATCTTCTTCATTACCTTCCATTTGCAGAATTAAAATTCTTGTCCTCTAGTATTAAGACAACTAGACAAGTGATCTCTCATTTCTCGAAGAGTGATCTTATGATGTATGTGTAAAATAAAAAAAAATGTATTTAAAAGTGGTTAAAAAATTAAACATAACCTACTCACCAACCAGGTGGCAGGTTCTTGTGTGTGTCGTCCTTATGGTTTCTTGTAACAAAAATTGAGTCTATTAGAGATGTAATTTCCGCAAATAATCATAAAGATGTAACAAAAATTGAGTCTATTAGAGATGTAACAAAAAAAAATGTATTATGGTTTCTTGTGTGTCGTCCTTATGGTTCTTGTGTGTGTCAACATATACAATTGATCCTTTTTCTATTAGAGATGTAATTTCCGCAAATAATCATAAAGAGAACTTTTTGTTAACATAAGCAAACTATGTATGAAATTTAGTAACATACAAATAAAAACAGAAAGGGGCATTCCGAGAATTGAACTCGGGACCTCTCGCACCCTAAGCGAGAATCATACCACTAGACCAAATGCCCATTATGATTTTGCCTTTGCTCTTCGAGTATTTATTGTTTTGTTCTAGATACCCATTGGCCATTACGAATGGGTTATAGCAGAATGTTTATAAAAAAATCGAGAAGGGACATTTCCAGAATCGAACTCGGGAAAAGTCGCACCAAATGCCCTCAATTCATTATACTAACTAATTGAGCGAACAATTGCATATAGCCTATTAGTCCCTTGGTGCTATTTATAATCCACCTATCCAATAATAATAATTCCGAATTAAAAAAAGTTTTTATTTTTTCATGCCTCTATCCAACACCCGTCCGACTTTAGAAAGCATTTCTTTAATAACTTCAAAGCAATTAGGAAGTCAAATTAATAATAATAAATAATAATTATGATTTTTCTTTGAAGGTTTAATGTTAGAAATTTTCTGTGCATGGCTTGAGACATTGTGAATGTTGATATATGAGAATTTTTTTTTTAATCTGGGATATTTATCTTTTTAGATAAAACTGGTTACAAGTAAATTATTTGGACCACTTATCTACCGACTTTTGTAAACCAATCTTAAAGAAGATATTTTTTGGTATATTTAATCATATATTATATTTGTAGGAAATATCTTAACCATATATTTGTGTTTTTAGATGCTATAATTTATTATATCCGATCATATAAAAGACAAGCTTTTTAACTTTGTAAATAACTATAACTAGCTTTGTACCAGCCGCGCGTTACGGCGGCACCGTACACGTCGTGATATAGTATAGACTACAATCGGCGTGAGCAACTCGAACTTATAGCATTGAATGGAAACATATTATATTTGACCTGACTATTTTCAAACAAATTTATGTCGAAACGTATACCAACTCAAAACGACATGAAAAAAGTACATGCAGCGACACCGTATGCAACGTGAAAAAACATATATTACACTCATGCTCGACTCGTTTCTGAACTAACTCTACGTTTAAATGTATTTACACCGTCAAAATTAAATGTATTATATTTGATCCAACTCGTTTCGATCTGAAGTAAATTTACATCGCAACGTATATAACATCGAGTGAAACATATTATATTTTACCCGACGCATAAATTTACGTCGAGACATATTTATAGCGTCAAATGAACTTATTATTTTGACATGATCCGTTTAACCAAACAATAAACAAATTTTTCCAAACAATAAACAAATACAATAAAAGAAAAAAAAATAAATAACAAAAATAATTGTTATTTAGTTTCTAAATTAACATATATATAAAACTAAATTGACGTCGAAACGTATTTATACCGTCGAATTTAGAACTAAATTTACGTCGTACTGTATATACTGTCGAATGAAACATATTATATACGACCATGCGCGTAAATTTACGTCAAAACATATTTATACCGTCTATGAACGTATTACATTTGATCCAATACCGTTTTCCCAAACAATAAACACATACAATAAAAGGCAAAAATAACTATTCTAAATAAAAATTAAAAAGTTTGCTTGTGATCAAACTTAAAGAAACCAAAGAATAGGGTTAAAAATAAAAATAATGAAATGTCTTGTTACCCAAATTGAAAAAACAAAACTATGCTATTCATTCCATTTGTTTTTTAAATATATAATAATAATAATAACGAGTTTTTTTACCGGCCGCACGTTGCGGCGGCATCTTACGCGGCACGATAAATTACATATTAACAATCGACCCCACTTGTCTCCGGGCTAACGTCAAACCGTAAAGTAATTTGACTTATACCGTTGCACGAAACGTATTATACTTGAATCGCCTCTTTTCCAAACAAAATAATGTCAAAATATATATCAAGCCAACGTGTACATAAAAAACACATAGATTATAATCATACCAACTCGTTTTTTAACTAAATTTACATTGAAATATAGAGTGACTCGGATTTATACCGTCGAATGAAAACGTTTATATTTGGCGCTACTCGTTTCTTAACAAAACTTAAGTCAATATGTAAGCATTAAAATATTTTGTATTGGACCCGACTAATACCTAAAAATATAAAAGTAAGAAATTAGTTTTTTAAGTAAAAATTGTATTTACATAAACCCGACACTTTAGAAACTTAAAGAGGTCAAAGAGACATGTCAAAATTAGCTGGTTAGATTTGGATTCAATAAACAAATATTATTGTTACTATATAATATAATAAACAATTTTATTATCGTAACTCTTCTTTCATCATAAAATACACATTTGCCCTGTTATATAAACATAACTCAAGAAATAGAAACTTTTGTGGCCAATTTTAAAATAATAGACATAACCCAAGAAAAAGAAACTTTTGTGGTCAAATTTAAAATTCATAAAAATATCATGCTTATTTCTCATGTAAATTAATATAGAGAGTAATAACTAGAATAATAAGCTCGCGCTTCACTGCATGTAAGCATAAAAAATCATGTTTTATGATGTGTGAGCGCTACGTAAAATTTATATGGAAAAATTGATAAAGGTAATCCAGTTGTAAAATAAAATTTAATGAAAATAAAAAATAAAAGTAGAGTACAAATAATTCAAAGATAAATAAGATAAATCCTTCTAATATAATAAAATGGTAACTAGCAGTGACACGTGTCAGCATCATATTTTTTCTTCATAAAATTTTTCCGCTTCTCTCTCCTATTAATTAATTACCTTGATTACTAATTTATTATTTAAACTATCTTTAGTAACCCGTGTAATACACGGGTTAAATAAATAATATATTAAATAAAATAAAATTTTATTAATTATAAAACGATATTCTAAGATAATATATAATTAAAATTACGTATTAGTAATGATATAAGTAATAAAACAATGATATTAACTTTTATATTTTGTTGTTTAAAGAAATTAAACATTTTGGTTCAAAAGAAACTGTTTTAAATTTTTTTTATTATAACACCTAAAACATAGAAAAACCCGTTTTATAAAATAATTTTCATAAAGAAATTACATAACAAAGGAGTATAAAGTATAATTAACATATAGTGTGTGTTATAGGGTGGCGTTTATAGGCACTCACTCTTGCAAAACCAAGGCATTGGGCAGCAATAGCAAATGGGATTGCAATAAAAAGCACTGATAACTTAGTCCCCAAAATGACCTCTTTGGAGATTAGCTAAAACGTTTCTAACCGATGCACAGGGCACCTTTGACACAAGGGACATATCGGATTTTCGGCGAAGGGACGACGTCGACATGCTGTGTGCCGTTCGGCTATGACCGTGGCCATGCCTTGACTCCTTGGTCAGTCGCCTCTCCTTGCCATTTTCAAGCTACCATGGTTCGGTGGTCGATGAAGCCATTTAGAATATTGGTTTGATTGCTATAGGGTGTATGTTGCAAACTTTACGATTATAGTGCATGATATGATGATGAAGTATATATTGAAACTTCAATGTTATTAAGGATGAGTGAATTATACATCAATCTATACTCTTATTATATATCAGAAACTACAATACAATGAGCACCTTCCAGGAAGCTTCAAACATTGTCGTGATGTTGATCTTTGAATGATTATCAATTTTTATGTATTTCATTTATGATTGCTAAAATAGTATTTTTAAAATACGATGGGAATAAAAATTGTGGGGTTTCATATATATCAAGTTGGTTACTCGATGGAAAATATCACACGAGTGGAGGTAGAAGATAAAATAGGTACAATGAATATCAGAAAACGAATTAAATATTTCATGGAGTAATATACGAAAGTTAATAAAACATCTGTTTGTGGACGGAATTATTAATTTAATTTAATTTAATAAAACCCGATTTATAAGACACAATTATCAAATTAAATATTTAAATTTTATGTAACCTGAAAAAAATTAAACTTTCACATGTATCATTTTTGTCCTAGGTAAAAAATATTACTCGTGGAGTTTGAGATAGAAACTAAAATAGGTGAGATATTCTTTACAAAACTAATCGAAATAGTTCTATTTCAATGGTAATAAAACCAGGTTGTTTAGCAACCCTTTTGACGAATATAGCGAGACTGTTAAGATGGACCTACATTATTAATTTTAACTAGCTTTAGTAAATTCGTGTATTACACGGGTTGAACAAATAAAATATTAAATATAATAAAATTTTATTAAGCATAAAACTATATTTTATGATAAAATATGATTGAAATTACTTTTGATCAAGAACAATATGTAATAAAACAACTATATCAACTTTTTAAACTTATATTTTAAAACTTTTTTTTCAAAAAAAAAAAAATATTTTGTTTCAAAACAAACAGTATTAAAAAATATTATTTTTAAACATTTTGTTATTATAATTTTCAATTTTAATTATTTTTTATTTATAAAAAATTTACTTTTTAAAAATATTAATTTAAAAATTTTGATGTTTTATAAAAAATATTAAATAAAATTTTTATCAAATTAAGAAAGAGATCTTTTTATCAAATTAACCCGTGTAATACACGGGTTTATAATACACGGGTTTAAATTCTTAGATTAAAAATAGTTTTTATCAAATTAAGAAAGAGATCTTTTTATTAAGGGTTATTGTATTCTAATAATCTCAATATTTTCATAGTTTAAAAATTTGATATAACTTTTTTATTACTTATAGTTCTTACTCATACATAATTTTAATTATATTTTATCTTAAAATATTATTTTATATTTAATAAAACTTTATTATATTTAACATTTTATTTATTAAATCCGTGTAATGCACGGGTTTACTGAAGCTAGTTATTCTATATTTCGCTAATAAAAAAATATTTTTTACCATTTGTTATTTTCTCACAACCATCTTGTCACATGTTACTATCATAGCTAGTCAATCATTTAATAATGATATTAAATATTAATGATATTATATATCATTTTCAAATTTTATAGCATATTTTTTAATAAATAGATAACATTTTTGTTTCAAATTAATTAATGTAATTATTTAAAAAACAAAAATTTATGAAATGCTAAAACTTTTTAATACAAAGAACTTTTTCTAAAAAATGACATTTTTTTAAAATAAATTACAACAAAAGTTTTTCAAGACAAAAGTTTAAAATAATGTTGTTATTTCCATTACCTAAAGTAATTATTTATACGTAATTTCAATTATAATTTATGTTAAAAATTATTTTATAATTGTTAGATATTGATTACTAACTATTAATTTAGTATTTTTCTTCAACGCTTGTGGTACACGGGTTTCTAAACTAGTTTAATTAACAACCTAAATGGATTAAAACCCACATGTAAACATAACCAAATAATATAACTCAAAGTCAAACATGTTCTTAGGAGGTTGTAATAAAGAAGGACAAATATAGTACAAAGACGTAACTCATAATTATTAACATAGAGCTAGAAATTAAGCCCAAATGATATGGCAAGTTCGTAAACTTAGCTATGTGTGTTGCGAATGCGATATTAAGGAGGTCAAGTATATAAAAACGTAATAAGGATATCAAAATGTAGATAGAAAGCACTTATATAATAATAGAGATTTTCTTCGCTTTAGTATCGGTCTCATTCTTTACGGTGTTATTCGCTACTTGTGTTGCGACAAATACATCAACGTGCTCAAGTATACAAATGAAACATATCGGAGATTTTAACTTGGATAAAAAATAATTATTTGACTTACGCGTTACGGTTTAACGATTAAATTAAAATCGAGCAGGGGGCATACCGAGAATTGAACTCGGGAGGTCGGGAGAATCATACCACTACTCCAAATGCCTGAATTCAAAATGCTTGACTAATGGAGTTTACAAGTGTATATAGCCTCTTAGACGTGGTGCTAATTATAATCCACCAATCCAATAATAATAATTACAGA
Source organism: Flaveria robusta (assembly GCA_025506415.1). Classification (NCBI taxonomy): domain Eukaryota; kingdom Viridiplantae; phylum Streptophyta; class Magnoliopsida; order Asterales; family Asteraceae; genus Flaveria; species Flaveria robusta. The sequence continues at coordinate 20,577,133 of CM046460.1, forward strand.
TTCAAAAATGTTTTTATTTTTTCATGCTTCTAACCAACACCCGTCCTACTTTTAGAAAGAATTTCGTAAATAACTTTCAAAGTAATTAGGAAGTCAAATTAATAATAACTAGGAACTAAACCCCGCGTTTTGTCATGAGATTTTTTTTAACACCGTAGAAACTATATTAGCACAAAAGAGTAAGAAACCATCAATAATATTTTTGTGTCAAAATGTCATAAGTGTGTTAAACATATGAGTTTATAGATGTCACACATCTACAAAAATATAGTTTGGGTAGGTATATACATAAATTATGTGATAGAGTGACCAAATGTTTTAAAAAAACATATGCATCAACTTTCATAAATTAAATAATAGTTTGTTTAAATTTGTAATTTAATTCCAAATGGAATTTCTAGAGCATGTTATTTTAACAAACCTATTAACATTTTAAGTTATTTTAACAGTGTATTATAAATTTTAATATGTTTAATTTTTTTTGAATGTTTAATTAAACATTTTAATATATTTAATTAAATTATGTTTTTTGTTGAAGAACTAAATTTAATATAGGTATGGATATCTGCGGACCCGAATATTATGTTAATATAGTTTTGAGTTTTTTTTTTAATTTAATTTTAAACTTTAAAGGATAGAGAGTAGAAAGTTAAAAACATACATACCCAACTCACCCCATTCTCTTCTCTATGCTCCACTTTCTATACTAATTGACACCACCAACCATATTTACAAATTTCATATTCACCATTTTCATCTTTGTAATCTGCATCTCATCGCCTTAGTTGCGTTATCACTAATTGGTGGTTATGTGCCACCGTCGAGCTTTAGTCCACCACCACCTGCCACCCACCAATGACAACTCATGTTCTCTCTCTCTCTCTCTCAACTCATCTTCATCTCTCACCTTCATCGAAACACCTAGATCCATCGATGGCCATGATAATTGGTCCTCCTGCCCCTATCACCTTCATTGAAAGTCTTTCATCGTTTGTCTAAAAGAATATCTTTGAGAATCTCTTTAACATAATTATGGACACCCCTAAATCCAAAGACAATATGAAAGCAAGACATGATATTGAGCTTCTTTGTGACCGACCTCTTTTAAACTCCATCCATTGTAACAATGGGAAAATCACTAAAAATAGATGATATTACACCTTGAAAAAGAATGACGTTACACAAGTAAGGTCATGGTTGAAAAAGCTAAAATTTTCAGATGGGTATGCATCAAATATTAGGAATTGTGTAAACATTAAAGAAAACAACTTTAATAATTTAAAAGGCCATGACTGTCGTGTGTTTAGGCAACGTTTGCTTCCACTTGCTATTAGAGGGTTTGTCTCAAATGAGATATACGAAGCTGTAACAGAGTTGTGTATGTTCTTTTGGGTCCTATGCTCAAAAACAATACACCACTACAAGAAAAATAATCATTAAAGACTAAATTATTAGAGACTGATTTATTAGTCGCAGATACATAGTATTCAAGACTAATATATCAGTCACAAACCCTTTATCTTCGTATTGTATAATTATGTTCTTTCACATAAACCACAATAAACCGTAGGCCACAAGATGTTCACGATTATGTTCTTTAACATTGTCAATTTTCATAGAAATATAACTTAGTATATAAGACTAAAATAAATTTCTCATTTTTTGTATGTTATTACTACATCATTAATTACGATACGTTTTCTTGATTAATTAGCCATGTATTTTATGAATTTTTTGTTTTACTTTTTATGATCTAACATGTGTGTTGGTCTTTAAAGAAATATAATACTCAAATGGAAGTTAATCGTCAAAAATAAAGAATTGCAAGTAGAGGAGGCTCTCGATCAATTGTCAATCATGTATTTCATATGGTAAGTCTTGAATATTTATAGTTTTAAATAATTTTATCTGATTTAGTAAATTACTTTAGCACCCTGTATTTATTTTTGAACCATATTTGAACCCTACACATTAGACTTTTATTAGTTGTATTAAACTTGCACATAGTGTTTGTGTATAACTTAGTATTTATGTCACTTCTTAAATAAAAACAAACACACATGTGTGTAGTACTACTAGTTTTGTTTAGGTAACTTAACTGTGTATTTATTCATTGTTCTAATTGAGCTTCAAGATCAACTAGTGAGCTTAATTGTGTACTTGTTCATTTTTCTAGTTGAGCTTCAAGATCGAATAACTTGTGGCCTTCATTAGTCTCTTAGTTGTAATTTTGTCTATGAAACTTAACCCCTTCATATTATTTAAAGTATATTTATCTATCCATACTTAATGTTTTTAATTTTTATTATCATAGACAAATTGCGAGACTCAAACGCACCCTTTCCCTTTTGAAGTGTATCACAAGTTGCATTTTAATGCTGAAAAACAAGGATGGCTAAACGATGACACACGCATTCAATATGTAAGTTATAACTCTCTAGGATCATATCAACTTGATTATACTTTTAAAAATATTAATTGTTTTTCTATACCTTTAATTTTGTTAGGAGAATATTATTCATCATAAAGAGGAGGCAGTGGCGAAGTTAACTTTAGAAGGTACTACTTTAACGACTACCATGCACCACGAGCTAGAAAAAGAAGCAATTCAAAGCGTGTGTGCCAAGGAGAAAACAAGAAAATCTGCATGGATGGTAGGCGTTGGACCGATGCTTAGAAAAAAGGATTTATGGATGACATCAGAAGCTCAGTCCTCTCAACAACCTTCAAGCGAGGCTGAAACTCTTCGAAATCAAGTTGCTTCACTCGAAGAAGAATTGAAACAAAGCAATGAAAAGTATGATAAATTGTCGATATTCATGAGTTCGAAGTTTCCAGATTTTGAGGGTGTAGCATCCGCAGCTGCGAGTAGTGGAGCAACCGGTTCAGATGAGCAACTTAATGATGATGTTCATGGCACTAACAGTTTGATTTAGTATGTTAGCTAAGGCATGTTTTTATTGTGTTTGGTTGTTTGATATTTTTATGGTGTTTGGTTGTTTGTTTTTTATATGACACTTTAATTTAGTATGTTATCTAAGCCATATTTGGGGTTGATTTTAAAGACTAATCTTTCGATTCTAAATATATATATTAAAGATTGAAAAATTAATTATACGCTACTGATTATTAGTTTGTAAAAAACATATTTGAGACTGAAAAAGTTATTAAAACATACAGATTTTTAGTCTTCGATAAGTACATTTGACACGATATAATATGACATCTAAGATTAAAAGTCAGTCCTGAAAAAGTTTATTAAGTGCTAAAATGGTATGTTATCAAGTACTAATTATTAGTCTCTAAGGAATACAGTAGAGACTGAATTGTTTGTTATCAGGGACTAAATCTCAGTCTGTACAACGTCTTATTAAGTACTGAATTGTCATGAAACCCGGATCTAGTTAAACGTATCTGGGACAAAATCAACAAGATTTAAGAACTGATTTTCTGTCTCCAAAAGACTATTATCAAAGACTGATTTTTAGTCACAGATGAAAGGTATTAGAGACTAAAATAACTTATCACATGGGGATAAGTTAAGGACCGAAATTATATGGCTTAGAGACTAAATGTTAGTCCCCATTGGTGGCACACAATTGAGACTGAAATTTAATGACTAATTCTAGTATCTAGGACTAGGTATTTAGAACTGACTCGGGACTAGCAAAATCAGTCCCTAGTATCCATTAAAGACTGATTTGAAAGTATTAGAGACTAATTTTTCAGTTTTAAATACCTCTCTTTTTTGTAGTGACATCTAGATGACTTACAGAAGATGAAAGAATCTATTGTTCAAACCATATGCAAGTTATTATATATTTTTCTTCTATTATATTTTAATTTTATTTATATTATAATACTTATAAATTACTATTTATAGATATTTATCATTGAGGAGTTTGCTAAGAAGTGCGAGAAAGGGAAGAAAAACCGGAGTAGCACCGATAGCTCTGGTGTGACATCTAGGCATACCGGCAGATCCATCGGATATGATTAACATCGTACCCTCTTGGTAATTTAATGATATATATGAACTTTAGTAATTCGTTTTTCTAAATTTAACACATATGTTTTACACTCAATGTTTTATGTAAAAAAGAAATTTGATCGACAAGTCACAATAAAAGAATATTTCTGCACACCCATCTTACTAAAAATTCAAAACATTTTTATTTGGCTGGACAATACGATGAGAGCTCAGAGGAGATGGAAGTTTGCAGTGGTCGATCAAAAGAAGTTTTCGTAAGTTACCTTCACTAAAATAATAATTATTGGATCAACTATTAGTATGATAATTATCGTGTTGTAATAAATTTTAGGAGAGTTACTCTAGAAACATGATTCAAAAATACGGTTGTGACGAGACTCAACATCCGTTAGGTGACATCGATGTGTGGCAAAGTAGTGCAGGTGAGGGTTAAGAGCTCTATGGTATAGGATCTTCGGATCCTCATTTCATCGTGACCAGGACTTATTCATCATCTTCCTTGTTGGGACCATCACATGCTAATTAAGTTTCAGCAATCACAATAGGAAGTATCATTAATTTTTATTATTGCTATAATTTGTCATCTTTTTCTCATATTCAGATTAATTATTGAAAATTAATATTACTTATATTTAAATTTATGAAATTGCTGTGGTACATAATGCGTGTGTAGACTGTTAATATTGTAGAAAACAACCGGAATTAAAATTGCTAACCTTTGATTAATCCTTTGGCTAGATTGATACTCATTTATTGTTCAAATAAATATATGTTATTTTATTTTGTATTTACACTGCTACTATTTATTCATGTTAACTAGGTTTTCCTATCACGCGCGTTGCTCGGGTAATTCCACAATGATCCCAAATATCAAATTGTGAATACAACAACACGTTGCGGTTGTATTTGACGTAACATGATAACGTATAGAATAACAATCGGCACGATTTGTCTTTGTACTAAATTTACGTCGAACTGAAAGTAACTCAAATTTTCAACGTTGAATGAAAACATATTATATCTAACACGACTCTTTTTCAAACAAAATTATGTCGAAACGTAGTTCAACTCAAAACGTACATAAAAATATGTGCAACTGCGTCGTATGTGGCATGATAATATATAGATTCCAATCATCCCGACTTGTTTCAAACTAAATTTACGTCAAAACGTATACGAACGTCTAAACATGAGTAATCTCCAACGTATGTAAAAATAGGCACGGACACATTTTATACCTGACTCGTATCAATACGTAAACCCGGAAATTCTTAAAATCTAAATTTACCCTACTACATTTAATAAAATTGTAATAAACAAATCATATATATCATTATTTAAATATTGTTGTTATTATTTTAAGAATATTATTACTGTAGAATCCTATATGGGTTAATATAGATATAATTAGATATTCAATTTGTTATTTATGCTAACAAGTTGGAATTCATTTATTGTTCAAATAAGTATAGCCAACCTATGTTTTTGGAACCATATACGTGATGCGTGTTGCAACCACGCGTTGTTGAAAACTATTGTTTCATTAGAAATTTGACTTTAAAATTTATATTTACATTTTTAAAGTTTTGTTTAGCTCTTTGATTGTGAAGTTTATATGTTTACACGTATAAGTTGATTCGTTTTAAACTTCTAATGGTGAGATCACTATTTCAATTGTGATTGTATGCACATCTTTTGGCAAATAAATAAGAAGTAAATTAATAGAAGTAATTACTATTTTTGTTTTTGTTGACTCGATTCTTGACCTCACTCATTTTGATCTGACTTATTTGACCAGGTATATATTTTTTCCTCCCCATGTCCCAAAAACTTCTATATTTTGTCATTGACTATATGTATGTGTATGTATGCAGGTCGAATGACGTGTGAATGAACAGATGGAACGACAATTAAATAAGCAACTGCAAAGCCAAGTTGCTGAAATGGAACAACGTACGCAAGAAGAGTTGCAACAAAAAGTGGACTTGTTGTTGAGTAAACTTGGTAATAATCCCGGCAATCTTCCACCGTAGTTTAGTCATATCTATCGTAATTGCTTTAGATAATGTAAGTGCAAGGATTGTACTCGGATTATGTAAGTACATTGATTGTATTTGGATTGTGTAATGGTATTTGGCTCCAGGTGCAAAAAGGTATTTTTAAGATTTTTTTTGCTTTTTTTTTTTTCACAGAAAAATCTAATTTTTTCATTGAATTAAAATAAATAATTAAATTAAACTTTTGGTCAGAAATTTTTCGCAAATTTTTGTCAGTATTTTGTCGGAAACATTAAATGAATAAATTAAAAATTTTGGTCGACATTTTGTCGAAAACTTTTGTCGGTATTTTGTTGGAAACATACAAAATAAATAAAATTACGAGTTAATACCTTGTTAGATTTCTGTCAGAATCTTGTTGGAAAATAAAACCCTAACTTGTCGGAAAGTGGACGAAAAATATCGTCGAAAAGTTGTCGTTAATAATTTCCAACAAGATTTTTTACCACCAGAATAAAGTAGTCGGCTTTTTGTCGGAAATATTGATTTGCGACTATTTTCCAACAAATTTGCTTGTCGGAAACCTCAAACTTTTCTAGTAGTGCCAAATATGATACACGGGTTTCTATACATACAAACAACAAAACTAGAAAATGCAATCATACATTCTTTTTAATAAAGCGAGCCTTAGCAAAATTTCACAATATCACATTTTCTAAATAAAATTTGAGTTTATAGACATAATAAATTTCTAAACAACAAGAAAAAGAATATACCAAAAATTGATGGGGCATTCCGAGAATCGAACTCGGGACCTCTCGCACCCGAAGCGAGAATCATACCACTAGACCAAATGCCCATTTCGATTTTTCATTAATAGACAATTCAGCATTATAGGGTTGGAATTCCTGTATTCTTCAAGCAGATATGTCTAGGCTTACTTTGCTACACAATAAAGATATATCAACAACCATAATTGTTCGATAAAGATACATCAACATCTATGATTGCTCGATTATATATATTCATAGTTGGTCTTATATCATGAAATGCCGGTTATACATTATGATACATACATCATTGTGCAAGTATATGAATATTGTTTGGTGTTGGCGATATATGTTAGACCTTTTTCTATTAAGACGGTTAGTCACTAATGCAATTATCTAACTTACTTTTAGTTTTACACCACAATTAATTTACCCTAACTCACTGTATGTATGGCTCGAATCCTTGATCTCAAGGGGATATTGAGCACTCTAACTCCAAATGTTTTTATCATTAAAACCTTTCTCCCAACCCATATGTTAGATATAATATAGAGTAAATTACATGGTTGGTCCCTGTGCTATGTTCAAATTATGGTTTTGGTCCCCAAATTTAAAAAACAACTAGCTTAGTTTCAAATTATGAATAAATGTAACATTTTTGGTCCCTATGTTGGATGGATACTTCACTATTTCTATAAAATTGTGTGAAATTACTACAATACCCTTGAATAAAAATTTAAATTACTTAATACCAATGGTCCTATCATACATAATAAATTAATAAAACTTAATCCGTGTAAGTTAATAAAATACATTGCCCACCACTACCATCACCACCACCACCACCACCACCATCATCATCAATCACCATCATCATCTTGATCATTCTAGATTCACCACCCACCACCACCATCACATCTCTTCGTCACAACTGTTGCTCACCACCACCATTTCCATTGTTAACCCTAATCTTCCACCATCACCACCCATCACTAACTCTAAGTTTTCACAACACCAAAACTTCATCTTCTATCACCTCCTATATATCACATCCAACATCATCTTTGCTTGAGTTTAAAATGATTAGAAACCAACCATTACATCCACAATAGATCTGAAACAAAATCTACAACTGCAACAAAGCTACATAAAGGGAGGCAACAATAGCTGCAGGAGATGATTTCAGGCTATCAGTCGATTAGAGAAGACATGTTGGTAGGTGGGCCCGAGGATCAATGACGTGGTGATGGGTTATGGAAGAAACAATGGTGGTGGTGGTGTTGGTGTCAACAGCTTGGGGAAGGAAATGTGTGTTTTTTTATGTGTGTGTGTGAAAGAGAGAGAAAGAGATAGAGAGAGAGAGAGAGAGAGGAAAAGAGAGGGGTGGTTTTTGGTGGTGGTGGCGGCCTATCGGAAGAGGCGCTGGTGGAGGTCTATTAATGGCGGTAGTGGGGGTGGTGGTGCTCCATCAGTAGTGGCGGTGATAGAGATATAGACTGGATCTGGGTATTTTTTTATAACATAAGGGTATTTTGATCATTTTATAAAAAATTAACAGAAAAGTTAGCCTCCATCTAAATCAAGGACCAAATATGTTACCTTTTTATATAATTTGGGACTGAGCATGTAGTTTCCCAAACTTGGACTATCCATGTAATTTACTCTATAATATATTAGTTTTGATTATATTAATCATATTAGTTAGGGTGTATTCTAATAATCGCTAGCGTATGGCTATGTGTATATAAGGAAATCTTACTATGTATATGATGATATAAATTTAGTTTCACATTCTCTGACTCCAACTACTATCAAATGTATATACGCACCGGGTATAAAATTGCTTTTAGAAATCCCTATAACTTTTAATTACTTTAAATATAACTTCAACTTGGTTTATCGGTCATCCTTATTATGAAACTAAGGAATAATGATACTTGTTGAATTGTTGTTGATTAACAAAACCTGTGAAACCGATTTAATAACACACATAGAGAATCTCATTAGCAACACCATAGGTCATTTATAAACTACAGAGGAATTACAAACTCAAAACAAAGAAGAAGAAGAATTAGAGATTAACCGACCATTAGCTCGCTAAAACCTAACTTTTTTTATCTATATTACTATATAAAGATAACTTTGAGACACAAGTGTAATTTTACAAAAAAAAATTAAGACACCTAATATAATTTTTTAAGCATTTAGTTAAAATGCTTCATTTAATCATTCCTATTTTATCTCTTATTTAATAAACTTCTTCTAAACTATACTATTATGTAAAGCAAAACTTTAATACACAAGTGTAATTCTACAAAACTATTAAGACATCTAATGCAACTTCGTAAGCATTATGTAAAATTTTTCTATGCAATCATTCATATTTTACCCCTGAGTTAATAAATTTATTCTAATTAATACATTAATTGATACATATTATTAATACATTATTTAATGGTGTGAGATTTTTTAATTCACTACATAATATATATACTACTATACTAAACAAAACCTTGAGACACAATTGTAATATTACAAAAAATTAAGACACATAATACAACTTTTTAATCATTAGGCATAAATATTATATACAATCATTCCTATTTTGCCCCTCATTTAATAAACTTTTTCTAATTAATACATATATTAATATATTATTTAATGATATAAGATGTTTTAATTCACTATATTATATATTATATTATTTATAATTCCTTAAAATAATATTTAAATTTATTAATAAGTATTATCTTATTTGAATACTTAACTATATAATTACTAAATAATTTTATAATAATAAAAATAATAATAATAATAATAATTAAATGTATAAATAAGTATTGTCTTATTTGAACACTCAATTGTATAATTACTAAATCTTTTTATAATAATGATGATAAAATAACCTATATCTATATTATCTATAGTATTATATAAAATATTTGATAAAAACGCACTTGTAATTTAACTCAAAAACTAAAACACCTAACGTAAATTATTATACATAAGGTATAAGTGCTACATAAAATAGAACTTAATTTGCTCATAGTTAATAAATTTCTCCTAATTAATACATTGTTTAATATATACTTATTTTAATTATTATCTTATTTATAATACTTTAAATTAATAATAAAATATATACATTTATTATTTATATTTTTATAACTTAGTACTATATGATTTAAGCATTATTTTATTTAAACCCTTAAGTATGTAATCACTAAATATTTGCATATTTATAATAATAATAATAATAATAATAATAATAATAATAATAATAATAATATTCAAATATATCAACGTTTAAGACATATCAGAAAAGAGGTTCGATAACACCCGTCGCATCACTATATGTAACAATAGAAAAAACTATGAGTAGTGAAGTTATACGTTTTCTCAATGTTACCATGATAATTTTTGTTTTTCTTCGAACTAAAAAAAAACCTACTTTGTTTTCTTACAATTTTATATTTAGAACTCTAATAATTTTTTAAAACTAATCACAACACTTTGTCTCTCTATTTTTTTCTAAATTGATACCTACTCCTTTTGTCTTTTTAAAAATTTTCTATTTAAGTTTTTGAGTTATATCAAAATTACATTTGATCACTTAGATTTTTTTTTTAATTTTATACTTAACCCTTTGAGTTGTGTTAAATTTACATTTAATTAACTAAACTTTTTTTAAGTTCTATACTTAATTATCCAAATTAAGTCAAATTTTCTTTTAATCAATTTATAATAGAGCTCATTAATTCTATTAAAGTCACCCATTTACGCATTCGTTGTATTTTTTCTTTGTTTTGAGGTATTTATTTTTTTATAGTATTTTTCTTATTATAATTTTATATTAGCATTTTACACGTAATCTTTATTCTGATGGTTGGTACTAACGTATAAATCATCGGAATTATAACCCCCGCTGCATAGCACGTATCACACCCACTAGTATTATATTATTACTTTAAATTAACATTTATATTTATTAATAAGTATTATCTTATTGGAATACTTAACTATATAATTACTAAATACTTTTATAATAATTATAATAAATAAACAAATACATCTGTATATAAGTATTATCTTATTTGAATACTTAACTATATAATTATTAAATACTTTTATAATAAAGATGATAATAATAATAATATAATGTATATCTATATTATTTATACTATCTATACTATTATATAAAACATTTGCTGAAAACACACTTGTAATTTTGTTTAATATTTAGGACACCTAATATAAGATGCAAGTGCTATATACAATAGTTCTTAATTTTCTCACAATTAATAAATTATTTAGTATATACTTGTTTTAAGTATTATCTTATTTATAGTATTTTAAATTAATATTAAAATATATACATGTATTATAATTATTTTTATAACTCAATACTATTTGATTTAAGTATTATTTTATTTAAATACTTATAATCACTAAATATTTATATGGTTATAATAATAATAAGACCCAAATATATCAATGTTTAAGACAGGTCGAAATAGGCTCGATAACACCCGCGACATCATTATATATAACAAATATAAATAATTATGAGTAGTGAAATTGTAGATTTCTCAATGTTATCACAATAATTTTTTTCTCCAAACTAATAAAAATCCTATTTCGTTTATTCGTAATTTTATATTTAAACCTCTAAAGAACTTTTAAAATTAACCATAATTCGTTCTCAATTTTTATTTCTTTAAATTGATGCCTACTCATTTTTTTTTTAATTTTATATTAAAACCTTCGAGTTATGTCAAATTTACATTTAATTATCTGAACTTTTTTAAAATTTTATACTTAAGCATTCGAGTTTTGTCAAATTTTATTTTAATCAATTTACAATACAGCTCGCTAATTACAATAAATTCACCAGTTACGCATTCATTATTTTTCTTATTTGTTTTGAGGTATTTTTTATAATATTTTTTCTATTACACATTTTTATCAATGTGTCACACATAATTTCTTTCGGGAGATTAATACTAACGTATATATCATAAGAATTAAATATTTTAACTATCATAACCCCCGCTGTATAGTGTGCATCAAACACACTAGTTACTATATAAAGCATAACTTTATATATGATAGTAGGAGGAGGAGAAGGATAATAATAATAATAATAATAATAATAATAATAATAATAATAATAATAATAATAATAATAATAATAATAATAATAATAATAATAAAACCCAATTATGATCGATGTTTAAGAAGGATCGGAGAAGAGCCTTAGTGACATGTGCCGCATCATGCGGGCCAACTCACTATCTTTAGGGCAAAATAAATATTTCACTTAATTTTTAGGACACTTAATAAGGATATTTTGGGTGTTTACTATTTTGGTATATATGACTAAATTGTATTATTTAATGACATGCTATTCAAATTAAAAGATTAAATAAACATTAATAAAAATAAAATAAATTCATTTTTTAATTTAAATTTACACTTATAAAGTTTGGGTATTTTATTTTGGTTTTTATCTTATATCAATTGAGTCTTTGTAAATATTTTCGGGTAACAGATGTTTTTGTTTAAAATATTTTGTTTTTAAATTGTAATAAAACTTTATATAATTTATTTATTTAATATATGTTTAATATGATTGTTGATTGATATAATGTGGGTTAAAAAATAATAAATTGTGTAAATAAAAAAAATTTAAGGTTGTTAGCCATTTTAACTTATTATTATTATTATTATTTATTTATTTATTTAATATATAAATTTTTTAATATATATTACGTAGACTAGAGTTTAAAATATAAATTAGATATACAAAATATACAATACCTAAAGCACAACTTGAAAAAAGATATCAATTCATAAGGTAATTTAAAACTACAACTATTAATTTACAATCAAAGTCTTTAAAAATTCAAAAATAATGTTTAAGAAACAAAATAGTGTTAACTCATCTTTCAAATAAATAATTCATGATTGTTTATTTTTTTTTTCCAAAAAATTTAATAACTCAAAAATCTATGATTAAGAGGTAAAACTATACAAATTATCTCCGCATCAACATAATTTATTGTTATATCCAAAACTTAAAAAAATAGATGACTTTTTGGACAAACTAATTAATAGTTATAATTTGAATGCATAACTTGTAAAAATAAGCATAAAACCAAAAAATTGTGAGTTTAAAAACCTTTAACATATTGGATTTTTTCAAATGCATATGTGCTTACTTTTTTATACTTTTAAATGTTTAATAATATATATATATATATATATATATATATATATATATATATATATATGTATATATGCATTGAGTGAGTAGAGATCGTACTCCGCCACAAAAAACAGATTACTAACTCGTACCTAATTAACACCAAAGAATGGTTAACAACTTTTAATAGAAAATAACTAAACTATCCTTATGTGCTTATGGACTATGCTTTACACTTCAAGAATACTTAGGGTCTGTTTGGTATGCGGTAATGGAATGGATAAAAGAATGGATAAAGGAATGAAATGAATGAATGAATGAAATAAATAGAAGAATAAAATAAATCATTACATTTCATTATTGTGTTTGGTTATCCTTTAGGAATTAAATGAATCATTAGTTTGTGTTGTTTGTTAGGTAGGAATATACGAAAGAATGAAATAAAAAAATTGTTATGGTAGTGATGGTTCTCGGTGGCGGTTGTTGGCGGCGCTGCAGGTGGCTGGTGGTTGGCGGCGGCGGCAATGGCTGGTGGTTGGCAACAATGATGGCGGTGACGACGGTGCTAAAGGTTGGTGGCGGCAGAGGCAGGGGCTGGTTGGCGGCGCCGTGGATGGCAACGGTGGCTAGTGGTTGGCGGCAATGTCGCCGCCGGTGGCCAATGGTTGACGGCAACGACAGGGGTAATGGCCGGTGGGTGGAGGCGGCGGTAGTGGCCGGTGGTAGTTGTTGTGGTGTGTGAGTGGGTGGTGTTGGCGAGTAATGATGGAAGAAGGAAATGAATGAAAAAAAACAAGGGGGTAGATGGAATGAATTTGAGTGAATGAAATCAACTATATATTGTTTCATTCAATTACCTTCACCAATCAAATATATATTTTTTCATTCACATTCAATGGTTTATTACATTCCGCACTTCATTACTGCATACTAAACGCTACCTTATAGAGTTATAGCCTATCATATTGAACCGAAATCCGTCTTCTTACAATTACAAATTACAACACCACCTATGTGCCATTTTACCCACCTCAAGTATATGGCCTATATGCTAATTATGATTGAATCAACGTTTGTACTATCATGACTCTATATTTTGTTCGTTTATAGGTTGTATTTTATTAGACATATATAACATTGGCCGTTTTAACCAGGTATCTATGTTGAAAAGTAAGCTAAATAATAGTTTTAATATGTATTATTAGTATAAGGGTCATAACGTCGATCATATTGTAATAAGTAGGGGTTTACTGTAATTATTGGGTTAATTAGGTGGAATTGTATTGGTGTTTCTAAGCGTTGTATCAATTAGAACACACTGGTTCGAAGGTTATATATATGTATGGATCGATTTTTATACAGTCGAGCCACCATGGATTGAAAAGCAATAAAATTCAAAATCACCCTGAATTGTTGTTTCAAGACTAGAATTCAATGACTCAATCAAACAGAGAACAAAAAATCAAGATGTTGTGATTGAAATTGGTAACAGTAGAAGCTTTTGATGGTTTGATTGAAATCGGTTTAATAAATCTTGAATATTAGAGACTAAGTCATACAAATCGAAAAGGAGATTTGTCGCGGATGCAATTTAATTTGTGAATCATCACTTGATGAAGTGCAATCTTTGAGTCACTCCTTGATCAAAATCAATTATTGTTGCACAAACAAAATATTAAAAAAAAATAAAAAATTCAAAGACTGTTGATCAGCTGGGAGGGATTAGTGGCTAAATGGTATGACTTGGTTGGACTTATGGTTGAACGCAAAACTGAAAACTCAATTAGTTTCAGGCTTTCAATTCAAGTTGTATTAAAGGAAATTGTTAGCATATATTTAAGGTGGGTGTGATGGCTCAACTAGCAAGGAAAAGGGTCATATATGTATAGGCATTCGATGACTACTAACAGATTTGTGGATCTTCATATAGGAAAATCAATGAACTTTGGTTGTTTCAATTCTGACTAACACAATTGGTTTATTTTGGTTGAGACATTCAGATTTATTTTAGTATTTTGTGTTTAGTCTTTCGTTGTATATTTAGTTTTGGATAATTGTTTGTGTTTTATATAAATCCAACAAAGTCATATGTGTAGGTTTAAGGGTGTGACAGTAGTATGACTCACTCTCTGCATGTTCATAAAATCTATAGTATATAATAAAAAAGTAATTAATATGTCACATGACACTCTACTGTTATTCATTAAAAAAAAAATTTCTGCCTAAACTAATATATTATTTTAGTCAAGATTTTTTATTTTAAGAAACTAGATTAATGATTCATTTTGTTTTTAATTTAATTTTTTTTATATTATCAACTAAATTGTGTAATCGTATTTTATTTTGAATCATACATACTTTTATAGTTAAATAAGATTTAATTGAAAAAAAGCTAAAGAAAAACATATATTGATATTATATATATATATATATATATATATATATATATATTGGGTTAGTGTCAATTTAACACAACTGATTTTTATTTCACACGGTTCAATTGTATGTTATATTATATACAAAAAAGTATTTGAATATATATAACTTTTAATGTAACTTTTTATTTTTTATTATTTTATGTAATATATAATTTAATCATATAAAATATTTATACATTTATGAATTATATAGTTTTTATATTTTCAACCTGTGTATTATACAGGTATCTAACCTAGTGTTTAGTATATATGATTTAGTAGGATTGTTGTGATGATGAATGTATGATGTAATTTAGTACATCAATATATATATATATATACATATATACTTACTAACTTTAGTACACCCGTGTATTACACGGGTTGAATAAATATAATATTAAATTGAATAAAAATTAAAAAATAATATCTTAATATAAGATATGATTGAAATTACGTATAAATAAGGACTATCGGTAATAAAACAATAATATAAAATTTTAAACTTTTGTTTCTTATTCAAAAAAATTATACATTGTGTTTCAATACAAACGTTTTCATTTTTAAAAACTTTCTTATTATAACTCTAGTTTTAATAATTTTTTATTTATAAAATTATTATCTTTTAAATATGCCAATCTTTAAATATCTCGTATTTATAAAAAGTTTGATGTTTTATAAAAAATTTCTTTTTTATAAAAATTTTATTTAAAAAAAATTAAATAACATTATTAGTAATTAATGTGATTATTTAATAGTAGAGAGAATCGGAAAAGTTTTGGTAAAAATAAATATGATGATGCCATATGTTACATTTATTTATTTTTTTATTAGAGTAAAAAACATAGAGAAAAAGAGAGGGAGAAAGAATGGCCGGCCACCCATGGGTGGGTTGGACTTGGGTCATATGGCACTTAAATGCCCTTAATAAATTAGCTCAACTCTCTAACAAATCAAGGGCCAGAAACAGTCCTCCACCTCCATTACTCTTTCCTTCACCACAAGGCATTTCAACAAAATGGTAGGCCATGTTTGGAAGATGACCCATCCATTTATAACACCTAAATGAGTTCATTCACTTCAAATTATAAAATAACTTCATAGCTTAATTAATTATGTAGTAAAAACATTACTTTAAACAATAAAATACAAACAATTAAGAATAGCTAGGCATAGCTAATTACTAATTATAAACGATTAAGCAAAGAATTATGAAATCTGTACGTTTTACTTGCCCAAGAAAAGTTGTGTGCAAGTTTCCTTCTTTTATTTTCTTCTTTCACTTTTCCTTTTACAGGGAACAAAATTAAATCACGTGGCTTTAACAAACTTTGAGGCACATGGGAAGGTATTAACTTTGGTTAATCAATCATTTTTTTCACCTAAAACAAACGTCATTTTTAGGTATACAATTTTATAATAGTAACAACCATCAAAATTTTAAATTTTTTTTTGATAAATCTTTTGATAAAATTACACACCCGAACACACATACCTTTATCAAAATGAAAAAAAAAAAACAATTTTTTTTTTTAATATTTGAGATAGATATACATCTTTGAGATATAGTAATAGTTTGGTCTTTTATATGAATTATTGATGCAAAGTCATGTCGACCTTTAACCGTCAAATTACATTAAAGACATGATCTATTAAAGATCATTCTAAGCAAATATATTTTTAAATTCAATGTCTACTTGCTACGTTGTAGTCTATCTAGTGGTAAGAATAAAAACTTTTTGTAGTGAACTTAGATTTATATTTGCTAAAAATAAGTTTATGATTGAGTTTAAAGGTAGGGTAGACCATATAAAAAATTACAATGTCTATCTAATCTAATAAATGATTTTTAAGTAAATATTATATATATATTTTGTTTAGAGTTTTATTTAGATGTTGGTTAAGATCTATGCTCTCCTTTTCCTAATAAGACGTCGTAATCACTTACAAAATTGTTTCCACCTTTTCACTTTATAGGTTATTGCTTCACAAGAAGTGAAAGAATATTATAGATATCATGTATCTTCATTTCTAAATATAAGTTAAAAGTTTGGCAAAGCTGAACTTTTTCTTTTTTGATAATTAAATTAAATTAGAAACTGAAACAAGGTTTTGTTACAAATAATTGCAATTGATTATAACCCGGTATAGAAAGTTGAGTTTTAAACTGGTTAATTCAAGTGACATCAATTTTGAAATAAGAATTTTCAGAATAATATATGCAGAAATCCAGAATATAACATTTTAGTCAAGGTATCGTTTGTTACTTGGCTACATAACTTTTGATGAAGAAAAACATATATAACCTTTAGATTATTGAAATACAACTATTTAGCCACAATTATTGTGCAAAGTTAATATTCTAAAATTTTTAAGAGCATTTCTTTTATTTAATATGCGTTAGTTAAAAGTAATATAATAAAATCATATTTATAATTGTGTGATATGTTAATTAAAAGTAAATTCTATGTAATTTGATGATGAAAATTATATAATTATTTTTAAGCATATTTATTTTAATTTTAGTTTAAGTTTAAAGTATAAGATTTATAATTAAAAATTCAAAAAATAAAGTTCTTATTGTATTTAGGTATCGATATAAAGTTTAATCATAAAGTAAAATATAATTGTTTTTTATTTTCTTTACTTTAAAAAACTTTTTCTATATTATGTTTTATTTAAATTCATGATATTCTAATTAATTTGTATGTATGTTTTCAAATTCACACCTTTATACAGAACGTCACACCTCATCAAAATTTTCCCGCTTCTATCTTCTATTAACATCATATTAATTACCAACAATAAATTAAGAAATATATCTTTTTATTAATATTGTTTTTAAAAAAACACATATTTATAAATTAAAAAACTTATAAAACATCAAACATTTTTAAAAATTTTAAATATTCTAACATTGATGTTTTAGGTAAAAATTTTATAAATAAAAATTAATTAAAATTAAGAGTTATAATAAAAAAGTTCTAAAAATTATATTTTTTAAAATGTTTGTTTTGAAACAAAGTTTTTAATTTTTTTAAAAATAAAAAAAAGTTTAAAAACAAAAGATTAAAAGTTTATATCATTATTTTATTATTTATAGTTCTTACTTATACATAATTTTAATCATATTTTATTTTAAAATATTATTTTATAAATATTAAATTATTATTATATTTATTATTTTATTTATTAAACATGTGTAACAGATGGGTTTACTAAAACTAGTTTTTTTATATATAATAATAAAATAAAATGCGGGCGTAGGGGAAAATTAGTGAAATAAAAGCATTAATTAAAATTTATAGGTGTTGTTGAAAAGAAGCAGCAGCAGCAGCGTACCTTATTTTACAAGCAAGCAAGCAAGCACGCACAAGAGTGGAGTTTGGTAAGATTTGAGATCATCGATCCTGGTCGATAATGGGTTCGTCGGAGGTGGGCTTCCTGAAAAGAGAACTGGAGGCTTCCCTAGTTAAGATCCACTCTTTGGAGAAAGAAAACCAGGAACTAAAACAAGAGATGAGCCGTCTTAAGGCGCAGATCAACGCACTCAAAGCACATGATCTCGAGAGGAAATCCATTCTATGGAAGAAGCTGCACACCACAATTACGGATTCCGCCAACATACTTCCTCTTCCAGACCAACCTCCCCAAAACCCCAAGCTGATCCAAACCCACCAGCCATCAATAGTACCAAACAAATCAACTGCTTCCTCCCCCAATAATCATGATCATGATGATAATCATAATCATAATCATAATCATAACAAGCTTCCCCCGCCCCCGCCCCCGCCCCCCCTTCCAGTGGGATCATCAAAGACTAGTGTTCGGCGTGTCCCCGCGGTTCTGGAATTCTACCGATCACTGATGAAGAGATCAGAGAACCTGAGCCTGGTGCACAAGCACGGCATAACTAATAACGGCTGCGTCCCCGCTACTTATTCTCGAGACATGATCGGAGAAATCGAGAACCGCTCCACATATCTTACCTCAGTAAGCCCCGCCTAGCAAGCTTATTTTTCATTCCATATATCCATCATGCATATATGTTTTATATATTATTGATATATATATATATATATATAGATAAAATCAGACGTGGAGAAATATGGTCCAGTGGTGGATGTTGTGATAAGGGAGGTGCAGAGTGCAGCGTTTAGGGAGATTTGGGAGGTGGAGGCGTTTGTGAAGTGGGTGGACGGGGAGTTGTCCTGCCTCGTAGACGAGCGTGCGGTGCTCAAACACTTCCCGCAATGGCCGGAGGGGAAAGCGGATGCATTGCGGGAGGCCGCTTTCACCTACCGAGACCTGAAGAATCTTGAATCCCAAGTTTTAGGCTCGTCTTTCAAACACCCCTTATTGACTCAATCTTTAAGCAAGATGCAAGCACTTGAAGACAGATTGGAGGCAAGCATCAGTAAAGTGGAAAGAACGAGAGAAGGTACAAGTAGGAGATACAAGGACCTGCAAATTCCATGGCAGTGGCTCATGGATACAGGACTCGTGGGAAAGGTACGTATGTGCAAATCCGGCCGGCCATCTATTAATCAGCTGCATGCAATCACTTGACTTGAGTTTTAAATGTTGATTGATTAATTGTAAAGGCAGCTAGCTGGCTGTTGGTTGTTGGATTTGGCAATTACAGGTAAAACTGAGTTCGCTGAAACTAGCACGAGAATGGATGCAGAGGATAGCGGAAGAATTAGAGTGCAACCAATCCTCAAGAGATGCCCATCTCTTGCTCCACGCCGTCCGCTTTGCTTTCCGGGTTCATCAGGTACCACCTACCTGCCTCATTTATTAGGAATTATTAACTATATATATAACTAACAATTAATTAATTTCTTAAAGCTAGCACTGTAATTAATAACAAATTAAACCGCCGGCCGCTGCAATTTCTAGTTTGCAGGAGGCTTTGACACAGACACGTTGCATGCTTTTGAAAAACTAAAGGAGGTTGGAACCAATTGCGCTCAAGATTAATGGATTATCCTCATCATCATTACTGGAAATCAAGACATACGTACATGATTAATATCTTTATTAATTTACATCCATGTACCTGGAGTGGAGATATGAATCTATGAATGTGTCTATGCATGTACAAAAGGAGATCCATCCATGTCATACATAAATATATCATAAATGTAGCTTTCTTTAATTGTGCTTTGCATATACCATATTTAACTAGTTTTATACCCGTCCGATTGCCAGGTATTTTCATGTTATAATTACATACTATTTTTTCTTCATTATAAACTAAATATAAGACCATAGTACAACTTCTGTAACTTGTGAGTTAAAAATGACTTACTACACTAAAAGAAACGACAATAAGGTCTTTATATAATTCATGTGTTTTAGTATTTCACATTCTCTTGATATCTAATGATATATGTATAAAATGTTCATTGTTGAAGCTTTTCCATATCTACCATATATAATTAGATAATAAGGAGTCCTAGAAATTTTATTACCAGAATCTTGGTAAATATTATGAAAGAACTTCGATTCATAATATTCCAAAGAAACCCCAACGAAACATTTAAAGAAGTACTAAAATAGGAAAAATGTCATTTATCAATTTATGTAATTTAGGAGATGAGAAGAGAATAGCATAACCATTAACCTTACACATAGCTTCCAACATAATATATATACAATCCCACACAAATTTGCATCCAAAATGAATAACTCTTTATTAATTGCACCAATTTTAATCGATGAAGAAGCAACGTACCGACCTATTAATGTTATTAATGTTACCTGTAAAAGAGCACAAACCATACATGCAATTATAAGAGCATGCATATTGATCTTCATAATAGTTATTGACGTATAAATGTATAATACTATATTCGATGTTCAAATTTTGCATAAAATAGCTAATAAATGATTATCAAACACTAAAAAGTTCCCTTATTGGTAAGATACAGCCGGTTAAAAATCGTTAAAATTTTAATTCTAGTAAATACTCATACTTGATATGTTAATTTTGAGAAGACAAATTTGACGAAAATTTCTCTATATTCCACTAAGTGTAATACACTGTATTTATACTAAAACAATTGACTATTGCTAACTACCAATTAACAAACACTAACTACTTCTAACAAACTATAAAACTAAATGGTACAAGAAAAGAAGCGTAAGATACTACTAATAAATAAACCAACACCCCCCCTCAAGCTGGAGGATCGGAGAGCCCCCGCTTGGAAAGAAAATCATGAAGCTTGTGGCGGGGTAAACTCTTCGTAAATAAGTCAGCGGGCTGGTCGTTTGTGGAAATATGAGACAAAGAGATAAGACCCTCTTGAAGCTTTTCACGAACAAAATGACAATCAAGATCAATATGCTTCGTTCGCTCATGATAAACCGGATTCTTTGCAATATGGATAGCAGCTTGACTGTCACATTTCAAAGAAATTGGTGCAATTGAAGGAACTTGGAACTCAGAAAGCAATCGAGTTAGCCATGTGAGTTCAGCGGTGACACGACGCATTGAGCGATACTCAGCTTCAGCGGTGCTCAAAGAAACTGTAGCTTGCTTTTTCGATTTCCAAGAGATTAAACTACCACCAAGAAGAATGAAATATCCAGTTACAGACTTACGAGTGTTAGGACAAGCAGCCCAATCGGAATCACAAAAAGCCTGCAAAGTATAATCAGGCGTATTATTAAAGAACAATCCTTGATCAAAAGTACCCTGAACATAAGCAAGTGTATGTAAAGCAGCATCCCAATATGAAGTACGGGGAGTACTCATGAATTGACTTAAAAACTGAACTGCAAAGGAGAGATCAGGACGAGTATGAGTAAGATAATTGAGCTTTCCCACTAGTCTACGATACTGCAAGGGATCAAGAAATAAATCTCCAGCATCAGAAAGCAACTGAATGTTAGCAGGCAAAGGACAAGAACGAGATGTAGAGGACAAACAATCCTTAAATTCTATTAATAAATCCTTTGCAAACTTTCTTTGAGTCATAATGGTGCCATTTGGAACACATAAGACTTCTATACCCAAAAAATAATTGAGGGAACCAAGGTCTTTGATCTTAAAAGTAGTATCTAGAAAAGATTTCAAGGGCTGTCATTTCTTGATCATTGTTACCTGTTAATAAGATATCATCCACATAAATCGCAAGGTAAACAACTGAATCACCCATGGCTTTAAAAAATAAAGAGTGATCATTAGGAGACCGTAAATACCGCCGGGACTTTAAAACATCCGAAAGCTTCCCATACCACTGTCTAGAAGCCTGCTTAAGGCCATATAAAGACTTTTGAAGCTTAAGAACAAAGGTTGAAGATGGAAGGGACATTCCAGGTGGAGGTAGCATGTAAATATCTTCATCCAGATCTCCATGCAAAAAAGCATTATTTACATCCAACTGATGCAAAAACCATCTCTTTTTAGTGGCAACAGCAATGAGACTACGAATAGTAGTCATTTTGACTACCGGGGAAAAAGTTTCATGATAATCAATGCCAGCTTGTTGAGTGCCTCCCCGGACAACTAATCTGGCTTTAAATCTTTCCACATGTCCATCGGCTTTGTATTTCACTTTATATACCCATTTACAACGGATAGCTTTCTTGCCCTTAGGCAATGGTGTGATGACCCAAGTATTATTAGAATCCAAAGCCTGATGTTCAGCTTGCATTACGTCTTGCCAAGCAGGTGATAAAATGGCGTCTTTGTAAGAAGTAGGTTCAACAAAGTGTTTCAAATTGTCAAACAACACCTTGCTAGAAGAAGCAATATCTGTATCAGGAATGGTGTTGATGGCAGAGAAGGTAGTAACAGTATGAGGACAAGACAAGGCTGAATGACATTGATAATAAGACAAGTAACTAGGTGGGTTACTTTGCCTAAAAGATCTGCGCAAGCCATCAGAATGAATGGGAGGTGGGACCGTGGAAGATGAAGAATTGGGAGAATTATTGGTAGGAATGGGATAAGAAATTGGGTCAAAAAAATTAGTAGAATCTGGGGGAAAAGAACAGAAGAAGAAGAATCTTGAAGAGATGGAAATAAGTGTTCAAAGAAAACAACATCTCGAGAAGTAAAAATATGACGAGTGTTTATGTTGTAAAGCTTGTATGCTTTCTTCCCCACTAGATAACCACGAAAGAGACACGGATCTGCTCTTGGTTGAAACTTATCCCTGCCAGATGAAGGAGTAGAAGCATAGCACAAACAACCAAAAGAACGGAGATGTTCATAAGATGGTGGAGTGTGAAAAAGTAATTCATAAGGAGTCTTATGATGTAACAATTTTGTAGGAAACAAATTGATCAAATATGTAGCTGTCAAAACACACTCACCCCAAAATTTAATTGGTAATCGAGATTGAAACAAAAGAGCTCGAGAAGTTTCCAATAAATGTTTGTGTTTACGTTCGACAAGGCCATTTTGTTGAGGTGTATTGACACAAGAAGTCTGATGTATGATGCCTTTAGAAAGCAAGAACTGAGTATTGAAAGTAGAAGATCCTAACTCAAGAGCATTATCAGATCTTAAACACTTGATTTTGGTTTGAAATTGCGTTTCAACCATTTCAATAAAATTTTGTAAGATGGAAAATGCATTTCCCTTTGTAGATTGCAAATGGGTCCATGTATATCTACTGTAATCATCTACAATGGTTAAGAAATATTTAAAACCATTATGAGTAGATGCATAATAAGGTCCCCCAAATATCAACATGAATAAGATCAAATATATGAGAACTTGTTCTCTTGCTATGTGGAAAGGGTGTTCTCTTGCTATGTGGAAAGGGTAGCCTGTGTTGTCGTGCCTTTGGACAAATATCACAACAATCAATATTATCACAATGTTTGAAAGTAAACACAGGCAACATTTTGAGTTTGTAGAATGGCAAATGGCCAAGTCTATTATGCCAAGTTGTACTAGAAACCACATTATTACAAGAAAAGAAACTTGCATTGGTAGTAACTAGACTAGGAGTATGAACTATAGAATTTGTCTTGAGAATATAGAGACCATCAAACAGTTTGCCAAGTTCCAGTGGCCTCTTTAGAGAAGGGGCCCGCAAAACACAAGTTTTATCAGAGAAGTAGAGCAAACCATTCGTGTCCTAACATAATCTTGAAACTGATAAAAGATTATGCTTGAAGGTGGGTACTAAAAGGACTTGTGTGAGAATAAGATCAGGCCACAAGTGTATAGTACCAGATTGCTTGGCAGTGATAAAACTTTCATTAGGAAGACGAATTGAAATAGGTTTAGCAAGAGGTTGAAGGTTTGTAAAAAATGTTATATCGAAACACATATGAGCATTTGCACCAGTATCGATTATCCATGTGGAATTAGAATTAGAACACGAAGAACAAGCCATTATACCTGCAAAATTTGCGCATTTTATTTCAGTTTCAGGAGGATTTGAATCTTGAACATGAGAAGTGCCAGGGGTTGAATTAGCCAGCTGCGTTTGGTGAAGAATTTGAATAAGCTGGTGACATTGTTTTTTAGTGAGATTCATCCCGGAACTTAAAGGATGAGCAAAAGGAGTATGAGATACATGTTCGCCCTCATTCATACAAGCATTAGCATGGACATGCTTGTTTTTGGTGAATTTAAAATCCTTTGGAAATCCAATCAACCGATTACATTTGTTAGCAGTATGACCAGATTTCTTACAATTAGTACATACGACCTTCTTAATGTCTCCTGAACTCCTTGATTGAACATGCATTGATGATGCATCTGGAAAACTTTGAATGGAAGGATGAATCTCCTTTTGTTTTTCATCTTGAATGAGGAGAGAATACGCTTTGCTAATGGAAGGCAATGGATCCATCATCAGAATATTTCCTCTGACAGTCTCATAACTAGGGTTTAAACCCATAAGAAATTGAATGAGTCGTTGTTCTTCTTCTTTCTTTACAATTGCTGCAGAAGCACCACAAGAACAAACAGGAACAGTAGACAAGGAACTTATTTCATCCTAGAGACTTTTGATTTTCGCAAAATAGGTTGCAATATTGTGGTTACGTTGTGAGATTTCACATAGAGCTTTCTGTAATTGATAATACTTTGCACCATTTCCTTGACCATATCGATCATTCAGTTCCTTCCAAAGCTGTGCAGCAGTATCAACATACAAAACACTCTCGCTAATGTCTCTTGATAAAGTGTTAATGATCCATGAGATCACCATATCATTACATCGAGTCCAGAGATTGGAATTTTGAAGATTCGTAATACTTCCATCAACAAATCCGAATTTGTTCTTTGCAGAAAGAGCAATTGACATCGCTCTCTTCCATGAATTGAAAGATGTTCCATCAAATTGTTTTGAAACCAGAATCATTCCTGGATGATCAGATGGATGAAGGTACAACGGATTTGAAGCATCAATCGATTGAGAATTGATTGACGAAGTTGATTCACTCTCTGGCATTGTGATTAACTTGAAGATTCTAGTTGAAAATTGTGACAGATGAGGTAAAATGAAGAAGAAGAAGATCGAAAGCAGGATTAGGAATTCCGCTCTGATACCATGTTAATTTTGAGAAGACGAATTTGGGGAAAATTTCTCTATATTCCACTAAGTGTAATACACTGTATTTATACTAAAACAATTGACTATTGCTAACTACCAATTAACAAACACTAACTACTTCTAACAAACTATAAAACTAAATGGTACAAGAAAAGAAGCGTAACATACTACTAATAAATAAACCAACATGATATGAAGACAGGTTTTGTAAATTCAGGTTCATTTCTTTCATGCATTAAAACAATTATGTGCCCGCCAAAAAAAACGGCCAAATAATTATGATTCCAAGTGTAAGGCCTCCGGCTGAGACACACCGCTAGATAGACTAGTAAATTCATTCAATAAGTAATTGTGTGTATGATTGCTACAAACCTCACTTATCAACAAAATCATAAAACGCATCGTATTTTGAAAGCAATTCTTCATAGTTCTCTTTGTTGTAATGAATTGTTAAACTTTTCAACCGCTTGAGTTTTAATGTGCTAGATGTGACTGCAACCATTAAAGCACCAAGTTCTTGCTTTGCAAGCTGCATGCCTGCATCAAGAAATATTTCAATGATTAAACATAGTTCACACGTATTATTAGTGCATAGGAGTCTAACATCTTGATATTGTTATACCTGAATCACAAGTGATAGGACTCCACCAACACCATTTAAGACGAGGATTTACCTTTTAACGACTCTCTTTAGATCTTCATATGATGTCTTATTTGCAAGAGGGAGACTTACAGGCTGCCAAAATCCAAAGGTTTTAGTTTTAAAGCCAGTAGTTTGTCCTCAATCACGGTGTATTCGACTAATGAACCCGACTGTTTGGGTCCATCAGGTGCTTTATTACTAACCATTTGGTTCTGCTGATCAACATCAACCACCTTCCAATGATAAAATTTAAATGATAAAATTTGGTAATTAACTTGGGGTTGTTGGTCTTATATAACTAACAGGTGGCACTTTTAACCCATTTATTTATAAATGGGTCGATTTAGGTAAAATTTCAATTTCAAACACGTCAAACCAATGAAATTAGGAAACTAGATTAAAAAGGGTGGTTCGATGAATCAAAAGTTGTCAAAAGTGTTTTTTAATGCTTAAAACCTCCTAATTCATTTTATTTAAAGATTATAACTAATTGAAATAATATTTTTCATCACAAGTTAAACTTATTTACAATGATATTAAGAATAAAAAGTTTGTCTAAAGAGCCACAACATAATATACATCTAGCTTAAAAACTTTGATAAACAACAAAAAATAAAAAAAGCATATAATTACCAGCTATAGTTACAAGAGTCATATCATTAGAGTAAGTGAGTAACCACCATCAGGGAGTTGTATTACAACATCATGCTTGCTGGTTCTTGAATCATATGTATGCATCTGCAAATATGAAAAAAAAAAGTTCTAATAGATAAATGAATAGAACTTTAATTTCATGTCAAACTGAGATAAAAGTTTCTTGTCACCATGCAACCTCCCCAAAGAAAAATATCCTTCCACCAATTGCAAATCTCATTGAACATGACCGTAAAAAGAATGGTGTTAGTTGAATAAATAAAAATATAAAACTTAAAAGAATCTCTAGATAAACAGATTAAACAAAGTATTTTGTCATTACTCAAAGAAAGTTAACTAATTCACAAACACATAGGTTGAAATAAAGGGCAGGTCAAATGAGCTGGGTCACGGGTCAAAACGGCTAATATAGATAGGACACTTGTACAAAGAAACATAGCACCGTTAAAGTTCAATTCTTATGGTCATGTAGCCTTAAGAACAGATAATCGGAAATAAAACTAAATGTCACAACTCAGCAAATACATTCTAAACCCAAAGTAGTACACAATCACATAACTAAGAAACAAACACAATTTCCATGACAAAAACTCAAATTTTGCAATAAAGCTAAAGAACACAGTTCTGGATATAAAACTGTAATGATCAAATTTGCAAAACTAATGTGTAGAAACCCAAATTTGAATTAAACACGTTTTGAGAGAAAAAAAAATGTATACAAAATATCTGTCTTCATATTACCACATCTTCAGACTCTAAGCAAAAAGAAGTAAAAACAAAAGGCCGCCCCGGGTTTAGACTTGGCATAAGGCTCCACTCCTGGATGCATTGACCTAACCGTCTCCTATAAAACAACTAAATATACATCAGAAAAATATAATTAAACTATTACAAAAATCATAAGAAGAACATTAACAAAGTAAACATGTCAAGATCTAAGTATGAGCATCCTACTATGTGATCAAACAACCTGCAAGGAAAAGCTGAATACATGTAGAATGCAAGTGTGTTTATTATTTCAAATTTCAAATTTAGATATAACTGACTTAAAATTTGAAAACGTTTATGATGATGCGAGCATACCCCCAACCAACCACAGATTCAAAGCCTAAAACAAAGAAGCAAACAGAAATCTAATGCATGATTGCAATCAAAACCATACATACAATGAAACTTTAAAAAATCATAGAATACCTACCTTAGATGCTGAACCTTAATTTAGGGAGAGCCACTGCGGATCAAAATCATTGTTCTCGAGCACAGCGTCCTTATGTTCGGAGCAATAGTAATCTTCTTCGTAGCAGCCGATCATGCAATTAATTATCTACTTCCATCACATCGGCAAACAACTTGAGTAAAATTGCAGAATTCGCGCGATCAGATAAATGATTTAGATCAAGAATTGATGAGCTGATTTCAGGGTTTGATGATTTGATAGGCGCCAGATAAAAGGACGAGGTTGTAAGCACGGCGAGGAGGCGAAGGAATGGGGGTTCCCTTACGATGATACATGCAATGATAATGGTACATTAAGGGTGAAATAGAGAGATCAAAGTCTTTCTGTGTGTAAATACACGTTTCGATGAGGGAAAAAGGGAGTTTCAATTCCATCGTAAAGATATTTATGTTGGCTGAAACATCCTCCATCCGCGGAGGAGAAGCTGAAACAGATGCAATGATCGGAACTTGGAAGAAAATAGAAAGGAAGCAGAGATAGGAGTGACGAAACTCAAGGGACGTGGGGATTAAACTCGTAGGGCGTGGTTTAATCCATGAGAAATAAAGAAACCGCCCGAAACTGCTCTAACATGGTGTAACTGCCGACTTTGTACGGCAGTAATTTAATATTAATCAAATCCAATGGATGATATTCATTCTGTCAGTTATTATATCATTCGCTTCGTTTGGCAATAAAATATATAATATATAATTACACTTACACATATTAAAATTATTTTCCATACGACAATTACAATATCAAGTACAGTTTTAAGCTGCCCCTTGAGACGAGAATTTCACATCTGTAATTTTAGACAAAATTCATGTCGCAATTTAGATAAAAATTAGCATATATCATTTATTAAAAATTATAAGATGCATGTAAAATCACATTGAATTTAAAATAGAAACAAAGATATAATAAACCTTTTTTTCAAGACGTCGATAAAAATTGCAAATTACTATTTTAGTCCCTTATGTATGTTATGTTTAACTTTTTTAGTTAAAAAGTAAATCTTTTAACTTTGTTGTTCCTTGAGTTTTACATTTTGTAAATGTTTTGGTCTATAATACTAATCGTTTTAGATTTTTCTATTAAGTTAGAGCATATTTTAATTATTTCATATTTAATAGACTATTTAGGTAATTGTTTGATATTTAAACGTTGTTTATGTAATCAACTTAAAGTAATAAACTGAAATAAAAAAAATACAATCGTCAAACTCCATACTCGATCTCACTATCCGTGTTCTATATTTTTTTAACAGTCTCGAAACATATAATAAAGCTTTTATTTCATTCGTCTCTGTCTCTCTTGGCCATTTCATCACAATGTTTCACTTATTATACCACCCATATATAGTTAGCCTCTCAATGCTATCTAAAACCATTAGCGTCATATTTCATTTACGGAGACAACAGGGGAAAATATGTTGTCCTACATTGCAACTGAGGAAGTATCTCGTATCCTATTCGATTTATTAACCTTATGCTTTAATGTTTAAGGTTGTACATATACTCATTATATTTCACTTAATCTTAACTCTACAAAGGATATTTTTCAACAAACAAGTAAATTTTAGATAAAGAAGATGACACATTTTATACATTTTTGCTCTCTTATCAAAAAGTTTAAAGTACAAAATGATGTTTCGTGTAACTGTATAAAATGATGGTGAAATTATCACACAACAAGGATGAATAATCACACAAGAAGATGACACACACACACACACACTATATATATATATATATATATATATATATATATATATATATATATATATAGGAGTAGGATCTAATACAAACACTTTCTTTTATAAAATCCATAAGAATCAATACATTTATGCCATGTAAATTACTTGATGACTAGGAATGAAAGGTATATTAGAAACTAGGTTAGATCCCGTGTATTACATGAGTGAAAAAAGTAAAATATGTCAAAACAATTAGTTTTATGAATATCTTATTTTCTAGATTTTATTAGCTATTGGTAAAATAAAAATGTAATAAGTATCTAAAAATTATAACAAATAATAAAGAGTAAAATGTTATTTTCGTCCCTGACATTTTGTTAAATTTGCCATTTTAATCCAAAAACCTTTTTTTTAGCATTTCAGTCACTATAATTTACCAAATGTTGTCATTTTATCCACTCCACTATCACCATTAAAACTCTGTTAAATATGAGGGTATTTTAGGCTTTTTGAACATCCTAATTATCCAATTAAAACAAATAAACCAATTAATATTCAATTAAAACTAAATAACAAATGAAACGACTAGTGAGACCAGTCGCTTCGATTTAAAAGCTTCAATTAACTCTAACCAATGTTGTTCGATTGAGGTTTGTCATGGGATTTCAATTAATCTTTATGTTTTGTTCAAATGTGTATTGTTATTTGATTGAGGTATGTTGTGGGATTGAGGTTTGTTGTTGACATATTTTATTTGATTGAGGTCTTTGAACGTGACAATAGCAGACCTCAATAAAACAAAACGTGACAACAGTAGACCTCAATCGAACAATAGTATACGTTCAAACAAAACGTAAAGATTAATTGAAATCTCACATCAGACCTTAATCGAACAACATGTGTTAGAATTAATCGAAGCGACCGGTCTCATGGGTCGCTTCATGTGCTAATTTAGTTTTAATTGAATATTAATTGATTAATTTGTTTTAATTGGATAATTAAGGTGTTGAAAAAAACTAAAATACCATCATATTTAACATAGTTTTAACAGAGATTTAACGGTGTTAGTGAAGTGGATGAAAATGACAACATTTAGTAAAATATGATGACTGAAATGACAATAAAAAAATTAGATTGAAATGGCAAATTTAACAAAAAGTCAGGGACGAAAATAGCATTTTACTCAATAATAAAATTAGAAACTATTACTCTATATTTAAAGATAAAATATTATATAATTTAGTATGCATTAATAAGTTATTAGAATATGAATATTTATATTTTAGATGTTTGATAGTTTAATTTACTTATTTAAAATAATTATCATTTAATATGAGAGAGACAAGAAACACAAATATATATGT
Organism: Flaveria robusta; assembly: GCA_025506415.1. Classification (NCBI taxonomy): domain Eukaryota; kingdom Viridiplantae; phylum Streptophyta; class Magnoliopsida; order Asterales; family Asteraceae; genus Flaveria; species Flaveria robusta. Next base: position 20,608,621 of record CM046460.1, read on the forward strand.
TTGTTTTAACATATTTTAGTAATTAAGGAAAGTCAAATTGATTCTTATTATAATTTTTGTATTTATTATGAGAGAGAGACGGAAAATAATTTTTTTGATATGCTAGAATGATAATACGTATCATTTGATATGCTAAAATAATGACACGTGTTTCAAAAAAAATATTTTTTTATTATATCTTATAGATTGCTTAAAGGTTTGTTTTTAATAACCACTTGATTTAAGCATAGAATAATTTAAATTTGTCCTAATTTATCTTTAACAATAATCAACATAATAAAGTTACGATAGTTTCACCGGTTTAAAATTCACAATTTCATTTGCATCTTTCTTGTCTGTCACTTAAACATTATGAAAATAATAAATGCACTACTATTAAGTACTAGTGTTATTTTTATAGTAACAGTACTATTTTTCTAGTATCAGTGCTATTATAATACCAAAAATGCTAACATCATAATATCAGCTTTATTTTTATAATGTATGTGCTACTATCATAGTATTAGTATTATTATTATTATTTTTTGAACGGTAGTATTAGTATTATTTTCTTAGTATTCGTGTTATTATCATGCCAAAAATGCTAACATCATAGTATCAGTTCCATTTTTAAAATCTAAGTGCTACTTTTAAAAAAGATAATTAACATAATTTGTTATAAAATGTCAGTTTATAACTATGAAATGATATTTTCTGTAATTGTTATATTTACGAAAGTAGCATCATTTATATTTATTATGTGTTACTTTTGAACTCTTTAAAAACACGTTATTATTTTTAAAATAAAAATATAACGATATTATACACATATTAAAGAGAAAAAAAAATGCTTGTATATGGTATTTTACGGGGTATAGATTCATGAGTAATGCGGCATAAGTGATTTAAATCAATTAATGTGATGATCGTCATCGGCCATATATAATTTCAAACGTAAAAAGGAACATCATTTAACCTAGCTTTGCATACATTATGGCCTCCTTTGTAGTTGTGGGGCTAATTTTGTAATAATTAGACACATAGTCTTCCACCACGAGTCTCTTGTACATGGGCTCCATGGAACTGCCTCCTACCACGGGTCCAATTTCACTTTGGGGAGGCGGGTTATAGAAATACGCAAGCGAAAACCGCTCGGCGTCAAGCTTTGTCCTCACTTGATGCCACATGCTTTTCAATACTCCATTGCTCATGATCTCCAGCAAATCACCGATATTCACGAGCAAACTGTTATCATCAGGCCACTCGAGGGTGACCCAACCTGAGGCCTTTTGCACTTGCAAGGCTCCTGTGGCTCCAAACTCTAGCAAAAGGGTAAGCCCACTGGCATCTGAGTGGGGCATTATTCCAATTGCAAGATCTGGTCTTGGACATGGAGGATAGTAGTTCACCCTAACCTTAATCTCACTTTGTTCAGGCTCAAAGTGTTGCAAGAAAGCATTTTGATCTAGTGATAAAGATTCTGCAACATCTTGAAGCAAACTATCAAGCACCTTTCTTGATTCTTCAACGTACTTTTCTATTGCTTGCCTGTATAGTAATGCAATTAACACGTACACATGCATTAGATCGATCGATTCATATTTGTACTAGTTTAATATACATAAGCTAGATTATTTAAATAACTAAATACAAACTTACAGGTTTTCTCAATTTTAGCCAAAGTTGTACATTAAAGATATAAAACTGAGGCCAACTTACATTCTGTTTGTTGGAAATATAATGAATATCACAGAACACACACGATTTGGGATTCTGCTGCTTTCTTCCATACTTGCAATTCCCAAGTAATAGATAGCAACCCAAGATCTTGAATGTCTAACTTGGGTTTCATTTACTCTTTAAACGTGTCAATCTCCTTAAAAAATACATGAGGATTGGCCTATCCATGCTGCGTACAAAAATCTGTTACATGTACTATTTGTAACTACGTTTTGGTGTCTGTGGAAAGCAAGCAAGAAACACGAAGGTCTTTCATAATCGTCTAACGGGGGCTCAAGAAGTTATCGGGGCTCAAGAAGTTATCGGGTCTATAAAGCAGTTGTCATTCACATGGGTCAAAAACAGAGAGAAACTTGCTTCTCTTACTTGGGAGTCATGGCGAAAATTATCCTTCTAGATACGTGAATAATGGGGGTAGACTGTAGGGGTTAGTGATCTGGTATTTCTTGTAAATTTATGGCCTCTTTCAGCTTTTTGTTGGAGGTGGTCTTGGTTATACAAAAGTATCTTTTCTGGTTGGCTGTTAAAAAAATTGATCCCATTATTGTAGGTTCAGCCCCTTACAAACACTCACTCAAAATACACACAAACTCACGTATGTATATATGAAAGTAAATTTGCAGAAGAGAAAGCATATTTTATTCAATGAACAAAGGAGGCCTATATATAGCCATACATAAAACTAAATGTGGGAACATGCAACAATAATAATATATTAATATAACCTAAAGAACTAATTAATATTAATGAATAACTAATACTTCCACTAAATGTACACCCACGTATGCACTCACATAACTCGGTCAAACCTTAACAAACTTCCTTTATTATTCAACTTCGAACCCCTTACTTTTCTGGTCGACCAAGACCAAGTAAGTTAATCCATACCCATCACCGATGACCCGTATGCTAGACCCGTGACCCGCAAACAATGACCCGTGAACTAAACCCGATTAACCCAACATTCACCCCCTTAATCGGTTTGTTCACACTGTTCACTCACTGCAGCATTCTCGTCACCTTAATCTCCAACTATTTCGACCTTTTCACGAACACCCGAACTTCACCTAGTTCACGTCCAAAGTCTTCTCTAACAGCAACATCTAACATGGCATCCCGTTGGAACCCCGTTCATTAACGTCTTGACTCTTCATGGATCAACGACCTTCCCCGGTCACATCCAAAGTCACCCGACTTGAACTCCAACGCCATAATGTTAAAACCGTGATAGTTTGTATTCTTGATAAGATGAACTTTTTCTTCATTGATAAGAATCTTTCCCTCTTTGAATTCAACTACAAATATCATTAAGGTTCGCCTATATATGGTCATTTACTTCATTTAGGTTTTCTTCTTTCTTGGGTTGCTTCGTGCGTTCCCATGCGTAATGGCCAAAGTTGCTACGTTTTTGGCACAATATATCACATTTGTCTTGTACTTGTTGATTTTCTTAGTAATGATGGCTACCTTTCCTATTTTGGTAAGTATTTTGGTTATCACCACGATGCTCCTTACCTTGATGGTTACGACCTCTTCCTTTTTCGAAAGAGCATCCTCGTCCTCAACTTCTTCCTCACCATACCTCGCCTTCAACCTTGACTTCATCCTTGATCACTGTCCTATTTTCCAAGCATAGAAATAATAAGTCTACTCTCGTTTTATACTCGAGTTTCATGCCCTTAAATCCTCTCTTAAACACTTTTAAGTGGTATATTCTTCAAAAGTTACTGGCTTCAGGTTGGTCAATATTTTAATAGTTGCAACAATGGTAATGAATCGCGGTGGCATATCATCGAGAAGTTTCTTAACTATGACTAAGGTAGCGTTTGGTAAGCAGTAATAAGGGGCATAATGGAATGAACCATTGAGGTGAATGAAAAAAAATATTTGGTTGATAAATGTAATTAATGAACCATTACATAAATAATCTTATTCCGTTTAAAAACACCAAATTAATACAATCCACCCCTTTTCTTTTTATTATTTCATTCCTGCTTCAATCCTTAGTCACCACCACCGCCCCCCCCCCCCCCCCCCCCCCCACCACCATCACCAACAACCACCAAGATCATTCACCATCACCACCGTAACAACCAATCACCACCGGCCGCAACCGCCGCCACCACCACCACCAATCACAAACCGCCCACCAAAATCAATTGCTACCAACCACAACTACCACCATAACCACCACCACCGGTCATCATCAGCACCGGTGGCCGCCACCACCACTGCCACCACCGGTAACCATTGGCCACCACCTAACACCACTGGGAATCACCACCGACGACCACCACCACATGTTATAACCATTATAACCACTTTTGTATTCCATTTCTTTTTCTGGTCCTACCTAACAAACAACATAAAGTAATGATTTATTTCATTCCCATAAGGTAACCTAAGTCTCTCCTAGATCTCTCTAGCGCTTAATGTTCTTAGAAGCTGCACGAACATATTTTCTTGGAGGGATTGATAGATCATAGTTATAGCAAGCTTATATTTCTTCTCGTGTACGAAATCACCTATAACCGGATCTATTGCCTCTATAAACCATGTGCATAAAGTATTGCCTCCATCATAACCGTCTATATGTTGTAGTTTGCGTTCTTTAGATTTGGGCATGTCAAGAAGGTCATACTCAACGTCTTTTGATGTACCTTGTTATATTGATTTGGTAGGTTTGTTGCACACCCACTACTTCCTTATAGCCATCGTCTAGCCAAGTCTCGAAATGCGATCATAAGTCTTTTTTTTTCTTTCTTTTAAGTGCATTGCTATACCATCAAAACCGATTATTCTCCCTAGTTTTTTGTGTATTTGAAACTCTTAGTTTACTTGGGATTCGCTTTGATGCCAATTATTGGAGAAACAAGCAATATTATCATGAACATAAAGAACACACATCATTTGGGAGGATACCCACAACCAGTGACGGAGCTTGAGCTACTAAACTAGAAACAAAGCTAACTCCAAAACTCCACAACTCTTTTATTAGTAAGCAAACTCCAAAACTCTTATGAATACAATCATCCTAGCATTAATTATTTCCTAACCATCAAATTAGAAACAAAGCTACTAAACTAGATTCCTAATAAAATCAAATTATAAACAATAGATAAACATATAATTAAATTCGACTCGTTAAATTTATCTCTTAACTTATCCAACTTTTATTTAAACTTCCTACCTTTAAATTTAATTGTGATAACATGCTACTTAACTAACCATCAGTTGCATAAATTTATGTATTAGTTAGATGGCGTTGAATTTTACCTGAAATTTGATGGTTTCTTAGGCCAGACAAAGAGCCTATTAGTTGCTGATTCATCTGCAGGAATAAGGAGAGGAGCTACTTTCATGGTCAAGCGATCAACCCAATCCAAGGGCTGATCTTCAGACTTGACAAAGTTCTTGCCGTATCCCATGTTATCAACACTCTTATAGGATCCCACGTTCGCCTTCTTTTCCTCGTAACTCAGCCCAAAGAAACCTTTTACAACACCCCTGACATCATCCAACACTGTAGCCTCCACCCCGTGATTCTTGATGAGGAAGACACCCCATTCTTTGGCAGCCTCCGCCAGCCTCTGCAGCTCTACCCTTCGACCGCCATCGAGACTTTGTAGCTTTGATACATCGATCACAGGTGGGAGGGTGTTGACGAAAATAGGGTGGCAGCCTGAGGCTATGAACCTCTCGGTGAATTCCAAGTTGTTCGTGAGCCGACCTAGACGAGCTAGTTCTTGAACCACAGGAATCTTTGTGGCTTTCACTTCACCATTTTGGTCGATAAAGGTTGCTTCATGAAAGTGATACTCTTCACCGATAGACATGATTGATAGATAGTGGGTTTGCAGGGAATTGAATTATTATACATATGAATTTGTCATGGCATCCGGAAAATAATAATACAAGGGCCCACTAAGATATAACCATATAATATAATTATGTATTTCATATTTCATATAATTGATATATTTTCTACGCAAATGTATATTAAATTTGTATTTTAAACATTTTAACTTCTTGTTTCCATTTTATTAATCCTATTTTCTTTTTTTAGTTATTCTATTTATTTATTTGTTTAATATTTAGTGGTCTTTATGCACTCATTTTGATTATTAACTTGCATGTAAAATATGAATGTTTGAACATTTTTGTTTAACAACTCATGATAGTTATATTTGTAGTTTGGATGTTTCTTTATTGAATATTTTAAATTTTATACTTTTTTTAATTTTTTTATCATTTGAAAAGTTTAAAATTGTATTTTGAATTAAAGGTTTGTGGTTTTCAAAATAACATTAAAATATTGTTTTATGGGTGAGCTTGGATTCAATTTGAATTCGACCTTTAAACTCAAATTGAATTTAAAATTTGGTTTCGAATTCAAACTCAAATACAATTCGAATCATTTATATCTTATTTAAATTTTACTTGAATTCGAATTCAGTTTTGTAAATTCAAAATTCAAATAATTCTATTCGATTAATTTGAAAAATTCAAAATTTGATTCATTAAACACTTTCAAATTCAATATACCAATATCAATTTTGTCTTATGGTGGTGTAGGATATATATATATATATATATATATATATATACATACATACATACATACATATATATATATATATACGGTACTGTTATCTTGAGAACCAACTTTTTTTTGAAAACTCTAGAAACCAATTTGATCCACACAATTAAATCACATGCAAATCACATGCCAAATCCACCTTTTTTTTTAATATTTATAACTTTTTTTCACGACATTATTTTTTCAAAAAAATTACACCATTAATTTTAGTATCTTTTTATCTTTCCAACGCGTACCATATTGATATACTTTTTAAAAAGAAACCGTTAATCCGTTATTTACACATGTGTAAATTAGTTATTACACATGTGTAAATCCTGTTTTACACATGTGTATTTTTAGATATTATATGTGTAAAGTGACGTTCATAAAAAAAAGTAAGTTTTTTTTTATTTTTTAAAAAAAATTTATTTTTTTATGAAAGAGGGAATCAAAAGAAACATTTTTGTCATTTTACCTTTTTTTTATATTATTTTTTGTTTTATAAATTTTTTTATTATATTATAATTATTTACCATTTTGCTATTGAAAATGTGTGGCTCACATTGGTTCTAGAATTCTCACAAAATAAGGGAGTTCTCATTTGAACCCTACCCTATATATATACATACATATGTACATATATATATATAGGAGAGGGTTCCTGAGAAAACTGATAATTATGTGAAAAACAAAGAAAATCATGAAAATCAATAAAATAATTAATAAATTTTTTATTATTTTAATTGTTAAAAGGTTATTTAAGCTTTTGTTACATACATGTTGAACATAAATACGAGAATGAAGTGTTTTACGTATACGTAACACTATGTCGAATGAAAAACGGTTACATATACGTAGCCTATATGTGATGTATATGTAAAACCATGCTGTTGTTTTTCATTTGATTCATACCCTTATTTATATATATACATACACAAATATAAAAAATGGTGATTAAAAGTTTGTAAGTTATGTGGCCGGTTTTATTGGTTTTCTCTAGTTTCACATAACATTATGCTTTTTTTAGGATCCTTCCTCTCTCTTTTTGTCTCTCTTTCTCTATATATATATGTATATATAGGATTGGGTTCAAATGTAAATCAATAGAAATTATGTAAACCAATAAATCAAATCTCCACCTTTGATTTATAAATATCAATGGCTTATATTTCTTGAATAAAATAATAAAAAATTATACTTTTATTGGAACACGTATACAAAAAGTCAAACAAATATTAGCCATTGATATCGTAAAACAAAGGTGGAGATTTGGTTTATTGATTTATATAATTTCTCTTGGTTTACATTTGAACCAAACCCTATATATATATATATATATATATATATATATATATATATATATAGGGGTTGGTTAAAATAAAAAAAAATACATTTGCCTAAAAAGCCTAAGAAAAGATCTTAGCCCTCTATATCATTAATCAATTGTTAAGATTAATTTTTAGGTATAAAAGTGGTCCCAAAGGTAGTATGGGAAATTCACTTTTGTTGACTTTTTTTCAAATTCCCCTACTTATTTAAACGTTCGTAACTTTTTTATACGATATTATTTTTTAAAATTAATCGCATCATAAAATCAAAGGTTTTATCCTCTTTAATTTCAGTATAGTATTGCAATATTTGTTTTAATAAAAAAATTATTGTTACGAAAATATGCTGTTTTATGATAAAAACAACACATTATGTACTGTTTTGTCGTAAGACAATACTTTTGTACTGTTTAACGTTAATACAACACATTATGTGCTGTTGTAGGGTAAAACAACACATTATATGTTGTTTTAGGGTTAAAAACATGTTATGTTCTGGTTTAGGGTAAAACATAATGTTTTATGTTGTATAATGTTAAACTTCACTTGAGATTATTCGAAAATTCTATTGTTTTACGATAAGAGAGTGCATTCTGTGTTATTTCATGATAAGAAAACACCTTATATATTGTTTTAGGTTATATATTGTTTCACAGTAAAAGATCATGTTTTGTTTTCTTTAGTGTAAAAAGATTATATAAAATAACATAAATTTATGTGTTGTTTATAGTAAAATAACATAGAATTGTTTGTGCTGTATTTCATCAAAACATGCGTCACACAACGTAGTTGTGCGCTGCTTCGCGTCAAACAACACAGTTCTGTGTTGCTTCGCGTCAAACAGCACAGTTCTGTGTTATTTCGCGTCAAAAAGCACAGTCTGTCCTGCTTCGCGTCAAACAGCATAGTTTTGTATTGTTTTGCGTGGGTTTCGAATAAAAAAATAAATGTAATATTAAACTAACTTTATTCTAAGTTGATTTTAAATTAAAATTAGATTTACTTTTGATCAGATACACAGATCTAGAAGAAGAAATTGATTTTATATTGAAATTAGATTGATTTTTGATTAAATGAAATCAAAAACCTAAAGAAGAGATGAATAAAATCAATTGAGATTAGGAACAGATTGAAGAAAAATAAAAGAAACTAATTTTGGTGCTGTTTATATGTTGCTGATTGTTGAAGACAATATTACCTTTCCTATTCAATTTAAATTTTACCATGTGTCAATCCCATATTGCTTCTTAGGTTTTTTAGGCAATTGGTTTTTTTATTTGAACCAGCCCCTATATATATATATATATATATACATATACATATACATATAGGGTAGGGTTATCCTGAGAACCACCCTTTTTTGTGAGAACTTTAGGAACCAATATGAGCCACACATTTTTAGTCACACGCAAATCACATGCCATTTTCAATTTTTTTAAAACGTTTATAACTTTTTTTTACGACATTATTTTTTTTGAGAAAAATTTCACCATAAAATTCAGTATTTTTTATCTTTCTAACGCCTACCATATTGATATACATTTAAAAAAAAAATCATCCATCCGTTATTTACATATGTGTAAATCTGGTTATAGACATGTGTAATATCATATTTACACATGTGTAACTCCGGTATTACACATGTGTAAAATGAATTTCGTAAAAAAAACGAGATTATTTTTATTTTTATTTATGAAAGAGGAAAATTAGAAAAGAATTTTTATGGTTTTATTTTTTTTATTTTAATGTTATTTTTCATTTTATAATTTTTTTATTATGCTTTTGTTAATTACTATTTTGTAATTGAAAACTAGTGGCTCACGTTGGTTTTTAGAGTTCTCATAAAAAAATGAGTTCTTATTTGATCCCTCTCATATATATATATATATATATATAGGAGAGGGATCAAATGAAAACATGCTTATAATTGAAAATCGTGAAAACCACCACTACCCAATCATATAATTAATATTTGAATTATCATTTTAATTGTCTAAAGTATATATTTGATTAAACTTCAATCTTATTTTTTGCGGTCAGTATATATTTTTTTGGTTAAACTTCAAGGAACAACAATGATTACGAAACGACTTACGTATACGTAACTTGTATGAGTTATATTAACGCAACTTGTTGTTGTACCCTTGGTAACACGCACTTATATATACATAACCCATACATATACGTAACTCTTAGTTGTACACTTTGTAATATGTACTTACATATATGTAACTCATAGTTTTTATGATTTTCATTTATAACATAGTTTTCAATGGATCCCTCCCATATATATATATATATATATATATATGTATGTATATATATATATATGTATGTATATATATATATATATGTATATATACATATATATATATATATATGGTAGGGTTATCTTGAGAACCACCCTTTTTTGTGAGAACTGTAGAAATCAGTATAAGCTACACAATTAAGTCACATGCAAATCACATGCCAAATCCATCTTTTTTTAAATTGTTCATAACTTTTTTTTCATGATAGTATTTTTTTCAAAAAAAATTACACCATTAATTTCAGTATTTTTTAATCTTTCCAATGCGTAACATATTGATATATATTTTTTTATAAATCGTTCATTTATTATTTACACATGTGTAAATCCTGTTTTACACATGTGTATTTTCAGGTATTACATATGTGTAAAATGACGTTCATAAAAAATGAGTTTTTTTTATTTTTTATAACTTTTTTTTATTTTTTTATGAAAGAGGGAATCAAAAGAAACATTTTCGTTATTTTACTTTTTTTATTTTTATGTTATTTTTTGTTTTATAAATTTGATTATTATGTTATCATTATTTACCATTTTTACATTGAAAATGTGTGGCTCATATTGGTTTTTAGAGTTCCCACAAAATAAGTGAGTTCTCATTTGAATCATCCCCTGTATATATATATATATGTGTGTGTGTGTGTGTGTGTGTGTTTATTTGTGTGTGTGTGTATATACAGGGATCCATTCCTTTAAGAACCATAAAATTGTCAAAAACTAAAAGAACTATCTTTCATCATTGATTGTTTAGATCAATGGCTATAAATAAAATGGATAAAAAAATAATTTGCACTTATTTAATTCACACAGATCAAATAAGAAAAGGGTATAATTGAAAAAACACTTTAAAATTCCAATCTAATCTCCAAACTTTTCGGTCCACGATTTTTTATGTAAGCTTTTTCTTTTATTCTTCTTTTTTTACTTATTTAAATAAAATTTATTTCTCTTTCATTAATCTAAGTAAACATCCGAACATGGGTACTTTGATTAATCCTCTTTCTAATTTTCCTATAATTTTAGGTTTAAACTTTTAGACTATCATAAAAAAAACCTAACTGAATTAATACAACTTATTGAAAAACTCTAATATTTAAACTTATTCACTTACAAAATTTTTAAAAATATTTAAGGTTAAAATTTTAAAATATTTAAGGATTATGTTCCCTATACTGCTTGAAGTTTTTTTTGCTACTTGGTTTCAAAAAATACACTAGGGTGATGCTAACGTTCAAGCCATATATTGTTCCTTTTATATTGTTCTGTTGTTCTATATTTGCACAAGAGGACTATGGTTGCTACCATTTTGCTACTTTGGTTCTACATAAGAGGAGCCTATTTACTGACAAGTTTCAAGGCTGTACAGGATTGCATTTTGATCTTCTTTGGCTACACAAATTTTCGAATGGTATTCTATGTCTTGGTATAGGTTTAAATTCAATTTTTGGGTATATTTTGTGATACATGGATAAAGAATTCGATTATTTAGTGTATTTGTTTTTAAGCGATTTATGATAAGTGGTTTTAGGTTTGAGCAATTAAATTAGTTATCAAATAATTTAGATCTAAAAGTAGAAGAACCATGTGATAATAAATGACACAATCGAAGATAAAAATTATTCCATTAGCTATCTAATAATTTGGATGTAAACCAATTATGCATGTATGCAACAATTATATATGTGCATAAAGGCATATAAGCACGATCGTATACGTCTACAAATACATGTATACATTATTACATGTATACATTACCCTATATAGTGTGTTGTTGTGCACATACATTAATGCAATACTTGCATTACTTCAAATGTGGATCACCACGTAGAGCATTACTACATTTGCATTACTTCAAATATATATAGTTAAACAATATTATAAACTTACTATATTCTGATAACGAAGTAAATAAAAATTCGAGCACACTAGTATCCATTGATAACATTCATAGAGATTTTTTTTAAAGAAGTGAAATAGAGTCACATAGAAGATAGCTACTCATTCACTCATGGATGGACTCACATGAGCGATAGTTGCTAATGGAATTAATAATTCAGAGACATATGCTGTTGACAGAATCTTTTATTTTCTTGGATGAATGATGTAGTTTTGTCGGTTTGTTTTCTTTTATTTTCAGCCATTGAATTTTCTTTTTGATAATATAATAATTATTCTATTTTCCTATAAATACAGGGCATTCCCTTCATTGTAACCATATCAAGGAATTAATAAAATTTTTCTACTTTCTCATTCTCTCTAATGACACACTAAATCCCTTCCGGTACACCTTAGTCTTACCTTTTTTCCTTAGATTCACCACCCGTTCTTCATATTATACCTCAAAAAAAAAAAAAAAAAAAAAAAAAAGAATACTAATGTGCCCAAATCTTCATTTCTTTCGTCATTAGAATCTGCTAAATTTATAATGTGATTTTAACCCATAGTTATTGCGATAACCCATATTAACTCAACTAGTGCGTCACAGAAGGCCACGTCGCCGTTGTAAGTTAAAGTCATAGTGGTAAAGCTAGTGGTCCGCAATGAACGTTAAAAAAACTTTTTAAAAATATAGGAAGACTACAATCAAATTAAAGATATTAAAATAATCTATTTAGTGGTGTAATTTGTATAAAAAATAATATTATACAAAATAATTAAGAAGGTTTAAAAACAAGGGTGATGTTCTATTTAAAAATGGAGGAAAATTTTAAAAATGAGCAAAAGTTATTACATTAGTGATAAACCGCGATTTAAAAGTTAGTTACAACAAACAATCAAGGTATAAGTGTACGTTACATTAGTATTAACGGATTATCGCAATAAAGCTTGGTTAACGACCGTTTCTTCCCCTATATATATATAGGGGCTGGTTCAAATAAAAAAACCATTTGCATAAAAAACCTAATAAGCAATATGGGATTTACACATAGTAATATTTAAAATTGAATAGAAAAGGTAATATTGTATTTAACAATCAGTAACACATAAACAGCACCAAAATTATTTTCTTTTAGTTTTTTTGATCTATTCCTAATCTCAATTGATTTTATTCATCTTTTTTTTAGATTTTTAATTTCATGCAATCAAAACTCAATCTGAGAACTCTATTTTTTTTTTGAGAACTGTAGAAAACAATCTAAGCCACTAGTTTTTAATGGCAAAATAGCAATTAACAAAAAATAACATAAAACTAAAAAAAATAAAAACAAAAAAATGTTTTTCTTGTTTTCCACTTTCATAAAAAAATAAAAAAAATATTTATAAAAAATTAAAAAAAATTCACGTTTTTGTTTACGAAATTCATTTTACGTATGTGTAATATCGGATTTGCACGTGTGTAAATCTGGTATTACACATGTGTATAACCAGATTTACACATGTGTAAATGGCGGGTAGACGATTTTTTTAAAAAAGTATATCAATATGATAGCCGTTGAAAAGATGAAAAAAACTTAAATTAATAGTAAAATTTTTTTGAAAAAATAATGTCACGAACAAAAGTTATAAACATTTAAAAAAAAGGTGGAAATGGCATGTGACTTGCATGTGATGTAAATTGTGTGGTTCATATTAGTTCCTAGAGTTTTCACATAAAATGTTGGTTCTCAAGATAACTCTACCATATATATATATATAGAGAGAGAGAGAGAGGGGAGGGATCCCTTGAAAATCATGTTGTAAATAAAAACAATGAAAACTATAGGTTACATATATGTAAATATGTATTACAAAGTGTATAATTAAAAGTTACGTATATGTAGGGGTTATGTATATGTAAATACATGCTATCAAGTGTACGACTACGAGTTGCGTACATGTAACTCATACGAATTATATATATATATATATATATATATATATATATATATATATATATATATATATATATATATATATATAGGGGAGGGATCAAATGAAAACCATGCTTATAATTGAAAACCGTAAAAACCACCACTACCCAATCATATAATTGATAATTGATTTAACCTTTTAATTGTTTAAAATATATTTGATTAAATATCAATCTTATTTTTTGAGGTCATTATATATATTTTTAGTTTAAACTCCAAATAACGATAATGATGACGAAACGACTTACGTATACGTAACATGTATGAGTGACATGTATGCAACTCGTAGTTGTACACTTGGTAACACGTATTTACATATACATAACCCTTACATATACGTAACTATTAGTTATACACTTTGTAATACGTACTTACATATATGTAACTCATAGTGACATGTACTTATATATATATATATATATATATATATATATATATATATATATATATATATAAAGTAACGGCTGTTAACCCACCTTTATGTGACCGGTTTCATTGTTTTTTCTACTTTTCTCAAAACAATGTAGTTTTTTAAGTTCCCTCTTCTATACATACATGCATGCATACGTACCCACGTACGCACGTACCTACATACGTAAAGACATACACACACACATTTATACTAATACATATCCATAGAAACAAAGTAATATACACATATCCACATGCAAATATATGATTCAAATAAAATGCAAATTAATACTAATAATTAATTAAAATAAATAAAAAATAATTTATAATCTTATGTAATTATCATAAAAAAGGATAACTTTTAAAATCAATATTAATATTTTTTTTATATTATTATTATGAAAACAAAATCATATGACTTATTATTAATAGTATTATCAAAACAAATTGATACCCTTTGGATCGAACTAGGAATCATACATTCGCTGAATTATCTGTTTTTCTTTGTTTACTTTGTTACTAGAAAGAGAACATTTAATAGCAAGAACGCAGGTAGAAATTTTATTGATTGTTGGATACACTGTATGTATTAAATCAAATCATGAATTGTAGTTTAGAAAGAATCACATAAATAGGAACAATATTTAAGACTAGAAATATAGAATCCAATAAATGGGAACAATATTTGCTAGGTAATCGATCAGAGAGGTCTATGAGCAAACCACCTCTTAACCATCTCAAAGCATTCTGCAGGCTTGAACTCTGGAGCTGTGTGCCCGGCTCCCTGCACGTATGCATCGCAAACTATTATTGTATTATATATATCCAATTTCACTTTGATGTTAAATTAATTCACTCGTATTTTACCTTTACAGTAGCAAATACTAAAGAATAGTTGTTATGGGCATAGGTGGTTTTGTATCCTGCATCTTGTCCGTTAACATAATATGCTTCCCAATTACTCTCTGTGACGCTCAGATTGAGAGAATTTATCCAGTTGCGTGTGCCCACATGTGGAACCATCATGTCATGATCTCCACTGTACGTCCATATATAATTGATACAAATTTGTTATAATTTAATTGAACATATATATATATATATATATATATATAGTATAGATATGAATCCAACTAATTAATTAACCAATCAATACCTGAAAATTAAAGCTCTACAGTTTCTCTTAGTTAACTTTTGATGGTAGACAACACTGGTCTGGATATTGAATTCATATTGTGGCATTGAAGGTTTACCGTAATTGTACTTCATATCCAAATTACATAATAGCCATTCCTTCACCGTTCCCTATTTAATTAATTAGGACCCATTTTCACAAATGATCGAATTAATTAAGAAAAGATGAATAAACTGCAGGTTAATTTATATAAAAAAAAAAGCTATAAATATTCCGTCATAATCATATCAGCCATGCTTGTGTGTACCTCAAACATGACTAATTATCATTTGCATGGTGGAGTGGCAATTAGTCACACAAACTAACTAAATTAACTGTAAATTAAGTACTTGACTTTAAATATAATAGATCGATGGTATTAATTCTAATTACTAATTCCTATATCTACTTTTAAAAGAACGTACGGCTTAATTAATACTAAAATTAAGCTACTAGCTAGTGGGTTTCGGTGTCATAATTATTCATGAGCACAAGAATGTCTAAATAACATGTACTCTTTAATTTTGTGTCACCATTGACATGTATGTGTATGTAAGACGCTAACTTAGATACTTGTAGCAAAGCAATCTTTGATATAGCTAGTGACTCATTTCTGTGTAAACAAATGATTATTTACGTACATATATGCATAATTAAATATACCTGGCGTACGTTAAGTGCTTTCATAACATTTTCATCATTAGCCCAAAGAGTTGCATAGTCGTAATAATCACCCTGACGAAACAAATTAAAATAACATCAGTTTATTGGGCGATCGAAAGGAAATTAATATATTAATATATATTATTATATTGGTAGAGCTCGAGAGACATGAGCAAAGAATTACGTACTCGACAAAAGGAATCTGTAAGTGAAGATCCCATTTTAATTGGATTGGCCTGTATAATTTTCCGATTAAGGGTAGGATTTCCACTTCTCACCAAATTGGTTGCTGCATCGCAATCGGGATCCAAGATTTGTTGAATGTTAATGCGTCCCACACGCTAATTAATTAATATTAATATTAATATTATATATATGAGAAATTAAAGTTGGAATTAGTTTTGAATATTAAAAGCAAAAGAAAACACTGAGCGTACATAAATTGTACACTAGCTAGCTAGGTTATGCATGCTTACTTTGTTAACTTCAACAAGATCCAACATACATTGCAGATTGTTAGAGTCAGCTTCTGCATAATTTCCATTGCAATCCCTTTTGGTTGCCTGTACATAGTTTTTGAATAATATACACATGATGAGTTACATCACATCGAAACACAAACGCACATACAAAATTATAATTATACTGCATATATATACATATATGTTAGGTACCTCATATAATTCTTGAGATATAAGTGCCATACGATAAGCATATTCAAGTCTAGAATTTATGTCACCAGTTTTGTCTGTCAATGGGTTTCCTGCCATGTATCCCTGGCACAAACATACAGTTAATGTATACATATGCATTAAATTAAATAATGTAAGTGTGTTGTATATATAAACATAGACTAAATAGGCCGGTCGGTACGCTTGTACGTGCATATATACTTACTTGAATGTTTACTATTGGCTGGAGTCCTTCATCGTTACCTCTATATAACTCCTCAGTGATCATGGGTATAACAATCCCAGAATAAGATATTCCAGTGACATACATTGGATTTTTCAAAAACTTTGGATGATTCCTAACAAACTGCATCCATGAATATATGCATTAATATTTATATATATACATATATGTATATATGTATGTTTATCCATGTGACAAGAATATATCCGGCCATCGTTTAAAATTAATACTATCAAAATGTATATATATATATAAAGTAGTTAACAACCAACCTAGCTACCTTTCTCATAAATTCAGCGGTTTGTGAAGCGGATGCTGTATCACTTGAACGAACAGCTTCTGGAGTTTTTGTATATGAATATCCAGTTAACGTTGGTGCATCCAAATATATAACATTTGCCACCTTAATTTCACGAGGCACAGCAGCAAGATCATTTTATTTTATCACTCGATCCAAATATATAAATTAGATATGCATGATTGACAGCATTATTTTCAACATTCGATCCATGCATGTTTAATGAAAAGAAAAAACAATCATAATGCATGCATGCACGCATACCTTTGTCCAAGAATTGGGGTCCAGTTGCAATGCTGGGACATTATCCATATAATTACCATACTGAATTTGCAATGGACCTATTATATATAAAAAACATACGATATGAGACTTGCCAAATTCTTTACAATATCTAAATAAAAAAAAAAAAGAAGCTAAATTGGATTTTATTGATCCAGTCCATACAATCCAAAAAGAAACCTATGTTTTATTATGTGCCATAAACTTTTTTATCAAATGCAAAATGATTATAAAAAGAACTATTTTTTTATAAAAACACGCATTTTTAACAATATGATCAAAATATCAATGTACTAGCTTTATAGTAAACCCGTGTATTACACGGGTTGAATAAATAAAGTATTAAATAAAATAAAATTTTATTAATTATAAAATGATGTTTTAAAATAGGGAAAACTTCATAGAAATGCAACTAACTTTCATAATCGTTCCAATTAAGTCATTCAAATTTTTTTTGTCCTAATTTAGTCACTCAACTTGTAATAAATGTGATAATCCTATTTATTTTACTTGTCCTATTTATTTTACTTGTTTAACAGGTTAAAATGTTTTTTTTATTTTAGTTTTTTCTTAAAGATTGTTGACTTGATATTAACAATTATTAGTTAAAACAATGTTTATCTTCCAAAAATAAGACCGATCAAGTTTTCCAAAACAAAAAAGAATTTAAAAAATATGATTTTTCAAAAGAAATCATTCAACTCGAAAGGTGGTTTCAAAATAAATTCAAATCAAACTTTTTCAAAATAAACTTGAAGGTAGGTTTAAAAAAGATTTCTAATATGGTTAAAAAAGTTTCAATTCATCAAATTCATAAATTACCAAATAAACATCAAAAATTCATAAATAATTTATGAATTTTGGATTTTTGGATTTGTTTATGAATTTTGGATATTTATTTGTTGGATTTCTTTGGTTTATGAATTACAGAATGAACTATAACTTTTTATTTAACGAATAGTTAAAAAAAAAAAAAAAAATTCTAAGTTTGTTTTGTAAAAGTTTGAATTTAACTTTATTTTTGAAACCTGCTCTTGTTCGAGATGGATAACTTCTTTTGAAAACTACATTATTTTTAAAATAATATTTGTCCTTTTTGTTTTGGAAAACTTAGAGCGATCTTTTGTTTGGAATATGAACTTTATTTAAATTATTATTTGTTAATTTCAAATCAACAATTTAAAAAAAAATTAAATAACTAAAAAAACACTTTAACCTGTTTTATAGGTAAAATATATAGATTTAGCACATTTCTTACAACTTGAGTGATTAAATCAAAACAGAAAAAGTTTAAGTGATCACTTAATTGGAACAATTGTAAAAGTTGGTTACATTTCTATAAAGTTTTTCTTTTTAAAATAATATATGATTGGAATCTTTCTTAATATAAATAAAATAATAATTTTATTACAAAACAACCATTTTAAAATAATATCATTTGTAAAAACTTTCTTATTATAACTCTCAATTTTAAATATTTTTTATTTATAATAATTTTGCTTTTTAAAAACATCAAATTTAAATATTTCCTATATTTTAGAAAACATTATGTTTTAGTAATTTTCTTGTTTTATAAAAATTTATGTTTTTGGAAATGAAATTAATAAAAATATCTCCTTCTTAATATATTAAAAACTATTTCAATCATAAATCTAAAGATAAATAAATAATATTATTAGTAATTAATGCGTTTATTTAATATAAAAGAGAATCGGAAAAATTTTAATTAGAAAGAATATGATGCTAACATGCGACCCCCCAAGTTACCATTTTATTAAAATAGAAAGATTGTTTTATTCCGGAAGTGATATTTAAGCATTGTACGTCATATCGTGGATTTATTTGACTTTGTATTAGTTTATGAAATAAAGCACCAAGCACTATGTTTAATGTAAAATATCTTTGATATTTTATTTTTTTAATAAACAAGTTCTATAAAAATCTGATTTTATAACTTTTAACTCCATAAAATTTACTACACTGTTTTAGAAAGAACTATTTTTCAATGGTATTCATTTCGACGCTCAATAATACACAAGGTTGGTACACACATGAACGTACTAATTGGATACATATTCAAAAGGCTAAATTGCTTAATGCAATTAATTAAGTATAAGATATGAATGTTCTGATGCGACAAATAAAAGGTGAAGGTTAAATGTTATGATATATTTTTTTCAATAACAATTTTTTAACTCCTAAATATGTATTAAATAAAAATTATTATTTAGAATTTGTTATGTGTTTTCAGATATTTAAGATATTTTTCTAAAAATTTCTTATATTAGAATTTTTTTTAATAAAAATTATTGATTTTTATAAAATTATTAAATAATACATTTTTGTTAAGAATTTAGATATATTCATTTGGATTTCTAAATTTGAATCTAAAATTTCAGATTCGATTCAGGTATTGATATTTACCATTCGAAATTTTTGAATATCTGAAATTTAGATATCTGAAAATCATTAAATTTTAAACCCCCTTAGTAAAAAGTCATGTCTAGTGTCCTAATATATTTATTGGAAAACAAAGAAGGTTCAATGATGCACGCTAACTACAAGTTTGATAAAACTAAACTAATTTGAAAAGTCAATAATGCATGCATGTTCTCTTGTATGTAAAAAAAATGCAACTTGTCATGTATTTAAAAAATAAGAAATTAAAATTAACCAATTGTTTAGTGGGAAAAGAAATGATCGATTATGTTATTCTCCAAAGGTTTATATTTTATTGGAAACTATAGTGTACGTAAGAAAAAGTTAATCAAAATTTGCCATTCATTCATTCATTTAATCCAACATACTATATACTAGACTTGGACGTAAAATAAAAATTAACCGCCCAATGTATATATTAATCCAAAAAATAATTATATATATATATAGAAAAATAGAGGAGCAATCAAATGAGAACTCAATTCTTTTGCGAAAACTTTAGAAACCAATCTGAGCCACTAGTTTTCAATAGCAAAATGTTAAATAACAAAAACATAATAAAAAAATTATAAAATAAAAAATAATATAAAATTAAAAAAAATAAAAACACAAACATGTTTCTCTCATTTTTCTCTTTCATAAAAAAATTAAAAAAAATCTAAAAATAAAAAAATTTCTCGTTTTTTTTACGAAATTTGTTTTATACATGTGTAATACATGATTTACACATGTGTATAACCAGATTTACACATATGTAAATCATGTATTACACATGTGTATAAACAAATTTACACATCTGTAAATAACAGGTAGAAGATTTTTGTAAAAAAAAAATATCAATATGTTATATGTTGGAAAAATTAAAAATTACTAAAATTTAATAGATAAATTTTTTTAAAAAAATAATGTCATGGAAAAAAGTTATGAACGTTTTAAAAAAAGTGTAAATGACATGTGACTTACATATGATAAGAAATGTGTGGCTTATATTGGTTTCTAGAGTTCTCACAAAAAATGATGGTTCTCGAGATAACCTTACCCTATATATATATATATGGGTTAGGATCATTACAGAACCACTTTTTATTTTTAGAACCACAGAACCATTGATTTACATAAACGTAAATTAAGTCTGATGTTACTTGACTTGTTTTACATATGTGTATATCCCACATGAACAATAAACTATGTAAAACAACTAAATATCACCAGCTTTAACTTACATATATGTAAATTAAAGGTTCGTAATTTACATTTATGTAAACCAATGGTTCTTTTGGTTCTAAAAATAAAAAGTGCTTCTGTAATTATCCTAACCCTACATATATATATATATATATATATATATATATATAGGAGAAATCAAATGAGAACTCATTTTTTATAAGAACTCTAGTAACCAATCTCAGCCACTAGTTTTTAATGGCATATTGGTAATTAACAGAACATAATAAAAAAATTATAAAATGAAAAAACATAAAAATAAAAAAAATAAAAACACAAAAATGTTTCTTTCATAAAAAAAATTATAAAAAATAAAAAAAGTCTCTTTTTTTTACGAAATTCATTTTACATATGTGTATTACCGGATTTACACATGTGTAAATCCGGTATCACACATGTGTATAACCAAATTTTACACATGTGTAAATAACGGATGGATGATTTTTTCGAAAAATTATATCAATATGGTAGGCTTTAAAAAGATAAAGAAATACTTATATTAATGGTAAAACTTTTTGAAAAATAATATCGTGAAAAAAAGTTATAAATGATTTAAAAAAAATGGTGGAAATGACATGTGCTTGCATGTGATGTAAATTGTGTGACTTATATTGTTTTCAATAGTTCTCACAAAAAAGAATGATTATCAACATAACCCTACCCTATATATATATATATATATATATATATATATATATATATAAAATATGATTAAGTAAGTAAAGCATTATGTAATGATTATTAGAGTATCTCCGATAAACGTTTTTTATAATTCAAAAACAGCCATATGGACATCTATTGAGTTTGTTACCAATATTGGATGGGATGTTTTTAATGCAATTGTTCTTCCTCAAGAATATCAAAAAATGAATAGATATGGACCCCAAGTACTATATATATGTTTATACTAGCTTTAGTAAAACCGTGTATTACACGGGTTGAATAAATAAAATATTAAATATAATAAAAATTTATCAAGTATAAAACGATATTTTACTATAAAATATAATTGAAATTATGTATAGTAAGAACAATATGTAATAAAACAATTATATCAACTTTTTAAACTTTTGGTTTAAATCTTTTTTTTTAATATATATTTTGTTTCAAAACAAACCGTATTAATAATATCATTTTTAAAAATATTCTTAGATTTATTAGAAAAACTATTTTTGTTCGAAAAAAAGTTAAATAATATTATTGATAATTAAGATAATTATTTAATAGGAGAGATAAGCGGGAAAAATTTTATGAGAATAAATATGGTGTCGTTACGTGTCACCCCAAGATTGTATTTTATTAGAGTAGAAAGATTAACGTAATGTTCTCGAGTTTACTTAATAAGAGAAAAGAAATGAAAATTTTCTTTTCTTTTTCTTTCCTTTCCTTTCTTTTCTTTTTCTTAATTTTCCTTTCTTTTTTTTTCTCTTCATTTTCTTGCAATTTTAAAGGATTCATTTTAGCCTTTCTTTTTCTTTCATTTTCTTTATTTTCCCTCCTTATATGAACTCGGAAACACAACTTTCTTATTTTTCTTCCATTCCTTCGTTAAAAAAAAACTTTGGAAAGCAATAATTTTTTTCTTTCATTCCGATTCCTTTCTTTTCTATTCTTAAATGAACTCGGAAACATAGCATAAAAAGAGAGAAAATTAAGTGGTTAAAAATAAAAAGCTGGTGATGATATGACAATCTTTTTGAGTTTTTCCGTTGGAGTGATATTTAAAAATTTTAAATAACGTGTGTTTTTTTAACGTGTCAGCTCATTATACATGTTTTTAATGCTTTCTATCGGTGATTCTTTTTATTTAATTGGTGATTCTCTTGATTTAATTAAAAGGTAGAAATTAAATAGATGGATGGATGGAGGGACCTATTTCAAAAAAGAAAGCCCGGAGAGTGCCGCAACCAGGTCCTCCGGCGAGCCAAATGATGAGGGGATCTTCCTCCGGCGAACCTTCCGACTCAATAAAATAGTAAAACAGGTGCACTGCTTCATCTTCTCCCACTCCGATATACCTGCACACACACATATATATATATATATATAAATATATATACACTCGATCCATGCATGTTGAAATTACATACATAAATTATATATTAAGGTTACACAATATACTATACTATACTATACCGTAGTACGGGCCATACCCGGTTTCTAATTTGAAAGGTAGAGGACCCGGATAGCCGGGTAAGGTTTTGACGATGGTCTGAGAGGCATACACGGGGGAGGAGCTACCGTAAGAAACAAGAATGATGATCAGGATAAGAAGAAACCTCATACAGCTACTACTGCGCTGCTTCTGCATCCTATATATCTTTCTTTCTTTCTTTCTTTCCTCGTTTATTTTATTTGTTGAGCATCCAACTAGCGTCAAGGGTGCGATATGTTTGCTTTCTTTTATAGCTAGCTAGCCATCTGATGCGCATATATATATATATATATTGAATTAACGGATTACGTGAAATATGATATCACTATATACGTAAGACACTTTGATTTGATTTTTATATATATATCTTGGACCGAAATGAATTACAACTTGGGCTGCCGTGCACAATTTTGAATTGAAGGTCAAGATGTGTACCCCAACTAAACAAACGTACGTCTTTTAATTTGAGCACGTCTCTATATGATCAATCTAACTAATACAAATTAAACGTGTGCTTTTATTTCTTTAACTATTTTCACTTTTTTTTTCATGGCTAAATTTTATAAAAACAACTACATATCAAATAACGACCCTGAATGAAAACAAAACTATAAACAACCCCGAACCATACCACCTAATGACACTGCACACACAAAGGAACTAGACAAACAAAAACCTATGAAAACGATCCAATATGAAAACCAACCGACATATAACATCTACTACCCACTAGTCCTAAACTCACAAGACCAAAAGCTCAAACCATCACACCTGATATATAGCAATGCATGGTGGAGCTTGAATGGTCATGTAAGGGGGGCAGAAAGTCTCGAGACTCAAATTAATACGATGCCCTTGCTGTTAGGTTAATCGGGTTAAGTTCACGGGTCATTGTTTGGTATTTTTACATTGTTTAAAGTTTAATGTGCATGGAAGAAGATTAAGGTCTACGTGGAATATATGCTGGAACTTTTGACTATGTATTTCTAGGTTTATAGTTAGGTTCATTTAATTAGTTTGACTTGGTAATTAGGTTGACCGAGTTATTTGGGAATCATGGAGCATGATATCACGTGGGGTTTCATTGGGTATTTTTCATTATATATAGAGTAGGATTTGATTGTATATAATTACTCTCTTTTCAATCAATCGAAGATAGCACAGTTGGTGTAAGATTGTATTTTGAGTGTGTGTTGTCAAAGAGGCCTGAACCAACACTTGCTACTCCTGTCATATCATTTATCAAAGAAATACCAGTAGCAACCCTATATCTACCACTTTCCCCGCCAGTATCATCATTTGAATTACTTGCCTCATGCACATATGATCCTAAAACCGAATCCAAGTCCTCCATCTAAACTTTTGCCTCCTGGTGTGTTGAGTCCACTTAAACTTATTATGTGTTTTTCAAGATCTTTGTGAATATATTGAAATACGTAGCAAAGTAGTTGATTAGTAATAATATAAAATATTTACTCTATCATTATTACTCCATGGATAACATTTACTCAACTGAAAATATCTAGATTCATTTGAAATTTTGTGTTTAAACAAAGATACATAAATTGTTACCAAGACTCGAACTAGTGACCTATGGCGTATATCACAAACGATCTTTAGGTTTTTCTGTAAACAAATTCACTAGTAAAGATAGTTAAAAGACCAAAAACCATCATTTCTATAAATCATTTTAACAATCTTTTTCTAGTGTAGTTGTTGCAAAACAAAGATGGATAAGTCTTGGATGTCAACCGATAGAAGCCAAAAACCATATATGGATGGAGTTACAGCATTTCTAGATTTTGCAGTTTGTTAGATTTGGTTCAGACTTAGTTGCAAATTGATCAAAGAATACAAAGAACAAGAAAGTTTAGTCGGCTGTAATCTTTATTTCAATCAGATGCTTGAGAGCTTATGATATTGATTACAGAGGATTTCGACTAATTGAATAAAACTAATGACTACTAGCAGCTTAAGTAATAAATTGAAACAACTAACTTCCACTAAACCAGGTCTTCCTTCAATCTCGGTCAAAGCAGCTCCACAAGTCCGCAACGTTCACATGCTGAACAACGTCTCTTTCTTGATGAGTCGGTCAACACTAGACCAATACTCTCCCCGTAGTGTTGACATCTTGGTTTAGATCTTCCACACCGATAAGGCTCCTCATTTCTCTGAACTTAACCCGAGGTAATGCCTTTGTTAAAATATCCGCTTTCTGCAGACTACCACTAACCTGTTCCACGGACACTTGTTCTCATTCCATATTTACGTATGAAATGGTGCTTGGTGTCGATGTGCTTACTCCTCCTATGGAACAAGGGGTTTTTCATCAAAGCTATGGTAGATTCATTATCAACAAAGAGCTTCACAATTTGTGCCTTTTCTCCCAACAAATCACTAACCAAGTTCCTTAGCCACAACGCTTGACACACCGTCGAGGTTGCTGCCATGAACTTCGATTCACAAGAACTTAATGTTGGTTTAATCTTGATTTTATTTATTATTTTGTTTAAACTTTAGTTTTATTATTTGGTTTTATTAATTAGTGTTTGTTTGTTTTTTATTTAATATGGAATAGAGGTAGTCAAGTAGTTTGACCGGGTTATGTGGAAGTAAAAGAAACGTTGGAGAATGGCTTATAAGTAGGAGAACGTGGGTTTTTTAGTTGGGTATTTGTAGGCTATTTATAGCATTTACTTTTGGTGAATAAAATAACACTTTTGTGAATATACATCTTCAATTCTTCTTCTGCAAAATTTACTTTCATATATACATATAACTTACGTGAGTGTGTTGTTGAGAGGTGGAGTGAGGGGCCTAAACCATCATTTGGTATCAAAGCTTCGGGGCTCGACTATGTGACATCCGGTAATTTTCCGTTACCAAACTCCGTTAGTTCCGTTAGGTCTTGCATACACGTGTCGTGTGCACACACTAGTTGTCGTTGAACGTTGGTGACTTAATAACAATGATCTATGATAAACAAATAATAATCTAATTAATAATGTTGATTATTAGTTCATGGTTATGTTATTTATGGATTTTAAATATTATTTGTGAATTGAGCTTGATAACGTGGCAACATGTTATATATATATTTCATGAATTTGTTGTTAGTTGAAAAATATTTATGATTATTATTATTGACTAATAATACTTGTAACTTATAGTTAGAAATATTTAAAAAGTGCAAAAAAGGCTAATTTTTATAAGATATAATTAAGGAGGGATTAATGGGTAAATTCTTAGGGGTCGTTTGGTTCGCAGAATGTTAAGGAATTGGAATTGGAAATGGAATTGGAATTGGAATTGGAAAGTTGTTGAAGTTGACAATGTGTTTGGTTGGTCAATTTTGAGTGAAATTGGAATTTTAGTTTTGAACGTTCCATTGGATTGTTAAACATTCCATAGGTAAGTGGAAGGAATGTGAATTCCATTGAATGAAGGAAAATTTTCCAATTCCAATTCCATCCGTTGACCAACCAAACATGATTTTAGATGGAAAATTTTCCAATTCCAATTCCAATTCCCGAGAATTCTGTGAACCAAACGTCCCCTTAATTATGTAAAGTATCACAAAACCCAACCCTAGCCCCCACAACCCCCCTTGCGGCCGAAACCACCTCCAAACACCTTCATTCATTCTATTTTGATCCAAGAACAAGCACACAAGTTGAATTTGAATTGGTTTCAAGTGTTACAAGTTGTTTTCAAATGTTAATCATCATCTAAGCACACCTAAAGATTAGTTTTGATTAGTTTTTCATGATTCTTGGTTCTTGATAAACCCTAGTTCGAAATTGATGATGAAAAAGTGGAATTGATGATGGTTAGATGTTAATATGATGTTAGTTAGGTTGTATGAATGTTAGATCATGTTGATTGTGCAAGAAATCTATGATTTGATCATAAATCTCACACATTGCCTTAAGAGGAAACTTTTTGTTCTTGGAATTCATGATTTGATGATTGTATGATGTTAGATACATTGCTTGGATGTTGGTTTACATGAATTGTACAAGAAAAGTCATGAAATCTAATGGTTGTTCATACCTTACTATAAGTAGAAACTTTTATGCATGATGATTAGAAATTTTGATGAATTAGTGATGATTATCATGTTAGAATGTATGTTATGAACTTGATTAGGTATAAAGTTGATGAAATTATGAAGGAATTGGATGTTAGATTGCTTTTGGGTGTTACCTTCCCAAAAGGGAAACTTTATTTTTGAAAATCATTGGATATGATGATTTTGGCATGTTTATGATGTTAGGATCATGTTAGAATGTTTATGGATGATGTCTAATGTGGTGGAATGTGTTACTTGGGTTGTATGGATGCTTGATTGATCATTTAAGGAATTCAGGTTCTTGGTGATTATACATGATGATGAATTATGGTTAGCGATTAGGAATCATGTTTGGGATTGGAATTGATCATTATTGTGTTTGTTGGTTGGAATGAACCTTGTTGATAAATGTGTTTATGATTGTCTTACACGCGTGCAAATTTGAGGCCCCTACTTAGTAGGATTGACAGGGTTTAGGATGTGAAGTCGTGAGTGGATTCACATGGCATGTAATGCATGATTAGACTTCATGTATGATTTATTAGTTGTGATATATTTATAATTGTGTTGATCATGTTGATTGTTTGAGATTCGCATGAGTTGTATGATGATCTAGGTAGAACTTGGGTTGATGATGTGATATACGTGAATAGTTTGTTTGATAATCATGTATAATAAGTTGATACGCTTGATTAAATGAGATTTTAATTAATATGTCACCAACGGGTCAAACGGGTCAACTAGGTTGAATGAGTCTTGTTTTCCAAAGCCTTGGGTCAATGTGTTTATTGAGCACCTAGGGTTGTTAAGTTTTCTGTGTACACGTACTTATGTACTTGTGTGTTCTAGGTAACATTTGAAGGGTTGTCTTTCCGTCCGTTGTTAGCTTTTTTTAGCGTTCGTTTGTGCATCCGGTGAGTTCATGCCCCACTATTTTATAAACTCTCTTCTGGGGGAGATAGCATATTTGTTCACAAACGTTATATTATTATTATAAGTTGTGTATGTTTTAACATAGTGTATAATACCTTGAAAGTCCTCACACTTTCGGATCGTTAATAATGGTAACTAGCGGGAAATCTTGGGTAGTACTACTGGGTTTGACAAGCCCCACCTGTGCGACTCGAGGTCAAACGGGTGTAATATTGTCCTAAACACAAACATCGTCACGACCTGGTAAGTTGTGACGGGAGGCAACAAACGCAACACAGTTAGCTTCGATCACGAAATCACTATTGTTATTACTTGTGAATATAGACTAGCTATCTATTTCAATGCACTTCTTATGTTATACAAATTATTATTGTTTATGTTAAACGCAAACTCTTGAACTCACCAACCATTGTGTTGACATTTTTAGTATGCTATTCTTATGTCGTTAACTCAGGTTGCCATTAGGAGCACATCACGGGTCCAGCATGCATTCTAAGACCTCATCTTAAGTCATAACACTTGGATTTTATTTATGAGATTTAAATAATGGGTTGGGGCGTGTTTTGCCAAATTTTGCATTTATATACTTTGGGTTTGTCTTATTTGCAAAACGTTTCCGCATAGTTTTAAAGTTTGAACTTTGATTGGTTTTATTTTAAATGTGGCATATAGTGTCGTTCTGAGTAACTAGTGATTGTGATCCTGGTTTGTTCACACGCCTCGTGGTAAAACTCCGCACGTGGATTTTGAGGGTGTGACAGACTAGAAGATGGGAGTGATTTCATGTGAATCACGGGAAGAGACGTGAAGACCGGCTGCCACAGCAGCGAAGACCGGAGAAAGAGACCGACGCCGGAGAAGGACCGACGTGAAGAGACCGTGACAAAAAAAATCTGGCGTGAGACCGAAGAGACCAAAGAGACTGAAAAGACCGTATCAGTAAGACCGAGAAAAGACGAAGATCAAGACCGAAGAAAGAAAAAAGAAAAGAAAGTGAAGAATGGCGATGGTACAAGCAAAAGAAGCAGGTTCGATGTCTTATCAAGTTCCGACATTAACCGCAACCAATTATCCGGTATGGGCTATGAAAGTTAAGTCCATATTAGATGCATATGGTTTATTGGAGATGGTGGAACCAAGGATGCTTGGGGAAGAGCCGGATGCTAAGAAGTCAAAACAAGCTCTAGCCTTCTTGTTTCAAGCAATACCGGAAGATATGGTGTTGCAAATGTCGAGTCACACAGACCCAAAGAAAGTATGGGATGGCTTAATATTAAGATACTTGGGTGTAGATCGGGTGAGGACGGCTCGAGTTGCAATGTTGAAAAGAGAGCATGAAGGTTTGCGGATGAAAGAAGGAGAGCTCGTTGATGATTATGCTACTAAGTTAAGCGGATTGCTTTCAGAGTTGAGGAGTCTTGGGCATGAAGTTGAGGAAGAAGAAATGGCGAGATGGATACTTGATGCAATGCCAAAGTCGTTCCTTCAAATTATGGCTTCGATCGAACAATGTTTCGAGTTGGAGATGATGCTTTTTGATGAAGCGGTTGGGAGACTTAAGGCTTATGATGAAAGAATCAAAAGTCATGGTGAGAAGGAGGGAGAACAAGGTCAACTTTTGATGGCTAGTGAGCAAAAGAGTTATGATAATGATAGACATTACGGTCGAGGAAGAGGTCGTGGGGAAAGTTATGGTAAAGGTGAAAGAGGTCGAGGAAGAGGATCGGGTCAAGGCGATAAAAGTGGAATTCGGTGCTATGATTGTGGAGTTTTTGGGCACTTTAGCTATGAGTGCAGAAAGTGGAAGAACAAAGATAATGAAGCTAACTTGATCCAAGAGGAAGAACCGACCCTACTTTGATGAAAAAAAAACGAGTCAAGATTAAGGGGGTGAATGTTGGTTTAATCTTGATTTTGTTTATTATTTTGTTTAAGCTTTAGTTTTATTATTTGGTTTTATTAATTAGTGTTTGTTTGTTTTTTATTTAATATGCAATAGGGGTAGTCAAGTAGTTAGACCGGGTTATGTGGAAGTAAAAGAAACGTTGGAGAATGGCTTATAAGTAGGAGAAATGGGTTTTTTAGTTGGGTATTTGTAGGCTATTTATAGTATTTACTTTTGGTGAATAAAATAACACTTTTCTGAATATACATCTTCAATTCTTCTTCTACAAAATTTACTTTCATATATACATATAACTTACGTGAGTGTGTTGTTGAGAGGTGGAGTGAGGGGCCTGAACCATCACTTAAAGCCACCATCTTCTATATCTGTGAAGACCATGTGATTAGGTTGTTTGTGTAATTGAACGCCATACCAGTCGTACCCCGTCGATCTTTTACATCAGTACCATAGCTGCTGTCACTATACCCGATTAGCTTGCCACTTCCACCACTATTGTACTTCAACCCATACCCTCGTGTCCCCTGGACATACCTCAAAACTTGCTTGAGTGCTACATAGTGGCTTTGCTTTGGGGACTGCATGAACCTACTCAAAGCCCCAACCGAGTAGCTAAGATTAGGTCACATATCTGGTTAGGGAAAGCTTCGAGTTTGCAAACATTGAACTGATCTCCTTCAACACCTGTTATAACCAGATTGGGAATATGAAGATAGAGAAAGAATGCTCAAAGCTCACGCTTTGGGTCAAATGCTGCACCGAAAGAGGCATCGTCTCCAAAGCTCTTCGTGATCCTCTCAACTTTTATAACCTCCTCATCCAAAGGCTCAACAAATGAAAGAATCCCACCCCACCCCACTAACACTGTTCACAATGTTAGAGCTTATCATTCCCACAAACAGTCCTAATCAGCATGCCACATCAGCTTTCCACTCACCTCCACCCATTCTTCCCACAAACACTTTTTACCCCTAACACTATCCTTCCCACAAACACCTTTATTTTTCACCTCACATTTTCTTTTTTTATTTACTTTAAAAAGTACTAAAGTTATTTAGTTTATTATAATAAATGTTAAAAAGAATTAAAATTAAAAAAAAATCTTTTAATTGAAACCATTTTAAGCATTTTAAGACATTTTAAATAATTATAAATAATAAAAAAATAAACTCTAATTATTTAGTTTACTATTACAAACGTTAAAAAAACTAAAAATATTTTTATTTATATAACACATTTTAATTAAAATATTATACTTAAATTATTATTTTAATTAAAAGATTTTAAAACATTTTAATTAAAAACATTTTAATTTAAAATCATTTAATATTATTTTATAATGATGGGGCCCACCACTATATTTATATTTTAAAATTAATTTTATGGTGGTGGGGCCTACCACACCTTCTTTTCCCCTACCTTGACCACAGATCGACCATTTCAATCTCCCCTCCCCCGTCGCCACTCTTTTGACGGGCGCGGTCCACGTCGGCGATGGGCCGGCCACGGGGGCGCGATGGGGATAGTCTAATTAATACATAAGTACATACTACCTTAACTACCTCTCTTTCTCTCTTGCTTTCTCTCTCTCTCTCTCTCTCTTTATTTATATATATACATAGGTATATATATAGGATAGGAAACGGATGTTAACCGGTGTTTATTGCGATAACTCGTTAACTCTTTTTTGTGGTTGAGATTGTTCCACCTCACCAGATTCCCATCAACCCTTAGAAGGGCATTTTCGGTATTTTGCATTTGACATTTGCTTTTTTGATGTGGGTGAATGACTATTCATCACTATGCTTTTTGTTGTACCTAATTATATCTATTTTGTACCATAATAATCTTCATAATCCTGATTCAAATATTCAAACTTCATCTAGTTTTTTACGTTCTTCATTGTTTCATTACCTTCTTTTTTTTCCTAATAACAACTAAGATGGGTGGTGGTGATGTTGTAGGCGACTTAGGTGATGATCAATTAGTCGATTAGAATAGTGAGCATGACAAGCATGAAGACGACTACGATGATACATTTGAAATATTTACCGCAACACTCCTCTGCGTTGCATTGGATATGACATGAGAGGCATATTATTTTTCTGTGTTTTTCACATATTTATTGATTTTGTAAATCCTTTCTTGTGTAAAATGAATGATGTGATCGTTGATGTTTCTTTTATTATTTTTTTGCCCATTTTTAGTTTTGATTTAGTCATTTTCAGAGCTGCAACAAGGTTACAGTTTGTGATGTTCATTAACATGCAGTAATGGTTGTACTCGGTTGGTTTTATAAATTTACACTACGGTAATTTGGTTACAGTTATGTTGTAGTCTCTTTCTGTGCAGTATTGAATTTTGTTGTTCAAATTATTAATATTTTTGTTTCAACTTATTAAAATTGTACATTCCCTTTAATGCTTTTCAAATGCTTGTTAATAAGTTATTAAAAAGTTTAATATATTAAAACTTCAAAGTAGAGAAACTCATGCTCACTTTCTCCGACAATTGATTCTTTTGTAATATAATGTAATGTATTATTGTTGTCTTAGTTCTTAATTTTACTATTAATTTTTTACTTATAATATTGTTTTCCTTTTTAATTTCATACCACTGTAACAAGGTGACACTTATATTGTAGTTTGTTTAAATTATAAAATTTTTTGCTTTAATGAAACTTTAAGTTACAGAAGCTCATGTTCACTTTGACCTTTGTTTTAACAACTAATTCTTTCGTATTGTACTATAATGTATTGTTGTCTTAGTTTTTTACTATTAATTTTTACTTATAATTTTGTTTTCCTTTTTCATTTCACACTACTGTAAGAAGGTGACACTTATGTTGTAGTTTGTTCAAATTATTAATTTATTTCCTTTCGTGAAACTTCAAAGTACCGAATCTCATGTTCACTTTGACCATTGTTTTAACAATTGATCTTTTCATACTGTACTGTAATGTATTGTTGTCTTAGTCTTTTTTACTATTAATTTTCACTTGTAATTTTGTTTGCCTTTTTCAATTTAGACTACTGTAACAAGGTGATTGTTATGTTGTAGTTTGTTTTTTGTCTACTTATGATGACGGTTAATTGCAGTTTAAAATGTAACCAGAATATATGTTCTCCTAACGTCTTAATTTTTCATTTTTTAATGGAACTTCAAAGTACAATAACTCATGTTCACTTTCACCTTTGTTTAAACAATTGATTCTTTTTGTAAGTATGAAGTGAACATATGAGTCTACTTTATCAGACACCAAATCGTACCAAATATTGGCCCCCCAAGGCATACATAACAAAGGGTGCGATACTAGTCGTAGGCTCGTTGGCCCAAGAGAAAGAAACAATTGATAGGAGTCTAAAGAAACTTAGAAATTGACATACGTTCAATCTGTATACCGACCATGATTCTCACTAATTGCAAGTTGAAGGATATCGATGCTTCTTCCCCCACTGAGACCTCCACCAATAAAGAGTAGTTGTATTTCTCTAACGGGTTGTCATATTTTTGTGGTGAAAATTTAGTTGTTCTCCTAACAAAAACTTTCACCAGGTATATTTGAGTCTTTTTGTAAGGATATATGCTACTTGTAAGGGCAAATTTGTAGATTTTTTTATGTTTATATATATTTTAGTATGTGTGTTAGTTTTATCATATTTGGTTACCATTACACATACGTCTGGTAACATTTATGGATGAACTGAATTGTTGTAAGAATGTTTTACTCTCTACATCATATCACATTTGTTTATGGATGAATGTTTTAATATTAGTTTACACCCACATAGTAATTTTTTGCTGTTTACATTTGCAGATAGACTTTTGGTACAACGTAGTTTGTTGCTACACTGAATCCGATCCTCATATTTACAACATTGTGGCTTCCAACAAATTTTATGATGTCCAATGTAATGAACAAAATTGGCTGATCCTTAAATTTTACGATTAGCGATGTAAATGAGCCTTTTGTAAATCCCACTTTATTACGTCTGACGCTTATTAAATAAATTTGACCGGTCAACAGCCTACCCATTTCAACCTTCACGACAAACATTTTCTTAATTACATCCTATGCTTTGTAGCTTTCCAGAATACTAGATTATGTAAACCCTAATAATAAAACATTAACAATATTATCTCCATAAATCCATATATTAACTTTCTTAACAAAACTACAATTAATGTTTAAATTAAATTGAAACCCAACTTACAATGTAAATGTAATATTTTGTTGAATATTATTAAAGTGATGGTAGTATTGGATGCTCAAATATAGGTGTAAGTATGGGTTAACTTTCAAGAAACGATAAGATTAATACGACTATAAGAGGACTTTTGTTCCTGTAATAATATATGTTAATGTAATTAATATATATTAATGTCAGTTACCATGGTAATGTAATTATTATATACACTATTGTTTAAGGGAAGGTACAATTGGATGTCAAACTATATGTATAAGTATGTGTTCACAAAAGGAAATCGTAAACATGCAATTTTTGTCTATGATTAATAGGTATTTTGATTAATGTACATTAAGGATTAAGTTACATCAATTCCTTTAATACATACCATCAATGACTTTACTTTGGTTAGTTAATAGAGCCACAAAATTAAAAGTTTACATTCTCAATAATTCCTACACTACTTAGTCCAACATTACACCTTCACTAATCACTCGACCACATCGGTTTCTTAAAAGATCTACAAAATTACAAGTTTAAATTTTTAATACCGCCTGCACTGCTTAGTCCAACATTACAACATCTCACTAAACACTTACCTATCCTTTTTGAGTTTTTTCACACCTAAATCTTCTTTTACACTGTCATCCTTCAAGTTTTATGTATGTGTGTGCATATTTGCAAACCTGACGTGTTTCCCTAAAACAGATCATTCAGCTTTCAGCATCGGCAAACACACAAACAAGCACACACTACTACAACATTGTAATACATTATTACAGTAATCAAAATTTTACATTATCAGTGTAAATTGCTGCTACATTACTTAAAACTTACTTTTCATAGCTTCCCTTGTTATCACCCTTTAAGTTTGGTGCTGCAAAAAAATACACCATAATGTTATGGTCAAAAAGTGATTATAATAGCCAAATGTCAAATTCTTGCAAACCTTCATTCATTTTTTCAACGCTAAATCTTTCCATTGAACTCAATAGCATGATAGGCACTAATGTTTTGCCCCACCTAATTCGACAAAATATAAGCATGTCAAGTGTACCGTCTACCCATAAATTGTAATTTTAAAAATGAATTGGTGTTTCTTTTGTGTTCTTAAATCTACCAAACGACTTCTTAGCAATTCTGTCACTTGATCTTACAGTCTCTACACATGTACAAACCAAAACATTTATTAATTCAAATTACACTACCCATTTGTACATAATTAGGAAAAAAAACAAAAACATACTTCCTTTTCGAATAACACCAGATTTCATCCTCGTGCTTAATCTGTAACAAATGGAGTTTTCACTTACAACCAAGGAACTACAAAATTTCTAGAAATAATAATGAAATTAACAAAACCAACTACATCTAGGGTTTTGATTCTAAACAAACAACTAACAACTTTGCATGTTCTTACTACATTTTTAAAACAAAATGAACGATTTTGAAAATGTTAATAGAAAAAAAAATCAAATCTAAGACTTTTTACCTCTTCTCGTGCATCTCCATTTTTAATTTTCAGCAACCTACTATCGCCACTGTAAGAAAAAAAGAATGAAAGGTTGTCGAGACTACATGGACGAGAATCTGATAAATCTTATAGAAAAGAAGCAAAAAGCTCCAGAAGAGCATATAATTGGAACGTACTCTTACCTCTTTGGGTGAATGATTTCAAAATTTAGGAAAGGTAATTTGAAGGGTTTGGAGACTAATGTCTTTACAGTGGCCAAGAGATGGGAGGCAAGCATTAATTAATTTCATTGACAAAATGACGGATATACCCTTATAAGTACAATGAAACAAGCTGTAAGTAATAAAATATTAATATTAAATCACAACCATTTAATTATTTCTCATGGATAAGATCTAATTAAGGCTAAAAAATAGTTAATAAGTTATCGTAATTATGCATGGTTAACATTCGTACCTTAGCCTATATATATATATATATATATATATATATGAGTAAATTACATGGATAGTACCTGTGGTTATGTTTAAATTTTAGATTTGTTTCTTAAAGTTTAAAATCTTTTTCATATATGATCTCTAGGTCTGTTACTTAACCGTTACTGATGTTAAATATTATAAAAATTAGCATTTTACTCGCCTTAGGCATCTATTTAATTTACCTTTTAAACTGTTGTATTATTTTTATTTAAGAAAATTTCATATTTTTATTTTTCAAAATTTTTTATTTTTATATTATTTTTATAATTTCATTATTAATAAGATTAATATTTAATAACATACGTTTTAAATAAACAAATAAAAAACTTTGTTAAAAACATGTTTTTTAAAATGTTCGGTTTTTTAACCGTTCATTTTTTATACGTCATTCAAAAAAAATTTTGATTTTTTTAATTTTTTTAAACTGGTTGGTTTTCTAAAGTTATTTTTTTTAAAACCATTTATTTTTTAAAACATCTTTTCTTAAACAAATTCTTAGTTTTTTTAAACATTTTTTAAAAAAGAATTCAGTTTTAAACGTATTTATAAAAGAAGACATGTTATAAAGATTTAAAAAAAACCCACATATTTGTTTAAAAAAATTATAAACCAAATTCAAAAGAAGACGTTTTTTAAAATATTTTTTTTATTTGTGTATTAAATAATAAAAATATTTGTAATAATTAGATTATAATAAAATGAAATTACATTGATAATCTTTACAAGTAAAATAGTTATTTTGACAAATTTAATATCACTAACTGAACTAACAGAGTAGTGACCATTAATAAAAGATAACTATAACATTAGAAACCATTGACAAATTTAACATCCTCCATATATATATATATATATATATATATATATATATATATATATATATATATATATATATATATAGGAATGGGTTCTAGTGAAAACCTTGAGTAGTTGTGAGAACCCTTTAACTTAACCATAGCCTTTGATTTAATATAAAATATTTTAGATTATATTTCAAGGGCTTAGATGAAATCAAGGATAATATAGTCATTTTATTACTTGTACTTTCTGAATGATGTTAGTACTTTTCTTTATCACCAACCTCAATCACCGTCCTTACTTTCTCTTAGATACACTCAACCCCTAGAACACAAAGAATTAAACAAACATGTTCTTGCTAAAAAAGTTTTCATCTTC
Source organism: Flaveria robusta (assembly GCA_025506415.1). Taxonomy (NCBI): domain Eukaryota; kingdom Viridiplantae; phylum Streptophyta; class Magnoliopsida; order Asterales; family Asteraceae; genus Flaveria; species Flaveria robusta. Next base: position 20,646,197 of record CM046460.1, read on the forward strand.
TTCAACTTTAAAAAAAAAACCATATTCAAAACCAGCAACTGGTTGTTTTGTCGAAGTTTGGGAACCATCATTGTTTCCTCGTAGGCGATTAAGGCTGAGTTATTGGAAGTAACCATCGCTGCTCCATCGGCCAACGCAACCGAATCGACCCGGCCTACGACGGTGACTCAGATCTTGTTCGAATCGACCCAGATCTTGCGTTAGTCGACCCACTCAACCTACGATGTTAACTCAGGATCGGTCAAGCTTTTGTGTAGATCGTATTTTTGTTGCTGGGTTACCATCTATTGGACAGGTATGTTTTTATTGTGAACAAAAAACAAAAACAATTTAGATTGTGATTTTTTTAGAACGTAGAATAGTAATTTCATAGGTAAAAACATGTTTGAGTTTGGGAGAATTGTTGATGATAGTTTTGTATTTCATAGAATAGTTTTGTATTTTAGATTGTAATCCGAGTTATACAATGGTTTATACTCATCTTTATACAGAAAGCTTTTGAGGAGATAGGAATATGATTTTTTTTGGCATTTCATCGAACACCTATGATGTGTTGTTGGATTTGATGGTAAGATGAAAAATATAGCCTGTATGGATAATGGTAATGGTTGTAAATATGGTTTGAACAATGTAGCATTTTTTTGTTTAATTTCATTACAATAGTGTATTTACAGTTATGTTTCTTTGTTACAGTTTTTAGTTTTGTTAATTTGGTTTTATTACAATATTAAAATTTTGGTACAGTGATTTAGTTACATAGTTTAATGTATTTTGGCTGTTAGGTTGTTAAAATCACATTGGTATAGTTACATGGTTTACTGATGTTTTGTTTTACATTAGTTTACAGATTGGTTTTACATTAGTTTTTATTGGTTTACATATTGGTTTACATTAGATTACATTGATTTAGTACGTCGAGCAACATTTGTAACCTGATGTAACTACGTACGAGTGATATTTTTTTTGAAAAATTATATAATAGAATTAAGGAAAAAAATATGATGAATCTAAGGGTGTAATTTTTATAAAAAAATTTACAAGGCACTTGTTGATGCATCATATTAAGTTTCATTTAAAGTTATTTTTGTTAGTTTTTAAATATGTTTTTTTCAATTCAAGTCACTGTAATCAATTACAATATGATATAATTCACACCTTGTTTTCGTAGATGTAATTTACATGCAAGTTCTAGTAGATCATTTTGACTTTGAAGGTTTTATGTAATAAAAATAGACTTTTGGTTTAGGTTTTTTAGTTATTATTAATATAAACTTGTAATTGTTTGACAGGAAACAAACCTTAATCATGTAAAAATTGTTGGGCTTTTTGGTGATGGCTTTGATTCGGCACCTGAAATGTGCAAAAGGAATTTATTTTGGGTGGTCACCAAGATGCAAGTTCTAGTAGATCGTTATCCAACTTTAATGCAATTCAATGTAAGCAATTACAATATGATATAATTTACTGTAAATATTAGGATATTCATTCAAATAAACATAATATAATTAATCGTAACGATGATGCATCACGTCAAACATTATTTAAAGTTTGGATTTGCATTTGAAAAAGGATTTGAACTCATTTTATGAGGTTTTATTTTTGTTGTTTTTTATATATGTTTTTTTTATGTAATTCACTATAAGAAATTACAATATAATGTAATTCACTATACATTCAAAATAAACATAATGTAAATAATTATAACTAAGTATGTTGCACTGTGTTACATTACTGTAATATTGAAATTACATCCATACCATAAATTTATCTACAACTTACAGTAATGTAACACGTAACGTCCGAAACAAAAAAATTAAAAAATTTCGAGATTATATTGGAATTAAAGAGAAAAATTAGACGAAATTAATAATATAATTATTATAAAAATATAATAATCTATAAAAAAGTTATAGAAGTTATAAAAATAATGGGGGTAAACTTTTTTTTATAAAAAATTAAAAAATAGGATGAAGTAAAAAACGGTAGGTGGTGACACTTGTCACCACCATATTAAATCTGAATTATTTGACTTTTTGAGTGGCATATAAAATGTCTAAATTACCATTTTCTATTAAAAAAAATAAGACACATGGCATCATCTCATGCCATAAAGGTTTAATCAATGGTCAATATTTGGTTAAAGGGTTCTTACAATAATAATGGTGATTGAGGTTAGTGATAAAGAAATGATAACAAAAGATGAAAGCTGGAGGCTCCATTAAGTATTAAACTAGTGGAAACCAAGTTCTTTAGCGAGCAGCATACCGAGCTCCACCATGCACACCTGCATCCCGTCATCGAATTTCAAAGAAAATCATGTGGGATCAGATCGATTGTTAAATCGGGTCAACAATGTGTAATCAAAGTCCTACCGTATCTTATCTTCTTTGTTTGTGCAGCACATCTCGTGTACACTCTCGAGCTATTGAATACCCATAATTTGCTTTGTGGGGAGCAAGATCTGACGGAAGAAGGTAAGATGGAAGGGTTAAAATTCGAGAGTAAGCAGGTGTAATTAAATTAGGGATTTCAAACTGAATTCTTTGTTAACCAAAATATGCCATATATATGCCTTTAGGAATAACAAACAAATGAGAAAATATAGCATACTAGTTTTAGTAAACCCGTGTAATACACGGGTTGAAAATATGAAAGCAACATAATTCATAAATGTATAAATATTTCGTATGATTAAGTTACGTATTACTATAACAATGAAAAATAAAAAGTTATATTTATAAATTATAAATATTTGAATACTTTTTTGAATAATATAATATATAATTGACCCATGTAAAATTAAAAATCAGTTGTCTTAAAATCACACTAACCTAAAATATTTAAATATATCAATAAATATTTTTTTAGTTTTTTTAAATTGAAACTTATTTGGTTATAAAAATATGTATAGTTTAAAACAATATGATTACACAATGAAATTGATAATATAAAAAATTAATTCAAAACAAAATGAATTATTACTATTAATTGAATTTCTTAAAATAAAAACTTGACTAAAATAGTATATTAATTTAGGCGGGAAAATATTTTTGAGGAGTAACATGAGAGTGTCATGTGGCATCCTAGTTACTCTTTTATTATATACTATAGATTTGGTAGAGTAGCTGATTAGCTATTGACTTGGTTACAGACTATACTTTTGAATATATTTAAATAAAAATATTTGAATTTTAAAATTCAATAAAGTTGTTAAGATTGTTGTTTGTTAGGTTTTAAATACAAGTTATTTCATTGTATTTTGTAGCATTGAATGGTTGTACATTACAATTTAAATGTCGGTTCTAAGATTTGTTTACACTGAAACCTTTGCAAAAAAGAGTCAATTGTACAGTTACTTTCAAAATACTATAACAACGTGTAGGTTAAAAAATATAGCAGAAAATATAAATAAAATAAAACTTTTTTTGTTTTAGGTGAAAAACAATAACAATCCATAAAAAACTCACAACTTGGTACAAATTAAAGGATCAATGTGTAAATAATTTTTTAGTTTCATACAAGTTATAAGGGGTATTATGGAATTTTACACACACTCATGTTTTTCCTTCTAGAATACATTCCTGCTTCTTCGGTTCTTCTGTATGTCTCTCTAACCTTTCACCATCACTATCCATGGAACCTCACCATCGCAACCTACTCTTTTGGTTCCTTCGCTTTCCGACCACCACAAGCGACCAGAACACCCCAAGTTCACCCTTTGGTGTCTCATATCTAGTTTAGATTCACAATCGTCCAATCGTCGCACCTCACCCTTATGTTTCTATTAAGTGGCTGACGAGCACAAGCATCAAAGAAACCTCTAAACTCGTGAAATTAATCTCACTGAACATCTATGGTGTGTGATTTTCTATTTCAAAGCATTAATTCTAACAAACGTCGTGCCTAGGGTTCTACAAACCAAAGTCAATTTTGTTCAAAATTTAGATGATCCTCTGATTGGTGTAGGCATTGAAGGGATTAAATAGAGAGAAAGTTCAATTGCCTATGAAATTTGGAATATAATTAGGAGATAGAAATCCACAATGAGCCCTAGTAAGTTAGGGCTTGTAGTATTGCAATTGAATTTTACACTATTTGGTGATGTTGCGAACAATACGCAGATTATTAGCAGTTCATATGAGGCTTGTACTAGCATAAATTATATAATTTCACTTTGGTATATAAGTTGCGGATTCATGGGAATGAAGGAATTTAAAATACTAAAGAACTTGCTAATTTGTTGACATTGGTTGCCACAAAACAACCTAACAAGGGAAAGGCATTGATGATTGATAAGAGTCAACAAGACGCTTATAATTATGAATTTGAAGATGAGTTACAAGACAATATGAATGAAGACTTATTAGATGATTTGTATAATTTGGATGACAAAGATATATTTACATAAGATATGAAGTTAACATTTTTATCGTGAAGTTCACATTTTTTAATCATGAATAATATTGTGCTCTTGATGTGTTGTTACAAGAATTTTATAGATTTTTAATAATTATATGTCTTATTATGTTGTATTTGGATATAAGTAGATAACTTGGCCAGTATATGTTTATAATTATGTTATTATAATGCATATCTCTATATGTGATAAATAGATATTAGATTTTATTTTTGAAGATGGTAAAAGAATATATAACTGCTATGCGGATAAAACTAGTTTTTTTTTTCATTTTTGTTATGTATGCTATATTTGAACATATGATGGAAAAAGACTGTATGCTTGCATATATTATTGTAAAACCATGGACATGATTAATAGATACCTAATTGCATTTAAATGACTAGATGCATAAATGCATAAATTTCAAATTATGCAATAATGAACAACTGTGAATATATGCTACTATGCAACCAGGAAAATGTGTTTATAGTTATTATAAACCTCATTTAGCTTACTAATATAATGATTTATACATTTGTTTGTTTCTTAATGTAAAATATTACATATCTAAATTAATATTCTAATTAAGCCACTGCTTCTTTCTTCATTGTTGTCGTCAAGTTCGCGAACCCCTCTTCGTTCTTCTTCCATCGGCCGCCTGTTTCTCTCTCCAAATTCTTTGGAGGTGATAACTTAAGAAAGAAAAAGGCGTGCAGGACACTAAAGGAGAGACACATGCATTGCTTCATTGTACGGAGAACATGTAAAGATGTATTTCACTGTTCATTTCCCTTCGAATTTAATTATAGAGTGTTGTGTATATGAACATATTTTGAAATGCATTTATGCATATTGTTCATTAATACACAAAAGCAATATGATTGTTTTTTAACTTTAAATAGATTTCTTGTTTCTTTAAAAATTAATACCAAACTAGTAACGCCTGCGCCACCGCTACCGTTACCGCTACTGTTACAAAAATGAAACGACAGGGCATGATATGATCAAAGATTCCTTTTTGGACTGAAATGTTTAAAATGGTTAAACCACAAGGACCAAAACCAAAATATACTCTAGAATAAAATATTTTGTTTTAAAAAGAACATTTTAAAATATGTCATTTATAAAAACTTTCTTATTATAACTCCTAATTTGAATTATTTTATAAAAAAATTACTTTCTAAAAAACACCAATTTTAAATATTTCATTTTTTAAAAAGGTTTGGTTTTTTAAAGAATTTCTTATTTTATAAAAGTTTGTTTTTTTTATAAATAACATTAATAAAAAGATCTTTTTCTTATTTTATTACAAATTATATTAATATAAAAAAATAAATAATATAAGCAATTAATATGATTATTTAATAGGAGAGAGAGGCGGGAAAAAATTGATGAGAATGAATGTGGTGATGCCATGTGTCATCCTTATTTACCCTTTTATTAGATTAGAAATATATATATATATATATATATATATATATATATATATATATACACTAGGTTAGTTCCCGTGTTATACACGGATTGAATAAATAAAATATTAAATAATTATTAATAAAAATTTATGTATTATAAAATCATGCTTGAATATAAAATATGATTATAATTACATATAAATAGCTAAGTAAATAAATAATAATGTATTTTTCTTAAACTTTTGTTTTATAAAATAAAATGTGATTTTTAAATATATTGTTTTAAGAAAAATATTTTTTCTTAAAAAAAATTTCGTTGTATTCTGTATTTTATAAAAAAAAATTTTACAAAGTGTGCTTTTAATAAAAAATAGATTTTTGATTTATTGAATTATGCATTTTATTAATTTGAAAATGGTATGAGTAATATTATTAGTATTCAATATTATTATTAATAATATAGATAAATAAGAAAGTAAGTATAATGAGGTTTAAAATTATTTTACGCTTATTTTAGTTTTTATAGATAGATAGATATGCTAAAAACCCGTTAAATAAATGGATTAAATTTTAATGTAAAATATATATGTAAAATAAACACGAATAGTTATAGTATAATATTTTAATGTAAAATATAATTAAAATTATATATATGTAATAGTTCAAGAAATAAAACAATTAGACCATTTTTAACTCTCTTATCTAAATAATTTCATTTTTAAACATTTTTTAAGTTTTTTATATAAAAAATATTTTTTTATAAAAATATTGTTTTTAAAAACTCTGGTTATATTTATTCTGGTTGTTTCAATAATACTGTTTTTAAAATATTTCACCTGTGTATAATTTTTTACAAAAACAAAATGATTTAAAATATTTTGTTTAAAAATGTTTAGTGTTTTAGAAAATTTCATTTTATATAAAACTTTAGTTTGTTGTTATTTAGATTTTAATTAAAAGATGAAAAGATAGTTTGATTTTAAAAAAATTTAGATAAGAGAGAGAAATATAGTAATTAATAAAATTCATTTTTAATAAGAGAGAGAAATTTGTATGATTATTTAAATTATTATAATACTCTTTTGGGGGGGAAAATTAATGTGTGCATGTCTAGAAAAATGACAAGTGTAAAAAAGTGGCTTAAAAGAAGGACAAATGGCAAAAAAAACCTTACTGTATTAGAGGTTATAGATATATATATATATATCATTGTACTATATACATCTTAGAGGTGGCAAAATAAGCGGGTTCGATTGGATTGGTTGCCAAATCAGAATAGGTTTAGGTTAAGATGGGTTTAAGTTAGGATGGGTTGATTTAAAAAAAAAGTCAAGATGGGTTCAGGTCAGGATGGGTTAGGGTCAAGATGGGGTAAAAAAAATTAAATTAATTATACACGCAAACACCAATTTACACCTCAGCATACACACTAATGTCTAAACATGTTTTGGGTTATCTTTTATTTCTTATACATCAAGAGCAAATCTCAAGAGAAAATGAAGCATTCATTCGATGATTTAATTCAAAGAGTTGATATTAGAGGCGAAATTGGAATTTTGTTCAAGTAACTCAATGATGAATTGAGGATATTTGGCGACGAAGTATGAATAAATGAAAACTCACAATTTTAGAGATCAGAGAAGCATTCATCAAAAGTTCAAAGCAACTAAACCCGAATCAAATTGTAGGTTGTGCAATTGATTTAAAAGAAATCAATAGTTTTCAACGAATATGATGACAACAAGCAGCAAAAATAATTGAAGACCATCTAAACAGATCAATACAGCTCGTAAATGAGCTGTAAATTATCTATTCTACATTGAAACCACACTTATATAATCAGTACTCGGACAAAGAAGAAGATGACAACAATTCAATCTCGCAGATGAAGATGTTCCACACAAACGAACATGAAATCGATGGCTTTCTATGCAATAATTCTATCTTTCAACCGCCGGTTGTGGTTCATCCTTCACGATAAGTGGCCGGAAGTGGAAATGATGTAGTCTGTGCCCTGTGGATTGTGGAGAAGAAGGGCTATGAGAAAACCTAACTAAAACCATCTTGACCCCTACCCTTTTTTTGTATAACTCATCTTGACCCATTGGTCATTTTTCCAAGTGTTAAAGTTTACCCACCTTGACCCCTTAAGAAATATAATCTAACCCAACTCAACCCATTAATTTATACTTTTTACCCAAATTAACCCAAGTTTACCCACCTGGGTCAAAACTGTCAGGTCTAATGTCAAGCTATGCTAGGTAATATTGTATGGGCCTGTGTTGATGTATGTTTACAGGAATATATATATATATATATATATATATATATATATATATATAGGGTAGGGTTTATCTTGACAACTAGGTTTTTCGTGATAACTCTAAAAACCAATATGAGTCACACATTTTAGTCACATGCAAGTCACATGCCATTTCCACCTTTTTTTAAATGTTCATACTTTTTTTCACGACATTATTTTTCAGAAAAATTGCACCATTAATTTCAATATATTTTTATCTTTCCAACGCGTATCATATTGATATAATTTTTTTAAAAAAAATCTTTCACCCGTTATTTACACGTGTGTAAATTAAGCATTATACATACGTAAATCCTGTTTTACACATGTGTATTTCCATGTATTACATATGTGTAAAATAATGTTTATAAAAAAACAAGTTTTTTTTATTTTTATAAAAAAATTTATTTTTTTATGAAAGAGGGAAACAAGAAAAACATTTTCGTCACTTTACTTTTTTTAATTTTATATTATTTTTTGTTTTATAAATTTTTTATTATTATTATCATTATTTACCATTTTGCCATTGAAATATATGGCTCACATTGGTTCCTATAGTTCTTACAAAATAAGTGAGTTATCATTTGATCCTTCCCCTATATATATATATATATATATATATATATATATATATATATAGGGATGGTATTATATGAGAACCCTTCATTATTATGAAAACTCTTTAACCCACATATCCACCTTTGGTTTAGCACCAAAATGAAATATTCCATTTGAATGGTGAAAACAAGATCAAGGGTAAAATTGTAATCTCCCACGTTGTATTTTATAATATCCTTTTCTTTTCTTTATTATCCAACTACTACAACATCAACCCTAAACCATTGACTAAAACTCAAACCCAATCGATCGGGTCTCATATTCATCGGCCCTCTACTCCATCGCATGACAACACCACCGCTACCACTGCTGCTTCCATGTAACAATCTAAAAATCTTGATGATGAACAAGCTAGATTTCATACCTATTTAGAAGGATTCAAAATCAATAGATATAGTGATATTAGGGGAGGCATTGTTCACGTGGATTGAACATCTAGAGCGAGAATGGCGATGAAGACTGTGGATTTGAATTACCAATAGTAACGTCGCCGGCTATTCGACCAGATTCGAAATCGTCTCTCGCTTGATTTTAAGCACCACCAACGTTGACGTCTGCCGTCGGCCGCCTTCGAGAACCACCATTAGCCGCCCTCGACTTGCCCTAGAGATCGAAATCACGTCCACATTCCTCATTTTCTAAATTTTCTTTCTATATTATGATTTGAGGTTTATTTTGATTGTTATGGTAACTGATTAAAACATGTTTATTCTCATTTGAGTTATATTTCATACGTGTTGTTTTCTTTTCTTTTCTTTTTTTGTACTAGCATAATTCACAAATTGTTCCTACTAAATGAGGTCGTAGTTGAATGTTCAAAAACTAAAGCGGATTTGATGGTTGTCATTGTACTTATGTAACTTGAGTCATGGTTCATTAGTTTTGTGCGATTTATTGTTAGCAAACTAGCAGAATATGATTACATTACATTTTAGGGCTTAGTGTCTGTGCTTATTGGAACTTATAGGTCACTTAAAAGGAAGAAGACAAAAATTCACTTAAATTGCTTTTTGGATCTAAACGAATTCCTCCATTCGTTTATTAGCATACAACACTTAAAATTTAGAAGAATAAACATGGTTCTTTTTATATGGTTATTCTCCTTCTTGGCATCTAGAAAAATGTAGTCCTCATATTAATTTATTTTTTTCTCTATACTACACTTGTTTCTTGAGTTTACAGTGTTTTACATTGGTTTAAACTGGGTTACATTGGTTTATACTAAAAACCGTCAGTGGTGTAATTAGATTGGTTTACACTAAAAAACGTCAGTGGTGTAATTACATTGGTTCACAAAGTAGTTTAGATATTGATTTACATTAGTTTTACATTGTTTTACAGATTGGTTTACTTTGGTTTAATTTCCTTACATTAGTGTAGTTTTGTTATTTCAGTTTACATTGTTTCAAAGATTGTATTTTTTTAAAAAAATTACAGCAATATCTATCATTTCATTAGGTCATATTTTTGTTGGTTTGTATATATTTTATTCGATGTAATTCACTGTAAGTAATCACAAATATGTTGCAATTCAATGTAATTATTAGAACTTTACTCTCAAATAAACATAATGCTACTTGTTATGTTGTTAGTGCATATGTTCTTAGTTTACTAATTGTAATTTTGTTATTTTAGTTTGACTACAGTGATGTAGTTTTGTTATACTGGTGTAACATGTGGTTTAGGTGTTGTATGAGTTTTTAGTTGTTGTAAATGCTACTTATTGTTATGTTGTTAGTGCATATGTTCTTAGTTTACCAATTGTTATTGTTATTCAAATAAACATGATGTAATTCACTGTAAGTATTACGAGATGCTATGGTACTTATTGTTATTTTGTTAGTGCATATGTTCTTAGTTTACTAATTGTATTTTTGTTATTTTAGTTTGACTACAGTGATGTTGTTTCGTTATACTGGTGTAGAGATGTGATTTAGGTGTTGTAAAATGGTTTTTAGGTGTTGTAAATGCCGGTTATAGTGATGTAACTGCAGGCATCTGAACTTAAGCATAAAAAAATTGTCGAGACTATATGGAAATTAAAGAGAAAAATGGTATGAATTTAATGGTGTTATTTTTATATAACGTAATATAGTATAAAAAAATTACAAATGTATAAAAACAATTGGGTGTAAAATAATTTTTATAAACTTAATAGGAGAGAGAAAGTTAGGTGGTGACACTTGTCACCATCATATTCAACCTGATTTTTTTGAATTGCTTAATTGACCAAATTGTCTTTTTCTATTAATAAAACCAAATTGACACATGTCATGATCTTATTTATCTCAAAACAAATCAATAGATCAAATAGGGTTAAAGGGTTCTCACAAAAACTAAGGGTTCTCATTTGAACCACATCCTATATATATATATATATATATATATATATATATATATATATATATATAGGGAAGGGTTCATGAGAAAACCAATAGTTATGTGAAAACCAAAGAAAATCACAGAAACCAATAATATAATTCATAACTTTTTTGTTATTTTAATTATTAAAATGTTATTTAACTATGTGATACATATATGTTGAGCATACATACAAGAATGAAGAGTTTTACGTATACGTAACACTATGTCAAATGAAAAATGGTTACGTATACGTAACTTATGTGTGATTTATATGAAAAACCATGCTACGGTTTTTCATTTGATTCGCACCTTTATTTATATATACTTACACATATATATAAATGGTAGTGATAAAATATTATAAATTATATGATCGGTTTCATTGGTTTTCTCTAGTTTTCTCATAACATTGTGGTTTTCTTAGGATCCCTCCTATATATATATATATATATATATATATATATATATAGTTAGGTTTTTTACAAAACTCTAACTTTTATAAGAACTTCAAAAACTAATCTTAACCACTCATTTTTTTAAATCTTAAAAATTAAAAATATAATACAAAAGGGTAAAATAGTAATCAATTAATTTATCTCTCTCTTTCTCTTTCTCTCTCCAATCAATAAATTAATTGTTTGACTCTCTCTTATCTCTTTATTTTTTATAAATTTACGCATCTATTAAGAATCAAATTACATGTGAATTTGATCGTTAATTTTTCTTAATCTAATTAAAAATCAAATTTATTATTAATGTTTACATATATTAATTTTTTTACATATATGTAATTATTCTATTTATATATATATATATATATATATATATATATAATACAAAGTAATTATCTTTATTTATCAATTGTCCAGTTAGATGTTTGAAGAATTTCATAAAAATCATTCATTTTTCAAATTAAAAACTTTTGTTTGAATATAGGCAAGTCTTAAAACAATCATCATTTTACATGAATTTCATGCTAATCATTCATTATCATGTTTTATCTCTTCTCTTTAATTTTTATACATTTGCACATCTATTAAAAATCAACAAATGTCAAGTTTGTTCGTATATTTTTTTACACTGATTAAGAAGTAAATCAATTGATTATCGTTTATTTACATATATTAATTGTTTTACATACGAGTAAATGTGGAATTTACATATATATTAAATATTAAATTTGTTATCCTTACAATTAATCATCTATTCACATCTATGTTAACATTCGTATCAAACATTCATTTTGCAAAGATGAATATATATATTTACATATAAGTAAGTATGTCAAATATATATTTACATTTAAGTAAATCCTAATACATATTATTCATTAGACAAATTATCATATATTTAAATTTTTCAAAGTAGTCATCGTTTACGTATATGTAAATATTAATATTAATCATTCATTTCAAGTTGATTTATCTATTTACGTATATGTAAATCTTTAAAATGATTGTCTATTTACATTTATATAAACATTTACGATGTAAATATTCTATTAAATTATATATAAACTGAAACATATACAAAACAAAAACAATTTCTATGTCAAATCCAACTTTTTTTATTCAATCTGAAGAAGAAAAAAAGTTGCAATAATTTGGGGTTTTCTCTCATTCAAGATTATAAATATACAATATTAGGTGTCATTCTTTTTTATTTAATATATTACTTATCCGATTAAAACGTAAAATTGCAAACAAAACATTTTAAAGTCATGATCAAATATTCAAACTAGAGGTTGACTTTTTGCTAGTTTGATGGCATCAATAAACAACAAAATTGATGGAGATGGATCTACGTAGGGATAATAGTAACCGAAAAGGAAAAAATAAAATTTGTGTAAAACAATAAAAGATTTACATCATATATAATTTTTTTCAATAAAAAAATTATGTTTAGTTATCAATAAATATGCTTCCACTTGTATTCTTCTACTTCGAGCATTACAATAACCATACCAATTAGTTTAGTGTTTAAAAGGATTACCATGCTTCATTCAAATTCTTTGATAGGGGATGCAGATTCTTTGAAGATTTTCATGTGTCTTGCCGGAAAACACGATAACACGCCTTGGAGTTTATCAAATCTTGAAAAACAAACAGAACTTATTCATGAACGAAGAAGGTTGTGGGGATGCTTGTTTTGTCTCTTGGTCGTACAAATGGAAAAGACAAAAAATAAACCCTAATTTATGATGCAAATAAACCTAATTTAAGATGGTGGGGAGAGATTGTATGAGAGATTAAGAAAGAGAATATTTCTTATCTCCATAATGCCCTTTTCTTTTTTTTTTGAACGGCAAATGTGCGACCCAACTTCGGAGGATAGATGTTATCTTAATCGGGTCCATCTATCCGTTTCCCAGCCGGGACCGCACCCCCAACCCACTCAGGAGGAAACCCATTGCTGAGAAAACCCCCTGGCTCAACTCTGAATATTTTGCTCAGAGTGAGACTTGAACCCATGACCTCCCAATATTTACATGTCATGGGTTAATTATTGTTTCTACACTTTTATTTAATCGCATAAATGTCATTATTATTTTAAACCATAATGCCCTTTTCTTAATTAATTATTTTTTCTACACTTTTATTTAATCGCATAAATGTCATTATTATTTTAAACCATTGATCAAAAGATTTAAGGGTCTAGATTAGTTATCGCGGTTCTCAAGATATTTATGAGTTCTGAAAAGATCCTGGCTATATATATATATATATATATATATGATAATGTTCAAATGAGAATCCTACCTTTGTAAGAACCCTTTAACTCTTTGTATGCCATTGATTACATTCTAAAACCATAAAATGATGACAAGTGCCCACAATCTTTTTTAATAAAAAGAGCATTTTTGATATTTTACTCAAAGTCAGCTTTTATCATGGTTGTGACAAGTGTCAATCACCTATTTTCAAAAGATTCAATATATTTCTTTTATAAAAGTTTACCCCCTATATTTTTAAAACATATATACCTTTTATATACATTATTATATTTTTATAATAATCACACCATTAAACTCGTCTTATTGTGCTCTTTAAATCCAATATAGTCTTGAAAATTTTTAAAATTTATTTTCAGTCGTTACTTATTACGTTACTGTAACGTGTAGACAAAACATAAAAGAACCTAAACTAAACTTAAAAACATATTTATATCTTTAAACATTAGAAAAACACAAGGAGTCTGTTACAATAAAGTTCATATACATGAACTTTTACAATGAATTAAAATAATGTTTCTTTGAATGTAAATCCTAATTCTTATCGTGGATTAAATTATATTGTAATTACTTACACTGAATTACATTGAATTAACGTATGTAATCATACTAACATAACAAAACTACACCACTGTAATCATACTAAAATAAAAAAAAAATACACCATTGTATCGTAATTACACTACTATAAATAACACTTACAGTGTAATTACATTACACTCAAAGCTATAAAATACACCACTATAAAAACAACCTCTACTACACACTCAACTACAAAAAAATATTATTCATTGAAATTAACACACTCAACTACCATGACAATATAACCACTAATATAGGATGTCTATTTATCACGGTCATAATGATGCAGCATAATACAACAGTTAGTTACAATGACTTACATCATGTTTATTTGAATACAAATCCTAATACTTACAGTAAATTGCATCATATTATAATTCCTTACAGTTAATTGCGTCAAGAAAATTATAGAAATGCAAAATCCTAATACTTACGGTGAATTACATCATACTGTAATTACTTACAATGAATTGCACTAAAGCTGGATAACGATCTCTAGAACTTTCATTTTCGTGACCACCCAAAATAAATTCCTTTTGTGCGTTTCAAATGCTGAATCAAAGCCATCGCCATATAATATCCAAAGAAACTAAATCAGACAAATAATATCCTGATGGTGCACTACCATCTTCATATTTAAACAAATAACAACAACTGTTATTTAAACTAGAACATTTTCCATCAACATATTGAATTTCAACAAAACATCTATGTCTGAACACAAGACTAAAGAAGATGTTGATGAACTTAAAAGGTCATAATACACAAGTGGAGCCTGTTGTGGTTTAAAAAACCAAACACACTCACAAACAAGGTGTTATCAATCAATCATAAAAAATATATGATTTGAATAATAAAGCCTGTTACACATAGAAATCTATAAAAAATAAAAAAAATTAACAGATTAAAAACCAACCAAGATCAAGAAAAGATCTAAATTGAGATTGTCGTGGTGACAAAGATGGTGGCAGTGGTAGCAAAAACGATGCCATCAGGTGGCGTGCGGCGATGTGATGGTGGTTGATATCGGTTTATATGATGTGATTGTGGTTTGATTCAAGAAAAGAAACAAAAATCGCACTTACCTAAACCTGATATGCATCAATACATAAAAAATGTTTTCTTGTTTGAGAAAGAAAGATGATAGTGTTCTTGTTTGAGAGAAAAAGATGATAATACGGTGTTGGGTTAGTGGGTGCTAGTGGGGTTATTAGGTGTTGGTACCTGACAATAGAGGTGGGCAAATCGGGTCCGGCCCAATACCCGAAACCGGGTTGGGCCCAACCGGGTTTTTTCGTACCCGGGTTTTGGTGAAACCGGGTTCGAACCCGGGTCGGGTTCACCTAATGCAAAACCCTACCCGGCAAACCCGGGTAGGGTCGGGTCGGGTCCAAAACCGGGTTCAAATCGGGTTTAGTTTTTTTTTTTTTTTTCTTCTTCTTCTTCTCTTTTCTTGTGTGTCCCCAAAACCGGGTTCAAATCGGGTCCAAAACCGGGTTCAAATCGGGTTCAACCGGGTTCGGGTCGGGTTCACTAAAAAACTCAAAATCTAAAACCAGTTCCAACCCTACGGTTTCAAACGGGTCCAACCCGGGTACACCTCCCATCGGGTACTACCCGTACCCGGGTCCGGGTCGGGTCCACCGGGTCGGGTTCGGACCCGGTTTTTATGCCCATCTCTACCTGACAAATCAAAAAAAAGGTACATATATCCAAAATGACTCAAATGCCTTTGAGATCATCCTAGCCATTTAATTAGAATCTAGAATTTTTAATATTAAATCAAGGGTTATTATAGGGTTAAAGAGTTCTTATAAATTTGATGGGTTAGCATATGATCCAATCCCTATATATATATATATATATATATATATATATATATATATATATATATATATAGGAGATATCAAATGAAAACCAACTTTATAAGTAAAAACCATGAAAATAATATCCACCAATCATATAATTATATATTTATTTATATTTATAGGGTAGGGTTATATATATATTTATGTATGTATGTATATAGGGTAGGGTTATGTTGAGAACCAACTATTTTTGTGAGAACTCTAGTAAACAATATGAACCACACATTTAAGTCACATGCAAGTCACATGTCAATTCCACCTTTTTTTTAAATGTTCATAACTTTTTTTCACGACATTATTTTTTCAAAAAAATTACACCATTAATTTCAGTATTTTTTTATCTTTCCAACGCACGTTGATATATTTTTTTAAAAAAAATTGTCCACCCGTTATTTACACATGTGTAAATTAGTCATTACACATGTGTAAATCCTGTTTTACACATGTGTATTTTCAGATATTACATATGTGTAAAATGACGTTTATGAAAAAAATGAGTTTTTTTAGTTTTTATAATTTTTTTATTTTTTTATGAAAGAGGGAAACAAAAAAAGATTTTCGTCATTTTACTTTTTTTTTATTTTTATGTTATTTTTTGTTTTATAAATTTTTTTATTATGTTATCATTATCTACCATTTAGCCCTTGAAAATGTGTGGCTAATATTGGTTACTAGAGTTTTCATAAAATAAGTGAGTTCTCATTATATATATATATATATATATATATATATATATATATATATATATATATATATATATATACACACACACACACATATATATATATATATGTACATATATATATAGGGTATGGTTAGCTTGAAAACCATCTTTTTTTGTGAGAACTCTAGAAACCAATCTTAGCCACACAATTAAGTCACATGCAAGTCACATGCCAAATCTTTTTTTTTAAATGTTCATAACTTTTTTTCATGACATTATTTTTTCAAAAAAATTACGTCATTAGTTTCATTATTTTTTTGTCTTTCCAACGCGTATCATATTGATATACTTTTTAAAAAAAATCGTTCATCCGTTATTATTTATAAAACAAATATACTATTTTTTTAACTCTCTTATCTAAATAGTTTTATTTTTAAGCATTCTTTTACATTTTTTTTACAAAAAAATTATTATTGATAAAAATCTTGTTTATTAAAAACTAGGTTTCTAATTATTCTGATTGTTTTAATAAATACTTAATTTCAATTTTGCTTCTTAAGATTTGACAAAAGTAACCATATCCTCCAAAAGTTTTAAAACTTCAATTTCAGTCCAAAAGTTTCATTATTTGTATCAATTTCAATCCAAAAGTTTTATTTTTTGTATTCAAGTTGAAACAACTTATGAAACTTTTTGATTGAATTGAAACAACTTATGAAACCTTTGGAGGTAAATTGATATTTTAATCTTTTGGAGAAAAATAGTTATTTTCATCAAATCTCAGGGAGCAAAATCGAATTTAACTCTTTAATAAAACTACTTTTAGAAATTTTCATATTTTTATATTTTTTTTAATAGGAACCGATTTAAAATATTTTGTTTCAAAAAGGTTTAGTGTTTTAGAATATTTTATATTATATAAAAATTTTGTTTTTTTTTTAATTTATTTAAATAAAAAGATGTGATTTTTAATTTTTTTAATAAAATTTATTTTTAAAAACATAGTTTGATTTTAAAAAATATAGATGAGAGAGAGAAATGTTTTAATTAATAAAATTGATTTTTATTAAGAGAGAGAAATTAGTTTGAATGTTTAAATTACTATAATACCCTTTTGTATGAAAAATAAATTGAGAATGTTTAATAAAATGACAAGCGTCAAAAAGATAATTTAAGAGAATGACAAGTGACAAAAAAACCTTCTTTTATTAGGTACTATATATATATACATATAGGGGAGAGATCAAATGAAAACCACAATTTTAAAAGAAAACCATAAAAACCAATTTGCACCAATCATATAATTTCTAATATATTTTTTACTTTTATTGTTAAAAGGTTATACTTGTAAAATTTACACACTATTATTTTTTGTAATTATTTATATTTATTTCAAATCTTTTAGTTTCTTTTTAATTCAATATAGGGGAGGGTCCAAGAGAAAACCTCATTTTAAGAGAAAACCAAGAAAATCACGTTTTGACCATTGATCAATATTAATCAATGGTTAAGATTAACAATGGCAATTTTGTAAATTTTGATAATTAAAATGACATATTTTATAATAAATATGGGCATAAAAGGAAAACTAGATATATTAAATTTTAGAAACCCCTAAGAGCATTAAACAAATCCCATAAAATTCTCATAATCTATCTCTTTCATCATTATTCTTTCTTTTCTCACATAATCTAATTAATACTACACTAATTGCATATTTTATTGTTATAATTTCAAAAATATTAAAGGAGGAAGAATACTAATAAAATCATCAACTAAAAAGCACTTCAAAACATATTCGATACATATATGTAAGTATGGACAAAATCATTTATGTGTATGTAGCACGTATACAATGTAATACAACATAGTGATACGTATACGTAACAGTTTCGCTATTTAAATGCAACATTAGTTTCGCTAATACAACATATTTTTAATTGTTGTACGTATGCGTAACAACTTTAAATATACATAACAACAACATTAGACATACATAAAAATAATGATACGTATACGTAATAGTTTCGCTAGTTAAATGCAACATTAGTTTCCTAGCAGTATTACGTATATGTAATAATAATGTTACGTGTATGTAACAACGGGTTTTTGTCTTGTTCATTTTGTTCTTTGTGTTTGCCATCTTCTTCATGTTTTAGACCAGATGTTTTGCTAATTGCTCGACCAATCATTGTGTTTGATGCTTTATAATCTTCGATCAATAATCGTTGTCGTCATCTTAGAGTTCATCATCCATTTCATTATGAGTTCATCATCTTTAGTGCGTAATCACTACAAAAATATGAATAAACTATATTCAAAATCCATCAAAGAACATAATCAAACCTTGACCTTGTAGTAATGAAACCATTGAACAATAAATTTTAAAATCCATAAAAGTTGTTGGGTTTAAGGTTGATTATATCAAAATGCATACCTTGGTTATGATGTTGATTGAAATAGAACAAGTTTAGATTACAAATGGAGAAATTAAACATGGTTTTGATTAAGCACTTTGATTTTAAGCTCTACTTGGATGATAATGATGGTTGTGATGATGATGAGACAAAGATGATGATGATGACGACGACGAAGATGATGATGATGATGAATGGTTGGAAAAACAAGATCTTGAAAATTATATGAATTGAGATTTTATATGAATTTAGATTTGATATATGTATATTGAATTAAAAAGAAACTAAAAGATTTGAATTAATATAAATAATTACCAAAAATAATAGTGTGTCAATTTTACAAGTATACCCTTTTAACAATAAAAGTAAAAAATATATTAGAAATTATATGATTGGTGAAAATTGGTTTTCATGGTTTTTTTTTAAGATTGTGGTTTTCATTTGATTTCTCCCCTATATATATATATATATATATATATATATATATATATATAGTCAGGATCATTACAAAACCATTTTTATATATATATATATATAGTCAGGATCATTACAGAACCATTTTTTATTTTCAAAACCAAAAAAACCATTGATTTACATAAATGTAAGTTAAAGAATTAGGTGTTTAATAAATATTTAGGTGTTTTACATAATTTATTGTTCATGTCTGATATACATATATGTAAAGCAGCTCAAGTATTAACAAACTTAATTTACATTTATGTAAATCAATGGTTCTGTGGTTCTGAAATTAAAAAGTAGTTTTGTAATGATTCTAACCCTATATATATATATATATATATGTGTGTGTGTGTGTGTGTGTGTGCTTGTGTCATGTGTATGTGTAATTCTTCTTCTAATAGTTTAGAATTGGTAATTATCATGTTTGGGATATCTAGCTTTCATCTTCTACAACTTCATATGTATATATTGTGGTATGGGCCAGCCATCATGGACAAATTTTGGTCCCAAGTAGTGTATAGATATAGAAATAGAAGAAGGTGTTGGTATTATACATATTATAAGCTAACAAACTATGAGTATCTTATATCTAACTATTACTAGGTAGATACATAACAAAGGAGGCGGCAGCGCTTATAATTCTGAGTGGCCAAGATGAAATTAAAGTTCCTCTAAGCCTATCCCTGATATGTCTACATGTAAGATTAACTATACTTTTTTGTAATATAACAAACCAAAATAGCTGCATATGCATGCAAACAAACAAGTATGAGCAATGACTTCAGGATGTATTATTACAACACTTGAACATTCTTGAGCGAGCAAAAAACATTACATGAAATGCTAGACTAAAGACATGAAAAAAAGATTCACTATTGGATTCAAGGCCATGGATTCAAATATTTTTTTTCATACATTTCCATCTTCTTCTTTGTATTAACTACTCAACCTAACTTCTTCACCTATAATATCCAAACCAAACTTGATTCTAACTTCAACTACCCACTATAAGCGTATCAAAAATGAAGGAGCCATAAAAAGGAGGCCCTTGTGAATTTTTTGACAGATCTGCTTGAATGAATGTCTACTCTTCAACCTTCTGATATCCTTTTGTTTTGGTGGAAAAGAGGAAAACGCACTTGTTTAGATCTTACAGGAGTGTCCCCTTTTGTTGCACTTAAGGACAATGGTTTTATTGCTAGGCGGTTAAGCTGAAGGCAAAAATAAGGCAAAATTGCTAAACACGAGAAAACTTTCTTAGAGAATCAACATGTGTTTATCCCTTTTGCTTTTGAAACATTTGGTTTTCTCGTCCCTCGGGCTGTGGACCTTCTGAACAGGGTTGAACATGTCGTGCATAGTAATTTGTCGGCTTCTAAGTCAGCTTTGTTATTATTAGAATTGGGTATGTATTCAAAGGGGGGACGTGGCGCAACTTGTTTCTTGTTTACCTATCGTTTTATTGTAAACGTTTTATTTGAAATGAATGAAGCATAAACATTGAATTCAAAAGAAAAAATAATAAAAAATTCAAAAATAAAAATAAAACAAAGATATACGCTTTACCACCAAATACTTCACAATCTATCTATCAATTCATATGCATCTTAGTCATTCATAACGAAAACAAGAGATCAGAGACAAATCAACATCAAGATTCAACAATAAAGTGCAAACTTTTAAAGTGAAAAAGTAATTAAGGTTTGAATTTCAATTCCTTCTAGTTAGCATCCACATTAATTTCATGAATGCTATTGATTACATATCAAATATTCACTTATTAATTAATTAATCAATCAAATGGACATCCCCTCCAATTGATTATCTTCATCTATAGGAAACGAATACATCATGCACAACAATAACCATAACCAAACCCAATAAATCCCATCTAGATTAAACTAAAAATGAACCTCTTCACTTCCACTAACTATATATAATAAAGCTATAAAAGTTTACTGTAAGCTTTTTATATAAAGATTATATAATAATCCTAAGGCTTTGATCAATGTTTTATTTGAGCATTAATGTACTAATTTTTGGGAAATCAAAATTTGTTTCTTCGGAAAAGAAACAAGATAACTAAAGCAATGGATTACGTATATAGATCGAACCGACTAGGTAGAACAAACTCGAACGGCTGATCTTTCAAATAAACTAAAACCATATCACATACGATGTTTGACCAAAAAGACTAATTATGATTCATGGATTGGTCAAATTTCAAGAAATAATTGTGACTTGGAGGGATGTCGGGGTTGGATTAACATCTGAAACTATTAAAACCATGTCTAGCTTCTTGAATTTATGAGTTGGGTGGTTTTCTTAATATTAATTATCGTCCATATATGTCATCACATAGCTAGCTAGCATACCTAATAATTAACTGAAAGACCATGGAGCGGTTAAGAAATTATACCTCTGCTAGAGTTGGAGAAGGATATTCAATCATGGATTTGAATAATTGTGAGGCTACAATCACTGGCTTGTTGAGCTGCCTACAAAGATCAATATATAATTTCCTCTGGCACGGTTGGAAACCTCTTGCAACCATTAAAATCCTACTTGCCATACTTTCCCGGTCAGTTTGCCTCCTTCTTATCCCCGTGACTACATAAACATGTAATGATGTCTCTCACTTTCACACTTGCTATCCGCCCGCATATGGCAAAGAATCCATAAACCCATCAAATCTCACAGCCTACATTCGATCATGAGATCCTTGCCTACACAGTTTAGCTTGCCAAGCAAGTTGAAAGACATTATGGATGCAACCTAAATTGTATCCACTCTGATTCACTTGATGCACCACCAACTGTTCGCATTGATCGAGTATTTCATTGAGTAGGTATGTATCTCGACTTCAATCTTGCAATTCTTATTTCAATCTATGAGTATTTCATTTTTGTTGATTCTTTTGAAGTTTAAACTCAATTTGGTGAATTTAAGCACTTCACTAACCACGTCAACATTGTCATCTTTTCATAAATAAGCAGCCATCTATTCCTTTGAACTAAATAAATAGTAAGTGGAATTTTTAATTCACCGGTTGTTATTTTTTTGCTTCACCTTCTCAAATTTGTGATTTAGAAACTTGAGAATTTATGATAGGCATTTCGCTTATGAATTTATGATACGTTTAACGTGACTACTGCCCATACCCATGACCGAGTCAAGAACCTTAACTGATGTCGATATCTTTGAATTTCTTCAACAGGTTTGAAACATATAATCTTTATTATCTTGAGAGATGCTTTGAATTATATATATCTGTGAACTTTTTAGTCAATTATTTTCATTGTGCCAAAATTTTTCTAATTATAATTTTAACTTATTTTCTAGATTGCTGATACCAATGAATATTTAGTGACACCCCCACCTGTTCTTCGGGTTCTACACTTGACACTTGAAAGCATCCATGGGTCTAATCCTTTGACTTTAGTTGAGTGCCTTGTGCTCTAACAAATCTTAATTATATGTCTTTTTAGTTTATTGACTTTATTCCTAACCTTCTTTAAACAATTTTTTATTTCTTTTTTTTTTTTTTTTTTTTTTTTTTTGTTTGTATTAATAGAAGGCAGTTTTGCAGGTCTCTGTAAGCGGTGCAAGCACTAAAGCTGAAGCACCAAAGATTGCATGCTCTGTGGCATCTTTAGGAAACGTGTATATTGTAATTTGTAGTGCTTAAGCTTTATAAAGTTTCCTTAGTGAATCATTCTTTGTATTAATAATAGTCATTTTTACAAGTCGTGTGCAAGTAGTGAAGCTGAAGCAGCAAAGATCGTAATTGCGCCTACATGCATATATATTTATAAAGTTAAGGTATGTAAGACTGTAAGTTATGGTGCAAGTCCATAACTTTAGTTAAATACTCTTTGGATAAGATTGTTTTAGGGTCAAAATTAATTGATCTAATTTGTGGTGAAAATTTATATACTTTGGTGGTATGTTACGGTTTGAGTACTTTCATTGACTCCATCTAATCTTCACAGTTCTTTGATCCTTCTTAACCTGTTTCAATATGGGTTTTTATATTTCTGATATATCTAAACCAGTTAATAATTTTTGACTCATTTAAGTTATGTTAAGATGTGTTATGAATGTAATCATTTGATATTAAATACTAAACAAATAGAATTGAACAATTAGCTGTAACAAAATGTGACACAGGAAGCTATGTTCAAGACATGTAACTATGTTATTAAAGGTACTTGAATCAGACAAACAACTCAAAGAAAAGAAGGGGTTTGCCAACTTTCTTGAAACTACAAGGAATTCCCCCTTTTTAACCATTTTCCAACCTTAATATGCAGATTGCATAAATTGGTATATCTAGATTCCAAGCTACATAACTGGTCTTTGAACATTTTAAACCACAAACCAGCAACTAATTAAAGTCTGGTTTCTAGAACTATTTAAGTGCATGTACAAAGCTTTAAAAAACAAGTTAATGAAGAGTTCAGCCCAAAACTCTTTATTTTTGGTAAAAAGTTAATGAAGGCAATTGATTAGACTAAAGAAAGTGGTAATAAATAAATTTTTATATCATCTCTTGTGTGTTCCGTGGAGATTCGGTATATGATTATGTTAGTTCATTGAAAGTTTCATGTTCATCATGCTTATGCATATGTTCTTAATTATTGCACAATATGATTGCTTCTGCATGCAACTTATATTTCATTGAAAGTTTTTTCCCCCTTTTTGGAAGATAAGTGTTATTTATATTGATATATATAAACTAAATATTAGTTTGGGTTTATGTATATATTAAAAAGTCTATAGTTTAGGTCTAGTATGTAAATATGTAAATATATAAGGGTTAAGTATGTGTTAGTAGGAAACCTAATGGTTGGTTCTAGCTAGTGCTATATATACCCTTCATATGTATGTGTTGATGTGATAAACAATTGTACGTATGAAAACAAGTTAATAATAAATTTCTGCAAATTTATCAATCATTCATCTTTGTTCATCCAATTCCTATCTCTGATTTACCAACAATCTGGTATCAGAGCGCGTTAATCGATCCAAGGGTAGATTGAAAGCAAGAAACGAAGGGGGCGGTGACTTTGTTGATTCTGTGCAATCGATCGATTGTCGAATAAATAAAGAACAAGACAGTCCATTGTTGCAATCATCGATTTGGGAAGCACCGGTTCTAATCGAACCAAAGAAAAAAGAGAGCAGCGACCATTGTTTGTGGTGTTCATCAATTATTGATTGTTGATTAAGCCATTAAAAGCAATTGATCAAGGGACGAAGAAAGACGGAATTGCAAATCAAAGTTCTGATTGTGAGAGTTTTTCTTTTGTCATTTATGAATCAAAAGTGATAATCGGCAATAAATTGTTTGAATTCTTGGAACGTGTGTTCAAGTTGTTATTGCCCTATTCATATATCAAATTTGAGATTGAGTTTCGTCTCGTGTTCGCATATGAGTCTATTTCTTTTAGGATATTGTGGTTGAAAGAAAAAAACCAAATCTAAGGGTTAGCGATTGCCATGTAAATCCCAAATAATTACAGAATTGAAGTTGAAGTTTTAATCCTTTCTTTAGTTGGGTTGTTGAATTGTTCAAGTTCAACAAAAAGATTAAAAGGACTGTTGTTTTGGTATTCTTTTCAAATCAAGAAAAGAAATTTGGAAGACTATTGATTGCCATCTAGAAGTCATCCAAATTAGAATTTGAAGTTGGGCTTGTTGGGTTGATTTATCTCAACCAAGTTGACTTCCAAAAATCAAGAAGAAAGGTCATTTTTGAATAACAAAAAACATTAACAAAATCCTTTTTGTTTTGTTTGTTCTTATTCCAAGAAACGAGAATTTGTTTTGATTTTTGATCACGAATCAAAGGATTCTGGCGCTGTGTTAATTCATGATTAAAGTCAAACCCGGTTGTGATCAAGAAGAATTGTGATCAAATTGAAATTTTGCAAGATCAATTTGAATCCTTGAATTGATTAAAGAAAGCAAGAAAAAAATCAAACCTTTACGCTTCATATAGCAAGTTAAGCCGAATCTGAAAGATTCGTGTAGCAAGAAACTTCGAACATTTGTGGTTCGTTGAGTATAGCAAGAGCACGTTTCGAATCCTTCGTGATTTGTTAAAAATAGCAAGATAAAAACAAACCATTTTGGTTTGTAGCAAGTTAAAACAAATCCCTGTGGTTTGTAGCAAGTTTCGAACCTTTTTGGTTCATAGCAAGTCAAACCGAGCCTTGTGCTTCAAAGCAAGTCCAACAAACCCATTGGTTTGTAGCAAGTCGAACATTTATTTATTCAAATAGCAATTCGAACAAATTATTTGTTCAAATAGCAAGTGCAAGTAGAATCAATTTGATTCAACTTTGCAATAAAAGGCATATATTTGGTCGAAGCAAGTTAGTGCATAAAAACCTGATTAGCAAGTTGGTCAGGAGCACATCAAATTTGGTTAGAAAGTAGGCCAGAAACAAGTATAGCGAATTGATTAAAATTTATAGTACAATTAGCAAGTTGGTTGGATAATTTTTATCAAATTAGCAACAGAAAGAATTTGATCAGCAAATAGGTCAAAACCTGATTAGCAAGTTGGAAAGAAGCACGACAAAACTGGTTAGCAAGTTGGCCAGAAGCAAGCAAGAAATTTTGATCAATTTGATCAAAAAAGTGATCATTCGATCACAAGCACGTTAGCAAGAAAGAAAGAAGAAATGGTAGATGATAAAAAGCATGATAATGCATCAAGCGGTACATCAACTCGTGAACAAGGAAACATTTGACTTCAATGTCCCAAGTTGAATGAAACAAATTGCACTACTTGGTCATTATTGATGGAAACTATCTTAAAGGACTATGGTCTTTGGGATACAGTTGATGCAAAGAATGAGATAGTGGATGAAAAGAATATTAATACCACTAAGGCAATGATACTACAAATGTTGCCTCAAGATGTATTAATACAAGTTGCACATTACTCGACTACAAAGGTAGTTTGTGACTCAATCAAAGTCAAAAACCTTGGAGCCAATCTAGTTCAAAAAGCACGTTTACAAACATTGAGAAATGAAGTAGATGCTTTGAAATTGAATACAACCGAAAGGGTAAGTGACTTACGGGAAAGTTAAGCACTATAAAATCCAAGTGTAAAAGTCTTGGTGGTTCTTTGAAAGATAAGTTGGAAGAATTATAGCTTTTGAAGAACGCATTAAAAGTAAAGATGAACTAGAGGCTAATAATCAAGGAAAACTTCTAATGGCAAGTTCAAACAATCAAGGTCATGGTAGAGGACGAGGTAGAAACTCTAACAAAGGAGAAAGTGGACGTGGAAAAGGCATGGGTCGATGTAATATAGATGAAAGTAAGTTCATGTGTTATGAATGTGGTGAGCTTGGTCATTTTGCAAACAAATGCACCAAATGGAAGAACAAGAAGAAGGACAAGCAAGAAGAATCAAATCTCGTCTATAATGATGATAAGCCAACTCTATTGTGAAAGCAAGACAAGCAAGTTGAAGATCTCACTTAAACTATATTTAGTTTAACAGGAGTATTAAAATATATAAACTAAATATTAGTTTAAGTCTATTATGTATATATTAGAAAGTCTATAGTTTGGGTCTAGTATGTAAATATGTAAATATATAAGGGTCAAGTATGTGTTAGTAGGAAATCTAGTGATTGGTTCTAGGGCTATATATACTCTTCACATGTATGTGTTGATGGGATAAACAATTGTATATATGAAAGCAAGTTAATAATAAATTTGTGCAACTTTATCAATCATTCATCTTTATTCATCGGGTTCCTATCTCTATATAATTTACCAACAATTTAAATGACAAATTTTTTTATGTAATGAGTTGTGGGCGGATTGAATGTAACTAAACATGATAAGCATTTAGGCCTGTGTCTAGAAGATCATAGTCTGTTTTAGTCTTGTTCGTATTCATTTAGTTCAGCTTTCTTAGTAGGTTTCACATCTTGGTTTTTCTTCATCACATCTAGCGAGGTTTTAATCGTTTATGTTTGAGATTCTTGATAATTATTGTTATTCCTTATTAGTAAGAGTATTCTATCTTATTAATATGATAGTGGAGGGGGTGCAGGTAGACGGGTATACAGTGATTGGTTTTAAAATTGATTCCTAGCCTAGATTATAAAACACGTTAGGAGATTTTAGTGGAGGAGTTGTTGATGTTACTAATATATCGAAGGCTTTAACACGGGCAGCAACGTTAAGAAATTAACTCTGAAAAACAAAAATAGCTCAGGAGAATGCGCGGTGGAAACTAGGCAAATCGATCATTAAATTTAGTTTTTGTTTTTAACCATGCAGCTTTATTTAGGGACCGTACGTAGATTGAAACTAAATACTACAAGGACTAGTAAACTAGTTAAAAATTTAAATCCAGCAATAGAAAGTAAAGAAGAAGAACATCTCAGTTAGTAATCTCCTGGGGATCATCAGATGATGTTTTCACATAAAACCTATTGAGCCGGTCAAGTGACTTCTTAACCTGCAATATTTGAAGTAAGAGATTGAAATTTTAGAAAGATTTCAAACAGATATCAACATCATCACAATTTATAAAGCCTAACATAACAATGTATGTATCTATCTAATTCATAATTAAAGCAAGCTAGCTAGCTACCTGATGATCCCAATCAGTCCTCCATGTCAAAAACATTATCGCAAACGTCTGAGTTACAACTCCGCCAATCAGTCCAATCCATATGCCCTGTATATACATATACATATATATATATATATATATATATATATATATATATATATATATATATATATATAATTTTATTTTACGTTATTTAATTTGTATATATTATAGTATATGGAAGTCAGTAGGTAAGTATACTAGCTGTATACCTTGACTTGGAGATTGGTCAAATATCCAAGCAGTGCACCCATGGGAAGACCAATCAAGTAATAGCAAACAAGGTTGATGACCGCTACAGTGCCCTGCATTCCAGCTCCAATGGCCACGCCTACCACAACATCAATCCATGATCCATGTTATCACTTATCGATCGATCATTTAAACACACCTTAATTCATCATATCAACAGGTGATAGATAATTTAGAGAAAGCATGCATGCGTGCAATGCGAGCATACAACTGAAATTAATATCTATCTATCTATCTCGATCAGTCTGACTACATCTTGACTGAAAGAATCAAGACAATGAACACCTATTAATTATTAATTCCAAAATCAAAAACATTCTTAATTAATTATGCTTGCAGCTGACTAGTGCGTATATATAGTAGTCATTGAAAAAATGTACAGCTGACGTACACGTACAGTTCCCCAATCCCCAGAACAGAAACTTCTTCGATCATATATGTACGTACGTACAGTTGGACTGACCGACTGACTTATTGATTTTAATTGGAAGATATATATATATATGTATATAATAATTAATCATTGAATATTAAGTAAAGTAGTAATTTAATTATTGAAATTAAAACTGGTGGATGGGAGTGAGTTAATTACCTGAGAGAACCGGATAGATGCTGTTGAGCAAGACGGAAAAGGAAAGTAGAAAGGAGAGTTCTGATACGGTGTCTGCAACTCTTTCATCATCAGTAAACAAGAAGGCAAGATTTCTGCCCAAAACCAAGCAAAGAACAAAGAAGATGACTCCTATCGTAATTGAAGTTCCCAACAACACTTTGATCGAGAACTTCACGGCCTTAGCGTCTCCTCGTCCAAGTTCATTTGCAATCCGCACACTGCACCATAAGTACATCATATCCATCGATCAAAAACTAATTAACCACAAAATAATACCAAAACCCATAAATTAATGTACCTACCACGCAGCACCTAAAAAGCCCAGGCTTATCATTAACTCCCATGCATTAATGTTCAAGCTGCAATTGAAGTTTCAAAAGAAATAATTAAGAAATAGCTAGGTAGAAAAGTGTATATATGTGATGTGGATTAATTGGTCTTATAATTTATGTATATATATATATATATATATATACCAAATGGAGAAGGCGGAAATGGCAACTTCTGCATTTTGCATGTACCCAGCAAGTAACACCAGTATAGCATTGTACCATAGCTCCAAGCTGATGGATCATGGACCAAATTTTAATTATTAATTAATTAATTAATTAAGAAGAAGAAGAAGGCAAATTGAATTGTAATATATATACATGGAATTGCAAAATTAATGAAGATTGATTACCAAATCATAAGACCAGATGATATTGAAAGTTTGACAACGGGGAGCAAATCTTTAAATGCAGCAAGGGAAAAGCCTTTCCATGAATTGGGGCACCAGCCGCCCAAGATGTAAACAAATTCTCCGATGATAAGAAACCAGGATGAGACGGAGAGTGCAATCATGGCCCCCATAACCCCGAGTTCCAGCTTATACACCAAAAGCCAGGACAAGGGGATGTGGATCCCGAACTGGAAGACGGAAAGCCACGCAATCACCATGTTCTTCAACTGTGCTTGCAGAAACATCTGCATGGTGAGGCTGAAGACGAAGTTGTAAACGAAAGGGATGAACCACAGGGATATGTATCCCCCGCTTTCGGCTATGGCTTCATCCTCCCCAAGGGCTCTGAATATTTGTGTCGCAAAGATGAACACCGGGAGCAGAACGGTCAGAGTAAGCAGATCAACGATCCAAGACCGCTGCAGGTAGATCCCCATCATGTGGTGTTGCCCCGCTCCGAATGCTTGCCCGCAAAGGGTCTCAGTCGCACTAGACATGCCCAACTGCGCACGCGCATGTCCACAAACACATGCATACATCAATCATATGTCCACTTAATATATATTTACCACCTACCTACCTAATTCATACTAATTAGGACTTATCTATCTATAAATACCATAAATATGATCGATCATATGATACGATACGAATATACGATAACCGACCGACTACTGTGGGAGGGAGTGCTTACGAGTACTCCGTTGACGAATCGGACACTTAACGTCTGGACGAGTGCGTAACCTGCCAGATCCACCTCACTTATGTGGCCCACGAATGATTGAGTGACGACAATAGTTCCGAAGGCACACACTCTTGATACAACCCCAGGTAACGCAGTCCGCCATATCTTTTTCGATTCGATCCACACCCTCCCTGTCAAACCCAATCCACCGCCACTGCCGCCTTCTTCCTCTTCATGTCTAAGTAGGTTCGTTTCAAGTCTCGGGTTATCCATCCTATGTAGCCGGCCTGAAATTATATTATAAGTTATATATTAACAATCATGTTTCTTGGATCAGATAGATAGATAGATATATATATATATATATATATATATATAAATATATGATATCATCAAATTAAACAAACTGGATATTAAGGGAGGGAGGGAGATTTTACCTTTTCGATCTTTTGTATAGCGAGCGAAGTAGCGAGCCAACTGTTGATGGAGTAACTTAGATGTCCATATATGCTTACATTCAGAAATAAAACTTCCCCAGCCAGCCAATCTCCACCACCCATTAGAAAGACAATAATCAAACCTACCCCCCTGACGTACGTTATCCATCATTTTCAAATAAATCTCTCTTCACCCTTTAAAACCTACCTCATGAATATGAGTTAATATTCACTCAAAATTAAATAATAAATCTTATAAAACCTACCTCATCATGATATATATATATATATATATCAAACGAGATCGTCAATATATAAACTTAATTTATACACCCAATGGATGCATTTTGTTTTTTAATTGAACCTCGTGTAATTGGTTACTTGTTTAATTTGGTTATTGATAATGAATCAACTAACGTCATAAAACGCTTCCACTAAACACAAAATTTTATTTTGATGGAAAAGGTAACAACATCAATAGTTAAATTCGGTACAAGATACCAACACTGGTTGAGAGCCACTTTTACGCTCGTTAAGACATTATTATTATACGATCTTTCATTTTATCCATCAAAAAGTTATTTTATCATAGCTTTGACAAAAAGTTTGAATCTTTTTACAAAAAGCTCGTATCTTTAACAAAAAGATTAAATCTCTTGACTTAAGTTTGTACCTTTATTTTGTTTATGGTTGATTATGGGGGAAAAAATCAAAGACTAATGGCCCGTGGTTGTTTTGGTTGTTTGTGTGGTTAATTTTATTTATTTGTAATTTTTCTATCTGTTTAGGTGTTTAGACCATTTTGTAATATATAGTTTTATTTTATTTTTTCTTGTAAACTTATTTATTCAAAACGGTAAACCGAAGACAAAGATTTGAAGACCAAAGACACAGACAAATGGAAGACGAGATAGAGATCTTGAACTAAGTCGAAGGCTACAAGATGTGATCATGTTGAGATCCTTAGACTTGTTGGGTTTCGGTTGGTTGTTCAAACAAAACCGAATAAGTTTTTACTAGTTGCTCAATTTGGTTGTTTTATATTTTGTTTGTGGTTACTTATGATTATTTAGAGAAATATTTAAACCACTAAATATTTATAAAATTATCTCACAATCAAAACACTACTATTAATTAAAATTTTTAATAATACTCGGAAAATCAAATATAATTGATAGAGTTTTATTTTAAACGTAAAAACATGTTTAAAATAAAAGTTAATTATTTTTAACATTAAATTAATAAAAGGTTTATTGGCTTAAAGCCATTCGTGATAAATACTTAGTTTAAATAAGTTATTTAAAAATGGATTATATCGGTAGTTGAATGGAGCTTTAAACAAACATCACGAACTATCATAAAATCGGATTTTACTAAAATTGCATGACAGGTCTCATACTACAAGTCGTCCAATATATTTTTGACCTGAACGGTAAATTAAAACATAAAGAAATCACAAATAAAAAATGATATTTTACCTCACCCTAGATTAGTGACACTTCATCGATTTTATCCGAACCCCCAGTGTTAGACATTACCCTACATCCCCGCCTACAATTTTATTGGAAGGTACAACCACGATTCCTAAGTTACTAAGCTTGGTTATATAGTTACCGATTTAGGGCTAATATCTCTTAAGTGGTTTAAATAGGCATAGTTGGGATTAAACGTACTAATGCCTAACAACACTCATCTCATGCGACCCAAAACTAAGAGTTGTGTAAGTTGACACAATTGGTAATCGTTACCTACTTGCAAATCATGCTAGTAGAAACTACTTCAGCCATTGATTTAGTTATGGTGAACCAGGCTCTCATCTCTAATTATATAATTTTGCAATTGGGTCATAAATCTAATTAGGATGTTAAGCATGGAAATACTGAATCATTTTTATCTAAATTTTGTAAACATGTATTATCAAATTATTAATCTCTGAAGAACCCACTAGCTAGACGAGTGTTGCCCGTAGAAACTAAGAAAAGCATGTGGATGACTCCATAAAAATCTATTATATCATGCCAGCTACCATGATTCAAGAGCTTTAGAGGAATCTAAAAACTATGCCTGCATTTGACATGCTCGAGAAACTAAATATGATTCTTACATTAATTTATGAGGATGTAACGCTTTATGTTACACGTGAATCTTTGGATAAACTGGATCCTCGTCATGATAAAATTGTTTTCATCGGGTACCTTAAACAGTCAGTTACCATTATTAAAATCTTGCAGGAAACTAGATTTTCACAAAATGTAGAGCTACCTTCTTTAAGAAAGAACTTTTATCTTAATGGATTAGAGAAAACCCATGTGGATTTGGAAGAAATCTGGGAAACATCTGAAACCGAATCATAGACTAAAACCGCCGATCAATAAGGAGTTGTTGAACCTAAACCTGAGAGGATTTAGAAATTGGTTAAATTGCCTAACTTTCGTAAAATGGAGATTGACATAAGGATGATATGTATATTGGAATTCATGAGAATGCCAACATCCTCACAGTAGATCATGGTGTACCTACTAATTACGAGTCTACAATTTTGGATTTTGAATCCAAGAAATGGATGGAAGCCATGGGCGCGGAGATGCAATCCATGTATGATAACTATGCATGGGACTTGGTTGATCTTCCTCTTGAATGTCAGACTTTAGGATGTAAATGAATCATTAAAAAGAAGACCGACATGGATGAAAAAGTACAAACCTACAAAGCTAGGCTTGGTAGCGAAAGGGTTCACTCATACTCAAGGCGTTAATTATGATAAAACTTTCTCACAGGTAGCCATACTTAAGTTAACTAGAATTTTGATTGCTATTGCTGCATATTATGACTATGAGATATGAAAAATGGATATCAAGACTGCATTCCTAAACGAACTCCTTACTAAAGATTTCTATATGGTACAATCGGAGGTTTGTTGAATTCAAAGAATCATGATAGGTTATGCAATTTAAATAAATCCATGTATGGATTATAAAACATATCAAAGTTGGAATCTTTGTTTGATCATAAAATCAAAGAGTTTTTTAAAAAGAAGATGAATCATGTGTTTACAAGAAGTAAAATGGGAGCTATATGACTTTCCTAATCTTGTATGTGGATGACATACTCCTCATTAGAAACAACAAACCAATGCTAAAAGATTTAAGACTTGGTTAAATAAATATTTCGCAATGAAAGATCTTGGCAAAGCCCCTTATATTATAGGAATAAAGATCTATAGAGATAGATCAAAACATCTTATTGGTCTAAGTCAAAGTACATACATTGATGAGGTCCTCTACATCCATTTGAGTCTACCATATCTCACTGAATAAGATGTCTTGTAGATCTATCCCATTTTTTCGGCTTAACGAAAAGAAGTTAATAAATGAGTTTCAAATTTAAATCCAAAAGGGAAAATTTGCCAATGAAAAACAAAACCATACTGAATATTAATCAATTTCACGACCCAGATCTGGGTCACCGTGAGCCGTGTGAATTGATCTGGATTGATTGATTATTTTATTCTAAAAAACCATTTTCAGCTGTTTATTGGCAGCGGAAGTTTAATTGTAACATTTATCATTTCTAGTTCTTCATTTAGAAAACTAGATATAAAGATAGATACACCCATAAAGTATATAATGTGACATGATATAAGTCACATTAAATCATTCTTTACTACCGAAAGATTTAAAATTCAATATCAGCGATATGCTGATGAATAACATTTATCAAACCCAGGTCATTTTCGTAATAAGCATGAGCATATTAATTTAAAATAACCATGCTAGGTCCATAGGATGAATTACATATCAAGATCTTTTGTGTACACTAGTAATAGTTTGTTATCAGGTCATCCATGGACCCGTCAATGCCTAGGGAGTCATAATCTTTTGGGCACCAAACAATTACCAGCCATGCTTAACCATAATACCCCTTTTAGGGTCCTACCCATCATATGTGCATCAATTTTTATGAGACTACACTTAAAATATTAGTCGGATGCTTTTCTTGCATTTCATCAACATGTGTGAATAACTTAACTATAACTCATGCTGATTTACAAGATAATGGTGAATCTCACGAATTCATGAGTTTTATATTAAAATAAAATTGTATTCACCTTAAGTTGAGCCTTGTGTTATGATCTTAGGTTGGTTCTAGATGACTTAACCAGTACTTTAGCTATTCACTAAGCTAGAATAATATTTTAGAAACTTTGGATAGCTTTGAATCAACCAGATTCAAGTGTTGGGCCGCAAAATGAGTCAAAAATTTAGGCTCAAATACTGATGTTATGTGTGTGTTTTTTAGTACGAAATATGTGAATAATAAGCTAAGAACTCACCCTTATATAGGTGAGGTCGGCTAGTGATACAACCGCATCGTCTGGGCGATGCACCCCACATCGTGTGTTACCTTTGCATGTGTAGCACATGTCGCGCATGCATCGCCTGAGCCCTTTTTGGTGATGCGGCTCGCATTCAAAGCCAATGTCACCCGCATTAGTGTCCACATGTCCAACACCTACTCATTAGTTAGCGTCCACATGTTGCCCTCATATTGTTTCCTTATCCAAGTTGATGCGCCCTACATCCACACTCCATTACAGTGTCTTTGATTTGTTCGTACCATTCTGTCATTGATCACTACTAGGTCGATTGGTGAGTCAACCAAAAAAAGCAATCAAGAAAGGAAAAGCATATATGTTTTATGAAATGATCAATCAGTAGTTTCATTTATGTTATGCCCTACATCCTATTCGTCTATGTTTATTGAGCTTTCAGCACCATGCACTTTGCTTCTCTCAGCTAATGAAGTGGTGAGGTTTGTAGAGAAAGAGAATATACTAAAGATCTCCTAGCTTCTAAAAGATGAAATTCCTACTGGCCTTTATTTCAAATTTTTATGATTTGATTTCAAGGATGCTTTTTTAATCCTCAATATATGATTCTTTTATATGTTACCAAAGGATGGGGGTTGAGCTCAATATCTATTTACTCACAGACAAAGATAGTAGTTACTTGAGCCTCAGTATGTTCCTACTATGAGGATATGACATATAGCAAGACTAGAACTCCTATTGCATGCATCGATACCAGACTAGAGAAACTAAAGCTAGCCCCACGCACTTTAGAATAGTAAAAGTTTGTTTTAGTTACGTATTAGCTTGAAGTGAAACTTTCATACGAAAACCTAATAAGATATTATGTGACAACACTGGTGCCATAGCTCAAGCGCAGAAATCAAGGTCGCATCATAAAGCAAAGTATATACTCAGGCAATTTCACACATATCATAATGTAGCGGATCCATTTAATAAGTCTGTGCCTCAAACTAAATATGAGGAGCAAGTTGATAAGACAGGGCTTAGATTTGCTCAACAGTGAGTTTGATCCATATTAGTATTTGTTTCTTTCGAATATTAACAGTTAAATTAGATATTTATTTTGATTTATTGGTTAAAGGCTTTAAAAACAAATGTTTTTGTGTTTGAATTTATGTACGTTTAAGAATCCTTGAATATTGTATACCATATGTTCGTAGTTGATTAGATTCGTGGTAATGAATCTGAAGTAAGAGTATCTTGAATGGTTGGATGGTTCATAGTAATGAACGCTTAAAACATTAAGAACCAAGATTCATAGATATTTATTAAAGAAGATTGAACATAACTCACTTTAAATATTCCTCATGGACCCAAGTCATAGAAACTTATGAATGTGGTATGATTTATCTATCCTTCGACCCAAGGCAAATATTCGAACAAACTTTAACTAAAGATTATTGTTTCCCCGCTTTTCAAGATGGTATTATAAACTTTGGGGGATTAACGGCAATATAAATTGAAGGATTATAGTAGCAAGATGATCATCTTTGTTATTAGGTCAGACCTTGGTTTCATTTTTTAAACTAATGAGTAATTAAAGACTTTGAAGCTATGCTGTTGGCTAAGAATCGTTTATTTCTTAAATTTGTTAAGAGTTAGCCATGTAAAATGACATCCGCAAGGCAACTGCTTTACCTTTTTTATTTTCATGTTTGAAGTACTAATGTTAATGTTATGAAAACACCCAAGAAAGAATCAAGAAACTAAGAACACAATCGATTGATCTTGTATTGATTATTGAAAAATGATTACAAAAGATACCAAAATAGTACCATACGATCCCTTTTATAGATATCCCTGCTGATCAAGTTGTTAACTAACATTAACAACCTAATTAGACAATTAGCAATAGTTGCCCTCTAACTTTTACTCTCATACAAATAACACCCCTGAACTTCAACAAAACAATATATCTAACCGAATTAGACTTTACATTTCACAATCTCCACCTTAAAGTCTAATTTACTACATCAACCAACACCTAAACAATCTGCACAGAACTCAAACTTAGAACCAGGCAAGGCTTTGGTAAACATATCAGAAGGATTAACTTCAGTATCAATCTCCTCCACCTTAACCTTTTTAGAATTAACAACATCCCTAATAAAATGCAGCTTTACATTGATGTGTTTAGTCCTTTCATGATACATACTGTTTTTAGCTAAGTTGACTGCACCCTAATTATCACAGTATATCACCACATCATCCAGTTGTATACCCAGTTCACCAACAAAACCTTTCAACCACAGAGCCTCTTTAATAGCTTCAGTCAAAGCTACATATTCAGTCTCAATCGATGACAGAGCCACTACATGTTGTAACTGTGCTTTCCAACTTACTATATTCCCTAAGACTTGAAATGCATACCCAGTTATAGACCTACCTCTGTCTAAATCCTTTGCATAGTCAGCATCTACAAATCCACAAATGACTAGTCCTTCATTACCAGAATGATCACCAAACTGTAAACCAACCAACCTAGTCCCATCCAGATACTTCAGTATCCAGTTCACTGCATTCCAGTGAGCTTTCCTTGGATTTGCTAGAAACCTACTGACTACACTCACTGCATGCCCAATATCCGGTCTTGTACAAACCATCAAATACATCAGGCTTCCAACTACACTAGCATAAGGTACCTTTTCCATATAAGATACCTCACTGTCATTAGTAGGAGAATCAAGATTAGACAGCCTAAAATGAGCAGCCATAGGAGTTTTAACAGGCTTACTCAGATCCATACTAAAGTTTTTCAGAACTTTAGATAAATATGACTGTTGAGAAAGCTTTAAAACCCTCTCACTCCTATTTCTGTGAATCTCCATACCCAAAATCTTCCTAGCTTCTCCCAGCTCTTTCATGTCAAACTCTTGCATAAGTAACTTTTTAGTAGCTACAATCTCTTCTTTGTGTTTACATGCTACAAGCATATCATCCACATACAACAGCAAATACATATAATTCCCTTTCATATACTCTTTAGAGTATACACAACTATCATAGTTGCTCATTTGAAAACCTTGAGACAGTATATATTCATCAAACCTTATGTACCACTGCCTAGGTGACTGTTTCAGTCCATACAATGATTTCTTGAGTAAACACACCTTTTCTTCTTGGCCTTTCACCTCAAAACCCTTTGGCTGACTCATATATATCTGTTCTTCTAAGTTGCCATGCAAAAATGCTATTTTTACATCTAACTGTTCTAACTCAAGATCCAATGAAGCAGTTAATGAAAATATTACTCTTATTGAAGAATGCTTCACAACTGGAGAGAATATGTCAGTATAATTAATGCCTGCCCTTTGAGTAAAACCTTTGGCCACTAATCTGGCTTTGAATCTCGGAGCTTCTTCTTTTGTAACTCCCTCTTTCAACTTGTATACCCATTTACAAGATACTAACTTCTGGTCTTTTGGTGCATCTGCCAAAACCCAAGTGTTATTCTTGTATAATGACTCCATCTCATCCTCCATGGCCTTGACCCATTTATCTTGATGAACTGACCTTAGTGCCTCTTCATAGGACAAGGGCTCACACATACTTTCTTGTTCTGCTATCATAAATACAAAAGCAGATATATCATTTTCACCTCTAAATCTTAATGGTGGTTGTATGTTTCTTCTAGCTCTCCCTTTAGCAATACTATACTCAGTATCAGTCATCCTTGATTCAGCACTTGAATGTGTATCATTAGTCCTGCTGATAGACTCACTCTCCACCTCAATTTGAACATCACTTGAGCTAGACAAGTCATCAGTCTGTTTCTGTTTCATCTTTATCAGATCCTTGTAAAATGTGTCTTCTCTAAACGCCACATTTCTACTTATTATAACCTTTGGACTCACATCTTCAACCCTCCAAAGTCTATATCCTTTAACACCTTCTGGATATCCCAGTAAAACACATTTTTCAGCCCTTGGTTCAAGCTTCCCCTGATTAGTATGAGCATAAGCAACAGACC
Organism: Flaveria robusta; assembly: GCA_025506415.1. Classification (NCBI taxonomy): domain Eukaryota; kingdom Viridiplantae; phylum Streptophyta; class Magnoliopsida; order Asterales; family Asteraceae; genus Flaveria; species Flaveria robusta. The sequence goes on from CM046460.1 coordinate 20,685,719, forward strand.
CAAACACTTTCAGCCCTGAATAGTCTGATAACTTCCCTAACCACAACTCCATTGGATTCCTCATTTCTATTGCAGTTGATGGTGACCTGTTCACCAAATAAGCTGCTGTAGTCACAGCTTCAGCCCAGAACTTCTTTGGTAAACCAGACTGATTCAACATACACCTCACCTTATCAAGCAATGTTCTATTCATTCTCTCCACTAACCCATTCTGCTGAGGGGTCTCTGGAATAGAAAAATGTCTGGCCACACCATGAGTTTTGCAGTATTGATTAAATACTCCACTACAGAATTCCAACCTATTGTCTGTCCTTAATTTTTTCACCCTTCTATTGGTTTGAGTTTCAACTAGAACTTTCCACTCCTTAAATTTTTCAAATGCTTCATACTTTCCCTTTAAAGGATATACCCATACGCTTCTTGAGTGATCATCAATCAATGACAGGAAATACAAGGCCCCTCCCAGAGACTCAGTTCTTGCAGGTCCCCAAAGATCAGCATGCACATAGTCTAGTAAACCTCTAGTACTATGCACACTTCTACTGAACTTAACTCTGTGTGACTTCCCCATCACACAGTCTTCACAGAACCCTATATCACCTGAGACCAATTCATTAAACACACCTTGCTTGTTTAACTCAATCAGACCTTGATTACTAATATGTCCCATCCTTTGATGCCATAATGAAGCTAAACTGATCCGTCCTTCAGTTGCTGAAGAAGTAATATTTACATTCCCATTCAAGGCCTGCCCATCCAGGTAGTAAAGATTATTATCTTTTCTAGTTTTGGACAACAATGTCATTGAACCTTTCACTACTTTAGCCTTCCCATTCCTTAAGCTGACATGATGGCCAGTTTTCTCAAAACTTCCCAATGAAACAAGACTCTTTCTTAATTCTGGAATAAACCTCACACCTGTTAAACTCAGCTCAGTACCATTCTTTAACTTAAGAACAATAGTACCACTACCAAGAACCCTGCAAGGTCTGTCATCTCCCAGTTTCACAGAACCGAGATCCTCTTCTTTAAAATCTTTAAAGAATTCTTTTACTTGTGTCATATGGTATGAACACCCAGAGTCTAGAATCCATTCTCCTTTGACATCAACATTATTTGCAACTACAAGTACATCGGCACTATCGTACCCATCTTACTGTTCTTCAGATTGAGTATATTTCTCAAAATTCTTGGTTCCACTCGACTCTCCTTTCTTCTTCCTTACTTCAGGACAGTCTCTTTTCAGATGTTTTTCAGAGTTACATACAAAACACCTTCTCTTGAACCTTGATTTTGATCTCGCTTGACTTTTTGACTTCGACATGGACCTGACAGATCTTTGTTCGGATCTACCTCTAACCAGTAATCCTTCTCCACCTTCTTCTTTCAAGTCTGATCTCTTCGTTAGTTCTCTAGAGTTCAAGGCTGCAAGCACTTCTTCCATTGATAATGTCTCCCTACCAAACATCAGGGTATCAACGAAATGTTCATAGGAATTTGGCAACGAGGTTAAGAAGATAATGGCTTGATCTTCTTCATCAAGACTGATGTCTATATTCTCCAAATCAATCACCAGTTTGTTGAATTCATCCGTATGATCTTCAAGAGTCTTCCCCGAAGCCATTTGGAAAGTATATAGCCTTTTCTTCAAATACAGCCTATTGGCTAGAGACTTCGTCATATACAGTCCTTCAAGCTTTGCCCAGATTCCGGCGGCTGAGGTTCCTTTCGACACCTCACGAAGAACACGATCACCCAAAGACAGAATGATGGCACTGTGTGCGTTCTCCAGAATATCCTTCTTTTCTTTCTCCGTCAGATTTGCCGGCATTCTTTGTTCTCCCAGGAGTGCATCAACAACACCTTGATGCACCAATAACGCCTTCATCTTCAATCGCCATAACCCAAAATCATTTTTCCCATCGAATTTCTCCAATTCGAACTTAGCGGAAACCATCGTGTTCTTCAAATCGTAAAGTTTCAGCACCTTCTTTCTCTCAATTGAGCCCTAACTTGGCTCTGATACCAATTGTTATGAAAACACCCAAGAAAGAATCAAGAAACTAAGAACACAATCGATTGATCTTGTATTGATTATTGAAAAATGATTACAAGAGATACCAAAATAGTATCATACGATCCCTTTTATAGAAATCCCTACTGATCAAGTTGTTAACTAACATTAACAACCTAATTAGACAATTAGCAATAGTTGCCCTCTAACTTTTACTCTCATACAAATAACACCCCTGAACTTCAACAAAACAATATATCTAACCGAATTAGACTTTACATTTCACAGTTAAGTAGGTGATTGCTCTCATAGTTCAGACTTCACATATGTCTATCCTACTTAAAGGCTTAGGTATGTCATAGGGCACTCTTGTTGAAATTGAGTCTCTTTGTGAATGGACCATGTTTGTTGTAACATTAATTAAGTATTGTGTTTACCGATGCTTCAACTACAATATATATATAGTATGGGCATTTTAGGCTTTAACTTTAATGAATGGATCATACTGTTGTGACTATAACAATACAGTTTTACATGTTCGTGTAATATTTGAAAATGTTGTTGAAGCATCAGTAAACATGATACTTAACATGATTTCTTTAACACATTTCAAAGTAAACTAAAGTTCAACTTATTTTTAATTTATTATGACATGTTCTTTTTCATAATGATATTTTTTTCATAATTCAAATGGGTCAACTATTTATCATAATCAAACTTTTATTTTTATAGTTTTTGGTGTCGCATGCGCCAATTGTATGGGTCAACTGTGTTGATAGTTTCCTTATAATGCATTTAGTAAAATGTAGAGGTCAACCGTTATTGCTGCTGTTTTCTTGAGAGTGGGTTGCTTTTTTTATTTTCTATATTTGGAAGAAAACCCGAATGGATCCATGCATACTGTATGAACTAACAAAAGAAATAGATCGATTAACACCTTAGTCCACCATTGACACCTATACCTGATACTAGATAAAAAAACCACAATGTGATTTCATTATTCTTAACCTTTAAGAATTAGAGTTTAAAATCAATATATTGGTGTATGATCAATTGACATGCATGGAGCAAATAATCTCCCATACCTATTCTACGTTGTTATTCTTTTTAACATCATTAATAATTTAATTGTACTTGAACTTTGATGATTCACGAGGATTGTACTTGACTTAATATCGGTTGGGTTGGAATTGATTTGAAGGTTGTGTTGAGGATTGGTGATGATCATCAAGGTGTTTTAAGTTTTGATTATAAACATCTTGCCTAAAGACCAGTGTTAAAAGGGGGTTCATCTCATCTCTATCATTTTATTCTTTTATTATTATTATTATTGGTTGTTGTGTTTAATGTCGGTTGTGTTTATTTGTGAGGTTTGTTGCTGGGCTTCGGATGCTTTAGTCTTGGTTGCTCGTTGGGCTGCTTGCTTGTTGCTGTTGGGCTGCTTGTTTGTTGTTGTTGGGCTGGTGTGGATGGGCTTGGCAGATCCTCTTGTGTGGATCCGAGATAAATAGAGAGTGTGAGAGAGTTGAGAGGTCATACACATATTCTCAACCCTCTCACTTCTGAATCGTCTCTCTCGAACATTCATCTTAGGGTTTCATCTATGGATGAAACGTTTTGTTTTCAGCGATCTGGTTCTTGTATAATGAGACTGATCGTGTTGATGATCTGATCTCTTTGTTCTACCACTGTTGAGTTTTCCTTTGTATTTGGTGTTTCATACACATTTGTCTTTTCTGCTCTTCATTGTTACGAGAGATTGTTATCGTGAGTATTCTTGGTAATCAATAAGAGTTATTCTTTTAACAACCAGCAAGGTGGATTTATATTATATAATTTTTACGTAAATTGACATTTACCCAAGTTATCCGACTTGTATTAGGTTTTTTAATCTATCTGTAGCTAGTTGAAAAAGTTTTAAATTATATAATTTCTACGAAACAGCACTTTGCAATAATTGGGTTGAGAAGTGAAGTGCTGCTGGGGAGTTTAATTTTGTTAAGTGGGTCTTTCTTTTAATTTAGAGGTCTAGGAGAAAGTAAAGAGTGAGTTGGTGAGGGAGGAAGGAAAAAGAAACCGAATTCTTTGAATTTTTCTTCTTTCAGACCTACGAAACCTAAAACCGAATCAATCAACACCTTCCACCAGTTAATTAATTAACGATTTATGTTACGAGAAGGCCGGTTGTGTGTTTGCCACTGTATTTTTTCTGAGCGGTCTCATCCTCTTAAACTAAACTATAGGAGTTTGAAAAACCTAATAAATAAGAGAATGTTGATGATCCTATTAATACTTGGCATCGACAACACCGAAGCAAATGTAAATGTAATTCCAAAACCTGGAATACCATACTGCAAGATTCTTCCATATATAACCTACCTCTGAATTTGGAAAACAAGCAGCAGCTTATTCCTCTCTTTGTCGTATATATTAATTAATGTAATGTAATTTAATAGACTCCATTGTACAGATTAATTAAGCATCTAACATTCATTTCATAAACGAACTTATTAAGCCAAATCGACATTATATAAATATATTTCTTTATTGATACTATAATATAATGATAAAGTAACATACATATATGGTATCACAGAATCCATTTCGCAATCTTTGCCATACTATCATGAAGTAACTAAATGTATTAACTAGAAAAGAGATTGACTGCAAAAACTAGAAATCAGTGTGCGCGTGCGCGCGCGCTAATTACATTACATTTTTAATGCAGAAAAGGCGATTTATAATATGCTGCATTTGGAGACGATAATACCATTTTTGCAGCTCCTTCAGATTTTAGGATGGGGAAAATGATACCTGATGCATCCTGCCATTCAAAACATAAAGATACACCAGTCATTTATTTGGAAACCAAACTACTTATCATCTTCTTAAAGCAGATAATCAAAAACACTGCATATTTACCAAGATTAATCTAAGACCTAGCCAAGTACGCTGTGGTGAAGGAAACGGAAGTAACAAGCGGCCAACTCCAAAGATGGCGACCGAAAAGAAATGAAGCACCAAGCTCGATGGCTTGGGGTTCAGACCCGATAAGAGTGCTATGGGCCCATTTGAGAACATGCCACCAAGGCTCAAGTAGTCAAAACAAGCTTGGCGTAGCTCGGTTCTCGCTTGGTCAGGTGATGCAGAAAACACCTTGTACAAGGCTCCAGCCAGTGTGTTGATTGTAGATGCCACTGGCTGTAAATAAAACAAAATGTAGCTTCAGTTTCTTTCAAGTCTGACACTAATTAAAGAAACACATATGCATGCATGTATATATGCATCACCATGCGCAAAGTGTAAAAAGAGTCGAGATGCTTGCAGAGGGCAATTGAGTCATTCATATTCTCAAAAGGTCGGAGAAGATCACGAACAATGACAACATCAGATAATGCCACCGTCATTCCTCCACCTGTCAAAGGATGTCTCATATTGAATGAATCCCCGAGTAAGATGGCACCCGGGGTGGGTTTTGGGGCAGCTGGCATGCTTCTATTAGCCATTGTTTTTATGCTTCCTTGGTCCACCGCAGCAATGAAGCTACATCGCAGCTCAGGAGGGATCTAGACCACATAGAATTGGAGTTTAGTTACTTTAAAATTACGATTATCCTTTGCACCAACGAGCATTACTGAAATATATATGGCCTACCTGAGGAGAGACTTTTGTCTTCAAATGAAGGGCCATGTCACCATTGCCAACAGAAGGGACCTTCTTTCCAGGAATATCAACTAAACACCGAATCTCGGTACTGCTGATACGATAGCATAATATAGGCGAAGGGTCTGCTAAAATAACATGCCCGTGATTCGGGTATGGAGCCTCACAGTTCTTCAAAAGCAATGCAGCAAAAGAAGATGGGATATCTACCTACAGCCACATATATATATATATATATATTATATCCTGATCATGAAACTTCATTTTCAACACTTCAATTTCATGCAAAAATCTTGGATTATGGCTCACCTCAGGTTTGCACAGACCACGTCTTAGATTAGAAAAACAGCCATCACAGACAATAGTAAGTGGGGCATTAGCTGTGATATCTTGACCAGCACTGGTCTTGTAGCGTACACCTTTGACAGACCCTTTTTCTTCGATAAGAGACGTCACTGTTCCTTGTTCAAGCCTCACACTGAAATTCCATATGTATATACATATACATAAATACTTAAGATACATATATATATATATATATATATATATATATATATTTGAATATAACAAAATGGAGTTTTTAAAGTTGCTAGCTTACTTTGGGACTGTTGCAGCCTTCTCACGCATCCGTTGAACGAAGCGGCCATTGTGGAAACTTCTACCTGAAACATCTCCTGTGAACTTTTCCAATGGGTATGCCAGTCTAGTGCTTTTGCCATCCATGAACAAGGCATAGCCAAACACCTTCTGAGAATCTATGTTCTCTACACATTCTGAAACAAAAGAAATAAACAGACATTGGTAATTAACACCTACCAGCTTATAGATGCAGATTGATGCATCATGTGTTGGTAACTTACATACCTTCTAAACCCAGTTCAATCAATTTCATGTATCCACCAGGTTGGAGCAATTCACCAACAATTCTATCTTGCAGTCCCAGGTCTCTTTCTATGACAAGAATTCGTCGCCCATCCTATAACATGTATAAAGAACCACACGAGTTAGCCACTTTTTTCTTTCTCACTCGGGAGGTTGTTTGGGATTGGTTGTTAACACTGTTTATCTGCTTATTGTATTTGCAATTGTGTATCTAATTGTTTATGAGTGAAACATAATGCAACAAGCAGATCGATGAGTCCCAGCACCCCCCCCTAGTTTTCATTATTCGGGTTCGTCATGGTTTGGTGTAATTAAAGACCAGAAAAGATGAATATAGAAGGATTAGAATGACAAAGATGAATGGAAATTCTTATTTTGGTGAAAAATTAAGAAAAGAAGCATGCCTTGCCAAGACTGTAGGCAAGGGCTGCACCAGCCACACCAGCACCGACTATGATTATATCAGTGGCTCCATCGTTTTGCAGACGACGAGTAATAAGTAATTCGTTGTTATTGCGTTTATGAAAATGCAAATCATCGTCTTGTTTGTTCTTCTTCACACCCAAGAAATATATGAGAGCGAAACCTAACCAAGTAGCTAGAATTCCCGCCAATATGTATTGCTCTAGTATCTTCAACTCCATTCTCAAGAAAACTGATCTTGTGAATCAGAGACATGAATTGTCGAAATTATATATAAAGAAGACCAAGTTTCATGATGGCATACTGTGACGAAAAGAATACACAATTTTTTGGTGTTGACTTGGCGATGAGTGGGGTTATTCTCTTTTTTAGTAACTTTGCCTACAACTCTCTGTCAAGTCCAAAAGCAAAATTTTAAACACTGACAAGATCAAGGAAATATTTGTCTTCTGGTGTGGGAACAAATACAAGGATTTCTCCCTCTGCCAGTAAGCTAGTGCACACAGTTTAGCAGGCACCCAGATTAATAGATGTAGATTAAAAAAATTAACTGTTTGCTTGATTTTATAAGGTACATTTCACTTTTTTCTTTAAATAAAAAAAAGAGAGAGAGAGAGATATTAAAGACTAAATGAGAAACTTGGGCTGGAATTATGATGCTGTAGGAGAAGGAGAAGATGCCAAAATTAAGTAGGAGACAAATGGAAATAGAATTCGGATTGATATTATTTTCATACATGCAGCTCAAGATGATTTGTATTTTGGAAAGGGATCCATCACTCACAGTAGGATTGCATTCTACATATCCATCAGCCTTGTTAATTTGTTTTATGGTCTAACAAATATATAGTAGGTTGATTTTGTAATTGTTTTACCTTCAGGGGTCTAGATGTAAATGATTAACTAACTAACTAAGTAATAGTCAATGAATGAAATGGGGCATCGAGTAAAGTAGTAAACCTTCTTCTACCTGAACTCTTTCTTCGCTTACATTTGTAAATCAAAACCTATACCCTTTCCGGAACGTGCAAACTATTTACATCACTATATCCTTATGGGCCTCACTCAATGCTCAAGTTGCAGGGATCCAGAAGTTAATTCTTCACAAAAGAAAAGGCCCAAATATCTAATCAAGTAAAGCTGGGTACAGAAAACTAACAGAAATGAAATCAAGTTGTTGAATTCCTACTTCACTGCATGTGCTTTTTCATAAAAGAAAAGAGATGTATAACTTGAATTACTATAAAAACAAGTACAAACTGAATTACTATACATTCAGGAGCCATTAATGTACCTGGCAACATTAACCAAGTCAAGAAACAACTTCCTTTGAAGAGATATGATGAGAATATATCCAAGCTACCATTTGTTCGTCATAAACAAGTAGGTGTGTCTCGATACTCTTTTATTCCTCTCCCTCTGAAAAGTTGTTCCTAATCATTCTCTTTTCCAAGGAACAAGATATGGTGGCTGATGAGATTGATGCAGACCCACCTCACCCCAACCCACCCCACCCCACCCCACCCCACCCCACCCCACCCAACCCCCCCCTCCCCTCCCCTCCCCTCCCCTCCCCTCCCCTCCCCTCTCCTCCCCTCCCCTCCCCACCCCTCCCCTCCTCTCCTCTCTTCTCTGAACCCACCAGTTGATGCTCCTTGAATTGAAATCCCAAGAATGAAATCTCAAAATACTCACCACTTGAAGCGGAAAACCCACCCGATGCTATGCTATGCTATCTATGCTATGCTAACGTTATCTCTATCAAAACAAACCTCCAACTAGACTTGTAACTTGTATCAGAAACAATATTTGACCATGGACTTTACGTCGATCACCAACCAGATCCCAAGCATTCTTAAGAGTATCAAACTCTACTGCTACAAACAAGGCCATTCATACACATACAGGCGTTTATGGCGAATGTAAATTGCCTGAAAGATGAAATAGTTTGTGGTATGTGACTCCACCTTGCATTTCTTTGTCCTGTTGATTTCTTACCGCAGTAGAAGGTTTCAACTCATGATTATTTGGGGTGAAGTCAGAAGAGAAGAGAAACCATTTTTTTTTCTTTACCCTTTCTTGAACAACACTTGTTTTTTCTTTCCTTCCACTAACTTTTTTTTCTCCTTAAATGATCTCGGGAACACTACGTAACCGATAGCTTTGCCCAAGAGGGGAAAAAGTAAATATATAATAAGATTATAATCATGGGAGATAATTAGCATGCCCACATTTCTTGTGTGACGGAACGTACGACGGATGTTACATACATCGAAGTCCTGTCATGTGATTTAGATGAAAAACGAACTGAAACAGACGATGAGTAATTTCATAATTGGCCTGCAGATTATACATACTTGCCTGTCTCATTTGTGGACTGCTTGTGTAATGGAATCAACTTGTCAATTGGACACATGGTATAACGAACATAATAATTTTAGGATCGAGTATTGAACATCAATTGATGACTTCAAGATTTGAAATTATATAAAATACAAACTACGTTGAGTCTAACTCAATTTTATATTCACCCTGATGGTGTAAATTAAAATAAATAAATAAAAAATTGTCATAACCACCCTAAGATCTAATCTCGGCCCTGTAAACAGTTATCCGACTTTTTTGGAGGTTAATTAACCTCTTTTGCAGTTGCCAATGGTTTTCTAATTGTTCAGTTTTGCCCAGGACACTCAATTCAATCTCCCCATAACCTCAACCATACAACCAACCCACCTATAATATATAGAACCCTTCAGTCTCTCGAGTTAATATCAAGAGCAAATTCATCTCCAAGCATGACGATCACCGCCTTCTTCCGGATTTCTACTACATGATAGAGATGTTTAATAGGATTATCTTGCACAACCAAGAACGTGATGTGTTCCTAATTTTGACCCAGAGTAAGATTCTTTATGAAACTATGTTTTAATTGCAAAATGATACTTATAATCACTGTTAGCTGTGTTTGGATATGTTTCAACATTACTCAAATTATTAAATTGGAAATTTTGCTGTAAAAGGTTTCATAAATAGTTTTCAACTAAAGAAATTATGTGTGATATAAAAAACTCAATTTAGAGGTTATGATAAACGGGTGATGGGTTGATTGCAATTTGCATTTGCATTTGCAGTGGGGAGTTGATGTAGTATCTATCACATGGAAGACTAATACACCTCCTTGAATTGCTTATGGTGCTCTTCACATGCTTGATTTTACTGTGTGCATCTTTCTCAAGTTTCAATGAATTCTTCAGCCATTAATGTAATCAAGCATCATACATAGCACCACCCAAACCCGACACTTGTTTTGAAAGAACAATAACCTGAAGGCTGGCTATGCCAAGCAAGGGCTTTCCAATTCTGCTTTTGGCCGCTGCATTTTAACCTATATCCAAGCATACATGATGCAAAAATGCATCAGCATGCACCATACTCGCATTACATCCAAAAATTCGGGAAATGTGTTCCGAGTCTAAGAAGCATGCATCTTTACTAAGACAGTACAAACTTATGCGCCAATCTTTATCACCTTTTTAGTTTGTATTTAGCTACTATCAACTCTAAGATTGCAGCATAACATTAAGATTATAGCCTCATTGAGTTATCAGGTTTGTTTGATAGAAATTGGAAAGGAAAAAATTTAAAATGAGATGTTTATTGCTATTATTTCAGGGGAGTAACTACTTTTAATGTAGATCATGCCATTTAAACTTGATATATAAGTATTCTACAACATCATAGCACAGCAACAAAGTATCATCACTAGTAGCATTACCATGTTTGAGCTCCTCGTTCATTTGACACAAAGTAGGACTGGTGGCATTTCAAGACTTGAAACAGTAAATAAATAGCTTACTTATGAAAAGTGCCATCTTTTCGGTTGTTGGCATTTGTTTACAGTGGGATTGTCACTGATCAAGTGGACCCAGAAACCGGCTTGTCATTCGCAAACTTTTCATCAACAGCGTCACTTGGGATATCTAGTCCAGAAGGAATCCTTCCTGGATAATCAGTTGTTGATGAATCTGATCCTAACATGCTGGAAGAATGCATAAACATGAAATTAAGAACACCTGAATAGAGAAGAAAGACTTTAATACAATGAAATATAAAATTGGGAAAATCCACCTTTTGTCAACAATCACCATGGAACGAAGCTCACAGTTGGCAAAGCTGCACATAAGTTTTAAGTATTGAGTTGCATAGTGACCAAACCTTTCTAGTTCAGGCTCCATAATAGAATGTTTAATCACAAAGTGAGATATTAAAGTCATCATGACTTACTGTTTGGTAATTTCTTTCTTGACCAATGGATGGCAGTCATTGCCAAACGTAGCTAGCGTATGAAACAAAAATCCGCTGTGAGTTACAATAGCTATCTCCTTTTCTTTGCGTGTTCATAGCCTGCTTCATGAATGGGGATATGAAATGACTAAAATAAACATCTCATAGACCAATATGAAAATCATAGAGAAAAGGTCATTGCAATATCATGTGGCGACCAATGCAGGAACAGAACCCACCAATTGAAAAACTTTTTCCCCCTGATTGCAAGCTCTTCTTTTGTCTCCCTTGTATCAGGCTTCCATAAAACATCGTCGTCACTTTCTATCAATGAAAAATCAATGGCGGGAAACATGCATTGGTATTCAGTGATGCTTCTCCTACGATCACAAGGATGAACACCCTGAGAACAAATAATTAATTCATGTGGAAATCTTTAATCTGGAAATAGAATTGTAATGTAACATTGTAATTGGTCGTGGTATAAGAAATGGTACCAAATGTTCTCGGCAGAGTTCTAGTGCAATAATAGGTGGGGAGTTTAGGCTTGAAATTGCAGATCGAGAACTGTTTCCAGCATTTGCTAGCATCAGGGGTAGAGCATCCACATTGTGGGTGTAGCCCTCCCCACCAAACACTCCAACTGCTGTTTGCATTGTCCTGAAAATCCAAGGAGTTAATACCGCAAGGGAGATGTAATGAGGGAGGTAGTTACCTAAGCTTACCTTAACAAGGGAGATGTAATAACCACATCAATTTTTGTGGCGAGCCCACAGGCATGGACATGCTTGCGCAGATTTTCAACCTGCTTCCAGCCTAAAGGAGTTAGGTGGGCATCAAAGTAGTGAGGGGACATGTAGGCTTTATAATCTTTGTCTCCTATGACATTGTGAATTCCCTGAGCATGTCTAACCTGGAAGAGTATATATAATATGTGGTATTAAAAGTACAGAAAGAGAAAGAGAAAGATATATAAAGAAAAGTTGGAGGGAGAGTCACCAGGTGAAGAGTCTTAGATCGATGCAATGGGTACAGACTTGAAGTTGAATCCACATCCATACCTGACATTAACCTAGGCTAGAAGAAACTTGTCAGAGTGAAATTGCAAAGGCTTTATCAATCATCCAGATAGATACAATTTAACAACTAAAAAGGAAATCCGAATGACATTTACCCAGGCTTTATCAATCATCCAGATAGATACAAGGCTTGATTTAAATTACCTAAGCAGGAGCAGAGGCGGCTGGCTGGCTGGCTGGCTGGCTGGAAGTGAGATTCAATCGATTCCGATTTGTGGTTGAAACTCTCTCTCTCTCTCTCTCTCTCTCTCTCTCTCTCTCCCCTTTGACTATTTTCTCCTTCCACTCTTTTGTTGCATCCGTCTGTCTTCTTTTTCTTTTTTTAAACCCTAGACTAGATTACTAGGTAACTTGTTAGGATCACCCAACTACTAATTATTCATCAACGTTAAACTTTAAACCCTAGATTTACCACAAGAAAAAGGGATCAATGCCTGTTTTTTCCATCTTCTGTTTGATAAATAAATTACAAATAATAAATATTTTTAACTATATATTACAAGTAATAAATATTTTTTAAACTACTAGCGGTACGACTTTTGCACGATATTTTGGGAATTCGATTGTAATCAGTATTAGCTCGGTGTGTTATGATGTAAATTACAAATAATAAATATTTTTAAACTATATATTACAAGTAATAAATATTTTTTAACTATAAATCACAAATTATAAAGATTAAGAATTCTATAAAATTATATTACTTTATAGAATTACCAAATTTCCCACATGTCTCATTTGTACCACATCAACACTCTTTCTATTTTACCAATTTTCCTATTTAGGAGGGAGTGGTTTTATCAATTTTCCACTTTCCCTAAAACATTTTCTCTTAATTTTCGTTGGCTAAAAAGAATAAGAAAATAAAATGGGGATTTAAAAAATTACATGACTTTGTGGTTTTCACTGAACACCTAACCATGTCGTTGACTTTATGGATTGTTTTGTCGATATCCACTTAGTGTGGCCTTATGAGAGGAGATGGTCGGGAGCATGATGGTTTCTAGGCAAACAATGAAGGATTAAGCAAAAGCTGTCTGACGACGATTTAAGCGTTCCAACTTCATCCACAGTCGAATCAAACAACGATCACCCTCTAAAACTATTGCTTCATCCTCGATCAGCAAAGCTTTGTTTTATAGTAAGCAATTTCATGTTTCTCACTTAGCTTCATTCTTTGAACTTCTATTTTGCCAATCTAATATCTGAGGTGGAAGATAGAAAGTTATTTTCTCGCTTGGTTAGTAAAGTCGGCCTTATCTTGCTGGTGACAATGTCGTCGAGTTGACGCAGAGAAAGACTGGGCATTGAGGCAAGCCAACCGATGGTGTGGGTTGGGTATGCCCCGCCAAACCATTCGATCATATTTGTATAGTTCATTGAATCAAGTATTCTCTTTGAGTAAATTCGAAGCCTTTAACAATTAGCTTGACCTTTTCCTCCTAAGAGGAATCATGACGACCACATTCCTTTAAAACCTTGTGTGTGAGTGTAAGGCTCTACAGATACCCTCACAATCAAAAGATCGAGAAAAATAGGTTAAAAAGATGTTGCCTAAAATAGACAGGCTCATACTTTTCTGCTAAAAACCCAAATCAATTGAAAATATGTTCATAATAAGTGTTCGCAGGAATTTTAAAGGGCTAGAGCGGACGACTGTGATGATGAAGAGAGAGTGTGCGCGCGCACTTAAAAAGATACAAAGAGAATAGAGTGTATTTTATTGTTTTTAAATTTTTTTATTTTTAAATAAAAACTTATGGAGAAAGTAAAAACTGAAAAAAAAAAATTAAAAAAAAATGAGAAGGGAGTGAGTTAGAGGAGAACCATTTTTGACTCTCAAACTTGTGGCCACTCTTTCTTTTTCACTCATACGCGCTGCTTTGCTTTGGATATCATATCAGGCGTTGGAACACAACAACGTCGTCATCTTCTTTGACACAATTGTCTGCTGGTTTCCGATTCCCCCTCTGGTGACCTTCATCATCTTCTTCTTTAATGCTTGCTTCTTGTCATGGCCCCATGGTAAGAACCTCCAATCCCATGTTTCTGAGTGTATACATACAAATTTTGATTTTGGTGTTCTGAAGAAGTAGAAACAAATTTCGGGAATTTCAAGATTTTCTTTCTTTCTTTCGAGGAATAGAATTTAACAAAAGCATCCATTGCAGGGCCATGACCTTATCATTCAACGGAGCATGATAAGTTCCAATCTTCGACGCCTTCCTAATAGATACAACCAAGTACTACCGTATACGCCGCCTTTTTCCACCTGTCGCAAAACACCCTATGCTGCTGCTGCTAAGTTACCACATAATGCACCTTTATTAACTTCCTCATCATTTCTTGGGTTTTCCATCTCAAAGAATCATACGCATTCTCAGAGAGGTGGAAGATTTCGAATGAATGCAACACTTGATGGTGTTGCTGGTGCCATTGAGGTCATCAATGACCTTGGATTGGATACTTTGACTTTCTTAGCTGTCACTGTGTTAGTGGTTCCTGCTTTCAAGATCGTCAAAGCTAGCCCTGTAAGCATCCGCATCCCCATCCCCATCTTCTGTCAATAGATCCATCATAGATGATTACCTGACTAAAGGGTATTTCAGATACTTGGCTTCTTCTTTGCTGGAGTTGTGCTCAATCAATTTGGTTTGATTAGAAATCTCACAGATGTGAAGGTTCTTTCTGAGTGGGGCATCCTTTTCTTGGTACGTTCATAGCTTTAACAAACAATCTATCTATACTTGCTCCAAAGGACTTCTGATTACCTAATCTAAAGCATGCATCCTTCACTTCGCTTATGTCCAGCTATTTGAGATGGGCTTAGAGCTTTCCCTCGCACGCTTGAAAGCTCTTGCTAAATTCGCCTTTGGTATGGGTTTAACTCAGGTAAGAATAAGATTTACCACTCTCATTTACAGAAGAGTAAGACTGTAATGCTAGAATGCGATCAATTTTTACACATGTTTTTATGTTTGAGTTCCATGATATTAACCGCAGGGGTTGTCTAACACAATGGCTTTCTTTATCGTTACCCACATGTTTCTGTTGACTAATTATTTCTCTATGTTTTGTCGAAGGTTGTTCTATCTACTCTTGCTTTCACAGCCTTTGAACTCCCACCCAACGGGGCTATTGGAACTCGAATTCTGGAGTTCCTATTTCACTCCAGGCCTGATCTGGTGAGAAACTATTTTGCACTAAATGTCCTTACTTATTTAGCAGCCTCTGTTCTTTTGCCATGGTAAATACATTAATATATTGTTGTTGCATCAATCTAATACTTGGTGTGATTTGTCAAGGAAGAAGTCTTGATAGTACACATGCAGATTGAAGCAGCAATATATTGTACTCTGTTGTGATATTTATGGTCATTGATTATTGGCTTAAAAGGTTCGCAGGTGAACATCAGAAGTATTGATGAGGCTATAGTTATTGGCGCTGCTCTCTCGCTGTCATCTTCTGCATTTGTTCTACAGGTATTGTGATTTTTGACGCTCATAGATGTATTGAAGAAAGAGTTCATGCATTTATTTAATCTGTATAGAAGTTTGTAATTCTATTTCAACGAATGAACCTCCCCTTGTAGCACCAGTTAGAGTAGCAAATTGAATCCTTTTCTTTTTTCTTTAAAGCATTTGCTTCTTGTGTCTTAAGATAATTGCAATATTTGATTGGGCAGCTAAAAGGGATTGGCCACGGTAAAGTGTCTTAAATACCCATCAACTGATAATAAGGAAATCACTGGATCAAAAGCTGTAGCATGACTTATAACGGCCAAATTCGTAATTTACATTGAATTTTTGCATACCTAGCATGATGTAACTTGGGCAAAACCAATAAAATGTCTTAAATTCCTTATTAACAAATAGATATTTTCTCCTGCTTTATAATAAAAGGATGACTTCATAGTCGGGTCAACTATAGTATGCTTACCTAGTATTATGTAGCTTCTTGCAGAGAAGGGTGAGTTACCAACTCGATTTGGCTCAGCTACTCTTGGGATACTCCTACTCCAGGTTATATTTTCATCTCTTATCTTTTGTACCACGTTCGGCCCATTGGAGGTATAATACAAACAAAGTTGAGCCATTAATTTGTAACAGGAAACATGTCAAATGGATTGAAAGTTGCCACCTAAATTACTTTATGTATTGTAACAACATAGTGTTTGTATTCATATTTAACGCTAATGTTTTATTTTCAAAAAAAATGAAGAAGTGTTTAGGTCAATCCAAGCTGACCTGTTTCAACCCATATCAAAATTATCTGTTACCCAACCCACCCCTCTTCTTTTCATAACCTTGAGAACCCATCACTGGCCGTGCACCTTGCACTGAATTAAAAGCAGAACCAGTGGAAGCTTGGTTCAAACAGGATACATTTGCTAGAGGGAGCGAGGCGCTTACCACTACCCCACCCCTTGAAGGCAGTGTTGTAAAAATCAGTCCTAGTCGGCGATTAATTGGGGATTAGTTGGAAATCGGCCACCAACCTTAGCGATTTCACATAATCGGTGGGTTAATCGGCAATCAGTTTTAGTCGGAAAAAAATTGGACCTGGTTGGACCACCTAATCGGTCAAAATTTGTCAAATTTCTTTCAAAATTAGTCAAAATTGCCTAGATTTTGGTCAAAATCGGTCAAATTTTGGGCAAAGTTGGTCGAAATATATTAATGTTTGAATTTTTTTGAATTTAATTATATATATGTATACACACACACACACACACACACACACACACATATATATATATATATAGGGTGCGGAACGAATGTTAACCCTCCTTTATTGCGATAACCGTGTTAACTTCATCAAGATCAATTAAAATCATTATTTTTCTGTGGAATAACATCATTACACATATACAAACATATGTTCTTTTATGTATATGTGTAAATTCATAAGAGTAAAAAAGTTACGACTAGTGTAAGTTACTTACACCAAGTAAATATTTACACAGATGTAAGTAACTTACACTAATCGTCACTTTTTTATGCTTATGAATTTACACATATACATAAAAGAACATATATTTGTATATGTATAATGATGTTATTCCACCAAAAAATATAATGATTTTGATTGATCTTCAAAGTTAACACGGTTATCGCAATAAAGGATGGGTAACATTCGTTCCCTTCCCTATATATATGTGTGTGTGTGTGTGTGTATATATATATATAATACTAGCTTTAGTAAACCCGTGTATTACACGTGTTGAACAAATAAAATATTAAATCTAATAAAAATTTATCAAGTATAAACCGATATTTTACGATAAAATATAATTGAAATTACGCATAGTAAGAACAATATCTAATAAAACAATTATATCAACTTTTTAAACTTTTGGTTTAAAACTTTCTTTTTCAAAAAAAAAATAAATATTTTGTTTCAAAACAAACTGTATTAAAAATTATCATTTTTAAAAATTTTCTTATTATAAATTTCAATTTTAATTATTTTTTGTTTATAAAAAATTAACCTTTTAAAAACACTAAATTTAAAAAAGTTTGATGTTTTGTAAAAATTTCTTATTCTATAAAAGTTATTTTTAGAAATAACATTAATAAGATCTTTTTTAAATTTATTAGAAAAACTATTTTTGTTCAAAAAAAAGTTAAATAATAATATAATATTATTGATAATTAAGGTAATTATTTCATAAGAGAGAGAAGCGGGAAAATTTTGGTGAGAATGAATGTGGTGCCGCCACGTGTCACCCCAAATCTCTTTTATTAGAGTAGAAAGATATATATATATAGGGGAGGGTTCCAATGAAAACTATATTATAATTGAAAACCATAGAAACTATTTTTTCACCATTGATTTGTTTCATCAATGGTTAAGATTAACTAATGGCAATTTGATAAATATATTTAAGTTAGTGGTCATAATTAAAGAGGTTAGGGGTATAATGGGTAGATATTTTTCTAGCTTTTTAAACTCCTATAATTATTAATTAGTTTTCTAAAATCTCTCATTCTCTCTCCTACTTTTTTTTACTAATTTTTTTAACAAAATAAAACATAAAATCATATAAATCATTTTTTGTGGATTAAACATGGTAATCAACCATTTTTAATCAAATCACGTTAATTTTATTAATAAAATAAAACACCAGCCTAGTTACATACATGTATCCACGTTAAACATCAAATATGTTTTGTATAAGTTAACTATATGTAACAATTAAAATACACCATAGTTTAAATTTTTGCAAAGAAAGTACTAAGTTACATACATGTAACATATAACATTACATATGCGTGACTCATTAATCAACAAAAAATATATATAAAATATCAAAGAAGTACATGACATGAAATAGTAATTTCTTAGAAGCATGACATAAGGTCATGCTCCAATTGATGCAAATATAAGTAAAATTCACTAAACATAAGCACACATTAAATAAACAAATACTCTTATGTAAGTGTAACAACAGTGTTACGTATACATACCGACAGTGTTACGTATACGTGTCGATAGTGTTACGTATACGTATTGACAGTGTTACGTATACGTAACAACTATGTCTGTCTTGTTCATTGTGTTCTTTGTAGTTAAAACCAAACACTTTGATAATCGCTCGACCCATCATCATCGTTGATACATTATCTTCTTCGATTCATCACTGTCATCACCTTCGAGTTCATCATATTTCATTTTCAACTCACTGCAAAAAAATGAATAAATAGTCAATGTTTTATATTTTTAGAAAAAGAATCAAGGCCGATTTAAACCTCCTAACAAATCATTTCAAAAAGATAATAGTTGTAGGTTTAAGTTTGATTATTTAAAACACTATTTAGGTCATTTGTACATAACACCAATCAACAAATCTGTAAGTTTATTCTTAAATATGCTTCATTTACCAAATTTAACATATACTAATAGTCTTCTTAACATAATGAAGCTTTTATGCAATAACAAGAAGAAACAATAGTTGAAAACTAACTCTATACATGGAACAAAAAATTGTTTCTAAACAGAAAAAAATAAAAACATAATAAACTTATTATAATAGAAGAAATGGTAATATTAAATCAACTATGTTGATAAAGGCATCAATCCATGTGCGTAAATATTACACGTGCACTTTGTTAATAAACCCATTCAAGTATTGTAGAAATTATAATCGATTTTATTGTTTTTAATCTAGGATCCACACAAGCGAAAATCATAATCTTGATTTAAACATCATTTTCAAAATTAATGAATGAGCCATCTTACCAACTTGGATATGTAATCTTAATTTGAAAAATAAACCTACATTTGAGCGATAATCTTTTTTCTTGTTAGATAGATGGTGAAAGATGAGAGAATTAATAAAAAGTTAAGTTAAAAAAGGAGAGAAATTAGGAGTTTAAAAGTTACTAAAATTAAAAGGGTATCAAAATGACCTTCTTAACCTTTAAAATAAAACTTATTAAATATAAAACAAAAAAATTTGATTGGTTAGGAGGAGTTTTCATGGTTTTCAATTAAAATAGTGGTTTTCATTTGATCCCTCCCCTATATATATATATATATATATATATATATATAGGGGAGGGATCCCTTGAAAACCAAGTTATAAATGAAAACCATGAAAACTATGGGTTACATATATGTATTTACGTATTACAAAGTGTACAACTAATAGTTACGTATATGTAGGGTTTATGGATATGTAAGTACGTGTTACCAAGTGTACAACTACGAGTTGCGTGCATGTAACTTATACAAGGTACATATACGTAAGTCGTTTCGTCATCATTTTCGTTCCTTGGAGTTTAAACTAAAAAATATATAATGACATCAAAAAATAAGATTGAATTTAATCAAATATACTTTAAACAATTAAAATGTTAAATCAATTATCAATTACGTGATTGGGTAGTGGTGGTTTTCACGGTTTTCAATTATAAGTATGGTTTTCATTTGATCCCTCCCCTATATATATATGTATATATATATATATATAGGGGCCGGTTACTATACAAAGTGTAATTTTCGTGCAAAGCGTACGAAGTCACCAGAGTGTGACATGTGTTTTTTAGCGGAGGGGTAGTTTCGTCCGCGCTACAATTACGCATAAAAGTTACATAATTACGCAAGTTATATCTATTATTACGCAAAAAAAATTACTCAGTTATAAAAAATAATCACGCAAGTTATATTGATAATTATAACTTTTGAAGTTATAATTATATATATATATATATATATATATATGGGAAGGTTACTGAGAAAACCAATAGTTATGTGAAAACCAAAGAAAACCACGGAAACCAATAACATAATTCATAACTTTTTTGTTATTTTAATTAACAAAATGTTATTTAAGTATGTGATAGATATATGTTGAGCATACATGCAAGAATGAAGAGTTTTACGTATACGTAACACTATGTCGAATGAAAAATGGTTACGTATACGTAACCTATGTGTGACGTATATGAAAAACCATGCTACAGTTTTTCATTTGATCCATACCTTTATTTATATATACTTACACATATATATAAAGGGTAGTGATAAAAAATTTATAAATTATATGATTGGTTTCATTGGTTTTCTCTAGTTTTCTTATAACATTGTGGTTTTCTTAGGATACCTCCTATGTGTGTGTGTGTGTGTGTGTATATATGTGTGTGTGTGTATATATATATATATCTATATATAAGATAGAGAACGAATGTTAACCCTTGTTTATTGCGATAACCCATTAACCAAATTAGTGGTCCACAGCAGGCCACGTCATCACTGTAGGTCATAGTTACAGTGGTAAACTAGTGGTCCAAAATTAACGTTAAATTTTTTTTTTTAAAAATATAGCAAGACTATACTTGAATTAAAGATATTAAAATGATTTATTTAATGGTGTAATTTGTATAAAAAAATAACATCATACAAAAAAGTTAAGACGGTTTTAAAAAAAGGGTGAAACTTTTTAAAAAATAGAGGGAAAATTGTTATATCAGTGGTGTAACGCGATTTAAAGTTAGTTGCACTACATAATCATGGTGTAAGTGCTTGTTACATTAGTGTTAACGGGTTATCGCGATAAAGGTGGGTTAACAACCGTTCCTTACCCTATATATATACATATATATATATATATATACATACATATATACATACATACATATATACATACATATATACATGCATACATATATACATACATATATATATATATATATACATACATATATACATACATATATATATATAGGGGAGGGTTCAAATGTAAACCAAGAGAAATTGTGTAAACCAATAAACCAAATCTCCACTTTTGATTTACGAGATCAATGGCTCATATTTGTTTGATTTTTTGTACACGTGTTCCAATAAAAGTACAACTTTTTATTATTTTATTTAAAAAAAATAGGAGTCATTATCTTCATAAATCAAAGGTGGAGATTTGGTTTATTGGTTTACACAATTTCTCTTGGTTTACATTTGAATAATAGTTATGTGAAAACCAAAGAAAACACGAAAACCAATAACTTAATTCATAACTTTTTTGTTATTTTAATTAAAATGTTATTTAAGTATGTGATACATATATGTTGAGCATACATACAAGAATAAAGAGTTTTACGTATACGTAACACTATGTCGAATGAAAAATGGTTACATATACGTAACATGTGTGTGACGTATATGAAAAACCATGCTACAATTTTCATTTGATTCATAACTTTATTTATATATATTCACACATATATATAGAGGGTAGTGATAAAAAAATTTATACATTATTTGACCGTTTTCATTAGTTTTCTCTAGTTTTCTCATAACTTTGTGGTTTTCTTAGGATCCCTTGAAAACCATATTATAAATGAAAACCATAAAAACCAGGTGTTACATATATGTAAGTACGTGTTACAAAGCGTACAACTAAGAGTTAAGTACATGCATGTGTTATGTATATGTAAGTACGTGTTACCAAATGTACAACTAAGATTTACGTACATGTAGCTCCTACAAGTTACGTATATTTAAGTCATTTCGTCATCATCGATGTTCCTTAGAGTTTATATGAAAAAATATATAATGACCTTTAAAAATAAGGTTGAAGTTTACTCAAATATACTTTAAACAATTAAAAAGTTAAATCAATTATAAATTATGTGATTGGGTAGTGGTGGTTTTCATGGTTTTTAATTATAAACATGGTTTTCATTTGATCCTTCCCATATATATAGGGTGCGGAACGAATGTTAACCCTTTTTTATTGTGATAACCGTGTTAACTTCACCAAGATCAATCAAAATCATTATTTTTTTTGGTGGAATAACATCATTACACATATACAAATATACGTTATTTTATATATATGTGTAAATTCATAAGGGCAAGAAAGTTACAAATAGTGTAAGTTACTTACACCAGGTAAATATTTACACAGGTCACAGGTGTAAGTCACTTACACTAGTCGTAACTTTTTTACGCTTATGCATTTACGCATATACATAAAAGAACATATATTTGTATATGTATAATGATGTTATTCCACAAAAAAAATAATGATTTTATTTGATCTTCAAAAGTTAACACTGTACCCCAACGCCTGACTAGCACCTAGCGATTTTTACAACCATGCTTGAAGGTTAGCCCACCCATTTTGCACCTCTACTTCATGGTCATGAGTGGCACCTACATTGAAGAGCACTAAATCAAGAATCTTTATGGGTACTTATGGTTTGATATTTGCAGGACATAGCAGTCGTCCCTCTGCTAGTCATACTTCCGGTTTTGGAAAGCCAGGTTAAGGAATAAAATTTTTTACTCAGCGCTCTTTGATAGTGAGTTTCTAAAGTTCTATTTTTTGCTAATTTGCATCAATTCGTGCAGAACCTGGTGCAAGAAAGTATTCTGCCGATGCTTGTGAAAGAAAGTTTGAAGGCTTTAGGGGGTTTAGGTTTGCTATCACTTGGTGGAAAATTCCTTCTTAGGCGTGTTTTTGAGGTATGAAAATTCCTTATATTTTCATGAGTATGAAAACTAAAATGAAGCATTAGTTTAGTGAATGCTGTAGAAAATAAATTATATTCATATGTTTCAGGTTGTTGCAGAAGCAAGAAGCTCAGAAGCTTTTGTAGCGCTCTGTTTATTAACAGTTGCTGGAACGTCACTTATAACTCAGAAATTAGGCTTCAGTGACACGGTCTAATTTATCTCTTTGGACATATCCAGTATCTATCTTTTCTTTAGGTTGTTGCTAATTCGATACTGTTGTATGCAGCTTGGAGCTTTTTTAGCTGGGGCTCTATTGGCTGAAACAAATTTCCGAACGCAAATTGAAGCTGATATAAGGCCTTTTAGGGGATTACTTCTTGGTTTATTTTTTGTAACTACTGGGACATCTATTGATATGCAGGTAATTCTGTGAATATAAGTGTTTTATATACAATTTGTAATTTGCAGAAAGATTAATAATATTTTTTATGGTGCAGCTACTTTTTCGAGAATGGCCAAATGTATTGTCACTGTTAGCAGGCTTGATTGTCATCAAGACACTGATTATAACAGCAATTGGGCCACGTGTTGGACTAACTTTTCAAGAGAGTGTGAGGATAGGATTGCTTCTTTCTCAAGGTGGAGAATTTGGATTTGTAGTTTTTTCTCTTGCCAACAGGTTAACATTGCACTTATTTCATTTTCATAATTTTTGACAACCATTTAGGTGGTTTAAACGTACAACTTTGTTTGTAGGCTAGGGGTGTTGCCACTTGAGCTTAACAAGCTTCTTATAATTGTTGTTGTGTTGTCAATGGCGTTGACACCCTTACTTAATGATCTTGGGCGCAAGGCTGCTGATTTTATTGGAGAAAATGTTGATGAAGCAGATGTAAGCTACTTGTTTCCCTCCCTTTCATGTTCTACTGTGGTAATGGGTGTTTGGATTTGCTTTTTAAAACTCTACAAGTATTAGTTTTAATGTTTGGATAAATTGATTCTGCTTTAGAGTTTTTCCTTTTTAGGGGTCAAGTAATCATTTTCATGCCTGATTTTAGGGGTCAAGTAATCATTTTCATGCTATCAGGCAGATGCAACAAAACGGATTATTGAAGGGTGAAATAATACAATCTAATTACATCTATTTTAACCAAATTTAAGACTTTTACTCCCATCTCAGAAGATGCATATACTTTTCTATACTTTTCTCTTCACGAGAGTGTCCTTCTTGGCTATTTCATATTTGAACGTCTTAAATAATCAGAATCTGTCAAACACTCAAAACAACTAATTCTCTGATTGTCAACCTTCAAGAAGCACATCCAAATGCACTTCCTATTGCTCGTCTTTTTATCACTGATTATATGATCACTTTCAAATTTTGGCTGTAGAAACCTTCTGAAGCATCAAATTTTTATGCTGCCGACCCAATTGTTATTCTTGGTTTTGGACAAATGAGCCAGGTACAATCTTCTTACTCAAATAAAAAGGTAAATGAGAGTGCCACATGTCAGCATCATATTCATTCTCATCAAACTTTTCCCGCTTCTCTCTCCTATTAAATTACTAGATTAATTACTAATAATATTATTTATTCATTTTTACATTATAATTAGTTTTTTAATAAACTAAGAAAAAGATGTTTTTATTAATGTTATTTTTATAGAAATAGTTTTTTATAAAAAGAATTTTTTCTAAAAAATGAACTATTTTTACGTAATATTATAAAATTGATTTTTTAAAGTACATTTTTTATAAAAAAATAATTAAAATAGGAAGTTATAGTAAGCAAATTTTTTAAAAATGAAAAATTTTTAAAACGTTATTTTGAAACAAAATGTTTACTTTATCTTTGAAAAAAACAAACAAATTTAAAAAGTTCATATTATTTTTTTATTATCTATAGTTATTAATCATACATAATTCCAATCATATCCTGTCTTAGTATATCGTTTTATAATTAATAATTTTTTATTTTGTTTAAAATTTTGTTTATTCAACCCGTGTAATACACGGGTTTACTAAATTAAGTATGTGTATATATATATATATATATATATATATATATAGGGATAGGAACGATTGTTAACCCACCTTTATTGCGATAACGTGTTAACACTAATGTAACAAACACTTACACCATGATTATGTGTGTAACTAACTTTTACACTGGTTTACACCACTGATATAACAATTTTCCCTTCAATTTTTTAAAATTTTCCCATTTTTTAAAACCGTCTTAACTTTTTTGTATGATATTATTTTTTTTATACAAATTACACCATTAAATAGATCATTTTAATATCTTTAATTTGAGTATAGTCTTGCTATATTTTTTTTAAATAAATTTTAACTTTGATTGTGGACCACTAGTTTAACATTGTAACCTTAACTTACGGTGATTATGTGGCCGGACCACTAGTTTGGTTAACGGGTTATCGCAATAAACAAGGGTTAACATTCATTCTCTATCCTATATATATATATATATATGGGAGGGATCAAATGAAAACCATTTTTATAATTAATAACCATGAAAACCAAGGGTTACATATATGTAACTACGTGTTGCAAAGTGTACAAGTAAGAGTTACGTACATGTACTGGTTATGTATATGTAAATACGTGCTACCAAGTGTACAACTAAGAGTTACGTACATATACCTCCTACAAGTTACGTACATGTAAGTATTTCGTCATTATCGACGTTCTTTGGAGTTTATATTAAAAAACATATAATGACTTTGAAACATAAGGTTGAAGTTTACTCAAATATATGTTAAACAATTTAAAAGTTAAATTAATTATAAATTATGTAATTGGGTAGTGGTGCTTTTCATGGTTTTTAATTATAAACATGGTTTTCATTTGATCCCTTCCCTATATAGGATTGGGTTCAAATGAAAATCAAGAGAAATTGTGTAAACCAATAAACCAATTCTCCACCTTTGATTTATTAAAATCAATGGCTTATATTTTTTTTGAATAAAATAATAAAAAGTTGTACTTTTATTGGAACACGTGTACAAAAAGTCAAACAAATATGATCCATTGATCTCGTAAATCAAAGGTGGAGATTTGGTTTATTGGTTTACACAATTTCTATATATATATATATATATATATATAGGATTGGGTTTAAATCAAAACCAAGAGAAATTGTGTAAACCAATAAACCAAATCTCCACCTTTGATTTATAAATATTAATGGCTCATATTTTTTTTGAACAAAATAATAAAAAGCTGTACTTTTATTGGAACACGTGTACAAAAAGTCAAACAAATATGAGCCATTGATCTCGTAAATCAAAGGTGGGGATTTGGTTTATTGGTTTACACAATTTCTCTTGGTTTACATTTGAACCATCCCCTATATATATATATATATATAGGGCGCGGAACGAATGTTAACCCTATTTTATTGCGATAACCGTATTCACTTCACCAAGATCAATCAAAATCAGCGGAACGAATGTTAACCATCCTTTATTTTGATAACCGTGTTAACTTCGTCAAGATGAAGCAAAATCATTATTTTTTTGTTTGAATAACAACATTATACATATACGATATTATGTTCTTTTATGTATATGTGTAAATTCCTAAGTGTAAAAAAGTTATGATAGGTGTAAGTTACACTTACACCCTTAAATATTTGTCAGGTGTAAGTAACTTACACTCGTCATATCTTTTTTACACTTATAAATTTACACATATACATAAAATAACATTACGTTATATATGTGCAATGATGTTATTCCAACAAAAAAATAATGATTTTGATTGATTTTGATAAAGTTAACACGGTTATCGCAATAAAGGAGGGTTAACACTTAACATTCGTTCCGCACCCTATATATATTATATAGTGCGTGTGCGTGTGTGTGTGTGTGTAAAGTTGGGTCATATTTCTAAAGCTGTTTTTGCATGTAGGTTCTTGCAAATTTCCTATCCACACCACTGGCCAATGGTATAGATGGGGATGCCGGATGGCCTTTTGTTGCCTTTGATCTTGATCCTTCTGTGGTAAAGGTCAGCTACTTTAACCTTTTCTTTTCAAACCTGCGTATTTAAAGAAGTATGGGCCTTGATCCAAATACGAATCATTCTTTCTCGAGTTAAGTGATAAAAAGATTATAAATTGGGGCAGGCATCTAGTAAACTTGGTTTCCCAATCCTATATGGGGATGGATCGCGTGCAGCTGTTTTGCAGTCTGCTGGTATTTCTTCTCCAAAAGCGGTGATGGTTATGTATGAAGGAAGGCAGAGGGCAGTTGAGGCTGTTGAAAGGATTCGGCTTGCATTCCCTGCAGTAATTGTCTTATATCTATGATTAGAAAATTAAATTAATGTTAGAGGTGGATGTTTAAAAGTTTATAGAAGAATTTGAATTTCCAGGTGCCTATATATGCCCGAGCTCAGGACATCCCTCATCTCTTAGATCTGAAAGAAGCAGGGGCAACTGATGCTATTCTCGAAAATGCAGAGGTATAATTATGACAACAACGATTTAATTAATTTTTTGGTATTTCATTGGTATACTGACATAAATGAGCTCATGCAGACAAGTTTGCAGCTAGGGTCAAAGCTTCTGAAAGGGTTGGGTGTTATGTCTGATGATGTAAACTTTTTAAGTCAACTTGTTAGAGATTCAATGGAATTGCAAGCTCAAGCAATCACCGTAGCCAAGGAACCCAACCCTGATGTTATGAAGCCACTACAGGTGAGAGTTGGAGATCTAGTAGCAACAAGGACACCTGTAGCAGCTGTCTCTGGCAAGGAAGAATCGGTCAGAATAAGCCAAGTGGAGAGGGACCGCATCTTAATGACACAAGAACAACCCAAGCCCAATCCCATTCCCAATCCCAATCCCAGCAACAACAATGAGGTCCTTCTAGGCGAGGATGAGAGAGGTGTCTTATATTGTGAACTTGATACAAACGATAATGTTCCAAACCAACGCTAGAGTAGTAAAAAAGTGAGGTTGAGTTAACATTGATTACAAGGATGACTCTACATGATCCAAAGGTCAGGTCAATGTGATTTGAAATGATACATATTGGTACTGTACATAATAATTGAATTCAGTTTTAACATCAGCAGACTAATTAGTACATACTAAAATGAAAAATATAAGTTGTGGCTGTGATTTCAAGCAGATCAATGTTGGTTGTAGGCAACATATATTGAAAACTATGAAATCAAAACCAATATACACGTACAAAGTTACGGTCAAATTAGAAAGTAAACATATGTTACTACCAAAAAGTATAGGAAGAATATCTTTCCAACTTGGTGATGAAGTCATATGTTTCCACCCATAATCCAAACAAACAGAGGAAAAATTAAGTAATGAAAAGTCTATTAAAGAAGACTTTAATTAGGTGAGAGGAGTAAATGATACATTAAGGTGCTGTTTGTTTTTTCTGCAGCAAAATGTCTGCAGTCTGTGGATCACATCTGCAGACATATACAGGAGAAGAGGTGTACCAAACATCTGCAGTCTGCAAGAAAAAGACTGTTTGTTTTTTAACATTTGCAGACGACTGTAGAGGGGGCGGCGACGGGGCTGGCGTGGTCTGCGGGTGGTGGCGGGTGGGCTGGCGGTGGTCTGAGGGCGGTGGTGGGTGGGCCGGCGGTGGCTGCGGGCGGTGGGCCGGCGGTGAGGGGAAGGAGGAGGGTAGAATGAGAAGAGGTTAGAAGACCTGTGAAGTTAATGGTTCATGTCTGCCTCATACAGACCTCAGGAAAATCTTTTTTAATGAAAAATCTTCCCAAATCAAACAGTCTGCGCACTCAAAACGTCTTCCCGCTTCTGCGTGCACGCAGATGAAGAGGTGGGGAAGAGCTTTTTGTAAAAAACAAACACCCCTTAAATTTCTCATGAAATTTTGCTCCAGTGCCAATTATTCCATCAATAGTATAGAATCAAAACAAAAGAAGAAAGAAAATAGTTTTACCCCCACTTCTACACGAGATATTTGAAAAAAGCTTCTCTCCTGCTCCAGACACTTGGTAATATATACGGCCTTGAGGAAAACTTCAAGGGGATAGAAAAAGATCCTCCCATGATCCAAGTTGTTGAAAATGTTGAAAAGCAACAAGTTACTGACAAAGTTGCTAGAATTTGGATTTCTCAATCAAAGATACAATAGACCAAAAAGTTGACATTCTAGAAGACTTCACAAACAAAGCATACCCCTACATGCTACTAGAAGAGAAATATGACATCCTATAAAATGGTCGTCACTCAGATATATATCTACAAGCACAGAGAAACTGAGGGAGATATTTCATGTTTTAGAGACAGCTGCAACTAAAGGGTTACAAAACCTGCATCTCAAAGAAGCTGTTCATGGTGCTAATACGGTTTCAGATGAACACGCTACTAGATCTTTTGTTGATGAATATGAAATTTTTGGATGAGACAAGGATGGAGAAAGGATTACGGAGTTGTTATTAAATGTTGGTGAGGAAAGAAACCTTCCGGTCGTTTTTATTGTTGGCTTGGAACGACTTTTGCCTAGTTGGCATATTTTGATGATAAGGTGGTTAAACACTTTGATTTGAGATTGCAGCTTTTTGTTTCTCAACTTTTTTGATGCGAAGAAGATTTTGAGGCAAATTATCGAGTCTGCAACTGGTGAGACTTGTAATTTATCAGAGATGGATGTAATTCAGTCTAAGTTTTGGCACAAAAGGAGGTTCCTTATTGAATTTGATGATGTTTGGAACTAGGATGAAGAAAAGTGGGATAAACTAAGGGCGTTGTTTCCAGGTGGGGCTAATAGAAGCAAGATTCTTGTGACCACCCATAATGAGAAAGTAGCTATGATTATTGAACCAAACCAGGTTTCTTCTTAATACCTCAAGTGTTTGGCTGATGATGATTGTTGGGCTTTATTTGAAAGACATTTTTTTCATCAAGGAGATCAAAACAATTAGTAGTAAAAACTCTTGGCAGCTTAATGCGTTTCAAGAGAAAGGAAGAAGAGTGGTTAGTAGTGTAGAATAGTAATGTGTGGAACTTGGATGTATGTAACCAAAATGGAATCATAGCAGCACTGATGTTGAGTTCTTTGCACTTACCATCGCATCTTAAGTAGTGCTTTACATTTTCTTCTGTATTCTTAAAATATTATCTAACAAAAGGAGAGAAAGTGATTCTCATATGGATGGTAGAAGGGTTAATTCAATCACAAGAAGGAACCGAGTTGGAGGACTCAGGAGATGACTACTTCAAAGAGTTGTGATGGATGTCTTTCTTAGAGGAGATTAATGAAGATCAAACGATTATTGAAAATCAAACGAAGATATATAAGCTGCATGATCTTTTTTATGATCTTGCGTGCTCCTTAACAGAAATGACACCATTACACTAGACTCTCGCATTAGTATTTCATCAAGTAATATTGCACGAATTCATCACTTGTCAATCGAGTCTTCTGGTTCTTTTCAGCTGCCTGAAACATTCCATCAAGCACAACATATGAGGACTCTGCTACTACTGTCTTGTTAAGGACATGATGCACCCAAATATGTTAGCCAGCTTCACCTACTTACGTGTGCTAAATATGAGTTACTGCAACATACAACTACCTGAATCCATCCATGTTCAAGTCAACCTCCTAAACATAGCAGGTTGTGATAGACTAGCTCATATGCCTAATGGAGTTGAGGAGTTGCTACAACTTCAAACGTTGCTAATGTAAACCTTAGAGGAGAACTAAAAATCAAACATTAAGATATGGAAGAAAGGGCATCTCAGTGTCATTAGGTTTGTGTTGGGGGGAGGGGGGGGGTAATGATGATAGTAATCTCATTATGAATCCTACTTCAAAAGGTAGTTAGGTGCTGTTTGTTTTTTCTGCAGCAAAATGTCTGTAGTCTGCGCACCATATTTGCAGACATCTGCAGGAGAAGAGGTGGACCAAACATCTGTAGTCTGCAATAAGAAGAGTGTCTGTTTTTTAATATCTACAGACTGCTGAAATCAACTGGTGGTGGTATGCGGCGGTGCTGGACGGTGGTGGTGATGGTAGATGGTGGGTGGTGGTGGAGGCGAACGGTGGGTGGAGGCGGACGGTGGTGGCGGCGGACGGTGGTGGCGGTGGACATGGGTGGTGGTGGGTGATGGTGTTTAATACTCTGCAAGAAACAAACACTCTGCAGACCTCAACGTCTGTTAGTGGTCTACGCGGTGCAGACAAAAGAGGTCCGGAAGAGTTTTTTTGAAAAATCGAACACCCCCTTAGTCTCTCTTCGTTGCAAATGTGTGAGGAATATTAGACCCACAACCTTCAGAACCAACCTCAACAACAAACTCCATGGATGGTAAGCTGATGTGGTCTAAATTGCACATACTTTATACAAATATTTTCATGCACTTTAAATAATTTATGGATTGCTTTTTAGTGTAAATAACTTGTAGTTAGTTAATATTTAGATTTTAAATATTTAAAAAAAAACTATGAGCTAAAAATATATACTTTTTATCTAAACTTGAGACCACCGATTTGTAAAATAGTTTATCAAAAATAAAAATAAGTTTGAAGCATAAAATATAAAAGATCAAACTATATTTAATAATAGACATAAACGTAAGCTCAAATTGAAATTTTATTATCATTCTTGATGCCTATATCTAGGTTGTGTTGAAAACTAGTAGATTTTGATTAAATATTTGGTTTTTATCTCGTATGTTTGTTTATTAATCTTAAAATTTGATTATTTTTTAATTAAATATGGATATGTGTGCTGTTTTATGCTTGAAAGTTATTATCATGCTCGTGTATGTTTGATCTTGATAGATTGTGTGACATCTAGATTAGGTTTTACATGATAAAATTAATTACTTTGTGTTTTTAATTTTAAACTTTGATTAAAGATAATCTTAGATGATAACATATATAACTCTATATAAGAAAAACGAACCTTAGACGATTTTGATAGCATCCGAAACATATATTAAAAGGTAATACCACATTGTGGCAGAGTCTATAATCATTTAAAAAAACTAACATCAAAGTATTGCTGAGAACCTGCATGTTAAAGAGGTGTTGATAACATAAATAACTTTAAATAAGAAATATGAAACCGTCATAAACCTGTTTGTTGTAGCAAACTACTTGATAAATTTAGAACTTTTTATGTAAAAAATAAAATGTGTTGGGAAGAATTAAATAAATTAAATGGATTAATAATGATTATAATTCCTTACTTTGATAATGACTTGAAGTAATGACTTGTGATCTTATTGAGAATAAGCATATATCAGATACAAATTCCTAAACACTTAGCTAGTCATCAAGGGTGAAAAATCAAGTCCAATCCAATCACAACAATTATGACTATCCATTCAAGTGCAAAATCCTTATCAACTTGGAAGAATAAGGTGAATGAATATGTTTTTAGTGATGAGAGATTTGAAAACAAGGTTTTTAAATAACTATTTGAAAATGAAATTTTAATTGAGACAATGCGCTTTCCATAAACTATTTTGATATAGCTAGATTAACTTAAACCTAATCTTATGTTTAATGTGAAATTAAGATGAATCGGTAAACTAATGGGATTTTAAAATATAAAAATGATTAATATATGGAATCTTCAAGTTGGGAAAGTATTCAAAATAAGTCTTGTGTAGAAGACACAAACAATCTATAAAATATATAATCTTACTAAAGAGGCAAACATCTTGGGTTATTTAAAAGCATCAAAAATAACTTTATCATTTTGGTGTTTACTAACTTAAGAAGTCAAATAATGCTTTATTGAACCCTAAAACTTTGGTGAAATTGAGTGGAAAATTATGAAAAAGACTTGATTCAACTATACATAACATTCACAAGAAAAGACAAAAGTTAAAGTGACTTGGCAATCCACAGTCGCTATATCAACCACGGTCATGTCATAAACTGACATTAGGTTTTCTTGTTTTGTATCTATAAATAGAAGCATCCTACACCTTTATTCTCACCATT
The DNA here is from genome assembly GCA_025506415.1 of Flaveria robusta. Lineage (NCBI taxonomy): Eukaryota > Viridiplantae > Streptophyta > Magnoliopsida > Asterales > Asteraceae > Flaveria > Flaveria robusta. Next base: position 20,719,006 of record CM046460.1, read on the forward strand.
TTGCTCTAAACATTGTGTAATATGAAAGAACATCTCTCTCACCAATTTCATCGTATTCAAACTTCTTTGGAAGTGAGAAAATCAAAGATCAAAGCGCAAATGAAGAAATTGTCTTTCAACTTATGTTTATATTCTTTCACTTGATTTGTACTTTTGTGGTAGTGTGCCACCACTATAGATTGAGTTTTTTAAGATCCATCAAGCGCTCAAGACTTGTTGTGTGAGGTGATCATTTCCTCTTTAGAAAATAGTAAGAACAAGTTGATCGCTATCATTGTAAAGTAAGAAGTTGTACATCGATGATCTCTTCTTTTCAAGAGAAAATTTAGTGGATCAAACACTCGATAGAAGACCGGGGAAAGGAAGTAGAGTGGATTAGTTGACACATACTTGAACATCTACAAATTGGCTTTCTCAATCATTTCTCTTAAACTATTTACAGTACACATATACACATAGTTGCTTACATTTGGTTTACATTGCATATTCTTTTTTTTAAAGGAAAGCTACTGATATTAATCTTCAAATAAAGTGATTACAATAGAGTGGCAGGTTAGGCTCAACCTTCTAATGCTATTAATCTTCAATCTTCTAATGCTATGATTCCTACAGCACGAGCGTAGAAGACAAAATTTTTAAAAGCCATTAAAGGGTTAGGCTCAACCAAGGAGTCTGGTAATTACCAGTTCTATGGAAAGAGGCATCTAGAAGAATGTCGTTATAAGAACCCAATTTGTTATAAATATGTGAAACCTAGGCATACCACACCATAGTGTATGAGCTCCGTAAACTTATGTTATAATTGCTATAAGCTGGGTCATATAAGGAATGATTTCCTAGAGTTGAAAACAAGAAATAACAAGATTGTAAAAGGATCAAAAGCTATTAAGAATGTGAAACAGCTGTAAGCTCCAAAACTGCTGTGTAAGGCTTTTCAAATCACTGCAGAAGAAGCAAAGATTTAACCTAATGTCATCACAAGTACCTTTCTAGTCAACTCCCTCCCTTCCTATGTTTTATTTGACCCTAGAGCTAGTAGATCCTTTGTATCTATAAAATTTTCCCACCATAGTTCTTTTGTTAGAAGCAGGTTGGTACATGTGTTAAAAGTTGACATAGCTAGCGATAAAAGTTTTGTCGTATCTTAAATATGTTGAAACTGAATGTAAATATTCAAGGAGAAGAATATGATATCGACCTAATTCCAATAGAGTTAAAGGAATTCAATGTGATTATTGAGGTGAATTGGTTGTCCCGATACCACACTCGATAGTTTGTAATCGAAAGATTGTTCAATTTATGTTGCCAATGGGAGAACAAGTTTATGTCTATAGGAAAAGAAGAGCAACATTATTGTATGCTTAATGGCGTAAGCAAAGAACTACATAAGGCATGGTCATCAAGCATTTCTAGCCTACGTGACTGATAAAGAAATAAAAGAGAAGAAACTTGATGAGGTCCCTATAGTTAAAGAATTCCATGACGTTTTCCTCGATGAGCTATCGTGCGTTCCACGGGCAAGATAAGTCGAATTCAAAATTGATCTAGTTCCTTGAGCTAAACCTGTTGCTAAATCACCATATCGACTTGCACCAAATGCCATGAAGGAATTGATGTCTCAACTCTAAGACCTCTTGGATAAAGATTTCATTCGCCTAAGTGTTTCACCTTAGACAAATACTAAATCAAAAACTAATCAAATCAAATAACACTAAGCGCACTAGATCCTGGTAATGATGTCATTTTGATAGGGTCATACAAAAACCTAACTAGTCAAGGTAGCTAGGTTAAGTCAGGTATTGTATCCATGGGGAGCATGTGGTTAGTGTTATACTATTCGTTTAATTATTTAATTAAGTTACTTAACTAAAACTAAACTATTGTCTCTTGACTGTGAATATTTGATTTTTAAATGATTAACAATTTAACTAGGAAAACAAATTTCAAATAACAAAAATTAATTAGAATGACAATTACGAGAAAGAGTAACCCACTCCGGGATCCAAGTTTGGTTTTTCGTAGTTGTTTAGTGTAACTTGATGGAAAATCCTTAATGGGGATTTTATGCGTGCAATGATTATGAGATATAGATAACCAATTGGTTTAGCCTAACTTGATGGAAAATCCTTAATGGGGATTCTATACATGCAATGATTATGACATATAGATAACCAAGACTTAACAGGTCTTAGTACACAATACCAATTCAGTTAGTAACCAAAACTTTACAACCATACAATTCATGCGATATTATATGACATTCGAATAAAGGTTAACCAAAACACTTGTTTAAATAACCAAAACACAAGTTAAACTTATAAAAGAACTTAACGGGTTCTAAAGTTTAATCCCGACATAAGTTAAACATAAAGAAAAACCTAATCACACAAAACCTATTACCCGAAGTAGATCACAAGAAGATTAGCCGCTCATCATTCTTGAATGATCTTTAAAATTATTGTTGATTTGCATAATGTATGATTGTATGTTGTTGGAGAGAGGTGGAAAGGTGAAACAGTATCCTAGGAACTCCCAAAATTCATTAAAGTCACCCGAGGTCGAATGGGGAGGAAGTGGTGGCTAAGAATTAACAAAATCATGGATTTATAGGTATTTTAGGCCAGCCCTTGCGTAGGCTACGCAGACCAGCACAGCCTATGCTAGGTGTTTTTCTACTATTTTGAAATTGAAGTTGTCGTACCTTACGCTGGCCATAGTAGGATACGATGGGAGGCTTTCTGTTGTGCTTGGAATATTAATTTTTTGACCCATCTAACACCTTTCTTCACCATGTAACCTTCCAACTTGATCATTTTACCTATAAAATCACTTCCTAGAATTTGTTTACTAGGAAGATCCACAACTAATTAAACTAAAATTCTATTATTATAATCCGAAGTATAATCAACACGACACTTTTGACTAATCATCTTTTAAAAATATGATTTGACAGAGGTCCTTAAATCAAATAGTCAATCATTACCTTTAACTATGTTGATACAAAATTCTAATTTTAGTTTTGAGAATCAATGGTGAATCCATTGGGCAAGAAGATAATGATATGATGATATTGATTCTTGCATTTTTATGATTTCACCATAAATTTGATTTTGATATGTGGTGAATCGATGTTGAAGATGTAATCAAGGATAGGATGAACGTGAATCTTGAATTTTACTTCTTGCAATAGTGGTCTATTTTGAAAGTTAATAAGTATACTAATTTAAGGAATTGGAAAAAGGAAAACAATAAATACTCATATATAAAATGACACTAATAACCTTATGAATAAATTAAATTAATAATTAAAACTATATTAATCAATGGCTAGGATGAGTTATCGCGGTTCTCGTAAACTTTAAAACTTCTGAAAAGATCCTAACCCTACACACACACACACACACACACACATATATATATGTATATATATATATATATATATATATATATATGAGAGAGAGAGTTATCTTGAATACATCTGTTTTTCATTAAAACTCCCAGAACTTGCAAAAAACAATAAAAACCAATACTTTATGTAGATAAATATTATTATTACTAAAACATAATATTTTTAAATGAACTTATATGTCTTAATTGACATAGTTTTTACTTTAAAATTTTACATATGTGTAAGCTTACTATTTACACATGTGTAAGTCTTCACCATTTACACATGTGTAAGTCTTTACCATTTACATATATGTAAAATTTTAAAATATTAGAATACATGTAAATTATCAAATATAAACTCATACAAGGATGTTAATTTTAATAATAATATTATTACTGTAGTTAAAATAATATTTTTTATTATTTTTATTGAGTTGTCGGAGTTCTCACAAAATATAAGAGTTCTCATTTGATCTTTACCATGTATATATATATATATGTGTGTGTGTGTGTGAATTCATAAGTGTAAAAAAGTTATACATGTGTAAGTTACACTTACACTTATAAATATTTGCCAGGTTTACATTATATATATCTTAACTTTTTTACACTTGTGAATTTACACATATACATAAAAGAAAATGACGTTTTATATGTCTAATGACGTTATTCCAATAAAATAATAATAATTTTGATTGATCTTGATGGATTAACATGGTTATGACATCAAAAAAGGGTTAACATTCGTTCTCAACCCTATATATGTATTTATCTTGAGAACTTTTATTTTTCCCTCAGAACTCTACAAACTCTCTTTTACACATGTTTACACAAAATGGTGTATGTTTTGTTACATTGAAAACAATCAAAATAACATAAAAAGGTATAAAAGTAATGTTATATGTTTTAAAATTTTTTATTCATTTAGCTACATATGCGTAGATAGTATATCCTACATATGATTTACACATATGTAGATTATAAATTCATTTATTATTATTTTTTTGAATTTCAAGAGAGACAATTAAACATTATTTTTCAATCATTTTTTATATAAAAACATGGAAAAGTCTTTTGTTGATAAATGGTCTCGTAGTTCTGAATATATTTGTGAGTTTTTAAATGATTCTAACTAATATATATGTACATATGTATGTGTGTATAAAATATGGAATGACACAAAAAGAATACTAGTTATTTGTTGCATTTATAAAATTATTCGATATGGCATTTGACAATAGCTTATTATATTATTTGGTTATAAAATTTAGAGAAAATTGCAAAAATGGTCCTTGTGCTTTAATGAAATTGCATATTTGGTCCTCAAACTTTAAGAATTGCAAAGTTAGTTCAAACTTTTATGTACTCATTGCATGTTTGCTCCCTAATATTAAATTCATTAAGTTTTTATACGCTTTATACAGTTTGGGCTAACTTTTTAAAATAACTTTAGGGACCAAAATTGCAATGCCCACATAAAAATTTAGACTACTTTACATTTTTGAAAACTTGGGGACCAAATTTGTAATGACTACATAAAATCTTGGACTAACTTTGCAAATTTTAAAGTCTGAGGACCAAACATGCAATATGATCAAACATAAGGATCATTTATGTAATTTTCTCTAAAATTTAGAATAAGAGGATGGGATGAGACTTTAGTGAATTGATCGAAGAAACCATGAAAGGTATTAACTCCATAGAAAATGCTCTATGCCAAATGCCAACAACGCGCTTTAGACGCACTAATGTGGATAAAAAAGACACTGCAATTAAACGTGATTTAGTGGATGTAATTTCAAAATCGACGTCCTCCTTGGCATTCACTCGAATAATAAAAAATAAATAAGGGTAGGGTGAGACCATAATCAAATCTTACCAAAGAGTTGAGAGGTATTAAGTTTAGATGGAATGCTCCGTGTTAGACGCCAACACGTGCTCCGGATGTTTTAATATGTATAAAAGAAAACTCTACAATTAAATGTGATTTAGTGTAATTAATTTTAGGACCATTCACCTCCTTGGAAATCACTCAAAAAATAAAAAAACTAATTGATGAACTCGTAGTCAATATTAATTGTTACGAGAGATGATATTTTACGACCTTATTATTACTATCTAATTACATTAGAATGAATTATTGTCCCTTTAAATTGCATAACTTAATTTTAATACAACATTAAACACCATCTTTTTTAAGTTAATTATAATATGCTACTTTTTTTTTGGATAAATATATACTTTTGTCAATTTCTCATTTTACATAATAGCAATTATAGTAGCATCTAAATTAAAAAAATGAAAAGAGATCATATTATTTCTTTCTTGAGAGATCACAAAATTGATTAAGATGGTGTTTGTTTTTTAAGAAAAGTTATTCCTGACCTCTTTTGACTGCACGGCGCAGACCACGCGCTGACGTTTAGGTCTGAAGAGTGTTTGTTTTTTGGAAGACCTTTCATTAAAAAAAGTCTTCCTGGCCTCTTTTTGGTGCACACATAACCCATCCTCTTCTCATCTCTTCTTAAAAAAAAACCCTTCCTCCTCCGCGGCCTCTCCCTCTCCCTCTCCCTCTCCCTCTCCCTCTCCCTCTCCCTCTCCCAGCCGCCTCCGCCTCCTCTTCCTTCCTCCTCATTTCATCAGATTTTGATTCTTAATTTGATTAGATTTGTGTTTTGGTTTTGTTTGTGATTTGTTAGGGTTTGTGATTTAGGTAGAATGATTTCCTGAAAAGTAGTATATGTTGTTGTAGTTTGTGATTTGGTTAGGTTTGTATTTTGGTTTTCTTTGTGATTTGTTTTGGTTTGTGATTTAGGTAGAATGATTTCTTGGAAAGCAGTCTGCAAATTTCTTGGAAAGCAGTCTGCAGAAGTTATAAAATAAACAGTCTTCTTTTTGCAGACTGCAGAGGTTTGGTCCACCTCTTCTTCTACAGATGTCTACAGATGTGGTCCGCAGACTGCAGACATTTTACCTCTACGAAAACAAACTTCACCTAAGAAATAAAAAACATTAGGTTTTATTATCATTTGTAATGGTAAATAATACTGATTATTACAAGGGTGCTGTATTGTTATAACTTTATTATGATTGTCTAATTGTTTTAGAATTAATTAATAAAAAGATAGTGAATTTTAATTCACCTTATTTATTTTAGGCTATGGTTATTGGTACATCCATTTGGGTAACGTTTTTTCTATCTATCTCTCTTTTTATATGTGTGTGTGTGTATATATAGAGAGATAGAGAAGAGGAGGGTGTCCTAATAACCAATAGGTGTACGTATAACACGCCCCTTTCTTTTATCATAATTTCATGCACCATCTCACTATTAGTCGAATCAATTATAATATATTACATCGTTGGATTAGTATTTTTTGATAATTTTTTCAGTTGTCAATTTTTTTCACGTACAAAATAATATTTGTATTTTCTTGATAGATCATGAAATTGATTTAGAAATAATATTATTTTATAAATTTAGTATATATTAATTACCAACGTTTATTTGTTTTTATGATTTGTACATTATACTTTAGTGAGTTGTACCTAATATTTGGTTTCCTTTTTGTTTTTTAATTTTTTTTACTTTTAACCATAATACTTATGTTATTTACTTTACAATTTTATCTCAATACTTTTTTAATTTATACTTTGGTCCTCAATACTTTTCATATTTTACAAATTTTCCTTTTTAAGTTATGGTATATTGTGAGTTACACGCCGCAAATTACCTATGTGGTTCAACATCTTCACACCTGCTTTTCCATTTTACTACCCCAACAAAATGCACGTGGCCTAAATCGGCTAAGTTGTTACTCCGGTTAACCCTTTAGGTTTTCAGGTATGGTTTCGTCTTGGTTTTCAGTTGTATTTCCGGTGACATGTTGATTAACCCTTTGGGGTTTTCTAGTCGGCTATCTTTTTTTACTGTCTCCGGTTGAACTCTTGTTATTTATAAAAATCAAAAGTACAATAACATTATATGTACACTCAATAGGTAATGTCTGTTTTATTCAATCATAATATCTAATTATATACCATTGAAAGGAAAAAATGTACAGTATTTCATCTACCTTGGTGGTTAAAGCTTTTCCTATTTAGGTGGGATGCCTAGTTTGAGCCTTGTACTTGTAGTTTATATGTTTTTTTTTCCTTTATGTTCTATTTTAAATATTTACAATAACTTCTAAAATCTTTTGTTTGTTTTGTCAACCATTTTCTACATACTACCAACTTACAAGTTTTTTCTTTCGTCATTGTGACGTGTCAAGTTTTATTGATTCGACTTGAACTCTTTTAATTGTTTTCTCCCATCATTATTTCCACAACCCTGGAAAGTTCGTAGAATAGGAATATGATTATAATAAAAAAAAGGTATATAATCTACAAAGCATAAGAAGTGTTGTGGATTTGACACGTGTCATTATATTGTTTTAAAGAGGATGACATTTTGGTCGCGTCATTATGTTAAATACGTTAGTATATTGTGTCTTATACATTCATTGTGTCAAATATCAGTTTATTGTGTTATATATTTTACTTTATTTGTATTATGTATTCATTATTTTGTTTTACATTTTAGAAAATTTTGTGTTATTTATATCATTGTTTCTATAGATATTATATACTTGTTATCTATCATTATGTTTTATAATTAAAAATATATACAATGATATATTTTCATCAATGTATTTTTTAAAACTCATAGTCGTTGAAGATAACACATTGTGTTGTTTTTGTTATTGTTTTATATAGATTATATAAACTTATTGTTATATATCATTATGTTTTATAAATACAAGTACAAAATAATGTTATTTTACCAATGTATTTTTCAAAACTTATAGTATTCAAGTTAACACAATGACTATCAAAAAAACATAATGAGATTGTGTGTTATTTTGTCATTGTTTTTAATGTATTAGATTAATTAGATGTTAAATATTATTGTGTTTCACATACTAGAGATGCATAACAATGTTATTCCATCATTATATGTTTTTAGAGTTCATCATTTAAAAAAAAACACAATAGTTTTAAGAAAAACACAATAACTAAGAAAAAGATACAATGAATTGCACTAAAAACATAATGACTTGTAATAAGCTTAAAAAAGTAAAAAATCATTTTCCTTTTATATAACAATACTGTACTCGTTTTAAAGATAAAAAATACTCATTTTTATGATGTAATTTTTATAATAAAAAAATAACATCGTATATTAAAGTTATAAACGTTTAAAAATAACGTAAACATTTCAAAAAAGTCAACAAAAGTGACTATGTCTAATATACCCTTATAGCAAACTTATTTCCTACAATTTGATCTTAGCTATTGATTAAAAAGATTGATGGTTGAGATTACTTCTTATATTTTTTAGTTTTTAGGTCACTAATAATTTTTTTATTTCAATCAGGTTACTAAAATTTCTTGTGTGTTCCAATTAGGTCACTCATATTTTTTATAGTTTTTTAAATAATTCATAATTTTTTTAATAATTCAATTTTTTATAAATATTGTTAATTTTTTAAAAGTTTCTTATCTTTTACAAAATATTTTGTAATCTATGAATGACCTAATTAGAATATTACTGAAACTTTAGTGACCTGATTGGGACTAAAAAACTATTGGTGATCTGATTAGGACAAGAAGATTTATGGATGATCTAATTAAAACAATTTAAATATATCAACAACATGATGGTTTCCTTAAGGGTTTAGACTCTTTTACATAAAGTTTCGAAAACGTTCATTTTTTTGCCTTTTAACAAACTTTAACGCATTAATTTTTTCATGGTTTTATGCATTGTATAGTGCTTGTGTTTTATCTTTAATCTAATATACAATTTAATTTTAAACTTAACTATATAATATGCATTTTAAACGTATTAAAAAGTTTACTAATTTGATTTTTCTTCTATAACATTCGTTTGTTAATATTTAAAAAATAAAAATAATTTGTGACAATGTTTATATTTTTTACCCAACCATGATATAAATTTTCTTAAAAACATATTTGTATTCATAATAAAGTATTTTATGGGTATCGTATGGAATATCGCATGGGATATTGCCTGATGGTAATGTGTTGGTATTATAAATAGTAAGATTGCTACCAACCAAAAACACCGGTACCATTATCTAATCATTTTCTGTCTATATTTCAATCTCTAGAAATTAGTCGTCAAACTTCTTATGTTTCTTTAATTTAAGTAATCATGTTAATGCCATCATTGCAACAAACGTAACAAAGTATGTAGACGCACCGCATCACACAGACTTAATTTCTAGTTATTGAATTTACACAGTCGGTGGTCAACTGCTGGAGCGGTCGGTGGAAAAGGTTGTTTATAGTTGCGGGTGTAGTTAACGGCGACCGTCGATTGTCGACAACAATGACAGCACGATCGGTTATTGGCGGGTTTGGGTTATCAGCAGCTGTCGGTAGTCAGGTAGCGGCAGTTGGGCGGCAGCAGTTGGGCGGCAGCAGTCAGGGCAGCGGCGGTCGAAAATCGGCGACGGCTGTCGGGGGCGGCGTGGGCAAAGGTCGTTGGTAGCATTGGTTAATGGTGGGTGAGGGTGGTAGGTGGTGGTTGGTGGCGGAGATGAGTGTCGGTGGAATTTGAAATCCTTTAAAATTTGAAAGGATTTTGAAATCCTTCATGTGAAGAAATTTGATATAAAATAATTCCAATTCCAATACCAATTCTTTTCGCAACCAAATACGTTAAGAACGGAATTCGAAGTCCAATTCCAGCAAATTTCTACTAAGCAAACACAATGACCAATGAAATATAGATTTCAATTCCATTAAATTACTTTGAATTATTGCATACCAAACGCACCCTTAGAGTTTATAAATGAGTCATTAATAATTTTCCTATGTATAATATTTCTAGACTGAATCTCGGTCTCTCATTCGGTATGCATTATAAATATTAAGAACTAGTTCTCAATCTCCAATGCATATCCTTTTTATTAGAGACTGATTATCAGCTATAAATATTAGGCCACTTATTTAGAACCGAAATTCAATGAATAACAAGTTTTCCATCAAAAACTATTGTTGTGCTAATTATTTGTGACTGAAGTTTAATCCTTAATAAGTTGTGAGAGACTGATTATTAGTCACACATGGGAAAAATTCAGTCCCATTTTCTTTCGGTGGACCGAGATGAAATAGAGAAACTGCCCTGGGTTTGTAGATGTATCGGATTACTAGGATCGTGGAAATAAGAGGCGGAGGAAGGCGTGGTCATCGTCACTTATCTTTTCTTTTCTTTATAAAAGTAGTATAATAATAAAATAAAATAATAATATAAATAGACTTAATTATTTATTTAATTTAATAATTAATAATTAATCTATAAAATATAATAAAAGAAGGTTTTTCTTTGCCGCTTGTCATACCCTTAAACAACCTTTTTGACACATGTCATTCATTTAGACATTATGAATTCATTTTCCCTCCAAAAGGATATTATAGTAATTTAAACACTCAAACTAATTTCTCTCTCTTAATTAAAACTAAATTTATTAATTGATACATTTTTCTCTCAAATCTAGATTTATTAAAATCAAGCTATGTTTTTAAAAATAAACTTTATTAAGAAAATTAAAAATCATATCTTTTTATTAAAATAGAAAAAATAACAAAACAAAATTTTTATATAATATAAAATTTTCTAAAACAATAAACCTTTTTGAAACATAATATTTAAAATCGCTCCTTTTTTAAAAAAAGTATAACATTTTTGATACAAACCTTTCGTTTTAAAAATCAAATCTTTTTATTCATATGTAGTTATAATTATATTTTATTTTTAAACATAATTTTATAATTCATAAATTTTTATTACTAATTATTTAATATTTTATTTATTTAATCCTTGTAATACACTGAGAACTAACTTAGTAATTAATAAAGAGAAGTTAACAAGAAGAATTGGGCGTCATAACATAAGCCCCCAGCAACCCAAGTTTCAAGTAAATTGGTGATAGCAGAGATGGAGATTGTTGTATCAAAAGACAACACAGCAGGTATTCCGGCGATCGTTGACGTGTTTGGTGCTGCTGCTTACGGTGATCTTCCCAATCTAAGAAAGTTGGTCGAACGAGATGGCGTTTCTCTCTCTCAACCCGATGGCAATGGCTATTACCCCCTTCAGTGGGCATCTCTCAATAACTTCGCTCATCTTGCTCAGTATATCATAGAGGTACTTCCACTTTTTGTAGTCCTCTGCCCAGTGATTATGACTTCCGATAACCTAATAATCAAATCAGATCCGATCCGATCCGAGATTAGATCTCAACTGGTTTGTTTTGACTTTGATGGTGATGCAGCATGGTGGCGATGTGCATGCCCTTGATAACGTCGGGCAGACAGCCTTGCATTGGGCGGCTGTTCGGGGTTCAGTTGCGGCTGCAGATGTGTTGTTGCAGAATGGTGCTCGTCCAGAGGCCGCTGATGTTAATGGCTACCGGGTAACTTGTGTTATTGTGATGGAACATCCACTGTAGATTGCTAAGTTAAATTATTCCTAAAGCTAATTCAAAGGAGCAAGCTTCTTGAAATTTGTGTATACATCATATCTTGGCTGTATGTAATGTATATACAGAAGCTTACAGTTATGTACTTCACTGCAGGCAGTTCATGTTGCAGCTCAGTATGGTCAAACATCATTCTTAAATTACATTGTATCTAAGCGTCATGCTGATTTTGATGCACCAGATAATGACGGAAGGACCCCTCTTCATTGGTATGTTTCTTTTCCCATTTGCATACCAACGCTTGGAATTTAAAACATCCATGGAAATGCATCAACTTTTATTTACTTCTTTCCTTCTTGGTTTGGTAGCCTTGTAGGTAAGGAACTCATTGGTGCATTTGCATACTGATGAGTTTGGGAGCAATTTAATTTTAATTAAATTTTTTTGAAAGTGAGCATGGTAATAATATGCTTCTATTTATGCTTGATTAGGGCTGCATATAAAGGATTTGCAGATACAATTAGATTACTTCTTTTTTGGGACGCCTTTCAAGGAAAACAAGATAAAGAAGGTACTTTTCTTTCGGTTGTAATGTATTATAGCCTCACATGCTTCTCATATCAAGGGATGGTTTTGATAGTCAGATGCTTTAAATTATGAATGGTTAGGTAATTATATATTTATCTCAATCATCAAGAAACTCCTTGATTATGTGATCCTAAATAATCAGAAAATCAGAATAATGCTGAGTTTACAAAGCCTTTAAAACTGATTATTCAAACATCATATCGCAATAACTGGTGTAAACACACATCCGAACAACAAAAAAAAACTGTTTATTGCAACATCAAGTTGCAATAGTTGGTGTAACACACATCCAAACATCCCCTAATGCAAGTTAACCATTATATGACTGTCCGTAATGACAAATATATTTTTGCTAGGTTGCACCCCTTTGCATTGGGCAGCATTGAGAGGAAATCTGGAGGCTTGTGTTATACTTATACATGCAGGGACAAAACAGGAACTAATGGTGAAGGATAGTGCCGGATTCACACCTGCACAGATTGCAGCAGATAGAGGCCATCACCATGTTTCTTTAATCCTTGTGTGTATCATTTTTCCTAATAATATCTTCAACGATATAGGTTTTGTGCCTTTCTGGTTTTTTCACAATATCATAATATCATATGCTTTAAATCAGTAATTGACTTTTTAAACCATCATACTTGTTGTTTCATTACAAACCACTTTATTCTTGCGAAAATTCTTCAAATAACACATTAGTTTCCAAAGATGAGTATGTTGGGACATTGCATAAGTATGAATGCAAAAACGGTTGTACTTGGAATTTTGAAAGGGTAATTTTTTTCCTCTTTCACCAGAATGTTAATCTACAGTATCTACTTGAAACAGAGAGCCAAAAACAATGTTTGAAAGAGTCTGATGTTTTATATTAGGTGTTAGGAGTTAATTGGTGTATTACGAAAGATATTTGGCTTAATATACCAAGCATGCATTATCTTATCAGCTATCAATGCATGCATTCATTCATATTCACGTGTATTTACATTGTACACTCACTTATATTGGTACCATTAAGATTTGTCTAAAGCCAACTATTATGAGGGGAATGTTATTTCAGATTATTCTAAATGTTTAGCAAAAAAATTTTTGTTTAATACGTTATAAATCTCAATTAATGCAGTCTAATGGTCTACGTGGACACAACAGTTGTTGGAAAGACAATGGTTGGATCAACAGAGTAGGGGATAAAGGTTATGCCCCTATTCTGTTCTGCGTAGTATTTGTCTGCACGATAATCTTCATCAATTAACCCATCACCATAGAAGGACGCTATCTACTATGCTAACCAGGATCTTTGGTTTTCTTCCATGTTAGCTTCTAATCTTCTAAAGGTCACTGCTGTTGTTGGGCTTTGGGGATGGACTGCTGTTTTTCTTTCCGTTGCTTCGCTATTTATGTTTATCTGCTGTAGCAGGTATGCTTTATCCGGTTGCAATAACAGAAGTTAAATACTTTTGTACAAAAAAATTGTCTTGGGTCAAACCATAGTTGTCAAAGGCACAAGGCGCAAGGGTTAACCTTAGACTTAGGCGCAAGGTGCCTAAAAAGCGATGGCTTTTTTAAGCGAGGCGCATAGTTTTAAAATACCATTTTTAGGTGTTTTAGACGTGTTTTGGGCTGGTTTGGCCGAATATGGGGCTTTTGAAGCGTTGTGCCTAGGCGCACGCCTTGTGGGCTTTTGACAATAGAGGGTCAAACACAACTGACCATTTTTACCTCTAATTAATCATTTGGTTGCAGTAAAGACCCTGGTTATGTGAAAACATCTGGAGGGATTAGAAATGATGCTGATGCTGAGGTACTTCTCATGAATAAATTGATAAGCAAGTCTTGCCCACATGCACTCACAATGTGCGACCATGCAAATGAACAAATTAATGCTTAATGAACAGAACAAGTACTAAATAAACTTGGATGGTGTTTAGATGTGCTTTTTAAGCAGATCATTGAAACATTCAAGAATCAGAAATTTGACTGCAACAAAGTGCTATATTAGAGAATAGAGATATTGAAGTAGCTTTACGATTTCCCTCAAAACCCACTTTATTTAAATAATGCATTACCGGCTTCTCAAAATTCAATATCTTATGCCCTAAAAAATCATATCCAAAATTGGCTTTTCTTCGTCACCAGTTGCAGATAATGGCTTTAATTGGTATGAAAGTTAACCACCATATTGGAATAGCTATGATTCTTCTTGTGATGTTATACAGGGCCCGTTGTTGAAAATTGATCTGGCCAACACGGCTAATTGGACTGGAAATTGGTCTCAGCTCTGTCCTACTTGCAAGGTTCATATAAAGTATTCTATAGTTCACCTACAAATGGATTAATTTGTGTGTTCTGTTAAAAGATTTAACTTAAAGAAAAACAATCTGACGTGTATTCAAATGCATTATACCTCTTACATTGATTTTATAAAGTTGGATTATTATTCTATATATTTTAAAAATTGGATTGTGAGTTGACCCACTTTTAGGCGCTCCAAAGTTTACCCATTTTGCACCTCTACATTATACCCTGGGATTGATAAAAGCACACCATAGATGCAGTCGAGCAATGCTTTAATAAAATATTGATGCTAAATGACTCTTACCCAGATAATAAGACCCGTTCGCTCCAAGCACTGTCCTACGTGCAAACGATGTGTGGAACAGTTTGATCATCACTGCCCCTGGATCTCAAATTGTGTGGGAAAGGTATGGACATATACCATGTAATATAAATGCAGGTGTAAATCTTTTTTGAGAAACTATTTGAGGTATTATTTCAATTGTATTGCTATTTTGGCAGAAGAATAAATGGGATTTCTTCATGTTTCTATTTTTGGGCACTTTGACTTCGTTGATAGGCGGGGTGGTCGCAGTTCATAGTGCGTCAATACCAACAACTCCTGCATATTTGTGATGTTTTTCGTATACCATTTTATTCAAACTGACACCTTATCCTTTAAAATGACAGGAATGTGGACTTCGATACCAACATTGCAGAGTGAAGAGTCTTGGATTCACAAAGTGGTTTTTCAACATCCTGGTGCTTCGGCCTTCATTTTTATTGATTTTTTTATCTTGCTTGCTGCTGGAACTTTGTTCTTGATACAAGCTTACCAGGTGATAATTCTCTTAATCTTATAGCATGATTACCCTTGAGGGGGTGTTTGGATTTCTTTTTTGAAACCAATGACTATTAATCAGTTAGCTTTTTGTATTTTAGCTGCAACAAAAATGACCATGTAAAGTTAAATAAAATTACCAATTCACCTTTTCTATTTAACCAAATTTTATACTTTAAATCCCAATTGATAAAGTACATACCATATTTTTCATTAGGAATTCTCTTTTGTCATTTCACTTATTAAATCTGGATATAATCAGAATTTGTCTATCACCCAAACATCTGATTGTCTAATTATCAATATACTATAACTTCAAATAGTAGAAGTACATACAAATACGCTGTATCATTGTTGAATCCTACAACCGACTTTCTTATTCTGATAATTTAGTATTACATAATCACTTTCAAAAAAACACATCCGTACAGGGTTGATGTTCAGTATAGAACTTCATACATCAACTATTTCTTTCTTAATTTTTATTGGGAAAGCCAAATTGCTTTGTTCTGATAAATGATATTCTAGTGAATACTGTTTGGATGAAACTTTGCTGAGGGTCTGTTTTGTAAATTTCAGATTGGTCGAAACATAACAACAAATGAGTATGTAAATGCTACACGATATGTGTATCTTCAAGGAGCACAAGGGGGTTTTCATAACCCGTATAACCATGGATTTGTCAAGAATTGTTCAGAGTTTCTAATTCGAGGATATACAGATGATGATGAAACCACCTGGCCTCCGCTGCAACAAGTTGCCAAATAGTACCATAAACCATATTTCCCCAAACTTATTAGGAAAAAAAAGCATCACATGCCACAAATTGTAGAAATGAGGCTTTGTGGCATTACATATTAGTATTTTGAGGTTCATTTGTAGATATAAAAGGATGCCTGATAGCTATCTATTTACATGGATCCAAACTTCATTGTTATATTATTTTTTAAAATAAAGTAATCCAGACAAAAAAAGGGTGATTAATACAACGGCATAAACATCGATTGCCACAGAAGCATTCAAAGAACATGCCCTGTATAAGTATAACCACACACTTGTCAGAATCACGTGCCATGTTGCATCATCTGATGCCTATTAAATCGTGAGTTCATCCAACCTCCAGATTAATTTGACCATCTTGAAAATGTCATCGTCTGCTTGTTGTGGAGGTAGCTGTGGCTGTGGTTCTGGTTGCAAATGCCAAACAAGCTGCGGCGGTTGCAAAATGAACGCAGACATTCCCAGCTCTGAGACAACCACGAGCGTCGCTGGTCTTGCATCCAACAAGAGGTACATTACATTTGTCCCAAAATCTTTCTACTTTTAATAAAAGAGTAACTTGGATGACACGTGTCAACACCGCATTTCACCTCACCAAAATTTTCATGCTTTATCTCTTCTATTAAATAATTACTTTAATTACCAAGAATATTATTTAACTCTTTTTACAATAAATATAGTTTTCTAATAAATTAAGAAAAAAATCTTTTATTGATGTTATTTCAAAAAATAAATTTTTATAAAATAAGAAATTTTTATAAAACATTAAATTTTTTTAAAATTAGTGTTTTTAAAAAGTAATTTTTTTATAAACCAAAAATAAATAAAATTATTATAATAAGAAAATTTTTAAAATGATATTTTTTAATACATTTTATTTTGAAACAAAATGTTTATTTTTTTTAGAAAAACAGTTTTAAAACAAAAGTTTAAAAAGTTCATATAATTTTTTCATTACTTATAGTTATTACTACTACGTAATTTTAATCATAGTTTATCTTATAATATCGTTGTATACTTCATAAATTTTTATTATATTTAATATTTTATTTGTTAAACCCGTGTAATACACGGGGTTACTAAAGCTAGTATAATATATACACATGTGAAGACTTGGTGATAGCACCGTGTCTGTTGAAATAGGTGCAACGAGGGATCGGAGATGGGAGCTGCATCATCCGAGCATGATGGTTGCAAATGCGGTGCTAACTGCACTTGCAATCCTTGCACTTGTAAATGACCGAGTAATCCAACTCCTTTTTAGTTATTACCCCTATCCGCATATTAATCATCTCTCTATCTGTATTATATCCGCTTGAATATCTATCTACACATGACAATAATTTAGGTGTAGCTTTACCATCTTTTTTCTGTTTTCGTGTAATAAAAGCATTTGATTTATATGAAAATGCATCGAACTAGTATATACAGTAGCTTTATCATATAAATTAAACATTTCTTTTTAATTATTTCATTCAGCGATAAAACAAGAGTGTGGCCGTGTAATGTTTGCACATATAACTTTTTATGGCTAGATGTTGCATGCCTCGTTTAAAGGGAACTTTTATCCTACGAATAGTGATGTAATCAATGAGTTTAAAAAGGCCTTAGGATGGCGGGGGAACACACCCATGCCTCGCGGTGTGGCCCGACATGACATTGCAACACTGCCGTCACCAAAAAGATATGCCGCATGGCGTTTTTAATCAGCATCTTCTCGCTGTGGTTGTGGACCCAAAATTGCCGTGTATGTGAGCCAAAAGTCGACCTTGGGTGTGGCATGGTGTGGTTGGTAACACTATTGACACCAAATGTGAGTGTGTGATGTAGTATTGTATAGTTTCACATGACAACATTTGATTGATGGGTTTATGGTGTAATGTGGGTGTGTGGCATGAGTGACCCCTCCACATTCACATAATCAACAACCCCAAGAACAATCACATCAATTGGAACAAAACCAAACTAAAAGGTATTAAATCATATAAACTTGAACAAAACCAAACTAATGGGCATTGCTAATGTTGTTTAACCATTTCATATTCATTGTATATCTTTTACATATTGATTTCTACTTTCATATTAATCAAAAGTGGATCATGATCACATCTACAAATTTCTTTCTCATCCTTACTAATGATACAAGAAGGACCAATTATGTAATTAACTCTTTCTTTTTAAACACTTTCAAATTAGAATAATTTATTCTAAGTTCATATATGTTTCATCCATTCATTTATTTTTATTTAATAACTTATATAATAATAAAAAATTATATTAGATAACAATATTTATTATCGTTATTATTTGTAATTTTTAAATCAGATATTACTATAATCCTGTTTGTTACATTTGTTATATTTGTTACATTGACGTAATCTCATTTGTTATATTTATTACAAGGAAGTTACCATGTTACATCAACTAGTTGTATTCCACCAGCTTCGTGGTGGGATTAAATCTGTTTTAATGTTTGTGAAGTTTCCAAAGGCTCAGATGGTTTATTGTGGCTGCAAACTACCGTTTACCACGCCAAAAGAATAAACACCAAATTTGTAATTTAATCATCATCGCCTAGATGTGGTGCAAAAAAACCTCAGATGCACATCATCACCAAGCTCTCAGATGTTGACATGTGCCTAGAGCCATCGCCATCGAGCAACCAACAGAAGCAGATACGGGTCACATGAACAACTGCTCAACAGCATCTACACCAACAGTTTAATGGCAAATCACATAAAACATAGAACAACGACAGCGATGGAAGGCGGAGCTACTACCGCCATCATCGCTGCCATGAGAAAACATGCCTTTGTGTACAAATGGCAGCCAAACCCCGCATCATCTGATGATACAGATGGCATCACAAATGGCATACCCCTACAGATCTAAAATTAGGAACCTTAAGGGGTTCATAACCCCCAAAAAAACATAGAACAGATCTAAAATTAGGAACCATAAAAACAAAAGATGGAGATAGGTCGCCTCCGTCGCCGCCAAGGCAACCCGTTCAGGCACATGACCGGTGGTGACGGGGCGCCAGGCACCGAAGCACGACCAAACATACCGTCTTCGGCTGCCATCGCAGACCCACCACCGCATCTCAACCGCAGATCTAACCTTAGAAATTGTGCTTGTCACTGCCCCCACCACGACCTTTAAAGATGACAATACCGGCAGCAAGGAAACAACCACCAAGGCGCAGAGGCGGCCACCAAGCCGGAGCAGCGACCGCCTTGGCCGTCTCCGACATCACCAAACACAAATGCATCTTTCTCTATCTCGATTGAACGTCAGCCACCGTCAGGTGGTAGCGGCAGCACCGACAACGAGATGAAACCCAACCGACACACTCTCTCTCTACAAAAAAAACAAAGGCGGTAACTATGGGGAGAGCCCTTTTTTCTATGGGTATTAACAGGGGGGAGGGAATGCCAACTCAATAAAGTTTAAAACCACAAACACATAAACCCAATTATTCCTGAATTTGCTTTTTTCATATTATAGAATAGAATGAAAGTATCAAATTACATCAGTTTAATCTTTATGCTACACTAGTGTAATCATGTATGCCTTATTGTTAATTTATATAACACTTCTTAATGTAAAAACCTTATCCCTTGCACAACCGCTTCAATCGAATACGAGTATCACAGTACCGTCGACCGAGTCTCCGGCCTCCGCCTGAGCCCTCTTCGTACTCCGTATTACTTTATAAAACTATGTTATCGAGTTAAAATAGACTTTTTTTTATTGACTTTTGTTTCAAAAATGTCAAGGATTATCATGCTAAAGATTATGGTATATTCAGAATTTTGATGGATTTCAGTCAATTTTTTTTTCACTAAATGTGTAATTTTTATCGAGTCTCTTAACAGGTCTTATCATGTAACCTGTATCTAAACAGGTTCATGTTCGTGTCTGGAAAAAATGACACGATTAGTTATCGTGTCATGTTCGTGTTAGCACTTACCGTGTTCGTGTCTTATCGTGTCGTGTCTAATTTGTTATGCCAGCCCTAACCGGAAGTTTATTTAAGCTACTTAAATCAATTACATGGTCAATAATGAATTAGTAAGCTGCAAGTTTATTATAGCCTTTATATTACATCGGTGCAAGTTCATTATAAACCCCAACGTAACTACTACTTACATTAGTGTAAGAACTAAAGTGTGATTTTTTAAGATGACAACAGAATTATAAAGAAAAACATAACGCCTTTAATGGTGTAATTTTTAAGTTAGCGTTACGCTAAGTAACAAAGTGTATTCTCATGTTACATCAGTATAACCATCATCTTTTTAAAAAAGATGAGAAATTAATTACATTAGTGTAAGTCCTATATGTTAAAAGTAACTATGTGTTTAATCCAAATTAAGTTAGCATTATGTTAAGTAATAAAGTAAATGTTAAAAGTGTTTTAAAAAGTTAAAAAATTTATTACAACAGTGTAAGTCCTTACATACTTGTTAATATGTGTGAAAACAAACATTTAAAACATAGTTATTTAATACATGTGCCATTTTACCATTTACACATGTGAATTTATAATTTACACATAAAAATAAATTATAACTTATTTTTTTGTCACTTAACACACATGTAAGTCATTTTTACACAAGTCTGTTTATTCACAATTAATATTTTTTTAAAACTTTAATTACAATAAAAATGGTATGTACATATATATATAATCTAAAGATATTACACAAGAAAATATTATTACTCATATGGAATATAAACAAATGATCATATTATAAAACATACTTCAAATTTTCTTATGATATCAATATATAACTATTTGTGCAGAACCAATTAAGGAGTAAAATATCATGTAGCGCCTTATGATATCAACATATAACTTGTTGATTTTGCTTTAAATTCGTTCGATCTAAATCCTAATGTATATGATACTTTAATGTAGATTGAATTTAAAAGAAGATTGCGAAAGTTGGTTTCTAAAAGGTTTGGTTTACACATGTGTACAAATACATCTATAAACACATGTGTAAAAACAACTGTACCAAAATCTTTGTAATAAGTATGTAGTTTTAAAATTTGTATGACTATACGCTAATTAATGATAAAAAGAACCTTGTTTTTATGGTATAAATTTAATTAAAAAATGAGTTTGTATAAAAAGTTTTATGAATATAAAAAAAAAGAGTAAAGTTGTTTAAGAGAAAGAAAATGATAAATATAATATACTAAAAGATTAATATACCTTTTCTCTTCTTTAAAGGTTATAGTGGTCTAACAAAAATACACATCTTAAATTTTTATTTAAAAAAGCTACAACCATTGATCATTAGTAAATCAAATGCTAGGATCTAGTTTAAAGATCTTCACAATTTCTAGTGGTATGTATTTGAATTATGCTCAGTTCTAGTGCTAAGAAGTCTTGTTTCGATGTTGACGCTCTTGTCTTCGAAAAATCAAGGTGCATGCGACGTTAAATTGCCAATGTTTAACAACGGTGGTGAATTGACCAAGGGTTATCTAAGAGTAGGAGGTTTAGTACTATATTGGAAGAGAAGAAATCAAGTGTGAAGTGAAATACCTAGTTATCTGCGATTTAAAAAGAAAAAGCATTAACGGTTTAGATTTAAAATTAGATTAAATTAACGTCTAGATCTGTTATCTTGTTTCCAACTTTTAGTGTTCCTTCATGAATCTCTCTCTCTCTCTCTATATATATATATATTTATGTGGTAATGATCAAATGTTAAACTTTTATTATTGCGATAAGCGTGCTAACTTTTAAAGATCAATCAAAATCATTATTTTTTTATTGGAATAACATCATAACACATATACAACGTTATGCTCTTTTATGTATATGTGTAAATTCATAAATGTAAAAAAGTTACAACATGTAAATTACGAACCATTGATTTACATATATATAGGGTCAAAATTATTACATAACCATTTTTTATTTTTAAAACCAAAAGAACCATTGATTTACATAAGTGTAAATTAATAACCATTGATTTGCATAAATGTAAATTACGAACCATTGATTTACATAAATGTAAGTTAAAGCTTGTCATATTTATGTGTTATACACATATGTAAAACAATTCAAATATTAACAGATTTAATTTACATTTATGTAAATTAATGGTTCTGTGGTTCTGAAATTAAAAAATGGTTCTGTAATGATCCTAACCCTATATATATATATATATATATATATATATATATATATAGAGGGTGGTTCATATAAAAAAATCACTTTGCCTAAAAATTCTAAAAAAAGGGTATGATGGGTATATAATTATTTTCTACTATTTTTTCACACATGTACATTGAACAAACTAATATTGATATACCCAACTAACTTAAATATTTCCACTACCTTATGTAACAACTTTTTGATATATTAACACCCAATAAGAGCATTCACATCAGGTTTCATATCTTTATCCTTATAATTACACTAAAAACACTATTACTTCTCTCTTCTTCTCAATTAAATTATATTTTTTAATACTTTTATCATTACTTTTTCTCTCTCTTCTACTCACAACCACTTTCAAAAATATTAAAAAATTTATAAGGGTTGAACAGTGATTCCCCAAATATACAAAATGAACAGTAACTTTTCTCTCTCCTCCACTCACAACCATTTACAACCATTCCTTAAATTATAAGAAACACACTCACATAAATATACCAAACCTACTGTGAATGCTCTAAGATGATTAAAAATACTAATTACTAATATCAGACAACTTATTGTTTTGTTGTTCTTATTTGTTGTGTTGTATTTAATGTTTTGTTGTATTGGTTTGTTATTTATACTACTTAAAATATATTATGACGTTTTACATTTAAAAAAGGTGGGGAAATTTGAAAAAAGTCAATAACTGTTTATATTCCAAATATACCCCTCCACTTGATTTTCTTCTTCTGACATCCGTCACTTCAGGTCCGTTAATTAACCAGAGGCTCGTTATCCTTTAATTATGTGTTTAATTTCATTCGTAATATTATTGTGCCCCTATGTTATTGTGTCGTGAATTAGTACCTATTCGTGTGAAATCTTGGAAAAAGAAATAATAAAATGTATTATTATTATTTATTATGAATATTATTAATATTATTACTATTGTTGTTATTATTATTAAAATCATTAAAAATTATTATTAAAAATAAATTAACATTATTATTAATATTAATATTAATATTACAATTATTAATATTATTATTAATATTATTATTATTATTATTATTATTATTATTATTATTATTATTATTATTTTAGGGCTTAAATTGTAATTTAACTAAACTTAAGGGATTAATTAAATGGAAGTAGAGGGTTTAAAGTGTAAATAAGAAAATTATAAAATAAACACTCCCGAAACCGTCGACCACCTCCTCCGAAACCCTAAAATCGGTCTCCATGCTGTCTCATTGCCGTCGATCACCAAACCGAGTGTTCTAGCCGCCGTCGAGTGTCTTCATCTTGCCGTTTAGCCGCCTCGAAGAGGATTAGCTTTCCAACTATTGTTTTACAACTAATTCAAGTTCAAATCAGTTTTACTTTTAAAAATCAATTTTCTTGTTAATCATTCTTAATTAGTTTTCAAATCGTAAATCAAGCTTTTTACTTTTCACATATTTCTTGTGGAGACGACCTTACTTCCCTATCTGTTTAGGCGAGCTAAGATCACAAAATTAAAGTGTTTTTTATTAGGCCTGACAAATCGCATCAAAATGGCGCCGTTGCCGGGGAATTAGTGCGCAAAGTGATTTGTTTGATTTTTGTTTTCAATTTTTCATTTAATTTCTTGTTCTCCTTTACGATTGGTGTGTTTTTGTGTAGGTGAAAGCTTCATGCATGCATACCAGATACGTGAAAATTATTTGATATATTTTTATTCTTTTATATTTTTTTGGGCGTACCTTTGCCGTACCCGTATCTAAAATTTTTGATATTTGCCATTCCCCGTACCCGTACCGTCCCCGTACCCGTACTGGTGCTACATAGTTATTCATCAGAAATTCATATAGGCTACACGTTGAAGATAACAACACCATTCATTTACAAGATTGATATACTAAAAGAAAGCAGTGAAAAATGACCCATCTAATAATTCATTATACAAAGCATACATCCATACATATGTGTATATATTTGTACATTTGTAACCGAGCAGCTAACTCATCTAACCTTTTTTGTTTTAAAATTCAATAACTAATTTTTTTGTTAAATAAGATTAAAAAATTACACTTCTACAACAATAATCTATTTTAAAAAATTACCGCATCCTGTTTAGTCAAAGCAAGAAAAACAGATGGAACAACCCACAAATGTGTCACTCTATACCTCTCAATGTTCTTCAACATCCTAAACACAATCTGATGGATGAATCCTATAAATGAATTCTGATGATGATAACTATGTCTTTAACCCCAAAATTGATGTATGCATGTGAAACTAAATAGTTACTATAATGTGAAGACATAACATTAAAAAAAAAACATCTCTTTTATCACCCAAACAAATACGTTCACCCTCCACTTAATAACAATAATAATAATAATAATGTGATTCAAACCCACCCGATAGAACCCACCCCTACATCATGTTCTTCTTATTTAAGTATATCCACAGAAAACCCAAGAGTTAAAGTAGTTAAAGTCTCATATTGTTAATTCTTTATTAATCATTATTATGTCATCAGATGCACGTAATAATGAGGATTGATTTGATCTAATGTTGGGGTTTTTATTCAAAATCATTACTATCAAAAGCGTTTTTAGTTGATTGGTAGTTTTCGGAAGGTAAAATGCATACCTTATTCGACAATGTCGAGTTCGGTGGGCTGAATCATCTTTGTTTTCGATAAGCTACTGAAAAACATACATAGCCCACGAATCCATTCACAAAACTAAAGTTGAAAACACAAGCAAACTGTCAAACATCAAAATCTTATAAACCGATGAAGCAAGAATGTAGGAAAAACGAAATGGGGCGATAGTTTACATACCTTTATCGACGACCTACGACTGAGAAATGTCTGTGCATTGCCTGAGTTAGATTTTGTTTGAGCCTAATTACGATGTCATGGTGATGAGGGAAATAGGAGAGATCAAAGCGCATTGGTTTTTAACCGATGATTTTGACAGTATGAAATCAAGAAGGAACAAATTTTAAGCTTGAATGATGATAAAGAAAGATGAGAGAGAGTGTTGGTAAATAGCACCCTACATTGAATTTCATTGAATGACTAATGAATTCTTGAACCGGTGAAGAAGGCGTAACGGGAGGCTGACGGAATGAAAATGCGCGTCTTTCAAATTTTGTAAAATTACTTTGTTGCCCCAAAGAAATCCTTCTACTCTAATAAAAGAGTAACTTGTGGTGACACATGTAATCACCACATTCACTCTCACCAACATTTTCCCGCTTCTCTCTCATGCTAAATAATTAACTGAATTACTAATTATATTATTTAACTTTTTTTTGAAAAAAAATATCATTTTATACTTAATAAAATTTTATTATATTGAATATTTTATTTGTTCAACCCGTGTAATACACGGGTTTACTAAAACTAGTATATTATATAGTAGTAAAGATAAAGTTAAAGATAACGATAAAGATACGCATAGTTATGAGTTCAGGTCTTACTATAAGTAAAATGCTCATGTTTGAGGTAGGAGGTTTTTTCAATCATGTGTTTTCTCTCAGGGGAGTTGGGGCCACTTCGGGGTGTGTTTCAGATGAAAAACGAACATGTGAGACCGATTAAAATACCATGCGGTGGTAATAAAAAAAAAGCTATAACCTAACCTGCTACAGCGTAATCCAATCCAAACTCATTGAAATTAACGGGGAACAGATCGACAGCGTAGGCTTCATCAATCATCATCCTAGTCCGTGTGTCTGCAGTGTAGATTCTATCCCTCTCACTAAACTAAACGATGTTGCGACTATCAATCGGACGAGGTAAAATTCGTTTATGTTGTTAGCAGAGTTAATTTGGTCATAATTTCTCGAGCTATACATGCGTTCTTATGGATCTTTTTGGTGAACAGCGACAAGGTTTAGTCCTCAAATATTTGCCCTAAAATACTCCACCGCTACCGAGCAGTCTTTGAGACATGGCAATCCTCCGGTATGTTCAGCTTTGCTTTTCTGATTTTGTCTAGAATCTGGAAGTATAGCTAAATTTAATTTAAATATTTTACAATTCCAAGCGACTCTGACACTGATAGCTATGCTAGGATTCATATGATCCATTAAAATTTTGATTTGACCAGTTAGTTTGCTTCAACACAAATAGATGGATGAGAACAATCGCACTAAATACGCTGTGGTTCAGTTGACTACGATTATGATTTTCCATGTTGAGTAGCTAGCTTATTTTAAGGTTCATGCGATCGTGTTTGGTGATTTTAATCACAGTTATTCCTTTTGATATGAGTACGAAGCACTAACCGTTTTCTAATTGTATCAGAGAGTACCAAACCTAATTGGAGGCAGTTTTGTAGACTCGCAATCATCGGACTTTATTGATGTTATAAATCCAGTAAGTCATTCTTCAAAATATCCCCTTTTCATTTGTATTGTTTTCTAATTAACTATTGCTGTGGAGTTAGGCAACCCAACAAGTTGTTTCACAAATACCCTTGACGAAAAATGAGGAGTTTAAAGCTGCAGTATCTGCAGCCAAACAGGCTTTTCCATCGTGGCGAAACACACCAATTACCACCCGCCAACGCGTCATGTTGAAACTTCAACAACTTATTAGAAGAGACATGGTTAGCATGGATATATTTGAGTTACAAAATTGTTCTTTTGCGTATGACATCATTCATTTTGTATTTGTCTCAGGACAAGCTTGCAATGAACATTACTACAGAGCAAGGAAAGACATTGAAGGATGCACAGGGTGATGTGTTCCGTGGACTAGGTAGGTTCTTTCATAGTGGTGATACTGTAAAACCTATGATTTTAAAAATAATTGACATCTTTCTTTTAAAGAGGTGGTGGAACATGCCTGTGGAATGGCAAGTTTACAAATGGGTGAATTTTCTTCAAATGTATCTCATGGAATTGATACCTACAGCATCAGAGAGCCACTTGGTGTATGTGCTGGTATATGCCCCTTCAATTTCCCTGCAATGATTCCCTTGTGGGTATGTTTGCCAATATTATATTCCCTGCAATGTGGTCATGGATCAGTAACATAATATTGTTTCTACCCTGTAAGATACAACAACTTATCTTGCCTCTTTGGTTTGCAGATGTTTCCTGTTGCTGTTACCTGTGGTAATACTTTTGTTCTAAAGCCATCAGAGAAAGATCCAGGTCATTGTTACCTTAAAAAATTATCCTCACATTTCAAAGAATCTTGATTTACTATATATTTTAGTAATCACCGTGGAAGCGTCATATGTTTTTGTTTCTTAACTTCTTTATGGCATAGTTGTCAATAACGATAATAGCTATAGCACGCTACTCTGCGTATAGGTCATTTGCCGCTATTTGGTTGTAGCATTTAAATAGCGACTTTTTTGTTTATTATTATTTTATTTTTTTCTAATTTTTTTATATTTTTTTAATGATTATAAGTAATGAATGTTTATTTTAGCTATAAAGAAGTGGGATATGGTGCTATTTTAGCTATTTTGGTGGCGTGAATGTTTATTTTTTTTGTTTCTACTAGTGTATCGCTAAACATGAAATAGCGCCCGCTATTTTTTGTTGCTATTGACCGCTATTCGCTATTGATAACTATGGTTTATGGTCATTAATGATGCTTTAAATTGTTTAAATGGGAAGACGGAAGAATATATGTTGACTTTCTTACATGTATATTTTGATGCTATGAAAATTAATCTGATTTTTTATTTCTAATTTTTTTATACTGATATATCCTTGCAATTTTCTACCCTCTTTAGGGGCTTCTATGATACTTGCAGAACTGGCAATGGAAGCTGGTTTGCCCAGCGGTGTTTTGAATATTGTTCATGGCACCAATGTACCATCCTTACTACTCATAATATCTTTGTTATTTTCTGTAATTATGTGCTTGCAGATTATTGAATTTGTTAGTTAGTTCAAAATTTTTAGAAAGAAGTGGATGTAACGCAGTTGAGCTTTTGTATTAGTCCACTGATACTTTTTTATTTATTTGTTTGAGGCAGGACATTGTGAATGCTATATGTGATGATGAAGACATTAAAGCTATATCATTTGTAGGTTCAAACATGGTATGCAATATTTTCATGGTTTTATTCTTCCATTGTTAAGATTGTACATGTATTATTACCATCGCTTTGATGTTCAAATGTGCTAAGTATGTATTCTCCTATTTTGCTTTACAATAATAATGTTATAAGCTATTGATTTCTGTCTACTTTTTGCATTTTTTCATTCTGGAATTACTTAAAAGGCGGGCATGCATATATATGCAAGAGCATCAGCAAAAGGAAAACGTGTTCAGGTATAATCACTTCTGTGACGATCAAGTGTTCTCTTCTAACTAGTGTGAGTTTATAGCCGACCAAAAATTTTGCAGTCAAATATGGGAGCTAAAAATCATGGTATTGTAATGCCTGATGCAAGCCCTGATGCTACTTTAAATGCGTTAGTTGCTGCTGGGTTTGGAGCTGCGGGGCAAAGGTGTATGGCCTTGAGCACAGTTGTTTTTGTTGGAGATTCAAAAGAATGGTATATTGTGCTCTTGTGGTTTATCTATTTTATTAACTTTCTAATCACTTTGTTTCTTTTGGTTTATTAGCTTATTTTAATTCTCCTATCTATATGTTTGTTGTGTTCCAGGGAAAGTGAGTTAGTGAAGCGTGCCAAGTCATTAAAAGTAAATGCAGGGACAGAACCTGATGCTGACCTAGGTCCAGTAATTAGCAAACAGGCAAGTATTGTACTATCATTTACATTGTCATCCCAAAAATGTACATTGGACTGGCAAAATTGAATGAAGTTAACTTTTAACACCCTCTATTTATATATTATAAAATTCATTTGTACATTGTTCATCAGGCAAAAGAACGAGTGTGCAGACTGATTCAGAGTGGAGTTGAAAGTGGTGCTAAACTGCTGCTTGATGGAAGAGATATTGTGGTATTTTTCCAACCTGACATTTTTTTATTTCTTTCTGTCATAGAGAGATCTTTTCGTGTTTCAAAATAGCATGATTTAGTTTAGTTTTCTTTTGCTTGTTCCCAATTTGGATTGTTTTAATTTATCGACTTCATGTTTCAAATCGGATTAGGTTCCAGGATATGAACAAGGGAACTTTGTGGGACCTACAATTTTGTCTGGTGTCACTGAATATATGGAATGTTACAAGGTATATGTTTCTCTATTTTATGGTTGCAAACAATATTTTTCTTTCTTTGAAAATCAGTTTATGTTTTTTCTTTCTGCAGGAAGAGATCTTTGGTCCGGTTCTTCTTTGCATGCAGGTGTGGTGATAATACTTTTTATTCTTTGTTTTAATTTTACATTTTGTTTTTAGGGCATTTACGGGTTAATATTCCGTTTGCAGGCTGACAGCTTGGAGGAGGCCATAAATATTGTTAACAGAAACAAGTAGTGCTAGCGTTGATGTTGAAACAACTTGTATCCTTTATGTTCATCCTTTATGTTCAGTAGGTATTAAAGAGGGGCTTGTCTTGCAGATACGGCAATGGAGCAGCTATTTTCACGTCATCTGGTGTGGCTGCTAGAAAATTTCAAGTGGACATTGAAGCTGGGCAGGTAACAATAATATAAATATGGTTTTTAGAGAAAAAGTTGGAAATGAGTATAAAGATACAAACACTGCTGTGTTTGCATGCATGCAGGTTGGAATAAATGTTCCAATTCCGGTCCCATTACCGTTTTTCTCGTTTACAGGCTCTAAGGCGTCGTTTGCTGGTGACCTCAACTTCTATGGTGCGGGTCTTTTCTTAACAACATATGTAGGCTAGCAGTAGTGGAAAATTCTGATAGAGGTAGTTGTGAATTTGCAGGCAAGGCGGGGGTTAACTTCTATACCCAGATTAAGACTGTGACTCAACAATGGAAGGATTTACCTGGTGGTTCTGGAGTTTCTCTTGCAATGCCCACTTCTCAGAAGGCTTTATAAGTAATTGTATGAGCCTAGGAATAAACCTGCTTCTGGATCTATCCTATCCTTTGATTTATATATGGAAACTGCAATGTTTGCTTTTGCTCACTTAAGTCTAAGAAATTACTATCACTAGTCGCTGGTTTGCTGGCTTATTCAGTTTGCGTGTCAAACGGGTCAAAAAATCGGGTCATCCAGGTTTGATTTCAAACGTGAGTTTAATTGAAGTTGGTTTGACTTAAGTAACATGATAGTGTACGTTAAGGCTAGCAAAGTAAGGATTAGGTTGCATGAAAATAGTACTTGGACTTAATTACTATGCATGGCTTACACTTTTTACAATAAACTAGTGGTGAACCCGCGCGCTGCCAAGGTATATGCTAGTTATATGTTTGCTATCAACGGTATCATGGCATATGTTAAATAGGCAAAATGAACCATGCGACCTTTATAACTACAAGTGCACGTACTTTATTAGCTATAAAGAGTGCAGTACATTAGTAAGATGGAAAAAAAAGGACGTACAAATGTTGTGTGCAAAGTGCCAAGAATAGAAAAGCCTTACATATGCATAGGTATATCAATGCGTGATAACATCTTGCAAGTTGCGAGTATAGCTAAGTGACAAGTCACTTACATTGGTAATTTTATATGATAACCATTAAGTTGCAAAGATAATGAATCATAGTTGAATGCAAGCATATCACTACTATAGTAAATGTTGCACGTGCTTCGTGATGGCTTTTAGTTTGTTTTCACAATTATTACAATGCTTAGCTTCAAATGGTAGATTATGTTTATTTTATACCACGCAACAAAAAGGAACTTTGATGTCATCTGAGCTTTATAAGTAATACCTCCTTTGTTCATCATTCCACCCAACTCTTTAAAATCTGTTTTCTAGTCGTTGAAAAAATTTCATGCCTAAAACATTAAACATCACTAAAGTTGTGAATCATCTAACTAAAAGCAAAGAATTTTGAGAGCAAAATTGTGAATCATAATAGCAATGGAACAAATAAACAGATAAAATAAAGTCTTGTGCACTTGACGCAATACGTAATAAATTTGGATTGTTATTATTCAAATCTGAAAATGGTTAAATGAAAGTAATGATATATAAGCTCTACAAAAGCATCAATTGTCATTTTTTGTAATTCTTCCTCCTTTCAACAATAATAGAACTACAACTTAAATAACTGCTAACAGCTGTAACCTAAATTAACATACAAAAATGAGCTAAAAACATCAACAAAGCATATGAAACAACAATGCTTTATGCCCACTATCAAAGCACCAAGTACCAAAATGCATAAATAACAAAACTAAAATAAGGAATTTGACATTTTTGAACAATTACCTAGATCTTGCAAACTCATGAGACGACTGTTTCATGTCTATAAAATACTTCCATGCTCTTTTGAAAACTCCCAAGATTGATTAGATCTCAAGATTTGTTATGTAAAACAATATGTTTTATGTTTGTTGCTTTGAATTATATATGAATCTGAATCCACTTTAATGGACCACCGCATCAGAAAAACCCAATCATTGCCATGCTATCTACTTGATTAGTTTAACCCAATTATGAATTGTCCACTAAAACGGGATTACATTAGTACACTCAAAACTTAACAAATTTAACACAACCACTTGTTAATTTTCAACTATTGATCTGAAATGCAAATGCTAGTGTGCACATTGTAGTTTATGTGTTCTGTTGGGTTAATCGGGTTTCGTCATGGGTCATTCCAAGTCAATATTTTGTGCGCGAGGAGAGTAGATAATTCAAGGGGTAAAAGGGTCAATTATGAGCAATTAGATGTGGGATGTGAAAGAGCTGATTGTTGGTTTTTACTTGTTTTTAGGCCAATTTACCACTGCACGTTTCATTTTGTTTAATCAGGTATTTAGGTTGTTTTCTTTATATAAATCATATATTGCATTCTATTGTAATTGTACTCAAGAAATAAACGTACACAAGATTTTCCAGATGGCGATTTGACGATTTCAAACATACCCAGTTAAAAATTAGCTAGAAAGGAAACAGAAAGGCTAAAAAGTTAGGTAGAGAGTTACGGGTCAAGGGACTAAAACTCAACCAGAGGTATTTTTTTAATGTGTACACCCTGATAAAATGTAGAGATTACAATCTGAACTTTCTAATGGGTTAAATAGGTAGACTAAAAGTAGCTAGAAAGAAAACTGGGTTGAAACTAGAGCAGAGTATATTTATAATACATGAACCCTAATAAATGTAGAGATGGCGATTTCACTCTAATGTGTCAAACGAGTGGACTAAAAAAATTAGCTAGAAAAGAAAAACGGGTTGAAGGTCAACCAAAGTGTAATTTTAAAGCATAAACCCTAATAAAATGTAGAGGTTACGATTTCAACATTCTAACAGGTCAATGTGTAGACTAAAAATTTATCTAGAATGAAAACAGGTCAATATGATTAAAATTCGACCAATTAGCTAGAAAGGAAACGGGTCGAAGAGGTTGAAACTAGACCAAAGTGTATTATTAATGTATAGACCCTACTAAATTGCTCTAACTAAATAAAGATTATTATCATAATAATTTACTGCAATCTTTTATTTTAGAACACAAAATATTTACAAAGTTAACCCAAAAAAAGGGTAAAGAAATGATCACATCTACACCGAGAGTCACAAAAAGTGTTACGTGGTTCCAAACTCGCCAAAGCATAAGATGTGATTGTTCCACGAGCACATGATACTTGTTCAATAACCATGTAACCAACCATAGGTTGCAGATAAAAGGAGTTTAAATTTCCGATTCAACAGAGCTTGAAAAGCAACTTAAGGGCATAAATTGTAAATTGAATGATAACTCCTCAACTATTTATGAAAAACAAGAACTATTTAAAAGTTTATACATACAAGCTAAACTGAAAACAAATAATATTATTTCTAAGTTGTCTCATCATTGATGTATGTTAACACCAAGCCCAATAAAAACTTGAGATAAACGGAGGTGCTCAAAACTGTCCTCAATCAAATATGCATACAAATTAAGAAACTAAAAAACCTATATTGATCATTATGAAGATTGCTAACTGTTGTTTAATGAAGTTTCTAGTTAGACGCTTTTTTGTTCTTTTACTTTCATAGAACCAGAGTTTTTAAATCAAAAATTGTTTTAAACAAAAAAACATTATCGAGGGCCAGTGCAATATTATGTTTAACTTCTAAAGATCAAGACATCAACAAACTACAAACTGGGCTACCAAAACAAGATTTCCCAATACTTTGCATACATCATCCTCCCTTAAGAAATATCACAATTAAATTCATAATAACTTTGACAAAGGTGTTCATATATAAATGAGACAAAGAAAATGAATTTTACTTGTTCCTGGATCAATAATAAAAGCAAATGAACAGTTTCCTGAACTGAAACTATGGAAAAGAATGGACAATATTTGCTACAGATTAGTGTAACAAGGGTATTACTAACACTCCTTTTCTGACGTTTCCAAGTGGACCGCGATATTTTTCGTAAGCTGTAAAATCATGGTTAACAAAAAAGAAAAGAATCCAATACTTAGAAAGCAAATAAGCTATGCGTAGATAATCCAAAGCGAAAAACAAAACAACTAGAAAACATATTCAGAAATATTCTCAAACTAAGAATGTCTAGTTATAAAATTAGGTAGCATTCCAAAAAAGAGCCTAGTTTCTTTAGCAAAAAACATAAAAACATTTTTTTCTTGAAAATGTTAAGGCTATAATCATTACACAGACATTGTAAAAAATAAGCATACCCATGAATGCACGGTGCATGAATCCTGTGCCACGAGTGTCACTGCTGAACACACTTCTATAACCAACAAGTCCCCTGAAGTATAAAGAGCAGTAAATTTAATATAACAGAAAAAATCAATAGGCTATGGCGCTGGAACTTAGAAGACAACTGTTTTCGAAATATATATTAAACAGTGCTCTTGATGTCTTTTATTTTAAAGCAATAAAATAAAACTAGATAATATATATATAGGATATGTAAAATAAAACTAGATAATATAACATATAAACAAGGGTAACCAAAGAACTTTACCCTATATATCTATACTAATAATCCTTTAAATTGTGTGCCACGTGGCATGCCCACATTTACTCTCAACATAATTTTCCCGCTCATCATTCATTTCTTTCGGGTGGGTCTAAATAACCCGATTTCAAAAGTTATCAAAATATTTGAAAATTTAACTTTATTTTTCTTGATGAAAGAAGAAAGCTCAGTGACTGCTGACATCAACAATTTAAATTCAATCTTAACAAGACTTGTATCTGTTGGAATTAAGTTTGATGATTAAGTTCAGGTTGTACTGTTGTTGTCGTCTCTGCCTGATAGTTGGTCTGGAACTATAACTGCAATTTCAAGTTCTACAGGGACTAAGGGTTTCACTCTTGATAGTATATTCGGGATCTAATTATGGGTGAAGATGTAAGAAGAAAGAACTCGGGTGAATCATCGAATAGTGAGCTATTAAATGTTGGCAGGGGTCGGGATAATAACAGGAACAGTGGGAGTCGGGGTAGGAGTTCATCTAAACCTAGAAAGAATGTGAAGTGCTGGAGCTGCAATGAGGTGGGACATGTTAAGAGTCAGTGTCCGAATAAAAAAGAATTGAACACTGCTATTAGGACTGTTTCTCATGATGATGCATTGATACTCAATGTGGAAAACAGTGTGGACTCTTGGTTCATGTATTCAGGTGCTTCGTTTCACGCCATGGACAACGGGGAAATGATGGTGAATCTGAAATATGGTGATTTTGGAAAG
Organism: Flaveria robusta; assembly: GCA_025506415.1. Lineage (NCBI taxonomy): Eukaryota > Viridiplantae > Streptophyta > Magnoliopsida > Asterales > Asteraceae > Flaveria > Flaveria robusta. The sequence continues at coordinate 20,754,272 of CM046460.1, forward strand.
ATACGATTAGCCAATAACGAGATACTTGAGGTAACTGGCATGGGCGATATTGATCTGGTTACTTCACTGGGTACTACATGGAATCTAAAGAATTTCAGGGTGATTCCGGGGCTGAAGAAGAAACTGATTTCAGTTGGTCAGCTGGATGAACAAGGACTGGAAGTGAGGTTTGGTGGTGGTAAATGGAAGGTGATCAATGGTGTAAAGCGTGGGTCATTGTATATGGTTGAGGTACTGCTGAGGGATGTATGACCGTCCCAGTTAAGCATGACAAAATCTGGTTCGCTAAATCTGGTGCTAAGAGAGTTCATTTTGCAAACGTGAAGTCTGGAGCAGGGATGTTAGGTGAACGAGTTCGAAAGTCTAAACCATTCTGGGGATTCGGTGACAGTGGGAGCATGGGACGTGTTCCCGGTACAGTTACAAAGAAACGCTGGGTTTTAAAGACTACGACTGAAAAATTCTCTCATGGTGATTGTTTGCTAAAATTTGGAGAGTGATAATGATCCTCGGTGTATCTTTGAATTCGGTGGAATGTCCAAATCGGTTAAGATGGAGGATGAGTCATTGGCAGGACTAGCCATATCTGAGTTGGAGCTTGGGGTAGCTTCAACTGGCCCTTCTGGTACTTGATGATGAGGGGGTCGCTACAACTAGGAGATGTGATAAAGTCTTCGCTTGTTTTTTGAGAACTGGAGGCTTGAAAGACTTGTTTGAAGATTACTAAAGTTACTAGACGACTGGGTTGCTTTGTACTTGAATGGCGGGCTAGAATTTATCGCAAAGCCTTCAAGTGGGAGATTGTTGGGTTTGTGAAGGCTTTGGGCTTGGGCTCATATTTAGTTTTTTTGTTTATTAGGTTATAAACCCTAATTAGTCCATATATATATATATCCGTGTTTTGTATTTGTAATTTTGGTACTGAGCAAATAAAGAAAACCCTAGTTGCAGCCCGTGGACGTAGGTCACACCGACCGAACCACGTAAAATCCTTGTGTCATTTATTTTTTGTTTTTTCTGCGTGATAATCGTTTGTGAGGGTTCGTGTGTTGGTTCCGCTGCGCCACTTGAAACCTAACACATCTCATATGTGAAATGACTGAAATCAAGATCCATGCCTATTAGACCATAATTGTTGGATTTGTTGTGATGTTTCGGAGGACGGATGGGTGTGTTTTCCTTCAATTCTTCATTTGTAAATTTTGTAATCATAGATTTCTACATTTGATTCAACTTTTTTTAATTTTTATTGATTATTTGATTGAGATAATCACATAATGAGGTGATATTTAATCAGGTTTGTTACTTTCATTTTCTAGCATTTATAGTTCTGTATCATCTACTATATGTTTGTTACTTTCATACTTTCATATTGCGGGTGACATTTGGTTAACTATATGATTAAATAGAACATCAAAAGCTATCCTTACATACTCTTTAAAGCTTGCATATGTTTAGCAGGTGGATATAGTAAAGCTCAAGTGGGAAGTTAATTACTCGACAACCCTTGCTTGTCTAACTATTTGATGTGTACATGTACAAATTTCTTTTATGAGAATTGATACATTAATTTCTCATGTAGGTGAGTTTTGCTTGAATCAAAGACCTTCTTACTGTTGGCATTGATTGAGTTTATTATTTTTTCAAGTGGAGAGCGTACAGAATTGAAAAAGAGCTCTAGTGCTAGCTTAATGCCTTATACAATTGAAGATATAAGAAATCCCAAATGTTGTTAATGATGAGAACTTAATCAAGCTACAACAGGCTGCAAGAAAGGTGCAGGATACTTTTTGGGGATACTTGGTAATATTATTAAACTTCACTAATTTTCTAATAGAATATGTTAAATGTTTAAGGTTTAAATTGTTGCCTATATGTTATTATCTTAGATTCCCTTGTCAAATGGCAATTCATAATACTTTGAGTGATGATATAATGCAGCGGGTATCTTTAGAACTCATGGGAGAACATTTAAGCTGCATTGGAGGGGATAGCACTCTTTGTAAAATGATTTATTATTTAGATGTTTTCACATAAATATTTTTGCATATGTTTCATCTCATACTATGGATGGCATGGAATCAACCATGCCACATGTGCAAGTTACAAGTAAAGTCAGGTAAACATAAGGTTGATTTCTAAACTTTAGTAATAAATAGTTTGGTTTCTATTTTTTATGCTTTAAATTTGGTTGCTAATTTAGAAAAAAGAACATTAAGTTAGTTTTTGTTTCATGCACTTTACCTAATTTAGTAATCATATTTGACACTTGTAATTCATATAAAAGTTTCAAAACTTTGGACAACTAGGATTTCAGGTCAACCAAGCAAGACCTCACCGTTTAGCGTGTGTTTTTGACATGTTACTCAATCTTTTTAACTCACTCATTTTCCAAACAATTACAAGGTTTAAAAACTTTATAATTTATCTTACGCTAGATTAAGATGTTCTCAACATCAAAAATTATTAGACAGTGTTGTATGACCGGTGTAACCCTTGGGTACATATTATTACTAGATTTATTCACTCATAAAAATCTCCAACCTCTAATGATCAAATTAAGTTGTTTCTTTGTAATATGAAAAGTGTAAATTTAACTATTATTCACTTTTTTTTTCAAATAAGTTTAAAACAAAAAATATAATATTTGAATGTATAGGTGAAGTTATATTAGAAACATATGTGCTAGAGTAGGGTATGGATGTCTAGAGATGCATGCTAGGGGTGTACAACATGGTGAGAGTGTGTTGATTGAAGCAAAAGAAGTTTTAGTACTACTCTAATTATGACTATTATGATAGTAAAAATTTTCTTTTATCCAATGAATTATGAAATCCAAGAAACTTTTTTGATTCCAAGGCAACTTATATTGGCCCAACTTCTTGACATACCATAATATTTAGAGTTATATTTTCAAGTGGAATTATATTTACTTATGAATTGGTTATGTTTTAATATTTAGATTATTATTGTGAAACTATTATCTTTGGAATTTTCATTCATGCACACAAAAGGGAGTACGCTTATTCAATAACCAAACACGTGCAAAATACAACGTTTGAATTATCTTCAACACCCCCTCTTAATTCAACAAGGTGTCAACCCAAGTTTTCTTCTCAAGTACATAAATTGCTTAGTTCCAATAGCCTTTGTAAGTATATCTGCAACCTGTTCTTGTGAAGTGCAAGATTTCAGCTCAATTTGCCTCCCTTCAACCTAATTACGAATAAAATGAAATTTAGTATCAATATGTTTACTTCGATCGTGATAAGCTTGATTCTTAGAGAGAAACACTTCTGACATATTATCACAAAAAATTTGTGTAGCCCCCTCTTGTTCATGACTCAGCTCAAGTAATATTTTTCTCATCCAAGTTGCTTGACACGCTGCTGCTGTTGCTGCAACATATTCGGCTTCTGTAGTCGACAATGCCACTATCTCTTGTTTCTTCGAACTCCACGTGACTGCAGCCGTTCCAATTGAAAAAACACTTGAAGAAGTACTCTTCCTGTCCTCTATACAGCTAGCCTAGTCACTGTCGATGTAACCAACCAATGTTACCTGGTTGGTTTTCCCGTACCATAAACCCAAATTCATGCTCCCTGCAATGTATCTCAGAATTCACTTAGCAGCTCCCATATGGTAAACTCATGGTTTATGCATGTATCTCGACACCACCCCTACGGCAAAAGCAATATCAGGACATGAATGCGTAAGGTATATTAACCCTCCAACCAAGCTTCGAAACATGCAGTCATCAGCAGCTTCTGCCCCATCTTCAACTTGTAATTTATCATTGGTGTTCATCGGAGTAGTCACCGGTTTGCAATATTCTATACCAAATCTCCTTAACAGGTCACGAGCATACTTCTGTTGAGATAAGAACGTGCCTTGCTCTTGCTGATTCACTTCCAATCCAATAATTTCAAATTCATTAATCATCTTCTATCTAAACTCTTCCAATAATTTCTTTGATGAGCTTGTATACACTATGTCATCAACATATAAGCACACCACAATAACTTCACTTAATGCTACCCTTCTTAATATATAACGTAGGCTCGCTTTGACTTCTTTTGTAACCGTGTTGTACTAGATAACCATCTATTCTGTTATACCAAGCCCGAGGAGCTTGTTTCAACCCGTACAAAGCTTTGTGTAATTTGAACCCCTTTGTCTCTTGTCCTTTTTTCTCGAACCCGGGAGGTTGTGTTACATACACTTCCTCATTGAGTACTCCATTTAATAATGTAGTCTTAACATCAAATTGATACACCATCCAACCTTTCTGAGCAGCAAGAGCCAACACCATCCGAATCGTTTCAAACCAAGCAGCAGGAGAAAACGTTTCTTCATAATCTATGCCACTTTGTTGAGAATACCCTTTAGCCACAAGACGAGCCTTGTGTCTTTGTATACTGACATCTGCATGAAACTTAAGTTTAAATATCCATTTAAGACCAATAGCTTTCTTACCCGGTGGAAGGTGAGTCATGGTCCAAGTTTTATGACGATCTAATGCTCTAATCTCATCTTGCATGGTGTTCCTCCACTCAATTATCTTGATAGCCTCTTGATAAGTGCATGATTCAACAGCCGAAGTGCAAACTAGAACGCTTCATAATCAAGAATAGGTGTAGTAGAGTTGTAATTTTGATTAATATTACCAACTCGGTGAGCGGAATCATTCTCACTTGAAGCGGTACAATCAGAGTTTAATTCTTCATTGGACCATGACTAGTTTCTTCTTCACTTAGATTTGCTGATGATGGTCCATTTGAGTCACCACCACTACTTGACAAGTTGGAGGCTTGACAAGAGTCAGGTCCTGGGCCCTTTGTTACTAGGTGTACCCATTGTGGAACCATTTGAATTTCTAGCAACATCTTCATTAGGGAATACCATTCCTTTGACAAAAATGATGTCATCTTGTTTCCCATCATTCTTTAATTCATCACTCCATGCTCCCTGTTCACAAAATACTACATCTCGACTTGTTAAAAGTTCCTGTTTAATAGGATCAAATAATTGATAGGCCTTGGAGTTGGGTGAATACCCAACAAAGATGCATTTTTTTGACTTAGCTTCTAGTTTTTTTTGCACTTGGGAAGGAACATGAGCATAGGCTATGCAGCCAAACACTTTCAAATGACTTACAGAAGGTTTATGTCCATATCACATCTCGTACGGTGTCTTCCGGGGAATAGCCGTGGTAGGAGACTGGGAGGTGAGGTACACTGCTGTGGAAACAGCCTCACCCCAAAACTAGTATGATAAGCTTTAAGCGTGTAGCATGCACCTTGCCATTTCCACTATAGTTCAATTTTTCCTCTCCGCAATCCCGTTTTGCTCCGGGGTGCATGGAGCCGTCAAGTCACGGTGTATCCCATTATCTGCACAAAAATCATTAAACATCTTCGCTACGAACTCGCCCCCACGATCAGTACTCAATGCTTTGATCGAATGTCCACTTTCTTTCTCGACTTTGATCTTGAATTTTTTGAACTGTTTAAGACTTTCAGATTTCTTGTTAAGAAAACACACCCAACTCATACAAGTGTAGTCATTTGTAAGTAGGAAGAAATATGAATTACCTCCCATTGATTTTGTCTGCATGGGACCAACTAAATCAGCATGAATTAGTTGAAGAGGGTAACTCGTTTGCCATGTACGAGTGGGAAAAGATCGCCTAGTCTGCTTCCCAAAGATACAACCTTCACATTGATTTATAGCACCGATTGACCGGTCACCACATTATTTTTACTAAGTTGTTGCAATTCTTGCTCATGCAAGTGACCAAATCGATTATGCCACTTAGATGAATCATTTCCTTCAGCCATTAAAGCAGTATCTACTTTCATGTCAAGATTAAAGGGAAAAGTGTTGTTAGCTGCTAAGGGAACCATACATGTTACCATGCCAAGTGGACTTATTAGTAATTATGCAGGTATCATCATCAAAGAGTAGCTTATATCCATTCCTCATGAGCTGGCCCACACTCAATAAATCATACCCTAAAGCAGGAGCATACTGGACATCATGTACAACTTTAGATTGCCCATTTCGAAACACTAGCTGTATTACCCCTTTACCTTCCACATGAATACTCTTGCCATTACCCATCTTCAAATCCACTTTCTTTGAATCATCTAATTACTTAAATAGAGTTTTATGTCCGGTCATATGATTGGAGCATCCGCTATCGATGAACCATGCCCGGGGATGTCCATCTCCATTATGTGTGGCAAAGCAAAACGTAGGGTCATCTTTTTCTAAGTTGGTATCACCATGAGCCATGAAGAGTCTCCACTCATCATCATCATCATCTTGGTCGACAACAACATTGGCTTGAGGCTTGAACCAGCACTCGGATCTCATGTGACAAAACCTGTTACAATTGTAACATTGTATTCCATTTCTACCATGGTCGCCTGATCTTCCTCGGCATCTACCACGACTACCACACGTACATTGTCTTCCGCGACCCCTACCGAAAGAGGAATCTCCCTCTTTGGCCTGAAATGCATGCTCTTCTTCAGCATGCTCCACACTTCTGTTGACTCGTGCTTCATGGGACTGAAGTGAGCCCATTAACCGGCCGAATGTAAGTTTCGACAGATCCCTTGATTCCTCGATTGCTGTGACAACATGATCCCATTTGGTGGGTAAACTCCGCAACACTTTTTCCACCACATGTTGGTTAGACACTTCATCACCATATGCTCTCTTCTAATTCATAATCCGCATAACTTTTGATAAAAACAATCAGCAATGGCTTCATCGTCCTTCATCTGGAGAGTCTCAAACTCTCGGCGCAGCCCTTGCAACTTCACAGTCTTCAGTTTAGAGTCACCTTGAAACTCCGTCTGCAATTCATCCCATGCGTTCTTGGCGGTTGCGACAACAACAATACGAGAAAAAATGCTGTCATGCACAGCCTGTTGGATGAGGGCAAGGGCAAGGGCCCGTGCATCTTTCTTTTGGTTTTCCCGTAAACGAGCAGCATCGTCATCGTCTTCTGTGAACCCTCGTGAGACCAGATCCCAGAGTTCCTATGACCGCAGAACCGTTTTGACCCGAATACTCCAGAATTCATATCCCTCCCCTTTAAACACAGGAAGGAGTGGAATAACATTGGAGTTGGTACTTGCAGACGCCATGACTCACTTACACTCTTTTATGTTTTGGAAGCTCTCACAGATCTTGAACTCAAGCTCTGATACCACAATGTTGTTGTGATACCAAGAAAAGCTAAAATACTGGATGATCTTATTCAATGATAAAGCTGCTTTATATAGCAGATGAGTACAACGTAAACAAAGAAAAAGTAAAAGTACCTAACCACTTCTACTAAAGACTAGGTACTATCGTACAGACTAGGAAGTACACTTATTTAATAACGAAACACGTGCAAAATACAACTTTTGAATTATCTTCAACATAACATATTAAGAATTTTACGCAACCTGCCCTAACATAAAGTGTGTCGCACCTACTACAACGTGCGAGCATTCCCACTTGTAATTTATTTATTATAATTTAGCAGCGTAAAGTATTATTACCCTTTCTATATATACGAAAGTCTTAACCCACTTTTTATTTTGTTTGACCTGAAACTTAGTAACACAATGATTTATCTCCAATTCAACATTACCGTAGTCGGGAATTCGTGTCTAGTTTATCCCGTACAATATGCACGTGATTCATGTTTAAGCGATTGTGAAGAAAACTGAGATGATTCATGTGAGTAAACAAATTATCAATGTTCCTAATTCTTAATTCATTGTTCTTTTATGTTCATAAAAGCAACAAACAACTTCTTTTCCTGCTTCTAGAAATGTGATTTGAGGAAAATTAATGTGTTTATGTCTAGAAAAATAACAAGTGACAAAAAATTGACTTAAGAAAATGACAAGTGCAAAAAAAAAACCTTGTTTTATTAGATGTTATAGATTTAGTAAGTTTACAAGATGAAATTCTTTCTTATCTATAACATCTAATAAAACAAGATTTATTTTGCCATTTGTCCTTCTCTTAAGCCACTTTTTTGCCACTTGTCATTTTTATAGACCTACACACGTCAATTTTCCCTTCAAAAGGGTATTATAGTAATTTAAATACTCATGTAAATTTCTCTCTTATTAAAAATAAATACATTAATTGCCATATTTCTCTCTCTTATCTAATTTTTTTTAAAATCAAACTATTTTTTCATCTTTTGATTATAATCTAAATAACAAAAAAACTAAAGTTTTATATAATATGAAATTTACTAAAAAACTAAACATTTTTTTAAAAAAATAATTTAAATTGTTTTGTTTTGGAAAAAAATTATAAACATGTGAATTATAAAACATTCTTATTAAAACAATCAGAATAATTACAAACTAGAGTTTTTAAAAAACAAGATTTTCACAAATTTTTTTTTTATTTATAAAAAATCTTAAAACGAATGTTTAAAAATAAAACTATTTAGATAAGAGAGTTAAAAAAATGGTATAATTGTTTTACTTCTTGAACTATTACGTATACATAATTTTAATTATATTTTATATTAAAATATTATATTGTAACTATTAGTGTTTATTTTACACATATATTTTACGTTAGGCAAGGATTAGGTCTTTTCGAGAGTCTTTCCGGAGATACGAACGTATTTAAGTAATTGTCGTTCTATAAGACCATAATAAAAACACAATTTTTGTTTTTCTTATAAGCGAATACGATAAACTAAAATAAGCGTGAAACAATTGTAAACCTTATTATACTTACTTTCTCATTTCTCTATATTATTAATAATAATATTGAATACTAATAATATTACTCATAGCATTTTTAAATTAAAAAATACATAATTTAATAAATTAAAACCTATTTTTTTATTAAAAACACACTTTTAAAAAAAAATTTATAAAATACGGAATACAACGAAGTTTAAGAAAACATTTTTCTTAAAAAAATATATTTAAAAATCACAATTATTTTTATAAAACAAAAGTTTAAGAAAAATACATTGTTGTTTATTTAATTAGCTATTTATAAATAATTATAATCATATTTTATATTAAAGCATGATTTTATAAAGCATAAAATTTTATTAATAATTATTTAATATTATATTTATTCAATTCGTGTATTACACGAGTACTAACCTGGTTATTAAACAAATAAAAGTTTGATAAATAAAGGTTAGAGCGGTGAGTGGTATCCGTCCCAATTACAAAGCCCTGGCAAAACCCCTGGATCTGCGTCTCCGTCTCCGTCTCCATCTCCATCTCCATCCGGGGGGCTTGGGCGTGGTTGTAAGTGTAAGATGGTTGTGAGTGGTGTTTTGAGACTGAGAAAAGCCAGGAGCGGCGCAGGACATGTGAGACGGTGGTTCTCCTCCTCCTCCTCCTCCTCCTCCTGCTCATCATCCTCCAATATCAGGAGCGTGGCGGTGATTGCCCATGTGGACCACGGCAAAACCACTTTGATGATCGGCTACTCCGCCAGTGCGGGGCCCAGCTCCCGCATGAGCGCGCTCTGGACTCCAATCTGGAGAAGGAGCGCGGGATAACCATCGCCTCCAAGGTCACTTCCGTCTCCTGGAAGGACACCCACCTCAACATGCTTGACACTCCGGGCCACGCCGATTTCTACGGCGAGGTTGAGCGGGTCGTTGGCATGGTCGAGGGAGCCATTCTCGTTGTCGACGCTGGTGAAGGCCCCCTCGCTCAGACTAAGTTTGTTCTGGCTAAGGCCTTAAGACACGCCCTTCGCCCTATCCTGCTTCTAAACAAAGTCGATAGACCTTCAGTTACTGAGGAGCGGTGTGATGAAGTCGCCACTTTGGTCTTTGATCTCTTCGCCAATCTTGGTGCCTCCGAGGAGCAACTCGACTTCCCCGTTCTGTATGCTTCCGCCAAACAAGGCTGGGCATCATCAACATTCACCAAGAATCCTTCTCGTCCTGCCAAAAACATGTCACCGTTGCTTGATGCAGTCCTCAAACATGTTCCCCCGCCAACAGTCACTCTTGATGAACCTTTCCGAATGCTGGTTCCTTCACTGCTATCTTCCAATTCATGCTCTATATATACATATATATAACTTACTAGTTCTCATCATCCTAATTAAATCATCACCCACACACGAGTGAACAAAGTGGCATTGTTGAACGCCGTCATCGCCATGTGGTTGAAACTAGTCTCACTCTCCTAGCACAAGCTAAACTCCCCCAACGATTTTGGAGCTTTGCCTTTGAAACAGCCGTTTTCCTAATCAATAGACTTCCATCTCGTACTTCTTCAAATAAATCTCCATTCCAACACCTCTTCAATCACAAACCCAACTACTCATTCCTTCGTGTCTTCGGTTGTGAGTGTTTCCCTCATCTCCGCCCATATAATCGACACAAAATGGATTTCCGCTCTACTCCGTATGTCTTTCTTGGCTATAGTCCTAGCCACCATGGGTATGGTTGTCTTGACCCTACTAATGATCCTATATATGTGGCGAGACATGTGCGGTTCAATGAGGAAGTCTTCCCATTTCACTCTCCCCCACCATCACAACAACCACCCTCCCCGACTCCCTACACCTCTATTTACCCACAACCACCAACAAACTCTCCAGAACCCAACAACCCTCCTACCACCCCAACTGCTCCACCCACCGCTACCTTCTCTCTCAATCAAGACAACCCAACACCAACACCAACACCAACACCAACACCCTCTTCTCCACCCTCCACCCCTAACTCGGCTACCAACTTCAACCCTCTATCCACCCCTCCTACCTCTCCCACATCTACACCAATACCGCCTCCTCCACCACCCCCACCACCCCGTACCCGCCCACCCAACCTTCGCCCCAATCCCAAACGAACCATTCCATATAACCCCTCTGCATATCACACCTCTGTTTCCTCCAATACCATTCCCACCCCCACCAGCTTCTTTGTCGCTAACAAACATGAGGAGTGGCGCCTTGCCATGACTGAAGAAATTGATGCGCTACGTAAGAATGGAACATGGTCATTAGTCCCTTATGTTAAAAACACTAATCTTGTTAACTGTAAGTGGCTATACAAGTTAAAGGAAGATGCTCAAGGTAATATAACTAGCTACAAGGCTCGCCTTGTCGCGAAAGGTTTCCACCAACAGCCGGGTATTGACTATCATGAGACCTTCAGTCCGGTAATCAAATCAACAACCATTCGGACTGTTTTATCTCTTGTTGTAACTCAAGGATGGTCTCTCCGTCAACTGGATGTTCAAAATGCATTCTTACATGGAGAACTGAAAGAAACTGTCTACATGAAACAACCTCCAGGATTTGTGGACCCCACAAGACCGGATCATGTTTGTCTTCTTCACAAATCATTATATGGGCTTAAGCAAGCCCCGAGGGCATGGTTCTCTCAGCTATCATCGGTTCTTCAACAACGTGGGTTCACTGGTTCAAAAACTGATCCGTCCCTTTTCATTCTCAAAACCGGTGCCACATGTGTCTACCTTCTAATTTATGTTGACGACATCATAATCACCGGAAACAACCCCTTGGAAATTGACTCCATTGTCAGTCATCTAAGCTCCACATTTGCCCTCAAAGATCTAGGGCAACTTCACTACTTCTTGGGCATCGAGGTTCTCACTCAAGGCCGCAACTTGATTTTATCTCAACGCAAATACATAATGGATATTCTCAATCGATCGGGTCTCCTTGATTGTAAACCGATGAACTCACCTATGAGCACCTCCCAGATTTTATCCACCGACGATAGCCCCCTCTTTCCAGAACCTAAAAAATTTAGACAAACTGTTGGCGCTCTATAGTATGCTACTCTCTCTCAGCCTGACATTGCATTTGCTGTGAATAAAGTATGTCAGTTCATGCATGCACCAACAGAAAATCACTGGACGGCAGTTAAGCGCATTCTACGCTATCTAAAAGGAACCTCACACCTTGGTCTTATCATTCGCCACGACTCCAAGTCTTCTCTGCAAGCTTTTACGGATGTCACCTGGCAGCCAAGCCTCAATCACCCTATCCATGCATACTCTGACTCTGATTGGGCAAGTCGATCGTCGCTCCACGGGGGGATTTGCCATCTATTTGGGTTCGAATCTTATATCTTGGGCTGCTCGGAAACAACGCACAGTCTCCAGGTCCTCAACTGAATCAGAATACAAGGCAATTGCAGACACTGTAGCTGAACTTATCTGGTTGAAAGCTCTCCTTCTTGAACTCGATGTCCCAACAACAACTCCCACTCTATGGTGTGACAATCTGGGAGCTACCTATCTAGCAGCTAACCCGGTGTTTCATGCTCTCACAAAACATGTCGAGGTTGACTATCATTTCGTTCGTGAACAGGTGGCTCAAGGTCAATTGGATGTCAAGTTTATTTCCACGAATGATCAAATTACTGATGTCTTTACGAAGCCTCTGTCATCCCAAAGACATCTATTTTTAAGGTCCAAGTTGCAGGTCGTTCCCCGCCCTCAACTTGCGGGGGAATGTTAGAATATATATTCAGAATACATTTATTATTCAGAATATATTTAGCATTGAATGTGATAGAATATATATATTTAGAATATTGTTAGCATTGATTATGATAGGTATTTTCCTTTTATGTTTCTGCTCTATATATAGAGCCTTATTGTATTCTGTTATTCATTGAGAAACAATATTACAAGTTTAACTATATAAGTAGAGGGTTCTGGATGTAAATTTGATATCTATTTATATCCTTGTATTCAAAGCTGACAATATGTACAATTCCTTTTACCAAAGTTAATTTGGTATCAGAGCTAGGAAACCCTAGTCTCTTGCCGCCCCTATTATCACCAGAACACAACTTCCGATCACGATCCCTATTCTTCTTTTTTTTCTGAACAAAAACCTCCTGTTACATATGGCTATCACAACAGATTCTCTTCCTACCTTCACTTCTGCCGAGAAGACAGCCCATAACTCACACAAGTTTGGGCTCACGTTAACTCCTACCAACTACGGTCATTGGAAAGCCATGATCAAGCCGTTTCTTGTTACCAATGGCCTGTGCGGCTATGTTGAAGGCACTCTACGATGTCCACCTTCTGTTATTAAGACAACCAATACACCTGGGCAGGCTGATGTTGCTGCTGCAGAGATCCCTAACCCTAGCCATACAGCTTGGGTATCCAATGATGCTCACGTCCGGATGTTACTCATGTCCACTATATCAGAATCCTCATTTCAGCATGTTCAAGGGGAGACCTCCGTGATTTGTGGTTGTCTCTTGAACGTGCTTATGCTCCACACACTTCTTCACGAGAATTCACCTTGAGAACACAACTCCTAAAGATTATGATGAAGGAAAACTAGACATCTGCAACCTACCAATGTGCTTGCTAGGCAATTCCCGACAGCTTTTAATGAACTCTATAGTTTACTTGCTGATCACGACTTCATGACTAGGAAAACAGTCCCAGAAATTGCTCCAACCCAAGCTTTTACAACCTCTACAACTGCTGGAAATTATTCTGTTCAACCAGAAGTGATGCAAACCCTTCAACAATTGGTCAGCAAATTGGGTTTACAGCTGCAACCCACCTCGGCATCACCCCAACAATCCCCGCAGGCCTATTACACCAACCGAAAAGGAAACAACAGCCAAGGCCGGGGTGGACATTTCAACCGCGGTCGCGGTGGGCGTGCTCAAAACCACAGTTACAATCGTAATCAAGGAGGGGGAGGCAATCGGAGTTCAGGTCAATTTAGTTGGGCCTCGAATCAAGATACGGTGTATGGGACGTGTAACAGGTGTGGAATAGGTCATATCCCTTCCCAATGTCCGAATCGTGACCCATCCACTCTCTGGACACGACAACCTTCTGCTAATTATGCTAACTACCGCTCACAAGCATCTGCTACATGAATTTCGGACACCGGCTCAAGCAACCACGTAGCACAGGATCTGTCCGGATTTGACAATGCCGAGCCTTACTACGGTGATGATAGTCTGCATGTTGGTAATGGTACAGCCTTACCCATTTTACATATTGGTTCCTCTCGTTATTACTCACCAAACAAAACTTTTTCCTTAACCAACATTCTTCATGTTCCTCAAATCAAACGAAACCTTCTTTTTGTTCAAAAGTTCTGCCATGATAACAATGTTTATTTGGAATTTCATTCCACTTTTTTTGCTGTGAAGGACAAGTTTACACACAATACCCTCCTCACGGGTCCAAGTGATGGTGGTCTCTACTCTATCAATCTTCCTCCCGCTCAACTGGTCCCCAAAGTTGCTTTCTCAACCTCTCGTGCGTCTACTACCACATGGCATCAACGCTTAGGGCATCCACACCATCAATTTTTTCAGACTATGTTATCTAAGTATTGTTTACTGATTTCCAATAAAACATTTGATTTACATTGTAATTCTTGTTCTGTTGGGAAATCTTCAAAACTTCATTTACTATCTTCTGATTATTAAAGCAGTCATATTCTAGATTTAATATTCTATGATGTTTGGGGACCTGCACAGGTCACCTCCTTTGATGGTCATAATTATTTCTTATTATGTGTTGATCATTATTCAAAGTTTATGTGGTTATTTCGTTTAAAGCGTAAATCTGATGTGTTTGAGGTGTTTAAACGTTTTGTTACCATGGTAGAACGACAGTTTACATCAAAAATAAAATGTGTTCAAACTGATTGGGGTGGTGAGTTTAGAAATATTTCTCATTTTTTCTCCACAATTGGCATCATCCATCGTCTGTCGTGTCCTCACACCAGTGAACAAAACGATGTCGTGGAACGTCATCATCGATACGTTGTCGAGACCGGTCTCACTCTCATGGCACAATCCAATGTTCCAAAACATTTCTGGCATTTTGCTTATGAAAGGGCAGTTTACCTCATTAACCGGATGCCATCACGTACTAACTCAGCCATTTCCCCGTTTGAACTTGTGTTTAAACGGAAACCTGATTTCTCCTTCTTACGAGTTTTCGGGTGCCAGTGTTATCCTCACTTGCGACCATACAATCCTAACAAGATGGATTTCCGTTCCACACCATGCATCTTCCTTGGATATAGTACATCCCATCATGGGTATCGTTGCTTTGATCCGGAAACCGAGCATATGTACATTGCACAACATGTCCGGTTCCATGAAACATCATTTCCATTCCGCATCAAACCCATTGATCTCTCTTCCTCTTATTTGTCCAACCCTTATTTCTCAACCTATCCCAATCCTCCTCCTACTTCCACCACCACCGACCCAGTTCCACCTCCTACTTCTGTTACATCCACACCACCATCACAACCACATATCCCACCACCTGCTAACACCGACCCTTCTCCTATACCACCACCACCAACCACTTCACTTCCCACCCAAACTTACAGCCGCCGCCCTACACATCCACCAAATCTACTCCAACCGCCCACTTCTGCCTTTGATAAATATCAACACTCTAAATCTACCACCACTACCCAACAGTCGGCTGCCCAACAGCCACCTTCTACTCTTCCACCACAATCTAACCCTACCCAACGCTTTCGCCCATTCAATTTGCGACAAAATCCTTGGCAAACTACACCCTTTCACCATACTTCACATTACACAACTTCCACCTCTAATGTCACCAAACCAGCAAACTTTACTATTGCCAACTCAGACTCTCACTGGCGTAAAGCTATGGCCGAGGAATATTCGGCACTTATCCGTAATGGTACGTGGACACTTGTGCCTCGTCCTTCTGGGGTTAATGTGGTTGATTGAAAATGGGTTTACAAGCTCAAACGGGATCAAACAGGTGCAATTAAGCGCTACAAAGCGCGTTTGGTTGCAAAGGGTTTTAAGCAACAACCAGGAATTGATTATACACAGACTTTTAGTCCAGTGGTGAAATCCACCACTATCTGAGTTCTATCTCTTACTGTCACTAAACAATGGCCCCTTCGACAACTCGATGATGTCCAAAACGCTTTCTTGCATGGCGATTTGGTAGAAACAGTGTACTTATAGCAGCCACCTTGTTTTATTGATCCCACCAAACCTGATCATGTATGTTTACTTCATAAGTCGTTGTACGGCCTCAAACAGGCTCCCTGGGCGTGGTTTGAGCGTCTCTCAGGCTTTATTTGCTTTGGGGTTTAAGGGCTCTAAAACTGATGCCTCTTTATTTATTTACTCGGCTAATGGCATTTTGTTATATATGCTTGTGTATGTCGATGACATAATTTTGACAGGTAACCAACCAAAAGCAATCAAACATGTTTGGTGGTGTCATGCTTAAGTCATTCATTTCCCGTACAAGACATGGGCCCCTTGTCGTATTTTCTAGAAATTGAGGTGGCACCTAAAGGGGATGGCATTGTCCTCTCACAACACAAGTACATTCATGAGCTGTTAGATCGGACACGCTTGTCTCATTCCAAACCGGTCCCATCTCCGTGTACCACTAACGCTCATTTGACACTTGGTGATAGTGCCCCATTTGAGGATCCTGTTAAATATCATCAAGTTGTTGGTGCCCTGCAATGTGTTACCTTATCAAGACCCGACATTACTTTTGCTGTTAATAAGGTTTGCCAATTCATGCACTCACCTACTGTGAACCATTGGTCAGTAGTCAAACGCATTCTCCGGTACCTTCATGGGACTGCAACTCATGGTCTTCTCATCTCCTGTTCCTCATCCTCCACCTTACATGCTTACATCGATGCTGCATTCAACTCTTTGAGTGCCTTTTCTGATGCAGACTGGCCTAGATGACCGTCGATCCACGGGCGGATATGCAATATATCTTGGATCTAATCTAGTTAGCTGGTCTGCACGAAAGCAGAGAATGTATCTCGGTCATCTATAGAGTCTGAATACAAGGCGTTAGCTGATACGGTTGCAGAATTGAGTTGGCTCGAGACATTAGTACATGAGCTTCATATTCCAATGAAATCGGTTCCAAGATTTTGGTGTGACAATTTGGGGGCTACATATTTATCTGCCAATCCAAATTTTCACGTGCGTACAAAACAAGTAGAAGTCGATTTTCACTTTGTTAGAAAGAAGGTTGCACAAGGGAAATTATTAGTTCAGTTTATCTCAACAAACTATCAGATGGCCGATGTCTTCACAAAGCCGTTGTCTTCTCAACGTTTTCTCTTTCTGAAGTCCAAGCTAAGAGTCGATACCCGGCCTTAGCTTGAGGGGGAATATTAGTCAATATTATATATTAATATAAGTAGAGGGTTCTAGATGTAAATTTGATATCTATTTATATCCTTGTATTCGAAGTTGACAATATGTACAATTCCTTTTACCAAAGTTAATTATTGGAAATCGTCAAATCGCCATCTTTACATCTATTAATGTATACTAACTTCATTTATGTATACTAACTTCATTTATGATTGATTTAGACATATGATGGCATGATTGTTGGTGAACACTCACGAGACACAGATCTTGATGTAAGGAGATCTATGTTACTTTAATCTTAAGTATTATGACTTTATATCTAGTAGTTAGGAAATTAACATGTTAAGGATTCATGACAGGTTAACCCGGTGCGAAATAAGGCACTTACAAATATAAGATCTGCCGGGAATGATGAGAATGTGAAGCTGTCACCACCTCGCAAAGTTCGTCTCATTCACCTATTTTACCAACTCTTGATTATATTATTTGTTTTAGTCCGTTAAAGTCCCAATAGATGACCTAAATAGTTGTAAAAGAATTCCAAACAATATTTTCAATATGTTCGGTACAATGTATGCAGATGACACTTGAAGAAGCCATCGGCTATGTAGCATCTGATGAGTTAATTGAGGTCAGTTTATCACGACTCACTTCACTCATTAAGCTTATTTTTCCAATCCGAAGTTGGCTATTTCGACTTGCTTTTTAAGTAAACGTGTTGATTTGGTCTATGCTGTTAGAAGTTAATCCTAGTTGTGGTCATATGTGGAAGTTTTGGATGGGAGGGGATCGTAAAAAGTCTAAATTTTTTTTTATTTAGTATTTTTTTTTTGTTTTATTCAAGAGAAAATTGCATAAATGGTCTCCAAGGTTTGATCATATTGCTAGTTTGGTCCCCAAGTTTAAAAATTACAAATTTAGTCCAAACATTTGTTTGATCGTTGCAAATTTAGTCACCACCGTTAGTGTTAATTAGTTTTTAACAATGTGGGTACTAAACTTGCAATATGATCAAACCACAGGGACCATTTGCGCAACTTACATTAATACTTAAAGAAATTAGAAAATAAAATAAAAAAATCCATTAAAAGATTAAAAACTCAAATAAAAAGAATTAAATTGAAATTAAATTTTAAAAAATTAAATCTAAATAAAAATTAAAAAATCACTTAATAGGAGTTAAAAATACTTTATTAAATACTAGATATAGGCTCGTGTATTACACGGGGTTGTATAATAGAAATTATATAATTCTATAATATATAAATAATGTTACATAATTGGAAGTATTTTAATTACGTAGAAAAATAAAATAAAACTATAAATCTCTATATGAGTGTTGCTTGGTCATTAAGTCATAATATCTATAGAATTTCCAGAAAGTTATTCGAAAATACATAACTGCATCAACTTCCAACATAACATAACATTTGGAAAAAAATTAATAGGACAACCAACGCGATAGCTTTCTTTGACCTTCTTTATCTTGATCTATTATTAAGATCAAGTGTTATGCCCACAAATCTAGCTTGTAAAAACAACCACCAAAGAATTTCATAACAAATAACCAAATAGCCTACATTTGAAACCTAACAAGAGATAAAACTTAATAGCAGACACCTATAGTCTAAAGACTTTGTTAAGCAAACAGAGTTAGTCATAAAATCTGATTTATGCATCCCTATTGGATCGCTAATTTGGGTATAATATAACAGAAGACAAATACTAAAGCCATCAAATTACCACTTTAAACTACATACTACTATTTTAATGTCATAATATTAAGCTAAAATCCACTCTACATAGGTATCACATATTCAAGGTTTCAAACTTTTCTATTCACAAAAAAATAATGTAATTAAGATAGGTAGATAGGTGCATACCTTTCCCATTGTTAGGGATCCGGGTGTAAATCGACACACAAACACAATCAGACTGCGAGAGAAAAATAATAACAAAGATGAACACGCGAGATTTAACGTGGTTCGGTCGATGTGACCTGCGTCCACGGGCTGCAACCAGGATAATACTTTTACTGTTTTCTGCCTTACTCGTGAAGAATTACAAGTACAATACACGATATAAATAGGGAAAATTAGGGTTTACAACTTGGTCCCCAAGAAAACCCTAATGGGCTATAATTAAATAAAAAACGGGCCGGGTCTTTAATTTAATTAATCTTCCACGAATTGTATTCTAACACGAGCCCAAATCAAGACTCCACAAAACCCAACAATCTCCCACTTGGAGGCTTGATCATCTTCAAACTACCTTCCGCTGTGAACACTTGTACCTCTTGTAATCTTCCTCGTCTTCCTGGTTGCAGCGGCCTTCTCATCAGTTAAACTGAAGGCTCGTTGAAGCTACTTTGAGCTTCAACACATCATTCACGGCTGTATCTGCCTTTGACCCGTTCTCTGTCCCTACCGGCCCCGACTAAAAGAAACTGCCGGAACCTAAAACACCCTGAGAACAAACACTCTCCATATTTAGCAAGTAATCTTCTGAAGAGATTTTATCATATGGAGTAGTAGTTCTTTTAACCCATTGTCGTCTAGGAACTGGAGCGAAGCACTACCCGTGCTCCCATTGCCACAAAATCTTTTAACTGGTTTTTTGAACTTTTCCATGCACATTCACTCTGAATCTTTTCTCTGACTCTAGGTTTCTTACTTGCAAAGCAAACCTTTTTCTGCCCATGAGATTCTGTGAAATGGACTTTGGCCTTTTTTTGAATTGGTACGTCACTTCCTTCAGGCGGTAAACTAACCATATACAATGAACCCATTTTCTTTCCACGAGTAATGACAAGATTTCCTTTAACAACTTTCCACTGCTTATTCCCGAACTTAACCTCATGTCCCTGTTCATCCAATTGACCAACAGAGATCAATCACTCTAACATTTTTTAAAGTCCATGAACCAGCTGAAGTAACTAAATCCATGTCACCCATGCCCGTAACATCAAGAACATCATTGTTCGCTAGTCTTACCTTACCAAAATCACCTTCTAATAGATTCTGCAATGCTTCGCTGTTGTGGGTAGCATGAAACGAAGCTCTAGAATCCATGACACAGGAATCCAAACTACTCTCCACGTGACAGATTAAAAAATCATCATCTGATTAGTCTGCTATAGTATTAACTTCTTTTTGATAATTCGGACACTGATTCCTGAAGTGTCCCACGTGCTTACAATGCTTACAATTCCAACAGGTTACATCATTTCGAGCCCTAGACTGACTCCTTTTCCTGTTCTTCCTCCCACTACTTCTGTTATTCTTCCTTCCTCTCCCAACATTCAATAATTCACTTAAAGATTCACCTGAATTTCTTCGTCTGATGTCTTCGCTCCCACTACTTCTATTATTCTTCCTTCCTCTCCCAACATTCAATAATTCACTTAAAGATTCACCCGAATTTCTTCGTCTGATGTCTTCGCTCAGAATAATATCCCGAATCCCATTTAAAGTGAACGTGCTGGTGGAACTAGTAATCTCTAACTAGTAATCGCTGTAAAAGTACCAGCCTAGCTATCAGGCAATGAGGATAACAGTAGTAGAGCCTGAACCTAATCCTCAAATTTGATGCCAACTGACCCAAGTCTTGACAAAATTGAGTTCAAGTTGTTGATGTGCACTGTAATTGAACTTCCCTCTTTCATCTTTGTATTAAACAACTCTCGAATCAAGAAAACTTTATTTGCTGCTGAAGGTTTCTCGTACATATTAGATAACGCATCCATGATACCTTTCGCTGTAGTTTCCTTTAGAATGTTGAACGCAACATCCTTTGTCAGCGACAACCTAATAACTGCCTTGGCCTTTTTATCCAAAGTTTCCCACTCTGTTTGTTCCATCGTTTCTGGTTTATCACCCAAGACAACATCCAAGTCTTTTTGAACAAGCAAATCCTCCATTTGCATTTTACACCAACCGAAGTCTTTTCCATTAAACTTCTCAATTTGAAGTTTTCCGCTGTCAGCCATTATCTCAAACTATAATCTGTTTACTAATCGAGTCAAGATTGAAAATAGTGTCAAACACAACTGTGGCCAGCTGCCTAAACTTGAGTGTTGTTCTATTGAGCACTATCCTTTTACTCGGTCTTAAAAAATAGTAAACAAACTAGTACAACAAACACCTGAGAATTCTCGACTTTGAATCTATGTAACTTTTGAAACTTCTCGTCGATCGTTGGATAATGGCGGCTAGCTGCCTCCATCGAAACCCTAGATTGACAACCTTTTTCAGTCGCGTTGTGTTTCTCCGGTGTGTAACGAGCCTAAGCTTTGATACCACTTGTTAGGGATCCGGGTGTAGATCGACACATGAACACAATCAGACTGCGTGAGAAAAATAATAAGAAAGATGAACACACGAGATTTAACGTGGTTCAGTCGATGTGACCTACGTCCACGGGCTGCAACCAGGATAATACTTCTATTTTTATTGCTTTCTGCCTCACTTGTGAGGAATTACAAGTACAATACACGATATAAATAGGGAAAATTAGGGTTTACAACTTGGTCCCCAAGAAAACCCTAATGGGCTATAATTAAATAAAAAAACGGGCCGGGTCTTTAATTTAATTAATCTACAACGAATTGTATTCTAACACGAGCCCAAATCAAGACTCCACAAAACCCAACACCCATCTCCAAGTACACTACAACTCTATTCGTGAGGAACAAAATATCTCCATAATCAAGTTCAAAGGCATTAATATATTACATAATAGCAGTTTCAAAATATCCTTCTTGTAAGCAGCATTACCAGCCTCTTTCTGCTTTTACGCGTGCACTTTCTTCTCTTTGCATAAAGTGTTAACTAAGATTGAGAGAGATTGAAGTAATAAATGAATAGATACTTTTATCATCTGTGTGGCGATGTATTAATTCTTTCACTTGCAGCACACAACTTAGTAAATACAAATTCAATTATCCTTTCACTTCATATTTAAGAAAACTATATGATTTCATATCACAGTCAGATTATACGTACTTATGAAGTTCTAATTTCATATCATGTTTTCGTAAAGTTTCACCACCACATTATTAAAATTGTTTTGCTTGACCCATCATTCCCTAATGTCCTTTTTGTTGCTTTTGGATGATTTCATACTTATTTCAAATTGAGTAATTTGTGTATCCTCAAAGTAAAGCAAATAGAAAACATAACTAAATGTAAGCGACTGCAGTCAAAACATACAATAAAGGCCTACTTACTAAGCCCAAAGATATACCATGTTCAATAAGGAATATTATCAAACACATAGAGTGCATTAGTGAATGAATCAAAAAGAATACATGTTGATCAATTCAACCCAAGACATATACTTCTTTTCCCCAGTAGTTATGTTAGGGTTCTTAATTAGTGTCACTAATCATAATTTGATATTTTCCCTCCTAGAAACAATGAAATCCTCACTATTTCAAACAACGAACCAAATTTTTATCACACATAAAAAAAACTCTGAGCTTAATCACATTTGTAAACAATGAATTTCAACGGTAAACATTGAGAATCATACATGCTTTGGCCTTTGCATCAACGAACAAAGGTTTACGATCGGATAAAGCCCAAAACAAACATAGTTTAGATAAGGCACAGTGATTTCAAAATTTGATTTGCTCCTAATCGAAAAGCCTAAAACGAAGCAAAACAAATACATAATCAAAATAACTGAAATTGAAATATACAAAATAACCATACCTGATCGTTAGATTATTGCAAGGCAAATAAAGATTGGGTGATCGAAAAGCCTAAATAGATGCAAAACAAATAAGAAATATGTATGTGAGGTTTCGAAATCGATCGAGCATGTAAGAATACTTATATTTAAATAAAAAATCAAAAGGAAAAAACACACCTAATTGCAAAGAATCGTATAAGGAAGAGAAACCTGCTATGAAGGTTTAAGGGAGAGGCGCTAGTAGCAGCTCATGGAAACTAAAAGATCGATTTAGGGTTTTGATGAAGCACAGGTTAGTTCGCAGCCGGATTTTTAGTATCGGGTATAATGACCCGTGTGTAAGTATATACGGGTTAAATAACTTTGGGTGGGAAATTAGATGTGAGATTGCATGTGAGAATGACATGTGGCAATAGATGTAATCTTTTATTAAGACTAGTAGGGACCCGCGTGATGCGGCGGCAGTGACAATATATAACTAAGAAGTGTCATTGTTAACTTCATCGAACTTATAGAACCACCGTCATTACTATCAATTCCCCTACACTTCAACAGTCGTTAAACTCAACTATTCATTTCATTAGATTTTTAAATAGTATAATAGTTTGTATCTATGTTTTTATGCGACACAAAGAGATAAGTATGTGTTGATTGTGGGAGGCCTCTACAACTCCTCCCGTAGAACTTTAAATCAATGAAAAAAGCCTGTCGTAGATAAAAAAATGGACGGCTTTAATTTCAAATATTCACTATTCCTCATCATACTCTTTTATAATTTTTTTCTCCTTCGCTACACGACGGGAGTTTTTGTTGTAAAAGTAAAAAAATAGGCTGTTTGAAAAAATGGATTGGTCACACCCTAAGGAATTCTAACCTAGTTGTGCGCTTCAACCAACATTGGCATACCAATAAGCCAAGAAATCCTTGTGTTATTATTCTCCTTTTTAAAATTTTATATAGAAGTTTATATATTTGTAAATGTACAATTCAACTTTAATGCAAAACCTGTTACAAACAAGCATTTTATAAAGTCAACTGAAATGTACCAAGGCAATTCAGTAAACATTAGTGAAATTTAAAACGTATGTAACATGTAAAAGCGACTTGCAATGAAACAATATGTTCATGTTAAGTTCACAAATTAAAAAAATAGCTAGGGGTTAGAATTCTGGAAATGATGTGTACCCATGATTAAAGCTAGATGCAGATCTTCCAATTTTGTTTGCCCAGCAAAATATAGACTTTAACATAACCTTTGATTAAAAGAAGTTAAGTAATTTGAAATGGGATTCCGTTCACATATATTACCTAAAGGTGAGAAAGTAACAAAGAAGGTAAATTTAATAAAAACAAAAAGAAGACTTTGACATACCCTTTGATTAAAAGAACATCAATGAATTTCAAGTAGCTTCCTGCAGATGAACATAAACAAGGAAAAAAAGGGACGTCATGCTTCATTCCAATTTTAAATTTCGATCTTTAAGTAGCTTCCTACAAATGAACATAAACATATTGCTAAAACAAACAAGATAATGCGTAAACTACCATTTGCAAAAATGATACTCGCTTAGAGATAATCGTTAACTTATGAGAAATCATAGGAGCAAGATAACATAATTATACTTCTATTACTCAAAAAAGAGACATACGGGGAAAGTTTTCAACAATTCTTCTTGCCTTTGCGCATCAGCCTTAGTGTCTAAATATCAAGAATGTTTCAAAGCAATCAGCTGCTCCACTTAGTGTTGGCTATTAGAAATTCATAACACCAAGAAAAATTAGTTGAAATTATAGCTTATTTATTGGGGGCATTACACAATGATGCATCGTTTAAAAGGTCAAGCTACACAGAATAAAATTGAACATTAATTGGACAGTGATGTGAGATCTTATTAAGGAACAAACTTTAGCATCACTAAAAATGTAATATTAGCAACGAACCAACTTCACACTTTATCAAATTAATGTGGGGTTTATGTATACATTATTCTGATACTCATTTTACAAAAACTGAAAAGAAGAAACTCAAAAATAACAAACCAATCCATATATATGTATGTAAGTTGATATATCGTGTTTAGACTATAAACACCTTGCAGATGGAAAATTGTCCTTTGTGCATTTCATGCTAATAAATCAAGATGATACTAAACAGTAAACACAGTTTAGAAATGAATAATATGTGATGGGTGAAGAAGCTGAACTCACCAAAGCCAACACATATAAAAGCGGCATACTAATAGACTTAGCAAAACTTAAACCATGTTGCAAATAGAAACCACACGGTTGAATACATCATACCAATGCGAGTTGTCTTTTTATTAAAGTTTGCCCATTTGACCCGTTCAATAAAATTTACTCATTTGGCCTTTTAAAAAAGATTACCCATTTGACTTGTTCACCCATTTGGCACGTTTAAAAATTTTAAAATATATTATATTTAAATTTTGGTGTGGCTTTAAATGATAGCATGATGGTTTGGCTAAAACAAAAGTTACTGATCGTGAATGAAAAGTATATTAGGCTACTCATAATGTTACTAAAAAATTTAGAACACTTTATTGAATCTTAAAAAAGTACATAGGTGTAAATAAAAGTATAAAACATAGAACATGAATGGAACACTTGTTTTCCCAAATAAATTAGCAATAACCTAAAAAAATTACTAATAGACTCATCAAAACTTTAACTATGTTGGAAAGCAAATAGAAACGACAATTAATGCATCGTAAAAATACATCATACCAATACCAGTTGTCTTATATGGAACACAACTAACCAATACTGTATGATCAAAAAAGACTAACCTTTCAAAAATAAGATCTAATTAATCGGATGAAACAAAAGCAGCAGCTACCACTTACAAAGCGATGGTCAACAGAGTTAAAAGAGATTCGAACACAAAGGACGTGTAAAACAGCCACATCAACAAACAGAAATAAACGATATTACCAAATTTGAGGCGTGAGCAAACTAAGAACAAAAAACATACTGATACGATTCCAAAGAATTAGGTCAACCCAGTTGGGTCTATCCAGTAGATATTCAAGTCCATTTTTGACCCATTTAACCTCAATCAAATTAGTTAGCTGTTGAGAGGGTTAGTTGGTAAATGAGCAGCTAATGTTTAGGGGGTAACTGCAGCAGTTACTTTTGCTATTTAGGTTTATTTAAGTCTTGTTTTCTAGCTATATGTTTTTGTCTTGGTTATTTGGATTACATGTGACTTGTAATAGGAGAATTGCCCTTCTCGAATCGGGCCAACTATCCATCTATTTATCTTTTATTACATTAGAATTCTCGAGTTCTATCATTTGGTTCCATTGCCGGGAAACGATGGCACCTTTTACCCGGAGTAGTCCACCCGAGGGTAGCGGTTCTAACCTTGGTTCTGTTGCTGCCCAATTGGCAGCCATTGCTGCTCGATTAGACTCTCTTTTATCTTTGAAGAATGATGTTGCAGAACTCAAGATTTTGATGTATGGAATCCACTTCTGGTGCAACAGTCAGAGTGGTGATTATGAATGTCACCCATGTCTTGATGATGAATTCAAGGATGACAAGGAACCTAAGGGTGAACCTCAAAGTCCAGAGACAGATTTAGTCAAGAAGGGTTGTCCAGTGACAGATCTGATCAAGGAGGACTGTATCTGTGATATTCCCATGTTTGAAGTCGTAAGAGTTATGGAAAGCTGTGATCTTGAAGTATCGGATGAGAAGCATGTAGGAGATAATCAAAGTATTAAAGAGGAAGATGAAGTCTTATGCAAGGACAAGCTGGAATGGTTTAGATATAATGATCCAGATGTCAATTCTAGTTGTCTGGGTATGCCAATAAAGTTCACAGACCTATGTATAAAGGTGAAGGAACAAGCCACCACTTATGAAGTTATTATGGTGTTGCTGCCCCAGAATGAAATTATAAATGCAAATTTGAAGCGTAGGGAAATCAACCTTCAATCACAATTCATTTTGGTTCATCAATGGGTTTATGAAGCGAGTCAGCCTACAATTGAATGGCTTATTGCCTGGCACAACAATTCCCTTCTTTCCGACTTGAGGACAAGTCGTTTCTTCAGGCGGGTAGTATTGATACGATTCCAAAGAATTAGGTCAACCCAGTTGGGTCTGTCCAGCAGATATTCAAGTCCATTTTTGACCCATTCAACCTCAGTCAAATTAGTTAGCTGTTGAGAGGGTTAGTTGGTAAATGTGCAGCTAATGTTTAGGGGGTAACTGCAGCAGTTACTTTTGCTATTTAGGTTTATTTAAGTCTTGTTTTCTAGCTATATGTTTTTGTCTTGGTTATTTGGATTACATGTGACTTGTAATAGGAGAATTGCCCTTCTCGAATCGGGCCAACTATCTATCTATTTATCTTTTTATTACATCAGAATTCTCGAGTTCTATCACATACCTCGTACTATGTAATATCTTCTTAAATAAACATTTTATTGAAGTTTATCCATTTGACCCGCTCAATAAAAATGACTCCTTTGGGCAGTTAAAAAAGTTACCCATTTGACCCGTTTAATTTTTTTTTTAAAATATATTATACTTCCTGGATTGAATAATCAAGTTGCTATGATTGGTATATAAATTGAAAACATGTTAGTAAAGAAGAATGCCATATAGATTAACAATGTTTACAGATAAACTTACATAAAGTTACGAATAGGTCAATTAGATCGGTTGATAAGGCATAATTACTAAAGAGTGCATATACTTGATACAAATACAAATTACTTTGGTGTTTATGTAATAGTGTGCCTATGAAGATAAGTCTTATGCTCTTGATGTGCTAACATACATGCTACACCAACAACACATAGAAGCTGATGTGGAAACACCGGAGGTCTAAACAATTATAATCTCATTCAATTACAAAAGAAGTTATACGTATAATGTGCAATCATTTCAATCTGAGTTCGGATAAAATGATTAGTAAGTATCAAGTATAATAGCCAAAATATCCAAAAGGGGTTTCCCTCAGCAGAACTCAATTGATGCAAGCATCAAGAAGCTATATGACTGCATACTATGATATATTTCATACAGAACCTAAAACTTTTAGTAACAAATAAGGCCCTACATATTCAAATATGAACTTGCAAAATCTACCACAGGACAACTTAAAGAAACATAACCATGAATCAAACAAAACAGTGAATATGCTAAGTAGCTAAAGTATTTGCAAATCTTATAAAAAGCGGTATTAATTTATAGCATAACATGAGGAACTATTAACACACAAAGCAATTTAACAAGAACCCGTTTTTACATACAATCAAATATAGCCTCAAGAATATAAAAATAAAAATGTTCTACGACAAATCTATCACCAATGAAGCTCACATAAGAAACTAAATAAGTTACCTTATCTTTGAGATCTTGCATGATTAAATATCACATATATTATCTATATGATCAAATAAAATTGAACTATAACTTGCTATTTGCTACCTGTTAAGCTTTGGGGTTAGGTATTTCTATTGGGATTGCATCATAGCCCTGCCCGCAAAGAGAAGAAAGAAAGAAACTATTTTGTTACTATGTTACTAAAACTGAAATAGACCAAGAAAACACCTCAGTCTAGTAACAAAATAAGACGAATAGTTCATGCAAACAAATATATTTTGATAAATTTACATTCTATTGAACATAAGTCTTGCCAAGTTAATGAATATGCGCATTCATATTCACTACACCAAATAATTCAAATCAAACACTCCTGTTGGTAATATAGCGGGTATAACAAGCATTGGTATATTATAATGTTTCGCACACTAACACATTTCAAATGGGTCAATTCAGATAAGTATCCACACTTGCTATAGTAAGAAATCATTGTGTATGCAACCTAAATAATATTCACCTGATAATGCAACTGTATGAGTAGGGACCAAAGCATACAACCGGTGCACACTTTATGAAATCATAATAGCCAAAACCTTGCCATGGGTCGTGGGATTGAAGGCTCAATTTCAGGTTTCATCCAGATTTTAATTGGATTTCATTAAATCACGTACAATTGACCACAGGTCTGTTTGGGACGCATTATATATCTTTGGAAAGCCCTGTGTGTCTATTTTCTACAGATTTTTGGTTTTAAGGGTAACACCCACTCCAAGCTGAGGAAAATATCAGTTTATTAAAGCTGCGAAAAACTGAATAACCTAAATAAAATCAAATCAACTTCCATATGATCTTAAGCCATTTGTGGTTCTAAACACAACTTAAATGTGGAGGCAAAAGGCATAGTTATGCATCCACACATGGGCTGAAGTTTTAAAAATGATCATTTTAAAACTATAAATTTCATATTTCCATATTTTAACTTTTAAAGAAAAGATCAGAATTTTGGTAGAGGAGGTGAACATAAATCAATATGCTTCAAAGCAACTAATAACATAATCGAACCAAAATTTGTTGGACCAAAAGGCATCGCACCAAAATCAAACACCAAAACCGTTATGCTTGCCTGAATCGAACAGTAATATCGTTGGGTATTAAACCACAAAGTATTCTACATTAGGGAACCTAAAACTCTTAAAACTCGATAACTGCTAAACTCTTGAAACAGAAACATTACAACAGCTGAAGAACACGATTACAATAAACAAAAAGAAAATGAAATCATCAAAAATGAAATGTGATTACATGCTTCTCTAATCTCTTACAACTCTCTACATTTTTGGAATCGGAGATACAAAGATGTGTGACTTTACGGAACACAATTGCCCGCTCACTTGAAAAAGCCTGCCCATTTGAATTGCATCAAAACCCAAAAAACAAGCCTCTTTCATGCTATGTAATAGATATGGAGAAGAAAAAGAACATCTGATGACTACTTCTTTTGGTAGTTGGTTCTCTGAGAAAAAGTTCGATATGTGGGTTCTTTTGGTTGTGAAGGTGATGGTGATGGTGATGGTACCTGATCATTTTTCTTATGCTTAATGAGTTGTAAAGTATGTAACACAACTTGTACATCTCTTAAAATTAAGTGAAAAGACAATATTGTCCTTTTCATATGCTTATTAATTTATATCTATATTAGTATATAATACATATTAGATGGATAAAATGATAATTTTATTTAAAGTGTAAGACACTTATACAATATTTTAAACATAGATTATAAGTGCTTTATGCAATAATTCCACTTTTGCTCATATTTAATTAACTTCTTCTAATTATTGTATCATTTAATACACATTATTAATACAATATTTAATAATATAATATTATTTAATTCACTTCATTAAGTTTTATTATATAAATAAAAATATAAATTGACATTTAAATTTATAATTTTTTTAATTTATAATTACTAATCATACTTTTAAAACTAAAGTTTTATTTTATTTATCAATAATATAAATTGATATTTAAATTTATAATTACTAATCATATTTTTTAAAATAAATACAATTTAAATTAAGTATTTTTTATTTAAATACTTACATCTATACTATTTTATAATAAATCTTTCTGTATAAAGATGTAATTTTGACAAGCATAAAAGTTTTAACTCAACATGTACGTACAAAGGAAGGCAAGACATTTAAAAGAGGTAAAATACAAATTGATTAAGATATTAAGACACTTTAATGGCAATATGGTAAATTTATCAATTAAATTTTATATATCTTCGTATTTTTGCCCTTGTCTCTTTCATGTATTTAGTAAACATTATTAATACATTATTTAATAATATGATATTATTTAATTCACTTTATTAAATTTTATTTTATTTATGATTGACATTTAAATTTATATTTACTAATTATATTTATATTACTAAATATTATTTAAATTAAATATTTAACTATATATATATATATATTCATGTCTACAATAACTATAATACTAATATTTTTTTAGAGGTATATTGTGAGTTTAATAATTTTTATATTTATCTATATCTTTTATAATAAAAGTAAAATGAGGATTAAATGATAATTTTATATATGGATTAAGACACACATATGAAAAGTCATGATCAAATTTTAAAAAATTAACCATTTTATTTCATTTATACCCTAACAATAAAGTATGATATATGATGCTTATAATATAAATACTAAAGCGTATACACGTGGCCAAACAAAAATGCCATTGACTTTCAATTCTGTTCATTCACTGCGATTGAACACTAATCCCTCTTCCCCTTTCCCTGGCCGGCTGTTAAAAGTTCAATAACAATCAAGATGGTAATTTGTTGTGACAATTTATGCATTAACTTTCTCCGGTCTATGCAAATTACTACCGAAAGCTGCCTCCGATGATCATAAAACTCTAACCTACATTCATAAAACGAAACCCCCTAAAATCTAGGTAATAAGTGATTTCCGACTACAAATACCACCCATGCTTTCACTAATCTTGTTGAGATAATATAGTTTCTTAAAGATTTTTGTAATATACGTAATTGTTTTCTTTCATTCAATTTTTTCAATAATTATATTTTGAATTTTTAATTTACATTATAACGCACTAAGCCGTTACTAACTAAAATCGAATTCTCAAAAATTCACGCAACAGCCGTACCGCCGCAACGCGCGCGCATTTCCACTAGTATAGTATAAATAGATACTTACATAAAAGTTAAAAATAACACTTATTTTTACCTCTGTTAAAAACACTTTATTAAATATTCTTATAATTTAAGTTTCTAAATAGTTAGAAGAATTAATAAAAGAACTTTAAAATTGTAAGTTCTAATAATTGCAAGTATATATATACGTGTGTGTGGTTGTACATGTCTAAATGGATAATTTTTAAACAATTTACCATTGGTATGGTTTTTAGAAGTATTTAAAATTAATAAATTTAATTTTTTAATAATTTAATATATGTTTTAAGATTTTTCCTTAAAACATTTAGATTTTAAAAGCATTAAGTATTTAATCTTTTAACTACAATTCCCTATCGCGATATCACAAAAAGTTTATAAACCTTGTGAGCGTTAACACGACCTTGTTTTTTATTACTTGCTTTGAAAATGTAGTTATATTATTAAGCGTAAGATTCCTAAAGTATTTTCTAAGTTTTTATTTGTAATTCTTATTATCGTATATAATAAATCAATTTTATTAATTTTTAAATATCTATGTTGTTTCTAAATATATTTATAAAAAATATTTATGTAGTTTCTAAATATTTTGTACAGTTTAAACTTTAGTAAATGTTATATTTAACTTTTATTTAAATTTAGATTTTCAAAATATATTCGTTTTTTAATCTTTTTATTTGATATTTTAATCTTTTATTAGATTTATTTTTGTTTATTTTTTGATTTTTATAATTATAGATATAAGTTGCAAAGATGATCCTTGTGGTTTGATCATATTGCAAGTTTAGTCCTCACATCGTTAAAAACTAACCGACACTAACATGGGGACCAAATTCGCAACTATCTAACAAATGTTTGGAGTAAATTTGTAATTTTTAAAATATGGGGACCAAACTTGCAATATGATCAAACATTGGGGATCATTTATGCAATTTTCTCTTTATTTAGGGTATATAGTTTTATGTTTTCGCAGTGAATGGGTTGTCATTCCAACTTAAGATTAGTATGAAGAGGTTTATTTTCTAAGAGTTTAATGTGCTTTTTTATCTAATGAAAAGAATAGAGTTGTGGGTGTGTTTTCCGGTAAAAGATGCTGCTGTTTTTTGCCTCTCTTGATATGAAGAGGCTTATTCTCTAAGAGTTTAGTGTGGTTTTTTATCTAATGAAAAGAAACGAGTTGTGGGTGTGTTTTCCCGTAAAAGATGCTGCTGTTTTTTGCTTCTCTTGATCCGATTGTCTAACATATGCTTTCACGCAACGGCTTAATGATCTAATTTTTATGGAGGGTCGAATCGGTCTTGGGGCCAGAAATGGTTTTATTAAAATAATAAAATTATCATTGTAGTTTTATAGGTTTCTAAACGTAAGTAATTTATTAATCATTAAAAAAATTCACAAAAATGACAAAAATGAGTGTGGGTTTGGTCTGGCTCGACCCTTTGAAATTCATCTTTTCTGAACCATTACCCACCTCACCCGATCTTCTAACTCATCATATCTTGGATCGTTACGACTAGTTCATCGAGTATGGTTTAGCTAAGTTTTTGAAATTTGAATCTGATGAACAGGTTACACCTCATCATATCCCGGTTGAGAAAGAGATATTTGGATGCGAACAAGCGTAAAACAATGAGTAAAAGGCCGAAGGAGTGAGTATTGAAACATGAAGAAACCTGGAAAATTTTGAGTTTCATGTTTTGATCCAAACTCATACATCACCAACATTTTATCACATATTCATGAGAGATAATAGAACTTTAAAAGAAATGTTGTAGCTCATATTCTTATATCTACACTAGCAGGGTTAGAGTCACGCTTTCCCACGGCTGATTCGATTTGAACTTATGTGAAAACGTTGTTATGGTATGTTCGAGGTTTAAACATTTATAAACGTGTTCACATATAATCAAATATTTAGGCTAGTATACATATATATAAATACTAGTGGGAGTCGGATTTAATGATTAATAGTTAGATGTAAATTAAACCCTTTTGATTTGATTTTTTTTTCACTTAGGCTTTTATATTAATAGGTAAAACATAAATTAAACCTACTTTTTTGTTTTAAAATAAGTTTCACCTCAAAGTTAATCAAACTAA
Source organism: Flaveria robusta (assembly GCA_025506415.1). Classification (NCBI taxonomy): domain Eukaryota; kingdom Viridiplantae; phylum Streptophyta; class Magnoliopsida; order Asterales; family Asteraceae; genus Flaveria; species Flaveria robusta. The sequence goes on from CM046460.1 coordinate 20,787,826, forward strand.
ATTCATATAATTTTGTTACAATTATATTTATTATTATTGCTTATTGATCTGCTTATTATTGATGTCATTTTAGTTTTTTTTTTTTCAATTTAATAAAATATTTAAAAAATATAAGTTTAAAGATATCATATTTCATCTTTTAATTATTTATTAAAATGAAGGACAAAAAGAGGTTTTATATAGTAAGTTTTAATGAGTAAGATACAATTAATCAATGTATGAAAATGATATTTTTTGATTTTATTCTTATTGTAAGTATTACACTTACACACTGATCAAAGAGCTCTCAGCATCCATATGTGAAATATATGAAAGTTACTTTAGAAGATTTTACACATTTAGTAGTGGGCTCATTTGGACTGTGTTATTTATTAATGGGTTGCATAAAAAAGTTTAGCTAAAAGGGAAACAAGTCAACACAGTTTATAAGCACACAATCTGTGAAATAGATTTGTTCATAGATTATTGTTTAATTAGTTCTGTGTTTGTTAATCAGTTAATGCTTAGTTTTTTATTGAAATTAAAAATGGACACAAGAGAGTTGAAAAAAACTGACAAGGCGCATTTTGACGTGCTTAAACCTGAAGACCGTTTAACCGGTTACCAACATGGTTGTAAGAATCACTAGGCGATAGTCTGGTCGTGGGTATCGACTACCGATTAATCGGATTGGAATATTTATGTGTAATTTTCTGTTTTATATTTACACATAATTTTATAAAAATGTTTAGTTTCATATATATATATATATATATATATATATATATATATATAGGGTAAGGAACGGTTGTTAACCCACCTTTATTGCGATAACCCGTTAACACTAATGTAACAAGCACTTACACCATGATTATGTAGTTTAACTAACTATACACAGCGTTACACCACTGATTTAACAATTTTCCATCCATTTTTTAAAAAGTTTCACCATTTTTTTGAAACCGTCTTAACTTTTTTGTATGATGTTATTTTTTTATAAAAATTACACCATTAAATAGATAATTTTAATATCTTTAATTCGAGTATAGTCTTGCTATATTTTTTTAAAATTTTTTTTAACGTTCATTGTGGACCACTAGTTTACAACTGTAACTCTAACTTACAGTGATGACGTGGTCTGCTGTGGACTAAGTGTACAACTAAAAGTGTACAACTAAGTGTACAAGTAAGAGTTACGTACATGTATGGGTTATGTATATGTAAATACGTGTTACTAAGTGTACAACTAAAAGTTACGTGTATATAGCTTCTATAGGTACGTATATGTAAGTGTTTCTTCATTATGGACTTTCTTTGGAGTTTATATTGAAAAACATATAATGATCTTGAAACATAATGTTGAAGTTTACTTAAATATACTTTAAACAATTTAAAAGTTAAATCAATTATAAATTATGTAATTGGGTAGTGGTGGTTTTCATGGTTTTTAATTATAAACATGGTTTTTATTTGATCCCTCCCCTATATTTATATATATATATATATATATATATATATATATACTAGGTTATCAACCCGTGTGATACACGGATATGTGTATTAACAAACATTTATAATAAATAAATATATATTATATTTTTTTTACAATGTTTTATTTACAAATAAATATCATAATGACTATTTTACTTCAAAAGTTTAAAAACATCAATTTCAATCCAAAGTTTATTATTTTGGATTCAAGTAAAAATAACTGATAAAACTTTTAAACTCAAAATTGAAACAACATATTAAATTTTTGAAAGTTAATTGATATTTTTAATCTTTTAAAACAAAATAGTTAGTTTTGTTAAATCTTAAGGAGAAAAATCAAATTTAACTCTAAACATTAATTAATATTACATATACCTGGTTTCTAATGTTACTACAAAATCCTACAACCAAACATACCAGAGAGGGCCACCATTTAAAATTTCTCCATTTTACTTTTCTCAAAGGCATGCAAATGTATATTTATTGCATATATCACCACTGCCTTAATTATCACCGCAATAGATAGTTTTAGAAGTTGTCTGAAAAAAAAGGTGCCAAGTTTTAGAAGTAACCTTATAGAGTTGAGGGTTTGAACAAAAGGTGCCAAGTTTTAAAAGTTACATTATAGATTTGAGGGTTTGAAGCCAAACTGATTAGTAGTCCTCTAAGGCTGATAAGTTCAAATGGATCGATCTATGATGATATTGTAATTCAATGATCAATTATATGGACAAAGTAATCAACAAAAGCAAAATACTTCAAAAATTCATAGTGATTTCATTGAAAGCAATTTGCAATCGGATACAATGTACAGAGAGAGTTCTAAATAAAATTCTCAAAAGTCTTTCTGCACATATAAACAATATCCTATTTATACTAACAATGAAACTAAGGAACATATATTTACATAATAAGTCCCTATACTATGACAAAAACAAAATCTAAAGACTAAATGCTAATCTTCAAGAGCTCCAACAATACTCCCCCTAAGATTTGCATAGTCTTCAGTCAAAAAAATCTTCAGGTACTTCTTTGATTTTAAACATTGGCTTTTCTTTGTATATCTCTATCTCTTTTAAAGCTTTCTTTATTGCAGACTTGAATTTTGCTGCCAAAATGCCTTGTTCAGGCTTTGATTCATTAGCCTTTATTTCCATAGCATCCATTACCATCAAGGTTTCTTTTGACAACCCTGTAATATCAATGTTTGCATAAAATTCTAATGGATCTTGATTATCCTTTGTATGTATCTCTAACACTCCTTTGCTTGATATTCTCATAAATTCTATATTATGTACATCTTTCTTGACAATATTTGCATAAGCCAGAGCTTTGCTCAACGAAATCCGCTCCATGGCTGCATTCATCACTTTAATTATTGTCAAGAAATACTTTCTATCATTTTCAGCTGCTTCAGATGACACCCTTTCAAACTTCTGATTTGACAAAAATGAAATGTAACTTGGATACAACAATTTTAACTCAAAAACTCCAAACAAACTTATCATGTCCTTGTCCCAATCATCTTCATTCCGTACCAACATCAATTGAAATGATTCTGATTCATAAAACCATCTAAGAATATGTTTTGAAGTTTGAGTACCATCTATCACTTTCAATCCTAGATTGGTTACTTTATCAAAGTATTTGTCACTGAATGTCTCCGGATAGCTTTTTTTTTCTGATGAGCTTGATTCTCCTTTCTTTCTTTTCTTTAAAGATTGGAAATACAACTTATCTTCTTGATCACATCTTGTTTTCAGAAAGAATGACATTCTTGAGATTCCATAATCCAAAAGTTTCACAAAGTTTTCTCCTCTTGATGACTTGGTTGGATTAATTAGAGGTAACTTGTGTAATTCTTTTAAATCTTGGACAGGAAGAGCAATAATACTAGAGTAAAAATGACGCACATCACAGATAGCATTTACTCTCTTGATCAAAAATGCATCAAATACTTCATCGTACTTCCATGCAACAATCTTCACTTCTTTAGTATTATCAGGCACAATCATAGCATTTAACAGCTCTGAAATTGATTGTCCTGTTTGCAACACATTCCTCATTATATCACCAGCAGATCTTGCTTTGTTCCACAGTTGTTTTTGATCAATTGATACTTGATAAGCTTGCTTTTCTTTCTCTTGAAACATTTTCATCAACTATTGTCTCTGTTCATGACTCTTCTTCACAAGCTCCATAGACTTTATCTCTTGTGGTTTCAAAATTCTTGTTCTTTTGGTGATCTCCAGGTATTGAGGATTATCTGTATCAAGCACAATCATTTTGTTGTTTTGCTTTTCTGTTTCTTGAAAACTTCTAACTAAATTTCTCAGTGAAGCTCCTTACAGCCTGTTTAATCGTTTTCTTGGATAATTCCTTGATTGCAACCACATCCTTAATGCCGATATGCTCATGTCTTCTGGATTAGGATGGTGCAATTCAGACACGAGAATATCATCAACATTTATGCTCTCACTCATCGGTGTCCATTCTCCATGTTCTATACAAATTTCATTTGGATCCACCGGAGCAGTTGATTCAGCTAACAAGCATTTCTTATATTCTTCATTTATTTGAGAAACTGTTAATCCATCCAAAAATACACGATTGTACTTATTCTTAACAAGATAATTGTATCTGTCTTCAAAGTCAATTGGGACATCATCTTGAATGTTTTGAATTGGAGATTCAACAAGTTCATACACATCTTCATCATCAAGTACTTCGTTGTACCAATCATCATTAAATTCAGAGTCAATGTCGTCTAAAGCTTCAATTTGCTTTTGCACATCTTCTTCATCAACATGCACCATGTCATCTACAGTTTTCTGACTTTTAGACGGTGTAGCAGATACATCTATAATCACTTCATCAATCTTCCTTTTTCCTTTATCAGCTTCAGAGATCTTTTCAATTATCTCCACTTCTGATTCTGATTGTATCTCTTTCTCCTTTAAACTCTCTTTCAATTTTTCAACTTCTTCATTCAATCTTTTTACTTTCTCTTCAAGATCAGCCACCATCAAATCTTTCTTATCAACCTCAGCTTTTAATACATCATTCTCTTCTTGAAGCTTCTGAATCAATTCTTCTTGTTTTGCATTCTTAACTTTCAACTCATCAATTAACTCTTCATCACTGTCATTTTGAGTTTGCATAATTGCATCTTGAGTTTGTTTCCTCATACTTTCATCCACAATAACTATCTGTTCCTCTTGCACATCATCAGAGGTTACATTAATAGGTTCAGATAATATTGCATTAATGTAATCAAAATCAAATGTCTGATTTTGATCTAAACTTTCATCAACATTTTCATTATCAACCTCAATCTCTTCATTTTCCGCTTGCTCATTCATTTCAGTTTCATCATCATCAACATTTTCATTTCTTTCATCAGACATAGTTTCTTCACTATCAACATCTAGAATGGTTTCTTCAACATTCCCACCAACATTAGCATCATCATCATTATCATCATCACTTGATGAGCTTTCATCACCATCTTGCTCATCTTCATCATCATCATCTTCCTCTTCTTCTTCAACAACTTCTTGAATAACATCTTCAATCAAATCATTTGGATTAACTGGTTCATCTTCAATTAAATGAAAGTGATCTTGATTGATGTCTACTTCATCTCTAGCTACTGCCCTCATGTAATCAAACATTTGAATGTTCTTGGGCTCCAGTAACAACAAATAATCTTTTATACACAGTTTCAGACATGTGTTCTAAATCCAGTCTTTCACCATTTACCCCATATACATGAAAATCAGGGTGTTCTACATTTATAATCATTTGCAGGAATCTTGGATACATCAGGTATTTATTCCTCTTTCCTTTCTCCAAATTGAATAAGAACCCATTCATAATCCATCTGGCCATATTAAACCTTCTATTTGTGGCCAATGCAACAATAGGATAAGCTATATCAACAGGAAATGAGTTCCATCCTGCACTCCTTTTAGACATACAATGTTGAAATATATAGCACAGAAGTTTCTAGTGGTTAAAAACTCTGGCTCTAAAGAATTGTTTCTTTGGAAAGTAATATGGGTGACCCATCATCATGAAAGTATCTCTGCACTTATTGAAAGTAAATTCTGCCAAATCTTGTGCATCATTTTCACTAGTCTTAGTGCTTCTTTGATTGACTCTTCAGACACTTCTATCATTCTATCACCAGTTACAAATCCCCTCAGCACTTTCTTGCCTTCTTCATCTCTTTTAATCTCTGCTGTCCTCCAGAATCTTTTAATCAACCTTGAATATATGACAGGACGAGCACACATAGCATATACATATCTTGTTCTCAACAAGAATCTGATCATTTCTTCATATCCAGTAGCCTCTCTAACTTTTTCATTTAGGAAAGCAGCTACATTATGCTTAGGCTCAAACTTGAGTTCTACCATCTGTCATTTACAAAGAAACAATATAAGAATGAATGTATTACATTGATGTAAATCTCATAATGATTTATCAATTTTTATCCAATAATACTTAGAAATTTTCTAAGTATTTGATATATTCATTACTCAAATGTATTGGATATAAATCAATTAATATTTTGAGATTAAAACCAAGTAACATATAACAATATGTTTTCAAAATTTTACTTAATAGATTTTAAATTGTTAAAACTTGATTAATTTGATTCAAAATTTTCTAAGTGTTTGAAACACTTACTGTTATATACAAATTCAAGTTTTAAAAATTTATAATCACTAAGTAATTTGTTTCTTTTTGATTTATGGGATTTAAGAGATGTTTTTGATGATTAACATTAAAATTTTATTAAAACTTCAATTTTGTCGATTCATTTCAGTTTTAAATTTTTTTATTATTATTTTATTCAACTGATGAACACAGAATCATCAAGAAATTTTTTGTGATGAAATTGAGTTTTGATAATGTCAATCAGGTCGCAAACACATGTATTCAACAATTTCAGATTCAATTTCGAACAATTTAACACATTTAATCTGAAAATTTCAAATTTCTTAAACCCTTAGGGTTCGAACGCCCAAATAGGGTTCATACGCCCAATCAAATGTGTGTTAAATGTTCTGTGTTTTGATAATTTGAACTAAAGATGTTGTTTAGAATCAAAGTTTATACCTAAATGTCACAATGATTTCAGTAAATCAGTATGAAATATGAAGATGATAATCGTCGTATGAATGAATAAGAACAGAGTGTATCAGTGTGAATGAACGAGTGAAATGAGATTTTGTCAAGTGTTGAATTTATATGTGTGAAAAACTCTTAGGCACATGACCACTGTGAAGGCGTATGACCACTGTTGAGACGCATGAGTTGTATGCGCATGACCACTGTACAGGCGTATTGTTCCAGTTGAGACGCATGAGACCTAGACGCATGAACTAACTTGGTCAGATTTTCATAAGGACTTAGGCGCATGGACACTGTTCAAACGCATGAGCACTGTTTAGGCGCATGAGCACTGTTCAGGCGCATGACCTAGCCTGAAACGCCTGACACTTGGACAATTTCATGAACTTTCAGTTCGTATGAGAACTGTTTAGGCGCATGGACTTTCAAAGCGTCTACACTTGGAATAATTTCAACATGGAAAGTCTAGTACTGTTTAGGCGCATGAGTTTGTTTGAAACGCCCAACACTTAACCAATTTTTCAGACTTATGACAACTGTTTAGGCGCATGAGTTGAAACAAAACGCCCAACACTTGTACATATTCCTGAAATATCATCATACTCCTGAATTAGACTTTTGACCACTGTTCAGGCGTATGAGAACTTTCCATACATCTAACACTTGGCATTTTTTCACCAAATTCATCCAAACCCTAATTTTAAAAATTTTCACTGTTCATCATGAAATTTCAACCTGGTCAAAGTTTGACTTTTTGACTTTAAAAATCTTTGACTTTTTGACTTTAAAAATCTTTGACTTTTTGACTTTTATCATTCAAAAATTTATTTCTCACTCAAAATATACCTTTGTTTCTCAATAAATTTCCCGTCATTTTAGTCTCAAAATTTTGAAATTTTCCAAAAATTACAAATAATCTCAGTTCTTTATTTTTTATTGCAAGAAGCTTTTCCACATTTCAACTTAATTTGAACTCTTTTCAGGTTCATTTTTGAATCATATCAAACACACACATACTTGTAAACGTTTAGCATCATCCTTTTCATCATTCAATCATTTATTTTGAAATTCTTTTTCAATCTTTACTCCCCCTAAACTTTTAAGTTTACAAACTTAGAAGTTTATTTAATTGATGAAAAAGAAAGACAAACCAGTCATTATCAACATGCCTGCACACAGAAAATCATGCAAAAGTTAAGATAAAGCATAATAAAACTCTACACTAAACTTATAATGAATCACATGCCTGCAGTGAGATCATATCAGTAAACAATCAGCTCATTAACCAAAAAAAAAAAATTATGGATAGTCATAGACAATGATTAAATCCTGATCAGGTGTGTTCCAGGTCAGCGTTCCCGCAGAAGAGGAGACACTAGATCTAAGGACAGACAATGAGTACTTTGGCAAAGTATCAGCACACTTACTTTTCAATTCTTGGATTGATTAAGGTTCGATTAGATATGACATTATGTAACCCAGAATTAGACTTAGAGAGTCTGACCTTCGTTAAGTAATGCAAGCAAGCACTATTTCTCAGCTTAAAAACCTGACATATATGAATAACCAGATCTCATGTTTATATCCATTTTTGGACTTTTGAATAGTTTGTGCACATTGGCATCTTTTGCATCAGGTGAGAATATCTAGGTCTGTATGACTTACAACAGAGGATACCTCGTCACTTCAGGTCTATGATGACTCATAACAAAGAAGTGAACATATGCTGTAAACAGATCTCATGGTTAATCATATCATCACCAGGTGTGAGTTTGTAACTTGACAAGCACACAATCAGATAAGTCAATACCACTCATTAGTACTAAGACGGATACACACAAATGCATAATGATTTAGTTAAATCACAAGAATCTATTTTTTCAGTATAATTGCATGAGTTTACCCGCACATCATATCTGATCACGTCAGACTTTATTAACGAGTGAAGTATGCAACTGATTAAAACTGAAGTACAATCATTTCTCACATATTGCAATGGCAGATTCAATCCTAAAATAATAAAATATATTTTTTTATTTTCATTTTATATTTTTCTATTTTAATTTTGCACTTTTCTAGTTTTGTATTTGCTTTTTCTTTTAGCACACACACACAATATATACAATCAGGCAGTTAATTTTGATAATTTCTCTTTATTTTTCTTATGAAAAGAAAGAAGGGTTATTTTCATTTTGAACCATCAAAATCAGTTTTCAATATGGTTAATAAGACCAATAGACTCAACCAAATACTCAAACCTTCCCGGCAAAAAGGCTTTTATAAATAGGTCAGCCAATTGTTTTTCTGTTGATATTTGAATCAAAATGATTAAACCTTTTTCAGAGTTATCTCTGAGAAAATGATATCGAATTTCGATATGCTTTGTTTTTGAATGTTGGACAGGATTAGCTGTTATAAACATAGCAGCGGTGTTATCAATGTAAATTGGAGTTTTAAGAAAATTGAACCCATAATCCAGCAGTTGGTTTTGTAACCAAAGGATTTAAGAACATCCTGCTGATGCAGCTATGTACTCAGCTTCTGCAGTTGAGACTCGGACATTTGTTTGTTTCTTACACTGCCATGAGACTAATCTGGGACCCAAAAACTGACAACCACCCGTTGTAGATTTTTGATCTTGACAACATCCCCCATAATCACTATCAGTATATCCATGTAACTCGAAGTTTCCTTCATAAGGATACCATAACCCTAGAGCCGGTTTTCCTTTGAGATATCTGAATATGCGTTTGACAGCGATAAGGTGAAATTCCTTCAGGTCTGATTGATACCTGGCACAGACACAAACAGCATACATTATATCAGGTCTAGATGCAGTAAGATACATCAAAGATCCAATCATAGATCTGTATAGAGTTTGGTCAATTGATTTTCCTTTTGGATTAGGATCAATCTTGGTGTTAACGTCAGTTGGAGTTCTGATTGATTGACAATCTTGCAGTTTAAACTTTTTCAAGAGCTTGTCAACAAATTTCTTTTGATTGATAAAAATTCCATCTGCAGACTGTTTCACTTGTAATCCAAGAAAAAAGTTTATTTCTCCCATAGAACTCATTTGAAAGCGAGATTTCATGATATCTTCAAATTCTGAGCACAATTTCTGACTTGTAGAACCAAATATGATATCGTCAACATATACTTGAACACATAAGAGATCATCTACATCCTTCTTTATGAATAAAGTCGGATCAATTTTCCCTCTTGTGTATCCATTTTGGATCAAGTGCTGTGACAATGTTTCATACCAGATTCTAGGAGCTTGATGTAAACCATATAAAGCTTTGCTTAGCTTGTACACACGATGAGGGAATTTAGCATCTTCAAAACCTTGAGGTTGCTTGACATACATATCATCTGTGATTGGTCCATACAAGAAAGCACCTTTAACATCCATTTGGTACACCTTGAATTTCATATATGAAGCATATGCTAGGAAGACACGAATTGCTTCAAGTCTTGCAACTGGAGCAAACACTTCATCATAATCAACTCCTTCCTCTTGGGTGTAACCTCGTGCTACTAGCCTTGCTTTGTTTCGAACAACAATTCCTCTATCATCTGATTTGTTTCTGAACAACCATTTTGTGCCAATGGCATTTTCTCCTTCAGGCAAATCCACAAGCTTCCACACTTCCTGTTTACAGAACTGTAATAACTCTTCTTGCATAGCCTCAATCCAACTATTGTCCTGTAACGCTTCAGAAATGTTTTTAGGAACAATTTGAGATAGAAAACACGAGTATAAGCAAATGTTTGCTTGCTTGAAATGACTTCTCGTAGTTCTCTCATTCAAAGGACCAATAATCTGTGATATAGGATGTTTCTTGTGAACAGGAGACGTTGGGATCTCATCTTCTTGAACATTCACATCAAGATTAGTTTGGTTCAAGTTGAAAAGCTGATGCAACAAGTTTGAAGAATGTGGAGTGAAATTCGGAACTTGAGTCAGTGAGTTGATAAAATAATCAAGCTTGTCATTAACATCTACATCTCCAGATATAGATGAAGTTCCAGACTCAGGATGTAGAATTTCTAGACCATCATTAGGAATTGGTTGAGAAACATTTGAATTTTGAGAAACTGGAAGTTGTTCTTGAGCATGTTGAACATGAGATTCTGAATTGAACACAGGATCTTTAACAAATGAGAAGAATCAGAATCTGAATTATCACTGAAAGATCCAAGATCTCCTACGTGTTTCATGTTGACACACGAAGATTCAAACAGGTTAGAATTGAATGAGTTTGATAAAGAATCTAAATCAAATAACCAAGCTGGACCATTTGCAACCGATGGAAATGAATTTTCAAGGAATTTAACATTGAATGTTTCAGTAATAACATTCTTCCTAGAGTTATAAACTCTGAATGCTTTTGAAACTGACGAATATCCAAGAAAAAATCCATAATCAGATTTTGCTTCAAATTTTCCAATCTGATCATTTGAGTTTAAAATTAAAACCGGACAACCAAAAGATTTAAGAAATCTATGTTTGGTTTCCTGCCAAACATCAACTCATAAGGAGTTTTCTGTTTATCTTTCACTAATAGAGTACGATTCTGAACAAAACATGCAGTAGATATGGCTTCATCCCAGAATGTGATTGGAATCTTTGCATCTGCTAGCATTGCACGAGCTGCCTCAATCAATGTTCTGTTCTTCCTTTCAGCAACTCCATTTTGTTGTGGAGTTCTAGGAGCACTGAACTGATGAGCAATTCCTTTTCCTGCACAGAACATGTCAACATTAGCATTTTTAAATTCTGTTCCATTATCACTTTGAATGATTTTTACTTTTTGATCTAATTGATTTTCTACTTTAATGATAAACTCTTTTAATAATTCAGCCGTTTCAGATTTAGCATGCAAAAAGAAAACCCAAGTAAATCTTGTAAAGTCATCAATGATAACTAAACAGTAAGATTTCTTTCCAATACTTTGCACGTTTACTGGACCGAATAGATCCATCTGCAACATCTGTAGAGGCTTGGAATTTGAGTTTATCAGCTTGGACTTATAAGACGCTTTATGTTGTTTCCCTTTCAAACATGCTTTGTAGAGATCTGATGTAGCAAACTTTTTTGTTGGAATGCCTACTACATGATTTCCTGCAGCAAGCTTGTTCATGTTTTTGAAGTTAGAATGTCCGAGACATCTATGCCAAAGCTGGCTTTCATTATTTGATGCTTGAGCAATTAGGCAAGTTGTTTCTGTTGAAGGATCAACTTGAGACATATCTAGTTTGTATACATCTCGATCACGAACAGCTTTAACAACTACCCATTCCTTGCTAATCTGAAAACCTGGCTTTAAAATATAACAATGAGAGTCATCAAATAAAGCAGAATATGATTTATCACAAATTTGGGAAACGCTTAAAAGATTAAAGTTCAACTGAGCACAATAGTTGACTTTATCAAAGCTAATAATCCCATTTGATACCGTTCCTTCTCCGGTAATCTTTCCACCTGCATCACCTCCAAATGCTACATGTGTACCATCTTTCATCTTAAAGTCTTGAAGTAAGGCATGATTGCCAGTCATATGCCGGCTACACCCACTATCAACATACCACGTGTTTATTGGTCTTTTTGGGCGTACCTGCATTTCAAAGACAATTAAGTTGAGTTATCAACCCAAGCCGAGATGGTCTTGGGCTTGCCATACTTATCAACAATGGTAAACTACTTAAAATGGAGTTTGTTCATGTCAGGTTTCGTTTGATATTTAGAATTATCAATTCCTTTTCTGACAAATTTCTGATTATCTTTATTTTGTTTAATCCTCAAAGCATTAAATTGATTTTCAAGATCCTCATCAAGAAATACTGAAACATTCATTGAAACATTCTTAGAAAAATTTTGCTTGGGAAATGTTCCATTGTTCATTCTCACAGATCATGGAATGAAATTTTCTTGTGTATACTGTTTTGTTCTCACAGTATAATAATCATCATAATCAGAATTGATTCTTCTGAGAGATCTCAAGCCTAAGGAAGGTTGTTGTGATAAACCTTGAAAACCATTGTTTTGATTTCTTTGAAATCGTGGATGAACATATCCATTCCTTGGCGAGTTCTTTCTGAAGTAACAATCTTCAGTATTATGATTTCTTTCATCACACAAGGCACAGTATTTATTGAAATAACACTCAGCAGTTGTGTGATTTGTCATATCACAAATGTGACAGTATTTGTTAAAATAACATTCAGATGTGTTATGATTATACATGTCACAAATGTCACAGTACCTTTGTGAAGAATTAAAGAACTGATGATTAACCCTAGATGTGGATGCCACATTTGATCCTTGTTTAGATTTAGGAGTTGGCAGGTTAATCTGTTGTTTTTGATTTGTGAGTTTGGTCTTTTGATTTTTAGGTTTAAGTTTTTGAACATTTTCACAATTCTTTGACTCCTTAGATGCAAATCTTTTATGAACAGCGGAAGACTTAGGACCTGAACCTGTTTTCAGATTAGAGTTAGATTTGATCTTTGGTTTTGATGTCGTTTCAGAAATTGTGTTCATGTCAAAAGTTCCTACTAACACAAACTTCACAGGTTTCAATTGATTCGATTGATCAGTTCTTTGAGTTTGAGAATTTTTAGATTTAACATTTGATTTTCTCCTTCTTTGATTTCTTGATCTTGAAGATGTTTTGTTGCTTTGGGAAGGAATTGATTTTTGAGAAGATTCTTTTTCAGATTCTTTAAGTTTATGTTCATTTTGGTTTGATTCATAAGAGCTTGAATCATCAGAACATGAAGTATCTGATTTCAATTTTTCTTCTTTAGCTTTCCCTTTCTTTTTGTCATTTATTTCAATGACTTCTTCAACACATTGTTCAACAACACATTCATTAGATCCTTTTGGGACAAACAACTTCTTGTTCTTAGGTCGAGGTTCATATGATTTGACTTTTGTCGTATGATCATTTTTTATCTTTTCTGAATCTTTCTCCTCAAAGATTTCAATATTTATCTTTTCAATTTCACTTTCTTCAATAGATTGCACATTCTTTTTCTTTTCATGAAATGCTTTGAGCTTTGCTTTGTTTTCAAGTGAGTGATCATGAGTGTTAAAGTTCTCTTGCAAAGTGTTTGAGATTGACTCAGGCATAGGTTCATGTGTGAAACCTAGACCTGTTTTATCTTTATCTTTTCTCCCATTTACCAGTTGTTCAACTATGGTTTTTGAACTTTTAACTTTAGCAAGATCAACCTGAGTTGCAGCATGTGCCATCTTTTCTTGTTCTAGAGTTTTAGTCATCTCTTCAAGTTGCCTTTTTACTTGTTCAAGTTCTTTTAAAGTTTTGTTCCATAAGTTTGAAGAGATATGATCTTGTCATCAGAGATTTTATGATCAGCTTTGAGTTTGTTGTGCACTAACTCTTCTTGTTTAAGTTTATCACATATTTTGAATGAGTATGTTCTGTAGTGTTTAACTTGCTCAAAACATGCTTTTGTGCACATTTTCTCTCTGACTTCCATTGGAATTTCTGGATAAGAAGGTGAAGTCTCAGTATTAGATGATGAGTGTTCAACCTTTGGTTGTTCTGACTGTGCTATGAGAGCAATTTCTTCTGAATCTTCCTTGGGATCAGATTTGTCAGTCCAATCATAGCTTTCATCATTGTCTGAATCATCATTTGCCTTTGGATCATTGTCTTCAGACCAGTCTTCATCATTAATTTCAGCAACAAGTGCTAAACCAGAAGTGAGATCAGCAGTAAACTGTTCTGCATAAGCACTCTAGTCATAACCATCCTTGATACTGACAACTAGAGCTTTCTTTGGCTCTTCAGTTGTTTTTTATTCTTCTTTCAGCTCTGGCATAGGAAGACTCTGATATGGCTTCTAAAAAGTTTTCTGAGACTGATGTTGATATCTTTGATTACTGAACCTGCTTGATCATTGCCTCCTTGATTTCTTGGAGCTTTGCATTCTCTTGAAAAATGACCATAGCTATTGCAGTTGAAACACCTTGATTTTGACTTGTCAAAGCCAACCTTTTTGTTTGCACTTGGCTTGTAATTTCTGTTCACATAAGAGTGTTTCTGAGTCCTGTAAGCTATCATCACCATTCGCCAGTTCAAATCCATCTCTTCTACATCATCAGGATCCATCTCAAATAAATCCTGCAAAATCAAATCAACTTGAGTTAGGTGACTACCTTGATAAGCTTGAAAGCTTGCCATGAAAGCAGTAAAAGCAGATTTTGACTCTTCATCCTGTAAAAGGATGTTTATGACATCTTTAACTTTGCTAGGTTTAACAGAGTTAGAAGACGGAGTCTCAGTTTGACGTTTAGGCATTTGAGTTTTAGGAGGAGACTGTGGTTGGTTTGTGTAGACAGGAGCACTTGTGTAGGTTGAGTCAGCAAAGAAACCAGCTCCAACAAACAAATCACCCTCATCTTTTGAAGAACTATCATCTTTAGCCACAAATGCATTCTCCACTGTGTTAGCTGGAGATGCAACATACTTATACTGAGATGTTGATGTAGATCTATCATTGTTCCTTGAACTCTCATCAATTTCAACTGATTCTATTTTGGCAATCAGAAGATCAAGATCCATGGGAAACTTTTCTGTATGCTTCAACAAAGTAACTGTTTGTTTCCATGAAGATGGAAGAGCATTGAAAAGTCTGTCATTTAGATCTTTGAGATCATTCTTTACACCAACAGTTGACATTTTAGTAATGAGTTGCACAAATCTATTCATCATTTGATTGATTGTTTCTCCAGAAAGATGCTCAAATAATTCAAGTTGCCTTTTCAGTTTCTGCTTTTTGAGATCTTGAATCTCTTTACCACCTTCACAAATGATCTTTAAAGCTTTGTACATGGTATACCCAGTCTGATAACTATCTAGTCTTGTCAACACCTCTAAAGGTAAACCCTTGCACATCAGAGAATAAGCTTTAATATCATTTTTAACCTTCTTCAGATCATCACCATGTAGACCATCTTCAGGATATGGTTCTTGAGAGTCTTTGGTGTAAACAGATCCTCTGTCTGGACCATCTAATGAAACAGGAATCTGTATTAATAGAGTTTAAGTGATGTTATAATCTGAGAGACCAGTTCTTGAAATCAGCTCTGTTCTTCAACTTAGGAACCCTGTTCTCAAAATCTTCAGACTTAGCCATTTTAATTTTTTAAATTAAGAAAAGAAAATGTTTTTGTTGTTTTAAAGTTTGAAATAAAACAAAGAATGACAATATTTTTGGATTTTAGTTTTTGAAAAATTTTTTAAGTGTTGAATGAAAAGTCTGAAATGTGAAGCGCCTGAATAGTTGTGAAACGCCCACTTTGTACTTGAAACGCCTAAGGGAATGCCTTAGTAGAATTCTTCAAACGCCCAACCAAAGATGCGCCTGAACAGTTGTCAAATGCCTGAACAGTTGTCAAGCGTCCAAACAGTTGTCAAACGCCTGGGAACTTAGTCAAATTTTTTGGATTTTCAACTGAAGCGCCCAAACAGTCTTCAAACGTCTAGAACTCTTTGGGTTTCAAAAACGTCCAAACAGTGGTAAAACGTCTAAATAGTGTCAAAACGTCCAACTCTGAAACGCCCAAACAGTGTTGATGCGCCTAAACAGTTGCAATGCGCCTAAACACTTGAGCAAATTTCAGATGATTTTAACACCCCAAGCGCCTAATTCATCATCTTCATAACAACCTGATCTTATCAAATTCTTCAAAACTTGATTAATTGATCTGAAAACTTCCAATAAGTTAGAATTCAAGTCGATAATCAATCCTAAATCATCAATTCTCTCAATTAACAACAACAAATCTGAATTTCTGATTGAATTGGAGTTCGACAATGAAGAACAGTTCGCACACAAATCTGATGAAAATTCAGATCTGAATGAAAGAAATCGCTCAATTGTGATTCAATTCATGTTTCAAATGATGAAACACAACTGAAATCAACAACTAATTGATCAATTGCTATCAAACACAGATTCAAGTGATTCACAGAGCTCAAAATTCGATTTTAAGCTTCAAATCACTGAACCGAAAGCTCTAATACCATTTGATAGGTTCAAATGGATCGATCTGTGATGATATTGTAATGCAATGATCAATTATATGCACAAAGTAATCAACAAGAGCAAAATACTTCAAAAATTCATAGTGATTTCATTGAAAGCAATTTGCAATCGGATACAATGTACAGAGAGAGTTCTAACTGAAATTCTCAAAAGTCTTTCTGCACATATAAACAATAACCTATTTATACTAACAATGAAACTAAGGAACATATATTTACACAATAAGTCCCTATACTATGACAAAAACAAAATCTAAAGACTAAATGCTAATCTTCAAGAGCTCCAACAAAGGCTCTAAAAAAAGCATCCTTGCACGTATTGTACCAAGACACTTGACCTTAACACCATCAATTTTTCCATGAAAATCTTGCAAAATTGTTCAAATTATTACAAATTAAAAGAATCCAACACCCAAAGCTATGAAATATCATGTCAAATCAACTGAATTCTAAAGTTTTTAAATAAGTGAGGTAACCTTGATGTAATACTCGCAGTCACAAAGACTCGTAAATGATGCATAATATGAAATCGACACCAATATTAGGATTTAGGATTTAGGTTTAGGGTCTGGGGTCTGGGGTTTGGGATTTATGGTTTAGGGTTTAAGGTTTTTTTTTTTGAAAAGGGGAACGAGACCCCGACAAAATTTATTAATAAAAAGAACAAAAAAATACGAAACAAGCTAAGTTCTAGTCCGGGACATACCCCCAAGACCTAGAAAAAACGAAACCTCGCGAAAAAATAACCCAAAAGCAACAAACTAAACTTAATCCAAACCAGGCCCAGGCGGGCATTAAACAAAACAAACCAAACACGGCCTAAATTCAAACCAAGACAAAACAGACTCCTACATAAAGAGTACCAAATATCCATATTGAAGCCCATCCATGCAATCAAGAATCTACATAAAACCGGCCCAAAACAAGCCAAGTCCACAATCATACTCTACCTCTGAGCAATATCAATTCCACTAAGAAAGAAACTTTTGGTCAATATTAGGCCCGGGATTGTAATGAATATTTTTGTCTTTCAGCCCACAAAAGCTCCAAAACCCGTAGAGGCCCCAAATCATCCACCAATGAAGGCCCATGCCGTAGAAGACACCACAACCCAACCCAATACAACATAAGCCCTACCAACCATACTTTAATGTACCTACTTGGGCAAATAAACAATAAACGGTTAAAACAACAGCCCAAACCCCAACTAAGAAAATAATAGCCCAAAAAGTCTCATCAAGCCTCCACCAAAATATCAAAAGAACAATACAATCCGGAGGAATTAGCACCCAGCAAGCCACTTTCCACCAATGAAAATTAATACTGGGCCACAGTGGCAGATCCAGGATTTTTCTTCAGCAGGGGCAAATGTGGACCAGTCAAAATGGGTCAAATATGTCAATGGTGGACCGGTCTAAACGGGTCAAATTAATAATGACTCTTTAATATGTTAAAATTAACCACAACCTTAAACAACAAAACTAATAGAACAAGAATGTTGTTCAAGTTAATAAATTATGTAAAAATAAGGAAATGAAGTAGATGCGTAAAAAAGATTCATAGATATTCAGTGGCAAAATTTTCAATACAAACAATGTTGTTAAAGCTACAGGACGGTACAATGTCTTTTGTGATAACAGATCTCAACAAAAGTTAAAAAAAATGATTTCGTCGTTTTATTATGTAATGTTCTAATTACTTAATATTTTATTTATTCAATACGTATAATACACGAGATAATAACGTAGATAAGAAAATTAAAAAAAAACCTTGTTTTCACATCGGATTTGCTTTAATGAACAACCTTCAAATCGTCAATGACATATAGAAATTATAGAGTAGCAGGGGAACTACAATCCATATTGATTTTGATTTTAATTTCAAGAACTCATGATTGTGATTTTGATTTTGGTTTTGATTTTGAATTTGAATGGTATCTTCGATTTTTATGTGAAACTTGTTGCTGGGATTTTAAAATTAACCAACTGTTCTATATTTTATTAAGGTTTGTAACTAAGTGGGCCTCTTGTGGGCTGTTAAAAGAACATGGAAGGGGCAGGGGCCGGGGCCTTTTAGTTGGTTTGTGAAAAAATCATTGGGGGCACAACTCTTTTTTATTAAAACTAACATTACTGGGTATATTTTTAGCGGGGGCCTTCCCCCCACTCAGCAAAACGTCCATCCGCCCCTGCTGGGCCATCTTTTAATCATCCAATTGAGTATGAATTCGAAGCAAACAATGATACCCAGCATCCATAAGCCTCTCGCCATCCGCACAAAGGGCTTCAAAAGAGTAACAACATCCATTAAATCAACAATAAACCGCCACCGCAAAGGAAAAAGACAGCCACCCAGTAAGAAGTATATCTTCTCCACGGCTTCAGTAGATTTAGACAAATGCAGCATCTCACCTGCCACAGCCCAACCCAAAACCCAAAATCCCAACTCACCTCCCTCATCAAATTAAAAAGTAAAATAATCCACCCAACCTAATAGCAACCCAATCCCCAGAAACAAATATCAGATAGAGACACCCACCCAAATCCCGCCCAGTTAGACCCGAATCCCACATATAAGGCACAAGAAATATTTAAAGTGGACCTAACGACTAAATGGATTTTCACGATTAATAAGAATCTCTCACAAATTTCTCTCAATCCAGCAGTTAAACCCTTATACACACACAAGCCATTAGATATCCACCACCATACCATACTCCCCTTTAACAAACACCATAAAACCCCATTCATTATTGAAACTTAGTTGCTTCATCTCCACATATTCCAACATGGAAATTCCAATTTTCTGAAGCTTCATACACCTGCTTTGTAGGATTGAATTTCAAACCCACAAGACGATTTCTAACCATTTGAATAACTAGCAATTTCACTTCCTCCACTGGTCTATTTTTCTGCTGAAACATTCTCAAGTTTCTCTCTTGCCAAATAATATAAACAGCAGCCCCCAACACAAGCCTCTGAATTATACTCCAGATAGATTTCTTGTCAACTTGGGAAGTAAGAAAACAAATAATGTTCTGCCAAGAATTTGAGATAAACGATAATCTAGTATAGTCCTTTACATCAACCCACACTTTTCTAGCAAACTCACATTCAAAAAATAAATGTGTGATGTGTGAAAATTTATATATTATTTTATTAAGAAAATCTTTTTTCACAAATTAGTTTTAAAATGGAAATTCCCAACTTAACCTCACACAAACGGCAAGTGTACCGGTTGAGATATAGTAAAGTTTAGGTAAGTCCGAATATCGAACCCAAGAGACATGTTTGGCGGCTTTTGTTACTAAACCTCTATCGACTTCTAACCTAATAAATTTAATTATTTTAAGAAATTGTTTAAAAACAAAATAAATAATTTAACTAAAATTAATTAATCTAAACGCGATGATTGGAATAAACAAATAAAAAATTCAAACTTGGAAACTTGAAGACGATCAAATGTGTGAAATAACTATCTAGGTAGGTATCCAACTAACATGTAATGACACAAAAGCAATGACTCGTATAACTATCTCCAAAAATACGAATCTAGGGTTAAATAGGTACGTTGCTACTCCCTAAGAAAACCAAAGACACGTGTGAAACACTAGATAGGTTTATTAAAATGTCTAATGGAAGATCGCCCCTAGGTTTTCTACCACAATGTCTTTAAGATTATATTTTCCAACCCTAAGACAAAGGACAACTCAATTAAATCTAATTAAATACCCTAAAACACTAACACCACGAATGAAAGGCAAAACACGCTCTCGCGAAATCTAAACCTAACAAACAATAAGTAGGAGGTTTTAAGCAATATCTATCACCCCTAGGTTTTAGACAAGGTTAGCACATTGAAAATACTATCAAATCACAACCAATGCTCCTAAGATTATCTCTAATCAAAGCTTTAAATTAATAACACAAAGTAATTAACTTAAACGTGCAAAACCTAATCAAGATGTCACGCAATCAATCAAGATCAAACATACACGAGCATGGTAATAACTTTCAAGCATAAAACAATACACATGTTTATATTTAATTGAAAAATAATCAAGTATTAAGATTAATAAACAAATATACGAAATTAAACCAAATATTTAGTCAAAACATACTAATTTTCAACCGAAACTAAGTAGCACTAAAAAGTTAGCTACTTATAGCGATCAAAAACATTAAGAACAATAGCAAAGATTCAAAATTTATAAACATAAATGAGAGAATCTATGAAACAAAGAAAAAATAATTAAAAACGAGACTAAACCGAATAATATTTGATTCTTGAATGCTTTAATCCTTTCTTCACGATCTTGCTCCTTGTTTTTTTTTATTGCTCTCTAAACGTACTCAAAACTCCAAGTTGAATTCAAAATAATAAGATGTTGAATCTTTGTTCTTCTCGTGCGTAAGTCTCCGTTCCCCCTGTCGTCAATATTTTTCTTTCCTATATAATATTTAGGTCTTCTTTTTTCTCCTCTTTTCCACAATTCCGGTTGGATTAGTTGCACTTCCCATGGCCCCCCAATTCCATCTTCAGATGTACATAAAATTCAATTTTCAAGAATTAAAGCAAATAATAATAATCACATATTCTTTAATTTTAATTCCATTTACGTAGCTCATAGATGACAACAATATTAAGCTTTTACTAATTTAATATATAACTTGAATTAATCATTTAAATGGTATCATTTATAATTACGTTAGTACCGAAATAATTTTTAGCTTCTTTTGCTTTTGTTTAATATTTTACATCTCTGAATAAATAATTTTAATCACTCATCGGTCTCAAGTTTACTCAAAATATCTTTTAAGTTCACGGTCTTTTAAAATATTCAAAATCTAAACATGAACCAATTAAAAGTAATTTTTCTATACAATTTAATCTAAAACTTATTCAAAGTGAAGGGAATATTTATATAATATATGTACATTTTAGACCACATCAAATATCCCCACACTTAAACTTTTACTTGTCCTCAAGTAAAACTCATCTCACAACATATCTAACATTAACGTGTTTGAATACTTAAATGCAAAACCAAATTAGCACAACCTATTTTCTTAAAGAGACAATCAACTATCTAGTCACAATCAATAGGATTACAACTTAACAAGCAAGCGTGATACCAAATTTGAAAAATAGACGCATTAACTAAGTTCAGTTCACTTTAAAAACTTTAAACATACAATAATCCACAACTTCTCACAATGTTCTCTCCTCTCGGTTCGTTTAGTGGACTAGTATAAGATGTACTAGTTTATATCTGTGGTACTCTCGATATCATCACGACATAGCATTATCATAATCTTGTAAAAGTATCACATCTACACCAATTAACTTTTGAACATTGTACAAATCAAGTAGGTCTTAAAATGTGTTGTAGCATGGCTAAGGTGATGGGTAGGAATAAACAAGTGGAAAAACAAAACAGGGCTAAGGTGCTAGAGAAATCCAACTTCGCTAGCCTAAACACGAACATAATACGCAAATGATAAACAAAAACAAAAGAACAAACTTGAATTCTTTGACAAACTAACTACTAATAGACTTCTTTTTTTTTTCTGGGTTAATATTTTTTTTTCACCCTCTTTTTATTTTTTTTCTTATTTTTTTCATTTTTTTTCTCTCTCTCTCTTTTTTTTTTTTTTTTTTTTTTTTTTTTTTTTTTTTTACTAAGATTAACTAATCAAACATAATAATTGAATCACACTATTTAAACACTAACTTAGTCGGATTTTCTAACACACGGGTTAACATGGGTGTAAACAAAAGAAAATGATAAATTAAATGGCTCAACATGGCTAACTAGCGAATAATTTCAGGGTAGGGTAGTCACATGCTAAACAAAAGGCTAAATCCTAGGTGCCTCTATCACTTCTGTGCAAGTTTAAAGTTCATGGTCTCGACGCGTATAACCTAGACAAGTTCTAAAATGCATATGATCGTGTGATATAAACGCTCAAAAAAACAATTGCATATGAAATGCAAATAATCAAGAATTAAAGGCTGAATCTCACATGAAAACGGAGGTAATCAGGGTATAAGTTGTGGACAATTGCACGTTTATTATCTCTCTATTTACCTCAATTAGACGTCTATACCATTTTATTTTGAAAACCGCTTGTTAAATTAACTTAATCATGTGACTTGAAAAGTTAATCATGCTTTAAGTTTAACTAGTTAGCGCTAATCTGCATCACATCGTGATTTATGCAAGTCGTGTTTTATATGCGTGGATGAGTTGTACTTAGTGCCTTTTTTATTTTTTTTAATTTCAGGGATTTATCCATTAATATATATATTATCGACTCAAATTGTTTCAGTTTTGCCAACTACCACATCCCCACACTTAAATCGAACATTGTCCCTAATGTTCGAACCAATAAATGTAAGCAATTAAAATAATAAAAGTGCAAGAACGGAAAAACTGAAACTCCCCTGATATGTAACGTGCAATGACAGAAGGTTCACTGAAAATCTACGTGTCATCCTCACACTTTAACTTGACTGAGAACCTCAAGAAGATGATCATTCAGCTCCAAGCAATAACCTGAAATCAAAGACAACACAGAAGCATCCGGTACGAATAATTAAAAATAAAAAGTAAACCAAAATGTAGAAAAAAATTAGAAACAAACCCTCGGGTTGCCTCCCGGAAGCGCTTGGTTTATTTACGAGTCGTCAGCCTGACTCGAACCTCTCAATCAGGTTCCAATATGTGCGAGGTCAACCACTTCATCCTCGTTCTCAATCACCGACCCTCTAATGTAATGCTTCAAACGATGGCCGTTTACCTTAAACTTCTCCCCGTCCTTTTCCTCGATTTCAATTGTTCCGTATGGAAACACTTCGCGCATAGTGTATGGTCCCCGACCATCGAGATTTCAATTTTCCCGGAAACAATTTCAATCGTGAATTGTATAGCAACACCTGATCCCCACACTTGAATTCTTTATGACCTTTCAAGTGATGATCATGTAGTTCTTTCGTACGTTCCTTGTATCGAGTCGAATGTGCATATGCATGATCTCTCAATTCCTCCAACTCGTGCAGCTGGTGAAATCGATTCGCACCAGCCGCAGACATATCTAAATTCACAGTCCTTAATGCCCAGTATGCATGATGCTCCAACTCCACCGGTAGATGACACGCTTTCCCATAAATCATCCTGAACAGTGTAGAACCGGTCGGTGTTTTATATGCCGTGCGGAAAGCCCAAAGTGCATCATCTAACTTATCGGACCAATCCTTACGATTAGATCCAACTGTTTTCTCTAGAATCCGCTTGATACCCCGATTACTTACCTCAACTTGCCCACTAGTCTGTGGATGATAAGCCGTTGCAAGTCGATGGGTGACTCCATAGCGTTGCAAGGCTTTCTCCATCTGCGCATTGCAGAAGTGGGTCCCTCGATCACTAATCAGGGCTTTGGGGGTACCAAAGCAAGAAAACAACTGCTTAATGAATCTCACAACAACCTTAGCATCATTCGTGGGTAAGGCTTGAGCCTCCACCCACTTGGAAACATAGTCTACGGCTACTAGGATGTACTTGTTCCCACGTGATGGCGGAAACAGGCCCATGAAATCGATGCCCCACAAATCAAAAATCTTACATGCTTGAATGGTAGTCTGTGGCATCTCATTCCGGGATGAGATATTTCCCACTCTCTGACACGCATCACAACTCCTCACAAACTCATGCGCATCCTTAAAGATCGTCGGCCAATAAAACCCAGTGTCAAATACCTTCTTCGCTGTCAAACTCGCTCCATAGTGGCCGCCTGTTGGCCCTGAGTGGCAATGCCTCAAGATCCTCCTTGCCTCGTCACCGTGTACGCACCTATGTACGATCTGATCTACTCCAATGCGAAAGAAGTAGGGGTCATCCCAAATGTAATGCTTAACATCTGCAAAGAATTTCTTCTTTTGCTGATGTGTCATGCCTCTCATCAGAACCCCTGTCGCTAAGTAATTAGCCAGATCTGCAAACCATGGAAAACCCTCTTCATGTGCTTTCACAAACATCAGTGTCTCATGTGGAAAGTTGTCATCAATCATGTCTTCCCTAATCTCCTCGCGCCTAAAGTCCTCTAAGCGTGACAAATGATCCGCTGCTACGTTCTCCGCTCCTTTCTTATCCCTAATCTCAATCTCAAACTCCTGAAGTAGCAAAATCCATCGTATCAATAGTGGCTTAGCATTATGCTTACTAAACAAATACCTAAGTGCAGCATGATCGGTGTAAACAATAGTCTTGGAAAGGACGAGGTAAGATCTAAACTTATCGAATTCAAAGACTACTGCTAACAACTCCTTCTCTGTCGTGGAATAATGCTCCTGTGCATCAGTGAACGTTTTACTCGCGTACTAAATAGGGTGAAAATGTTTGTCCCTACGCTGACCTAAGACCGCCCCTATCGCATAATCACTCGCGTCGCACATCAACTCAAACGGTAAACTCCAATCCGGGGCAACCATAATCGGAGCATTCACCAACTTCTCCTTCAGAAGCTCATAAGCTCTCTTACACTCCTCAGAAAACACAAATGGCACATCTTTCTCTAGAAGTTGCGTCATTGGCCTCGCAATCTTAGAGAAATCTCTAATGAAACGTCGATAAAAACCAGCGTGGCCTAAGAAACTCCTGATAGATTTCACCGATGTGGGTAGCGGAAGCTTGCTGATAGTCTCGATCTTCGCCTTATCAACTTCAAGCCCCGTGTGAAATCTTGTGCCGTAAAACGATGCCCTCATTTACCATGAAGTGGCACCTCTCCCAGTTCAGCATGAGGTTGGTCTCCTCACATCGAGCCAACATCCTCTCCAAACGCTCCAAACATGAATCAAAGGAACTCCCAAACACAGAAAAGTCATCCATGAAAACCTCTATGGAGTCCTCGATCATGTCCTGGAATATAGCTACCATACACCGCTGAAAAGTAGCTGGAGCATTACATAACCCAAATGGCATGCGGCAATAAGCAAAGGTGCCATACGGGCATGTAAAGGTCGTCATTTCCTGATCCTCTAGAGCGATAGGGATCTGGAAATAACCTGAAAAGCCATCAAGGAAACAGTAAAACTATTGGCCTGACAAACGCTCCAACATCTGATCGATAAAGGGAAGCGGAAAATGGTCCTTCCTCGTGGCATCATTCAATTCGCGATAATCAATGCAAACTCGCCACCCGGTGACTGTCCTTGTCGGAATCAACTCGTTTTTCTTATTAGTCACCGCCGTCATCCCCCCTTCCTTGGGAACAACCTGCACGGGACTCACCCACTTCGAGTCAGAGATAGGGTAGATAAATCCTGCATCTGACAATTTAATCACCTCCTTCTTAACTACCTCCTGCATGTTAGGATTTAATCTCCTCTGACTCTATCTAACAGGCTTATACTCATCTTCCATGAGTATTTTGTGCGTACAAAATGAAGGGTTGATACCCTTGATATCCATAAGCTTCCATGCTATAGCCTATTTGTGTGCCCTCAGCATATCTACCAGCCTCCTCTTCTCCTCCCCTGTCAATCCAGCAGAAATGATGACAGGTAATTAAGATCCCTCATCCAGAAATGCATACTCTAGGTGAGATGGCAATTCCTTAAGCTCTAACGATGGGGGAGTCTCAACCGACGACTTCTCTATCGGTTCCTCTCTCGTAATCACCTCACACACGTTAGCCTCCTTAAGAGGTTGACTCTCACGATCTGCCGTGTCATGCTCAAAGGCAAAAGCAATCAACTCGATTTCCTGGAAACTCGTAGTCACTTGTGTCCAAATGGTATCTATGAAGTACAAGGTATCATCCTGATCATGTGTGTTCTTCATGGATTTGTTCACGTCAAAGGTAACTGTCTCATCCGCAACTCGTAAGGTTAGCTTACCATCAAGGACATCGATTAATGCCCTCGCAGTAGCTAGGAAAGGTCGTCCTAAGATCAATGGGACCTTCTCGTCCTCATCCATATCTAAGATCACGAAATCAACTGGAAAAACGAACTTATCCACCTTAACGAGCATGTTCTCTACAATCCCTTGCGGATACTTCACCGACCTATCCGCTAACTGGATGCTCATGCGTGTCAGTGCTGGCTCGCCTAGGTCTAGCTTTGCGAATACAGAATATGGCATCAAGTTGATACTAGCACCTAGATCTGCTAATGCATTGCTCACAGACAAACCACCTATGATACATGGAATAGTAAAACTACCCGGATCAGTCATCTTTTGTGGTAGTTTGTTCTGCACAGCAGCGGAACACTCCTCACTCAACGTTACAGTCGAGATCTGCTCCAACTTCTTCTTATTCGTGAGCAGATCCTTAAGAAACTTAGCATAGTTAGGCATATGTTGTAATGCCACTACAAAAGGTAAGTTCACCTTGAGCTGTTTAAACATCTCAAGGAACTTTCCATACTGCTCCTCTGACCGATGCTGAGCCAATCGTCCTGGATATGGAAGTCTATCAAAGTGGACAACTGGCTCTTTCGCCTTCTTCTTCGCAGTAACCTTTTCTATGGACTTCTCTGGTTGTGCTGTACTTGCTGGGCGCAGCCTCTGTTGCACTTTGCTAGCAGGGGCCTCCATCTCTATCTCCTCATCAACCTCCTCTTCAATCACTAGAGGAGGCTCAACCACACCAGACGACTTACCACTCCTTCTTGTCACAGCTTTCACATGCGCATTTGGATTCTTCACTACATTACTAGGTAGGCCTCCAGGTTGCCTTCCCTGAAACAAGTCCGATAAGTGGCCTACAGTCCTTTCTATATTATGCAATAACGCTCCTTGATTCTTGATCATGGCCTCATTCTCCTGAAACCTAACCTGATATGTCTGATCTCTATCTTTCGCTTCCTTATACCTAGTGTCATCCCTCGCCATGAATTGAGTCAACATCTGTGACTGTTGCATCATCATATCTTCGAGGGTGGGCTTGTTCTTGCCTTGACCTATGCCACTAGTTTGGCCACTACTCAAAGTTTGATTCTGAAACAAACTCTGAGTACGCAGTTGAAAACCCGGGGGGTTTCCACTCCTTCGGTTCTGCTGATTCCTCCAACCAGGATTATAGGAATTACCGAAGGTATATCCTTGCATCCAGTTGGGATTACTAACAAAGTCAACATGTTCCTGAAAACTATCAAAAGAAATGGGACAATCAATCGTATCATGACCACCCCAACAAATCTCACAGGCCTGCTCCTTTTTCTTCTGTAGGTCTGCTACCATCTTAGTCAATGCCTCAACCTGGGTGGCTAAAGCAGTGCTAGAATCAACTTGGTGCACTCCTCGCTAAGCAGCAACCGGGGCTCGAGAGTTGGGATACTCGTAACTACTCATGGCTAGGTCCTCGAACATCGTGTTACACTCCTCAACAGTCTTGGTGGTCATCAAATTACCACCGGCAGTAGTATCCAGCATGTTACTTATCGCAGGAGTAACTCCATTGTAGAACTTCTCAATCAACGCCCAATCCTCCAAACCATGATGTGGACACTTGTGCACTAGCTCCTTGAAACGCTCCCAGGTCTAGTAGAAAGTCTCTCCCGACTTCTGCTGTAATGAATGAATCATGCTTCTTAAACGAGCGGTCTTCGAAGGGGGAAAGTACTTACACAAGAACTTGTTTTGCATTTCAGTCCATGTGGTGATAGATCCTATGGGCAAGGACTCAAGCTAGCTATGGGCGCGATCAATAAGGGAGAATGGAAAGAGGCGCAACTTGCATGCGTCCTCGGAAACACCGTTCACTTGAAAGGTGTCACAAATTCTCGCGAAGCGAGCCAGATGAGAATTAGGGTCTTCAGCAGGCAACCCGTGAAACTGAAAAGTGTTTGTGACCATGGAAATGATTTGAGGAGGGATTTGCCAATTGTTGGCAATGACAGGTGGATGTGCAATACTGGTCCTAGCTCCGACAGCAGTGGGCTTGGCATAGTTGGCAATCACTCTCCTCACTGGTGGTTGTTCGTCGGCCATTGTAGATTCTGTGGCGTCGGTGGACTTGGTATCGTAGGAATCTTCCTCGGTCTCAAGCTCCGTGTCAGACTCGTTCAAATGTCGATCAAATGCACGCTCTGGATTGTCAAGTGGCTGAAATTCTAGTGGTGCGGCAGAACGGGTGTGACGCATAAACTAGAAGAAAATAAAAAATAAAAGGAAATTTATCTAACTAACTAAGACACAAAAGATAAAATACTAACTAAAGGCACAATTAACAACTAAGGCAAAATTAAACTAAATTATAAAATAAATTAATCTAAGCTAGAAGGCAAATGGTTAGATCCCCGACTCGGGTCGTTCTCAAAATCGCCAAATCGGTGTACCCGGCAACGGCGCCAAAAACTTGATGTGTGAATATATATATATTATTTCATTAAGAAAACCTTTTTCACAAATTAGTTTTAAAATGGAAATTCCCAACTTAACTTCACACAAACGACAAGTGTGCCGGTCGCGATATAGTAAAGTTTAGGTAAGTCCAGATATCGAACCCTAGAGACATGTTTGGCGGCTTTCATTACTAAACCTCTGCAGGATCGGTTTTTGTCACTCAACACAAGTATTAACTCTCAAACTCACTAAGTCACTCGATTAGATGATGCAGAATCCCTTAAGAGTTGATAGTAATATACTAAGTGAACAAAACACAAGAAGATAGTTTTTCAAGTTACTTGTATATATTACTTCTCAACTCAAAGTGTTACAAGACTCTTACAAGCATGTTTACAAAGTTACAATGAGAAACTATATATACTACTATCTACAGCCGGTTATACTTTGATACCAGCTGGAAACTTACAACTAAAGCAAATACTACATTGCTAAAGGTAAGGTATCCTAGATAAAATACTATCTAAGATTTGGTAGTCATGACATGTCCATGACTTTACCTTTTGTCACCAACTAAAGTTGGTAACTGTACTAACTAATAAGGAATGAACAGTGGAATAAAGTATGGTCAAGTACATGGGCATGGGAAAGCGCCATGCAGTATATCAGAGATTGCAGGGGATCTGTCAAAAGGACCATACTTGTGTCCACTGGTTCATAGTAGGTTCTTCCATAGGTTAACTAGTTCTTCTGAAGCCACTTATACTTCGAAAGAGTCTACTTCTTCCGAGGCTTGATGATCTTCAGGACTTCATACTTCGGAAGTCTTTGTCTTGAACTCTTCTAAGTGTTGAACTTCGGAAGAAGGAAGACTTTGTCTTCTGAAGTTAGAGTTCCTCTTCGGAAGATCTTTCAGCCTTGACCTTCGGAAGTTCACCTTTTGCCTTTGGAAGTTCTTCATCAGTTGCACCAAAAATGTTCTAAGTTTTTGTTTTGGTTGCAGCAACCTTACTTGATCCAACAAACTCCCCCTAGGCTGATGCTACCAAAACCTCACTTGTTTCTACTTCTCAAAACTTTCAGCACTAAGGAGAGAAGATGTTTATCTGTCTCTTTTTTCTTTCCAGATTTAGTGCTGAGAAGTTTGTACAAATCCTTCGCAGAAAGCAGATCAAGTCTGTCACTCTGAATGATATGTTCCCTTTGTTGTGACCCTCTGAAGAGAGTTAGTTGACGGGAGTTGTAGTCATACTCCCATCTAACTATAGATTCCAATTCAGGACCTTCAACCATTTGAAGAAAGGCTTTGCCTTTGATTGCTGATCCTTCCTTTCCATCATTCTCTCTCAGCTTCACTCTTCTTCAATCTTGGCCCTTGCAGTTAGTTCAGCCAGATGAAGACTACTCAGATGATTTCTGATGTGAGCAGCTACCTCGGAGTTGGAGGGATTGGAGAATGGTTTCTCTGCTAACTCAACAATATCAAATCTGCTTAAGTGTAGCAGAGAAGAGGCATTAAGCCTGTTGATCTCACCATTCTCTCTTTCCACAACAAAGTTGTGAGAAGAGTCTTCGAACCTCCATTTGACTATTTTCTTCCTAGGAACAAGAGGTTGGGATGGCAATTTGTCTTCCTTCCTAGTGTCCAGTAGAGTCACCAGCTTTCTTCTTAGCTTCTTCTCTTCTTCTTCAGGAGAGTCAGATTTAGTTGCCAAGAGTTTGAGAGCCTGGTCCAATGTTCCTCTAGGCAGATCAAGAAATTATTCTCTTGTGAGGAACATGAGGAGCCATCAATGAAGGTTAGCTAGATGGACCCCTCCTCGTAAGAGATATCGTTCAGTGTAGTACATTTGATGAGCTTCCTCTTGATCTTCTTAAACTCTTCTAAGGTCAGAGGTTTAGAAGGTTGAGAGGATGACTTGGGTAGCTGTTGGGTAGATGATGGTTGGGTTCTTGGGAGTGTTTTGGGTTTAAGGATAAGTAGTGGAGGTGGTTGTTTTGATGGAATTGGTGTGGGAGAGGGTATGGATGATGGTGTGGGCTCGGGAGTGTAAGGTTCAGTGGTTGGTTTGGTTTTGATGGGGAAAGGAAGAGGAGTTGGTTCTGGTTGAGGTTGTGGTTTTGGTATGGATTCATAAGTCATCCCCTGCATTCTCCTATACATCTCCTTCCTTCTTCCTGAGCAAATGTCAGCCTTGATGTCACTGACATGTCGCTGCAGGGTCTTCTCGGACATGGGGCCAACTTGCCTGCCAGAGAAGCCATGGGCCCTGAGATAATCCTTCATCCAGGCTTTATCTCCCATCTTCTTGAAAACTACAAGTTGAGCTTCTTCTTCCTTCTTCTTCCTCTCCTTCAGCTTTTCCCTGTAAGCCCTCTTTGTTCATTTGGTCTTGTTCCTTTTTTACAAGCCACAAGACCGTATCATTATCGTGAGGAGCAAGTTCCTCAAGAGAGAATCCCCTGGAGCTTAGAAAAGCTATCCTTTCATCCCTAAGCTGTTGCTCAGCTTCCTCCTTCTTTCTCTGTTCTTCCTCTTCTAAGGCCAACCTTGCTGCTTCTTCTTGTTCTATCCGCAGCAGGGTTGCCTTCTCTAACTCCGCCAACTCCTCAAGTGGTAGGAGGAGAACATCTTCACTAGCTGCACCCAGATTGATAAGTCTGTTAATAATCTTGACCCTTCTCTGATTGTTGATAGCCTCCTGATTAACTACAGCTGCTTTGGTACTTGCAGCTAATAGTTTCTTAGAGGGAAGCCTAACTTTTCTTCTAAGCTTTTCCAACCTTTCTTCCTCTTGCAGTTCTTTCGCAGTCAACTTCCTTTTACCCTTAATGTCTTTGGAAGCTTTAGACTTTGGAGGTTCTTGTGTAGAGATTTTAGGTTGGTGGGTGGTGATTTGAGTCTGTGATGATGATGTTTGAGTGAGAGGTGTTTTGAGAAAGTCTTCACTATTTACCTCAGATGCTAATTCAAGAATTGCATCTGTGATAATTAAATCATCAGACAGAGAGTATAGTCCTTTCGCAGCTTGGATCTCAGCTTCAGAAGTTTGAAATACTTCTTCCACAGCTTTGACTTCAGCTTCGGAAGTTAGTGGCATTTCACTATCTGTCCCAGCTGTTTCAGTTGCTGGGCCTTCAGTCCCCATATCCCCTTCGAATTCAGTCTCAGGTTCAATGTGGACCTTAGGTTGACCACTTCCATGACAGTGGTAGATGGTGTATTCCACCTTCGAAGCTCTTCAGCTCCAAAATATGCCAAAGCAACATCTGGGCTTGGTTGTTCAAGGGAGGAGCGCATCAGAAATTTGGTTAGGAATCTATTCAAATCAATGAGCATCCTTGGATCCACTTGAAGGATGACAGGAGGAGGCTCGAGGAAAACAGTTGATTGCTGAAAAGGATATCTTGAATAGAGAGTAGAGAGAACTAAGCTTTGCTGCTCCATGTGTGTTTCACTCTGAACATTCTCCCCCTTTTTGGTAGCATCATCTTAAGAGGTAGATGAGCTAGAGAAGGAAGCCAGAGAGACTTGTACAGATACATGCCTAAAAGATCTCTCAATCTGTTTCTCAGCTAGTTGAGCCTTGAGATTTTCAATCTCAAGTTGCTGAGTGGCAGACCTATCCTCTAATATCTTAACCCTAGATTCAAGGTTTGAGACTTTAGAAAGTAGGTCTTGAAGGGTGAGTTGCATACTTCCCTCATCTTCTTTAGAAGAATCACGGGGAGATGAGGTAACATACCTAGTATGTCCATCCTCACCACCAGATGTGGTTTCTTGGCGCCCTGGTTTCCCTTGCTTAATGATATCTCTTTCAGAGTCATCAAAAGGCACGGTTGCCATAGATTCAGTCTCAGATATGTTACCACTGTCCTGAGGGTCCATTGAGGCACCTTTAGTAGTGGCAGCTGAATCTACATGAGTCCCTTTCACACCAGTGGGACTCACCTCAGTTTGGGTTAGCTGATGGGGGCTAGAAATCAAAGATTTCTCTAGGCTCAGTTGATCTTTAGAGAGGTGTTGTGGATCAACTTCATTGCCTTGAAGAGGCATGATTTCTTCATCAGTACCTATAAGAAGGTCAGTAAAGGATATGGAAGTTAAGCCTAATGAACCAGGACTTTGATCAATGTCTAATGGCATTGAGCCTATGATGGGGCTGTCCCTTTTTGGCTGCTCGGGAGAGTATAGAGACTCATCCTGAGGGTTTTCAGCTTGGGTTTGGGGCTCATGGGATTGAGACTGAGGAGACTCAATACTCATGTTGAGGTCAATTGTGAAGGAAGGTGGGACCTCAGACTGAGTGGGAGCCCATGTTTCCACTCTAGCCTTTTTGGATAGAACAGGGGGAACTTGTTCAATCAGAGGAGATTGAACAAGGGTTCGCTTGGAGCATCTCTGGTATGTAATCTTGATGGGGTGAGAAGGAAGAGTTGGCAATGTGGTGGTTATTGCTGGTGTGGGTTCATCACCTGTGGGGTTAACAGGGATGTCACCAGGAGCCATTGGCTCAATCATACCTGGAAGTAGCTCAGTGTGTCTTCCAGCAAAGTTGGTGGATACCCTCGTCAACACCTTGAAGATGGCCGGCCTCATGTGAGGGACAGTAAGAGCAGCTGCACAGACAAGCTTACTCTGATCCAGCTCATAGTTGATTATGTGCTGAATAAACCTGGGATACATGTAAAATGTTTCCATCTGAAGGTTTCCCATAAGATTGGTCAGCACAAATCTTGAGTAGTTGAAGCATAGGCCTTTTACCAACCCGTGAACTAGACATCCTAGTTCATAAGAAATTTGATCCCAGCCCCTAGACTTATTTGACAGGCAGTGAAGGACTATGTGAAGCAGGACTTTCCAGTTATATGAGAAATTGAACTTGTACACCGTGGATCTGCTCGCATCACCAACATATCCCATCTGGGTATATGTGTCATCTAGGTCTGATTTGGGAAATTCCGTAAGAGAGCCTTCATCATGAAGCTCGAGATGCTCCCTGATGATTTGTTCAGATATGATCAATTCCTGGCCACAAATGCTTGACCTAATCACCCTAACTCCGTTCAGGGTTACAATCTGTCTGTTCCCCCAAAACTCTGACATTTGGTTTGAGTAAACAGTGGGGTTGACAGTTAGGGCGGTGTAGTAGGTCGATTGGGTAAGGAAGTGGATGATTTCGGCAAAGTCAGCATCCTTAGAAGAGTCAAGGAGTGCGACTTGGTTGTGCTGAGGGTTTAGTGCCATTGTTTGAGAAAGTTATAGAGGAAATGAGGTTGATTTTGGGAGTAAAACAGAAGATGAAGGAAACTTTGGGCTGTGAAATTGGTAAAAAGATTAAAAGGATAGGTCGGAAGTATTTAAATGGGTGAAATGGTGGATGGATAAGGTGAAATGACAGTTTGGGGTATGATGTGACAATGGCGATAAGGTTAAATCCATTTAAAATATTCCGACATCATTAACAAAATCTTTGCCTTTTTCAAAGTGGGGCCCAAAAGATTTCCGTTACACAGTAAAGCTTTCTTCCGAGTGTAAAAGCTTTTCCAAAGGTAATCTTCTTCCGAAGCTAAACTTACTTCCAAAGGTAAATCTATCCAATTTACTTCCGAGTGTAAGAAGGCCTTCTGAGTGGAGAAGCTTATTAAGTTTCGGAAGTAGATTTGATATCTTATCAAATGCTTCTTCCGAGACTAAAAACACTTCGGAAGATAGGATTAGCCCTGGAGGAATTATCCTTCAGAAGAGATGTATGACATCTTTCGAGGGTTAATTTCTCTTCGGAAGAACTTTCACTTAGTAAAAATTTGAAGAAAAACCTTTTGTAACAGGGCTTGAATTGTATTGACGAGAATAAGACACAAATTTGAAAAGCTTTTTCAAATGAGATAGACTAATCAATGTTTATCATCCCAATAGCCGTAATAAGATACTTAAATCTTTGTTCATCAAATGCCTTGGTGAACAAATCAGCATATTGTTCATTTGAATCAACTTTGACTAGTTTGATCAGGTTTTTCTCATAAATATCTCTAATGAAATGGTACCTGATATCAATGTGCTTTGTCTTGGAGTGCTTAACTGGATTTTCTGTAATAGAAATGGCACTCTTGTTGTCAATGTGGATAGGAGTCTCCATGAAATTGAATCCATAATCTAACATATGGTTTTGAATCCACAGCAGCTGAGCACAGCAACTAGCAGCAGCAATGTATTCAGCTTCAGCAGTAGATGTTGAGACACAGGATTGCTTCTTGCATTGCCATGAGATTATCCTTCCACCAAAAAATTAACATCCTCCTGATATTGATTTCTTGTTGATGTTGCAGCCACCATAGTCACTATCAGTGTAGCCATAGAGATTAAAGTTATTGTTCCTTGGATACCAGAGACTTAGTTTAGGTGCTCCTTTGAGATATCTGAGGATTCTCTTGGCAGCAACTAAATGAGACACCTTTGGAGCAGCCTGATATCTTGCACAGATGCAGGTTGCAAACATGATATCAGGTCTACTTGATGTGAGATACATCAGAGATCCAATGATTGCCCTATACTGATGTTGATCAGTATCCTCCCCCTCAAAGTCAGGACAAAGATTGTGATTTCTAGGTATAGGAGTCTTTGCTGGCTTGCAATCTTTCATATCAAATCTTTCTAAGATGTCTTGAACATACTTAGATTGATTGATAAAGAACCCTTCTTTCATCTGTTTTACCTGAATTCCCAGGAAAAAGTCCATTTTTCCCAGAGAACTCATTTCAAATTTCTTCTTCATAATGCTCTCAAAGTCCTTACATATTTGGTCATTTGATGAACCAAATATGATGTCATCAACATAGACTTGCACGAGCAAAATATCTTTCCCAGACTTTCTTATGAATAAAGTCTTGTCAATGGTACCTCTGGTGTAACCATTCTTTAGAAGAAACTAAGACAGTCTCGTACCACAGCCTAGGTGCTTGGTGCAGCCCATAGAGAGCTTTATCCAATTTGCACACATAAGTGGGGTGCTGTAGGTCTTCAAATCCTGGAGGCTAGCACACATAGACTTCCCTGTCTATATCCCCATATAGAAAGGCACACTTGACATCGAGCTGGTAGACTGTAAAGTTCTTGCATGCTACATAAGCAAGAAAGATCCTCACTGTCTCAAGTCTTGCAACAGGTGCAAAGACATCAGTGTAATCAATTCCCTCTTCTTGCGTGTACCCTTGAACTACCATTCTTGCCTTGTTTTTGATGATCGGGCCTCTATCATCTCTCTTGTTCCTGAATACCCATTTAGTGCCTATTGGTACTTGACCGGATGGTAGAGGACATAGGTTCCAAACCTTTTGTCTTTTGAATTGAAGCAATTCCTCTTGCATTGATTCAACCCACCTACTATCTTTCAAGGCTTCTTTTACCTTCTTTGGCTCCATCTGTGATAAGAAACATGAATACAAACAGACATTCCCATTGTGAGTTTGTCCCCTTGTTCTCACGCCTTCAGAAACATCTCCAGTGATGTTCTCAGCTGGGTGAGTGTTATGAATCCTGAGCCTAGGAATTACATCCAGTTGCATGGATAGATCCAAATTGGACATGTTTTGCTTAGGAACTTGAACACTTGGTCCAGCTGATGTCTCACATTCATTCAATGAGGACTGATTGAATGAAGGAGAGACAGCATCAGTATTAGTTGGTTGTGAAGCAGCATTAATAGTTGCTTGTTCCTTCAAAATGCTACTTCCATCAACTTGGTGTTGTACATTGTCACTGGATGAGTTTTGAGGCTCACTTTGTTGACAACTTGTTGAAGCTCCACTGGTTCTTGAGATAGTTATGCTATCAGATCTTCCAATTATGGGAGCTTGATTTTCAGCATTTCTTGGAGAACTTGGAAGAGGTCTGGGTAACTAAAACAGTTGGTCATCATTAGAATCACTTTGAGTACCTATTCCAGCTGAAACATTCTCACAAGAAGGTTTAGAATAGTTTGGAAACAATTCTAAATCAAAGATATGATCAGGTCCATTCCCCTTAACACAAGCAGTGTGCTCATTAACAACAATGTTGGATGATTCCTCAAATTGTTGATTTTTAATGTTGTAAACTCTATAGGCAATAGAGTTAGAGGAATATTCAACAAAGATAGCATCATCCGACTTTTCAGTAAATTTTGCCACATTGTCCTTTGTGTTAAGTATGGTACACCTGCTGCCAAAGGACCGGAGAAAGCCAATGAATGGTGGCCTCTTGTTCCATAGCTCATAAGGAGTCTTTCCATGTGGCTTAACAACAAGAACTCTGTTCTGCACATAGCATGTAGTGCTGACTGCCTCTACCCAGAATGTTAGAGGTAGCTTTGAATCAGCTAACATGGTTCGAGCAGCCTCAATAAGTGTCCTATTTCTCCTCTCAGCAACACCATTTTGTTGAGGAGTTCTAGGAGCAGTATACTGTCTGGCAATCCCTTTTGAGTTAAAGAATGAGTCAAGAACTTCATTCTTAAACTCAGTCCCTTGATCACTTCTAATAATCTTAACCATGTGATCATTTTGATTTTCTATTTTAAGAATAAAAGATTTTAAGGTTTCAGCAGTTTCATCTTTAGTTTTTAAAAAGAATACCCATATAAATCTAGTAAAATCATCAACGATCACAAGGCAGTATGATTTCCTTCCAATGCTCATTATACTTGTAGGACCAAATAGATCCATGTGCAATAAGTGTAATGGAGTGGTGATAGAGTTAACTACTTTGGATTTATAAGATGCTCTGTGTTGCTTTCCTTTCAGACATGCAACACAGTTATCTTTGTAGAGAAATTCCTTTTTAGGCAAACCATGTACCAAGTTATTTTTAACCAATTTATTCATGGTTTTAAAATTTACATGACACATTCGTTTATGCCATAAAGTTGACTCATCACCATCATCTTTGAAAAGAAAGCATGATACTT
Source organism: Flaveria robusta (assembly GCA_025506415.1). Lineage (NCBI taxonomy): Eukaryota > Viridiplantae > Streptophyta > Magnoliopsida > Asterales > Asteraceae > Flaveria > Flaveria robusta. Next base: position 20,825,817 of record CM046460.1, read on the forward strand.
CATCTAATGGAGAAGCATTGTTCATATCCAGCTTGTACATATCCCCTTTTCTGGGAGATCTAAGAAGCACCAATTCTTGAGGAATTGTCATCCCAGGTTTGAGGATAATGCACTCATGTTCTGTGAAAAGCATTTGGTGCTTTTGATCACAAAACTAAGAAACACTCAAAAGATTGTGTTCAAGCTGCTTGACAAAGTTTACTTTGTCGATTCTTAACTTGCCGTTGGATACACTTCCTCTACCAGAAATGTATCCTCCAGCCTCACCTCCAATTTAACAGGACCTCCATCAAAATATTGAAATTGTTGAATAAGAGATCTGTTCCCAGTCATGTGCCTGGAGCATCCACTATCTACAATCCATACATTGTCATTTTTGTCATGTGGATGTCCCTGCACATAAAGTGAAAAAGTTAGTTTTTATTGAAAACCCAAGCCTTGCTGGTCTTGGGCTTTTCCAATGATGAGGATTTAATTGAACCAAAGTGTATACATGGAGGTTCAATAGATGTTTGTGAAGAAGAGATTTGGGCTGCAGCATCTTATTTGATCTTCCAATCCATCCCTTGGCTGATCAATGTAGATGAGCTTGATGAAGCTTGCGCAGCATGGCATACCTCCGAGGCTTCTTTCTTCTCGGAAGAAGCTTTCCTAACCTTTTCTTCCGAAGCAGTCTTCTTTTCGAAAGGTTTCAAAGGAACTCTTTTGTTCTTTTGACTTTTTTTAGCCTTATCTTCCGAAGCTATTTTCCCTTCGGAAGAATGAGTTTCTTCCGAAAGCAACTTTGCTTCGGAAACAAGCTTTCCTTTCCTCATCACTTGTACCATGTGATAGGGTCCAAATGTGAAACCCTCCTTGACTCCTTCTTTCTTAACATTATTTGCATAATGTGTGCTTGCAGGATTATAGTAACAATCTTTTGCCATATGGTTTTGCAGACCACATATTATGCATGCAATGTTAACCTTTGTGGGATGTGAAGACTGTTGTTTCTTGCTCTTTTTGTCTTCATCAACAGTCCTCTCCTTCAACTTCTGATCCTTTAGCAGGACAGGAGTGCTGTATTACACTTCTTTCCAGGATCAGAGTTTCCAACCACCTGGAACCCGGTTGAAATGAACACACCCTTTTGTTTTGGGTCTATCTTCAGCTTAGATTCAGCCACTTTCTTGGCAGTTTTTCTGGCTGCCTTAGCCCTATTTCTTCTGGCTTTGGTGGTTAGGGGTTGATCATCACTGGTGGGAATGGGTTGATTTACCTGATCCTTCCCTGTGATGGTCTCCATAGTTGCATCACTCTTCAACTCATGAGGTGGTGGGTCAACAGTTGGAACCTCTTGCTCTTTGGTCCCACATCTTGGTTGTCTGATAGACTCATAAGAATGTGGTGGAGCAATTTCATTGGTTCCCAATCCACCTTTGTTTTGATAACAAGTTTTTGAGTGGGAGGATAATGCAAGAATGGCTTGGAAGTTTTGCTCAGAGATAGCGTGCTTCCTGGCTTGTGCCTCAGTTGTGACTAGCTGGGCTTGAGCCTCACTCAATTTGGAGATTAAATCTTTGATTTGAGTCCTATAGTTGGTATGTTCATGTTTTAAAAAGGACACAGTTTTCTCCAACTCTTCAATTTTCATTTTATAGTTAGATTCAGCCCTTTTAAAATCACTTTTAGAGATATTCAAAGACTCAATATCAGATTTAATTTCCATATTGTAATCCTGATACAATTTAACTTTAGCAATGCAAGCTGGAGTACAGAGGTGTTCAAATACCTTGCTGTCATCAGTTCCAGCCATCAATGCTTGAGCAGGAGTCACATCCTGCACCATGAAGCTCTAGTCCACCTCTTGAGCAACAGCAGCTGTGTGTTGTTCAGTTGACTTCCCGTGGCTTTAGGTGTGGAGGGATGTGTGGAGGCTTGAGAGGTTCCCGGATTGGATTTGGGAGCCTTGCATTCCCTTGCAAAGTGTCCAAGTTGGTTACAGTTGTAACATTTAGCCTTTGTCTTAAAAAATCCGAACTTGCTGTTAGTTGGGTTTTGGGGAAATTGCCTTCCAGTTCTCTTAAAGAACTTCTTTGCCCTGTAAGTTAACAGAGCCATTTGTTAGACAATATCCATGCACTCAACATTATCTGGGCTGAAACATTCCAGATCATCAAAGCAAAACTGAAAATTACTGGAATGCCCATTTCCTGATACAAAGGCATAGCTATCCTGGAAAGGACTTGACTGAGCCTGTTGAGACCTTGAAGTCTCAGCAAAGGTAATGTATGGCCTAGAAGAACAGGATGGTTGCTGGGAGTAAGTCAGGTACTGCTGAGGTTGGGGGGTTCTTGAGCCTTCAGCAACCATTAAAGCGTTGCTAGCAGGAAGGCTTGAGGTTCTGCTCACCTGGTGGCCTCTCTTGTTTTCCATCTCTACACGGTATCCATCAAGGATGCCATATAGTTCAGTCATCATGAGAGAGTTTAAGTTCTCTGTCCTCTTGATAGAGACATAGTAGAAAGTCCACTCATTTAGAAGTGCACTCATGAACATTCTTGAGAGATCTCTCATCTCAAGAGTCACTCCCACAGACTGAAGTGATGAAATAAGATCCATATACCTGAAGTATTGCTGGCTAAGGGTCTCTCCAGCAATATAAGTAAAGTTTTCAAACTGTTGCTTCTAGGAATCTTTCTTGGAGTCATTAGAGCTGGCATACATCTGAGACAAAGCATCAAAGAGTTCTTTGGCTGACTAGCAATGCTCAAATTCCACCATGATGGAGTTGGGTATGGCAGTCATAAGAACAGTCATTGCTTTTCTATCGATCTCTAGTCGCTTGTGGTCTTCATCAGAATAGTCTTCAACATCCTTCTCTATCATAGCACCATTTCCAGCCGGTTGATTTGGATGGTAAGATAATACAATCAAGAGCCTAAGAAGCTCTGATACCAATCGTAGGATCGGTTTTTGTCACTCAACACACGTATTAACTCTCAAACTCACTAAGTCACTCGATTAGATGATGCAGAATCCCTTAAGAGTTGATAGTAATATACTAAGTGAACAAAACACAAGAAGATAGTTTTTCAAGATACTTGTATATATTACTTCTCAACTCAGAGTGTTACAAGACTCTTACAAGCATGTTTACAGAGTTACAATGAGAAACTATATATACTACTATCTACAGCCAGTTATACTTTGATACGAGGTGGAAACTTACAACTAAAGAAAATACTACATTGCTAAAGGTATGGTATCCTAGATAAAATACTATCTATGATTTGGTAGTCATGACATGTCCATGACTTTACCTTTTGTCACCAACTAAAGTTGGTAACTGTACTAACTAATAAGGAATGAACAGTGGAATAAAGTATGGTCAACTATATGGGCGTGGGAAAGCCCCATGCAGTATATCAGATATTACAGCAGATCTGTCAGAAAGACCATACTTATGTTCACTGGTTCATAGTAGGTTCTTTCAAAGGTTAACTGGCTTCGGAAGAACAAGTTCTTCTGAAGCCACTTATACTTCGGAAGAGTCTACTTCTTCCGAGGCTTGATGATCTTCAGGACTTCATACTTCGGAAGTCTTTGTCTTGAACTCTTCTAAGTGTTGAACTTCGGAAGAAGGAAGACTTTGTCTTCGGAAGTTAGAGTTCCTCTTCGGAAGCTCTTTCAGCCTTGACCTTCGGACGTTCACCTTTTGCCTTCGGAAATTCTTCATCAGTTGCACCAAAAATGTTCTAAGTGTTTGTTTTGGTTGTAGCAGCCTTACTTGATCCAACAACCTTTATCGACATCTAACCTAATAAATTTAATTATTTTAAGAAATTGTTTAAAAACAAAATAAATAATTTAACTAAAATTAATTAATCTAAACACGACGATTGGAATAAACAAATTAAAAATTCAAACTTGGAAACTTGAAGACGATCAAATATGTGAAATAACTACCTAGGTAGGTATCCAACTAACATGTAATGACACAAAGGCAATGACTCGTATAACTATCTCCAAAAATACGAATCTAGGGTTAAATAGGTATGTTTCTACTCCCTAAGAAAACCAAAGACACGTGTGAAGCACAAGATAGGTTTATTAAAATGTCTAATGGAAGATCGCCCTTAGGTTTTCTACCACAATGTCTTTAAGATTATATTTTCCAACCCTAAGACAAAGGACAACTCAATTAAATCTAATTAAATACCCTAAAACACTAACACCACGAATGAAAGGCAAATCACGCTCTTGCGAAATCTAAACCTAACAAACAATGAGTAGGAGGTTTTAAGCAATATCTATCACCCCTAGGTTTTAGATAAGGTTAGCACATTGAAAATACTATCAAATCACAACCAATGCTCCTAAGATTATCTCTAATCAAAGCTTTAAATTAATAACACAAAGTAATTAATTTAAACGTGAAAAACCTAATCAAGATATCACACAATCAATCAAGATCAACCATACACAAGCATGGTAATAACTTTCAAGCATAAAATAATACACATGTTTATATTTAATTGAAAAATAATCAAGTATTAAGACTAATAAACAAATATACGAAATTAAACCAAATATTTAGTCAAAACATACTAATTTTCAACGCAACCTGGGTAGTACTAAAAAGTTAGCTACTCATAGCGATCAAAAACATTAAGAACAATAGCAAAGATTCAAACTTTATAAACATAAATGAGAGAATCTATGAAACAAAGAAAAAATAATTGAAAACAAGACTAAACCGAATAATCTTTGATTCTTAAATGCTTTAATCCTTTCTTCACGATCTTGCTCCTTGCTTTTTTTTATTGCTCTCTAAACGTACTCAAAACTCCAAGTTGAATTCAAAATAATAAGATGTTGAATCTTTGTTCTTCTCATGTGTATGCCTCCGTTCCCCCTGCCGTCAATTTTTTTCTTTTCTATATAATATTTAGGTCTTCTTTTTTCTCCTCTTTTCCACAATTACGGCTGGATTAGTTGCACTTCCCATGGCCCCCCAATTCCATCTTCAGATGTACATAAAATTCAATTTTCAAGAATTAAATCAAATAATAATAATCACATATTCTTTAATTTTAATTCTATTTATGTGGCTCATAGATGACAACAATATTAAGCTTTTACTAATTTAATATATAACTTGAATTAATCATTTAAATGGAATCATTTATAATTACGTTAGTACCGAAATAATTTTTAGCTTCTTTTGCTTTGTTTAATATTTTACATCTCAAATTTGTATTTTGATTTGAATAAATAGTTCTAATCACTCATCGGTCTCAAGTTTACTCAAAATATCTTTTAAGTTCAGTCTTTTAAAATATTCAAAATCTACACATGAACCAATTAAAAGGAATTTTTCTATACAATTTAATCTAAAACTTATTCAAAGTTAAGGTTTTTTTATATAATATATGTACATTTTAGACCACATCAATGTGCTTGTGAATCTTTTTGAGTCCCACAAAATACGCAACTCAAAGACTTAGTCATACTACTTTCCTGATATTTATCATGGGTCTTAAGTTTTTCCTTTAAGGCTAACCAGAGAATAAACGAATGACGAGGAATGCAGTGACTGAACCAAACCAATTTGGTCCGCTGAACACCAGTTCCTCCATTCCCAACAAATTGAAGTACCTCTTTCACTGAAAACTCTTTTAAGTCACCACCTCTAGATAACCATGAGACTCTATCCCTCATAGCATTGTTAATGGTAGGGGGATTACGAGAAAACAAATCAGGGTATTTACTTAAGCAATGTTGGGGAATTTTCCAACTCCCATTCTCAACAATGTCACAAACTTTAGTTTCGAGATCCCACCCCGCATCTTGAATGTCCCTATATGAAATAAAGTCAGACAGAGGACCAAGAGGATGCCAAAAATCAAACCAAGCTGATGTTGTTGCCCCATTACCTATAGAACAAACAATATTTCCCTTAACAAGATCTCTACATTCTAAAATTTTCCTCCAACTCCAACAACACCCGTCCTTCAAGGGAATATTCCAAATATATCTACCATTCAATCTATGGGTCTTTATCCATCTCACCCATAAAGATTCCTTATTAATACAGATATTCCAGATATGTTTAGACATAAAGCCACATTCCACATTCTAAGAGATTTAATACCCAATCCCCTATGAGCTTTAGAACAACACACCTCATCCCATTTCACCTTAGCTTTCCCTCTTTTTAATTCTCCATGAAACCATAAAAAACCCCTAAAACGCTTTTCAATATCATGCAAAATAGAAATAGGGAGTATAAAAGCTGAAGCCCAATAAAGTAGTAACGAAGATAAAACAGAACTAGTCAATTGCAATCTCCCCGCAAACGATAATGATTTATTCTTCCAATCTACCAACCTCTTCTTCACCTTATCAATGAGTGGGCTACAATCTTTAATATATAATCTCTTTGCTAACAAAGGAACTCCCAAGTATTTGACAGGAAGATTACCCAACTTAAAAGGTAAAATTTTCCTAATGGCTCTTTGCACATGAGAAAAAACATTTCCAAAAAAGACTGTACTCTTTTTCATATTTGGACTCAGACACGAGATCCCTATAAACTCATCCAGGGAATCCTTTAAAATTTTAACCGAGTGACAATCCGCATGGCAAAAATAGATTAAGTCATCCGCAAAGCAACCAATGAAACTTAGGGTTTAGGGTATTATTTTTTTTTGGAAAAAAAGGACAGTACCCCGAAAAATTTTATTAATAAAAGAGAATAAAGAATACAAAATCAAGCAAAGGACTAGGCTCATTTTACATCCCATCAACTTAGATCTAACAATATCCATAATTAAAAGAACCACTTCTTCCACAGATCTTTGCTTATCCTGGAACAACCGCAAATTTCTTTCCTGCCATATATAATAAACCGCAGCACCCAAGACCAGTCGCCTAATAATACTCCAAATTGACTTATTAAGGGGCAGGTTTGAAATGTAGAGAACCAGATTACTCTAGGTATCAGAGCAGTGAAATAACTTTGCCTTTGGCTTCAATAAAGACCAGATTTTCTTTGGATAATCACACTCAAAGAATAAATGTTCATGAGAATCAGCTTGGGTCTTACAAAAAACACACATCAAAATGTTTCCCACATTCACCTCCCATCTTCCTATTATATCCTGAGTTTTTAATCTACCCATAATAGCAAGCCAGAGGACAAAAGAATGTCTTGGAATACATTAAGAGAACCAAACTAACTTATTCCAAATAACAGCTGGTTTGTAAGTATATAGATCAGCAAAAACCACACTAGTTCTGAAAGGCATTAAAGAATTACTCCTCTTAGACTTCCAAAAAATTTTATCATGTTTGTCATCTTGTAGCATAGGAACAGGATAATTAGATAGACCAGGAAACAAAGACCTCCACCTATCAGGCCAGTTCCAAGTACCTTGCAACACCACATCAGCCACTTTAAGATTTCTTGAAAGTCTAGCTTCATAAAGCTCTCCATTTATATTGAAATCACCCAAGGGACTAGGATCATGTCATATATCAAACCAAGAAAAAGTATTCTTACCATTGCTTAGCTTAGTGACAAAAAACTCTCTCACTAATTCTCTACACTTCAGGATTTTCCTCCAACTCTAGCACATTGACCTTTCTTCTACCGGATAATCCCATAAACTCCTGCCTTTTAATTTGTATGTATGAATCCATTTCACCCATAATGAGTCTTTATTAGTAATGATATTCCAAGTATGCTTAGTCATGAGAGCAATATTCCAAACGTCCAAATCTTTAATTCCTAACCCACCCTGCCATTTAGGATAACAAACATCCTTCCATTTTACCTTCATTTTTCCTCTTCAAAGGTCTCCTTGATTCCATAAAAATCCCCTCATCAATTTGCCAATTTCCTTAGAGACAGAAACCGGGAGAATAAAGACAGAGACTTAATTAACTACAGTCTTCCACCAAATGATAATGATTTATTTTTCCAGTCTACGACTCTTCTCTTCACTCTATCAATAAGAACTTGACAATCTTTGTGATACAATCTGGATGATAACAGAGGCACCCCCAAATATTTGATGGGCAACACACCAACTTGAAAATGCAGAAGAAAAGAAATAGCATTCTAGACATCAACAGGTACATTTTAAAAAAAAAGTCATACTTTTATCCATATTAGAATAAAGACCTGAAATCCCACTAAATTCATTTAGAGCCTCCTTGAAAACAGTTCTTGAACCCATATCCCCATGGCAAGACATGATTAAATCATCAGCAAAGCATAAATGTGTTATTTTCAACTCTTTACGCATCCAATGGTATCTAAAATCAGCACTACTAGCAGTGTTGTAAAAATCACTAGGCGCTAGTCGGGCGGCGAGGTGGGGACTAGGGATTAATCGGGATTAATCGAGATTAATCGGGATTAATCGGTTTGAAGATTTTATATTTATTTCTTATAAATTATATATATAGTTAAGATTGGTATACTTCAATATACAATTTACAATATACAATAGCTTGTTGTTGTTGAGTAAGTTTCCGTTCTAAGTTTCAAAACCTATGACAATATAAACCACTAAACCATTTACCAATTGTCAAGCACCAAGAGTCTAAGACACTAATCGAAAACCGATGGTTGGAACTTGGAAGTCGCAGCGCAGGGGGTCGCCGGAGCAGCGGGGGTTGCCGGCGCAGAGGGGTGGCTGGGTGGGGAGGAGGTCGATGGATCTTGTTAGGTTAAATGGAATTTGGGTCAGATCTAACTTAATAAGCAAAAAGTAGCCCATTGACCGACTTTGACCGCCAAGAAATACACCTCCTATTACACCGATTAAGTCCAACTACCATCGATTAATCCCGATTTCCTCCGCCTAGGACCGACTAGCGATTAATGGCGCCGATTAGCTGTAATCTACAAGGCTAGGGGCCGACTACCGATTAATCCCTGATTAATCGGCCGCCTAGCCCGATTTTTACAACACTGACTACTAGCCACCTTCCTTTTAATAATTAAATTCAACACTTCCATGACCAGAGTGAATAAGTAGGGGGAAAATGGAT